>CM036617.1:187465668-188776293 GCA_020746105.1 Trogon surrucura
ATCTCTGAAGACAAGGTTTCTTGATCCCCTCCTTAATGCCATTAGGGCAGCACTCGGATGATTCACAATGGCCTTCTGTGCTCTAGGAGTAGAGGCAGTACCCCCTACAGCTGGCTGCCTGCAGTAGTAAAGAAAGAATTAATAAAAAGAAGCTTAGCAGCACTTTCTAGAAGATTAACAACTCCGAAAATTTATTTTTTAACCCATCTGAACAGAGACACAAAGATCCATTAATACTCGGTTCTGATACGTGATTTGCCTTTTGTTTCCATAGAGATAAACCTTCCTGCAAAGCCTTCAGAAGAGTCAGGAGCCTTATCTTATATGAAAAAACCCCACTTCCCTCGAAGAAGTACTGCTCATCACCCGTGACACTTGTGATGGAAAAGTAATACATTGTACTAACGACACAGCCACTTCCTGAAGTGTACCTATTTAAAGGAATGTATTTTCAGACAGGCTTTAACAGGAACTGTGATAGCAGCTATGCAAATGTCATCTGAGATTTGGCCACACAATGTCCTTAAAATACAGCTATTCAAAACTTGGAACTCACTGGGACCATGACACACTAAGGCAATGTAAAATACACACTAGCTGTGGTTAGTGAGGAGTAATATGAAGGAACATGACTGAAGTTATGATCTAAAATATCAAACACCCCATTGGCAAAATTGGATCAAACATTTTTAGAACCAGTTACCTGTTACTGCAGCTTTCAGACTGAGATTAATAAATTAAGCAGGGTATTTTGTGAAACTGGTACAAACAACAGCAGTAAACTCTCCGTTTGCAGTATCAACACTGAAGTCAAAGCTCCAGTGTAAAACTGGTATTACTCAGACAACTAAAGTTCAGAATGTGTAAATATGCAAAACTTCATTTAATGGGTACGACTCATCATGTCATCTCAAGAACAGTCACTCTGCACTCTGAAGTACACACAGTTGCACTAAATAGCGAGCGATTAAGCAGAGGAAGTGGGCCTAATTAATGCCTACAAGTTGATTTGCTTACACAGGCTTCATCTCGGGGCCAGTTTTTTAAGTTGTTTCAGCTCTCTACAGGAGTTTAGTCACCTGGACTAGGGTGAATCAGCACTCATCTGTCTGACGAGTTTCCAGGACTCAACAAAAAGCAAATGAAACCAAACCCTTTCAGACATGACCATGGAAGCTGACTTGAGGTGACCTGCTGGAGCTTAGGGCTTCATTTTACAAGCCCTGAGACCAAATTATCAAGTCTTGTCTCCCTCATGTAGCCAGGTGCTCTTTTCAGCTGTGCAAACATTAACTCTGTGGCAGCACTGTAAGATTACATGGGTTACACATAACATATACTCAAAATATGTTCGTTTCTGCATTTCTTTTTTTGGTAAAAGAGCAGTAAGAGAGACATGAGGGAAGAGAGTACAAGTAACGGGCAGGGAACTTTCGTGATTTCACAGAACAGCTGAGGGCCTTAACTGTCACGAGTGCTGACAGAGAAAGGTCTCATCCCTTCTTTTCACTCCAGCCCACCTCCTGGTACGGAGTGTAACTGACTGCGAGGCACGTACATTCCACTCACCTGGCAAACGCCCTTTTTTGATTTTTAAAAAAATAACAGAACTGATTCCCCATGCAATCAGACAAAAACTAAAGCTTAGTTCTCTCACTGCAAGCAGTGCACAGCCACAAGAAGGAGCAAGGGAGGGCAGGGAGAGTCAAAACATCCCACTTTGAGTAGCAGAATGCTCTTATTTCAACTTGTATTCCAAAATCACATCCTTGGGTATCTTACGATGCTGCAGTCTCAATGTTCCAGCAAGAACTAGTTATGCATATCAATTCCTACTTTCTAAATCTCACCTAATTAAGGAATTCTGCCTCAGAAGTGTGTGGGGCGTGTGGGATATATAAGATTTTTTTTCTAATATGACTACCTGTGCCAATTTTCAAGAAGCCTGTGAGGACACAGAGCTACTGCATGTGTTCTCTGTGTGACGGAATACTTCTGAAAAAGAGTTGAGATGACATCATGCTGGTAAGGTGGCATCAGTCCCACGCTTCCCACTTACCAAGTATTTAAGACTACATTACCATCATTCTACATTTTGTGATTTTCAGAGGCCTGAATGAAGTTCAGAGTCATGAAACAAAGCATCGTAACGCAACTGTAATCTGCGTCAAGAAGTTTTTTTTTAGATTAAAAAAATAATAAACAGACTCCCAACTAAACTTCTCAGCTTTCATACTCAACTTTCTCTGCTGCCTCTAGCAGCCTAGTAGCAATTTAACCAGCCACAGAACAAACTGCAAAAATCAGCCTGGGACCATGTAATTACACCTTTAGCTTGCAAAAAAGATTCCAGTTAGGTACTACCAAAGACCTAGTGTTAGCACACTTATATGAGTAATTGAACCCTGAATAACTCCAATATTGAACACAATCATCCTCACAATCCCACAGCTCTCCAATATTTATTCCAGATGGTTGAAATAATTTTGAAAAAGAGAAGAGCTACAGTTGATTCCAGGTAGTGGCAGAAAATTAGAAGACTCGGAGGAGTTGATATTTATTGGTTTTTGCTTGTTTAAAGGAAAGTTTATTACGGAGAGTCCCTCGTTCAAATTAGCCCAGATTTGGCTCACAAAACTGAAAGAAATGCAGCAAGTTACAAGACAATCCACAACACAACAAGTATCTTTCCATTTGTATTGTAAGCACTTTCTTGTTATGATAAAAGTTATAAAATGCTGTCCAGCTGGGAAAAATCAGGAGCATATGTTGAGAACAAGGTTCATCACAGAGTACTGACCCATATACCTTAAAGAATTATCCGTTCTATTCAGGACAACTGCAACCACACATCCCACCTAAGAATCTATTTCCTCTTTTGCCCATTTTATCTTGCTGTAATGGACCTCAAATTCTGTAACTGTTAGAGACTCTACATATGTAGAATTTAAACTGATAAACCAAGTTATCAATACACAAATTCTTCCAGTAATTTCTGATTCTCTTATTTTCTCTCTTGCTAGTGAGGGTCAGGTCTCTTACTTATTGGCAGGCTTCGGGTTTCCTGCTTGCCCATGTTCATCTTGTTTTAATCCCGCGAGCAAAGCATCTCTGGAACAGTGCTTATCCTGCTTGGGAGAAAAGAGAAAGACCGTGAGAAAGGCGTGTGAAACTTTACCATGAAATCCCCGCTATGTTCTGAAATAAGACGCAAAAGAAAATCTGCACCTGTAAATGGGTAATGAAGGAAAACCTCTGCCGCTGGAAAGGTTCACATCCCTCCCATAGGCACTGCCCCGGGTAGACGTCTTTTCCTCCGTGTTCAGTTGCTGCATGATAGAAAACCTGCGATGGTGTCTGAAACCACCTGTGAAAAGAGAGGGAGAGGAATTTAAGTTTGGTTTCGTGGGGTTTTTTTTCCAGTTAACGGTAAAGCACAAATATCACAAAAGTAAGCCCAATACTGGTTAAACGTTTTTATTTTCTGAAGTGAGACGTGCGCTAAGAAATGAAAAGTTGTGAAATTTTAAAAGGAAAAATACATACATATATTACCACGGAGCTACCAATAAATGGCAATGTGATTTTGCCAAGTCCAATCGAAATACCACGGTTGGGTTCTCATATTTGTATTTTACCAAGAAAATAATGCATGTTAATTCCAATAGATCTATTCTCTGCAATACAAGCAAAATATAGTAATAAACTAAAAACACCTAAAACCACAGAGTTTAATGTATTCTTTTTCCTGTTTTCCTTCTTTACTGGCAGTCATGCTCAGACCTCATTTAAACTTTAATTGCCAAAGAGAGATGTGCACCATTCACTCGATTTTGCACACGCTTGTCAAAACTGCTCGGAGATTAATCTAAAGTTAGTGCTCTTCAACACGTGAATTCTAAGTATTAGGAAAATAGCTAGATATCCTTTCCTGACATATGCAGAAGTTGAAAAATGTCACTTATGTGACTCTCTTTACCTTTTTCTCTTAAATCACACTTTTTAACGCACAGAACCACAGAATGGTATGTGGGGGAAAGGACCTCCAAAGATCACCTAGTCCAACTCCCTGCAGTGAGCAGGGACATCTCCAAGTAGAAGACCACGTTGCTCACAGCCCCATCAGACATGGCCTTGAATGTTTCCAGGGATGAGGCACCTGCCACCTTCTCTGGACAACCCATTCCAGTGTTTCACCAAATGAAAACGACTTTCTGAAACCTCAAACTAAGCATTTTGCCTGCTGACAGCCTCAAAGCACAGACATGAGGTATTTAGCAAATTAAGTGTTTCCACATCAACACAAAAAATGCAAGCTGTCCTGTAATATTGGCCCTGTAATATTCCTGACAGTATATTTTAAGTTTTCTGCATGTTCTGTTTGGGGGAAACACAGGCATGACGTACCTTACAGTGAGTTCAGCCTGATAAGGGCTTTCTTCCACTTCAGAGTGGTAGAAAAGTTACAACTCACTGCGAATGCCACCTCAAAATACTGGTGAACCAACAGTTCTCAGATCTGCATTTTCAAATTGTCATGTAGACAAAATATTTGTTACTGTAACGCAACAGAGAAGAGAAGGCTGAGAGGAGACCTTATAAATGTTTGTAAGTATCTGAAGGGTGGGTGCGGGGAGGATGGAGATGGATTCTTTTCAGTGGTGCCCAAGGACAGGACAAGGGGCAATGGGCACAAGCCGGAACACAGAAAGTTTCACTTAAATATGAGAAAGAACTTGACTGTGAGGGTGACAGAGCACTGGAACGGGCTGCCCAGGTAGGTTGTGGAGTCTCCTTCTCTGGAGACTTTCAAAACCCGCCTGGATGCAAACCCATGTAATGTGCTCTAGGCAATCCTGCCGTAGCGGGGCGGGGGGTCCCTTCCAACTCCAACAATTCTGTGATTCTGTGCTATCAGATGGTAATGAAGAACCTCTATATTTAAAAAAAAAAAATTAAATGAAAGTACTGAATGACTCAAAGTGTTTGTGTGTTTTTTTCTAGTCTAGATACCCCTTAAAAACATCTCTCAAGCATTATAAATTATATCCTTACTTCAACAGAGAAAAAATGACCAAAATAAACAAAAGGCTTCGCTGCTCATAACTCATTCCAACTATCCCATCTCATCAACATCCACTTAAGGTTTGGACAGAAGAGGTCTAGAAATCCAGTTGCTGCCATTTGGGAAGTCACTACCACCAGCTGTCCTCACACACTCGCTGGATGGATGCCACTGGCCTCACTGAGGAGGGAACATGGGCACCCACCTCAGCCACGGCAGTTCACGTGCCAGTGAGTGAGTTCCAGTTAACAAGAAAAGTATTTCCGTGAAGATGTTTGACCAACCTCACCCGGCTCAACCGTGCCAAGAGGGAGCTGACCTCCAGCCAGAGACTCGGCGCAAGCAGCCAAGGATGAAGCAACATCTGAAACCTACAGTGGTCATTTACGGATGAATTCAAGTCAGACCTCTTGGCAGAGGAACAGCAGATCAGGAGGTGCTTTGATCCAGCCACCTCCTTCCACATCCTGCTACTCCTTTTGAGAGCTCCCACTATGCAAACGCAGCTGCAATCTAGACGTAGGCCTAAGTGTACAGGTACAGTTACCTGAACCTCATAAAAGCGTCGAAGAGCTGATTCCACCTAGAGACAAGTCTCCTTTATAAACCCAACCCCACCACAATAACCACCTGTAACACAGCAATCACCTTCTGGAGCATAGGAGGTTCCATAAAAACGTTAGAAAAAACTTTTTCACGGTGAGGGTGACAGAGCACTGGCACAGGCTGCCCAGGGAGGTTGTGGAGTCCCCTTCTCTGGAGACTTTCAAAACCCGCCTGGACGTGTTCCTGTGTGACCTACTGTAGGTGATCCTGCTCTGGCAGGGGGGCTGGACTAGATGGTCTTTTGAGGTCCCTTCCAACCCCTGACATTCTGTGATTCTGTGATTCTGCACACACAATAAATAGTAAAAAAATGTTCATCTTTTCCATGCCAGTCAGCTCTTACTGAAGGGAAGCTGGGGAGGAGACATACCTGCCTCTTGTTGTTAGTCCAGGCAGCCCATAGCAGGAAATGAAAATGAAATGTTTTACATCTACAGTGGCTCAGCAGAGAAAGCTGATGCTTCAGCGGACAGAAAGGTATCTTTCCACAATAAAGGGGAAGTCAGTATGTAAACTTCATCAGCCTGGCACAAACCTACTTATGAATAATTCTTGGCACTGATAAAACAAATTTCATGGCATAAGTGAAACCCAAAATATAGTGTAAAATATTTTATTCAACATGGTAAGGGTTTCAGAAAAACAAAGCTGTTTCAGCCATGTTGGCTCCTTCATTGTATAACACATTCAGTGTTATACCTCAATCATTGATCTAAGAAAATTCAGATTTACTACCATTCTGCAGAAAAATAGATGTATTTTTCCTTAAGGAAACACCTAAGCATAGTAATATAATAAAAAAAAAGCTCAAAGACTGAGCACACGGTCAGCTGAGTGTAGACTCATTTCCCACTTAATTTCTCCATCATTCTGTTCAGCTGCTGAACAGAACATTAAACTAATAGCTGACCTGACAGGAGTGGAGATTCAACAGCATTTCCAATTTGCTTTTTAAATACAAAGCAATTCAAGAGCAGATATCTCTGGCCTACCTATGAAACAAAATAGCAGCTTTTAAATTAAGCTGAATACAATTAGCAGTACTTGCAGACAGCTGCACTTCAAGGGGAAACACCTTCTTGCTGTTACATCCTCAATGCAAAGCAGTGTGATAAATGACACCTTTCAGAGTTTTCCTTCCACTTCAGACAGTAAACCTGAACACATCCCTGAGAGGCCAACCATTACAATTTTTTGCATAATAGGGCCAGATCTGCTTGCAGTCGTCAGCCACTATTTACAGATTTACTGTTGCATTTTATTTCAAACTCTTAGTATAATATTCCATAATTTAATTCTAAAAAACTAAACAGCAGAACCTACACTCATGCCACTGGAATGTAGCTCACCGCAGCAGCCAAGTCATTTGGTAGGAAAAGAACATGCTATTTTATTTATTCGTGTTTATTCTGATTCTTGATAAAATGTTGTTGAAGTTCTTCAAACTTACCAGAATAATATTTTAAGACAGACTTACAAAAAGACTGATAATGTAAGGTAATCATAATTGAGCTGTTGCTCCTCCTGCCCCAAAATTTGTCTGTACAAATAGTGACGTCCTAGTTCCCATGTGACATTGTGCCATGGTTAGATGTCACCCCAGCTCTACACAACTTGTCCTACATCACTTTAGACTTAGAAGAAAGTTGGTGACTAACGTATGCTTCTAAACTACAGATGAGCAAACTCTTCAAGATGGTATAAATTAGCAAGGCTTCGGCTACGAAAACGCCCCAATTTTTCATTTCCACCTCAGTACAACCCACCCTCGTACCAAGAAAGGTGTTTATGCATCTACTGTGCAGCCAGTACAGCATGGTGCTACGGTCACGTTTATTAGTAGTAAAGAAATAAAAAAGTAAAGCCTTACATGTATTTCTTACATAAGGAAGTGCCACCTACCAAAGAAACAAAAATCACTTTTAGGGTGAAAACAGGGCCATGATTGAAAAAGCACCAGATCTCGACAGTATCAGTCAGAGTCCTACCTAAAATTCTTACGCCGTGCATTGACTTAATGATCTCTGAATTATGTTTTTAAGGAATGAAAGAAACAGAAATTACAGCTCCAGGGGTCTACCAGCTTTCCGCCAAATTAGCTTGTCTTTACGCTCCCTTCGTCTTGCCCTACAACAATGACGCGTCTCACCCTTTTTCGTGCCCATTCTGTGCGTTACGCAATTTTTTCTCAGTTTTCAAAGCAGCTATTTGACAACTGCCTTTGTTTCACCAATCTGCACCCTTCACTGAAAACTAAACATATTCACAAACCTACATTATTTTAAAAAGCAGTGGCAAGATATACATACTAATAACAAGGGTAGTACATCTTCTGAAGACTATGTCAAAAAATCTGCTACCTCACTTGTCTCTCTTTTAAGAACTAAGAAGAAGTCTATTCGTTGCTGTCTTGTCTTAAGGCTAAACTCCTTTTTATTTCCTTTTGTGACAAAGGAGTTCTGTGGCACACAAATGGCATCATAATTACTAAAATTAGTCATAATCTAAATGAGACTTTGACCAGGATGTAGGAGTGCAACACCCCGCTCTTGCAAAACTGGAAACACAAGAAAGATTAAAAGCTGAAAACACAGGAAAATGTCAAGACATGATTTGTAACTGGAGTACGTAATTATGTTTGTATTTGCAACACTAGAGAACAAGCTTCAGAGCTAGGATTTTTTTTTTCTTTTTAACTTAAGTATGTGACAATATATTACCGAAGAATCAATATATTGCAAGGAAGCCATGTAATCCTCACTTCATGCTTTGAACTCTGAGAACAGTTAAATATCTTGCACTCAGCTTCAGCTTCCTCAAAACTACTCACTTTTTCTTGTCCCCACTGCCAAAGTATAAGGTAACTTAAGGAAACAGAACGGATAGAACTTGTCGAATCACCTTCTATATGCAAGCACCTGCTACGTATTAGTAAAAGGTAGTTAAATAAAGGAGCCATTTACTTTTTACAAGATTGCCACAGACACATGAAGTTCTGTCCAGGTTTTTTCATCTGCTCTGCATGCGGACTTGCTGCAGTGTATGACGGGGGCTGCAAATTGATCTGCTGGCCCTGTACTTGCACTGTTGGAATCGACGTTGCAGGTGTGCTCTGCAGAAAAAAAGGTAAAACACGGTTTTAAACAGGGCTTACTTCAAGACTTGACATACAAGTTCACTGTTTGTTCAAAGATTTTTTGTTTTACATTTTACACCACCACAAGTTTTCAGGTTTTAACACTTTGAATAAACATTAATAGGCACGATAACATGAGGGACAGACAACTTTTTACACTGTAGAAATTTCTGGCACTCAAATTACTAAACCTTATGCCCAAATTCAAATACAGAATTACAACTGCAAAGGAATTTCACAAGTGCACTAGTGGAGCAAAGGTTAGCATTATTTTGCAAAGGATTTATCTGTTCTTTAAAATAAAAAAAAACCATGCAAACTCAAGGGGTTGGAGTATCATCAGCACTGGGAATAGTTTGTTTTCTTATGAAAATGTACGAGATTGCTAAAACAAGTAAAATGAGCACTGATACATCTAAACCAGCTTTATGTTCTTTGAGGAAATGTTTTTCTGTGCTGCATCTGCGGAATTCTTGAACTGCCGCATCAGTACACACCAGCCTGTGTTGCAGAACATTTAAAAGAAGGTAAAGGAAACAATGCTGAAGCAACACTACCAAAGACCAGGTGGCTCAAACATACCACTTTACCTATAAAAGACTGGCAAATTATTTAATTCTCCAAGCTCTTGTAAAACCAGCCAGCACATGTACCTTTATACAGAACACCACATGCCAGATACCTGAACATGCTGTACAACTTGTATACAGTGAAATATAAACATGTCAGAAAGGAAAAAGATATTCCCCTTGCTTCCTTGCAATACTACAAGACACCTATTTTAACAGTGAACAAAAATGATCTTAAAAGTGACCTAGAAAAGACAAGAACAAAGCCAAAATATGTCCATTTCATCTTTTTTTTTCCTGAGTAATAGATACTGAACACTGGACTTCTCATTTCCGAATAGTGTTTATGGCAGAATACCGGTTCTCTTATTTTTTTTCCTGGAAGGCTCCAGCCAGCTCCATTTATAAAGATGATGACAACAAAGAAATTAAATTTTTGAGTATTATCTTGGAACGAAGACCTAATATGCTTCCCTACTGTCAAAAAAAGGAATGCACTCTTCAGAAGAGACCAAACCAAAGCTACTGTGTTTAAATCTGTGTTAAAGAATATTGTAAGAGAAGCACTTTCAAATTGTACACACAACACTTTGTTTACATCTTTACAGCTGTTGCTGAACCATTTTAGACTTTAACTGTAAAAAACCCCGAACAGTTAAGTACAACTTCTAAAATTTCATTTGCATATCGATCTTCTGTTTTCTTCCTGCTGCTCTCTATTGGCACTGTGGACAACAGTCACACAAGGTAGTAAGTTAATAAATATCACAGACTGTACAAGGCCAGTAACATGACCAAAGGGACAGCAAAAAAGCCTCAAGACCAAAACAATTCCCAGATTCAAGCATAAATCCTGATGAAAATAAGGCCAAACTTCACAACACTCCCGCACGTAGCCCTACTACAGTACGATGGTTACGACCTGTGTGTGTGAAAAGTTGTAAGAAAGCACTCGAGCCCATTAGTCACAGCTACAAAATATTTTGAACCCACAAATGGTTTTTATCTGAAGACCCCATGGCTATTGCACAGATGGGGTAACGAATCTTCACAATGTATTTTTTAGCAGAAGGTAAACACAAGTGCAGCCTTTTACGTCCCTTCACAAAAAGCATTTTTAAAATGAAGCTAAAATTGTTGTCAGCAGTACAGCTTGTTTTGCAATTTTCATTTGGCATCTCGGTATCAACACCTTATGATCGCTTTTATGTGGTTTTTTTTATCCTTATATGATTTCTGTCTCGTTTAACGTGCTTGAGACAGTGAGCTGAGCGAATGATTTCAGTACTTCATTTAATTCTCACCATTCAGTGTGGGGTTCGTACACTATTTACTCCATCCTAAGCAAACTCTGCAATTAATCCAGAATTATGAATTTTCTCAAGGGTTTTTCTGGCAAGCTTTTGTACTTGTATTCAAAGTTTTTAATACCATTTCATCAAAAATTTGTTTATTTTAAACAAGGAGGTCTGAGCCATACAGTACAATGTTACACTGAAAACATAAGAGCACAGAAAATGAAACAAAATTTCAGGACAAACAGGTAAAATACAGTTCCCACTTCAATTTCTAATATTGTTTTCCCCATGAGAGAAACAAACAAAAAGAAAAACTAAAAATAAATGTGTAAAATAATTGTTGTTGTTTAGAATTCTCTGACTACTGCTGTACTGGCAAAGTACTTCCACTCAAACTTGTAGCATTATGTGGTTACAACTTCCATGTATTTTTAAGCCAAATCTACTGCTTGCCTGTCAGCTGGGTCAGTTATATTTTAAAATCAACAGGTAAAACAAAGTTACATTTTTTTTCCTAGATTTTATTTTAGAAACGTAACTTCTATGATCAAACATCTCAAATCATTCGTCATTCAAGAGATCAGACATACCGCTAAATTTTTCTTATTTTTCCCTCCTCTATTTTTATGTATCAATTGATACACAGAAGTAACTAAAATTACGTATAACCTTTTTCCAGAAACATACCCAGAAATACTTGCTATGTGCTGCTACCCAGCATACAGTTCTGACACACAATGATTACGTAACCTCAATTATTTTTTTAACATATGGAACTACGACAGACATTACTTTTTCCTACATAAAGACCATCTCAGACAAGTAACGTTGAAAAAAAAAAACAACTTTCCCCAGTGTCACAAAATTTTCTCTTCTAAGCAAAAAAACCATTGGTGATCCCAGGTTCCTCACGAAATCAAGCGCCCAGCAACCCAGTACACTTGAAAGCACTTCATGGCACTTTTTAAAAATCAGATTAGACCCCTCCACGACCTGATGTGCCACAGCCACCACTTAGTGCTCTTGCAAATCGGATCTTGTTGGGCCTCAGGACTGACGGGCACCTCTGGCAGCATCACCCACCTCACCTGGATTTGCACTGAACTCTTAAAACCAGACAAACACAAACCCTTAATGCCTGAACAGTCTCCTTACAGCCCAGACACCACGGCCAGTTACTCTTCGTGAGCAGAATGAGCTTCTGTGTCTAGGCTGGGAGACTTCAGATGGAGATTGGGGTCGGGGAGGAGAGAGGGGAAGTCCAGCATATTCATGACAATTAAGAGGAAAGCTAAGAGCTTTCTGCTAACTAAAAATGCTACTGATGTATTTTCATGCACAAGAGCTCCTCCATTTGGGCGCACAAGTTCCCTTTGTGGTAGCAATAACAAACCCTACGACTTGGGGCCAGAAATGGTCTCTTCCTCCACAGAACCAATGGTGCCATTCCTTTTACGTATTAATAGATAACTATTTTACCATACCTGATCATTTTATTTTAAAGTCTTCCTGTGCCATCAGCAAGAAAACACATCCCAGTATGACGTACGTCCTGCTGACCTAAGGAGCCATGTGCAGGTTAAAAGCACAAGGTTGCATTTTTTTTCTCCCATCATTACTATGTGCACAACCATAGTAAATACATTTAACTCAACAATAAGCAGTTAATTATTCCTAGTTTTAAAGTATCATAGGGTTTACAGTTTGGTATTAGAAAAGTCTTATGTTTAGCTTCTTCATGATATTGAACATACATAAACAGGTAACCTACAAGATGAAAATTAATGCACGGGATTTCAGCGTGAGGAAGGGGTCTGTGGACGGGTAGACACCAAAATAAATGTCCTCCTCTTGCTAAATCGCTGCAGTTTAAGTCTCCCTGCAACAGTGCTTCACAAGCGAAGAGCAGTAAAAGCACAGAAATTCTGTGTTTCAGTACTTCCAGCTGAGAAGCTCATTTGCTCTGTAGCTAGGAATGAATTACACCTCCTGGAGCTACACACCTGCCTTCTGGGGAACGGTAATTCTCAGCTTCCCAACCAACAGAGAGCAGGAGCAAATAGTTACGGCAATGCTCACACAGTTTTTGCCACTTAAATTTCCACACAGGGGTGATTCAAGTGAGCAGCCTTAAGAAAAATGGGCATTGTTTATGAGGGGATGACAGTGATGAGCAGGGAAGCGATTACTTTATAAAAGCCAGATAAGGCCATTTAAATCAGATTTGCTCACTTCTAGGAACTTGGCATGGTATCACAGCATTCTTTCAAAACCCACACCAACTGGGACAAATCAACATGGTTATGTTCAACAGATGTTTTGGAGGTGCTTGAAGAGGAATAAGAAGTGGAAAAGAAAGGAAAGGGAACAGGTAGGTAGCCGCTCATTTCTTTTTCTTTTTCCACGGGTCTGGCACAACGTCTCAAAAAAGCAATAATCCAGGAACAGGGAACACCAAAATAAAAGGAAGCCAAGAAAGTAAGGTGCCAGTTCTGTCTCCTCTCAGACTACATTTCATGAATCTACAGAATACAGATAGGAGATATAAGAAAAAAAAAAATAATTGCAACACTGTATCACATGTTCCTCTTCTGACATAACCCATACACCCAGAGTGCAAATTTTTATAAAAAATATTAACAAAATTCTTTATAAGTCACAGTATATGTAGTTATTTTTCAATGAGTTCTGCTGTGGTGTACAATTAACATGATATAATCACACGTTACACGCAGACAACACCCATACTTGTTCAACTGGATTTCAATAGCACTACATGGGCTGTCCCATGAACAGCAAGTATATGATTTTCACTATTTTAGTAAGGCACTTACATCAACTTTTTTCCCCTCAAGCATATATAGTACCAGCCCATTTCAAACTACCATTCATAGCATGAAACAAACCTCCTCTTAACTTTTACATTCCCTTAAACATTATTTCACTCTTTTCTTGCTTTCTTTAGTTTTCACATTGAACCTGTTCCATTCCTCCCCGATTTGTCTGCCCTTCCTTATCTTCAGCTCAAGCATCTTCCCTTTCTCCCCTCTGCAGTGCGTGACAAAGAATCCTGCTGTCATTGCATAAGCAATTTTCTCCTCCCTCTTCTGCCCTCTACATCTCCTTTTCCAGCCTTCCTGGTGGATTGTATTACAGATTTTCTTCTTCTATCTTTCTCACTTCTCTGAAATACACGCTCCAGTTTAAAATACAACTTTAAGATGATAAGCAAACAGGAAATCACACGCTAACAGCTTCAGTAGCATGTAATTCTGCCATAGCAAAAATCCCTTTATCCCCTGTCTGTCTCCATTGGGTTGCATTTGTAATAAATTTCATTGTCTGCAGAAAGAACCATGTTCTGCTATTTCTTCTGCCAGACAGCCAGTATACATTAGGTACTGCAGAGAGGATAAAACAATGCAGATGCTCAAGTGAAAAAACTGCTCCTTAGCTGCTGCCTTTTAAAAAGTCATGGACAAGGAAGCTCCCTCCCTTACAAGGAAGCCTCTCAAAACGGGAGGCAGAAAATAGGAGATTATATAGGGCCTAACCTCAAAACAAGTCTTCAGTAAGATGCATACCGCGTTCATGAGAATTTGGTTACACTTTAGTATTTCTGGATGTTTTAAAGATACTCCTAAAAGCAGATTCAATACTGGAAATACTTAACATCTGCTTTTCCAGAAAAACAATGGCTATTGCAGCTGCTCAGCGGCTTTGGAGATGGGAAAAAAAATGAATAAAAAAGCTGTCCAGAATGGTTTTGGTACTGTTTATAGTCTAACACATTAATTTTAAAGGAATGGTAAATATCCTTAAAAGTCTTAAAGCCAAACTATGATATTCCCAGTATCTGCACAGTGTGCTATGAAGTGGCTTCTATCCCCAGTCAGTACTCCACGCCAACGTGACAGACACAAATAGCCATACGTAACGGTTAAGGCAATTAGCTAACGAGTTAGACTGCTCACCAAAATCAAAACTAACTAACTCCATTTCTCCTACACTCCTGTAATTTTGAAGAAAGGAAGATCATCCTACAGACAGGAGAATAAGCTAACTTCCGTGGAAGCAGACATTAAACCAAGTTACTTTGATCTACAAATTTGGCAGCTGGAAGCATTTCTGTTTGCACAGGTAATGCAAAATGTAAAACTATTAATGGTTGTGATATTAGCAATAGCACAAGAAAGAAACTATCAGCACAGAAAGTATATTTTTTCTCTTTTTTTTTCTCTATTATCATGACACACATCTAATACACATGAAACAGTTAACTGTATTACCCTCCTCAGAAGTCAGGAAGTCTGATAGTTTAGTAGCTATTTGAGACACAACTGAAAATTCTTGTCAGGCACACGTCAAGAGAATAAATAACCACAGGTAATATTTATTCCATTCCAGAGACATAACCATATCATTTTCTATTTCAGCTAAATCCTTAGCAAAGCTGTAATAGAAATTCAAACTGTGTAATAGCTCAAGACACTCATGGTAAAAAGCAAGGCATAGCTAATACATCCACGCTACAGAAAATCCCTGTGCTGCCTACAGGCACTTTCATTTTGGTCAAAGAATTTCTAATAAGAACAAAGATAAATAACGTATATCTGAAAAACAGAAATCTCTAGCCGATAAAATCTAAGTGAAAATTTACAAGTGAGTTCAAAGACATTTTAAGAACGTACTTCTGTGCGGTACGGCAGTTAAAAGAAAAAAGTAGAAAAGGAAAAAAGAAAGAAAACTTGTTAACTCTTAGTCCCGATTCCTGACAACTACACGACTGAAAGTCAAAAGAGCTTTCAACAGAAATCTAACCTGACACAGAAAAAATAGTAGCACTAGCCATCACTTGTCCAATTTTGAGTTCTAGCTCTGTTTTAAGTCCACAGTGCCTATACCCGCTACCTTGTCAGAAACAAACTAAACCTCAAACAAAAAAGGAAGAGCAGAAATAAAAGGCCTGTCCTACATCAAGGTCAAAATGCACTAAACATACACTCAAGACTTCATTTCCTCCCTCTCGTCTGTCAGAACTCTGTGACTGCCAGACCTACTCATCTATCGGTTTTGCTCCTATTCAGGTTAGGCAGGGTTTTTGGAGAAGGATTTTCTGTCCCTGTACAAAAGTAAAATAAGTTCTAGAGACTGGGATAATCTCAAACATGATTATTTGTATTTATTGATACTTATATAAATGAGGGCCACACCGCATTTCAAGTGAAGTGTTAGGGAGGAACCACCTCTAAATGATTAAAAAAATACTTGGTCGAGGGGGAAGAAAAAAAAAAAAACTCTCTCCAAAATTTGTCAAACAGAAAAAAACCCCAAACAATGCTTATTTTATCAGTTAAATAAACATGACAAATACTTTGCAATAAACAAACATATCAACAAATTTACAAAACAGTACTTTCTCCTGCCTGTAGTGATCCCCTGAAGCAAGCCTTTGAAGACCACCTTTAAATGTAAGAACTTCAACTCATTTCAGCAACCCAGATGCAGCTGCAGTGATTAACTAACCAAAAAAAAAATTCACATTCATCCCTCCAGAAGCAATAACGACCAAGAATAAAATGCAGAACAGTACCGACATTTTTACAAGACCATACAATGAATCATTGTTGTTTTCAGAACAGTTATTCCTTTAAGGAAGAAATCTGGGAGCAGAAGTTTTTTCCTTACTGCGTATAATCAAGCTACAAACTGTTTTAAATTCCACTATTGTCACTGACATCAAACAAGTATGCAAACATTAGAACTCCAGTCCGCGAAAGAGCGGAACCATCATTTTCTGCATGTTTTAAATACCATCGAGAGATCCCGACCGAGTTCACATTGTCGCCTGCGTTATTTCATCACAGCATTAAGTCAGAATCACAGTTAGAATAAACGTAAAAAGAACACTGCAACATACCTGCGTGACCATGCTTTGTATGTACGTGGTTGGATGCTGCTGCTTTTGTTGAACAGCACTTTCTATTGCTACTTTCGCTACAGTGCTTGGATCCGCTCCAGCTGGCACAGCAACCATAGTTGCGCTGCAACCAGCATTGTTGGGGTCACTGATTGTAACAATTCTAACTCCTACTTTATTTGGAATTCCTGGAACAGTTTCCCTGTCATTATCCTCTGCTGGCCTCTTTACAGTTTTGCATTCTGCTGTGCCATTAGTAGACCGAACTTCGGATGACAGGGTAGACTGGGACACTCTAGGTCCTGAGTGTGGAACTGCTATGATTTGATGCCCCTGTATAACAGAGGCCGTAGATTGTGGTGAGACAACTACACTTGGGCGTTGCTGAGGCACATCTGAATTCAAACTTGAAGCTAGAGGTCCATTAGGTAAATCAGTGTTGGTACCACTAAGTTGCTGGGTTAACAGTTTTGCAGCCTCCTGTGTACCGCTTACAACAGGTGAACTACTCAAAGTTAATACAGGCCCATTAGAAATTCTTTCCCCTTGATCACCTTTGGCAGTATCTTGCTGCGTGGCATCCAAATTCCCTTGTTGTTCCACTGAAGATATCTCACCATTTCCTACATGATTGGAAGTTTTGTGATTTGGAATGTTTTTGCTCAAATGAGAACCATCTCCTTTATCAAAATCACAGATTCCATTAACTAGGGGCTTCTTCAAATCACTTTTAATTTCCTGTGTGTCCATTTGTTCAAAGTTCTGCTTTCCAGGAGCTCCGTTCTCACCCATTTCTAATGACGGCCCATTACTGACTTGTGAGCACTGATTGGCCTCATTCTGAGTTTTCCCTGAGTTAGAAGGAGGTAGACTGGAGTCACTATACTTTCTCCCATTTAAAAGACTTCCCACCTGCATTTCATTTTCTTTTGCATCCCCATTGCTGGTGTTTGCAGATCCTCTTCGGCAGGAAGGATTCTCCATAACTTCAATTTTACGTTCGTGAATGTGTAAACCTGTTGCTTCCTTTGCCTCTTCCTCCTTTTGGCAAATTATTTTATCACCTTTGAACGGGGGAGCAGCAGTACACGGTGATTGTCCAGCTGAAGGTGCTTGAGTAGCTGGAAGCGTTTGAACCTGCAGCCCAACTCCTGTCTGTGCTCCACTCACTGCGATTCCTGCTGGAGCAATGATTTGAGTTGCATTTCCCTGACTCACGGTTGCAGTAGCAAAACTCGTATTTGGCACAACTGTTATGGTAACCTGGTTGCCAGTAGTCCCTTGGAAAATAGTCGCTGGGCTGTTCGAGATCAACTGGCCTGGCAATATCTGCAAATTAGAAATGGGTACTGTTTGTACTGCTCCTTGGGGCGGGATCGCACCCGGGACCAGCTGGACGTTTTGCTGTCCGACCAGCAGCTGCTGAGCTGGAGACTGTCCTTGAACTCCGAAACCTGGTGCCTGGTTATTGGCCATCTGATAGACCACCTGAGGGCTTGGAGCTCTCGCATTATTCGGTGGAGGAATCTGTGGAGCTGGGAGAATAAGCTTCCCTCCGGGAGTCGAGGGGCCTCTTTTCGGAAGAAGCAGCTGTTTTATCAGACTAGACTCACCAGAGTTAGGCTGGCCAACTCCTGCACTAGCTTGCTGTGACTGAACTTGCATTTGTATCGGTTGTTGTACCTGTACCTGCTGCTGCGATGACGCTGGTGAATGTTGCTGCTGCTGCTGCCTCTTCACAGAAAGCATCTGGCTGACAGTAGGAGGGGGTCCTTGCGACTGAGGAGTGGTAGATGAAGAGGACATAACTGCAGGGACTTGATTATTCGTAACGGGACCCGGGGACGGTGAAGAAGATGGAGTAATGCTTGGCTGCCCAGTCAGCTGGACAGTCTGACCAGCGGGAAGAGAAGCTGGATTAGCAAGCACGATTTGATGAATGGCCGGCGCATACGTCTGGCCTTGCTGAGCCGGCTGGCTCACGATCACTACGCTTTGCTGAGATGGTGGTGGAGGCTGCTGCTGTGGCTGCATCGGCTGCTGTACCACGGCAGGTGGAACCTGCTGAGATGGGAGGGGCTTTGGTGCGATATTCTGAAAGCCCACCCTAGACGTTGGTGGGCTTTGGACACCCGCGATTGTCACCACCTGCCCAGCTGCTACTTGGAAATTTTGAACCGTGGTGGCCGAAACGATGTTGGACGCAGAGGTTGTGACGTATTGCTGGGGTGCTATGATGACCGTGTCTTGCTGCTGGTTACCAGCAGAGGACTGCTGAGACGATGTCTGCCCAGGTTGTGACGATGTGCTGATTAGCTGCTGACCCTGTGAAACTGCTGAACTGCATGCTGGTATGTTTTGTACTCTGCCAAATATATGACCCTGAGGTACAGCTTGCTGAATTACCGTAACAGGAGTGCCTGAAGGTATCTGTCCCGGTACCACCGCATGCAGTGGAGACTGTTGTTGAATTACAGGTTGGTGGTGAAGCAACGTCTGAGAACTAACAACAGTAACAGACGGCTGTTGTCCCGTAGTGCTGTGATTTTGGTTAGAAGCTTGCGGTGCTCCTCCTACAGCAATAGTAACAGGAACCGCAGACTGGGGAACAGAGCTCTGTATTACTGTGGCCTTCACTACCTCACAGGGTATTGGACCTTTACTCTGAATAACAGTCACTGGAGCATTTTGTTGCTGCTGTGTATGAAGAGAAGGATTCTGCGGAATTCTAGAAACAGTCTGTGCCACAGTATGAACACCTTGAATTGGAAAAGACATCTGTGTTGCTGTCAAAGTTGAAGACTGGTTAATAGGGGTCCTCTGATAGTGATTTCCTACGCTTGGTAGCCCATGCGGGATTCCTGTTGAGATAAACAGAGGAAAAGTTTGGAAGCAAAAATTATTTCAAAACGCATTAACGTAACAGATATTTAAAAATCCAAGGCTTGAATTTGTAATTCTTTTTCTCTTCTCAGCTATGCTGCATCTGAATTAACGATGTGGCAACAACAGCTTGCCTGCAGAGTGGCAAGTTTATGGTTTATGTGTCAGACACCAGAATGGCTTTCACGTACGTACTGCGGTATTGTTCCTAACGCTATTGAATAAAATGAATTGAAACATGTGGCCCCCAACTTGCAACACTTCCAAACTATTTTCCAAAACTTTTGTCTTTGTCATTTCCGAATCAATGCGGACTACTCAATATTGAATTAATTTAAAAACCTGCTGGCGAAGGAGACGAAGACACATCAGGAATTGAATCAACCCGGACAACTGGGGTAGACGAAGCTGGTTGCTGCTGATAGTACATCTGAATGGGAAGTGGTATAGCTCTCCTCTTCACCCCTACCACATGTATGTGTGCTTGACCATTGTTACTTGGATCTTCTACTCTCTTCACTGTATGATTTGGAAAGACAGTTCTGCCAAACACAACATACATCTATGTTAATAAACACAGTAACTCAGCTTTCTTAGTAATCACTCTCGTGTGCAGAGTAACTGCACTAACGCCCGCCCCTCTGCAATACAGCGGGATTCTCTAACAGCATCCGAGTGTTCTCATCGAGGACTAGCAGGTCCACCAGATGGTTGGCCAAGATCTCATAAAAGCTAAGTGAAAACTATAATACCTCCAAAAACTACTTTGGAAAGAGTTAAAAGGACTGTAAGCAGAGAAAAAGCCCTATCAAAACCTCTGAAATAGAACGAAATAAAATTAAACAAACTCTTAAAAATTTGTTTCAATTAAAATTCCAAAACTGCATGTCTTTCAAACTCAACTCAGAAGATCTTTTCTCAAAGAAATCTAAAGCTATAAATTAGTATTAAGCACATAAAATTCCTTATTTATTGTTGCATGAATTTTTGTCTTACCGCAGACATTTATAAAATCCAGTTGATGTCAGGATTCCACCTCGAGCTAATTTACTACACGTAGAGAGGTATTCAGAGTACATTTCTGCTCGAGAGACTGAGCAATCAAGATTCACCTCAAAATGTGCATTCAACCTGAGGATGAAAAAATAAACTATGAAGCAAAATATAAAGAAATTACTTTTAAAGGGGTTGTTAAATCACTTCTGGGTGTATCAGAGTCATTTTTGAGACCTGATAACAACATGGAAAACAGAATTTCAGTATCCTGTCTTCTCAAATGCCTATTCCCTACTGTCTCCTCCTCACTGCTTAGGGGTCCTAAGTGTTTAATCATAAACACACACAATTTTAAATGCAACATCATATTTGCATATGTAATATGCAAAATACTCTTTAAATATGCCTTGTTTATCATATATTCAGAAACAAACCCAAAATGGAATGCACCGTTTAGTGACATCTCCCTCCTACAGCTCTATTCCTATTTCTCAATGATTCTACTTTAGGAAAAGAGGGACTGAATGCTATTCATCAGAAATTTCTGTCGGAAGTCAACATTTGTATCAAACCCAAGATTTTGTTAACCGATCTGCAAACACAGTCTTACTTTAGAAGACAAGTAAGAACAGAGATAGAATAACAATCCCAACCCTGCTATTTTTATGGAGGTAGGAAGGCAGGAGGGAGGGGACTGACATTTTAATAGAGTACACACACACAGACACACACACACTCTCATTCCTGGAGTCGCACACCACACAGACATCAATGAAATCCTTGAACAACCTGTTCTGCCTAACATTCATGTCCCAGGGAAAGAAAGTATTTTTACCCTCTACAAACTCTTCACAAGCACACAAGACCATCCAACCCCAACCAGGAAGCTGTGAGAGAAGGAAACATTTTGTATCAGTTTAATTTTCTTTCCTTCTATCCGATCCATTATTCCAACCCAGAGACATGGGAATGGTTCATCCCCAGGGGCGAATGGAAGTAAGTAACAACTCTCACACAATGCTCTAATACCAGTACCAGAATATAGGCTCAGATGTAATAAGAATATGTTTTAAATTGTCAGCATTCACTATATGGTGCTAACACTTTGGAAAACTAGACTGCACTCTCCTGTGCAGAGTCCTACACTCCCAGTGTAACTAGATGCTTCAAAAGAGAAAAAGCAAATTATTAAATTCTTTGTGTTCTCACATACTCAGTAAAGGGTAAGTATAAAGCCATTTCTCCTCCAGTCAAGTTACAATTTTATTATTAGAAAAACTGAGATCACACCATGTAGCAGAAAGTCTAGGTATTAATTAAATTTGGCATATCAGACAAATGACTGCCAGCTGGGTTATGCCGTGTTTAGGCTGACACACTACTTTGGTACCAGCAAATGGATGATATTCAGGACTTATAACAGCGAAGTGGGATCAGCGATTAACACTTTACGGTCACACACACTTACCTTATAAGAACTCGTACTCAGGCTAAGCTGGATAATAATACATCCACGAAGGTCAGTTTAAATACCTTGTCTTTCTGCGGTATCCAAGAGATAGTAACTTTTCTAAATTTTACTGCTATAATTTACTCCTTTTCCCCTTCCTCTCAGTAGGAAGCAATGACTAAAATGTACCATGAAAATTTACATGAATGTAAGACACTCCACATTAGCACTGATGAAAATGCTTGGAAGAGGCTACTCCTCTGCTCTCAATTTGTTGGTTTGTTGTTGTAGTTTTTTTGGCAGCACAGTTAGTATTTAAGGAGAATTTTCAGGACTAGATATTAATTTATTTTTTTTCACTACCTCCTATCTACCTAAGACTAACTGGAAGAAGACCAAGTACAAAGTAATAGTATTCAACACTGACAGCTGCAGAAGCACACAGAATCGGTAACAAAGCAGATATTCTGAATCTTCCCAGCAGAATGCTCTACGGTTTGCTTCCATACTTCATCTCATTTGACATCACACAATTGCAGCGTGGTACCTACTCACAGTTATGTGAACAGCTGCAACTTCTATTTATGTTCTATACCGAGTGCAAAATTCACCTTGCCTACAACTTTGCTATACTCTAGTGCTCTATGGAGTCTATAGCAAGAAGGTGGCACCAGAAGGTAACCTGTAATCTCATCAGAAACTAGGCAGGTGAAGGCAATTCATTTTACTATAGTTGGAATCTCCCACTCCATTAATTAAAACGGCAGCCCAGAAAACGAGCTTTGGCTGGAGTCCAACCTGCAGACTGCTAAACTGAGCTACTGGGATTCCAACTCTCTGTGTTTCAAGGTCTAAACGTGAAATTCCTCACTCTTCCAGCAGCGCGCGTTAATAATACGTTGCAGGGCGCAACAACAAGAATCAGCAACATTTCCCCCATAAAACCAAAGTTTTGCTGGAAGTATGAATAAAACTAAATCATGACCTAAAACATTAAGCTTTAACAAATTCTGCCTACTTTATCTTGAAGGCCCTGGTTTGATCAGTAAGTCAACAGATGAACATGAGTTACGAAGCAGCAGAGATGGAAGGGTCCATCAGGAACCGATTAATACAAATATTTGGAATGTGAGTAGATTTACATAAATCAAATAGTTCAGAAAGATCACCCTCAGTCCATGTGAGAATCACAGCCAGAACAGTTTTTCTCTAAATATCTGACAACAACAATATTAATTGAAAGCAAGAGAATTCGGAGAGAAAAGGCTTTGATTTTCCTTGATTTGCTTAAGGTTTACAATGATCACATGGGTGTTCTGTAGGGCCTCGGTTCATAATTTGATAATTACTTTAATATTGGTGCAGTAATATTCCAACACATTACCAGAAGAAAACACTCATGAAAAAGATAATGCTGCTTGTCAATTAAAATAAATAAAATCAGGATCAGGGTTAAAAAAATCAAATTAATTTATATTCTAAGAGAGAAAACAACTAATTTCAAGTATCAACTATTGAAGAGTGAACATTCTGGTTTAGTTTTTTTCCACACTTCTTCAAAGCAATGACAGAACAGTTTTGCTTTATACTTTTCAGAAAAATGTGTCTAACAGTAAAGAGAAGCAAGCTAGAAAAGCGTGACACATGAATACAGGCAATTTTCTTTGTTCTTCTTCTTCATTAAAGCATTTGAATAGAACTATACACTTACCACTGACATGCAAATTTCTCGCTGTCTATTTCTACTATTCCTGGCGGAGGAGCAACATGTGGTGCTGTCCTAGAGGCTGTGGAGAACGAGGGGAAGAAAAAACAACTTGCTGAAACCATTTTTGTTCTCCTAAATGAAGCGCTTCAACTCCGTTGACCTTCACTGGTACAGTTTCTCCTGTGTTTGTAAGCAAGGATGTATCCAGCTACGGCAAGCCGCAGAGGCGCACTCGGCAGACTATGGATTTGCACCACAATTTACCAAAGAGAAGCTGGGCGGGCCAAGGCCAAGGCCACAGCCACCACCAGAGTGCAATCAGGGCGTAAGCACTTGGTGAATGACAGCTTCCAGAGCCACGATGCATGATCTCCGTGCTTTAGAGTACTCAGCACGATTTACGAGCGGCACAATATTCCACCAGAACAGGCATAATACACAGCAATTATTTTTGCAATTCCTGAGTGGAAGCAAATGTAATAATGCAAGGAATTTTGTTGCTATGTCACCTCAGTTCGTTCTATTCGCTCTTGGTCACCCCCTTAGTCGCGCTCTCTTCCAGACACTTTCACTGTGGTATCTGCACCCAGTGCAGAAACAGCACACTTGGACACGCAAGCCAGTGCCTGTCCTAACAGTTCATTCTCCAGTTTTCCCCCAGAACAAACAGGTACATTCCATCTTGTGTTTCACCTGTGCCAGGCTGCTATGGGCTTTCACTAGTGAAGACAGAATGAGGTACACATGCTATTCCCTTGACCAATACGTGCTCTCAACTTCCAAAGCGCAAGAATTTAAGCACAAAATAAATCCACAAGAATTAATCACAACTTAATTTACAATTAAGAAAATACTTTTCAAGCTTTAAACAACAGTTAATTTCATCCACATCACAATAAGCTGTTCAGCAGCTTCAACAGAGGTATGATTCTATGTGTCTATCTGATCTCTGCAATTCTATCAAATACTACGTGTTACTGCCCAATAATATTCTGTGTAAAGCACAATATAAAACGGACCTCTAATTCTCTGCAAATTGTGGGAACAATCTAGAATGGAGTCTTTCTCCTTCCACTGAACAAGTTAAAATAAGGAGTGTACATAACGTTCAGTAAATTTTCAGATTAGCAACTTAAAAATATTAAAATTCCCTTAAAGCTTGTTTCACAACAGTTCTGGCTAACACAGCTTTATATTTGCTTTGTGAACGAGTGCCTGAAAACTGTTTGTTACGCACCACACTAATTTACATAAACGAAGCAGAAACCTACAGGAGAAGAGTCTGTTCCCTTGCAGTGGGACTAACCTGGGACACCCGCTGCGTGAGCCTGTGAAGAACCGTGATCCATTACTTGTGGTCTGACATCAGGTACTCCTTGCTGGCTAATGCACTGATGTTCAATGAGCTTTACAGCCGTAAGTGCATCAGGTCCAAACATCTGGATGTCCATAGAAACCAGACATACTAATGTATCTAAAGTATTAAATGTAAAACCGACAATGACATTAGGACAAAACAAATGAATGCTGCCGGGACATACTGACCTGTTTGAAAATTGCCATGAGTTGAAAGAAAAAAAACTTCCACACGCTTCTGTAATTTTTTTTTTTTGAACACACTTCATGGCATTAAATGGAAAATTAAAAAAAAGACTTTGAAAGTTTTAGCTTCCCTAGTTACTAGTATTCTCTCTTCTATTAAAACCTCCTATTTCAATATCCATCCCCAAGCTGCACACACACACACACACACACAAGGAAGCCACGTTTTTAATCACTGAACATGATACATTCTTAAGTCCTTTTTCTGACATAACAGTGAGAGTAATAGATTTTGCTTCTCCCTTACCTATGCTCTTCTCTACTTTGGCAATCTTTGAGCAGGCCACTTCTCCCATTTCTGTGAGCATATACAGCACCTCAAGTGCTGAGATAACAAGCAGCACATCTGGTAGTGTGAGATGACATATGATCTCTTTATAGGATTCTTGATCCACATATTCACAAATTAAGACACCATTATCTTCAGCCTTACAAAGATTTGCCAAGATTTCCATGCCTGAAGATCAAATACAAAAGAGGTTTAAGCAGCAATCATCAGAATTCTAATACGATAACAAGAATAACTAGTGATCTTACCTCTCATTTTTAAAAACCTATCCCTGGACATGAGGCATTTTGTAACAGTGTGAAACATTAGATGAGTAGTTTTGAAATCAACAGGATCCAAAAGAAGCTGATGAGAAAGAAAGAAAAAAAAAAAAGAGTATGACTAACACTATTTATGTAGTGTCAATGGCTCAAATCTTTAAATTTGCATATCAAAATACAAGATTCAGAAGTGTCTGAATGCAGCACATATGACAATTCTGTTCACAACACAAAGCAGAGCTTTTTATCGTGGCTAGTATTTTGAGCCCCCTCCTCCTTTTCTGCTCTGAAATAGCAGCCTAATTTATACTTTCCAGTGCTCAGAAAAAGGAAAGTAACTTTATTCCCAGACAGTCAAGAGTATACACAAATGTATTTTAACACTCAACAAAGAAGACGAGTAACAAACTCCTTCCCAAATGCTATGACAAGTCGTTCATCCTGTTTCAATCTACTTCTGCTTCTCAATCAGAGCACTGAGACTTTCTAATACATAACACTCTCTCTTACTCAAGAGAAGCTGGATACAGGATAAACGAAACCAACTCAGCAGCGGACCAGCCTTTCCAGTCTCATTCTCTGACACTACCCATTTTACTTAGATCTTATCAATTTTACTTAAATCTATCCGTTATATTCTCAAATCAAGAAGCATCTGAACATATTACCTATAAAATCAATATAATTTATCTGCATAATGATACGACATCCTGAAATAGTGTCTTTTACTACATTTAAACCTCTTCGCAAAGAAAAAAATGCCTCAGGAGATTCAGGCAGTATGCCCAGTGCCATATGACTAACCGGGGCCCACTACACATGGCACAAAACTTTCTACCACCTCCCTTCTCAAAGGTACTATTTTGAAATTATGACTAAAGGTTATATAATTATGAAGTGAAGAAGCTAATATACAGTCTGCAGAATTTAACCAAGTTCTTTTCTTCCCTCTGGGAAACTAAACTGAAAATTATGCACTATGAATATCTTCTATTTCTCTCTACAATCAGTCTTCTTCATGTGATTCTATTTTAGCAAATCGACACACACAGTCTGCATTCTTGTTTTGGCTCTGAGGACTTGTTTCTAAATTGCTATTTACAAATTTGGAGAATAATTTATTTCCTGCTTCAGCCAAAGATGGAGGAAAAAAGCAATTCATTTAATTAACACTGAAGTAACAGTTTTATGAAATTATATTTTAGTTCTTCTGTTTTAAAGCACGTTACCTCTGCTGCAATATTTCCCAGCGTGTCCAGCCCCAATTGCCGTAGAGAAATAAAGTGACTATGAGCAGAGAGGAGCAGGAACCGAAGACAAGTACGATTAGCTGCCAAAAGTTTAACATTTCCCTCTTCGAAAGAAAGATTACGTAAAATCACTGCGATCTGAAGTACCCGCTGCCCTTCAATATCATTAATGCCCAATTTGCGAGGTGGATGAAATAAGGATTCCCAAATCCATTCTTCTGATGGAATATCTACGATGCAAACAAACACATTTTAGTCCTTCCTTCACTATATTTACCAACACTTACACATTAAGATTAAGCAAGTTGTCTCACCTTGAGATTTGCTTCTGTCAGAAATTAGATCACGAACTTCAATATCCTCAACAATATCCTTCCAAAACTAGAGAAAGAATTAAAAATACATTCAGTTTTTAGGGGAGATGATATTTCTTTAAATATTATTTTTCCCATTACATTAAAATATTGAAAAAATATGGAAAAGACTGTTCTTGAAAAATTTCCTAGTACCTTAATTCAGTTAATACTAAGTATATTTTTCACTTAGGGGATGATATGCAAGATGTTCAGCAATTCATATTAAGAAACTCTTTCCTTCAAGCACCAGAAGTACTCTTCCATGATCAACCAACCCTACCACAGAAGTCCTTTGCTGAAGCACATACTGAAACTCTATGGACTACTTTTTCCCACAAACAATCAGAAATACAGCAACTCTAAGCTGATAAAAAAGTACAGCTCCTCTTCCTTCACCTCCTACAAACAGCAAACTTCTAAAGCATTAGATGGTGACTCCTTGAAGTTTCAGCAGATCTTAGACTGCTGCAAGAAGTGCAACAGCCGTATTTCTGCTTGGAGAGACTTTCTAAAGCTTCTGCTCTGTTTTCCGTATCATTGTAAATCAATGAAAAGAGAGGAGCAACAACCACCATTACCAAAAACCTTTGTAAATATAAGCCACTCAGAACACTTCAGCAGACTGAAATTCCAATTACTTTACAAATTTATGGCCTGATCTGTAAATGGTTGTGATGTTGCTAGTGCTGTTCTAAGTCAAGAATTAATCATGGAATTAATCAAGGAATTACAGTTTGCAAGCTAATAAAAATACACATTGTGATGCATTTTAGTATAAAAATATATAATAATATATACATTCTAACACGTATATTATGACAAAAATATAAACATTTCTTCGACTAATAAAAATTTACACGTTCCTTTGGCACACTAATGAAATACAGCTTCTCTTTTCACTATGAACACAGAATATAACCACAAATAAATCAGGATAAAAAGGGAAGTATGGGAAGTGCAACCAGCTGAACAGCAGGAGAAATTCTGCTATGCAAATGTAATTACTAAATTACAGCATCCATATCAAGCTTGACACTACTATTTTCTTGAAAAATACAATAATACAGATTTTCTAAATTGGAAGGAAAAGAATTTTACTTTCCAATGCAATGCTACTAAATGACATCCAAGTGCTGTTTAGTAAAGAGAATTATTTTCACAGAAAGGATTATTACCTCATTTTAGCAAAGACAAGAACAGGCAGATAAAAGTCTAACTTCTTTCTGTTTTCGAAAAACAGATTTTTCTAATTAATACTGATGCTATCATCAAGAGCCACAGAAGACTCAGGCACGTAGGTAAACTTCACAGAAAGTACTTCATTTTGAGCCGTCTTTACTTTTAGAGAAGCAGACTATTTAAAAGGAAGAGGCTTACGTCATTATTTTAAAAAGCATACAGAAATATATTGTCTGGAACCACACCAGTCAGTAAACACTTTCCTTCAGTAGGCTTCCTTTTGAAAAAGGAATGAACACAGTAAGTTTACTTGAAAGAAAAACCTCAGAAGCTTTTAAAGATTAGTTGATTACATTAGTTAAGGATTTCTTTAAAAAGTGAACATCAAGCAGAGCTTCTGGAAGTCTTCAGCCTGAATCTCTTTGAAAGAGGCTGAAGTCAATCACAATATAATGTTACAACCACTGTCAAAAGGTGAATGTTAAAATAGCATCATCCCATTCTGCTAGCTGAATCATTCCATAATCCACTTCTTGCCACTTGAAAACCTCTGCTAATATAGAGTCATAAAGAAGTAAATTTTTCTACCCAGTGGGCAAATCATCCTGGACATGTTCTCCAAGCAATGAAAAATGAGAATCTAGGTTTTCTGCAGATAAAGTCACTACAGACACTGCAAAAAGGAAAAATCTCACAGTGCTATGGCTAAAGATGAAAGCAGGAATACATCACTGGAAAACTGCATATCTCATTTAAAACTTGCAGAATTAGCAGATCCATGACAGCTCCTTGAACAACTAGGAAAGTCTCTCCTCCCTAAAAAAGCAGTGTGTCAAACAACGCTAGCTGTCAACGCAGACTACATCTTTTTCAGCAAAGAGCAGAACACAGCTCCTCTCTGTAGGTTAAAATGAGGTACACTCTGAGGCACCAAATTGTTTACTTACACAC
This sequence comes from Trogon surrucura, assembly GCA_020746105.1. NCBI lineage: Eukaryota > Metazoa > Chordata > Aves > Trogoniformes > Trogonidae > Trogon > Trogon surrucura. Next base: position 187,495,187 of record CM036617.1, read on the forward strand.
AAGCATTGTTCTTCAAATTGTTTCATTACACAGCCACGCTTTGAGCGTAAGATGTTAACTGCTCCAACTAGAGGATGGTTGCCTCGGAACTACCCAGAGCATATGCACAAGCCCCGTTACCTACGTGAAGCACACCAAAATAACGTGTGTCCCCACAGCCTCTGTTACTCCGAGTCCTAGAGACCTGGAAAGGCTCTTAAAGCTCTCAGGAAGAGAATCCGCAAGACAGGGCATGAATGTGCAGACAATGTAACTTCAAAAAGAGGTGGCTGAGTCACCATCCCTGGGAGTGTTTAAGAGAAGGGTAGATGTTGTGTTGAAGGACATGGTTTAGTGGTGTTGATAGAGCTAGGACAAAGGCTGAACTCTATGATCATGAAGGTTTCTTCCAGCCAAAACTATTCTATGAATTTAAAAAAAAAAAACCTTTTTTTCCCTCTTCACTGTTTATTTCTACACACAGAAGCACTGTGGGTGATAATGCTCACCACGAACATTGCTTTACCTGCAGAAGTATTCCCAGAGTTTTTGGCTTGCTCAAAACTGTAGGTTTGCATTCCCAAAGCCAGCATCCCCCATGGGTGTTTCAGCAACTGTGTAATGCCTACTGCAGTAGCAAACCAGGCTTCCCATGTGCACTCTGCAGATTTTAAGATTTGAAACATTCCACAAAAGCTCCAGTGATATCACCAAAGAACTCCGAAATATTATCCAAAAGATAGTATCACCAGAAAATTTGGAAACACTATCCTACATCTGTACTCCATTCAACAAGCCAGTAACTTACACAGCTTGTTAGCAATGTATTCAGAAAGCCAAGCAGCTAAGACACAAACTATTATATATGATATTTAATGTATCTGTTTTACAGAGGGCTGCTAACTGTAGAGGAGTCAGAAATCCCCAGGACTTCAGCTGTTGACAAGCACGTTGCAACAATGACTGCGCAGATGGAAGCCTGATATGCGTGCATCACTGCACCCAGCTCCAAAACACCTGAGAGCTTTACCAGAGGGCCGAGGTTTGAGTTCACAGCCAAGGAAAGAGGCATCTGTAATTATTTAGAAGGAAGAACAACTTTCTAGTTGATTCCAACAAGCTATTTTCTAGCAGGCACTGTTACACAAAAGAGCTGACCATGTCCCTCAGAAAAGTTACTGTTCGGCTCCAGTAACGACAAACAGCTTGAAGGGATGCTCATGTGCACTGCATGCACAGTCATGTAAGGAATTCAAAAAGTACAGTCAGCCTAGCCTATGACAATCAAAGTCTCAATCAAATTACCACGCATAAAATAAAGCTGTTCAAGCATTTTTTAAACTGTGTGTTTTCTGAGAGATGCTACGACAAACAGATTTCAGCTAGCCCCATATAAACAATAATGCAAAGTCAATAGTGAGTACGAATCCTGCATCTTTCACTCTGAGGACTTTAACTGCTTGCTCTCATTCCCCTTGACATTTGCTTCCTGATTAAGCAGAAAAGATTCCCAAAAAAGGAGGGAAGGAAGGCAGAGAACGACAAGGTGGAAAATAAATTAAGTAACCTACATACAATGTTTGTGACCTATCTGTTAAAGAAGAACAAGGTGACACATGACAGTACGTTTGTTTGCCCGAAGGAAAGGTAAAAGTGGAAAACGGTAAGTCAAACTTTCCAGGTGCTCTTTGAAAAAACATACTCGTATCACAGAGGCAAGAAAAAAAAATATCCATTTAGCATCACAAGCACTGACAAATTTATTCCCTACTACTAACTACGGATAGCTGCAATCTGATATTAAACATCAACAGAAACAAACAAGAAAGGATGAATAAGTAAAGCTCTTTATCAAGTTATTCCTGCACATATATTTTAGAAGATAACTCATAATAGGAATATAAAGCTAAAATTTGGAAGCAGATGAACAATTCCTGACTATGTGACATCCAGATGCTACGAGACAATGGATGAAGGTAAAGAACTTGATTCATATGCACCATCTGATTATTGTCAGTAGTCAGGTTCCTTCAGAAAAAGATGCACAGGATTATACACTGGAAATCAGATTAACCAAATTACTGTCCATAAAAAGAAAGAACATTTGGGTCCACAAACCATATAATGTAGCAATGATATGTCCAAGAAAAATGGAGTCCAAAGTGAGCTTGATAGATCACTAGGAGAGAAAAGAGATGTCATCTTTGAAAAGTATTTCAGGAATTGAAATGCGTAAGGATCTCTCTCTGCACACTGAGAAAGATTCAAAGAACAAATGCAGAGTAAAGAAAAATATTATTATACCTAAACAACAACAAAAATAAAAGAGAGACATAAAGAGACATAAAGCATAATGCAAAACAATAAAGCAACCAAAAACTGCATAAGGATGGATTTTGGAACACTATGGCTAGAGAAGGCTTCAAAGAAGTACAAGAATGTGCAGTCCAAATGCTTATTTTGAAGTAAACAGAAATAAATTGTGCATGAAGCAATGTAATGCAGTTATTCACATACTACATCAGATAGTGGGTAGCCACTGGAGACATGAAAGAAACACCTGGAAAAGCACCTAAATCTACCTGATTTTAAGCATGCTATATAGGCAAGTCACTCTTGAAAGACAAACTACACTCACAAGTGACTCTTGGTAACATGAGGAAATTCAAAGTGAAATGAAATAGTTAAAACCGGGAAAGCTTCCAGCAGAGATGAAAAAAACATCTGAGCAGGATATCATCAGAGCCTGGAGGTGGGGATGACAAAACAAAACAAGGATACAAGATGACTGGCTAAATGCCAGTTGTTCCCATCTTTAAGTAAGGATGCAGTCATTCCACCTAACTAGAGATTTAAGCTCATTTACAGCGCCAGGAAAAATCAAGACGGGAGGAAGCGGCAAACTAGCACAGCTCTAAGGTTCAACACCAGGCTACAACGTAACACCAGTTTCAACTAAAATGATATTCAAATTCTGACAATTAATGGAGCAGATTCACCGACTAGTAAAAACATTTGATTCAGTTTAGAGTGAAGCACTGCAGAAAGTGAGAAAATATGCAACGCTGCAAATAAGAGCATGGAAGTGAAGAATTTTCCAAGTTTTTTATAGTGCAGCAAGGATTGAGGAGGGGGGGCGGGTAAGGTAACGGATTCCCTCAACTTTTGCATAAAGAAACAAGCTTTTTTTCATCTTCACCTTCAACTGAAAGAGTAGAAATGCTGGAGGGCACAACTAAATAGGCAAGCTCCTTTGCTTGTGAATATGCAGACTGTTCTGAAAAAATCATGATACCGCATATGTAAAGTAAGAATGATTTTAAGTCAACATTAGAGAACAGAATACAAAATCGACGTATTGGTGCTTAAACAATTGACAAATTCTTTGCAATGAATTAATACACAACTCAAGAGCTGACTGAATACTGAACAGCCAAGAGTTATTTTCTAGATACTTAGGGATGGAACAATTAGTGACTCATAGTGTGCAAATATACAGTAGAATGAAGAGAAAAACAATGAAGAAAAACATACAGCCATTCTTCTTCATTGAAAACTGATTTTAGAATACTAATATTAATAAGAGACTAAACGATAAATCAATCTTATTTTCAGTGAACATTAAAAACTTCCACAAAACATTTTAGTAAAAATACAGAATTCTAAAATTACTCCCAATGTCTGTATAAAGACATTGAAACAAAGAAACTAAACGGCTCTATAAAATCCAACATTCCAAGTTTATGTTCATATACTTCATAAAATCACAGAATCATAGAACTACTTAGGTTGGAAAAGATCTTTAAGATCATTGAGTCCAACTGTTGATCTAGCAACGCCAAATCCATCAGAAAAGCAGAAGGAGCAGTCTGGGAAAAAGTTAGGATGAGTAGCTGTACAGATGAAATGTCCAATATTCTGAACATCTCACAGACGATTTGTATTTGTTTCACTGTATTTGAAAAGCAATTTTCAGCTAATAAAGACTAGGAGTTGGTTTGTTTGGGGTTTTTAAAATATTTTTGCATAAAACTGACATACCAACACTGAAACTGACATTTGATTACAAAGAAACCCAAGTTTACGATTTCTCTATGAATCCTGAATTTAACCCTGAGAATCACTTTGAGAACAGCTTCAAGACTTCTGATATTTCTCAGCCATCTCCTCAGCCTCAAAACTCCAACACATGAAAAATCCAGTGCAGTCTGAGGGCAACATTCACAAGCTCAACAAAATTTCTATCAATTCAATTCCAATCAACTTGCAATTCGTGTGTTTAAGAAATTGCCTTCCCCACCCTATTTTCTCTAACATTTGTGTGTTCATGCCATCACCATGTTTTAATTCATAATTCTGCATTTTTACCCTCCCACTTCAAAACTCTTCTCCATTTTCATCTTTACACAAATTTCTAATCTGCTGATGCTATAGAACAGAAACAATCTGGAACGATAACCTTACAAAATCAAGACACAAAGCAAAATGAAAAAAAACCCAAACAAATATGAATTTTTTAAAAGGTAATGTGAACAGTGAAAGGAGGGACATATCTTCACCAGCCATTCTATTCATCCTAAAGCCACAAAACCAAATATTAAAAAAACCCCAGATGCAGTCTCCACACCCTGACAACGAAATATCCCTGTCCTATGTCACAAAGCTCCCATAATGCTTTCCCTCATCTCTGTTTTTACACAGCCACAGCTGCAATACAAAATAAATTACTTCCAGTAGTAGAGTCAAACAAATGATTCAAGTAAGATGTTCTGAAAAATCTGGATTCTTAGCAGCAGAGATATTTTTAGCCCTGGTGTTAGCTTCTGATGTGCTTTCAGCAGTACTTCACTACCGAGCGGTACTATACATGTTGTAATGCTCAAAAATAGATCTTGGAGAGCATCCAAGTTTCTTATTAGTAAATCTTATTGCAGTTACAGCGGTTCAACTTAACACTTCGTTAAAAACACTTATCAGAACCATCTGTCCTTATCTATCACAATTACTTAAGTTTATATAAATTAATGAACACGCCATAAATTAGAATTCTGTGCAATTTTAAATGTTTACAGATCGAGCCATGGCGCTTGTTGCTGCTCTAGATCAGCAACAGTCTGTGACAGTTTAGGGTGAAGTCAAAACAGAAGTGATACGTGCTTTAACAAAAAAACCCCAAACAAACCAAATCCAAAACACAACCTACAGTACTTTTTGACATATTCTTCAACGGAAAAAGGAAACAAAGGATATGAAACACTATTTTTCACACTTACCTTCAGCACATTTGAGCCACTTTTTCAAGTTCATACACTAGGAAGTGTGAGAGCTCACCTTTTTGGTGCTTAACTTTACCTATGAAATTTTGGTTTGGGAATCCATGCCCTGGTATTTCAGAAATACTTATAATTTAGCTAACAAAACCATAGTCCAACTTGTTCCAGAACTGAGTCACATTAAAATAAAAGACAAATAAAAAAAGCTCCTCACAAATATTTCTCTACAATACCAGTAAGACATTTCAGTATACGAGATGATTGAGAAATGAAGCAGAAGCACAGGTATGAGTTCATAAGGAACTCAGCAGCTTATCTCTTCACATATTTACTTAATAACAAGCACAAGTTATCAAAATACATTTTAATCCAGCTTTCTTCTACTTTAGTCACAAAAATCATCACCTGAAATTCAATTTAAGGAAATTGTGTAACATGGCAAATATGCTGAAATGTCAAACCTCTTTCAGTTATAATACATTTCATGCTCTCGTTCACCTCAAAATGTTCACCTAGAATAAAGAGGAAGCATTTATACGAAGAAACTTTAGTTGTATTTTCACCTTATTTCATTACTTTTACAGCAGATCATGCCCTCTAGTGGAAAGATAAAGTCCTGTTTAAAAACAATTTAACTGAAACTTGAAACTGCGCCAACTTATTTAAATTTGTCCTATGCTTCTTATGGACTTCATCCTCGTAATAGAGAATATATGTTTATTTATCATGGAAGTTTAAAAAAAAAAAAGAAAATGAAAACAAACCACCAAGAAACCCATCATTGTTGGCCAGTTTTCCTTTTCCTCGCGCATATTAGCTTACAAAAAGAAACATGGAACCTCTTTATTCGTCTGTTTGCACCTATTTTTTCTTAATACATTTCTTCCTGCTTATCCAAATACTTTATGACAACTGTCATTTAGTTTCCTACTGTATTTAAATCAAAGGAATAAAGCTGGGAGTAATTCTAAAGATATATGCTAGTACATCATTTTCTATATTTTTAAAGGATTTGATACCCACCATATGCACTTGAAAATTAATAGTTTTTAAATTACCTTAACAAAATCTCTATCAGTTTTCTCCTTCCATTCTTCTCCAAATACAGCAGAAAATGATCCTAAAGCTTTAAGCATAAAACCAGAATTTAGTAAAAGAAAAAAAATGAACATTTTTGACTTCTTACTAATCCTTAAACTATAAAAAGATTCAACAACAGTACAGACTCTTCCAGTGTTCCTTTTAATTTTTAAAAAATTCTACATACACCAACTGAAATTTCTATAGCAATTTATTAACTGCTCCTGCAGTTTTACAGATGAAATTGAAAGCAAGAAAGGACTAGTCTGTGAACCCTTTAAAAAACACACAGAGAAACTTTTCCGTAGCCCTTTTCCAGGAGTCAAGGTGACTGCTCAGTTTTCAACCTCACATCAACTGTTTTCCACGTGCACTGTGTTAGCTCTAAATCCTACTTCAGTAATTAAATAAGTTCCCACTAATGTTTTCCAAAAGCTGTAACAGCAGCAGCGAGATTTTGACAGCACTCAACTGAAAATCAATATTTAACCAGGAAGCGTAATGGATGTTCTTGGGTGTTTAGCGGAGCTGCTGCTACAAATTTTCTCACCATCACTCCCCGAAAGCAGCAAAGAGTCAGTCGATCTGACTCAAAGGCTGAGTCCATCCATGAAAACTCTTGTCTGGCAACAGTTCTGGAATGAACTAATGACACTTTTAAGTTACACCTAAACACTTGGGTTCATAATGTTTTGTTGCTTTGAGCAAAATCTTAAGAATCTCAATTCCAAGACTACTTCAGCTTTCAACTCAGAGCATCCAAACCAAGGCTTGTGCAGCACTCCAGACTGAAGATGCGACAGAACCCCAAGCCCTGGGGCTGCCCTATCATCTGCCACGGCCGCTGTAACCTCCAACCTCATGGGGGGGAAAAAGCAAAACCGCAGACATATTCTTCTTGTTATCTAGAAACACTGCATTATAAATACTAACAATGATAAAACCTTAATTATAGACAAGCCAAATTTAAAACTCACATTAAATAATCAGCTGCCATTTATTTACACCTGAAGTTAACGTGTCAGTATTTTCATACTACCTGAATTTTCTAATTACAGATTTAATTTAATCAGCAAGCCTGACAGATTTACCTTCATTATTTGTAATATTAATATAATAGCAGGTAAGTATTTCAAATTGAAGTATTCATGCTTCAAAAATAAGTAAACACCCCCCCCCTCCTTCCCCAATTGTCCCAATTAATCCTCCTAATGGTGCTAGGACATTCCCTGGATTTACGTAGAAGATGTCATCAGGTAAGATGAAAATAAAGCTTTCCCCAGGGAATGAAAAGAGCAAGCCCATTACAAGCTCATCATTCCTCTTGGCTTTACATCAAATATTTTTCAATATAACACTAACACAGACCAGCTATGGAAGAAGCTTGTGCTCACGGTCCAGTTTTGAAGAAGCTGAAAAAACACTGTTTACCTTTCCAACAGTCAAAAAAAAGAATGAAATCACAGCACAAAATCTGATTATATTATTTCTAAATTCTAAACTCTGTAAGAAATCCCATCAAAAGAATGAGGGAGGGATGGTAAACTCAAAAACCGAGAGAGCAAGCATTCTAGAATCACTAACATACAGAATTAGGTTTCACTTTAGCTTCCTTTTAAGTATTTTTTCCTTGAAAGTTCTTGTGGTTTGGGCTAGATGGAGAAGCTAAATGACCGAGATCTAACAGTAGCTGAAGGGCACGGGTACAAATCAAAAACCTGACAGAGAAGCTGGAGAACATTAATGCAGTACTGGGGAGAGGAATAGGAAGCTACAAATCATTACACAAATATGTTAACAATTAAAAACCCCCATATATATATAACCTATATATATATATATATATAATACACACACACATATATATATGTGTGTTAATATATGATATAATATATATATAATATATATATAAAACCTATATATATAATGTCCCAGAATTTTAAAACAGAATCTCTGACATGCCACACTAGGATTGTGCAAAGTAGATTTATACTCAAAGAGGCATGATCATCTGCACTAGCAGACTTAAATACAGTTAGCTGAAAAAGCTCATTTGAGCCATTTCTCAAGGTGGTGATTTCTGAAATTCAGTACATAAAACCAATCAATAGTTCCTCCTCACCAGCAGCAGACAGGAGCTCTGCTGTTCTGATTCTAGGATGGTTTGGGTTAACTTATTTTTTCCCCCCTCTCCTTGGCAGAAAAACAAACAAGCAATTAACAAGGAACAACTTGGCACAGAGGTCACACTGAACAAGTCAGAAGAATTTATTTCACATACTGAAGGGTTTCGATGGAACAGACTCTCTCTTTTCAAATTTATGTGCAAGCACACTAAGTAATTCTGAAACTTGGAGTAAGATTTTTATCCCTTGAATTTTGTATTCTGAATTTCACTACATTTGAATGTGCAGTGAAGTACCCAGATAAAATTCTGCCCTTCTTTAAATTTTTTAATTTGTGACTGCTATTAGAAAATATTTCTGAAAAGTCAACATGGTCTTACGAATTCAGAAGAAAGGAGCAGAACCAGATGGAAATCCAATGTTGTAAATTTGAGCATCTTGAACAATTAAATTCTTATCACTGAAAAACCATTTCTTACATTTCACTAACGTGTTACCTAACTCCCTTTTAAAGTATGTGACTTAAAAGGTATCTGTAACACATCAGGAAAAACTGTAACTGTGGATAAGGTAAAAAGAAAAACTAGATATAAGTAGATTACAGTGCAATAAACTACAAACATTTTGATTATTAAGGTTTGTGAAAGATGCTACAAGAAGTATTAACTCTTCCCGCTGCAAAAAGGTTGTTACATACTTACTGTCATCAAACACCCCAGCATTTGCAAGCAGCAAAGTGATGATTTTAGGGTCCTTTTCAAGCTGCATAACATGCTTGCTTTCATTTGAAAGAAGAGTACATACATTAATTGCAAAGTCCACTTCATTTGGGAGTCCAGATAACAGCGAAAGCACCAATTTATTATAGTCATTTGGTGAGTTTAAGTCCATGGAGAGCCCATAGCTTTGACGAAGGTAATCTAAATAAGAAGAAAAAGAAAATAATTTCACAGCTAACCAAATTAATATTCAGATGACACATTAAGCAATGTTACTATGAATGATAAGTAAATTTTTTAAAAGATTATTATTCAAGTATTGTTGGTTTTAACAAGCTTTTACAGTATTCCATTCATTTTTTTCCATTAGTCTTTGGCCAAAATGCTGAACACATTCTACTCAGCTGCGTAACTTTCTACTTAGATATTAATTTCTTCATCATCTCCAGAATGCAACACTGCGGTATGTTCTCCCAAAGAAAAGCTTTGAAAATGCAAACTTTAATTAAAACAGAATAGAATTGTAATGTAATTTGGAGTCACTTCCTACACAACGAATTACACAGCCGTTCCACAGAGTCCGCCAGCTTCCAAGTTGTCTATTGGTTCACGTTTGATACTTTGGTCTCTAAATTACAGTGGTGTTGATTCTGGCTCCTTCAGCATTTGCTTTATTCCTCAGATTTTAAAGCTTAATTAATTGTATGCTCAATTCAGCTACTTGGCTCTGTAGAGAAATGACTGATGTGACAGAAACACAATCTGCAAACTTTCAAGGAACTTTTTTTTTCAAGACACTTAAGTATTTAGCCCTGTTAATTAGAAAGATACACATTTGTAAAGAAGAAAAATAGCTTATGGATTTTCATGTTTAGTTTGTTTTGGTTCACAGTGGAAAGGTTTTTGAGCGTATTAAATTAGTAATCTGAGTGACCTATCTACACACTATTCCTGTAGCCTGTTGAAAAATATGTATTTATAGATGGGGAAAAGAAATAGCACTTTTTCCTCAAAAGTTTACCTGACACACTGTGTTGCTGGTAGTTATAGGAAGTCGGAATTGCACCAATAGGAAGTTGTGGCTTTGGATTGCCTGGTTGTACCTCATCATCCTCCTCCCCAAAATGATGGACTTTTTCATACTTTTCTAGATAACTGGAATTAAAAAAAAACCACAAACACCAGAAGTTTTGAATATATATAGTAAAACTTTGTCCCCCAAGAACTGAACTGCCACAGGAAGCAAACTGTACAAACACAAAGATTTACTGGAAACAATAGTCAAAGTGGTAGAAAACATAAAATATGATTCAGACTGACCATAGGTGATACAGAAAATGTAGGTATGTGGAATTATGGATTCTGATATTAAATTTCTTCACATTTCTGAACAATAATCCCTAACTAAACTGCAAGTCGTTGATCCCGATGATTAAGTCCATTTTTCCCAAATCAGCTATTGACACCCAAGATAACCCTGCAGGTGGAAGCACCATAAAAATTACTCTGTGCAGGTAACCAATACACATACTGAGGCCAAGTCCAGAAAAATACTTCTCTCTTTTTCCCTCACCTAAAGAGAAACAGCATACACACCAAGTCCTAGCAATTAAACAACAGTAAGAGAATTTGGAGATACTGAAGGCAACAATTCAGGACCAGAAGTTCTGAGCCACAGCTGCAGCTAAAGGCTACTGGAAATCCCTGTGAACCAATCCCTTAAGAAAAAAAAAAAAAAGCTGATATACCACATGCAGAATGGACTGCAAGCACAGATGCTGTATATACACTGCAAGCAAACAGCCAGTCAGCTTGGTAAATTAATTGTCTCAATTAACAGTTAATTTGGCAGTAAAATCTGTAACTTTCAGAACTTTCTACACTCCAATATACACAAAGTCACTTAAAGGGCCCACGGTAGCCGTAACTGCGCACTGATCCGTAGTTGCAAAACCCTTCATGAAATTATGTCAAGATCACAAAGCTACCTCAATTCACAATACAAACTTTCCTTGTGCTGAGAACTGATACTATTGAGTCAATTCAAGAAGAAAAATACTGTGTAAAAAGGAAATAATTAAAAACCTTTATTTTATCTTTGCGTATGCTTGAAAAAATTAATATATGAGAAAATAAACGAGCTTTTGGTATAACTTTTGTCAGTAGGCGCTGAAGTCATTAACTCACGGTGAATCAGAAAGACTTTAAGAAAACAGTATTCTCATTGACCTCTGGGGATTGTTTCACATGCAATAAATTAGTACTTGATTTATGAAGTGACACATCAGTGACATAATCACACCTTTAAAGAGTTAGCAAATACATTTTTTGCTAATAAACTGGTACATTCCAGGAAAAGGGAAAAAATTTCAGAGTTAATGAGGCACATCATGGTGTCCTGTCCTGTATCACATGCAACTATGATTTGTGTCTGACTAGTGCTTAGGATATTCGAAGTGCTATATACGTTCTCGTTATGTGAATCACAGTTACAGTGCCCTCCTTACTATGAAGACTTCAGTGAGTTAAAGAGTCAGCAAAGATCTTCACCATATCATTTGTTTTTAGGGAATTTAACAGATTAAAAATTACATTTAAATATGGTTGGGTTTTATTTTTAAACTAAAAATTCTCGTTTATGCAAATCAGGTTCCAATTTAAAGTCTGCAAAAATGTAAAATCCCATAAAAGTTTTTGTAGCTTTCTAGAACTAATCACTTAACACTCTCCTATCCACAGGTTTTTTTAACCTAAATCCTACTTTTCCTCCTCCACATTTTCCTTACCATTTTATCCCACTTCTTCCCTTCAGTTTACACCTTATATCCAAAGATCAAAACTCAAATACAATCCACAGCTTGTATATGGCAAAAGGTAATTCTCAGCATATGAGACACGGTACTCCCGAGTGGGAAAACTAAAGACAGTGCATAGTCCTTCTAAATAATTTCATTTTTGTTGCATTAAAATGGACATTTAGAGAGACCTACTTAAATATTTATGGAATTGTTTTATTATTTTATTTCTTTCTTGCATTTTTTCAGAGAAGTAATGACATAGCTTTAATCTGCTTTAAGCGATTCAAATTTATTTTTTAAAAAAAATTTCCTTCCAATATCAGTGAACTGTCAAGCACTTCATAAACGAACACAACATCACTGCATATGGCACTCACACACACAAAAAGATCAGATGTGACAAATTCCATATTTATCACTTACTCGAGAACTCGTTAAACATTTTAGGACAACTTTTAGAAAAATAATGCAGGTAGGATTTTTATACATGTGCGTGTGTATATACATCATGCTCAAGCTGTGTGTGAGATTAATATTAAATATAGCATGGAATTAAGCAATTTAAAAGCAGTGAAGAGAGAAATACGTATACTGTGTAATACAATTGATAAAAAGATCTTTAAAAGCATGAAGCTGCCTTAACACAGCCAAACATTCAAGTGCACGGTCCAAAAATGCACGCCTGGCAAATAACGCACCACGCAATCTCCTGTGTCCCGTGACTCCACGTGTTCTAGAGCGTATCTGTACTGGTTGCTCAAACTACCTGTGTAGATACTCTAACACAGCTAGAAAACCAAGGTTTACTGGAATAAAACACTCATCTCCGATTCCAAAAGCGACAAATTCATCGGTTTAAATCATCCAGCAAGTATTTTATTCTTACAGTAACAGAAGCATTTACTTAAGGGTCATCGTTTTGAATTACGTACACCTACATACTGACCAGCATCTTTTCCCTATTCTGATCATTCTGAACTCAGAAAATATGGTAGTGACTATGAACTGAAAAAAATACCAATGGCTTATGTACTCTGACAGGCTAAATTTTGCCTGTACTCATTAGTGATTGGTATTTTAAAATAAACTTAACAGCAGCTTCTAAAATTCTGAGAAAGAATACTTTCCTGCAATACCCTGAACTATGTGCGAGTCTAATGGTCCACAAAACTTCCCAATTTACCCTGTTTGAAAATGAACAAATAGGAGTAATTAATATGTTTTCAATTAAATGCTGCTCACTGCAAAAGTCTAGTCTTCCATCTGCTACCAGCATGTTTGTTGTCTTTAAAACAGATCTGTAGATCACTGAGCCTGTCATCATCACTGTCATCATGGTTTGAAGGAGGCTGCACTGTAACTGAGGTGACCAATATTGAAAAGATGATCTCACAAAACTTCTGACTGACATCAAGTGAAAAGGAAAGCGAAAAATCTTTTAACTGATCTTTCCTATGCGTGCATAAGCACACGCTTCGCTTTTATACTCGCATGAGATCATCCAAAGCTGTTGAAACTGAGGAAAAGACACGTCAAGGAAGAGATACAGCCTTCACAAAGTCCTGATTCAGATTAATCAAACCACTAAGTCAAATCAATTTCGACAGAGCCTACATAAATGTGTGGTTATGATCAAGACCCAAAGGAGTAGGTCAGAGACAGCTTGACCTTCCCTCCTTCAGACTTGCCAGTCTCTCACTCTTCAGAGAGCTCATTTGAGAACACAGAGGATTCTAGGTTGGCTTTCTGCTGATTTTTGCAACTGAATAGTGGTCAGATGAATGCTAGAGCTGATGCAGGCAAACAGCAGGCGTACACAGCTGAGGATGGCAACAAGATGATGCACATGTGCCATTTCTACACTGGCAGAAGCTACATAGCCTTAGCTTGTCTAATGAGACTTCAGCAGTGCTGTGGCTAGATTGAATTTCCTCCCATTTGCTGGTCTGAGTCAAAGCTTAGGCTTCGCATAAATGACTTCCATTACTGAACATAAGATTTCATAAAAATATTTAATACAATGAAGTAAAAATCCCTATATAGAAACATATATAGTACTCAAAATACAGCTCCCAAATCTACCACCATCCTCTTTCTGGACTTGTCCATTCCCAAGAATGAATAGCTATTTAAGCATACTTTTAAGAAAAAAAACAAAAGAACCCTCACCTTGTATGTCATAAAATAATCCATGCTGTTCCACACTTTAAAACACAAATACTGAACCTTATGCTTTTTATTAAAGCCAATTCCCAGCAGAGCTGAACAACATGAATAACCTAGATGCGCTCCTCTGTTAATACCTACTTAATTAAAATGTGTTATAACAGTTCTGCCAAACACAGAAACTCTGAAATTTCCAAGTCTACTTCCCTTCTTCCCTCTTCAAAACCAATCAATTACATTGTTTCCCCACTCAGTTTGATTAAGAAATTGGGGGGAGGGGTGTGAAGAAAAAGTTTATGTATACATTAAAAGATCTTTGCAAACTGAACGTCATAACTCTTTTCACTTTTAACAGTTCTCAAAGTTCTCACCAATATCTTATTAAATATTTCATAATAAACCAGGATTCAAATGAACCTTTAGTGATCTTATTTTTCCCTGCGCCAAAGCAAGTACCAACTTCACTTAAATTCTCAGCTCTTCTTGTTGTTACTCCATTTGCCAAAAGTTCTACCTCTTCAGAGAGCATTCCCTCTTTTCAATCTCACCCCAAAAACCAAAACACAAAAAGAAAATATAAAAAACCCCTGACAACCCCAAAGCTTGAGTTACAAAAGCAAAAAAAGCAGCCATATGACAAATAGAAAGATCATCTCCAACTCTAACATACACTTATTCCTTTTAAGACGCTGCTAGTTTAGAGGCAGAATGTTTTACTATTTCCAAATCCATGGAGTTTAATAGCACTGTATTACTTGGTTTCAACTGTAATAACCAGACCATAAAAAGACTATTTTAGTGCGATTCCTTGATGCTACCTAAGCACTGACTGTTTACAGACAGCTGTACAGACCTCGATCCTTCAAACCCTCCTTTTGTTTCCTGCAGAGAGAATGCCTGACCTGGAATTTTAGTGTAGAGAAGGAGCTTTGTAAATTAGCTCGTAAATGAGCTTTACTAGTCTTAAAGTCTAATCTTACCAGTCTGGCATACAGCTACTATGCAAATGGCAGAACAGTTATCATAAAGACAGAGCCTGCACTAAAGATACAAAACATTCAAGAATAATAAATGCTTTTCTATTACTGAAAAACAGTTGCGCAAAAGCTCCTAAATTATCATCAAGATGATTACAAAAGGTTAATCTCACATTTCAAAACGACTCAGATCTGTAGCTATAGACTAGAAACACACATTTTTATCACAGAAAAGGGTTTTTAGAAATTCGGAACGCTTCCTTAATTTGGCAGGCCATGGGTGGTACAGATCAGCCAAACAGGTTCCAGCCCTCCCACCCTCTCTCTTAATTTCAATGCCAGCTAAACCGTGAGGCCCTGGAAGAGAAAGATGTCGGTAATGCGTATGAAAAAGACCTAAAGCAACTAACTGAACGAAGGACCAGAAAAAAACACTAATGAAACAAGGAATGTGTGTACAGGATATGAGAGTTTCAAAGACATCTGAGAAAAAAACCTAAGTACTATGTCGAGGCCTTGGTGAGAACTGGAGCAGTGAGGAAAACTGCCTCCTGCACATCACTGAAAGGCGCTCCACACGGTTAGCACGGCATCTGGAACTGGTGCCAGCCCAGTACACACACGATTCAAAATATCCAAGAAACCAAAATGCAGTGAAACCCAGCAGCAATTCATAACCACTCGCCCCTCCCCTCTCAGCTTGGATCACACCTCTATTCTCAGGGGCTTAATCAGAAAAACAAAACCAAAAACCCAAAATATCCCCCCCCCAAAAACCCAACCATGAAACACGCCCTCCCATAAAAAGCACAAACAAAAAACACACAAAAATTCCCAAACCCCAAACCACCACAAGGCATGCGCAGGGTGTACAGCTACAACTACAGGATATGCAATTACTGAAAGAGAGGAAAATACATGGGCAACCAGAGACATGTGAAGGTTGGCTACTTCTGGAAGGGCAAGTGATTTAAATGCTTACTGAAAACTTGGTTCCTTTATAATGGATAGGAGATCAAACAGGCTGACTTCAAACCCTTGTGCTGAAAATCAAAATATAATATCCCTTTCAAAATTAAATTTGTATATTATACATTCTGTTCCTGTGACAAAATTTCAGTAAGTCATTTTGTTTCATTCAGGTCTGTGAGAAAAGAAGTTCTATGAAGATGGCTAACATTTTGCCCATTAAAAATAGTTATTTAAATAATACAGGGTTTTATTTCAGTCAAGTTAGTTTCAGGCTTGTTTTCAGGTATTTGGGGAAAAATACTAAAAAAAGGAAAACTACACTAGCTACAGCTAGTGGCATGCAGAATTTACCATCCACAGTAGCCTTGAATGTGATTACAGAACGCTGGAACTGTCTCTTTGGCACCATTATTAGCAGGGGATTGACAACACAAACTTGCACCTATTCTGTCAGCATGAACATCTGTTAAGAAGCAAGACAGACATGCTCCTCCTGCTCACTCTCCTGGATCCCCTCTCCCTACTTGCAATCCTATCAACATCATGCTAGACAATCACGAGACAAAAATCCTTGATGTAATAAGGATCTCACACTGCTCCATACTCCAGTTTGTGTCACCCTAAGTGAGAAGTGTTGCATACTGTCTCTCATTGCCCCTAACTCTTGCCCTGATATGAAACACTAAGGAATTCCACAGTGGCAATGCTGTGCGAACTAGAAAACATTCACAACAGGGGTCCATGCCTGGGTAAAACAATATAAGTAATTAAAAGTATTGGAGGCAGCTGTGGAAAAAAAATAAAATTAAAGCTACCTACTGCTGTAAGATTTTGAACTTAAAAAACCCAAATACCTCTCAGGCTTCCAACAACATTCCTTCATAACACATGCAAGCACACTGGTACTTGCACTCGTGTGGTTTACCCAGTTGTACATCTAACTTCTTTACAAGGGGCAACTCATTAACTTGTGGTGCCAATCAAAAGCTGTAACCTTTTTAAAAATCTATGCCTGTTACAGTTACTTGAAAATCTGATCCATTTATGAAGCCTAATAGCAGGCAGTATTTTAATCACAGAGAAGGATGTTTCTCAGCAGGACCAAAGCACTTACACCCGACTCTCCTGTTGCGACTGCACACAGTGGAGACTGATGCCACGCTCTGGAATGCAATTCCTGCTTAGAACTTAATGAAGTTGGTGCTGCACCTGTCCCTAGTAATGTCTAACTCATTTACTCATCTCATAGACGTTTGCTTACAAAACCCCCATCCCAAGAGTTAACCTAACTAGTTCCTGGAAACGCCAAACTCAACAACCCACTTCAAGGCTCTCTTCAAACTTGTAGCATGCACCAACAAGCTGCCTCAAACTTGATTTCATATCCGAGTGTTTCACCAGTGTCAGGAGCAATCTCTAAAGGGCTTTTGTTCTGCGGCCCCAAGGATACCACGAACTCAAATCCAACAGTTACATCCAATTGTTGTCAGAACCGATGCCTGCAGCTGAAACTTTCAAAACAACGTTTGTGCATTTTCCATCTTCATGTTGTTTAATTCAGAAACTACCTCACACATAAAGCACCCAGTGAGCCACTTCACGTGTGATGATGCTCCGCAGTACTTGTTATGTGGTCACAAGAAGCCAGAAATCAAACAAGACAGGCTGACAAATCGAGACACTTAACGCTGTACTTGGCCAGCCTACCAGATGAGTACAAGACTCCCGCAACTGTGTTTTTCCAGCATCTGGCCTGACGCTGCACTACGTGGCTGCAGACTCCTGTCCTCCAGCCTGGGCTGGTCTGTTCTGGAGTCAGCTCCCATCCAACAATGTCTGACCATGTGTACAACACCAGGGACTCCACAACTCCAGTCTCTACCCCAACATCACTCTGTCACACGTTAGAATTGTGAGCTAACTCAGAAAGCCCTGTGCAGATCAAATCTAGTTCAAGACCTTTAAACAGTTCCACATACAAAATACAATTATTACGTACACAGGAATCTAAATACAACCTTATGTAACACAAGTTATGTGAGACTACATGATCAAGGCACAATTTGTGGTTTTGGTTAAAAACTTCCTAACCTACCAACAAGCCTTTGCAAACAGAAGAGAACCAAATTCATGAAGTTCTGAATTTTTATTAACACAAAATATATGATTTATTGTTAGAAAAAAGTATAAAATTCATGAGCATTAGCAATCCTGGAAGTTTCACTTTGCTAGACATTGCAAGAAAAGACGTGATGCTTCAAAGTTAAAAAAAATAATAATTCTGAAGTCACTGAAAATACAATTTCACCTATGGGAACACCAAGAGGAAATAAATTAAGATATTGTTTATGCTTGCACACTAATAATGCTCCAACCTAGAAGGAAACCAATAGAACATAGATGCCAGCCAACTGAAGTGCATATGCTGAAGCTCAGCTTCAAAAGATGGGGGTGGCTGAGGAACGACAACACAAGCCTCTGAAAAAACTGTGCTACCAGGAGCTCCAACAGGTTCTGGATAAGTACACCACACAACTGAGAACAGGAGAAGACGACAGATAGTTTGACCATCTCTAAGTTAAGAGGAACTCTTGTTGCAGAAGGAGCAGGCTGGGAGAAAGAAACCCTAAAATAGAAGGCAAAAAGTTTCAGTCTCCATGAAGATTTGTTAACCAAAACAGCAGCTGAAAGCAAATTCAGTCCTCCTCCTATTTTTACATTCCTTTAACTTTTCTCTAACTCCTTTTAAATCCTGTGGCCCAATCTGGCAGAAGGATTGCACAGGAAAGTCTCCACAGTGCAAAAGCAGAGTGCCCGGTTGACAAAGTCTTCACATTTAAGCAACTAAATTCTGGTCCACTATGCTGTAACTAACACCAAAATGTATTAACCCTTGTTCTTTTGAAATTAAGATCCTGCACTTACAAGCTTGTTCTCACTTATTTTTAAATTTAATTTAAATTGAACCCACTTGTGATCCACAGCTGCGGCCCACAGTTATTTTGCAGGACTAACTCTTCTGCATTCTCACCGCTTGCCAAAAACAACTCAAAGCATCACCTCTTACTGCTTCAGCAGCTGTTTCATTAGACCTGATGGGCTTCACATCCAGGAATATCTGAGCTGTACCATTATGAACAGTATTAATTCTCCAGTCTGTATCTGGGAATTAACTTTGCAATAAAGGCAATTCCCAGATGTATTCATCTTACTAATACTATAGTCATTCTGTTGCCATTTAGGATGACAGCTCATCAAGTCTGTCAAGAATCACAGCAGTTTGAGTTTAGCTCTTCAAACAAAATATCAGAGTCAGCCGTAGAATCATAGAATGGTTTGAGTTGGAAGGGACCTTAAAGATCATCTACTTCCAACCCCCTGCCATGAGCAGGGACACCTCCCACTAGACCAGGTTGTTAAAAGCCCCATCCAGCCTGGCCTTGAACACTTCCAGGGAGGCGGCTTCCACAGCTTCTCTGGGCAACCTGTTCCAGTGTCTCATCTCCACAATAAAGGATTTCTTCCCAATATCTAACCTAAACCTACCTTCTTCCAGTTTGAAATCACTACCCCTTGCCCTGTTGCTACGCTCCCTGATATAGAGTCCCTCCCCATCTTCCTTGTAGGTCCCCTCTAAGTACTGAAAGGCTGCTCTAAGGTCTCCCCAGAGCCTTCTCTTCTCCAGGCTGAACCACACAAACTCTCTCAGCCTGTCTGGAGGTACTCAGCCCTCTGATCATCTTTGTGGCCCTCCTCTGGACTCATTCCAACAGGTCCATGTCTTCCTTATGCTGGAGGCCCCAGAGTTGAATGCAGTACTCCGGGGCGGGGCTCTCATCTCACCAGAGCAGAGGAGAGAGGGAGAATCGCCGCCCTTGACCTGCTGGCCACGCTTCTCGTAGTGCAGCCCAGGATGTGATTGGCCTTCTGGGCTGCAAGCACACATTGATGGCTCATACTTGGTTTTTCATCCACCAACACTCCCACATCCCTCTCTGCAGGGCTGCTCTCGATTCACTCATCACCCAGCCTGTTACTTGTGCTTGGAATTGCCCCAGCCCAGGTGCAGAACCTTGTACTTGGTCTTGCTGAACTTCATGAGTTTCTCACAGGTCCATCTCTGAAGCCTCGCAAGGTCCCTCTGATGGCATCCCTTCCCTCCAGCGTGTTGACTGCACCACGCAGCTTAGTGTCATCGGCAAATTTGCTGAGGGTGCACTCGACCCTCAGTACTTTTTGCTATCTCCATAACCTGCTTGCAAATCATAGGAAAAAACTCCAAAGTTTCTCTGCTTTGAGAAACAACCTATAATACCACCTAGATTTCTCCACAGTGCCTGAAAACAAGAGTACCTGAAGGGCAAAGCCGCAGTAATACCCACGGTACCACACGTTGGGAATCACTGTAGCCACGTGCAGCAAATTAGAACTAAGCACTGCGGGGCTGGCCCAAAGCAAGTCACAGTAACATCCTACCACCCACACCTGCCATCTAGTTCCAGGAAGCCACTGAAATTCCAAATGCCACCGCGTTATGGAAGTCCCGACACCAGTTCTCACTATTCATGTATCCACCGCAGAGCTTGTAGCGATACAAGCGAGTGCATCTACACTGTGAAATATATTGTGATACAGTAATAATTACTACTTTCAATTAAATACAGCTTCCTACACAGCCTTAGTTAGACACAGCATGTCCTGAAATACAGTGTCTGCAGGGATGTAAAAACTTGTGTTCAGTGCACGTTATTGAGGTCACTAAGTTAAATGTCACAGTAAATACTAAAATAAAAAACACTTCTAAGTACATTGACAAACACAGGCAAGGACTAGGTGGTGTTTTGACAACAACAGACATGTTTATCTAATACCTCTTCGTAAAGAGGAAATATTTTTAATATATGTATAAATATATGCACAGAATATATTTATTTTTAAAAAAATTCAGGACACAAAGTTGTCATTCCTACACAGTGTAAGAACTTAGAGTATATTTTAAAGCTGAGGACTTCCACCAAAAATAGTGCCTTATATTTTGCCAAGTATTAAAACTAAAGAACTAATAGTGATTCACAAGATTAGAAACAAGCAAAAAAAACATTAAACATACTACAGGCTTCACCCACTGCAGATTAAACAACCAAATGTTCCAGATGTACTTCTTGAGAAAGACATTCTAATGTAAATACATGTGCACATATTTCATGTATATTGTGTACAAAGTCACGTAACTTCCAAAATGAACACGAGTAGCTGTTAAATTGGCTATAAGACCTATTGACTCTATAAAGCTACAAAGGCAGCACACAAATATTTAATTAACTATATGAAGAAAACTATAGGCTTTATAAACAGGTATAGATTAATTTGCCCACTACTCATGTTTAAGTATTATGAAATTTAAGTTAAGAGAAAGATTCCCCCCCCCGCAACCTTAAAGAAAGCAGAGAAAGAAAGAATGCTTATTACAGTGATACAACATTATGTCAGTTCATTGACTGAATAACTGCTCTTACTAAAGACAAAATTTCTATGGCGATCAATCTTAGGTTTTTTGCCCAAACTCAGGATGCAAACTGGCCTTGTACTACCTACAAGGAAAGAGGTGATTCCACATTGTCTTTGGTTCACAATTCCATTATTGTATATGCAAACTGCATTTGCACAACAAAACTAAGAACCATTCCTTGTGCACTTCCAAGGACTTCATTCATGTTTTAAGAAAAACTAGACTGGGTGGGGTTTTTTACGTGAGAAGTAAATTCTTTGATTTGCTGCCTGCTAGACATTACACGAGTTATTCACAAAGTAATCGTGCCCTAAAAAATAACTGATCCTACCAAGAATTTCCAATTCTTTGAGTTTCTCTCAAACCATTATAAATAACAGATATCTACAATATCACAGAAAGTAATAGTCACTCACATTGCCTGGGCTATGCAGAACAAAATTCTCCTATAAAGGCATAATCTAGCAAAATACCACAATATTTGAATGGTCTTGTATCACATACTTACAATTGCACACTTACGCAAAACGCTTTGCTAAACCAGATCTGCAAAGACTTGTGTACTTCTTTTCAACTGCAAACAAGCTTGCCCATTTCTGAAATTTAGGAATGTTACACACTTTTCAGACTGCAGTGAAAAGACAAAAATACGCTCGGGATTTAAAACACTAAAAAATTTATAATGCCTCATATTTCCATATTTCATTATAACTATGCCAAGAGAAACGCTGCTCATGCATACTATTCAAACACTCTTAATGCAAAACATATCAGCATTTTCTAGAATGAGGCTTCAAAGTCCAGACTCTACACAGGCAAAGTACTACCTTAATTACTGGAAAACAGTCCTTTATCCCCAGCCCATTACTAATCCACACGCTTTGCTACGTTCTGGCACTACTTTCCCAGGAAGGGTTGACAAGGTTCCCGCAGAGAGCCTGGTAATTAGGAGTATACTATGCAAGAGAACAGTAATTGCAGATTTAAATCTCATGAAAACAGCAGTCTAGAAAGAGGTTTTCTAGATTTTGGCAATTGCTCCAGCCACCACGGTAAACATATTTCCACAATACTTCTTCCAGCCTTGTTCAGCAGTTACTAAATAAAAATACAAAACACAGAATAAAAAAAATACATGGCTACACGATTTTTTCACCTCATGTAACCATCTGTAATTTCACTGTTAGATTCTGCACAGAATCATCAATTTTAACAGTTGCACTTTTCTGTCTTCACTATGAATCAGTCTATTTCTGCAATTAAATACACTTACAATTTCTCTGCTGATCTGTATTCCACACTTTGACCATCATAATCAAAGCAAATGTACTAGTTTACATGTCTCTATTTATGTGGTAAATCAAACAAAACCATGAAAATTAATTAGTTCTTGAACACTTTACCAGATGGATCAAATATTAATGAAAAAAGTGTGAATGGAATAAAAAAAATCTGATTAGGAGGATCCTGCTGGGATTCTGAACAATAGGAACATAAATTCTTTAAGTTCTATGTGGAGAGGAAAGATGCCTTGGGAGTGAGTCCCTTCTTTATCTCAAGATCTTACCAGACATTAGTATATAAGAAGGAGTATAACCGGGCCTTCATAAAAACATTCGACTTAGAAAGATATGTATGTTTTAAATAAACACAAACATAACCGGACTGAAACTCAAAATAATAATGACTAATTTTGCATCTTTTGATCATGTAACAGTATGTAGTTACGGGGCTTAAAGTATCCCAGTGTCTTCTGAGAATGCAGCTAAATAGGGATTGAGAGAGGATGATAAAGAGGTAAGATATTGATTTAGCTGTCTAAAGTTGCAAAGGCCACACATCTACACCCGTAAAATGAACCCTGCTGTGAGCATTCCCAT
The DNA here is from genome assembly GCA_020746105.1 of Trogon surrucura. Lineage (NCBI taxonomy): Eukaryota > Metazoa > Chordata > Aves > Trogoniformes > Trogonidae > Trogon > Trogon surrucura. The sequence continues at coordinate 187,518,666 of CM036617.1, forward strand.
GCATGGAAATGAAGTGCCTGTACTACTAACTTGTTAGAAAAGGGCCTGAAACAATTTCTGTCCAGGCCAATTAGCACTCCTTCAAGCAATTTAAAGGCACTGCTCAGAAGCTACCCTTGGTCAGAGGACCATTCCCCAAAGTAAATTTGGATAGAGCTGCCCTGTTCTGGGGCTAGGAGTATGGACATGAGCCATTTCGTGTCAGTTACTCTCAGGCACCCTTAATTCACTAACACAGATACAGCCGGAGAAGCACGGATCCCACACAGATGGCCTCTGGCTTAACACTAATTCTGATACAACATGGGGAAAGCTGAACAACAGATGAAGTGTCGCTCCTTTGAAGAGTGTTTTAGAATTACCAACAACATAACAATCACGAAAAATTTATAAGCATTTTCTTTTTGCCCTGTACAACTCTAATGTAAAGCCATTAGAACATAAAAAAAAGATAAAGAAGCGAAAACAAAAGGGCGCAACGAATACAGATAAAGCCCAAAGATCAGTTTTCCTACTGGGAAATATCCATCTCAGGCATTGAAGATAATAATTGCAAACTGCTTTAAAAGGCAGAAGAGAAATTTTGAATATTAGAAGGAAAAAAAATAATCCCAACAACTCTAGTTTTATCTAACAAATTATCCAATGAGAATGCTGTTGTGCAATATGTGGTAAAACCACTCAAGCTCTAAACCTATTTAAAACTGAGTAGACAGATACTAAAAATGTGTTGAGCACACTAGAAGAGAAACTGTACTCTTTTATAGGAAGGCTAAAAAAATAGAAAACAGTATTAATAGTATTCAGATACTAAGTAGCAGAAAAGGTTTGGAGGATATTGAGTCCCTGCTGGTGGTCTGGGGTTTAGAGGAGATAAAACCTGATCCTCCACTGTGGATTGACCAGTCTTTTCAAATCCTGAGTAAACCCAGTAAGGCTTATTGTACTGCTATTATTTTGAAGGGAAATAATTTGTGGGAAGTGAAGTGCTCTGCAATTAACATGCTGTGTACCTTCGTAAGAGGCAGAGTAGGTACTTCTTAGACTGAAAAAAGTTCATTATGGAAAGTAACAAATTCACACGACATCTACTAACCAATATATAAGAAAGTAAACAAGCATTTTCCTAGTTAGTAGCCTAAATGTTCTTTTCCTTTTTTTTCTTCTTCTTCTTCTCTCAGAGCCCTCTTCTACACTGTACATACACTCTGAACAGTATTAAATGCTACCGTCAGGTTGGATGAGGCCTCGAGCAACTTGATATAATGAAAGACGTCCCCACTCATGTGAGAGGGGGTGGGGCCAGAAGATCTTCAAACTCAAACCATTCAGTGATTCTGACCGGATTTTGTTACTTGAGCTTCCTTCACCTTTCCTCTCAACTATTACAGCACACAGTACCTGGTCTAGACAACCAGGTTTTATAAAGCCTAGCCACAGGTTCACAAAATAGAGTACTCACACAGAAAACAGACACTTTTTGTAAGTTGCCAGCTCAGACCAGCATATGGAGCTGCTCCTTTTCTTAAGTACCCCAGTATTCCGAAACCAGGCTACCTCAGAACGACCCAAGCTCTGGACATGTCGAAGATTCTTCTTCAGGCCAGGGCTTACTTCTACAGAAAGTAAACGTTCTCAGAAACAAATTTCAAACAAGAACGTAAAAATAAATCTTCAGTATTCTCTTCTCACATGTAACATCATGCTTTGCAACAGCCGGGGAAAAAAAGAATAAATCCTTAAGCAGCATGAAAAGAATTAATCCATCAATAAGATCCAACCCTCTGGAAAGATCATGAAAGAAGGAACAAAGCAGAAACGACATTTTGCTTTAAGAACCACCTTAAGGTGATCAGACCTTAGTGTGATGATGGTACTACTAACAGAAGGAAAAAATGGAAGTCCTACTTCCATTACTAAGATGTCTCTTACAGATTCCACCCTTTTTTTAAAGTCATCTTCTACTACTAAGTGGTGCTTAAAATCTGTTCAGTCACGAAAGAAACCGGGGGCAAAAAGTCCGGTCTCCTTGGTTTTCCCCATCTAAGAATCTCTTGAGCATTGGGTTCTCTCTTCACATACTCACTTTTATTAAGGAATAATCAATTCCCCTTAACCAATGCTACTTTTAATTTCTTTTTCTCCCTTTAAAAAAAAAGAGTGTCTGCAGAAGAGCCTACAGCAACAGATAATTTCAAGCAGCTAAGTGTGGCACTGCCATTACTCTTGTCATTTTCAGAACGAGATGAACCCCTACAGTGAAACCAGCTCAGGTTTTGCTCATTTCTAGTCCCTAAAACTCAGAAAAGTTATGACTGAAAAAACTTTCTAGTTCTGCTTGTTTGAAGACTCAGGAACACAGAATTTGAGTTACATTTTTAACTTTAATGAAAATCAAATTCTGAAGAAAACAATTTCCTTTTGCTTCTCCTGTTCGAAGGGTTAACACAACGGTATCCATGCGTATAAGAACAGAACGCTTCAAAGTGAAAATGCACAGGAATTGTGATTAAATCAATACAGGTATGTTAGCTTTTCATTTAAACAAAAAATTGCTTCAAGATAACTAAGATCAAGATTTGACATGATATTTACACACACACACAACATGATTTTATAGTAATACATCATCATAACACAAATCTGTGCTTTTATTTTTGAGATTATGTAAAGGAAGAAAAAAACATGTAATTCATATTTAAAATATCGAAAATATCTAACACATGCTGAGGTGTATTCAAATATCTTGCAAATTAAGAAATGGCAAAATATAGGAACTCGAGTGTTCTCAGCATCCTTGAGTATAAAATTTCTAGTGCAAGTAAGTAGTGAACACATTAATTGCCTATGAATAACAAGTTTCCTTTTCTTTGGCATCTGCAAGTTCCAAAGGAGTCAACCAGGAGTTAAACACCATCATACTCGATCTTACATAACAACAGGTCCTCAACCTCTCTATTTATACTGTTTCATGATAAAATAACACTACAACTATTTTGATACATTAGTATTCTTTGCCTGTTTTTAAGCACACAATCATCTTTTCAAGGTACAGTAGAAGTGGCAAGGAAATAAGTACAATACAAAAAGTCCTAAGCTTTAAAATTACACAGTTCTGAAACTCAGGTTAGAGATCTATATGGTAATACAGAAGGCGTACTTGAGGCTGAGAATTTTTCTTGAATAAATCACCCTCCAGCATTTTTATTTTTAGAAACATCAATAAAAATGCAATAAAAGTACTTTCTGTGACTATAACAGAATCGAAGGGATGCAGCCCTCAAAATAAAGACAGTTCTGCATAACATGTAGATAGGGTCAACTATTGTGTCAATAAAACTCATTCAAGTTGTGGGTCATCTCTTCAGCAAACTGGTGTTAGCTTATCCCCCTCATTAAACTAGGTCAATGGGTATTATTATTTAAGAGTAGGAAACGTAATTAAAAGCCATGGATGGCCTCCCTTTCATAAGGATCAGATTGCTTACGATTTTCATATTTTACATTCTGCGACGGTAGCATTAGTTATGTCGTGTGTGGTTCCTATGGCAGTAGCCACACCAACACATTTCCCATTAACTGGAGAAAGTCATTTATCCTACTTTACACAAATACAGAGTATTGTTTAAGAAAGAGCATAGAAATACACCTATCCACTAGGGAGGAGGAGGGAAATTTCCATTTTCTAGGTTGTGTGTGGTTTTTGTTTTGTTTTTATTTTAAATAATATTAATACAAGAAGCAGAATTTCAAATCACTTCTCAATAATGTACTTTCAAGTTTAATCTACATGGCATCAGGATACAGCAAGTGGTTATATTATTTTTTTAATACAAGCACTTATTGTTCATCATTGCAAACACTGGCGTCTCCCCTACTATATGAAATGTCTTTCGTCAATCAATTCAGAAGATTGTATAGTATGAGTCATGAAATGCATAAAACACCCTTTTTCTAAACTCGGGTCTGAAAATTTAGTAGTAAAACAATATAAAATCAGGCAATCCTACTTAACAACCTCAAAACCCATTTCATCCAACTAAAATTTTAAAACTATTTTCTTCTAAAAATAATTCAATGTAAAAGTTAGTTACAACTTATATTTGTCTTCATTAAAGGTTAAGTTATTATTTATTCAAAGATATAGATAATAGTAGAGGGCATCAATGAAGTGTATCAAGAAGTTTAATTCAGAAAGGCTTGCTGTTTTTAAATTATATTGAGAACTTCACGAAAAGACAGTTTCTGGGTTCATTTGAAGTTTGTAAGTCAGAGTATCAAACAATGCTTTAAGAGCAACATTATCCATATTCCATTATAATTGGAATGCTAACATCTTATTTTCTGCACAGGCTTTTTTCCCCCTCACTTCCTCTCTAAATTATTTTGGTTTTACCTTTTTCCTTTCCCATATTTTCTTTAGTCAAAACATGTCCAGAAAAAATTCAGAAGAAAATCAAAACTTGGTTTTCTTTTTGTAACTATGAAGAAAAAACGAAGGCAAATAAAAGATGTAGTCAGATTTTCACTTCTTCAAAGGTTTGCAAGAATCCAAACAAGTGAAGTTTGTACAAGCACATAAACATTTGGGCATCTGCTTCCCACTGATTTCAGTGCAAGTCCATCATCCAACCCACCAAATCTACTCAGGTTATAGGGGAAGATGTTACCTAACATCTCTCTGTATCATCAAATGCCTTTGAAAAGAGAGACAACAATGAACAATTCATAACTCGCCAACTACACTTCAAACATCTCTAGCTTAACATATTAAATCTTAGGCCTGAACATGTCTAGATAAAACTGGCTCTTTAATGCATGCACTATATTTAAGGTATTTTTTACTGAATAAATAAAAAAAAAAAAAAAAAATCACAGAAATTTCAGGTTTTCAGTCAAGCTGTATTTGGATGAAAATTGAATAAACATTAATAATTTTTCTAGTATATTAGAAATGTCTCTGAATATTTCCTAAGACAAAACATTGCTTCCTTTAAAAAAAAAATAATAAAAAGGAGGGGGGAGGAAGGGTGGTTATTGCGCTACCTAGCTGCTCAAATTACTGTGTGACACACTGTATCCTTCCCACTGGAAAAAGAAATACCACAGTCAGGCTCACAACCAGTACAGAAGCTATTGGAGCAATTGCAGAAGCCACGAACCTCTACTGGAAATTAGCCTACCCAAATCTCTGCCAGTAAATTCATTTCTGCTTCAGGCTGAATTAGTCAGCTTAGCTCAACCACTCATTTAAACTATTTAAACTAACTTGGCTGATTTTGCCTGCAGAAGAGCAGGAAATGCTCCCAATGAACTCCTCATCCACCTCTGCCACAACTCTGAGCCCAGCGAAGTTGGCAGCAAACTGCTGAGAGCAGGGAAGTTTTAAATTAACTACTGTTTTATGAAGGTATCTGTCTAACAGTTGAAATAAACTGGCTGGCGTCGTACTATCATCAATCAGGTATTTACAAAAGATCCCTCAGGTTAGCAGGTCACAGAGGGAGCAGAACCTGCCAGCTGGTGAGGGGTAATGATCAGCCAGGACAGACAAAACTGCTGTCAGATCCCAAAGAAGTCTGCCTACTCTCTCAGAGTAAAGGCCGTTTCGAGATTCCAAACTACAGTCGCAAACAGTTATAGTTAAACTTTTAAGAGACTGGTGGTTTAATGGTAATTTTTCTTAACTAGTCTCAAAGCCATCTCTTACATAAGCTGTGCCGCATCAACCTTAACCAATATGAACACAGGCTAGAGCCCACACCCAGGTTTAGCTCCACCTGTGCAAGGTGCCCTCTGTCTTCACTGCCCAATATGCAACCTAGTTTGTTTGGGAGGTTTGGGGGGTTTGTTTCATTTGTCTGCTGTTTGGTTGGGGTTTTTTTTGTTTGTTTTTTTAAATAGACCAGCGGTTCTAACTCATGCCATAAACGATCTGAACATTTATTCCGGGTAGTTGCCTCTGGGAAAGGATATGGAAAGTATTCTGAAATATTCGTAAAAGTTTTAAGCTCCTGGGAGTAGGGACATACCAGATGAATTACAATGAATTTATGCAAGATAGACAAGCAATTAACTATATTTCTAGGCAGCGAGTTTTCACAATAAATGGATGACTTAAAAACAACATGCCATGGCCTTTATAGGGAAAAGATTGGTTTTAACTTTAAAAAACCCTTCTTTTAAAGTACCTTTAGAACTGCATGTATAATAATCTCATAAGTATCTTGTGATACTATATGAAGCTATAGGAAGACACAGAGGATTTGTAAAGAGAAAAAAAAAAACAGAAGGCGTTTAAGACTGTAAAAAAAATAGTGAGAAAGTATCAAGGAGGACACTGATTTATTTAAGAGCCAAATCAAAGACCGGGAGAGCTGCATACTCTCTCTCTCTTTAGTACATTAAACTTATAATAAGGGGGAAAGAACGTAAACAAATCAAAACTATGTTTCCCGAAGTCAGAAAACACAAGAAAATTACAGTAAGTCGCATCTCATACAAGGATAAAGCGCTGTCAGCTGCAGAGCAAAAGCCAAGGACAGGCTGAGCCAGGGGGCTGCTGACAGCAGCGTGCACAGCAGCACAGCAGGGAGATGGACCAGCCGACTGTCAGCCAGCCCTCGTGTGTGGCTTGGCTGTAGCATGTGTGCAGCAGCTGACCCTGCCAGAAAGCACAAAGAGGACTTTTTGCATGGTACAGATTAAGAGGATATGAAGGAGGAGAAAGTGAAATGAAATTCACTTTCATGTGAAATGAGTGGAGATGATAAATCGTAACAGATGATAGAGAAGAGGCTGGGGAAAAAAAGGCTGCTCGTTTCTTTCCCAGCTGCTTACGTTTACTACGATAATGGCATAATAAAATTGCCAGGTGGAGGTGAGCACCACATGCCTAGCTTCCTTCCCCAGCCCTAGTTCCATTCCACTATAAAAACTGTAATGAGAGGGAAAAGGAAAAATAAAAAAATAAAACGGCAGTCATATTAAACCCCTTGTTTTGCCACGGCCCAGCTGACTCTGTGTAAGTTCCTTTGCTTGTAAGTGACATCTGTGAAAAGGGGACAGTGATATAAAACACCCTGAAGTGATATAAAGCACTTTGAGATGTACACACCTCCTAAAGGAGCTAGGTACTGCTCAACTGAAGAAGCTTATTGAACACAAATCTACATGATAAAAACATCTCATCAAATGAATCTCCAAATCTTTTCAGGTTTGGAAAACTACAAGACAGACTGATGGCCAAAACTGAAGTTAACAATGATTCCAGGTAGCTTTTATTATTTTTTCACACCCTTCTAGACTGTGACATTTAAGAGTATCCAAGGTATATAGTTTTAGAAGTAACTTCAGCAACAGTACCCTTGTAAGGAATTGCTCATCCTTCCCAGCATTTCTGCCCAGTCCTGCAATCCCACAGCACAGTCTTCTGCCACATGGCATTGTAAGAATTTATGGACTATGCAGCGAACGTGATCAAGCTTAGAAATTTCAGTTGTTTAAAATAATTACTAAGGAGTAACAGAACATCTGTCAGGATATTCCCTCTGTACTTCTCCTGCCCTAGAAAAAGCAGGATGGAGGGCCAAAGGGTTTCTGGAAACCTTTATTCAGCCTCCTGTCTATTGTATTATCCTGAAGATGTTTTTAAGTAAAATAACTAAAAAATTTAAAACATAAACATAATGAAAACGTTGTTTCATTTCACATTTACAATTGCTGGCTGAAATTAGGAAACGATTACAGTCAACTTCAGTAATTCCATGATGCAACCCAAACCCCTGGTTAAAGCAATGATTACATCTCTGTTACTGCCTATGGCATGCAAGCATTAGTAGTCCAAAAAAGGTACATGAAGAAGTCTAAAACTTCAGCTGTTTTCTTTTTAGCCATGTATACATCAAAATGATGTAATATTATGAAAGACTGATATCCTTTGGTGGGGGGGAAGTGAACATTACAAAGGCAGATTTCAGTTGCTATTTTACAAACGCATCAGTGAAATGGCCTTAATTTTGTAAGGAAAAAACATGTTAAAAGGGAGCACAAAGAATAAAAATAATTTTCACTGACAATGCAAAAATATATAAAGTATGGTACGCTATTGTAACATACAGCTAAATGCAATTACAAGAGTGCTTCAAATTTGTTTGACCTCACACTGGGCTAGGACCAAGAAAAAGCCTGTGACTAATAGCCTGTGGCTAATCTAGGAACAAGGGACTACAGCTAACTAATTAGCCTTTTCAAGAATAAAAAGATAAGCAACAACTGACATTCAGTAGAAAGTTCTAATTACAAGCATGCCATAGAACACAGCCCCTGCTATGAAGTTCAAATGAAGATGTAATTTCAGTATCATCCACGTTTCTCCAAAGCATCAAATTTCTTTTTACTACTGGATCTGTAACCCTAGAAATTAGTGGAAAAATAGGAAGAGATATTTGTTACCATACCCATAACTTTCCTGTCTTAGAAATCTAACACTTTCAGACCTGTATACGCTACAACTAGCTTGGTCCTTGATTAGGGTTTTAAACTGGTGATGTTCAGCAGGCATCAAACTGTGCTATAACATGAGGCACGTTGTATTTTATCACACCAAGCATGTTTGTCAGATACTGACCTGAGTTTTAGCCTTATTCTGAGCAAACTAAGGTAAGGGTCTGACAGACATGCAGCAGCAGATAAAAATCAGACAACTGAGGCTGTCACCACCCAGCCACCCTCCCCTCCCTTTTGATAAACATGACTGTTCCTAAACGAAGGCATCTGATGCACTCCTGAATCAGCTCATAAATCACTGTTGCTCTCGGGCCGGTGTATTCAAGGAAGCAGAGACAATTCCACCTGGAAATAGATGGCTCAAGAGCCTATTCATATGCACATCTGACATCACCACTTGGAAAGTGGGGCAAACGTAACATAATAGTTTCCTACACAGCAACAGCTTCAGCCAGCTGATTTCTGTCTATTATTACTTGTCTGCCAGAACCAGCCGCCTCCAAAATCTGCTCAGAAACGGCCCTACTAGTAGTACTCATTCCAACAGTATGCACACAGCACAGTTTGGGTTTATGCACGTTATAGGTGTTAGACCACGCATCTGTTACGCGGCCTTGTGAACTACTTAATTAGTATAACTTCTTTAAAAGCAAGCATAAAACTCACTCGGGAAATACCAACTGTGGAGAAAGTGCAGCCAGCTCGCCTTCTCCAGCTCCTTCACCTACAAGTTCTATTGCAGTTTCACCCTACAGAGGCAGGAACTAATAGATAACACTGCAGCTCCTTGCAAAGCTCCCTCCTTGAGGCAGAGGTTTTTCCAAGCAGGAGGTGCCACAGCCCTGGTGGGATGTCTCTACTCCTGCAGCAGAGTCACCACCTCCATCCATCGAGCCAGGCTGCCCACACAGTGATTACGAGGCAAAGCATGTGCTAATTCGGGACAGACCTCTTCAGTATCAACACATTCCCGTGGGGGCAGGGCAGGAGCTTAGATATGTCAAGTTAGTGTGTCTGTAAAACCTATAAAGGGTTGCATCAGCAACCTATAGAGTAATTAACCCTGGACTATGGCACTGGTAAGACAGGGAGGAGTAGGAAGATGAGCCAACAAGCTTATAAAAGCACGATTAGGATCCAGTCTAGATTTATCTTATAACTTCGTCAAATAACTTCAGTGTGACACATGCTTCCACTGGCTTTTGTTATTACGGAGGAGCGGTGAGTTGGTTTTGCTTTTAACTATTTTGTTTTTACTTTTAACTGCCACAGCCACAATAATAGATCCACTGAATGAATGCTATTAAAAAAATAATTTATAACCATGTATTTATTTCCCATTGATCCTCACTTCACGGGGCCCTTGGAAGGATCATACCACTTTATTTTATTACCATACAACCAACAAATACACAACTGAAAGACGGTAGAAAATAAAAGTACTCGAATAAAAGTCAGTTTAGTAACATCTTATCCTTAAACTGCTCTAAAAATACTTTTTTTTTGATTCAAGTAAAGAATTTAGACCCTAGGCACTCCTCTAATGACATGAAAACCTTTAATCCAGTTTTCTAGTGTCTCACTATTTTTAGATCCATCCCTTACACAGCTTGGTTTCATTAATTAAAACCAAAACAAAACAAAACCCCTAACACAGGCTTGGAATTTATAGCTGAAACACAAAACAGCGGACAGAGTTAAAATTAAGCTGTACCTCAACTTACCAACTAACCTTTAGAAAAAAAAAAATCATTGATTGTTTCATTTTCAGTATAGTGTTACTTTGGTTCATTTATTACTTGATAGCCAAAAATGCAAACTCATGTATCTTCCCTCACTGAAAAGTATTTAAGACATCAGCAGTTGTTAAAGTTTGTTATCTACCACACTCGTAAAAATGAAAAAACACACCCCCGCAACCACAGCCTCACAAAACAAATTCTTTAAAAACATGGCCAATATATTTGACTAAACAATCAACAAGCACGGAAGATCTGTTAAAAACCATTCGTGATAATCTTTGGAGTTCAAGCATAAGTAAAAACACCCTGTATTGCAGAAATCCCTATCCAAAAAATGCCAGGATTTTTTTTTCCACATTTTTTGCTCACTGAGAGTGGGGAATGTGGTTCACAGCAAACCCAGCAGATCTAAATGCAGCTGCTGTATCGATACTTTCCCCTGGCAAAGCATTCCTGCTCCCTCTGGTGTCGGTCTGACCCTTCGCCAAGTCCTTTCACCACACTAAGGTGGGGAGAAAACATTTTTTTTTCAGAAGCGCATAGGTGTGCATACACGAGCAGAATTATGTGTGAATGTGCACAGAGAGAGATTTCTTCACAGTACAGTGACTGGAGCCGCTGAATCGGGGGTCAGAAGAGCACTGAAACTGGCACACAGGAGGAGGTGACTGTAAGAGCCAGGAATTCGATGGGAGTTAGGCTGCCCAAGAAAAGCAGCTGCCCCGACTGTCCAACCCAACCGCTGCCATCTCTCACACCCTCACTCCGAGCTGTGCTGTACTGAAGGCTCTGACATACCAAATATTCAACAGGTCGACCCTACTCACTGAAAACTGACCACACTCTGTTTTTTCTTTCCTTCCAGGACTAGGTGGTTGGTTTTTTTCCTACATTAATAAATTTCATCAGATCTCAGGGGCGAGAGGGTGCCAGAGAAAACCAAAGCAATGGGAGCCCACAGCTATGGACAGAAAGAAGCAGGAGCTCACTATTTCACCACCAGTAATCTATTAGATTACTTGGGCTTTATTTTGTGCTGCTTTACTTTCAAATATCTAATGAAGAGCCTTGCATTAAGCATAAAATATGACTTCTGTAGGAAATTCTTCTGATCCCTCATCACCCCAATGTCAGTGACAGCAAGCCTGTCACTACTGGAAATCCTAAGTGATACTATATGCTGGGTACAAGCATTATGTCACAGAATCCAATTTTAAGTGCTAGAAATAGCCCTGTGCAGTCAAAACTAGACACTGTAACATTTTTTTTTTTTACGTGAACAGTTAATATCCAGTAGCCAAGAGCACGGCACATTTGAAGTAGCAGAAGTGATGCTAAAAAAACCAGAAATACCCTTGATGATACACCGGTTTGTCCCAAAAGAAAACTGAAGTGGCCTGGGATATACTAAGTCTGACAAATGACTTCTTTATCTTAACAAGTCACAGTAGAAATACCTATACAAGAAATATATAATGAAATATTTAATCTGTTGATCAAATGGCCTTTGGCTACAGCAGTTGTTGCTAACAATCTCCATGGGCAAGCCAAATTACAAGCACTTTTCTATTAAATTGAATATGCATTCTATTAGATTGAATATGAATACTACATAGCATGACTATAGCCCCCAGGCAGCAGAATTAGGATGACAATAATAAAAGTGACATTTGCTCAATATATACCTAAACAAGCTTAAAATATTTTTATTGCGGACCTAGGAAATGGATCAGGTTTCATCCTATGACTTGCAGCTCTACTCCCAGTTAAAAGAATGCTACTTAAACATCAACCCTCAGCTGGGCGGCTGTATTTTGGCTAGTCTTTCACAAGTGTAAAGAATTTAAATACTCACAAATTAAGCTTTGATGCTAACACCCTATTAACTTGAATGGAAAAAGTTCACTCCTACAGTACTGCTGCTACCTCTAGCTACTGATGTAAGGCAACAGTGAATTTATTTAATGAATGAGAAAGGGCTGAGAAAGATACTTCATTCTACAGAATTAAAAAAAAAAAAGAGTGAGACAGACCTAGATTTTTTTCCTAGTTGGAATCTGATGATTCTACATTCCTGTATCATTAAACTGATCCCACCTAGTTTTTTCTCAGGTGTTAAAAACGATGAGATAACACAATTAAACGGCCAAGGGCACATATAAAAAAATAAAGTTAATTGCCTGCCTGTAAGAGCCGCAGCAGAAAACAATATTTATGTGCAAAATGCAGATACTTAGCTGAAGGTGTTATAAATCCTTAGAAAAGACTGCACCCTGGTGGAAGACTTGCTAACTTGCTGTAATATCTATTTGGTACAAACTCCTTACATTTCTGTCTAAAATCTAGGGTTTGTAGTAAGAAAATATTTGCCACACAAAATGAAGAGCTCTTCACACATGAGTTACTTCAGTTCTACCAGTTCTTTGGTTTCCCATAGCAATTACTCACAGCATTTCAACATCCTAAGCCAAATATTTGTAAGTAGCTTTCTATAACTAAATACATCTCCATATCTGTATCCTGTGACACCAACAGTAGGCAGGATGATTTTCTGTAATTTTGTTTGTTCTTTAACCCTAGGAGGTTGGTAAACACCAAAACCCCCAAACAAATGGAAAAAAAAACCTCAATAGCATACCAAGGGGAAGACACAGCAGAAAACAAATACTCTTAAAACTGTTCCATGAGGAGTGGAAATAACAGATCATGGATTTGTGCTTTACATTCCTTGTACACCTGTATGTAACATTTTTACTTCCCCCTTTGGCCCAAGCAAAAATCCTTATCACAACACTTCAGCAGACTCTTAAGTTGTCCTCAACTCTTCACTTCGCACTGACCAGTCACCGCTTTCTCCCTTCTGTGTCCTCCACAGATCTGCAGAGTCCTCCCAGCTTCCCCACGCCCACCTCTCCAACTCACCAGGCAAGGAGTGGCGTGTGCTACAACTGGTTCTCAACAAGGTGTAAGCTGAAAGTTACTTCACCTGGAATATGTACTGCTCAAGCTGCCCATAACGCTCCCTCACTGCCAACGCTTCCAGGGTCTCTTTCCTTTATGTATCTGCTAATTATCAAATCAGTTACTGGAATTTGAGGCTTATTTCTATCCAACATGGCTGAGTTTGATGAACAGGTTCCAAAGCTCTTGGGGAAGACACACATGGGGCAAAATCACCTGGAAAACATGCTTCATAGAACTAGTAAAATTCTATTAAAAAAACCATAGGAATTAACTTCCAAGCTTTACATAGGAAGTAACTGCAGTATCAGTCGGGCCTAGCGTTTTATCGAATATTTAGTGTCAACGAAAAGAAACATATTTATGACTGATGGAATGGACAAGAGGGATAATCAGTTTTGAATCTGGAGTGAACACATACATGAGCTACCATATCACAGACCGGAGAAGAAAACATTCATGGAGCAGCATGCTAGAAGTCACTTAACTTAGAGTTGTCCTCAACTAAAATAATGGCACTTTTCTAAGATATCAGTAATTTAACATAATATACCACATCCATATTCTGTACTATAAGCAGGCAATAATGAGAGAAGTAGACTGAGAATACATTATTTCAGTTTTAGCAGCTATATATTTATATACAAAATACAATACTCAAATGGGCAGCAGTACACTTGTCATTGTCTTGTAAGCATGTTTTGCAACTTAGAAAAAAAAATTTACTGCTGAATTCAAGTTATAAGCATTTATAAATTTGTTTTTAAGTTTGCACTAACTTTAAAAAAAAGAACCAACAGCAAGTTTCCAAAATAGTATTCCTGTTATCTTAAGAGTAAGTTTGCACTTCCAACTTTCTGCCCACTAATTATGAAAACTCTTCTAAGCTATACCTATCCTTGCACCCTTCAGATTTACCACTGCAGTCATGGATCATTATTTGTGACAGTAACAGCAAAAACCTCTCATTTAATTCAGGTATCACTGGTCTTACTTGTGCAGTCACTTAAAACTGCTGTTGACATGTCAAATAAGGCAAAGCAGGAGTTGTGTTAACAGTAGTAAAACAGAATTTAAAGGGGTTAATACCATTATATTATCCTGTTTCATGTATCCCATCCAAAGAAGCTAAGCTCTGTGCTAGTTTAACTAAAGCTAGAAATAAATTAGTAAAATTGAGGCTCAAGAAGAGCATACATTTTAAGACACAGAAACTGAGAGATTAGAACAACCTTAACTCTGCCCTACTGAGCTTTATTAATTGTAATGAGAGATGAACATTCCAATCCATGTTTTTTTTAGCATGTGTAGCCCAATCTCTCCTTTAAAAAGTAGATTTCTCCTGTAACAGGAAAGGAATCCTGGAAAAACGAATATTTCTATTTCCTAAATCCCTGTATCTGCATTTACTGGACGACAGCCCTACAAGCACCAGTGTTAAGAAGAATCACAACGGGCACGCCATTTCACCTGCTGAGAGAGCATCCAACTACCAAACCTCTAGATGAACAAAAAACATGATTTCATCTGTAAAGAAGAACTAACTTACTGGAATTACACACAAGTAAACTGCAAAAGCAACAAGTGAATACTTCTGAAGTCACAGTTAACAAAACTTTAGCTATTTATCTAATCTTTGCTACACATTTGTGACTTAGGCAAAGTAGTAAGCAGCTCAGGATAACTACAAGCAAAGTTCTTCAAGTTACTATATGCAAGACTTCAATGTGTTTCAGCCTCATCTAAGGTTTCAATAATTTATCTCATCCATTACTAAGTTAATTCAGGTTAGAAACATAGTGAAATAGAAGGTTACATTTCTCAATCCCATTCTTCACTCCATTCAATTTAAACCAATTAACGAGTTCTCTTACAAAAACCCCAGCAGTTTCAGGATACGCTCCAAGAGCAGTGCGTTCTGCAGAGGACAGGCCGCATTCACCACTCCAACTCAATGCAGGAGTCCTGCTTTCTGTGCTACCGAGCCACAATCAAGGCCAACTCCTTTTGAGGCACATCATACTTTTTATGCTATGCCAAAAAGAAAACATGGCTTTAAAAGAGTCCGTGTATAAACTGAGGTTTTGAAGCATTAGGTATTCCAGTGCCGCATCAGAAACAGCAGGGGGTAGTATTTCAGTGCTTTTAAACCCATGTACTCTCTTAGCAAAGCAAATCTCGCCCTGCATTTTCCCCTCGTTACAGGTTACCCTTAAATCCCCCACCCCAGGTTTCTTGAGCGCTTGACTTGTGCCGGCAGCACGCCTGCCTGGCCGAGCTGCCAACTCTTCCCCGAGCAGGCGAGCGCAGCTCCTGACCCGGCAGGCTGGTCACCACCCGGCTGCTCTGCCCTGCTCCCTCTGCCTCACAGATGTCACCAGGCTTCTGTTCGCCACTACAGTGAAAATTATTGGCCTGTAAGTGGTCACCTCACACTGCTCTTTCACATCTTCCTAGAAATACAGCAACTCAAAAATCGGTCTAAATTTAAAACTAAACTATGAACCTGCTCAGCTCCACGAGTGGGTCCAACATTTTACAGACTAAAAGAAGATTCCTAACAGGAGTTTACAGTCCAAACACGTCAAAACAGCATTTAGCGCGATGGAGAATATGGTAATTTTGTGCGTGTCATTTCTAAAAAATATTTCCTGAGAACGGCAAAGAGCTACTCCAATTTTCCCAAACCGAAACAGTACCAGCCTACCGGGGTTATGAATTTAGACCATCAAACTTTCAGTTTAAAATAGTCCACGTCCCCCAACATCCACCAACCACATCAAATATTCCTCCAGTCAGCTTAATTTTACCAAGTGCAATAGCCGGCAACTAAGATTATGTGTTTACGTCACATACATACATTACAAATATTTTAGGCCAAAATGAATATCTATTTTTAAAAAGTTTTAAAAGGGGGACTTTCGTTGTGGTTTTTTTTTTTAAATTTTGTTTTATATTACTCCATATTTTATTTCTTTTTCAGAGTTTATCTTGATGGACAAACCTGTCTCCAAATCCAAACTTGCTACAGATGGCCACAAAGATTTGTGGAAAACCTACTATTTTTTCAAATATTTTGTCTGCAATTTTAGGATATATTATCTCACGAATTACCAGGACTAATATCCAGCATTGCCTTTGATTCAATTAAAGAGCTGATTCCCAGTTCTCCAAAAGGATAAATTTAGGTATCTGAGAAACAAGACATGTTTATTTTCCACCTGTGTGTATCACATTTTATTTGCATTAGCTCACACAGCAATTTTAAGGATTTCTTCTTTAAAATACAACCAAAAAAAGCTTGTGTTTCTCAAGGTGACTGTCTGACTTGTCATTTGTTCTAAACCAGAGTGTTCTAAAACAGTGGTTCTAAACCACTTACTACACTAAAGAGGGAGAAAATTCTGTAATGCTTCTATAAGTTACCACATTGTGAGGATGCACCTTGACAAACAAATGAAAATTAGCACTGAATAGTAACTAAGTCTATGACTTAGGGTCAGAGAGGATCCAAAAGAACAGTCACTGAGGAAATTTGTAATAGGCACAGAGATAGGACACGCAGAAGCCATTATCTACGCCTCCCATATAATTCAAGCTATCCTATTTAGAAATTTTAAAGTGATACACAGATACCATATGATGCCTTCTCACAGTAGCTGTTTCCATCTTGAAGATACAACTGTACAACCGATTTTTACTAATTTAAGAGAACACTGACCCTAAACAAGTCATTCTACTGTCTTCCACCTCTAAGCAAACTAAGTGAACTGAAAACGACTTTTTATCTTCCAGTCCCGCGAGCAACCCAGCTGGAGTAGCCAGTGACAGTACAAGGGAAGTTACAGGAATCCATTAGCAGAGGAAGACAACTACGCTTGTCAAGTCAGAAGGGAACCGTATCTTTAGCAGGCGGCTAAATGGTTATCTGCATCGTAGTAGCTGGCACACTGTGAGAATGAAACATTTATCAGCAATTACCTCCACAATCTCCTCCTGATCAATTTACAATATTGTCAATAGAAGGAGGGATACGCAAGAGCAAGAAGACACAAGACTGACACCGCACACAGGATTGCCGACTACCAGAAAGATGACACAAGCCTGGTAAATATTTTTACATCAAACGAGACATAACCTAATCACAGAACAATGGAGTTTGAGAAATCCCTCAAGGAGACCTCATCCACTGCCTGCTCAAAGCAGGGTTAACTTCAGCGAGGTTGTTTCAGTCCCTGCGCAGTCAAGCTGTGACTGTCTCCAAGGACCAAGATTTCTCAGCTTTCCCCACTCACTGCAAGCACCAATACTGAAATAAAAGTAGGTAGTTGCATGAATTTCTGCTACTACCAATTTGAAAAACACGTGTCCTCTACAAAAATGATTACATTCCTTTTCAGGAAATGATATGATTTTTCAAGTACATTAGACTTAAACACTTTTCAAGACTTTTTCAACAATACGTGTAAACCAAACCAACAAGTTCGTCAAAAAACTCATCCTGCTTTTAATCATCAGCTTATTTTTTTATAACCTTCATGAGAATCAGTAAACCAGTTTCAAGTAGAATGTGAAAAAATGGCAAAACAGATGTTTAAAAATAAAAGGGAAAAAGACTCTGCTTCTACCTAAGCTGTTACTATGTTCAAAAGAAATGCAAGTTCTATTACTGCATTATTTTATCAGTCAACTGGCAACAAATAAAAATCCCAGATCCTTGACAGAAGCGATCACTTTTCTTTCTTGGTTCAAAATACTCTTTTACTTTCTTTCTATTCTAGCCTAGTCCCCTACAAAGCATAATTCCTTCTTCCTGCTCAGGGATATAATTATGTCTTCATTAGTTCTGAAATGCAGTACAGTAGGAATCTGTTGATTTTTTGGCAGCACAGGCATACTAAATAAGAATAACCAGATGCTGCTTACATCACTTTCAGATACAGACAAATTAAAAGCAAAACAAAAACCAATGCACAGGTGTTCATGCAAGCAATAAATTCTGAGTTGCCCCCACTATTTGGCTCTCTCTTACAAGAGTATTCTACTTCGGGTCCCAAAAGGAGCATCGTGTGTTCACAGCTCACAGCTATTTCATGCCCTCAGATGTACATACACTAAATACAAATTATGCAGATAAAAATCTGTAACCATCTGGTCATCTAAAGTATTTCATATAAATTGTAAGTGACCTATTTATTGGCACACAGAATGTTTCCCAGCCTGATTTTTCTTCTTCCTTTTTGTTGTATTTTGATTGAAAGTTAAGGATGGCAGTTTGCAGAACTCCGCGCTACGCTGTTCTTTTGTTTGCACACCAACAGGTGCACGAACAGCCATTAAGTAGGCTGGTGCTAAGAAGTGCACAATAGCGTAACTGCTCAGTTATGCTCTAAAAATCAATGGAATTACCACGGAGGAAAACAAAACACACTGAAGTTCATAGGAAAAATGAGATGAGTTGTCACTTGCAGGAGTGCCGAGTTATAACCAAAAATTACTTTCGTTTTCAGCCATTCTTCCAGTTTATGACTTACTACAACAACAATCACTTCCTGCTTTCAGACTGAAACTGTTCCTGGTCCTCCTCGTTCCAGAGTTTGTTTGTTTGTGGTTCTTCTGGAGAGAAAGGAGTAGGGCAGATCAAGGAAATCACTTACTGTAATATTTTAAAATGGTATTCACAATCATTTTTGCTCTCTGGACTCTTGAAATACTGAGTTCTCAATTACAGTCTTTCTGGAAGCAAAAGACTCTGCTTTCATTAATGCATTCATAGGAGAAAAAAAAAAGGTTGTGAAAGTATACACTTAGGATTTCAGTTAAAGAACCCCAACAAACCAAACTTCACCACACGTCATTTGCACGCTATTTTCTTGTCAGATGCACAAAGTGCAACTTGGGAGATAAGTAAACAAGAGCACATAAAAGCCCCTAGATTAGATAATTTTTAATATTGTCGTATTAAGAATTTTTGACATTTGAATACATATTGACAACCTGAATACTCGTTTTTCATTTGTCTGAGGGCTATGCTTACCACTAACTTACGTAACTTAAAAAGCAAACAGTTTAATATATTAAATCACTTGTGTGCACTAGAAAGCTCATCTCAAATATCCATGCATTTGGAATGGAGATGTGAAAGACACGGGCTATTCAAACAACCTAAAGCGCGATTCCGTGTATGGCACCCTGGTTCAAGTCTCATTGTCTTTGCTTATTTAATTCAAGCCCTTTGGAAGAAATTTATTGCGTGCCTTTGCAATACTCTGTACAGTGGGAACCAGCTCTCATTCAGAACAACTCTACAAATAAGCGATAAAATTATCGTTACTGGAAGGTACATCTCAACCATTTCATACTTTTAGGAAGAGCACTGTATGTTCACCCTCGTAACCAGCAGATTTTACATTAAAAGATTGTTACTGAGCAGCAGAGAAGGTATATGTGTACAAATAACCCAAAGGGAGAAGTCTGTGAGTCGCCCTTGAAGCTTTCTCAGGATGAAAAGGAAGATCCGACTTCCACTACCTGCCTGCTTCACAGACCTGACAGGACCCATCTGGCCCTCTCTGATCACTTGCCATTTTCACCTGCATGAAATAAAAGCAAAGAGCAAAAATGAAGGACATGATGTGCAAATGCAGAGGTAAGTCCTGTATCATCACCTCTACAACCAACTATAAACTTGTTTTCAAAAATACAGTAGGTACCAACTAGGCTAACAGTGCACTAAGTATCTGCTCAGAAAGACTAATTATCTTGCCAGAGAGCTAGTTACATGAAAATACAAAAGCATCCTAACCAAATTATACACTCAAGAGCCAAAGGTCAGAATTTTGACAGTGTATCAGATTTCAAATCTTCATTTTCTTCAGAAAGTCTGATCCAACTCCTATGAAATTTAGAACTTATTTTAACTCACTTTGACCCTAGTTCACAGGAAAATTACGGAACCAACAACACAAGATCAAGACCTTCAACTTTACATCTGAAAAAAAACCAAACCAAACCAAAAACACCAACAGCAAACAGCAGTGTAGCATTCTTCACTACTCATTCAAAACGACTGAACATTTTGATGTTTGAGTACATTTTCTAGACAGAAGCACATAAAAACTACAAAAAGCTACTTTAATAAAAATATCCAAAGACATCAGAGATAGAAGTTTTATTTATTTGTTTATTTTCTATGAGTCAGAAAAAAACACAATAGTAATTTCTGCCCATTACTGCAGTAAAATTTCTCTCTCCTAATTCTATTGAAATAAATGTCTAGTCAAGTAATGGAAGCTCCTATTCTGATTTGTTTCCAGATATTTTCTCCAGTATTGTCAATTGTTGACAGATACCTGACACTGTCTAGTTAGTTTTGCATTTTCTAGAAACGACTATAACGTAACTGATCCCCTCTACATCACCAGGCATTTTGAGTGAAGCAATGGAGCTATCTTCCCCTATGAACATTCTATCAAACACTGCAAGCCATGACCAAACACGAGTAGCAGAGCCCTGGAGCACTCAGCTACAACAGATCTGGTAACACGTTGCCTCTTGAGCCCAAGGGACACAGGAGTTGCTGTGGGGATTAGCAAGAGAAATAAACAATGGTTATTATAAATGTTTAAAGATTAAGGTAGTGAGCACGCTTTCATCGTGTATAGTCTATTACTGAATCACCATAATTAATAATGAATTAATCTGTAATGCTTTTCAATCATATTTTAAGACGCCTCAAAAAGAAAAGTAAATCAAAGAGACTGTGACTTATTCCTACATCAATGTCTTGTCTAAGTCAGTAGGTAGCCTATTCCCTGTTGAACACAACATGCTTTAAGACCCCACATTTGGATATACCGCTCATATGCAGGGTGAAATACCTTTTTAAAACCTTATTTGATTAAAAGGAGAAAAACCACTACAGGTAGTCACAAGCTGTAAAGCCTGGAATGGCTGTAAAGAATATACAATGCCATAGGGCAAGATTCTGTCATTCTTCTCTTCACACAGCTGAACATTTTTTACTCTAAGGCAAGTATTTGTTGGATACTATCCTTCCAAAACCATCTATCCAACCACTTGTGCAGGCTGAAATACCCCCCCAAAAGCTGTAAACACTAATCTAAAAATATATGACTAACTAATTAATTTTTTTTTTTACTGGCACGCTACTTAATGTCAGGATACCCAGCATTCCCAGATCAAACCTCAGAAGCTTCACTAATGCTCATGCAAAGGACCAAGCAGTTTGAAGACACCACAACACGTATGAAAAGTGCTGGGAAGGATTGACACCAGAGCTGCTGAAGTAGAAACCAGCAGTACTGTTCAAAATTGCAAACATTTCCCATTATAATTCTACATGTCAAAAGACAGACTGATAGATATCTTGATATATATGTCATTTTATGCATACCAAGGCAGATGGAACTAATGACTGTAGCTTGTTGGAAACTACACTAGTCTGAGTTATGTACGTGCACAGTAATAAACCATAACAGTTGTTAGTTTGGTTGATAGTGAAAGTGCAAATAACACATTTATGTAGCTATTATTTTAGCTCTGAGAAAATGTGAAATTAAATGAAGTAAACTAACCTTAAATAATGGCCACAAACATAACATCACTGTTGGAAACATAAATGGAAACTTCAGAAATAATAATGCCACTTAGCTCACATGCAGTAGTCCTTACAGGATCTAAATCTGCAACAGTTTAGCTGTCAAAAACTTGAACTGGTCCACCCTTTATCTTTCAAATTCGGGAACCGCCAAGACACCTATCTAGAGGACAAATTCAAAAGCTCTGTTTTCACAGTCTGAATGCTTTACTTGCTTTATGCTACAAAGCTTCTTTCTGAATTTGACCTTCACTTTGGAAAAAGAAAACAAAGTCATTAATGTTTACACATAGAACATTATGAACATAATTTTTTTCATTTTAATGCCCAGAAAAAAAATTGTTAATTTTTCAGATGCACTGTATGTTTTTTCCTGAACATTTAGAATGATCATTGGCAAATGGCTATGACAGTAATTCTATACTCACTTATTTTCTTATTAATACAACATTCAGTTTTTTGCAACCGACGCTTCAATAACTGGTTTTGCATATTAAAATATTTTGAATTGAGATACTCTTTAATGAATTAGAATTTAAAAGTGGTTAGAAAATAAAAGATTATTTCCTTAATTATTACTGTAACCAGCCATAACTTCCATTAAAATTGACATGTATCATAACAACAAGTTCACTGAAGGAGACTGTTACAGATGCTGCAGTAATGCTGTAACTTTCACTAGATTAAAGTTTGTCTTCTACAGCTTAGTTTTTCCCCGTTTAAGAATGTCCACATTTAAAAGAAAAATGCAATACTCATCCAGGATTTAATCTTTAAACTATATCTGGCATACTACATTGTTTAAAAAAATAAACAACTGCAGAACTTCCTTATTTTCCTCTCACCTGCAGTATTCAAAACCACATCACAGCCTAACAAGAAATGGAAGTCATTGAAAAACCACACTTCTTTCACTGTTGTACACTGAATACAATTGAACAACTAGTTCTACAGGTGTTTCAAGTTTAAAGGATGCTCTTACAGGTGTGGCCTCACTACCAGAGAAGCACAAAAATGACATACAAGCAGCATTTGTCATCCTATCTATAATCTGACACCAATACCAATACAATCATACAGAGTCTATTATAGGTAAATATGATGAAACTGATTCCTTCCAAAATACATAGGAACAGATTTCTCGATCTCCAAGCAGAAACCATGAGTTCCATTTATTTCCTCTGTCATAAATTCCCAATATTGCCTTGACATTTTCATTAGCATGGAAGAAACAATTAGTTTAAATCACCATTAACCCACTTAATTCGCTGCATCCTGAATGATAATTATTTATACGCAAAGTTTCATCACGAAGCCTTAAATCAGGTAGTTCCATTGTCTTAGTTAAGTACAGAAGGTAAGAAAGAACCCTATTTACCAGTGCATACTTTGTAATGTTTCCCAAAACATTAAAACTCTTTTGAAAGTGTCATATATAAGAAACTACCGCACAGATAAACTGGATGCCACTGTACTTTAGCAGTCAATTAATATTCTTTCTAGTGACCTGCATTATGAAAAAGTAACAACTAATATTCTGAGACTAACCTATGCAATCACCATAGCTGGCTCTGACTTCTAAAATTCTAAACTACAAGTTATAAACACATAAAACTAATGTTTTTCCAAACTGTGTTACACACTCCCACCTTTCTTATTCTCATTTGAAAACGTAATCCCAAATCACCATACCACAATAATACTCTGCACAGGAACCATTTGTGATATCATCATCAGGGATTGCAGCATTAGATAAGAAAAAAGCAACAGACTAATCCTAGCAAGGATTTTATTTTCCTGCAAATATTCCTTATTACAAAACACACTTTAGAAGCACTGAAACTATATTCTTCCCACTTCTTTTTTCCTCCTCGAACTTCTCCAGGAAGCATTGATGTTCTTCCATTTCACAGTACTTTCAGTGGTGCTTCTGTGAAAAGCTCATGTCAGCATGTACTTTTTTCCTTCTTTTTTTTTAAAGATGACAGTAAAGAAAAAAAAGACTACTTTTCTTTTGTACTGTCTGTATACAAAATGTCTTTATCAATGCACATAAACATGGTTCTTGAAAAATATACCACTTTACAGCTTGTAATAGGTAGATAAACTTCTTCAATATTTTTATCTTACAGACTTTCTCATTCAGAATTTTACATTTTTGTTATCACGTGAAAAAGTGGTGGCAAAAATATTCTTGTTAAAGCTGCTTAAAACTATGCTACAAAACCAACTTTCTTGAAGTTCATTGAATTTTCTAAGAAATTAAATGAATGGTCCCCTATTTCTACCCCCTTATATATCCACCATCAACTCAGAGAATGTCTAGGAATTGCGGGGAAAGCCTTGAGTCATTTTAAGAAAACATCTGAATGCCAAATCAGGTAAATAATTCTAACGCTTCCTAAATTCTGTAGGTTTGGGGGTCATGCCGGTAGTGTTTGTTTGTTTTAAATACAAACTCCTATTAAATCTGATTTATTAAAAAGAAATAAGAAAATTACATAGCAATGTATTACTGATTTTTCCAACAGCCCCACAGTAGTAGAGCTTAAATAGTAGTAAGTAATCATCCCAGACCAAGGGTCATGAGGTCTTACTATCACAAGATGAATTAGGGAAGATAGAAACCAACTTCCTCCTCCCCTTAGTCAAAAGATGGGAAACTTCCGCTGTATTTGTTCAGTTTCCTGTGTTTAAGAAGGAAAAGGGGAAACCAGCACAACTGCAGAACTTTCAGAACAGGAAGGTCTCCAGAAAAACAAAACTGTTCTTGCCCTGCCATCACTACTCCCTATCATCCCGGCTACAACATGTTGCTTCTCGCTCCTTGACAGTGCCATCGGTGCCATCCAGATTTAGTTATCATTCTGATCTGCTGTCAAATTATCGTGAAGAATGGAAATAAAGGAAAGAGAAAGGGAAAGACAGTTTAACTACCTAAAATGCACACAAATCAGAATGTGACAATCGGACGAACGGAAAGCACGTCTCTGACTATATGGCCTTGACCTTGCCAAATTTCAGTAGTCTGCTACAGCCAAAAGTAGTCCTGGAAATTAAAAAGAAGTCTCAAACTTATTCTTCGTTATACCACCTTATTTTATCTGTAGGTAAATGAATTGTTCTGAATAGTTCCAAATTTTTCCAGACCTTAAATATCAATGAGAATATTTTCCCTCCAACCCATTTTACAAAGAACATCACAATTAAGAGCCACCCTTACCAAAACTGTGCTATCATAAAATTTTGTTATGCTAACCATAATCTGCAAATAATAATACATTTAAATATTTGATTCACTTCGGAGATGTTTTTATTATTGCAGCACAATGAATATATTGAAAATATTTTACTTTCTACAAATATTATTTGAGCTAAAGAGTACACGTTATAAAATCTTACTACATATTTAACATTTTGTAGTAAATGTATATTCTGAACTGTTTCTTTACCAGAATTAAATCTTTTTTATATAGTGTATATTCGGTATGTAGGGTAGCTCTCCAATGTACAATAGCAACATAAGCACATTTGGGATTAATCAAATTACTATTAGGTAGATTTACTAGTCCACACACCTTACATAAAATGCAACACACTGAAAACTTCTTCTGAAACGAGGGAACCTTGGCACCACTCATTGTCCCACTCAGGGAATGATCTTAATTTAAAAATCTAAGTAGTTTAATTCGCCTGCTTAAGACAGAAGGCAAAACACACACAAACACACACACACACACACCAGTCTTTCAGTGACAGCTAAAATATTACTACATAGAAGGTTAATTACAATTCCTCCCTACCCTTCCATACAAGTGATATGCAGACATCATCAGCTTTATACTAGCTATAAATTTGACAGTTCTGCTGTTCTCTTGCTGTCTGACTAAAAACCAAAAGTCCTAAAGTAGCCTCTTCACTATTACTGCAGGAAGGCAACAGATTCCTTGCATCCACGAGCAACACATAATACTAAAATAAGGTCAACAGTGAGCCAGTCTAACTACACATAAGGTAAGGTAATGTAAGGTAAAGCCTTAAACTAATTGATCTTATTGTTGTAGTAAATCAGTAATTTTTAGAATTATAAAAGTAGGTTTGCTTATCTTTTTGTATGTGTAAGACTACTGTTTACTCCAGGACTGAAATAAGGTACTAAATACATGAAGACTAGTACCTCTAAGGAAGGTTTACAAACAGGTAAAAAAACCCTTACATAACCATGGCAGCCTCAAACATACATAAAAATGCAGAACCAAGAGACTGAGAAGGACAAGCTTGAGAAAGGTTAGAGGAAAACTGGCAACGAAAATTTGGTTATAACTGTATCCCTCAGTAATGAGGCCAATAGAATTTTAGTTTATCTAAACAAAAACCACAACTACTACCATGAACAATATAAATTCCTAATTATAAACTAAACTTCCAAAACACTTTCCAAAACATTTTAATACAATGAGATGGGAGATACCAGAATTTCATATTCCAAGGTGAGAAACTGCTCCTTTGTGAGAAAAATTTCATGGATCCATACTTCTAAGATACTCACAAACACAAAACATTTGAGCACCAGCTAGCTCACAGTGAAGGTCTTCAATTACTAAAGTAGCCTTCCACTGCCACCATTTTCTTTTCAGTAAAGAACCTTCCAAAAATCTTTAATTAAATCAAATTTCTTAGGTTTAAAATTGCAAAATACAACTCAACCCATTTGATGTCAACAAACATTTGCCATAGGTAGCATTTTGTTAAAGCCAAAACAAGTCTGCAACCTTCAGGGTGAGAACTACAGGACACGAAAATAAACACCCTTTCAACCAAACACTTTTTGTAAGGTGTTCGTACCACAAAATCTTGTCAACTGTGGGGAAAAGCCAATTTCACACACTCCACCTGCATCACTGAACATGAATATGTAATATTTTCTAAGATTAAGATACATCTGGTTTACTGTAAGAGTGAGAAATGGTAGTCAGGTAACTGTATCAGTTCAGACTCAGCACTGTGTTTCTCCACCAATAACCTCCTGATTACAGGTCAAAGTATACACACCTGGAGCTGGAATATAATGCGACTCCACCCACAGACTGCATTTCAGCCTTGATTACTAAGAAAAGTAGGGTTCTATGGAGAATATCCCAAGTGGCAGCTGAGAGCTGAGAACTAGTTTTAAAATTCTGAAGCACTAATACAGTACAAGGAAGAGAGGCGGAAGATGAACCACTTGCTCAATGAGATGCCATTTCCTCAGTAACGTGTTACTGATAAAAAGCACACGTATCTATTTTTTCAGACAAAGGGTACAGAGAGAAGAATCATCCCACAGATGATTTTACTTCACACTTAGATCAACATCAATTTCTTTCTCGTTTGTTTGTTTGTTTATGTTGGAGTCTGTACTTGGACTCCTCAATTAACAGCCACATAAACACAGACGCACTAAGATCGAGATACAGAGGGAAAAGGTAAAGCAACAATGTCAGTCACATCCAGTAAGTAAATACTGTCGTCCAGTGGCATGATCCTGCAGAAACATCCTTCCAGGGGAGTTCCTCCCTCGCCTTGTGTAGCAGGAGCTGGATTCTTGCCAGGCTCCACAGTTGTGGTCTCTGAACTGATCAGCACTTAAGATTTAAGAGAGTTCCATAAAAGTCATACATACATCAGAAGTAAAAAGAATGAATAAAAATTCTAACTGGTACATTCTCTGACAAGTCTTTTTTTTTTTTTAAATAACGTCTGAATTACTTTTAAAACAAACAAAACAACTAACCTGGTTATACAAAACATTATATAAATAATGCTCCAAATAGCTTAATAGATGGCTTCTGGAATTTATCATTGCCTTCTTAGGTATTTCAGTTCCCACTATAAGAGATATCACCCTATCAAGGATTTGAGCCCTGGCAGAATCTAATTTCGTAGCATTTGTTTTCAAATGCCTCTCAATTCCCTCTCTGACAAAAGGTCCAAATCTGTATTAAGGACTCCCTTGTTCCCTTTACTGACGGCACGTTACATTTTGGAACCATGCAATATTTTACACTTGCTTTCCTACATTCTATTTTCAACCTTAACTGTCAATTTTATATTGCTCATAATCAGCCATACATCTCCCGTGTAATTATTATTAACCTTATGCTATTTGTAGTCCTTTCACAAAATATCCTAATGGTACTATCATAATTTTGTTCGATTATGTGTCTCAACTACACACAAATTTCTCATGGTCAAGGGAAATATTTTCAAGCATAATTCAGTGTCTTCCGCACTCACCCAATTTGTGCCAACATTTGCAACTTCTGGTATCATCCTTTGATGAACTCTACCATTTTACTTTCCATATTGCATTAATCTATAGTTGCCTCCTTGATCTTCACTGCATAATATTCTCTCAATTACTATGCTTTTTGCATATAAAATCTGTATACATGCAAACATTCTACATGACAACCTGTGACGACAAACACTCTTCCATTTTAGGACCACTCCTGGCAAAAAATCCCTACTCAGCTTTCTTGAAAGTACCACAAAAATAACAACCTCTTTCATCATTATGCACCTTCATTTTAAAATTCACTAAGATCCTCTGATCTTTCCTCCTCATTTACTATCCACACACATACTACTTTGAGATTTTCTGAAGTTTTTACTAATTTGATCATTCTCATTAAACTGCTGATCCATTTTAAGCATTAGGCAAAAAAAAACTATTTATCTACATCTGTAAATAACTTCCAAGAAGACAAAACAACTGTTAAGGCCTGAAAAGTACCTAAGTGACAAGACTTGATCAGCTGTAGTAAAAACTAGTTAAAAGGGGGAAAGAAAGAAAAAAAAAGGTACCAAGAACAAATACTTGTCTAAACGTGTTGAGTCCTTTCCTCTATATTCTGTGTTGTTCTTGCTTAGTCTTTAACAGGGCTTCCCTTGTTATGGGTGACAACCTTGAGAAATTTAAAAGGCAGGCAAACAAAAAAACCCAAACATCCTCTCTTTTCAGAAAATTAAACAAAAAGCAATATGAATAACTTACTAAACTTCATCTGTAAAAAATAATCAAACTGCAGCAGAACTAGGCAGTCTAAGACTAAATCTCTTAGTCTGTCTCTCTGCAGCTAATACAGTCAGTGGAACCCTGATGCAGGTCTCCATGAAAAGCAGAACTTTACAATTAAAAGAAGAAAAGAAAACCAAACCAAACCCAAGCCCTCGCCGTTACCAAAACGCTAAAAGCGGAGCTCATATCACTACTGGGGGGCACCGCCAGCAGCACAGCAGCCACTCAAGGGACAGCAGGACTGTCTGCCTGAAAAGGGATACCACAAGCTGCTATGTTAGATAACAGCAATAATTTCTGATGTACACAGCCAGGCAAGAATGACGACCTGTGCTCTTTTTCCACCCTCCTCTATGCAATGAGGTAGCACAAGGGGTAGAGAAAGGACATATGCACCCCTTTTAAATAATGTGTTGCTTTTATTCTCTGGAGACATCAGTGTGGCTGATGGCTGAAAAAAAAGAATGGCAGTAAGCACTACTGCTAAACACAAATTTAACATTGGTAAAAACTAGCTTAATAGCAAAAACAATTTCAACCATACGAGAAACAAAAAGTATGTAGCGGTATGATAATATCTGCAAATATGGTAGGAATTGCAGAGCTGCATGAAAAACATCGTTTGTCCACATCTTTGACTACCTGACCTGCCTCTCTACCCACTAATTGTTTTGATCTGAACAACTTAAATTCCATAATTTGGAGTAGTTTTAAACAACAGCCATTCAGTACACTCTGCTTACAGCAGTCTGTTTAAAAGTTCTCTTTTCAAATCACACAAGCCTAAGGCCCAGGACAAGCAACAGTTTCATATCATGTATGGTCACAAACTGCCAACAAGAGACAGTACTTTGCACCTCCTTCAACCCAAAAGATACAAACTTGATCTATAAATCTCTGTGTGTGTAGGTATATATAAAAAAATTGCTTAAAGTTTTTAAAAGTTTGTTCCAACAAATATTTTCTCTCTTGTTGGAAATTCACTTGTAGCATACATGAAGTCTTGGAGGTGGGATGGAAAGTCCATACAACCTATCCTATACTTAAGCAGACAGCCAGTCTTGCACATGTTATATATACACATATATAACAAAACCTACGTATTTCTTGTATCATCAACATACAAAATAGAGAAAATTACTAATGTTTATCAGTAAGTGACAACAGTATTTGAAGAAACCTTTACTGTTCCACAACTCTATCCTTCTTAGCTTTCTTAAGTGCAGCAATGCCCATGAAGAAATATTTTCCAAGGTGAGACCTTTCTCCCTGCAAGCTCTTTAAGGAAGAGATAAAATTCCTTATTTGATTATATGCAATTTTCTGCCTTTATGGTATTTTAATATAAGGATAAAAGTAACAGTAATTGTGATGATGACAGATTTTTTTTCAGATAAAATGAAAATGGTAAATTCAGTGTTAATGAAAACTATAAACTAACAGAACAGAAATTAATTCTGTTCATGCAGCACCAGCAGTGCAAGCAAAGATGCAGAAGAACCAGTAGAAGGTTTGTACCAGTAAATCAGAACCTCACCATAGAAAGCAGATGGTGCAACTCAAGTCAGAGACCACTCTGCACTTTACAAATGACAGCCTTCACCCAGTAGCAACCCAGCATCTGTGCCACAATTAATATCCAGTGATCAATTTAAATGAGGGAGTTGGCTATTAAAGGCTAACTTATCAGTATTTTACTACATAACCCCTCCTTTTGCTTCTACAGTATCTACCCCATCTGCCCTTCCAAACCGTTCTTTCCACCGGCATTCCCACATTCCTTCCTGTCTCTTCAGCCTATGTGTCAAGGCACTCAGCTCACTCTATATTCACGTTCCTTCTCAAAATTCACTTCTGTTCAAACACTCTTCTATCCCTCACTCGTTAAAATACCTCCAAACACCTTGTCTTCCCTCTCCTTTGGCTTACAGGTGACTGAGAAGCAGCTCGTGCTATATGGCCCAACTAGAGGCAGAGTGAGGCACCTTAGAGTCTCCAAGCTGCACATTTGCATCAGGTGGCTGCCTGGTCAGGAAAATTGCACCTTCCCGACAGGCAGCTGCCAGGTCAAGAAATGTAAGAAGTCTCTGAAGCCACAAACCATAGAAAACATGTACCAGCCGACCAAAAAATTAAAAATCCCACACTCCCAAAACAAAATGCAAGCAAACAAATAAACAAACAACCCCCAGAGTCCTGAGAGTCACTTCCACCTGGTGACCTTCTACAGCAGACTCCTGTACAATGCATCCTTTAAAGTTTCATCTAGTAAGGCAATCGGATCAACTACCCTGTACATTTACGTAGTTGCTGTATGTTATATGGTACGTGAACAATCATATTTATGTTGTGTCTACTTCACCATAACTCTCCATCATTATTTCGACAATATAAAAAAAGGTTTTAATCATATTTATTTTGACACTGCAAGTACTGTAAATCGGCAACACTACAGATAACGTTGTGCAATTTTAATAAAAATGAGCAAATTCTTCGTTAAGTTTCTGAAAACAAGAAATAATGCTAACAGCTTTTTGTTTTCCTTACTTAGTCAGACCACCAAGCAGTGTACCCCTTCCCCCTCAAAAAAAACCCAAGCTTCAATTAATTTACTCACATAAAAAACAAAGCCTGCAGCACCAGGAATATAAACTCTTTAAAAAGAAAACAGCCATCAAAACTTGAGTCTGCAACTTTGGCTTACATGCAAAGACCTCCTGAAGACAACTAAAGAAATCAACACTGTTCGCACCATTTTTTGTATCTTAAGTTTTAAATACATCTTTAATGGCTTTTTTAAGCTTCTTTCCTTGCCAAAGCAGTCGCATTTTTTGTTAATATACGTGGTCCAGACCTCATACACCTGACCTTTACAAGCACCCTGCAGGACTGACACAGGATGCCACTGACTCCAGTTCAGCTCTGAACAGCTCTGCTTAAGCACATCTAGAGAGAATTCCACACGGGCAAAAGTCTACAAAAACAGCTCTCACAGCACACCTACAGAAGCATCAAGCCACCATAAAACCATAAGAATATTTTTTTGCTGTTTACCAGGCACATAAATGTATGAACAATCACGATTTTGAACTGCGTAACACACAAATATGCATACAGAAACATACTGGTACATTTAGGGGTGTTGGGTGTTTGTTTACAGTTACATGCGGAACAGTAGATTATTTTTAAGTCACTTTTTTCCCCTGATCTTCCTTAAGCACTTTCTTCAACAGCTGGACTAACTGTTTAAAATACAGCTAGACTGCTTATTAGGAGAATGAAAGCTACTACAGAAAAATGTGTACTGGTAACATAAAAATCTAAACAGAAAAAAATCTTGTATTTATCTATGACAAAACCCACCTTTCTAGGAATGTAACTGTATTCCAAGTAAGAACAGCATATTGACTATAAGACATATTAATGAAATAATACTAAATAAGATGAAGTCATTGTCACCAAGTACAGTATTTTTGTTTTCTAACACTTTACACTTTTACTATGATTCCATGTGCATTGACATCCTTCTAATAAATAACTTCACATTATATAAACAGAGAAGGATATGGCATTACACAGGATAACAAGTTTAGGTAAGTTTGAAGGAAACAAAGTACTTTGAAGAATTTGAAAAAAAAAAATGCTTGCTAAAAGGATTCCAAGCTGTACAGCAGTTATGGCCTTGTATATTCTTCAAATCCAATTAAACACAGTAATTCACTACAGGGGTCAGCCTTTGCACATAATTGTGTTTAGAAACAAAATTTTCACCAAAAAAAAAAATATTGTATTTTTATTCCTTAGACTTACAAAACTGACCTTGGAAGAACAAGTAAAATGCACACCCAGTGCTGCAATGCCTGACTGGGTCTGCAGAGTACCTTAAAGCACATTTTTCAGGTGTGTCAAATATCCTTTAGATACCTGTCTGGATCCTGTGAAATCATCACAGCCACAGCTGAAGAATTTTTTTTTTTCCAGGTACCATGGAATCTACTATCATTCTGCTGTAAAAATCAGTATTTTACTGTTGCTAGGCACCTGACATGCAATGCTTTGGCCTCTTGCCCTTTTACCTGCATACACCTTCTCTTTCCTTCAATTTTCTCTACAATTAGGAATTCACTTGATTACAGTAAACATTCCACATGTAGTCAACAGGTACAGACATCAAGGGGTCAAGGAATAGATGAATTTCAGCTTGTAGTCCAAGACTGAGAAGATGATTAGCAGAGAATGAGAGACAAAAAGACCTGTGAGCTAGGCAAGACAGAGTAAGCAGTACTGCAGTGGTGAATCCCCCTCAACCCACAAGCAAAGGAAAGGATTTCTGAATTGGCCCACGTGGGTAACACCATGGAAGCCAAGATAGTGGAGAAATGATGCCCAGAAAGCCCACTCAAAACCTCCTGAGATTAATCAATTACCACACTGAAGGATGAGTCAGAACTATGTGTGTGTGCGTATATATATGCATATGTATATATAAGGGAGAAAAAAGATACCTTACAGTGATACAACAGATTAATACTGTTGTATTTCCATTCATCACTGAGAACACAAGGCTCTGTTATAAAGAATATTCTCAAGAGACAAAGTTAAGGTTGTACATACACATTTAAATGAGGTAATTTCTAGGTTTTTTACAGGTATTTACCGGGTAACTGTAGCATTATATGAGCATGTATTGTTAGAAATGTGAATTTTCCTAGTTTTTCATAGATAGCATTAGGGGGGAGAAAAGCATCCAAGAACAGGGGAGAAAAGCATCCAAGAAACAGCTCTGTAACCTTCAGTGTTTCAAATCACTCCTATCCTCCCCCAGATTACATAGGACATATGTGAATTCTGTAACACGGCATCATTTATCTGCCCATTGCCTCGATTCTACTTCATTTAATCAAGGTCACTAGAACTCAAGATACTTCTAAGCAAAATACACATGTAAGAAAAGAACTGCTCCTAAGTTTATTTCCAGAAGTTTTCTTTTAATATAAATATACTTTAAAAAAAAAAAAACAAACCCTCACACGCACACAGTTCTACACCTATCCTACACCATAATCGCTGTTAATGTACTCCATACATATTACATTTATTCCTGAAGTAAACTATTTTCATTTGGCTTAATTAAGCCCCTGGAATGTACCCCAAATGACAAGTCACCCCAATATATTACATCCCAGTAATACACTGAGCTACTAAAAAGTTAGTCACATGATTTAGTGACTTACAGAGCTGAGAATCTCTACACGTGGATTATCATGGAAGCACAGGAACCTTTGGACTGGGAGGCACAGGCCAGCCAGCAAACATCACGGCACGTAACAATGGAGAAATGCACGCAGCCACAAGTATGACCCATCGAAACTTCAGCAAACAAATGTATGAAAAGTCCAGCAAACATTGTGAGAGAAAAGGTCCCTCAAACGCTTTGCAGGATTTTTACGTATTTTAGGCAGCTATAGATTGACAAGTAACACTGTAAATGATTCTGAAAGACTATTAATCTGAACAGTTGCTCCTCCCACACCAATAAAAAGGGAAAATAGCAAGAACACAGTTCACTCTTGCAGACAAACGCTCCAGTGCATCGCTCAACAGAACTCCACTCTATTATAACAGTATGCAATTCCTCTTGCAGCATAGCTGGCTTGCTACAGTTTAGCTGGAGTAAAATTAATACATGCACATCCAGTTTAAAGATAGGAAAACAAAGAGTAGAGTCACTACCTTGTTGCTGAAAATCTAATTCAGGTCTGCTTAGACTTGAACTTGTTGCTCCAAGGAGACTGTATTTTAGATCTGATACCTAGCTCACTAATCTAGCGCCTCAGGCAAAGCCTAAGCTCACTATTCTGGGTACCATCTTGCTGTTTTATTATCCTTCCTTAAGATAAGCTTCTTTCTTTCAACTGTTCCAATATTTCTCTGCTTAGGTATCCCAAGTTTATTTATTCCCTAAGGAATAAAGATTGTTCTTACTCTCATCTATGCTATATTTTCTGCTTCTCAACACTGCAGAGGGCAAACAAGCTTATGAATAGTTTTATTTTCCTCATATATTCCTAATTTATATTCATTTTCAAATATTTAAGATATGACATAGAAGGATGAAGAGACACAATCCCTGCATTAAAGAGCTTACAGTCTCACACTTCTCTCTGAGATAAGTAAACAAATATCAGTATACTCCATTTATAAATATGAATAAAATGTGGCAAATGGTTTAACTAGGGCCAGAGCATAAAAATGCATCAGACTGATAACCAGAAACAAGATCATCTGATGGGATCTCTGGCCTATACCCAATTCTCTCTATGAACTATATGTCTTCTAACAACATGGGACTCATACTGCAGTTACTCCAAGAAGTCCCATTTAAGCTGCAAGACACCATTCTTGACACGCTGAACGAGAATTTTATAACAGAATACAAATAATCCCTTCTCATAATCTGTTATATACTTAGTTTTCAGGTTTCCAATTTGCAGAACATAACATTATTCTGTTTTATTTTTCAAACAGTGCTTCCTCAGCTATCGATTAAAGAGGAATTTTAACAGATAGTAAATAATAGTAGCCCCCTTTTATGGATGGTTTAACTAAGGCTCAGAAAAAAAGAAATTTGCCTGTCGGAACTGAATTCTAGAATTACATATAAATAAAAAAAAAGGCTTTACTGGATTTCACTCCTATTTGACGTGCACTCTCAAAGTAACAGTCTGAACCTTTGCATACCTCTAGCTAGTACCTCAGCTGTTAAACTGAACAAATTATACTTCTCTATTTCATTACTGGAGAAAGTGGAGAAGTAGTTCAGACAGTAAAAAAGAGTACGAAAGTCTTATCTGTTGAGGTTTAACTGCAAATCACTAAAGCAATTAATGACTACTAGCTCTAAAATAAAATATGTAAAAAACACCAAACTTTTCTCAGCCCAGCCTTGTTCCACTCTGCAAGAAAAAAAACAACATCCTCACATTCTATATGCATTTCTGACCTTGCTGTAATATGCTTACCATTTTACTTAAACCTAAGATACTACCACAGCTATTAATAATTTTGAAGCATAAATTAATTTTGATGCTTTTTCAGTTAAAGATTAGAAAATGGTCTTAACACAAAAAACTTTCTACCAATTATTAGAAGATTCAGTAGGTCCTAAAAGTCACCACAGTTATTGCAGTATTGCCAGAAACTTGCTCTTTGTATGTTATTAGTTCTGACATCTGTCTAGATAAGCTTTCAAGTTAAATAATCAGAATTCTGCATTAAAACTGAAGAACAATGTTCACCCCTCCCCAAATAAATCAATATATTTCAGCTTAGCAGCAGCAATTTAGGTCATTTCTAACAAAAAGCTTGCAGAAAAATAAAGAAGAGGAAAACACATTAACATTCACCGCACTAATTTTTCACCACATTTTTCAGCAGTAAAGAGGAGTTTATCCTCTGAAGGAAAAGCTCAGAAACGTTGATAGAGGCCTAACCTATCTATACAGTGACTAGTAGCACAACGTAACTCTAAGCAAGAGCAATTTTAAGGTAGCTATGTTGCCTTTCACCTGCTATGTGGTCTCCTCAGAAGAGGCCTAAGGCAAATTTTGTACAATAAATTCTATTTTCTTTTGAGCAGATTTCCAACAACTGCGACAACATTCATCCAAATAAACAACCTCTAGCAAAAGACATTCTAAGATTTTAACAACCAACATATTTTATCTCCCTAAATAAAGCTTTATAGCATTAAGAGTAACTAGTCTTGATTGTGAATACGTCAACTGTATGATCGCAGTACAACTAACATAGAATTCCTCCTCCAACTATGTAAAACATTTGCTTCAGACTTAAAAGCAAGGCCTCAAACATCTGACTGAAACACACGTTACAACTCTTATCTTGAGGGGGGTGAAATAATTTTAAGAAGAAATTATACAAATCTCATCCATATATTTGTTTCTTGTCTTGTCAACAAGCATAGATTTGTGACAAAATTAAGCACAACAGATCCTGCAGGTGAAGGCTCTGGTCTTACAATATAAGTCTGTAGCTATGCAAGATGAAAAAGCCTTCATTACAGTGTTATTCAAGGGTAGACAGAACCTGTAAGGTCATCTGGTCCCACTTCTCTGCCAGTCCTGGCTCATTACCTGTTGCACACCTATTAGCATCCTGACGAGGCCAGTTCTGAACAACCCACGGTGTGGGTTCCCCCCCTACTCCACATGGCATACTCTTCAGAAGGTATACAGGTATGTCTTTGAGGGTTTGTGTTGCTAAATGCTTCGATTTTTCCCTCTTGGTTTCATCTCAGTTTACACGTTAACACAAGCTTCTTATTTTATTTAAAATTTTCTCCCTCTGAAGTATATAGGCCTTTCAAAATGCTTGTAAGATACCATTTCCCCTTCTCACCAAAATATTAATTTAGTCAAGCAAAACTTATTTCTCAAATATTTTTTTAAATAAATTAGTCCCTACAGCCTTCTTAACATTTTGTTGCTTTCCTCTAAGCTTCTGTTCAGTTGCCCCACCTGTTGCAAAGGCTCTGCAAGTAAAACCATATCCCAAACGCAGCCACAGAGTCTCACACAAAAACTCATCTCCCACTTGTTCAATGCCTCTGTGGACACAACCTGAACTTGCTCTGATTTTTTTACAAAGTCTAGGTATCATATTGCAAACTGGGGCCTGTTCTTCCTGTCAGAAGCGTGCACAAATCCCTTTCATATGAAAGGGAGTTGGGTGCACACAACTGACAGGATTATCAGGCCCATGGTATCACTCCTATCCCTTTTTCAGCAATACTGCTTTCCAGGTTATTCCCTCACAATGAATACCTGTTTTGGATTACTGTCCCTCGACCGTTTTAGCTTGCATTTTCCAAACTGAAACTCATTTGTACTTTCCAACAATGTGCCTAATTTCTTTAGATAACCTTTTCTTTTCTGTCCTGACTTGTGTTTAACTCTTCCCACTATCGATGCCTGCTAATGTTGCAACTATACTATTCACCTTCCCGTAATCAGACACTAAGTATGCTCAAAATGCCCAAAGTTGTATTACTACGAGCATATGTAAGCACTGATGTTACTCTTTTAGCACCTAAAACTGCTGTGACTCACCGAATCTATTCTTAATACTTTGTTCTATTTTTGTTTATGGTCCTTCAACCCATTTTTCATTCAGATGACTATCCATATACATAAATAATTTGTTAAGGAGAGATGGTGAAATGTATTTGAATTTTAGAAAATACGTCAAATATTACTACAGCTACAACTTTCTCTTCATCCACTGGGGCCTTGAACCTGCAAGCAGATCTGGCAAGCAGGCTAGTCCTGTACTTCTCCATACTCACTGATCTGCGTGCAGATGCTGTTACAGTCTCAGATCCTAATTTTAAACACTGAGCCAGAATCACAAAAAAAAAAAACCAAACCTCTTTCAAAGTAATTTTTCTTAGAAAATTCCAAGCTGCTTATTACTATTTCCCTAATATTTCTGTCATTTACTAGGAAAAGAATCACTTAAATGTATCTAGTTCTTGACCTCATGCTTCCCCCCCTTGCTTTTTTTTTTAAGAAATCAGTACTATTATTCAATTTCTCAATGGCATCTTGAAGATCAAATTACTTACAAAGATCTTCAGATCTTTCAAGAACTCCCTCTATTTGTTGTCAATAACTATTTCACATAGTCCTGGATTTTTAACTGCTCACACTTTTTCATCCTACTATATATGGAATTTCAGGAAATGCAGCATAATGGCTTTGTCTTTATAATAACTTCATGCAACTTCTCATTTATGAACTGTCCTCTTTCCTCTCTACTTGACTTCCCCTTACCTCCTCAATATTTACAACAGCAAATTTTTATTCACCTTTAACTAGCATTAACTCCTTTGTGCGGCCTTTGCCAGAAGCTTACAACACACGCTTGCTTCCCACCTTTCAGAAATTCTCTGCAGAGTGAAGACTTAAACTTACTTTACCATTCACTTTGTCCTTTCATATAATTTCTCTCAATGCAGATAAATACCTTTAAAAAGCAAACTGCTTTTTAATTCAGTAAGGCAAACTTCACTTGTGCATCTAGTTTACAAGGTCTCTCACTCCCCATGAATAGATGAAGAACCACAACAGAAATAAATGTATCACTTAACGCTCACGGGAAAACCAACAGAACCTTAGACTAACATAGCAGGTCACACCAGCACAATTCTTTGTAGGACTGTAACTTAATCAACCATTAACATAAGAAACAGGCTATATTTCATGTTAACTTTCTTTTCACCTACTGTGTGTTTACTAATGAACGAAAACGTAACAGCATGCCCATATTACTGATGTTTACATTTAATACCCCGTATTAAAATATTTTCATTAACATTATAAAATAATCTTTAGAGTAGGATTTAGAAAATGCTTTACTAATTCACCTCAATTGAGATGAAACATCTAATTTGCACTACATCCAAGGGAATTACACTCTCTGATGCTGTAGAGACTTACAGAACTACATTAACCAGTACAGCCTATCAATGGTTATCGGCACTGTGGCTTTTGACTGCTCACTAAGAACCACAGTGCATAAATTACTTCACCTGTCAGACAGCTCAAAGCAATACAGACACAAACTTTGAATGGTTCAGGCTTTCCTTATTATAAATAACTTTTTCCAGTGAGAGAAATGAGAGGACAGTGCAAGGGAGAAGAGGGGTAGATAGGATTGTCTATCATGCTTTCAAATATCACCTATCATAAGGCCTATCAGAATTGTATCAGAGGTTTAAACAACATCTTTGAGGAAGTCCAACATATGCTCCCAGAGACACTCAGCAGAACTCCACAACAGTAAAAATGAAAAAGTTATTTAAAACACAAAAGACACACCTCACAACTGTCTTGAAAAAACATAGCCCAATGACTGCCTCGCAAAACATTCAGTTTGATCAAGCCAACAGGACTACTGACGTCACACAAATAATTCAACTTTCTGAATTATTTACACAGCAATTTTAAGGCAAAATGACAGTATTATTAGCGGTAACACGGGAAAATGATCAAGTGGGCCATGTAGCTCAAGGTCTTATCTCGGCAAACACAGTATGCCCAATGTTTCATAGAAAGAAGTAACTTTCACCACAAACCATCACGCATCCGAATCCGCAAACGTGTTCACGTAGGCACACACCACTGAATCCCTCAGAATTCAACAGGGTCCCACCTGCCACACAGCTCTGCGGCTCCCTCACTTTACAGGACACACAACACGGGACGGATGAAAAGGCACACAGAAGTGAAGTTGATAGGCCTCAATTTGTTTGGCTTTGTTTGCAAAGTCATTACAATAGTGAGGCCAAGATTATAGTCATACTTGAAACTCGAGGAATATTTTTTTTCCAAGGGTAATTGCTCAGCAGATCATGAAAATCTAGCTCCATAAGAAACTCGAGTTACGTTCCTCAACACAGATAAACAAGATCATTTTTACAAATTTATCGTGAGACCATTTCTTCTTCCCTATAACCAAATCTCCCCTTAAACCTTCTAGGTTAAAGCTGAACAACCGTTAATCTTAGAGATAAGTGCATACACAGTCTTACTACTGCACATGTAAGGAGGTGAACTCAGCTGGGAAACTGTTCCCATCAAACTTAAGATTATGTGAAAAGCAACAGTGAGTAAAACAGTAATTTAGGAAAAAAAAACACAACAAAACCAAACACTAAAAAACAATCCACCCCAAAACCAACAACCTTGACAGTTTATTTCAGAATGGCCTTAAGTAAATCACAGTGATTATGATAAAAGAAACATTTTTAAAGACTCTTCATCTTAATTGTTTATCAACCTTCTTTCCTAAATTTCAAATAAATAGAAAAACTTTTCAATTGTTTATATGCAATAATTTACACATATTTTCAGCAACTGTATTTTAAATAATGTTAATACCATCATGCTAATAATAAAAACATTTTTGCATGTCTGATTCTAAATTAAAAAGTAGTATCTTATTAAAAATTAATAGTCATTAGAAGGCTAAATTAACATTAATTGTGTTAACTGCCACAGCATATAAATGCTTTCAAAACACAGATGAAAATACAAATAACACACAACCTTAAAATGCAAAAAGTCAGGCCATCCAAACACTTATAAAATACAGAACTAAAAAGGGTGAAAAAAACCTATCATTTTGCACATTACACATAAAATCTAGTCAAGTGATAGACTACATGGTCCAACAGAAAAACTCAAAAAGCAAAAAATTGCTTTCTATGATCTGACAAACCTTCAGCAACACTATCTCAACACTATGTAGTAGAAAGGGCAAAAAAAAATAAAAAGACACCCTAAAGTGAGCTTCCCACTTCATTCCTAGGTCTGTTTGCAATCATAAACTTTGCTAAAGCTATTAACAATGGTAATTTTTTTCTTAGCTTGGATCTTAAAGCAATCACATGTCACCAGCAAAAAAAAAAAAAAAAAAAAAAAAATTTCAGTAACTACAAATATCTTACTAAGGTTTTCCAGACATCACTGTAACTCAATAACTGCTCCACTGTGCTATGAACTCTACAGCTTCAAGCTGGAAGTCAATCTAGGACAACCAATAGAAAGTGCACCTGTACAATTACTGCATTTCCTAATTCAGAAGGCCAAACTAGAGACAGATGAAGCTTGTGTGTACTCAGATCACCAGAACAGCAGCCCAAAAGCCCACACATCTTTTGTACCTACTGCACATCTATATTATCATTAATTGC
This sequence comes from Trogon surrucura, assembly GCA_020746105.1. Lineage (NCBI taxonomy): Eukaryota > Metazoa > Chordata > Aves > Trogoniformes > Trogonidae > Trogon > Trogon surrucura. Next base: position 187,560,332 of record CM036617.1, read on the forward strand.
AATGAAAAGATTTCATTTACACAATTTACAAACAGAAAACTACATTCCTTAACCAATGTACAGAAAACTTTATTCTAAATGAAATATAATTCTCTACATATGGCATCTAAAAACACTATATCCAAAATAATTTTAAAATCTTTCACAAAAAGAATCATCATCAAAAGTTAATAAAAATTAAATTTTTTTAAGAAGTCATCTAGTAACTGAACAGTGCCACACAAAGTAATTTAAAATATTCAGTATGAACTCCATGCTACCTTAAAAAATAATCTGCATCACAAAAAAATAACCTGCATCAAGGAATGCAAGCTTATTTTAAAGAACTGCAGAAATCTACTATTTTTCAAGCAACAGAAAGAATATTCAGCTCTTTGTACTCTAAAATAAAATGTATGCTGCTAGTAATTGATAATAATATAATTTATCCAAAGCTGACTACCTTCCTGCAGACGCATTTTCATACAATGTCTGACCCCACTGAGCAGTAAACAAGTTTACATATATCAACACATTTCAGTGCTCCAAAAATCAAGCTAAGTTTCTTGAACTACAATAACATGATCTCCTAGTAAGAGTCCTTTAGTACCGTCGTTGTAAAACAATCAATAAAAATGGCTCTGACATATATTGTTTATATACTTAGGATCCCTTCAAAGTTTAAGGCTTGCAGATGCAAAAATGCAAATAAAATAACTACAAACCAGAATTATCTTTAACTGATCACTGCACCAGACCAGCAAGGAATTACAAGTTCCTTCTGCTTTATTTTACAGCATTTTTTGAAGAGCAGGGATATTTTTATTACTGCACACACTGAAAACCAAATATAATCCCACACTCAAAAATACTACTGCAACAGCTTGATAGCACTCACCGCAAGTAATACTGTTTTAAAGCGAAGGCAGCGTTAGAACAACTTCTGGGAAAGTTAAACTCCTCTACAATTTCTCCCCACTGATTCTTCTCTGATACCTGTCAAAAACAACACACAGGCCGAGATACACAACGTACACATAAACATGTCGCTGACGGCGAACACCACAAAAAAAACACAGGCTGCCATGAAGCAAATAGGTAAATAGATAAAAAGAAATAAACACGAACGTGTATGGGATTTAGGACTGTGTATTTTTTTACTGACAGTCGGTAGTATTTCCCCTTCGGGAATAATCCCGCTTTCTCCACGGTGTTTATTTAATTTTTTTAATTTTTTTTTTTTTTTAAGGGGTGGGGGTGGGGGGGGAACCACACGGGGACGGCCGGGAGGGTTTGTATTGTTTTGGGGTTTGTTTGTTTTTGTTTTTACTGCCTGGACAATAACCAATCGGGAGTCCCTCTGTCGCCCCCTTTTAAATCCTAACGCGGTCCGTTAAAAACCCAAAGAAGTTTAAAATAATGCGCAGGGAAGCGCTGGCGGGGGCGCCCCCTGGGCCGCGGGGCGCGGGGGCGCCGTCCCGGGGGGTCCCCCCAAGACAGATCCACAGGCACAGAGAGGCCTTTCTTTTGAGGCCTACATTTCTGTCCCTAGCCTTGAAGCCTAAAGATGGCTATTTGATTACACACCGTCTTGGGTGCCCCTTTTGTTATTTTTCTGCGGGAAAGGCTCGGAGGGCAGCGCCCGGCCCCCCCCCGGCTGCGAGGATCGTTCCCTAGCCCATGCTCCGTGCCGATTATCGATGTTAAACATGCCCGCTAATTTTGAGTTGCACTAAAACTGCGCTCAGACTCGCTCCTCTCTGTCTCTCCCTCTGTGAGAGAGAGAGGGAGAGAGACACACACACACACACGGCACAGAGCTGCCACCACAAGCGAAAAGAAGCTGCCTCTCGCCGGCCGGAGCCCTCTGCTCCCCCCTCGCCTTCTCCCGGGGAGGGGGGGCAGGGGCGAGGGGCTCCGGGGGAGGCACGAGCGGGGTGTGCGCCGTACCCCCGGATCCCCCTTCATCGCTCCGCCGACAAGGCCAAGCCACCAACCTGCCTGCCTGCCTGCTCGCTTCCTTCTTCCACCCCCCACCTTCTCTAACCGGCTTTAAATAGGACGGTTCCCGGCCACCCCGGCTCCCCCCGCCGCCCCCGGGGGTCAGAGGAGACTTTTGGGAAGAGGTTAGTGGGAGGGAAGCCCAAATTAAAACTTCCACTCACCTTCCCAAATCCGCCTAAAGTGGTGACTCTGGTGTAGAGAGCGTGAAGATCCAGCTCCTTCCCACCCACCACGGGGATCTTCTTAAAAGGAGACCTGCCAAAGGAGATACACACAAAACACCACAACTTGTCAGCTCTGCCCCCTTTTCTCCCCTCGCTGGGGCTACCGTGTCCTTCAGGGAAGGGGCTGGAAGTTGGATCTGGTCGGTTTAAAAGCCTCCCCCCCTCCCGTTCCATCTCCCCATTTTCCTCACCCTCTGCTGTGGTGAAACTGCCGCAGCTCGTCCAGGAAAGCGAGTCCCTTTCTCCGCTGGTCTGCGTGGTTTTTACCCGTCGAATTTGCCATTTTTGTATTAAAAAAGGTTCTCGTAAAAAAAAAAAATCCAATTTAAAAAAAAAAAAAAAACGGCCGACAACAACAACAATCCCCGGCTCCTCCTTGTCTTTAAGAGACCCAGGTGCCCGTGCTCGGCCGGGGATCAGCCATGGAGAGGGGCTTGTTTAAAAAAAAGTTTAAAAGGAATAAGGGAGCCCCGGAGAGTGTGGTAATTGCGAGTCCTGTCTCCACACAACACACAGGCAAAGAGACAGGGAGGGAGAGGGGCACCTCTCAGTAATTCCTCCTCCCGCTGCTGCTGCCTCTCTCTCAGCACCACAAACCCAACCGATCCAGCCTGCACATGAGACTCAACATGGTGCTGCTGGATCACACAATGAATTGGGTTACTGTTGTGGTGGGGTGGGGGGGGAGCCGGAGTGAGGTATTGACAGTGTGTGTGTGTTACAGCCGCGGCTCCATGCGATCTCCCTCTCCCTCGCTCGCTCGCTCCCTCTCTCACACACACACACTGTACAGCTACGGCAGCGGCGGCGGCGGCGGCGGCGGCGGTGGCGGCGGCAGCGGGATTCACTTCTCCTCTCTCAGACAAAAAGATCTGAGGCCGCCGTGCTTCTGCCTGGACGAGAGCGCAACACAGCGGACCCCGGAGGCCCGTTGCGGTACTGCAGAAGGCAGTTCTAAAGGCAAAAGCCAGCACAGCCCCAGCAAGCAGTTCCTGGCGGGGAACAATAGGCTCCTCTCGCCGCTAAGGGCTCATCTGCAATGTGCCGCAAACTTCACACAAAGCCTGGCGGAAAGAGGCGAGGGAGAAGGAGAAGAGGGGAGGAAAAAAACGGCTACTACCGGTTGTTCCGGGGCTCGGGGCCGGGGAAAGGGCCCTCCCTTGCCAGGCTCGCACCGATCGGCCTCTCTCCGCTGGCTGACGGCGGGGGTGGGGGGGGGAGAAAGCGGGCGGGGGGGGGGGGGGGAGGGGAAGGGCAGGAAAGGTGGATTTGGAAAGCGGGGCCGAATTTTTTTAATTGGATTAAACCCAACGCCCTGAGTTCAAGGGGAGAGAAAACAACAACTGAAGGGGGCACTGGTGGATTTGGACTTTTGAAAAACTTTTCCGAGTGCCCCGGCCTGAGGTGTTTCCAAGGGCAGGAAGTGGTCCAGGATGGCTCGGCGGGGGCGGGGGCGCGGCGGGAACCCCTCGTTTCGAGACGGGGGGTGCTTAGAACTGCCCAAAGGAGAATGCCGGGCGCATTCCCAAGCAGGGGCTGCCCTGGGAAGGTTTGTCAGCAGGGGCCTGAGCTTAGGCTCACTCTATATTTTTTTTTCTTTCTTTCTTGGAGAATCAGAGGCCTGTATTCAAAGTGCTGTAGGACTCCTATACTCAAAGCCACCTAAATATTTCCATATATCGATGAGTGGAACATACAGCATAAAATTAATTTAGAGGAAGGTCTGGCCCTCACCCTGGACGGGTAGTAGCCCCCAGTGGCTCTGCAGGCCGCTGGCGTGTGCGGTGTTTGTAAACAGTTGCCTCCCGCATGTTTTCCACGCGGGAGCCCAGGAGAACACCTGCAAGACGACCGTGACGGAGCCTGGCACCGCTTGGCGTAAACAGGAGCGAGAATGGCTCCTTCTCAGGTGAACTTTTGCTCCTCAGGTGAAGCAAACGGTGACCCGGGTGGGCATTCGTGCTTCCCTGGCGAGCAAGCAGAGCTGCAGGTGAGCGCTTGTTCCCGTTCAAGAGACTCTAGAGGAATGTTTCCCCCTCGCAACCAATACATTGAAATCCAAGGCCAGATCGGGCCTTTGGGGTTTTTTTAAGCAGAACCCCTCATTAAAGTCAGTAAGGAGCTGTGTTTGAAAATCAGTGGCACATTATGGCCCCAAGTGAGCACTCGGAAAACTATAATTCCTTTTTACTTTATGTAGTTAGTTCAGGAAAAAAAAATTTTCAAAGATTTTTTTTTTTTCCTTTTGACTTCAATGCTGTTTCAGCTTGAACTTAGCCATGGACACATAGTAAGATGCTTGGTAATATTTGCCCTGGGCCCAACACTTCTGGGGAGAGGGAAGTGGGGGGGGGGGGGAAGAAATCCCTCAGTTTCAAATTAACACTCTGTATTGAAAGCCATCCTTTGCGTGGCTGGAGTGGTTGGTGTGTGGACTTAGGTGTGCCAAATGTAGAGTGTCTTCTTCACTGTAGCATTAAGAGTTCCCCCCTCCCCCTAAAATCAGACCCGCAGAACACTCTTGAGTTTCTGCTATTTCAGCAACCGTATGCTAAAGACTTCCCAAAGCCAGGATAAATAGGAAGGAGAGAGGTTTAAAACAAGCGACCCAGGGGCTAAAGCTCTCTTCCAGATACGCACAGCTAAACCTTCCTTCGCAGGAGGGCGGTGGTTTTTTAATCGTGCCTTAAAAATTCCTTACAAGCGGGGCGGGGAGGGGGGTCTCCCCTCGGCGAGGGGCGGTCGGCAGAGGTGAGTCGCTTTCCTCGCCCGGTCGCTCTGTGGGAGCGGGAGGCAGAGGGGGGCAGGATGGGCAAATTGCGTAGCAGGGCTAGGTGGGTTTCCATGCTAAGCACAGCAATTGCGCACGGTCCCTTACGTAACCGTCAGCTGGGGATTCCCTAGAGGGGGTCACTTTTTTCAACCATTACACAGACCCCGGCCGCCGCTCCGCCGCGCCCGGGCGGCCGCTGCCGCCGCTACTGAGGCTGCGGCTACGGCTTACAGCGGCGCGGCGGCTCCTCACAAAATGGCGGCGCCCATGGAAGCGGCAGCCCCATTTTGTGCCCGGCAGAGCCTGTCAACAAAACGCCGACTTGGCCACGGCTGAGGAACAGAAGGCGGCGGCTCGTTCGCGTTACGGAGAGCGGAGGGAGGAGGCGAGCGGAGGATTTCACCGCCCTCCCGCCGCCGAGAGGAGACTTTCCTATCAAGTGCGCGCGCTGGGGGAGGGAGGAGCGGGAGGTGAGGGGGGACGCGAGCGGCGCGCGAGTCAGAGGCTGCGCCGGCCCCGCGCGGAGCCGCCGGAGCCGCGGCGCGGGGGAGGGGAAGGCGGCGAAGAGGAGGCGAGGCCGGGCGGGCGGGCGGCCGGGCAGCCTCGGCGCTGCCCGCGCCGGGACCCAGCGCTCCGGAGCCGGCAGCGGGGCCGAGCCGAGCCGAGCTGAGCTGAGCCGAGCCGAGCGGGGCCGGGCGGGCGGCGTTGGGCGCGGGAGCCCGGGGCTGGCCCGGCGAGAGGCGCCGCTCCCGGGCGGAGGGGACCGTTGCCGTCGGATGCCGGCGAACCTGTAATGAGTGGCAGGACGGTCTAGCTCCTGACGCAGCTAACTGGGTCACTGTCAGCACTTAATTACTGTTTGTTTCATTTTAGTGCGTGCCTTGTGAATAAACCGGCTATTAGGCTGATGCTTCAAGTAACGCTGTGCAGCGCCAAGGTACAAAATGTCTGTGTTGGACTCTGGTCGTGCGATGCCGGCTTGGGGATGATAACGCCTGTTTGACATGAGCGGCGGGTCTCGGTTCTTGCAGCGCGGTGGTTCCTCAGCTCGGAGCTGAAACGGTTGGAGAATCCCCGCCATAAGGTGGTGAAGCTGATCTCGGTGTTAAACCACCGGTTTTGTTGTTTTTATGGCCGTGGGGGATTCCCCTCCCCTCCTTTTTTTTTTTTTTTTTTTTTTTTTTTGAGGTAGGGCTTGTGACTTAAGACCTTTTTTTCCCTGATTTATCTGCCTTGCTGTGCATGCGGTTTAATGGTATTAAATAAAGGTGAAGACCTGTTTCTGGCAGCAAGTGGTGATTTTTCAGTGCACCAAAATTACGTCGATACTTAAGGATTATGAAATACCTCTGGTTGCATATTAAAGGGAGTCAGAGATTAAATGCAGGGGAAAAGGGAAGAAATGCTTAGAAAAAAAAATAATCCTTTTATTGATCTCTGTATGGTACCTGTCAACGCGATTTGGAGGTATTTAAGTTGTAAAATAAAACCTGCACTATTATAAACAGCTTATAAAAGTTAAAATATACAATGGATTTTGGTGTGTAAGTGTTGTGTTTGGAATGAGCAGGACAGTGGGTATCCGGTAACTAAATTGTCAGTATTAAGTGGTAATCGGGTTTTTTTTGATAGTCGTCTTTGTGTGTGTGTTGGTTGCTTTTTGAAGTGTAACTGTGTTAAGTGATTCGTCTGTTCTAATAGCTGTATCCTGTGTTGCAGTTTCAGTCCTTTTTTTGTCTTGAATCTTTAATATTAATTTTTGTGCTTATTATCTATCTCCTGAGCTGCTGCTATCCAGAGAGCAGGCCACAATTCCTCTTGTCAGTGTGCCACTAACTCTGCGTTTGCTTTCTGGTGGGTGAAATATTCTTGCTCGTTTCCATTTTCATTTCTGCTTGTGCTGCTCTTGAATTGTGGCAACATTAAATTTTGATTAGAGTAACTAGTATTGCTAGCTGTATGCTACTTATATTAAACAGTAACCTGTAAATCCTTAGGAACTTAGTGCATTTTATTTGTTTGTGGGTATGTGCCTGTGTGTATATCTGTGGTTTTAGAAAATGCAGCCTATTAGGTGAACGAAAGAAGACAGTAAATCCACTCTTAAGACTGCAGACGGTAGGGTGTGATATAGGTGCAATCTGAAAATAAACACGAGAATCAGAAGGTAAGCATCTGGTAGAGGAGAACGGGTCAGAAAGCTAGTGGTAGATTTTAGTGACATTCATCTCAACCGTTTTTAATAAAAAATGTTAAAGTGTTGGAGTTAACTGCATGTATTAGGCTGAAGACTTGACTGTTTGCATAGCTTGCTGTGACAAATGTGCACTTAAACAAGGGGCATTTACTCAGCAAGTTATTAGTCCTACCCCTTCCTGCTGAATAATATTTTGAAAAATTTTATTACGTTTTAGTGTGCTAGCTTCTTTTAAAGGTGCCACTACTTTGTAGAGACTGTGAGTGGCTAGTTCTCAGTGGTACAGTATTAAATGACTAATTAAAGGTTTTATACATGAAAATAAGTACAGCGAAGGTATTATATGTTGCTTCTGCCCACTGGTATAGAATTCCCATTACAGTTAATGGAACTTAACTACCCCAGCAGGCTGGTTTAGGTGATATTTTTTTTTTAAATTTGCTTTTACGTTGTAAAGAATCAACTTCTTGTTTATTTAAGTGCCTTATGACACTTCCCTCCTGAATCTCCCAACATGTTGTGCACCTTCCTCATGTCAACTTTATCTTAATGGTATTACTACTCAAGAAATAAGACAGAAGGAAAAATGGATTACATAAACACTTGTAAATACTCCAGTAAATTGATTAAACACCTATTTTAAAATACTATTATCTGTAATTATTGTAATTTTCTAATACTCGCTGTTCTTCATGAAGGTCCACCTCTTGGAATCAGTGAAATTCATGATCATCTAAACTCTTAAGTTAAAAGCACTTAGAAGTTGAGGGTTTTCGGTTGTGCAATGAAGTATGAAACATGAAGCAGGAAAACCCTAAATGCAACTGAAGGAGAAGTAAAAATAAATACGTAAGTGTACTCCCACTTGATTTCAAAACTGCAGTGCTTTTGAAATCATCATTCTTTCATAGGTCCTGACTTACGTGTTAGGAACACTTGGGGTTGGCGGTACTTGAGCAGCAGGTTTAGGAAGATTATCAAATTAGTATCCCTTTCTTACAGATGAAAAATATTTGCTGCATTTCTTAAGTTATCAACACCTGTAATGCAGATTAGGCCCTTAATGGCTGAAAATGTTTTGAGGTTCTAACAAGCAGTGGCCTGCAGCACGGAAGTCACAAAGGTTGTGACAGCAAACCAGTGCAAGTTTTTTAAGAAGAAAAAAAAAAACAAAGAAAACAAACAAACAAAAAAAACCCATATATTTGCGCTTAATTTCAAGCATTACTCTGATTACCTCTGTGTTTGTGTGATCTGGTGGATGGGCACGCTTCCCCCGCCACTATAGCTGTATGTTGGTCCCTGAAATAGCGCTAGTGTGTGATTCATGTTTCTGGTTGGATGTGTGAAAGTTTGATTGAGATGCAAAACCGAGTGAGTTCTGAATGTTAAAAAGGAACTGCGCTGCGAAATACGGAAATGATCAGGTTGAATTTGGCTCAGACTGGAAGGGGTTTTGTAGAGAAGGAATGATGGTGTCACATACAGTTGGGCAAGGTCTAGTTACCTTAGAGCAAAACCAAATGGAGGAACTTCATCATGTTTGTTACAAGTCTTAAGTGGCAAAATGCTACTAGTAGGAGAGTTTCTAGTGCTGCAGATCTGCCAACAATATTTGCTCATCACGTAGCACTGTTTCATCTTTATATTTTAACCGAATCAAATGGCAGTAAACGGTAGCTAAAAATACATAGAAATTCTCTGAGTAAGCGGTTGCCTTAGTTAACTTTTATATAGGCATAAATGAAAAGGGAAGTAGCTTGAGCAACCGCGAATGTGTGGACAGACAATACATGTGACAATTTATGCATTTCAATATAATACATACTGCAAAAACTTTTCAGAAAATCTAAGTAGTAAATGAAAGAAATACTGATTAAATAACATTTAAACTAGCTATTGAAATTGCTCAAGCAAATCAGCTACTTAAAAGCAGGGAAAACACATGAATACCCACAGATGTACTTATGAAGGAGGAAATTTGTTGTTGTTTAATTATGACTCTCAGTCTGTCTGTTGGTGATCTACTTAATATGGATTTGGTCTTAAGGCTGCTGATGGATGAGTTAGCATTGCGTTAAATGCCGTTGTGTTGCCCAGCTGAAGGGAAGTATCTCTATTTTCAGACTAACTGGAAGGAAAAAAAAATCTCAGACTTGCTGCGTTGGTCAAGTTCTGTGGGGCACCTATCTTGAAAATCGATTACTCTTAAAATACTGGAATTAAGCTGTTTACCTGCAGTAATGTCTTAACTGAAAATAAACTAGTGAGAAACAGTTTTTGAGGTTGTTTACATATAAAGCACTTTCAAATCTAGTCGAGTATCAGTTCCTGTTGCTTGCAGTAACATGATAGCATGTGAAGCTCTTAGGGGGGAAGGTATGACTCTGTTAATCTCAATATTATAAAAATGTCTGTTAGGCTGAGCTGCTACTGTTTCTAAACTTTGAACCTTAACATAAGGTTTGTCTTACCCAGAATCTTGTTGCAGACTGAGGCTAACTGGAGTTGCTTAGGAAAAAGTAGAAGAAATAGAGTGTATATGTGATCCTGTATCTTCTATCAGTTCTTTATCTTGGGGCTTCCGGAGCCGCTGGGATCACCGTGTTTCAGAGCGACTGTTGCCCAGAGCGGAGGCAGTGCCTGGTTCTGAGCTGAAACGTACTTAGTGCTGCTTAGAGTGCAGTTCCCTAACACCTCACCAAGAGGCAAAAGTACAGCCTGTGGATATTTGGGGTAGCAGTTTTCAAATGTGTTATGCAAACGTGTTCCTCCTTAGCCTTGTCCTTGTCCTTGTCCTTATCTAGCTTGTGTGTGGAGCAGGGGAGCTGCAGGCCGGGGAAAGGTCTCGCATTCTCTCTGTGAAACTCCCTTGCGTGCGTTGGAGAACGGTGCCGAAGCTGGACGGGTTCTTGCAGTCCTGCTGAAGAAGAAATAACAGAGATGAAAGAAAACGTAGGCTTAAGCAAAGGAGTGAGGAAAACCTGATAATTTTGGGGTGGGGCAACCCCCTCTCTAGGGGGCTTTCAGCAGTGTCATGAGCCACTTCTGTTTCAGATACATGTCTCCTTAGATGTAGTAACCATACAGTTTGTTTCTCTCTTGCTGATTAAGGAATATTTTGTGCTGCGGCTCTTTGCACTTGATTTATAATCTTAAGGCTTTCTTTATCACCGGTATTTTATTTCAGGTTCTTGAACACAAACTTTCAGTCACGTGCTGCACCAGGGAGTGCTTGTAGGGAGTTCCCCAAGAACAGTGCTCTGAGCTTACAGTGCAGGCTCTCGGAATGAAATTTCTTCCTGTCTCATTTCATCCTTCATCGAGTTACTGTAGTGTTAGTTTTACAAAGTCAAAATAGATTGTTGAGTTTTTTTTAATGCTATAAGTTTAGCTAGATTTATAAGACAATAAAAGTAAAGTAAGCCTGTCTGTGAACAAAACCCTTAGAATATTGTGTTTGATCTGCTACCTCCATTTTAATAAGTCTGAGCTCATTCTTCACTTTGCTTTACGAAAATGAAATAATGTCATTTTTCCTTCAAGAGGTTGCCAAGCTACTACAGAGCCCCCATCACGTTCTTTTGGAATTAGTTGTGCTTAGCACTTATGAAAACAGAGTTGTGTGTCCTTAATCCAGGTGTTTGTGTCATGTTTGCAGTACTATACAGAAATTATAGTACATATTTGATAACGCACGTTTCCCTGTGTTGCTTGAGTATTCTGCTAAGGAATGCTCTCATTTTGCTAAAGATACTTTAATTAAACTTTCAAAGATGTTTTTTAGTGAACTCTTTTATTTGGGTAACCAGCTGCAGCCAAGTTCATATCAGGATCAATTTACTTATTTAGAGAGGAAAATATATAGACATTTAAAGTTTGTTGGTTGTTTTTTTTCATGTGCCAAAGGTTCTTGACTTTAAATAAAAGTCTAACAGTTTGTCTGCAAGTGAACATTAAAATTATGTATAATTACATACAAATATTAACATATAAACATATAAAAACTAAGATTGAAAAATTCAGTGCTCATTACTTAAGTTTTCCATTGGTGTGACATCATGCGTGTGTTTTATGATAGTCCTTAATTATATGATCCCTTTTTAAATGCATGATCCCTCAGTTTGAGATGAATACTGCTCACTGAATTAAAAAAAAAAAGAGATTACGCCTTTGTATCTGCATGATGTTAAATGTTTATCTGAATACACTTTTTTCTGTTGCTTTGCATTTTCTCACAGGCTTTTCTAGAGTAATCGTTAGGAAGGTATCTGAATACTCACGAGCTCCCAAAATTCTGAGCTAGTAGCATTATCATCACTATAATACTGAGAAAGCTAAAGCACCGAGGAGTTCAGTACAGGAACGGCTGCTAATTCAAGGTCTTCTTCATTTAATCAAAGCATGGTTTCAAAGGATATCATTTACAGGTTATCTGAGAGTAGTGATGGTTCAGCAATAACAGTGCTAGCCATAACTTTAAAGCCACTTTAATTTCAGCCGTAGGCTGTGTACGTGCTGTGGTCCTGCCTGCGTTCTTGGGGCTCTCCTAGTGCGAGGTGATTGCAATGATCTGTTCTTTGAAACATTTACAGTGCCCGAGAGCTGCAGGCCAGAGGTGTGGTAGGTACCAATGGGTAATTCTGCGTTTGCTTTCCAGAGGCTCGAATTTGGAGCTCAGAAAAAGAGAAGCTCTTTGTTAGAGGCCACCAGCTCCACCTGGGAAACTCAGTGCTCTCTGTAAATCCCCAATAAAGGCAGAAAATAGAAGTGGAGTGTAAGCAGCAGGATCATAGAATGGCCTAGGTTGGAAGGGACTTTAGAGATCATCTAATCCAACCTCCCTGCCACGGGCAGGGACGCCTCCCAACTAGACCAGGTTACTCAAGGCCTCATCCAGCCTGGCCTTGAACACCTCCAGGGAGGGGGCATCCACAACTTCTCTGCACAATTTATTCCGAAGTCTTGCCACCCTCTATGCCACCCTGAAGAATTTTTCCTAAGATCCAATCTGAATCTATTCTCTTTTAACTTATATTCATTTCGCCTTGTCCTATGGGTGGACACTATTCTAAGTTACAGAAGTCCCTCCCCAGCCTTCCTGTAGGTTCTCTTCAGGTGTTGGAAGGCAGCGATAAGGTCCCCCCAGAGTCTTCTCAAGACTGAACAATCCCGGCTCCCGCAGCCTGTCCTCATAGCAGAAATGCTCCAAGCCCCTGGATCATCTTTGTGGCCCTCTGAACTCATTCCAGCAAATCTATGTCCCCCTTATGGTGGGGACACCAGAACTGGACACAAGGACACAGGACTCATCTGCCGGAGCCCCCCAGCATCACTCATCCCTCCCCTCCCTCGCCTGGGCTCTGCTGCTGACTCTTTGCCCTGGCCTGGGTGCCAGAAGAGGGAGCATGGAGCACAGTGGAGCCCTGGTTTTAACTGCGGTCCCACTGCTGTCTCGGGTGGGGGTGACTGCCAGGACCAGCCTGCAGCACTGCTGATCCCACAGGAATTTTCATTCAGCCCAGCTGCTAGCTCTTAATGTTTTTTGGGGATTTTGGGGTGTGTTTTTGCTGTATTTGTGCAGCCTGAGATTCAAAAGCTTATTGCTTTATCATGGTGTTCAATAGGAGAACTGTCCAAAAGGCATATATCCTGATTCAAAGCCTACTCTCCCACAAAATTTCAAATTCTCTTTTCAAGGTAAAGGCCTTTTCAGGTACATCAAGGAGGCTTTTTCTGCACTGGAGTGAAAATGGGAGGTGGTGGTGGTTTTTTGTCTCCCCCAGTTTCACACTTAGAATCTTGTTGAAAATTTCTTTTGAAAACATCAGGTTGAGGCAGACACCTGGCCTGGAAAACTTAATCCCAAGTAGTTTTAAGTTCAGAAAAACAGCACATCTTCAGTTGTTTCTTCTCGTAAGTTGTCTTGGAACCTGAAGTCCTATCAAAATTCAATCCTGATAACACACCCTAGTAGCTATTTGGCTCTATTTGCAATTATAGTTGCTGTAGGCAATGTGATTGCAAAATACCTGTACTCTGGGCTCAAATACAGAAAGTCAGCTATCCTGTAATATGCTCAGTTCATTCCCATATAATGCTAATTATTTCAAATAACACTGCCTGATACAGAATCAGTCTATGAAAGGAAGGTAGCAAATCCTGTACTTGTCACCCAAGCAGTAAAAGAATTGTTCTGTAGAGTAGTCATTTTGGTGGTGACTTCGTCAAAGGGGCTTTGAAAAGGTCGTGTTGCATCAGGTATGTCTGCCTGGTAGCCCTTTGCTAGGCAGAGCAGGGATCACTGCGTTCAGTCCTAACTGTTGTTGAAGAATCACAGCCCCAGACTGAAGCGGTTTTGTCAACTAGCTGGATGTCCTGTGAGGATTCCCAAAGGATTACTTAGTTTGCTAATCTCTGCTCAAGGGGTTCTGGCGGCTTCATTGCTAGCAAAGGCTTAGCCTAGTAAGCACTGCATGCTATTGGTTTTTTATTATCGTTTAATTTTTAAGAAAGGACTGCGTGATGAATGGCCAGTGAGCGTAGTGTTAAGAGTTTGTCCTCATTGTGGTACTACTGGCGTCAGTCAGGTGTGAGAGTGATAGAAGAGCTCCTTACACAGCTGTTTGCTTCATTTGTCCTTACCCTGGCCCCATCCCATCCTCACAAAATGTTTGGGAGGTGTCTTTTAGCAATATAATTAGAACACAGAGGGATACTCCATGGTCACATGCCTCTTATTTGAGGTGGGACAGGGGAAACACAAAACAACTCCAAAACATAAAAAACTCCCACTATGGCTGAGGGAGAGGAAAGGCTTTCCAGTTCTTTTTTTTTTATGATCTTTATTAACTTAAAGAAGCAAGACTCTCAATTCTACACCAGCTGTACTATGACATCCACTAGATATTTGGATGTTACACTGAACATTTGTGCTAGTGAAGGGTCACTATTTGGTGCCTTTCCGGTCCCACGGAAGATGCAGAAAGGAAAACTTGGTTGGTTTTGTTCTTGGTGGTTTCGATGGCAAGATGCACTTCCTACGTACAGAAGTCAGTGAAGCTGACTTCTTCTGTATGCCCACCAGTGGGTCGATACCAGCTGGAGAGAAACAGGCAGTTTCCAAACAAATTATTGAAGCAGCTTCAGTATTCCTCAACATCTTTTCATGGAAAGTGAGGGGATGTGATGTTTGCAAATTTTTGAAGGAAAATTTGGCAGGATTTTAGATGGCCTTTTGGGTAGTCCCAACAGATCTTCCCCTGCCTTGGTAGATGACAAAACGCCTCCACAAATTACATGCTGTGCAGTCACTTGCCTTCTAAAAAGCTGTTGTTCATGCTTCAAGACTACACCTCTGCAAGTGTCTTGAAAATGGGTTGTTCTGCCTGGTGAAGGAGGTTCCCTTAAGTTTACCCTTCGTCCATTGGCATGGTAGAGTGCTGCTAATTGGATGTTAGGAACAAATATAAAATTAGCAAAAGCAAAGCCACCAATCACCAAATGTATTTGGGGTTAATTTGTTATTGCCTTAGTAAAGCTTGCTGATCTTAAATGGGGAGTAGCAATAAATATTAAAACCTGCACCTTTGTAAATGCAAGTGAAGTTATGGAAAGTTTAACATTTGGAAAGGAAGTAGTAAATGGAGCAGAAGCCTGGGTGTGGCAGGCGGGGACACTGCTGCTGGCTGGCTATCTAGGGTGGCACATTTTGACTAACCTATCAAATGCAGCCCTGTACCAGCCTCGCTGAGCACACCGTCCTTCGTGCTGGTGCCCTCCGTGTATCCGTCAGAGAGCAGGAGCTCTTCAAGTCGCAGCTCCCCGAGCTTCTTCCAGGACCTGAACTCCAGTACCTAAAAGGGGTAAATCTGTTGGAACCAGAATGCAGGAGTTGAGCAATGTTACACCAGAAAATGTTGGATCGTCTCTCAGAACCAGAGTCCTGGTATTTTGTGTCAAGCACTGGTAAATAGTTCTATCATGCTTCACTTGTGTCAAAATTAATTGGACAAAGCTGCTGCCAATTCACTAGTAAAGATACTTGCAAGGAAGCTCACCAGTTGAGTTCATATTTTGCAGCGGTGTTGCCAATTAATTTTTACTAAGGGCTGCTATTTTAAAATACTTCATATGTGTCTTCATCTCTAAAAAATGTCTTTTCAGCATTTTTGTAGAGGTGAAAGAAGGAAGCAGATTGTTAATACGAAAATACAACCTTTTGCCTGACTGCAAGATACAAATTACAGTTTGCATGTATATATATTTATAGTGTTTGATCCCAGAATTTAGCTGTCCTCAGTGCTCTTCCTCCTGTTCTGTGGTGCACCACTTGGACAAGAAGTAAGGGTGTGTGGACAGGAGGTGGGAGAATTGCAAGCAGCTGATACTCATGTTCTTCCTTTGCCCATCCGTCACTTCTTAAAGTACGTTGTGATTTCAGTACAGCTTAGCAGTAGTTTGCACAGTGTTAAATTGTTTTTAAAACATTTTATACTTTGCAGAGGTTATTTCACTTACAGACATAATAAAGTTTTGTTGTTTGAACTTCTGCTTACCTAATTGTAGTGAAAAGAGGAGTACCAGCTATGCACACAGATTTTATTGAAGTATAAAAACAGAGCCAGCAATTTACACAATCTACAGAAATGACATGTCATTATCACAAACTAGCTGCTACAGGAAGTGGCTCTTGAATTGGGTGCCAGATTATTTATTAACTTAAGACTCTGCTTTACCCTAATACGTAAAATTAATTGAGGGCAAAATATTCTATGCACTTTAAAAGCCCCTTAAACCTCTGGGGAAAGAAGAATCTAATCGACAGCTCTTGGTTCTTTTATTGGACAAGTTTTGATGTAAAAGCTCAAATCTCAAAATATGGAATGTTACATAATTTATGAGGCAGTTGTTTCATGGGATCGCCTCTGAGTCATGAACATGTGCACCCACAGGGCATCTCATCTGTAACAATATGGGTCTCGTGGTGCTGTTTTGTTCTAGGAACCACTGAGATTTTGGGCAAATCTCTGATGCTGAGAACCTGTAGGTAAATAATTGACATAATGGTATCACAAGCCTAGTTCAATAGTTGACTAGCCAAGCTAGTAGGCTGTGAATTGGTAGCAGTCTGATTAGCTGGTCTCTGAACAGCCGTAATAGAGCGGCTTTTTTACAGTTAAGCACTAAATAGTCAAACCAGCGGCAAGTTCTGGAGCTGCTAGTGGTTAAGGAACAACAAGTTGTTCCACAGTTAGTTTAATACAGCTTAAAGTGGTGCTTCTTCCAAACAGAAACCTAACATCTGCCTTCATCCTCTCTGTCCTTCCTCTTGGCATCAGCATTCACACAGCTGCACTGCGACCTAGATGAAGATTAATTCAGCTGAAAATTTGTAGGACAGAAAAGTTATGTTTTAAAGGGACATGTTAACCTAAAGAGACTCGTGGTGTGAAGGGCAATGTCAGTGCAAGAGAAGGTGAAAATAAGCATCAAGGAAAGGTGGAGTTCCCTCTTCCTCTCTTCCACCTTCAAAGGCTCTGGCGTCTGCACTGTTCAGATACCAACAGTAGGACAAAGCATTGGGCCTGTTCTTCCCACTGATGCGGGAGTGGAAGAAACCTGAAGGCAAGGCAGTTCCTTGTTGCTGCTTAAAAGGATGATGAAGTGGTTGGTCTTCTGATAAATAATTTCCTTTAGTTTGCTTAGCCCAGTTGCCACAGGCATTTTGAAAGGAGTGCACCTGGCTGGATAGTTTACTGTGCTCTTTATTTCTTTATCGGGGCAGGTGGGCTACAACTGTCATCTTGTGGTATTTGCAAGAAAACAGAAATAGAAAACTAACTTTCATTTTACATGCAGCATGTTAGTGTGGGATGGACACAGATGATACAGAAATTAGCTAGAAAAGGCATTTTGGCTGATAACCCTGTTATATTTTCCTTCTGTTGCCTGCTTTGAGCCTGTATGCCCTGAAACTTTGCACTGCATCGAAAGACTGAAAATCTGGAGTCTGCAGGCCTTGAGGGTGGAGGGAAATTGAACTTAAATACCCATAGTGAGCCATGTTTGCTGGATATTTTCAAGACTGAGGTTGAGAAATAAGTTTCTCTCCTTCACTCATGAAGAATTTAGGATAGAACCTTTTGGATCGTGGAACATTTATATTTAGATTTTCTATACCTTATATATTTCCCCCCTCCTTTATTTTTCTGTGGACAAATTTTAAGATAAAAACATGTATGAAATCCACATCTAAAGTAGTGCAGATATGGGACACTGCTGGAATGGCTGTGCTTCCCATGTGTCTTCATATAGATGAGAGAGAAGGAGGGCACATACCACAGCCCTGGTTTTGGTAAGATTAATGTTTTCAGTCAACATTAAAGCTGAAGGCTGAAGTGCTGAAGCACTGCCTTGTCTACCCTTGAATCTCCAGACTGCTACTCTCCTGTAGACCCATTGGTTTTAATTTCTGGTAAATCTCATCTGTTTTGGCTTTCCAGCTTCCTCTACCTTTTCTGTCTGCAGCACTTTGGTGCTGGAGCTACAGCACATTAATCTGGAGATTCGTGGTTCCCCCATAAGTACAGAGGGAAGAAGAAGATGCAGTTAATCCCAAATTATAATTGTATGTTATAAACAGTAAAGCAACTGAATAATAAGTACAGAGTTTTAATTGTTGGTTGTCAGTTAGCAACCCTTCCCTTTTCCCTGTCAAGTCATATCAAACCTGTGCTATGGTTTAGCAAAACAAGGGGAGGGGAGAGGTAGCTTTTCTAAGAGCTCGCAGTGGAAGTTTCACCACTTCAGTGATGGAAAAGGCTTAGGCTGGAGCCTGACATAATGCAGCAGCATCAGCCACCACCTCCTCAACAACTAGGGACTTGGCGTCTGTAGAATAACCCAAGAGCTCATCTTGTGTTAAGAGTCCTAGTACAGGTATGACCGTTAAATTGCCTAAGAGAGCCTTGAGAAGCTCCAGAAGGACAAGTCGGATGCTTCTGCATACAATGTAAGTGGACCTTGGGATAGGCTCAGAGTAGTCAAAGTTAAGTAAGTTGATGTTCTTCAGTCTAAAACCTTTGGTCTTCCCAACAAGACGTTTTATAAAGTGATTATGTTTATTAAGTGAGCTAGAGCAGAGAATATAGAGAGTTTGGAATTGAAATGAAACAAGAACTTCTTTACTCCTCTTTTTAAAAGTAAAAATTTCAGATATTAGCTACAAAGTCCATACTCTTTGAGCCCAGCTGTTGTACTTCTCACGCAGCTGAGCAAAACCATACAAAGCGTTAGGTGTTATGACAGAATTTCTCTTTCACTTAACTACAGTTTTCTGCTAAACAAGGTCCTGATTCAGCATTTTATGTGAAATCAAAGGAGCCAGGGGCTTCAGAATTACTGTGACTGAACTAGGAGGGCAGGATCACATTTTTCTCTTAAATGCAGTCATAGATGCCTGCATGCAGTTGCCATCCATTAAAGTTTTGAATTTTGCTTAAAATTATGGAACTTCTTTTAATTATTTATCTTTTATCCAAATAGCTTCTTAAAGTTTTATCTGTTTATAATACTAGAAAAAAAAATCAAAAGCAGCTAATTATTAAATATGGGGATATTGTTATATTAAATTCTTTAACTGACACATATATTGTAATTTTCTATTTCAAGTGAATGTCCCTATAATCTGAAAACATGTCTTTATATTTGTGAAATCCTCAAGAGCATTATGGGATTATTCATGTCTAAAGTTGTGCACAAAGATAACTGAAAGAGCTTGGCTTGAGAATGCAAACACTTCCTGGTGGAGACGCCACTTGTTACCTGCGGGACCTACAATTCCCAATCAAATGTGATGGTACCCATTGGGGAATCTACGTGCTACCACAGTAGAAAAAAATAAATTACATTGAGGTTTTTTGTGGGTTTTTTATTTATTTTTTTAATTTTATTTTTTATTTTCTGTTTACAGCTGAGGTTACTCATAAGGTAATTGAAGGAAATTATAGCACCTAGACTCAAAGTGGTTAACATGGTTTATAACGGAATAATCAGATTTTTTAAATGGCCTGTCTCATGAACCTGGCTGTGTTTTCAGTGGCAGAGGGCCATATGCAGCCTGTATTCCAGCTTCTTGCTACAAAGCCCAAATTTGGTATCCTTTAACATTCATGGTATGATATTTGTTGATGAAAAGAACAAAGGGAACGTTCTGCACTTGAAAAGCAACCCAGCTTCCAAGGGAATGGGATTTCTATTCTGAAGGAAAAGGAAAGTCTGAGCCCTGATGAAAAAGGTTATCATGAGAACTACTCTGTATCTAACTTGCAGGTGAAGAACTTTAAACACATTATCCTGTCCCAAATATTCCTGCAGCTTGGCTGCGATGCTTGAAAAAGCTGTCTGGTAGTCAACTGGCAGCAGGATCTGCAATTTTAAGTTAGATGTCTATCCTGCCTTGTGCAGAGGGGCCGAATAATTGCCAGGAAACAGGAACTGCAAAACTCACAGGAGTATGTGGGACCGCTCAGTCTAGTCAAAAATCTTGTGCGAAATAGGCCCTTGGAGCTTTTTCAAGCAGAGGTACTGCTGTCTGCAGGTGCCTGTTTTACTTGGGATTTATAGCCTACATTGCAGTCCTGATTGGTGTTCCTGGCCTTTCATTTTTTAAATGTAGTGAGGAATCCTCTTCAGGAGGAAGAGTTGTCATCCTACTCCTTCAAATATATTAGCTGGGAAGTTAGAACATTCATTGAAGAAAAGCCAGGTTCTATTTTAAGTGATAGCCCACAGCCGTATTCTCCTTGCAGGGTGTAAGCAGGCCCCGTTACTCATGCTCAGAGACTTTCTCCCCTTTTGTGTAGGACATGAGGCAGGGAGTACCCCACACAAGTTTCTCAGGGACAGTGCTGAGGTGCAGTGGGCTGCTACAGTGAATTTCAGATGGGTAGTGAGTTGTTTTCTGTTTATTATACACTCAAGATGTGTATATGCCTCAAGCCTTCTCCAAAGACTACTTTTCACTCAGTGTGACTTACTAAGGCTGGATGCTGTCATCTGTGCAAACCATGAGCCTTAACTGCCTTAGAAGGTGATGTGTTTCTGATAAATGTTCAATCCATCATTATTTTAGAACAAGAAGAGATGAGGAGCTTGAACATCTGAATTACAGACTTGGGAGGTTATGAAGGCATTAAATCAGAAGTCTGTGACCACATTAGGTAGACAGGAGCTGTGAAATGGCAAACACCTTCATTACTGAATCAGTAGAGGCTATGCTCCTAAGAAGTCCTCCCTCAACGAAGCAGCTCTAACCCTCACTTCTCAAGACTTCTTGGGCGTGTGAGATTAGCAAGGAAACTCATTGGCAAGTGGAATATAGCAACAGGGAGTCAACTCTAGCACTGTTTCACCTGGTAAGAGCCTACATGAATTGACTGCAAGCATGCTACCTTTCTCATCTTTGGCACTGATAAGACTTGGAGTGCTATGTGTTCCTTGGACACTGGTGAGTGGGTAGGACTCAGCATGGGTAGGACTGCTGTGCTTGTCTCCATAGCTAGCACCAGCAACCCGAGAATGTCCCTTCAGTCTCCTCATCGGCTCCTCGCCTCGTTAGAGGTGATGAAGGTAGCACCTGTCACAACAGGCCTTGGCACCACAACGTTTCAAACCTCCTCACACTTGTATCATGTTTCCTCCTCGGGCTGTGTTGCAAGCCCTTTGCATCAGGGCCACAGTATTCCTTAGTGCTAGAGCTGTGTTAAAGGAGCCTTCTCCCTGAGATCCCCTGTGGCAGGTGATAAGGATATTCAGGTCTCGAAGGCCAAGTGAGGTTTCTGCTGTCAAGACAAAGTGCGGTTCCTTATTCTAGGGAACACGGGGTTCCAGACACATGTCAGCACTTGAAGCATGGATTAAGTGCAAAAAATCCAAAGACAGTTTCTTGACACAGGTGATCGCAAGTGAGTCAACTAGGGAGGTGTTCTACTGGACCTGTTACTCACGAACAAACTGACTGGGAGTGTGGAGGTTGAGGGCAGCTTTGGCTGCAGCCCTGAGTTAAAAATCCTGAGATAAATGAGCAAAACAAATAGTAAAATTGCCAGCCATGACTTCTGGAGAGCAAACTGCAGCTTGTTCAGGGATTTGCTGGGCAGGATCACATGGAAGACAATTAGCTGGCCCTGGGACAGGTAGGTGATCTTCAAGAACAGCCTCTTCAAAACAGAATTAGCCCATGCCAAATCACAGAAAGATGAGCGAGCATGGTACAAGGTCAGTATGGATGAGCAGGACACTCTAGGCTGATCTCAGATATGAAAGACAAGTATGTGGAAGGTAGAAACAGGTCCAGAATTACCTGGATGGAATATAGAGACATTGCCCAAGTCTTCAGGGAATATATTAGTAAAGCCAAAGCTCAGCGGGTGTTGCACCAGCAAGGGGTTTGAAGGGCAACAGAAAGGACTTTCATACATTGGCAACAAAAAGGTAGCCCACAGAAAACGTGGCCCAAGTCTATGTGGCAGGGGGACCTGCTGACAAATGGCATGGAAGAGGGTGAGATGTTCAATGCCTATTCAGCTTTTTATTGGTAAGACTTACCCTCAGTCCTGAGGCTGATAGCAGATTCTGAGGGAATGAAGCAGTATCCGCGGTAGCGAAGGACTGAGCGCTTAAGCCAATTGGACATATGCAAGTTTGTGGAAGCAGATGGAGTGCGTCCAAGGGTACTGAGGACGCTAGCCCGTGTCGCTGGGAATCTGCTGCACGTTGACTTTGACAGGCTGTGGTGACTGGGAAGGTCCCTGATGGAGAGAATAAAAATGCAAATGTCATATCCATCTTCAAAAACACTGAGAAAGAGCGCAAGCTAAGCAGTCTAGCCACAGTATCCTGGAAAATTTTTCCTCCTGGAAACCATTTCTGAGATCATGAAGTGCAAGAGGGTGGTTAGAAATAGGCAGCATGATCCTACCAAGGGCAAACTGTCCCTGATCAACCTGATTGGTTGATCATGGTAGGTTGGCTGGTTCTGCGGACAAGGGAAGAGTAGTGACTGTTGTTTACCTTGACTTTAGCAAAGCTTTTCCCAAGGTCTTTGATAATATCCCACCAGTCAAAAGAACGAGATACGGACAGGATAAGCAGATCATAAGGTGAATGGAAAACCAGCTGAACTACCAGGCTAAACAGGTTGTGATTGGCAGTACAAAGTCCATCTGAGAGTAGGTTGCTAGTAATTTCCCCTTGGGGACAGATTCTTGGGCCAATGTGGTGTCTTCACTCTTAATGATCCTGGCTATGTCAGAGACTGCATTGTCAGCAAATTTATGGATGGTACTAGCCTGCAGGGGAGCAGCTGATATTCTGGAGGGCAGAGCTGTTATTCAGAGGGACCAGGGCAGGCTGGAGGACTGGCTTGTCAGGAGCCTCACCAAGCTCAGCAAATGCAAGTGAGAAGTAACCCCCTGCACTCGCATGTGCTGGAGATAAACTGATTGGGCAGCAGCTTTGCAGAAAGGGACCTGGAGTCCCAGTGGACACATTGAGCATGAGTTGGCAGTTGGGGCAAACAAGGTCAGCTTCATCCTGGATGATATTAGCAAGATGTAACCAGCAGGTCCAGAGAAGTAATTAGTCCCTTCTCTTTGGCACTTGTGAGACTGCTTCTGGAGTACTGTTTTTTGGCTGCCCAGCACAACATGTGACATACTGTTGTGAACGCAGCAGTGTCACTAAGATCATACAGGCTAGAGGATAAGAATGTGAGGAGAGTGTGGTGGGGTGAATATAGAAAAGAGGTCCAGACTCTTCTTGGAGCTGTATGGTGGTAAGGGAAGAGCTAATGGACACAAGTTGCAATACAGGAAGTTCTATATGTAAGGAAAATATTTTCCTGTTAGGATAGTCAAATGCTGGAATGAGTTTTCCATAGATATTGTGGAATCTCAGTCCTTGGAGATATTCAAACCCTGACTGAGCAACCTGCTTTAGTTGGAACTGCTCTGAATGAGAAGTTGGACTAACTGACCTCCAGGGATTACAACCTGTCCATCAAGGGGCAAGGCAGAGACCGGTGTACGGCAACAATTTACCACTGCAGATCTGCTAGAGCTCTTATACTCTTAAGACACGTCCCAATGCTGAAAGATGGCAGCTGAGTTATGATTTTGAGGACTGCAACTTTCAGTGTAGAACCCTAAAATCTGTCTGAATCTCTTTTTGAATCCGGCTCTTAATAATGAACTTTGAAAAGCATGGATCTGTTTTCAAAGAGTGCCTTCTCTGCTGAAGACATGAAAGACCTAAGAGGACAATTAATCAGGATTGCTTTGAGGGACATTTTCCTTCCTGCTGTTCTAAGATGAGATGGGAGACGGCAGAAAGTGGCAGATGTTTTGGAGTGGCCCTGTTTTCAGGTCTGTAAATTGGTGCTTTCTTTTGTGGATTTCTTATCTACTTAATAGTTAATTCATAGATAGCTAGTGTACATGACAGCAGTTGGCACGTTTTTGGACTTGGAGCATAGTTGTCTTCTACCTGGTGTTAATTTGCATTTCCAAATACCTTGCTTAACTTCAGCATTAGCGAAACTAAATGAGAATGTGATGTTGCCGCACTCACAGTGTTGTGCAGGTCTGTGCAGGTAGAATTGCACAAAATGAAAAGCTGAATTATGTTAGTGTCTTTCTGTAAAAAAGTATGCACATTCTAAACATACTGCTTGGAAAACAAATGTGATCGAATTCTATGAATTTTATAAGAAATAGTAGGAACTTGCTTTGTTTCACTAAAAATTTAATATGTGAGATATATATTTTAATGTAATATAATTCCTCCTTCTGGTGTAGTCATTCACAAATTTGCAAAATTGACAGAGATCTCTGATTTGGCAGCACCTTCCACAGGTGTAGGTAACAGGACAAATACAAGTCACAGTCGTTATCTTAAAGAAGAACATCCAGCATATTTTTAACCTTTGATAACTAGAAAGTATTACTTGTGTTTTATCTTAAATGTAGCATTTCTTCATTAGTATGATAATGCCTCTGTGTGGCAAAATAGTTAGAATATAAACCCTCTTCTCCTTTCCTCAGTAGTATGTTAACAAATCCACACACTGGCTTATATTTTATTAGAAATATGGGGAAGGGAAAAATGGGAAAGGCCAAATGGGGTAAGAAAAAAGTGTTTATCAGCTCTCAACGCTGGGATTAAATTACATCATGCTCTCTAAGAAAAATTATGTGGCTGTTCAGTTTTATTTTAGAAGAGGTTCTATGATCCAAAAGCTGTAACATATCCAGTGCATACAATAAAAGTGTCGCTCACATGCTGGTCACAAGAATATGCGGCTACAAAAGATGTTGTAACTAATGAGTCTCCCCTTAGTTAAGAAATCCTATTTAAATAGCTTTGAAATTTCAAGATCTGCATCTTTTTATAAGCAATAGTTTAAAGTCTATGATATAATCTGAAAACTATCAAATGCACAATCTTCCTAATGTGCCAGGACTTTGATTATGTAAAGATACTTTGTTGGTTCATGGTGAATATTTATAAATGGTGTATGTATGGTACATATGTGCACAGTGTAGAACATCACTGTAGAACCAAAATAGCTCTATACTCATGGAAGATTTTAAATGCTCGAATCATTCCTTTCAGTCTCTTTCTAAAATAAATAAATAAATAATGCCTGGTTTGGGCATATTATCTCAGCATAATTTCTGCTACGATGATGGCTCTGTAGGATCACCAATAGTTCCTCTACAATGAGAACTGGAAGATTGTCTGTATTAGCTGCTAGTTTACTTGATCATGTCCTGGAATATCCCTAGCCATCAGTCAAACTCATTGAATTTCTCTCCTGTTTTAGATTGGTTATAGGCAGCTGATAGGCCTGGAGTCATAGTCAATGGGGATCTGGTCAAACCCGTCAATGTTGTCCAGAAAGTGAATCAACTCATTTTAAAGCAGGCATCTGCTTTTAGTCAGATGAATTACTCTCCAGACTCCATTGATGTAGGTGTGTCAAGGTGGATGAGATGGATCCCACCCGTACATTCCCTAGATGTTTCTGCTCACTTCTTTGAGCAAAAAGAAGTTTGTAGTGGAGCATTGCAGTTGCACTTGTACGTCACCAGCTTTGTGCTGCCAGCTGCCTACATCAGCTACCATACATGAACTCTTTGTGGTCCATACATGAGTTTCTGGTGCGTTCAGCATTTAAATGCAATTCTGGCGTTCTTCCTAAAAAACAACTTTAATAAGAGCCATATTTACAGTTTAGAAAGCTTGCTTTTTAAATTGCTCCAGAATTTTTAAATTAAATTGGCTGACAGATTCTAAAAAATCTTCCAAGCTTTGTAAGAACTACCACATCCGTATCAGATATAAATTCTGACTGAACATCATTATGGAACGCATGCTAAAGTCTGTGCATTTGTTTACTGACACAGAAGAGAGAAACAGGCTCCTCTTACTGTTCAGGACCTCCTACAACTGTGGTCTTTCTCAGGAAGAGAAACGTGGCAAGATTGGGTTGAAGCTGCAGATACACTTTAGACGAAAGAGAGAGAGGAAACAGAAATCTGGTGATCAACATGCACGGGAAAGGGGGAGGTGACCCTGAACTTCTGAGCCTTTTAACTTATTCCATGTTCTTTTCTCCAAACACTGTACTCTTTTTTTATCCCTGTCTCTCATCTCCATTGGGTCTTTTGTCTAATGCCCACATCTTTCCTAGCAGGTTGCTGACTGGTAAAGGAAAATGATGAAAGAACGGGTAGCCCAGAGTGGTGGCTGGCAGTTTGTAGGTCCTTGTGGCAACCAGCAGTGCTGCCACATTTTGTCACAGATGGGGTAGCCTTATCTTGCAGTTGGAAATGTGCTATGGGCGTGCAAAGGAGGTATGAGCAGATATCTTCTGCTGGCTCATTTGCTTTCCTGCTCTGGCAGGGGGGTTGGACTAGATGATCTTTAAGGTCCCTTCCAACCTTTAACATTCTGTGATTCTGTGATTCTGTGAATGAAGAATAGAGGAAGAAATTAGTAGTGACGTGGCGTATAAGGAATTGGTATTTTTGTTGTTAATAATTTCTGAAGTACCATGATACCCAGATGGGAACAACTCTTTCCTCCTGAGCTGTGTCAGAAGGCAGGTCGTAATAGGGATGCTTCCACCCCCACTTACTCCAAGGCTGAAATCCTCAAGACAGGCTATTTCTTCCTCTGCTCAGCATCCCTCTGCGTAACTCTGGATGTCCTTTGCCTGGAGGAAGTCTCAGCCCAGCTCAAGGTGCAGAAGCTTCCTTAGCAGTGTGGGAGGAGAAGTGGGAGTGGATTTCACAGGAACCTCTGACGAGGAAGCTGCCCAGGAAGCTGCCCGAGCAAGCCGGTGGGGAATGGCTGCATTCCAGGGGAGTTTCCTAATTACTGTGCCACTAGGGCATGCTGGGGAGCATATCCCAGCCAGTGCAAAACAGTCTTGTCTTCAGCTGCCTTTGCCCAAGCACTTGACCAAGGGGTTGTGCTTGAAGGCTGTTTCCTGGTTGTTGTTAGGGTGGGGAGGGAGCTTCCTGCTATGGGAATCTCATTCAGGCTTAAGGGGTGAGCTAGAAGGTTTCAAACTGTGTCAGAATAATAAGGCTAGCATTCCTTTCCTTGTGGCAAAAGTTTAGGTTCATAGGGATGCAAGTATTCCAGTACCAACAGGTGCCTCACTGGAGATAGTGAAGCTCTGCAGCGCCTTTGAACCTCCCAAGAACTGGTGCCAAATCACAAAAATGTCTGGCATCTCTGCATTGTGCCCAAAATAACAGGCTAAAGCAGGTTTTATGCTTGCAGGGATACTTTTTCACTGTGTGAATTCAATAATCTGGTTTTGCACCTGTGACAAGCTGAGGTGCTACTTGCCTCTTCCCTGGCCTTTAATTACAGTGTGAAAAATGTTGTTGTACAATGTCCTTAGCTTGGCCTTTATAATAAGTAAACATTACATCCTGTTTACATGGTGACATGCAGTAGAACACAAATATTGATGATTTGTCCCACGTTTTGTTTAGTTGTATTACAGGCACTCAATATATTTAAAGATTAGTTCATTAAAACAATTTGTTACTGTGATTTAAGCAAAACTTTGTGGGTTCTTTGCCCACGGTCTTGTCTACTTGAGAAGTTTGCCCCATTCCCAGAAATATATTTGAAAGTTAAAAAAAAATGGCAGGGAATGTAAGTTTGCATCTTCTTTACTGACTGTCTGTCTATACCCCTATGAAATTAATTTTATGAAGACAGCAGCTTGCTAACACCAAGTAAATAATTTTATGGCTAGAACAGAGCTGTTACATAAATAAAAAAAAAAGGCGTGCAAAATGCTGATGTTTGAAAAGTGAAGTCAAATTCAAATAGGAGAGGTGTTACAATTTTAAATAGCGTAACTCAATGGTGTGTCCATCTTCCAAATGTCAAACATAAATTATAGCAGGTATTACTGAGAGTCGGTGGTGTTTGTTAGATAGCTAGCAGCGTCTTCTGCCTCTAGAAACTTTGACTACATGTCTAACCAAGACTTATCAGAAGCAGAAAATTCTCATAGCAAACAAGCTCTGCTTTGCTGTAATGTGTGTGGAGACATCACACTTGTGCTAGCTGGAGCTGACGGGACAGCTGGTAACAGTACTGTTCTCACATGGCCAACTTCAATTTTGGTGAGACGTGCATTTTCTGACAATAGATTGGGGCTGAGATGCCTTTTCTACCTTTTTCCCCCAGCCATGTATTCATCTACCCCGGCCTTCTAACTTTTGCCAGTCTGCTCTAATACCTGTCCCTGTGTCCTGTTCCCATTTTCCTCAATTAGCCAATCCTAATTTAATTTATCAGGTTATTCATCTGGGCACTGATCTCTTTGTTTAGTAAATCGTTGTCTAGGAGCTCAAGACTCCCATCTTCTTGCCCATCACTTCCAGTTCCTCTGGTAACATCCCAGTCCTTATCTCTGTTCTTACCTAGCCAAACCAAGCTGATTTTCTCTTTGCTCCCTATCTATCTCTTTCTGTCTGCTCCATCCTTCAGCCTGTCTTAGCAGCCTTCGTCTCTGGTCTTGCCTCGACTTATTTATCAAGTCAGTCACTGCCTGCTCTGTATGCTCTGTAGAAAATCCCTTTCATGAGATTTTATGCCTCTCCCATTTTGTCTCCTTTCCCCTCCCCTTCACTGATCACATTATGTACTGTACTTTAAATGTCTAACTCTGCTAAAGAAAGAACGGGAGAGTGTTTTAAGTACCTAATGTTGGATAGTTGATGGTAGGAACAGCCTCCAAAGTTCCTTTATAATCACTAGGAAAAACAAGTAGTCTCCTTTGAAGAGGTGGCTCGTAATAGCATAATAGGGTGTGAATACCCTCTAGTATCAAAGTTATCAGAGTAACTGTAAGCAAATAGGACACTTCCTTGATAAACTGAGGCAGCTTCTTAAGGCTGGTGCACTGCTGAAGTTTTACGGTGTTCCTGAAGTCTCCGGTATTCAAATTAACCTGAAATACCAAACACACCTGCAAATAGTGATTGTATTAAAATGTCTGATGGAGAAGTTTTTCAAATTAATGCAAATATAAATACCTCTACCCGCTTACTTATTTATGACTAAAGTCCTAGAGTCACAATCGTAACTCTTTACACTGGAATTGGTATCGTCATTGGTGACATAAGTAGTAGTCCTCCAGGAATGAATAAATAGACTGACCTTGTGTCTCGCATAATGAATATCCTACGTGATCCTTGAGTGACTCCACCTAAATAGAATGGAATTTAGTTCCAAAATCACTGAAAGAACAAAATAAATGACATCGTGTTGAATATTGGGATCCTGCTCTTTTTCTCTTGGGAAAAGGGTAGAGCAGTTAAATAAGGTAGAACAGAAAAGAAGAAAGAAAGGGAGTAGACATGTCCTCACCTGCATGTCTCATTTAGAATTCTACTATGTTTAATTAAGCAGGAGATCTGAAATCAATATAGCAAGATAGTATGCAATAAGGCATTGTTTATATAACTCACAACAGTAGCAAGGAAACTGTTCAGCCAGGCCTCTTGAAGAAGTAGGGCTTATGAAATCATGCTGTTCACTTGTCTGTATTGGCCCATACTCTAAAAACAGCATTTGGCCAGTTTCAGCAGAGGTCTTACAGCCGCTAAGTTTCGATAGCTTATTCAGAATAGCTGATGAGGTGGGTTTATTGTAGGGGCTGTTTTAACCAAATAACGGAACTACTTGTAAAATCTCAGCCTAATCCTGAATCATCTATTAAAAATTGCACCAGCTGTGCTTAGTCCATCCACGGTCTTGTACTTTTTACCCCACCTACTCAAGCTGTCATCTGGAGACTCGTACCTGGGCAGTTTCCCTGCTCTTGTTTTCATGAGCGTGGAAGTGTACTCTGATAGGCAGATAAATACCGCTGAGAGGAAGGCTCCATGTGAGTTTCTCTCTTACTGGACACCAGAAAGTTCATATAAATAGTGCAATGCAAGAGAACTTGAATCAGAGTTTGTACCTTCTTAGATGTTCAGTCAGTCAGGCTTAAGAAACAGATCCAAAAGGAAAACAAGTTTCCTTAGATTGATTTTCACTGAACTGTCTTTAAATTAATCTAACTTTCAAGTTTGTTTTCCAGCAGGACAATTAGTGTGCACTAGAATAACAGCTTTGGTATCCTTCTCCTGGGAGATGATCAGCTTCATTATTTAAATAACCAGATGAAATCTGGGCCTAGCAAATCTTAATTTCATACCAAATTAGAATACCATGTCCAGTTTTAGACACCAGACTTGAAGGAAGAAGAGAATCAGCTGGAGACAGTCCAGAGGAGAGTGACAAGAAAGATCAGAAGGGTAGAAATTATAACCTAAAAGAAAAAATTGAATACATTATGTTAGTTTAGTCTGACACAGAAAAGATAGAGCGAAGACATTATAACACAAGAGGTTGCTCCAAGAAGGAAGAGAACAATCTATTTCCCTTGCCTGTGTTTGATAGAACAAGAAGTAATAGGATTAAATTACAGCAAGGAAGATTTATTTTAGAAATTACAGAAAACTTCTATGGCAAGGATAGGGAATAGATTGCTTGGCAAGCTTTTGGAGTCTCCATCTCCGTTGGAGATCTGTAAGATCAGAGTACTTGAATAACTGCTTCCTGCAGGCGGGAGAATGGATTAGGTGTCTTCTAGAGGTCCCTTCTAGTTCTACTGTATATTTTAATCTGATAGTAAAACTGTAGTTTAAAAGATAGGCTTCATGTACTCTTCTTATACTATCTCATCCTTGTCTTCAAGCAGTGATAAAATCCTTCTGTAGAAGAGAGAGTAAACAATGCTATTACTGCAGTGATCTTGTAGCAAAAAATGGAAATACATCTTGGAATAAAGTACTTTTTGATATACCTTCATTTAGATAATTGTGTAGAAGTATTTGGAAAGTTGGCTGTAATAGGGGAAAAACATATAGTGTGATAAAATTCATTTGTTTAAAATTACTTTTTTCAGTACCTGTTACTGTTGTACTGAATGATATCACTGCAGATCGCTCATGTGGGAACTTCAGAAATCAATTGAATAAAATTGCCCTAATTGCATTCAGAATACTAAATATAGGTTTATATTTTATATTATCGTTCCTTCTGTTTTAAAGATTTCACTTAACTGGAAATATTAGAAGCAGCACTTTAGTTCTCAAAAATCGTATGTATCGTGAAATCCATTAAAAAACTAAAAAAGATGAAGTGCAGACACTTCAGAGGTAACTTTACAATTCCTGTTAATGTCTTTGTGGTTGAATCCTCCAGAATAACATGTTTGGGCCAAGGATGCTGACTGCCAGCTCACGTATCTCAAGCATGCTCCTACCACAGAAGTTTTGAATCAGTTTATTTATTCAATTCTGGACAGTCTTTTGTGATTGCTTCTTTTTTTTTTTTTTTTTTTTTTGAGTTTGCATCATAATTTGAATGCAGTTTGTTTGCGTCACTTCTAAGATGACTGGGGCATAACACTTCTGCTGTAGAATGTCATGAAGATTTTATTCATCTGTCCTGTTTCTTGAACATTTGATTTTTAAATAGTTTAGTCTGTTCACATGTGGAAGGTCTTCTCTGGCAAAATGAGGAGCAGAGAATTTGGTTTAAATTCAGGGTAGCAACACCCCAACCAAGACACCTTACCAGCTACCTGGATCCTCTTTCCCCTTTAGCTGCTTAGAACTCAGGAGAGCTTGGTCCTGCAGAAAGGCACCATCGGAGCCGAGCAGCGAGCTGCCCCTGGTGCCACCGAGCCCTGCCAAGCTGGGAAGGCGCTCTCTTCCTTGGCTTCCTCAGATGTATCAGAATCATAGAATGGCCTAGGCTGGAAGGGACCTTAGAGATCATCTAATCCAACCTCCTTGTCATGGGCAGGGACGCCTCTCAACTAGACCAGGTTACTCAAGGCCTCATCCAACCTGGCCTTGAACCTCTCAAGGGAGGAAGTATCCACAGCTTCTCTGGACAATTTGTTGCAGAGTCTTGCCACCCTTGTGCTGAAGAATTTTTTCCTCAGATCCAATCTAAATCTGTTCTCCTTTAACTTAAATCCATTTGCCCTTATCCTATCAGTGGACACTCTTGTAAAAAGTCCCTCCCCAGCCTTCCTGTAGGTTCCCTTCAGGTATTGGAAGGCAGCTATTAGGTCCCCCCAGAGTCGAGTCTTCTCCAGGCTGAACAATCCCAGCTCCCTCAGCCTGTCCTCATAGCAGAGGTGCTCCAGCCCCTGGATCATCTTTGTTGCCTCTTCTGAACTAGTTCCAACAGATCTATCTCCCTCTTATGGTGCGGACACCAGAACTGGACGCAGTATTCGAGGTGGGGTATCACAGAGCAGAGTAAAGGAGGAGAATCACTCCTCTTGATCTGCTGGCCACACTTCCTCTTAATGCATCCCAGGATGCGGTTGGCCTTCTGGGCTGCATGGGCGCACTGCCGGCTCATGTAGACCCTGGGAGAACAACCGTACCTACAGCTTCCAGATTCCTGACACATGGACTGAATGTGGCTACCAGGACTCTTCAGCTCATCCCAGGGTTACTTCAAAACTCCTTCCTCCGTTTTGCTTTCTCATCAGAGACAGGGGTATACATACATGCGATGGGACCAGATACGGACCTTGGATGCGTATATATGATGTGTAATCCTCATCCGCCATTGAAATAGCTATGTTTGGGTCCAGTGATAGCAGAATTTAGGTGACTTTGCAAGACTGCAGCAGTAGAAATTGATGCACTGGAAGGCTGTAGCCACGTACTCAGTGATTGGGAAACAGCCAAAATTTTGTAGGCTTCATTAAAGTGTAAATGTCAGGCTTGGATATCTGTGCTCCTGCAGACATACATGCCCTGTAGATTTCAGCACAAGGTAGGGTTATCTGAAGTTGACATTAAATAAAATTGTTCAGTTATTGGAAGCAGTCTGACCTCAGTAAAAGGCAGCTCAGCCCATAAAAGTTTTGGCAAGATGCTCTGCCTCCTCAAAACCATGTAGCTTCTACTGTTTGAAGTGGATTGCTTAAAGCAAGCTCAATAGGACCTTGCCACTGGTATTTTTCGAACTGTGACCGACAGCAAATTCCTGGAACGTGAAAACACTGAGCGTTAACAAGACAAAAGTTCATGGTTGTCTGTAAAAAATTGGATAAACAGTGGCCCAGGCCACTGGGAATCTCTGCACCATTCAGCAACTTGTTGACATGCTTAAATTTCTCATGGCTCTAAATCTTAAGAACGTGTTCGTGTGAAAAACACATTACGATTAAAACAAGTTTAATAAACAGTCAAATCTGCAATTGAGAAGCTCAAAACAGAAATAGATAGTTGGAAGAAGCAAAAATCTTCACAGATTTTTTCTTATATTTTTAAAAGCAGCACCTCTATTCTGGGCATTCAAGCTTTCTAATGGAGATCAGGCACATGTTCAAAGTGGTTTTACAGGTACGTTTCCTTACATTCAATAGACACAATGGATTTTAAACAGTTTCATAGCAACGGATGGTTTGTGATGGCCATTAACCTAGATAAGTGAGTATCAGTTTGGAGCATCCTTAATGGTCCATAATGGTGTGTGAGTAAAAAATTCTTTCTCTTCATTGTTAATCAGAGGTGCGGTTTTGTGGGGGTTTTTGGTTTTGTTTTTCTTAGACTTTGTTTTACAAAGCAGGTTCATGTGAATTTTTGTATTCTGGAAAAAAAATTTGTACCCAGGAGTTTTATGGTAAGAGCATTTACCACAAAAAAGACTTATGCTTCTCTGGAATGTAGTAGTCATAGTATATCCTAGAAGGTAATCAAATTTGTTTAAATTGAATATATACCTTGACAGCAGCTAATTCAGACATTCCTAAATAGCAGAGATTTTTAAATGACTGTTGCTATACCTGTTGGAATTTAGAAAGGCAGTTTCACATCCTGTTTTTAATAATAAATTCCTTTATGCTGCTGGGACATGTCATATCCTAGAATCATAGAATCATATAATATTTGGGGTTGGAAGGGACCTTGAAAGACCATCTAGTCCAACCCCCTGCCAGAGCAGGATCCCCTAGGGCAGCCACATAGGAACGCGTCCAGGTGGGTTTTGAATGTCTTCAGAGAAGGAGACTCCACAACCTCTCCGTCACCCTCACAGTAAAGAAGTTTCTCCTCACGTTGAGATGGAACTTCCTGTGTTCTAACTTAAACCCATTATTCCTTGTTCTATTACTGGGCACCACGGAGAAGAGATTGTCTCCTTCCCCTTGACACCCACCCCTCAGATATTTGTATATGTTAATAAGGTCCCCTCTCAGCCATCTCCTTTCAAGACTAAACAGCCCCAGTTCTCTCCATAGGAGAGATGTTCAAGTCCCTTAATCATCCTCGTAGCTCTCCGTTGGACTCTCTCCGGTAGGTCCCTGTCTCTCTTGAACTGGGGAGCCCAAAACTGGACACAGTATTCCAGGTGTGGTCTCACCAGGGCAGAGTAGAGGGGGAGGAGAACCTCCCTAGACCTGCTGGACACACTTTTCTTAATGCCCCCCAGGATCCCATTGGCCCTCTTGGCCACAAGGGCCCATTGCTGTCCCATGGACAACTCACTGTCCACTAGGACTCCCAAGGTCTTTCTCCATAGGGCTGCTTTCCAGCAGGACAGCCCCTAATCTGTACTGGCTATTCTTCCCCAGATGCAGGACTCTACACTTGTCCTTATTGAACTTCATGAGGTTCCCCTTTGCCCAACTCTCCAACCTGTCCAGATCCTGCTGGGTAGCAGCGCAGCCTTTTCTGTATTGTCTCTTCTGTGAGACAATGTACTGCTAATGCCATGGTAGAGGAGGAAATCACTGCGTTACCTGATGGATGGAGCCGGCTCAGAGCTCTGGAAAGAGCAGAACCCAAGCGTTCCGGGAAGTGCAGAGCTGGGGTGTGAGGATTAGTGCTGCGGTACTGTGTCCCACGCAGTGTGTATGGAGGCACGGCGCTTGCTGTGGGAGCAAGACAGCACTTCTTGGAGGAAATTACACCAGTTCTCAGAGCAGCACAAGTTCGGCATAAGTACCTCTGTGCTCCCCCACTCACACAGACCGTGGTGTCAGCACGGTGTGTGCATTAGGTCTTGTGATTTACGTACCCGACACGTGTGCCTTCAGTGATTGTAGCCGTGTAGGAAGACCTTTGCAGTGCATGTGTGGGCTTAGTTCCGCGTCTTTGCTAAGGTTTACTATAGAGGAACATAAAACTGTGTTTTAAAAATGCCACTTATAGATACTGTGATGTGCTACATGATAACTTGGACTGATTATATGTGATGCTTATTTGCATGAACCTTAATGAGACTTACAATACTAAGAGGCAAATTTTAGAGAAAATTGGATTAAATGGCTTAATTCTCCATAGTTAAAGACTTTAAATTTTAATCAAGTCTTGAGTCTGAGACTAATAACTCTTAGACTGGATATTTAAAATTACTAAAATTTAAAACCAGGTAAGTATAATCTAATGTGCATTGTCACCAATGTATTTGTATAGCAGTAATTCCTAGAGGTATGAACCTTAACATGACAAATTTAAAAAGCCAGCATAGGTCTTTCCCAAAACTCCAACCTGAATTTTGCTGTGGTTTTACCCAGCTGCACCAAGGGTGGTATCCTGTGCTGCTGCAAACCTGGTAGCCCCTGTGCAAACTTCTGTAAGACACCTGTGATGAACTGTACTGGTTTGGTTCTTAATCCCAGTGATGGGGCAGTGCAATACCAGTCCTAGTTGAACATATTCTCTGTTGCTTGCCTTGAAATGCAGTCTTTGCAGAAGAAAAAAACATGAAAGAGGTGGTTTGGATTCCAGTCGGTTATTCCCTGTGCCTATGGTCACAGTGCTTTCCCACCAGAGGAGTATTTGGGACTTCATAAATTTTCTAAAGTTTGTGGATTTCAAAGTTTCCTTCAGCTCGGGGTTTCTTTTCCACCTGACTTGCACAGTTCTGGGGGACTTTGTGTTAGACTGAACAGATCATTTATGTGTGGTGGAACTGGCGAATCTCAGACCCTTTCAGGTAGTTTCACCACCCTTTTAAGTTCCTTCTCACACAGGGTTTGTCTCATTAATGTTTCACATGGGGTATCTTCTCACGCAAAGGTTTTGTCTACTTCTCTAGGAATACATTTGTGTGTGTGGCCATGCCTGGCTGGGGTTAATTGATTTTTTTTCTCTCTTCTACTTACTGGTCATCATCCATAACTGTTAATACCACACAGCAGGTTTTGATAGCAGCCATCGTGTGTGTGAAAATGAGCTGGGCTTTTAAGAAGCCTGCCTAGTCATTTTGTTGGTTGTCATGAGGTAACGAGGGATTGTTTTGGCCTAACAAAAGGTATTTATGTTTGTTAATTGGAACAAAGACAATAGCACTTTCTAAAAGTTATTTTGTGGATTTATATATCTATAGAGGGTCATGAGAATGCTTCGTAAATAAGAAAATTTAGTAAGACATTTTTGAAGTTAGGTAGTTTTGACTACAATTTTAATAACCTTAGTGAAGTCATCATAATTCTAAAGTAATAAGCTTATTGTGACCTTAAGACATTACTAATACAGAATTATGTAAAAATAAATGAATTTATGTTTGACTAATGAAGTAAGATATTCTGGAAGCGCTGTGGAATACACAAGTATACAAGCTAAGCAGTTTGAGTTTCAGTATGCTTAAGAAATAATTCTTCAGACCTTTCCTCAAGATGACACTTCAGCTTCCTGTGGATCTCCTTGTCCTGTCAGGGTAAATATGCTGTGTCTATAGTGGGTATAAAGAACCTCCAGCAATGCCTTGCTTTCTGTCTAGTTTTGGAGATATTTTTAGTGTGACTAGGCACATGTGAGACTAGCGAAGGTAGTAGGTGCACATTAAACTTCTTCCAGTCTCGGTTGAATCTGGTGGCCAAAAAAGACTTTAATATTTCTAAGACTTCCACTGTTCTGCTGGACTTGGTCAAAATTGTCCAAGAGGTTGAAAAATTACCTGGGAAAGCAGAGTAATAGTTGAGTAAATAGATAATGAGTCTGAGTAAACCTCATTTCCTTAGGGCATCATACAGCAAAGTGAACAATCTGCTGGATGGGGGCATCTTCAATATTTAGCAGTATAGATGTTTTGTTTCAGTCGTTAATCTTGCTGCCAGTTTGTGGAGAAAAAACTCAGTTTGCTTAACAGAAAAAATACTAATCAGTCTTCATCACACTTGGCTTTTTCTCTGGAAAACATGTAAGAGTTAAACTGAATGTATTCTACCTCCAGTTAGCTGTAGTTAGCATTTCTGATCAGAACATCCAGTTCTTTCTTCTCTCTTTCCTTTTAAAATTATGTTTTTATTTCAGCCACTTTCTACCAGCAGGCAAAGCTGCTGTTACACTCTACCCAGCTGTGAAATCAATATGATTTTCATTACAAAGATAACAGAAACTCTCTTAGAAAGACTGTGAATTGCCAAAGGTCAAATAACAGTCAGTGGCAGAGCTTAGAATTTAGATGTCCTAATTAAAAAGTCTCGTGGTATAAATATATTAATGAAATGCACCCTGAGAAATGTTTGCATTTAAGATGGCAACAATTTTAAACTATTACATTGTTTCTTTAATTACTGTAGTTCACGTAAGTCACATCAAAATGTGATGGATTCTTTCTCTACTTTATGATCCTTATAAAAACAGGTATTAGCTCCTGTTTCTTTTTTTAATTCACAATCATTTGAGTGTGATTAGATTAGAAAGTGTAACAGTCACAGAAGAGAGAACATACCTAGTAAGATTTCTGTCATATTGGACTCTAAAAATTACACATAAACCGAATGAATGGGTATATCAGTTATTTCTGTGATGTATGACTTCATTAACAAGAGGAAGTGCACAGTCAAACTGAAAGCAGTATTTGAGTCTTTCAGCCAGAGCAACCAGTTCTATTTAAATAAAAATCAGCATTTTAAAATAAATGTTGTTACTCTTCCTAAGTAGGGAGATCTTGATCTCTTATTATTAAACCTTAATTTTTCCAGCAGTTAAGTTACATCTCCCTTATTGTGGATGAAAATAACTGGAAATATTTTTTTTTGCTACTCATATTTGTTGGATATTCCTCTCTCCTATCTCTCTATTTTTATTTAAATTGTGCCTTTTCTGCCCCATATGCCAAACCAGCAAACTCAGATTGCCAAATATTGTGGATTTTAACAGAAGTTCTTCACTTTACAGCTGAAGGATTTTTATGTTATTGTGCTCCCTCTGCTGGATAGCGCCCTTGAATTTGTTACTCCCTGAGCCGTTCAAATACCCGTGTTCTATAAACAAGCAATCACTCTGCCTTCCCGAAAGAGGTACAAAAAGTGGGAATGCCTCATTTTGGTCTCAGATGACATGAAAGGTGACAGCTGTAGGCTAGGAAAAATCCTGTTGTCTGGCAGCTCAGAGCAATCAAAAGCCTTTGGTGGACATTTGAGGAACTGTTATTTACTATCTCTTGAACAAAACCAGATGGGCACTAAATAACCTTCTTTCATTTGTATAACTTAGAGAGGATGATGTTGATTCTCATGCTCTTGTAAGAACAACAGTATCCTCAGATGTCCCCGTAATGTTATTAGCATCTCGGTCTCAGTGGCGTGAGTCTCATAACTCGCTTCTTCCTTTGTTGAATCTTACGCAGTCGCGGCTGGGCCAGTGTTTGCTCAGTAGAGGAGGCAAACACGCTCCCATGCTCAGCCTCACGGCGAGGCAGTGGCGGCTCAGTCCCTTCCCCTCTCCACTGTGGTGAGGAAAAAGGAGGAAGAGCAATTCTCTAGTTTTGTTTCTTCAAGTGATTTTGGTTTTTATGGCCTTTGACTTCCTGGGCCTTGTTTTGGGCTTGCTCTCCTGCTTACGTTTCTCCCAGTGCTGTCACATGGTGAACCTGGCTCTGTCCTTCCTCCCCTCCCTCCCCTCCCTCCCCTCCCTTCCCTCCTTTCCCTCCTTTCCCTCCCAGGGGGATGTGGCTGGTGTAGGCACCACCAGTGCAGGTGATCCTGTCCTGCAGCTCTCTCTGGTGGCCCTGGTGACTCCTGACCCAGCGTGGCCGCCCAGGCCCCGGCCAAGGAGCACTGCCCGGAGCAGCCAGCCCCTGGGTCCCACAGCCTCCCAGCTCTTCTCTCTGTGCTGGCTGGCAGGGGATGGAAACTCGGTATCCACTTCAGTTGCAGGTGATTTGCCCATCTGAGCTGCTTCTTCCTGGATCTTGTGCCATGGCTTTACCAGGGAAGCTGGGTACCTTTGCAGCTTTCTTCCAATGTAACGTGATGTTATAAATACTGCTGCATATTAGTAACACTGAACTGGGAGTTATTTTTCAGCCTGGTTTGGCTGCACTTACAGGTTAGCTCTTCCATATTGCTTCCATCAGACTGGTGGCGTATTCCTGAAAAGAAATAAACCGATTGTTGGGACCAAAAACCTATTTTTAAAAAATGGTAATTATTTGACTCCTGGTTTAACTAGAAGACTCGTTTTGTGAAAAGGCATTATGGACAAATTCTAGTTTAGAGTTTTTTTCAAGTGATCAGTATTAAATTTCTATTTCTGAATATATAAAATAATATTCGAAGTATTTGGTTCTCCCAG
Organism: Trogon surrucura; assembly: GCA_020746105.1. NCBI lineage: Eukaryota > Metazoa > Chordata > Aves > Trogoniformes > Trogonidae > Trogon > Trogon surrucura. The sequence goes on from CM036617.1 coordinate 187,599,719, forward strand.
ACAGTCCTACAGTGAAGTAATCAGCATAATTATCTTCTCCATGACCCTCTCTAATAAATGAAAACTACTTCCATGTGCATGTACACTTTCTTTTACAATGAAGTTGCTTTTTTTAAACCATTTCTAAAAGAACAAACTGGTTAAAAGAATAAATTATTAGTTCCTAAAACCTTCAATACGTCCTGTTCAGATGAAAAGACATAGAATCGTAGAATGATTTGAGTTGGAAGCGACTTTAAGGATCATCTAGTTCCAACTCCGCTGCCATGGGCAGGGACATCTACCAGTAGAGCAGGTTGCTCAAAGCCCCATCCAAGCTGCCCTCGAACACTTCCAGGGATGGGGCATCCACAGCTTCTCTGGGCAACCTGTTCCAGTGTGACACAGCCCTCACAGGAAAGAACTTCTGCCTAATGCCTAATCTAAATCTGCCCTGCTCTAGTTTAAAACCATTGCCGCTTGTCCTGTCACTACACACCCCTGTAAGCAGTCCCTCCCCAGCTTTCCTGTAGGCCCCTTCAGGCACTGTCAGGTCGCTATAAGGTCTCCCCGGAGCCTTCTCTTCTCCAGGCTGAACAACCCCAACTCTCGCAGCCTGTCCTTGCAGGAGAGGTGTTCCTGCCCTCTGATCATCTTTGTGGCCCTCCCCTGGACCCTCTCCAGGGGAGGACCTTTTGCTGAAATAATAAAAACTTGTGTTGTTGAACACATATTCTTCCTTAGTGAGGCCTAAAGAAAATCAGTGTTGCCATTTGCAGGATGGCTTGTCCTGGGGTGAATCCCCTCCACTGAGCCAAGTTGGGGTGATGAAGGCTCTGCTGATGCTGGGGCTGGACTGGGGCAGCTGGGGAGGACTTCTGCAGAAGGGACCTTCAGTGGAGGAGCTTCCAAAATCGGGTTGAAAATCATTTGCCTCAGATGCCTATTGAGTTATAGCAAGTAGAAGGCTTGACAGTGCTTGTCTCAGCAAGAGCACACACCATATGCTTTGGGAACATTCCCAGGCAGAATATTATCCTCCTGCCACCCCGGTGAGCTCATTAATACTCCCGTTACCCTGTTCCGTGGGACTCATCCAGCAGCCCCTGAAGTTGGTGAGGAGATTCAAGTTGTCTTTAGGATGCTGCGAATAAAATCTTAGATGAAGTTTGCATAATTTAAGTCACAGCAGTGGAATTATTTTCTGAAGTTATAAACGTTAGCTTATTTGCAGGTTTCTTTATTCCAAGCTACCGCTTTCCTCCGTCTTAGGTGTGACATGAAATGGAAAAAGTAGTATGTTTTTATAGTAGGATTTGAATTTGTATACATCACTGCTATTTTCCTAAATTTTTCCAGAGAAAGATTAGGAGAAGCTTGCATCGGCATTCCAAATAATACAAATTCCAATGCAAATTTGTGTGTGAATCGACTCTTTTCTCCAAATACAAGATCAGTTCATGGGAGGAACTGTGAAAATTTTATAGTTCGTGTGGATAAAGAAAGCACCAGTTTAAGCTATTGTAGTTCTCAGTCAATTCTGTTCGTTCTTTATTGCTTTCTGGTCACACAACAAATTTAATAGAAAAATAATCCTTTGCAAAATAACTTATTATATGTAAGAGAAGAACAGTTGGGCTTTGCCAAAAGAAACTCCCCTCAGATCCCAATATTTTTCCAGACTGTATTTTTGTATGCTGGAAAATTTTCTTTTCACTCTCATTCATTTTAACAGCAGATTTTAATTTTTTCTTTTGAAAAAAAAAAAAAAGAAAAGAAAAGAATAGGATATGTGGGGTGTGAGGAAGAATGGAGCTACAAAGTAAACAGACAAAAGATACTATTTCAAATAAGTATATTTATGGTAGTGGGAGGGAAACTTAGATCAAACAAGAAGAAAAGACTGGAGAGGATCTACTCCGAATTCCAGTGATGTGGTAACAGCTGTTATTACGGTATCCAGCTTTTTGAATTAAATATTGATGGAAATAAGTGAATAAAAGACTGAGTAAACTGAAATGTGCATTCTGCCTTCCTAAAGCTTTTTTTTTTTTTCAGCATCTGGAGTACCATAATCAACACCCTTTTATACAATTAATAGTATTAAATAACGACATCAGCTGACAGGAAATAAGAAAGTTCCTATGGCAACTAAAAATAAGCACAGGAGGAACAACACATCAAGTGCTGTCAGCAGGCAGCATAAAAGGCGGCTGTATGTAGATAATAGAGCAAGAGCATACACAGAAAGCCTACTAGTAAACATACACGTTTTGATAGCTTTTATTTGTACAGGGTTTTTTGCTTTGTTGTTTTTTTTTTTCCCCCCCAAACGGGAACGTGATACCTTGGTTACAGCATCTACTTATCAATACCTCAAATTGTTTTGCTGAGATAAGATCCTGGTTTACAGCTTGTGAGGCACAGGGACAGAGCTCTGCATCTTCAGGAGAGGGGATGCGTCCCCTCGGATTCGTGCACTGTTTGGAAAGCCTTTGGGTGCCTCCAATCTCGTACACATCTGGCACTTTCTCTCAAGGTTACTCTTTGGTCCCTGCATACAAAAATGTTTGAGAAAAGTTTCTGATAGAAGCAGAAGTGCGACATGTCTGGCAGAAATGTGACTCGTGGAAGAAATAGGGCTGTATATATCACATAGACACTACTTACGCACACGACTGTGTTCGTTTAAAGTTGTACTGTTTGAGGAGGTGCGGATGATAAAATCCCTGGTGGAGGGGAAACCTGCATGTGCAGCTGCACAGCGGAGCCTACAGCTGGGCCACGTGCGAGCTGCTCCTTTAATCTCAGCGGGAGAACTAGTTTTGAAGCCTATTTAACTCTTGAAATTCCTGGGTTATCTGCTTTTCCTACCTATCTGATCTTCCTACCTTCCCCTCTCTCATAAAAAGCCAAACCAACCCCCCTCCCTCCTCCCGCAGCTGACCTGCGCAGGGCAGAGAGAGCTGCACAGTTTCCCCTTTGCTCTCCATGCTCTGAAGTTGCTGTTGCCTCCGCAGACCCATCCAGGCTCCCCCTCCTGATACATAAATGTTGCTGTTTTCATAGTAAAACTCTTGTGCTGAGCAATGCTGCCAGAGTGGCTCTGCTCACTGGGGTTTGTTGGGGAGACAAACTCTGTCAGTGTCCTGGCCAGCTCAGGAAACTTGGTTTCTGAGCAGAACATTCAACCCTGCAGATAGCAACGGGATTGTATTTCTCCCCTGCTCATTCAATCCTGCTAAGTGATAAAAATTAGTTTGTTAATGTCAACTCTGACATTACGAGGCGGTGTGGAAGAATACCAAAGCAGAACTAAAAGCAAGGGCTGGGAGAGATGTGGTTGGACTGCCCTGATGCTAGCAGAGGCATTTATCTTCAACCTGGACTTACGTAATTTCTGATATTTTATTTGTCTGTGCTGATTGCTGACCCAAACTTCGAATTCATCACTCCAATTTTAAGAGGCACCTCCCTTGTTCCAAGGACAACTTCATTTTCAGTCTTAATATTACACAAGTGAGGGGTCCTGGGTGAGCAAGAAGCCCACTCCTCAGCTATGGTGGGCGACTATATCATATAGTTGCTTCCATAAAATTAATTTGGATATGTTCCTATATATATATGTATATGTATACATTTATATATCCTTCCCACTCCTGTTATGCCACGCTTATATGATAAGTGTATCACAGATGCAACCCATCATTATGTGACTCAGGCTGCAAGTCAACACATGTAACCACAGGCATGTAGGGCATGAATAGATATCAGCCACTGATATTATTATAGCTTACTGTACCGTTTGGGTATGTACAGGCTGTTGTGAACAATACCCTGCCCCTGTGTGGACTCTACTCGCACTGCCTGCAAGTAACCACGTGCACAACTCCAGAAAAATTTAGGAACCGATCTTTAGGTAATCCACAGAAACTAGGTGATAGAGTCACTCAGAGGGAACCACTTTCTCAAACTGGCTGACAAGAACAAGCGTAAACATGTTTATTTTGTTCTGACATAATTAGCACAGCAAAGAAATTAGCTGTCTTCTGATTGAGCAAAGGTGTATACTACACATAAGTACTCCAGCAAACAAGATGCTTCTGAAATTATCTGAACCCGGACGTCACCGTAAGGGAAAATTGCACATTATATTGTAACAGAAATTGAGGGGATAGCAGCTGAGTCTTGGCAATTACCTCTGGATCCATAACAAACTCATTCTCATTCGTGTCTTGGCTGCCGGAGCGGAGCAGCCTGTGACCGTGGGAGCTGCGGGTCTTGCGTTAGGGAACATTTGGTCTCTGAGCTGCGAGTTCCTGAGAGTGATGTCCAGGTACAATGCGGAGCAGGAGAGGAGATGGATGGCACAGCTCGTTCTGTCCTCCGCTCCTGTCCGTGAGAACCCTGTGCTCTTCAGCATCTAGAGGAACTTATTGACCACTTCTCTGGTGCTGCTACAGAGCCGGGTAATTACAGTAATTACAATGATTAGATTACAATGCAGTTTTTCCTACTCTGGTTGTGAAATACTGCAGCTCGTCCCACCTTTTGTTCATGACAGATGGTAGATTTGCACTATATGAATGGGTGCTGCAGGAGTAATCCTCTTTTTCTTTTTTTCTTCCCCCACAGCTACAATACATTCTTCACCTTGTGCGAACTAGCAGGGCAGTAAAACAGCACGTCTACTTTGCGTGAGTCAGACTTGACATTTAATTTACCCTCTCATATCCAATAACTAACTCTAATAACTGAAAATAACAATAAACAACTACAAGTGAACATTGGTGACCTCATAATTTTTGTTCCTTGGATGAGCAGATACTCTTCATTTGCCTAAGAATCTTAAGTATTAAGAAAGAAATATAAGAAACTAAATACAGAGTTTGCATGTTTGTGCTAAACAAGCTTTAAAGAAGACATTGATTTTAAAAAGTTTAGGTTAGGTTTTGGGGTTTTTTCAAATACATTTTTTTTTCAAGTAGTAAATGCCAATGTATCTCGTAAAAATTAGTTTGGTTGCAACACAGAATGAATTAAGGTAGGTACCTAATACCAGTAAGACCTGTACTAAAGCCTCAGTGGCTCAGAACATGAATGCTCAAATGCTTACTGCTCAAAATACCAAAATTTATGGAGGTTCAGATTTTTAAAATATCTACAAAGCACAAAACCCAGTTTTCATTTGAAAAATGTGTTTCACACTGTGCAAATGCTCAAAGAATTTCAGACGTCTTGTTAGTGAAAGGGCTAAATGAAAGGTCATTCTTCTCTCCTGTGACATTTGCCGTCATTTGCTCTAATAAAGTCCAGCTTCACTGAACCCGGTGAACTTTTTTACAAAAGTGTTTGGCTTACCTGTGCTGACACAAGAATTTCTCCTCTAGCAACAGCGACAACTTTTTCGGCGAGCACGACTCACTCAGGTTAGTCAATCCAACCTGGCCACCGAGTAGACCCAAAAGCTGAGAGGGACCCCGTGTTGATTATCCCTGTTTCAGCGAAGTCAGTTGTTGAAACTGCGCGTCTGGTGTAGGATAGAGGGGACAGAGGCACTTGGACAGGGTGTGAAGATTGAATAACTCCTGCTGATCAAGTACATGGACAAGCTCCTGAAAGAAAAACACTTTTCAGCTGGAAAATGCAGAAAAGAAAACAGGAATACCTTTGCTGTATTAATGTGTAGCATAATGTGGTTTTCCTTCATAGAATGACTGGTGTTCTGCTGCAAATTTTATGGTTACAGATCTCTTGTTTAGGGGATTACTTGCAGATTATGATCAACAATTCTCTTGGCTTCGCTGATCAATATTCAGTAAATGTATATATGATAAAGTTAACTTGGTTGTTTCTAGATAATATACTTGGAATAAAACAGTTTACAATGACTTCATGAATTCTCAGAGCAAAAACTTCAGAAATAAAATAAAATAAACTTGGACGCTGTACATACAAGTGAGTCTATCTCTGTGTGGGAGATCTTTCAGAAACTGAAGGAAATTCTGAAGTCAGTGGGTCAAATATTCTGTTGGCGTAACTGTCCTATTCTGTTGGAAAGAACTTTTATCATTAGAAACAAATGCAAAATTCTGCATGAAGCTGCTTCTCATCTAATTTAGAGCAGGCTCTTTCATGTGCTTATTCCTAAGGGATGCAAAACATTCTTGGCTACTATTAAAATGAAAGATTAAATTGTTTAGTACCTTGCAGGGCTGGGCCACCAGTAATCAAGGCTGATTGCACATTTTTGGGACCTCAGGCAATGCAGTAATGCCATCTACTCACTGACCTGCTATACTTAATAAATACAGCTGTCTTGCTGGAAACTCATTGCATATGTTTAACCTGAAAATAATCAGAAATATTTTATTGTATTAGTAAATTAAAAGTACTCATTCATTGCACCTTCAGAATGGAGAGTACATTTCTTTTCACCTTGAGAACATAGTCTTTTCCCTGTTCAGTACACTTCCGTTTCTTCAGCAAGAATAATTTGGAAGAGGAAGAGAAATATATGACTGATGCATTAAATTTGCATGATGGCAAATTTAATATCCAAAAAAGTTCTAAGTGGTGACAAAACGTAGTGCGATGGTTAGAACTCATTTGCTATATTGAAGTCAGAAACATGTTGTGGCCTAATTTTCCTCGTGATTATAAATGGCTCTTAATTTTACTGGCAAGTCCAAACTATACCACAGCTTTTGAGATAACCAGATTATCTTGCCCATGCAGCTTAAAACACACATGGCATGACATATATAAGTCACTGCCCAGAGCCCCATGTGGTGTGGAAATATTGTTTGCATACCACAGAACATATTTGTAGTTTTATGCTGATGTATGATAAGGAAATTTTTCCAAAAAGTCTAGCAGAAGTGTTTGAAATTTTCTTATTGTAAGTCACAAGATTAATTTATTAAACATGGGCTCCAAATCCCTGTTCTGAGCTCAGGCCATTCAAGGCTGGGCATGCAGGGGTACCTGGTGCCCGGGAATCTCCTGATCACAAAGGACGTGCGATGGAGGGGAAGCTGTCAGAAACCTCCTTTTTGTTGAAGACTAGGGTGAGAAGAAGGATGAAAACCTTCGGGGCTTGTATCCGTAATCAATTACTGATGGTTTGAGCTGAGGAATGAGACCCAGCCTGCCCAGAGAGGGGCATGAACTGGAGAGGAGCTAGGAAGCCCTCAGCAGGGCAGTCTGGTCACTCAAATGAGACAGGTCACTTGGGCTACCACTGCACTGCTAAACTAAGTGAGACCGGAGAGGCCCTTTGGCCATCAGGGACAGGCTGCCCACATCTGCCCTACAAAGCTTGTGGCTCTGGTTCTCTTCCACATGTGCTGTGGCATCTCCGGGACATTAGCTCAGAGCTGGTTCGAATTTACTTTTGTCAGGAGGAGGCGTCTGAAGCGATGCCATTGCAGTGGTGTGAAGCTGAAGTTCACGTGAAGCTGGGGTTCCTCAGGCCACAGTGCGGGGCAGGTGGGGCTGCCCGGGGGTGCACAGTCTGCTGAGACTGCGGTGGGGACAGTGGTGGTGGAGACAGGGCTGAGGGACGTTGGAAAAATTAAATAGTATAGATGAACTCCGGCCTGGTACCTCGGCCTTCTCATTTACCAGGCAAGAGAGTCTAAACCAAAGTGACTGCCTCGGGTATAGGTTTAGCCTGACCTTTTTTCAGCTGTCACCCTGCATTCATGGAAAACCTGCTGTTAAAGAGGACTGCTTTGTGAAATTGCATCAAAGAGGGATTTTTACTGTTTGTCGTTGGATTGTGTTTCGGTGCTAAATCGCATCAACCCCAGAAAGATGTCAGGAAAAAATGGAAAACATGTTGCTGCTGTCATCCTGAGTTTTGTTTACATTTCTTTACATTAAAGCTCTGATTTCTGTAGGAGTTTTGAGGTTGATCTCTTCTAGGTTTCAGGAATATATCGTCAGATGCTAAATCGGGTCTCGGTGTCGCTCATATTTTTACAAAAAGTAAAATCATATGGTCTAAATGATGCTTCTAGGAAAGCATATCAGCATTTAAAACCATAAGTTTATAATTTTCAGTTTAACTGTCCTGCATTTTGTTATTGTTTGCTTGTGCTAACATTTTGTATTAAGAAAATGTTAAAAGGACACAAAGCTTTGAAAGTCAAGCAGTAAAACATAATTCTGGCATGTGTTGGGGTTTTTTTCTGATTTTAATCTGTGCAATTTTAACTAGCTTCCCTTGGGTGTGTGCATTGTGATCAGTCTTTAATTAAGAGAATATATACTATTTTTTTATATGGACCTCTGATGGACCTCTTCTGCTGAAACTCTTCAAAGTCAGACACCTGGCATAGAATCATAGAATCATAGAATCATAGAATTGTCAAGGTTGGAAGGGACCTTAAGGATCATCTAGTTCCAACCTCCCTGCCAGAGACATCCACCATTAGATTAGGTTGCTCAGAGCCCCATCCAACCTGGCCTTAAAAACTTCCAGGGATGGGGCTTCCACCAGCTCTCTGGGCAACCTGTGTCAGTGTCTCACCACCCTCATGGGGAAGAACTTCTTCCTAACAACCAATCTGAACTGATCCATCTCTAGCTTTAATTCGTTCCGCCTAGTCCTATCACCACTTGACATCCTAAAAAACCCCTCACCAGCTTTCTTGTAGGCCCCCTTGAGATACTGGAAGGCCACAGTAAGGTCTTCTTGGAGCCTTCTTTTCTCCAGACTGAACAACCCCAACTCTCTCAGTCTCTTCATAGGAGAGGTGCTCCAGCCCTCTGATCATCCTCATGGCCCTTCTCTGGACACGCTTCAGCACGTCCATATCTTTCCTGTGCTGTGGGCTCCAGAACTGGACGCAGTACTCCAGGTGAGGTCTCATGATAGTGCAGTAAAGGAGGAGAATCACCTCCCTCGACCTGCTGGCCACGCACCTCTTGATGCAGCCCAGGACACGGTTGGCTTTCAGGGCTGCAAGTGCACACTGACAGCTCACGTTGAGCTTCTCGTTCACCAGTACCCTGAAGTCCTTTTCTTCAGGGCTGCTCTCAAGCCAATCACTGCCCAGCCTATATTGGTGCTTGGGATTGCCCCGACCCAGATGGAGGACATTGCACTTGATCTTGTTGAATTTTATGAGGTTGGCCTGGGCCCACCTCTCCAGCCGGTCAAGGTCTCTCTGGATGGCCTACCTACCCTCCAGCGTGTCAGCCGCCCCACACAGCTTGGTGGCATGGAAACATGCTTCATATAGATGGCCCATTAATGAACTCAGTGTTTGATTTTATCTTTGTGTTCGCTGAGCATCCAATGCCTTATTTATTTCACATTGTGCAAACCTGCTGTAACGCAGAATTATTTATTTCCTTATGACCATTTCTTTCATGTTCACCATTAGTGTACTCAGCTGTTTCACAAGCAGTAATGAGCTTGTTGCCATACTCCTTTTCTGCAATGAAGACCATTATTAGTCCCATTTTTTTTCAGATAATAACCTGAAGCAGATGAATATAAATAATAAATTTAACTACAAATCTTGGACATCGAGTAAGAAAACAATAGACAACTGTTCCTCAGACTTTATTAGTTGACAGCACAGCCCTCCCTGATGTCAGATGTGGGTGTGAGAGGAACCCACGATCCTGCAGGACAAATGCAGCCTCCTGCCCCAGCCAGGATTGCAGCGAAGTGGCTGGCAGTGGCTGCGGAGGGATGACTTTGAGGGGAATGGCTTTGGGAGGTCAGCTACGCTGAAAGGGGTGGAAAGGAGACCGTTATATTTCCCTTTCCAAGCACAGGGAGCGGTCTGGTCAACACAGCCACCTCCTGTGACCTTCACCTTGGTTTCATGTCTGGCTCCTGGGTCAGCGCATCTGGGAAGAGCAATTACAGGGAAAGTCTTGTCTTAGCCTCATTTATCCTGGGGTGAGAAAGAAAATAGGCTTAGCATGGACAGAATCCTTGGAAATGCTATTTATCAACTGCTACTAAGCATATGCAGTCAGATATTTTCTCAATTATTTACAACTTGGCTACGTTTGAGCATTATACCCCTCCACACACATAAATGCACAACAAAAGGCTTATCCATCACACAAAGACTATTGAATGCCAAATTTCACTTCCTTGCCTCAAGTCATCGTAGTGCCAGAAATTACTGACAAAACCGTTGTAGTAATCACTGGTAAATAGTATGATTGGCAAATAATATATTTTCTGCTGACTTTATTATTGGAAATAACTGGACAATTTATGCTGACACTCTTTTGGAAAACAAACATGGAAAATTTCAGCCCCAGCAGTTAAATTCTGGAAGAGTTTCGAATGACTGAAATGAAGGGTTTCTAACGGGAAGAGTTTGGCAGCATTAATTGCAAAGAGTCTTAGCCATTCGGTCTGCAGTTGCTTTTCTTGAATTATGAGTTGCAAATCATCTCTATTCCTAATTCTACACAGAGCCACAGCCCCTGGTGAGACACCCAGGAATTTTTAATTTTTTATATGAGGTAGAGATATTTAGTAGCTTTAGTCTATGGTGTTTGTATGAAGACCGTACTGCTAAAAGCATGTATAGAAGCATATGAGAATAAAATAAAAAAGTAGAAATTAGTTTTATGTACAATGTACTCAATGCATGTAATGAAAACTCCAGTTTATTCATCACTCTGGAATGAGTAGGAATGTTGTTATCTGTTGTTTGCGTAGCTGATAACTTCCAGTTGTAGAATCAGTGTAAGGTATTTACAGCAACAGTTTTAGTGTGGTTTGGTTTTGTTTATGTGAATTAGATGTGAGAAAGATGCAGACTGTAATATCATATCAAGGTGCCTTCCAATCCAAACTAGTCTATGATGCTATGATTAACATGAGTCCTGTCCACAAATGAGAAAATCAGTATGTGCTTGTTAGGGCAAATAAGTTACAGAGAGGGTACAGGGCAGGCATTGCATGATTATGGTACAAATGCTGTTTCTTTGACTTTGCTCAAAGACATCCCACGTGCAACAGTGCCATAATTTATTTTATAAATTTATAATTCTGGTAGCATGTGCTTAAAAAAAAGAAGCCAAAGTGTGTTGCCTTTGAAGTGTTTCTTCAGCTTTGGTAAAGATAATACTTTGTAGGATCTGTGCAGGAACTCTTTTAACAGCATGGGGTTAAAATGTGCTTATTTTTACATCTTTGGGAATTGTCAGTCATTTTGTACCTGTTTATTTCACAGTCAGATTCCAATTACAGCCTGCTGTTAGAAAACCTGGCCATAAAAGTTGGAAAATACAGCATGGAAGACATTATTATATACTGAGGTATCATCAGAATAGTTGGTGTGTGTATTTGGGAGGGAGCAAGGGAGAGCATCAGCAAGGAGGTCTTTTTCATTTCACTTGCTAGGCATGACCCAGTGAACTTCTTGTGAATGGGAAGATTTTGCCAGCGCATTGCAGAAAACTATTTTCACTATGAGCATGTTCATTCCCTGACTGCATGTGTCAGGAGGAAATAAAAAAGCCAGACTGTTATGATTGATAATACAGGATCGATTAGACACGACAAAACTATAAGAATCAACCCTCCAAGACATGTTTTATGAATGTGGTGGTAAAATTACTAGTATTTAAGATTTGCGAGGTCTGACTAAGAAGCTTATCCTAACTAAAAAGGACAATCCTTTCAACTAGGAGCCGGCAGCCTGTGTTTGTTACCTGCTCCCTACCATGGATGGAAGGCAGTACGGGCTGTGCCGCGGAACACAGACTCCACTAAGAGCCATCCCTCCACGTCCTCACCTTATTTACTATGTGAATTCTTCTCAGAGTTATGGCAGCTAGCAAGCTGCTCCAGGAGTCCATTCCAGATGGAGAGGGATACATGGATTTGTTCACATCAAAATAATTCATTTTCCTTACCTCTTTCTTTGTTATTTTGTTGTGTTTTTTTTTTTCCTGACACAGTCTAATGTCTGTGTCTCTGCAATCACTTGGCAGAGCACTGAGGAGTAGAGAGGGTGATACTGTCCAAATGTTTTCTCCCTGTGATCATGGTTAATAAAGTTCCTGTCTGACCTGTCCTAAATCATACCTGTGTTATTACACAGTTGGTTTTCCCAGATCTCTGACAGCAACCTACAACCCCGAAGCTGGATGATAACAAATTTCTTAGGATGACAAGAAAGTTGTTTGCATATTAAAAAATAAATCTCCTTTTCCCCCTTCATCTCTGAAGTTTTAAAGCCTGTTAGAGGTCTTTGCACTGTATTCCAGTAATCTTCAAGAATCCAAGCAGCTTTTTTTAGCCCAAAGGAACAACTTTAAAAGATACCTGTTTTTCTTAGCAAGACCACATCCACTCTGAACAGAAATATATTACCTGGAATTTATAATGTGATATTGTTTCTCTGAGCCATCGTAATGAATCCACATTAGTTTATTATCGCATCAGCCCCAACGCATTATCTAAATGAGGTTGGGTAACTTCTGTATCTGAACACTGAAGTCTTACAAATGGCGAGTGCTACTCTGATTTAGAACTCAGATGGGCAAAATGGTCTTTATAATGAGCATTTGTTTATTAAAAGTGATACAATCTTAGGCAAGGCATAAACACAAGATTGGGACAACAGAAACACGCTGAAAGACTGTGAGAAACAAATGCATTTCACTTTGCATTGAGGCACCCACAGCCATACCGAATGACATCTGCCTGGATGCATGTTTCCTTGCTACCACCACGTCCACACTGGCAGGAGGCCAAAGGGTCTGAAGATCTGCCCTAGCCTTTGGAGATCCATGGAGTGCCCACCTCTTCTGCTCATCCTGCTGCCTTCCCAAAACCCGAGGGCCTGGAGGAGACCCAGCTACACCATCTGTGGCTTCAACCTGAGGTGCCAGCGAGTCACTGCCTGGCTGTGGCTGTTGTTGGGCCGGGCTCAAGAGGAGACATGTACTCCCTCAGAATAACTCATTTTGACTACTGAGTGGTCATCTTTTCATGGTTGTCTACCCCACTGCTTCTGTCATCATGTCCTGTGTTGCTTAAGGTTGCTGTTGCTGCTGGACTAGTGCTGTTGTCACTCTACACCCACCTGTAACTTCCTAACGTCATCTACTCAGGCAGTGTGGAACTGGGTGTATTTCAGATTTGTAGATATTATCACATATGATTAAAAGATTTTTATTCTCAAGGTACAACCCATAAACATTTATGTTCATGCTTACGAACGTGAAAAAGCAATCCTTTTTTCTTTAAATTGGAAGTCTCAATTTAAAATTAATACACTTGTCTTTAAAAACATTATTTACATGACAGCCTTTTCTAGGGCCTAAATTTACTCTGATTGTACTCAGATGTTAATGAGTTTAAAAGTGCTTTTTTTTTCTAATGGTAAAAAATTCTTCTGTATCACTATGGCCAACCTGGGTTGAATAATTTTGTCTAATATTATGTATCACGTGTAAGTCTCCAAAATTTTTAAAATTTTATTGATTTGTTACTTTGGAGCTTTTTCAGTTTCTGCTGTATGGAAGAATCTTTTCTGAATTACTTCCAGTGTAATTTTTAGTTGTGATATGCAAACCTGATGTTTTCTTCATTTGTGTAACTTCATCTAAAGCTGAGAGACTGAGTTAAAAAAGCAGAAAAAGTTTACAAACAAAACCCCAAGTGGACAAGAAAACCATCATCTGAGCCTGAAAATTAAAGAATATCTGGATGTATTTGCAAAAATATTCTTGCACGTATGGCTGCTTTTAAGTGCCTCGGCATCTTGCTGGCACTGATTTTGATGGAGATGAAGCAGCTGGCCTACTGCAGTGTTTCTGAAATCCCAGAAGGTAATGAACTGCTTTATTAGGCACCAAATACCTTTGGAAATCAGGCCCATGATGACCAGAAGCAATCTGTCAGTTCACTGACTACAATTAATATCTCTTTTGTGTAATAAACTACTTTTAAATGCAAAGCATAGTTTAAAAACTTCTCTTTTCCTTGCATTAACAGCAGATAAAAGGTCATTTATTTTACCTGCAGAAACAATTTTAACAAGCTCTTTTTGTGCATTCTTAAAATCTTAGTTCTAACTTTCATCTGAATACTGCTCATAAAAAATTCAAGACGAAGTTCGATTCCCGTTCGATCCTCATGTGTTGCCTGATCTAGTTGAGAGGCGTCCCTGCCCATGACAGTGAGGTTGGATTAAATGATCTCTAAGGTCCCTTCCAGCCTAGGCCATTCTATGATTCTATGATTCTATGATTATCACCAGAAAATGCGCCCATCACTATGATCTGACATAAATATATATGTATGGCTAATCATCTGAATAAAGGTATGTGGGACAGATGAAAAAAAAAAGTGAACAAGTATTGTAAAAAAAAGCCAAAACCCAAGCTTAGCATAACTGTAGCAAAAGTTGCAAATGATCGTGCCAATCAATGAAAATAAAAAATTACTCAGGGAATAACTGAGTTGTCTACTATGACCGTGCCCGTAGGTAGGGCCGGTGGGGTGGTGCAGAGTGACACATCACTGTGGCAGGGAAAATTTCCTCCAAGAGGAAAAAAAAGTGACGTATAAATGCTGTCAGGGATGGAAAGTAGCACTGACCTGTTGCTGGTTAATGTGGGGTGGTCTCCACCAAAATCCCTGTCTCCTGTCACCTCCCAATTCCTGCCAGCATCTTGGTGGAGCCTTTTCCTTCCCCAAATATGTATCCAAGGGCTGTAGCCTTTAAATCTCTGAATTAATCTATTATCCTACATCTTTTCTTAAAGGGATGGGGTGGAGGAGACCCTATATCCTACGTGAAAACCCAAAGGGCAGTAAAGAATTATTCTCTTCACCAGGTCATGCCCTGATTTCACTCAGTCTTAAAACCAGCCTTTCTCACACTTCTCCTCTGTCTGCTCCACTACATTTTGGAAAAGGAGGAAAAAAAAAAAAAAAAAAAGGTGATTTGCTTCCCTGACACAGCAGAGGCTGTTTATCCCCAAAATGTTTAGCAGAAAAATATTGCCATTCATGTGACACAATTTGTAGACACACAGGCTATAGTACCCACAAGCGTGTTGAATTAACAGGCCAATTTCCACATTTTGGCTTCAAATAGGATTTTTTTTTCAGTACTTTATTCTTAATGACATCCTTTTGGGGAGCAAAGAAAGGTAACATTCAAGAGACATTTACTATTTATACAAATACTCCATGCTTATTGCTCATAAGGAGCAATTTAAAATGACAAATCACTATTCTGTAAATCAGATATAGACAGACAACTTACTGGACTCCTTCCAGGATACACTGAGACATGTACCAAAATATCAGAGTGTAATTACTTTCATTATGTATTCCAATTAATGTGAAAACAACTGAGACTGCATCCTGCTAATTTTTACTGACATAAACACCAATATTATTTATAGAATTGGTTGTCCTCTGTTTACTTGATTAAAATATGGACTAATCAGGCACTGCTTTTCTAGAAATAGTTCTTGAGTATGATAATTTGACATCTTCTGAAATTTTCTTTATTCAGTTAAAACACGAATGCATTTTTTAATTTATGTCAATATTTTAAACTTATGTCTGTTATAGAACGAAATATTAGCTTAAACAATGCCTGAAATGACCATTTTTTAACATGTATCTGAAGGTATAGCATCTTGTGTGAACCATATTCTACTTCTGATATTCCCATGATGTTTTGCTGTTTGACCACAGCCCTTTTCCAATAAACATAAGCAATTCTTCTAAGTTGAAAATTATTTTGACAATAGCTCATCTTCACCTTTGACATTGCTACAGTGGGGGAAAAGGATGCATGGCAGTTGTGAGCATACGACTATTTCTCACTAATAACTCATTTCTCAACAAATTTAGGCATCTTTCTTTGTCTGCAAATGCAGTAATTTATCTGTCTTTATTATTTGTTTCAAACCCTGCTTGCTTCTTCCTTTAAAATGGAGCTTCAGTTTTTCATATCTGGAGTTCTCCACAGGAGAACAACCCGCACAGAGAAGACCACTGAAGACAAGACTTCTCGCCTTGGTGGGCAGTGTGCAGCAGGTCCCAGAGCTCTTCTAGGGAGAGAGGAAGGATATTGCTTTTGCCTATTCCTAATCCCCCAGCCTCCCAAACACTGAATTAATGATGTTTGTAATCCTCTCTTTCTCTATCAGTATATGTCTTCTGACCTCATTCCTCCCTCTTGGCCCCTTCTTCATTGGCACTGTGCTCCATTCAGGGCTTAAATACTCCACCGCACTTTGTGTTCCCTAGTTTGAAGCCACGACTTTTTGTTTTGTCATATTCGGGTAATGCGAATAATCCCCTTCCTCTGAAGGTACTTAGGTTCTGTGATCTTGTCTCCCCTGAGCCTTCTCTTTGGCAAGCTGTAGAAATTGAGTTTCTTCTGTCTAACCTAACTCACTAGATACCTTTTAATGTTGTTTTCTCTGTGTGTGTTTTCTGTAGTTTCACGGCACTTCCAAGCTGTGGGGAGGAGAGTGGACCCAAAACGAGATCGCAGTGCACTTACTCACATAAAGCACTCTGTAGCGAATATTACCTTTACAAAACAACAGTGTACAATCACTCATCGTTTCTGAACTTTTTCTCCAGCTCTTAATGTGAAGGAAAGTATCAAGGAAAAGAGGTGTCCATTAGCCTATCAACAATTATTCTATTTAAACTCTGTGTCCAGTCTAAAACCCATAAGGCTATGATTCACCATGCAAGGCAGTACTGAGGCTGGATTACAGTTAAGAGGCCTTTTGGCTGAGCCTTATCTAAACTGCACTGTCTGAATACATTGATTCTAATGACGTTATTCATGGCTTACGTTGACTGATTTATAGCCTTTGTTTTTCATACATAAATCTATGCTTCCAGATGTAAGGTACATGGTAAGTCTTGTGATTAGCTGTAGTGAGGGTACATTAGAGAAGATAACAACCAGAAGAGGCTCCCTCATGTCCTGGATCCTTCTCAGCAAGAGACTGTGTAATAATTTACAGAATAACTTAATTGAAGAAGCTATGGAAGTACAGTGATCAGAAAACTTACAGTGGTTCCTGATATACAAAGGTTCTGTCAGCAATCACTAATGCCTCAGCTGGTTTTCCTCCATCATCTTGTCTGTGCTATTTATTTTTAGACCCTGATGGTTTAATCAGTGTCGTGCAGGCTGAAGGCTCCCTGTACCTGGAGCTCGTGGAGAGATACAACTGCAGGTTGCAAGATCCCCATGACAATGACTGCCGTTCAGCCCTGTGCAATCCGGTTTTATTGGAAGGTTTTCATTAAAGGCAGACATCTCGAATCATCTGGCATTTTAAATGCCTCTCAATCTGAGACATCTTGCGTCCACCAGCCATGCCTCAAAAAATAAAAGAATAAAATCTGTGCAGACAACTACCTCGCGTTGTTTACTGAGTATCTCCGGAAAAATAAAAGTAAACTTAAAACAATGCTTTTTTTCTAGGATCGTTGTTTATCTCAGGATATTTTCAGTACAATGCCTCCTCTTTTTGCTTTAATATAGTTAGTGATAATTGCACCCCTTGGGTACATCTTGGCTGATGCCTAAAACACGTCTAGAGCTGTTTTCCTATTACTATGAAAAAATGTTTGAAATGAGAGGCTACAAGCACTCTAATATGAGCCATCAATAAGCCTCTTCTATAGTTTAAAAAAGCTAAGCGATGCTGAGATTTATTAAATACCAAACGTAATTGCATTGGTGTATGAAATACCATAGCCCCACTCTGTTGCATGAAAAACAAAGGAGAAAATATAAGAATAATGAGTTTTACGCATTCAGAAATCTCAAAGAGACCAGACCATAACTCTGGTCTTGACTTGGCAGTGCACAAAAGACCTACCCTGTGCCACGGAATTTCCCCAAAACTCACTGGTATTAATAACGCTTAATGGCTTCAGTGGAATTAGAATTTCTCCCTCAGAAAGTTACTTTCTCCTGCCGTTATTGCGAAAGAAGTCCAAACCAAATAACATAATTAAAATTGTGTTGTGTTTTCTAGCACAAAACGATGCTGTATTTTGTAGGCTTTTCCATGAAAGGTAAGCAGCCTGGATCTTGCCTAGTACTGGTGGGTGAGACCACCCGGTAATCCCATGAGGTGCAGTGGGCATAGAACAAGACGTCACGGGTAACCATCTGACAAGTGGAAACCCATGGCAGACAAATAAAGTGGAAAACAGTGTTTGGCTGTAACACAGGACCTCGGAAACAGGTAGGGAAAAGGTGAAAGGAGTGCAGCAGGTAGATTCATGTTTGCAAAACAATCCTCTTCCAAGCGTGGATCTCATGTCATAAAGCAGTTCAGGCTGTCCACAAGTGACCCACAGGCTTTGTGCAGGCTTCTGCGCGGGCATGTGTTCAATGTGAAGAAGGTTCTCTGAGATAAAGATACCAATAATCCTGCTCAGATGCTCTGTTCTACACTTATAGACATTTCTAACTAAGCAGAGCTGAAATATTCTTTACATACTGGTCTAAATAAATTCAGTTTTACTAAGGGAAAATGTATGGTAGCTTTTCCTTATGTACAAGACTCCCTATGGTTTCCAACACAATGGGATCAAATTCCACAGCAGTGATCTTTCAATTTCAAGACAACATTAATTTATTAGAACATCTTGCAACAATCTTCCTTCCCGTCCTCCTCCTGGCCCAAGAAGAATCCCATGTATCCAAAGTTTTCAGCTAAATATATTTGTTGACATGACATTTGTTAATGATTTTTCTGCCATCCTTCACTTTGAAGATAGTTTTTTCTTAAGATTTCTGTACTGCCTGGCTTCAAATACTAATCCTGCACAAAAGACACACTGCACAAAAGCAAGTGTTTCTGTCAAATAGTATCTGGCACAGTGGAGAAGGTCAGAACCGTGGGCTTGTAGATCTGTGATGGAGAGGAGCATGGGGTTGCAGCTCTACAGACCACATCTCCAAGATGTCCAGAGTTAAGATATGTGTTTGTGGTGTGCATGAAAGAGTAGGACAGGCAACTTTGAGATTTTGCCTTGCCAAGACAAAAGGTCCATGCAGAAGATGGCTGGGCAGATTTACTACCTGGGATCTGGAAGCTGTAGGTTGCATTTCCCTGTAGGTCTGAGCCTGGGGTTCACACACTGCAGGGCAGCTCGGCACTGCCTGGCACTACCCTGTGGTCCCAGCTAGGGGCATCCACAGGGAGAAAAATGTCGCAGCTTTTCACAGCTAGTTTGTGCTTCTGAGGTTTTCTCTTTTACTAAGAGGTTCCAAATCATAGAATCATAGAATGACCTAGGCTGGAATGGACCTTAGAGATCATTTAATCCAACCTCCCTGTCATAGCAGGGACACCTCTCAACTAGATCAGGCAACACATGAGGATCGAACGGGAATCGAACCCGCGACCTTCGGTGTTTCAGCACCACGCTCCACTGAGTGAGCTAAACTGGCCCTCAAATCATTATATTTAAAAAAAATTCTAAAGCCCAATTAAGATATTATATATAATTTCACAGCAAACATTAGGTTTTAGTACACTGAATAACCAGGAGGTTTGTGGATTCTTGCAACTCGTTTCATATGGAAGAATATGGAAACTTGCATGTATCTGATGTCAGCCTTTAACAGGTTGCCTGGTGCAACAGGTAGACATAACTGAAGGTGTCCCTAGTCACAGATCTCAAGAATACAAAGAACAGTGCCAACAACCTGCATCTGTGATGCAAAAGCACACTATCAACTTACTGAACAACTGTATGTTTTAGAAACTAATCCCAAGCATAGAGCTCTAAGAATAAGAGAGGAAAGAAACCAACCAAGGTACAGCATGAAACGTGTGCTGCACAGCCTTCGGAGAAGCTGGGAAGAAGTAACGAGAAAATACAATTTTGTATTCTGTGAATTCCGATTCTTAAAAGCTGTCTGAGCAAAGTGTCTACTGTTAGCTGCCGTATAAAGATGAATGGGAAATGGGTAGCTGAAGTATATGAAAGGAACAATAGTCTAAAAGCTAATTGCTCTAATTTCCATATAATTCAAAGAGATAAAATTGCCTGAGCAGTATGACAGAGGTAATTTACTCCCATGTCATGAATACCTAAGGCTTACATGTTTCCCTATTCAAGAAAAACTTGTGTAGGAAAGTTGAAACAGTGAGTTCATGTATACATTTCTTTCCAGGGTGAGGTTTGCCATTTAAAGACGGTATGTAGCTCTTGAGCCTGAGCAGGGACAGATCTTATCCAGAGAAGCACCCTTCCCCTGCACAGGGCTCAGGTCCCCCACCACAGCTTGAAAGTCAGCGCACACACACTTTGTGTACTAGCAAAAACTCCTGCTGTCCCCAAAAGCCTTCTGGACAGGGTCTCTGTGGTTCGTGGTGCCTGATGATATGTTGATGATGATATGATGATATGTTGCAACGTGGTGCCAGAGCTGCACTCAGCATTGGGCCATCAACCTGAATTGCTGGATCGCTGCCTTGTCTTACAAAAGCAGAGGAGAGCATCTCCTGCCTTCACAGGAGGCTCCAGTAACAGGGAAAGATGTTGTAACTGGAAGTAGCAACTAAACTCAGTACTGGCAGTGCTAAGTAGCAGCACTTCGTTAGCTCAAAAGTTAGGAGAGTAAAAGGAATCATTATTCACACAAAAGCATACATCAAAATGCATTTCTTTGAAAAACTAAAGCAATTAATCTAAAATGACCAGGATAGAGAAAATAATTAAATCTATAGCACCGAGTGAAAGGAAACGTTGTCAATACTATTATACTGTCTTAGGCTCACAGGATAATTCAGGCTGAAAAGGACCTCAGAAGGTCACTAATCCAACCTCCTGCTCAAAGCTGGAGCACTTCTGAGCCCAGACCATGTTGATCAAGGATTCATCCATTTGGGTCCTGAAAACCTGCAGGGTTGCACACTCCTGGGCAGTGTCTCCCACTGCCTGATGGGGGAAAAGTATTTCCTTTCAACCAATCTCTTATTTCAGTTCATGCCCATTATCTCTTGTTCTCCTACCATGCGTTGCTGTGAAGAGCCCAGCTTCATCTTCTTGCTAACCTCCTCACTGGTACTGGGGGACTGTTGTTGAGTTCCCCCAAAGCTTCTTCTCTTCCAGGCTGACCAAGCTGATTCCTTCAGCCTCTCCTCACAGGACAAGTTCTCCATCCCTCAACCATCCTGGGGACCTCTACTGAACTCACTCCAGTTTGATCATGTTCTGGGGTCAGTATCTACATGTTGCCTAATGGATGCTGAGAAATGGGGGATAATCCCTTCCCTCAATCTACTGGCTAATGCAGCCCAGGAATGTTCCCAGTTACCTTCTTCTTTGCATGCCCAGAAGTGTACTACAAGAGGATTCACTGAGCAATTTTCTGAGGGAACAAAGTGAGGCTGACAAACTTGCAGTTCCCTGGGTTGACCTTTGTGTCTTTTTGAGGATGGATGAAACACTAGACTTTCTCCAGTTGTTGGGGACCCCGCAACAATCTCCATGACCTTCCAAAGATCACAGAACGCAGCCTTGCAAGGACATCAGCCAGTTTTCCCAGCAACCTTGGATGTAGCCCACCTGGTCCCATGGACTTGTGTAAGTGAAGTTCTCATAAATAATCCCTGACTCAACTCTCATCCACTGCTGGCAGTTCTTCCCTTTGAAACATGTGAGATCTTGTAACTGAGGACTATAGCAAAGAAGACACAGAGAAACTCACGCTTGTCCGTGTCTGTTGTCACAACCCAGGCAGCAATGGGCCCTTGTTTTCTTTGTTCAGCCAGAAACTCTTCTTGTTGCCCTGACATCCCTTCCAAGTCTCCATTCCAGCTGCCCTCTGGGTTTCTTGATATTATTGCCTGGCCAATATTTCTAAACTTCTCCTTCATAGCCCGTCATTCTTCCACCTCTTGTATGTTGCTTTTCTGCATTGGAGTTCTGCCATGAGCCAAGCCTGCTGCTGTTACATCCACCTGTCTTCCTGAACATAAAGATGTGTCCCACCTGTGCTTGGAGAATGATGTTCTTAAAAGCTTTCGAGACCTTCTGAATATCTTTCAGAGCTGTCCCATGGGATCCCACCTACCAATTCCCTGAACAAGCAACAGTCTTCTCACCTGGAGTCAAGGGCCCATATTACACTCCTTCCTCTTTCCCCACAGGATCTTGGACCTCACTATTGAGTGGTCACCAGAACCATGGATGCCATTGACTATCATGTCTACAAGAAGCTCTTCTTTGTCAGTGAATATCAGATGCTGGGGAGCATCACTTTGCTTGGTCCACCAAGTACCTCTGCCAAGAAGTTCTCCATTGGTCCAAAGCAAAACATTAAAAATAGATATGGAAATCATAAAAGCATGAGCCAGGTTTACAAGATAGCATTCAATAAACCATCCTCTGTATTTCAAGTGAGTTTGTGAGTTTGTTGCAAATAAAGTAGAATTAAAATTGTAGAAGTAGTTAGGCTAAGGCTTTGACTGGCCAGGTAGGCCTTATGAGAATAACAAGTCCTGGGAAGCAAGAAGGAGTGTGCCGAAGAAGAAGGAACAATAATCAAAGGAATCGGTAGGGCATATAGGACAAACAGAACTAGCAGAAGTAACGAACAGTTGCTTAGGGAACAGTTGCTTAGGAATAAGAAAGGTGTATAGTATAAACAAAGGGGTCTGGTGATGGGAATTAGTTAACCATTATCCTTAGGTTAGACAAGCATGAAAATTTATAAGTTTGGGGATAATTAACAATTGTTTCTGTATGAGGTAGAATTCTGTATGTAAGCCAAGTTGTAAAAGGTATAAAAATCAAACAGAAAATGAGGGTCTTTGGAATCCTGACTTTGGACGCTAGTCCTCAGGTTCCCGGGCCCTGAATAAAGCACCGCATAAACTGACACACTGTTGGTTTGTGTCTTTGTTTACGGGCAACAGTTTTCTGGCGACCGCGGCAGGACTCCGGAGGCGGCAGGAGCGGTTCACGGGCTGATCCACTCCAAGCCGGCACCAGGTGATTTCTGGGGAGACATCAACCCGTGCCCGACTCCGCGCTGGACGGACAACCGTAAGGTAAGCCCGAAGGTGCTTTATTCTTTTAAGGTTGGGTGCCTGCCCATAAGACGAGGACTCATCTCGCAGGGTTGGGCAAAGGTTCTGGTATTGGGAAGCCTAGGCGCTGGCCGTAAGACGCAGCGAAAGCCGCGCTGAGCCAGCACTTGCCACTCGCGGCGTCGAGAATAGGCAAGTTGGTTGGTATTAAGGTAAAAGGGTTATAGTATTGTAGTTGTACGAGTGTGTGTGTGTGTGAGTAGTATAATGCTGTTTAAAATATTTAGAGTTCTATCGTGCAATGAAATCGATATCCCTGAGGATTCTCCTCTTGGTTGTTTATTGAAACGTTGGAAAGATGGTAATTTTGGAAAGGAATTAAGAAAGAGAAATTTAATTGATTATTGTAATTACGTATGGCCTGAATATGAAACAGAAGGAATGCAGTGGCCACGAAACGGTACAGTGAATTCAGAAATTATAACCCCCTTAATGCAGTTCTTACGGGAAAATGAAAAATGGGAAGAGGTGCCGTACCTTGACTTATTTTATTACTTAAAAGGGAAACCTGAATGGCAGAAAGAATGTGGAATGATGGTATTGAGATTAACAGATAAGGAATGTGCTGGTTGTAAGGAGTGGAAAGTCTGGTTCTCGGAACCGGAGGAGGATGTGTCTTTGTTAGTTTCCCCAAGCGCGCCGTCGCCCCCCCGAAATACCACCACCGAATGACCATAAGGTCACTATTCCTGTTTTAACAGAAGAGGAAACAGAGTCTGAAGAATTGTTGGCTGATAAGCCGAGAACGCCGCTTGCAGAGCGGACTCGTAAAGGGAGGTTAGAACGGAAAAAGAGATTGCTACAACCTCATTAGATGGTCCCGTTACGGGAGGCTGTGGGGGGAAGTGGAGAAAGAATTTTAGTAAAGGTCCCATTTTCTCCGAGTGATCTGATGATTTGGAAGCAATCGGCAGGGGCATATAGAGAAAATCCGGAGAAGGTGGCTCGGGTAATAAAAATGGTGATAAAAACACAAAATCCAGATTGGAATGATTTACAGGTGTTATTAGATACTATAATGGATTCCACTGAAAAGGAGATGGTGTTTAAGGCTATGACAGATCGAGCGCGAGAAATGGTTAGGATGCGGGTTATTAAAGGTGATACTATTAATAATTTGGTGCCCAGAGAAGATCCCGAGTGGGATCCCAACTCCGGGGAGGGGTATCGTAGACTGAAAGCGTACCAAGAATTATTGACAGATGGGATACGCGAAGGGATTCCGAAAACATTGAATTGGTCTAAATTGTATTTGGTAAGACAAGACAAAGGGGAGTCACCATCGGCGTTTTTAGAGAGACTGAAGGAGACGGCTCGGAGATATACGGATTTGGATGTGGAAGCTGAGTCAGGCAAATTACAATTGGCATTGATTTTTATGGGACAATCTCAGGAGGACATTAGGAAAAAGCTGCAGAAGCTAGAAGGGGAAGATACACGGAACTTGGAGAAATTATTAGAAGTGGCCTGGAAAGTATATAATAGTAGGGAAAAGGAATCAGTAAAGAAACAGCAAGCGAGCATGCTGGCAGTCCTGCAACAGGCTTCTCAAGTGAATAATAGAGGAAGGGGCCGGGGGAGAGGAAGAGGTAATGAACGAGGAAGAAACTTCGGGTTTGGGGGTTTTGGAAATCAAGTCCCGGGAGGTCGGGAAAAGTTGGGACCTAATCAATGAGCGCTGTGTAAGGGCCAGGGACACTGGAAAAAGGAGTGCCCACTTAATTTGGGGATGGGAACACCAATGGGTGGTAACATAGGTGGAAATGCATTAGGAAATGAGATGAATTTGGACGGAGGGATGAATTCTGGTAACGGAATGAACCCTTTTGTAGGAGGACCACAAGGTGTCCCTCAAGCTTTTATGATGAGAAATTATCAGAATCAAAGCTGACTAGACCGAGATTTAAAGGTTATTTTGGAAATAGGGGGGGAACCAATGGAATTTAGGGTAGATACCGGGGCAAGTTTTTCGGCAATGAATAAACAAATGGGACCTTTGAGTGATTCTACAGTGCTTGTTGTTGGGGTAACTGGGGAAGTAGAGGAAAGGACATTCCTGCGGCCACTCGATATAAAATTTGGGGGAAAGGAGTTTGACCATCAGTTTTTATATATGCCAAGCAGTCCAGAGTGTCTACTGGGAAGAGATTTACTCTCAGCATTACAAGCAAAAATCATATTTGAAAAAGGAAGAGTAAAATTAAAAATACCGGAGGAAAATTTAGCAAAAATTTTTATGGTTAGGGAGGTGGAGAAGGAGGAAATACCACCAGAGATTGAGCAGGCTGTAGTACCATGGGTGTGGGAAATAGGAGCGCCAGGGAAATCGAAGGCAGCAGTACCTGCGATAGTGGAATTAAAAGAGGGGGCCCGACCGGTAAGGATACGTCAGTATCCTATTAAGTTGGAAGCCCGGAAAGGAATAGCCCCTATGATAACTCAGTATATGGTATTAGGAATTTTGCAGGAATGTGAATCCGAGTTCAATACTCCAATT
The DNA here is from genome assembly GCA_020746105.1 of Trogon surrucura. Lineage (NCBI taxonomy): Eukaryota > Metazoa > Chordata > Aves > Trogoniformes > Trogonidae > Trogon > Trogon surrucura. Next base: position 187,625,307 of record CM036617.1, read on the forward strand.
TTCCCAGTTAGAAAACCCAACGGTAAATACAGACTAGTACAGGACTTACGAGCAGTAAATTCCATCACCAAAGATATACACCCAGTAGTAGCCAATCCATATACTTTGTTAACATCTGTGTCTGAGAAATTTCAGTGGTTTACAGTAATTGATTTGAAAGATGCTTTCTTCTGCATCCCTCTGGCACCTGAGAGCAGAAATATTTTTGCATTTGAATGGGAAAATCCGGAAACTGGACGTAAGCGCCAACTCACCTGGACCAGGTTACCTCAAGGATTTAAGAACTCACCTACAATTTTCGGAAATCAGCTGGCCAAGGAGCTCGAAGAATGGAAAACTACCCAGGTAAAGGACTCACCTTTTTCCTATGTTGTGTTGCAGTATGTAGATGATATTTTCCTGGGTGCTACGAATCGAAATCTCTGCCAACAATTGACTATTGAATTATTGAATATGTTGGGACAGGCTGGATACCGGGTATCCAGAGAAAAAGCACAGTTAGTAAAACAAAAGGTCATCTATCTGGGGTGTGAAATTTCACAAGGGGTTCGCCGATTGGGAGTCAATCGCGTCCAAGCAATATGCGCAATCCCCGTGCCCCGCAATCACCAAGAATTAAGATCCTTTCTAGGGATGGTCGGTTGGTGTCGCTTGTGGATTCCAAACTTTGGATTGATGGCCAGACCACTTTATGAAGCAACAAAAGAGTCTGTATTTAGATGGGGAAAGGTGCAAGAAAAGGCATTCCAGGAATTGAAAAAGGCACTCAAGGAGGCACCTGCTTTGGGTTTGCCGGATTTGAATAAGGACTTTCAACTATATGTGAATGAAAGACAGAGACTGGCCCTGGGTGTGCTTACCCAAAAGCTGGGATCCTGGAAGAGGCCTGTGGGATATTTCTCCAAACAGTTGGATACGGTAAGCGGAGGATGGCCGGGATGTTTGAGGGCAGTGGCGGCCACAGTACTCTCGATTCAGGAAGCCCGTAAGCTAACGTTGGGAAGACACATAACAGTCTTTGTGCCCCACATGGTTATAGCAGTATTGGAACAAAAAGGGGGGCATTGGCTCTCATCAAGCAGAATGCTCCAATACCAGGCCCAGTTAAGGGAACAGGATGATGTGGAATTAAAAGTAACTAACCATGTCAACCCAGCGGAGTTTTTAAGGTCCACACAGGAAGAAGGAGAATTAGAACATGATTGCATGGAAGTGATTGAGCAGGTGTATGCCAGCCGGAAGGACTTGAAGGACGTACCCCTACCAGATCCGGACTGGGAGCTGTTTACGGATGGATCCAGCTTCGTGGAAAATGGTACCAGGTATGCGGGATATGCAGTGGTCACATTACAGCAAATAGTAGAAGCAAAAGCGCTACCCCCAGGCACATCGGCACAAAAGGCCGAGATCTGGGCTCTAATAAGAGCCCTAATCCTGAGCCAAGGAAAGAAAGTCAATATTTGGACAGACTCTAAATATGCTTTTGGAGTAGTGCATGTGCATGGGGCTCTGTGGAAAGAGAGGGGGCTTCTCAATTCGCAAGGATCGACGGTTAAACACAAAACTGAAGTTAGTTTACTACTGGAAGTTATCTACAAACCATTAGCAGTGGCAGTAATGCATGTTAAAGGACACCAAAATGATCCAGGAAAAGAATTTCAAGGGAATCGGCGAGCTGATCAGGTTGCCAGACAAGTGGCAAGAGAGGTATGGACTCAAATGGCACTAATACCAGTTCGAGATCAACCGGCTGCTGCATATATGGATGAGAAACCACACTACTCACCGGAAGATGAAAAACTGGCTCAAATGTTACAGGCAAGGAAGAACATCAAAGGCTGGTATGTAACTCCGGTGGGACAAGTAATATTGCCGGTAAGAATTATGAAAGCAATACTAGAATCAGAACACAACAAATGTCATTGGGGTGCAGAAGCAATGGTGAAATTCCTGAAAAATGACATATTCTCAAACCAGATGTTAACATTAGCAAAGAGAATAAATGCTATGTGTCCGGTATGTATTAAAAACAATCCAGTAATTAGGAAACAGATTCAGATGGGCAAGCTGCAAGTAGGGCCTCAACCGGGAGATTACTGGCAGATTGATTTTTCTGAGCTACCAAAAGCCCAAATGTATAAATATCTTCTGGTGTACGTGTGTACGTTTTCAGGATGGCCTGAGGCCTTCCCTTGTAGAACTAATCAAGCTAAAGAGGTGGTGAAAACACTTCTGAAAGAGATCATCCCCAGATTCGGGGTTCCGTTAGGGATATCATCAGATAGGGGCCCACATTTTACAGCAGGAATTGTCCAACAAGTTTCAGCAGTATTAGGGATAACCTGGAATTTGCATACTCCTTGGAGACCACAATCAAGCGGGCAAGTGGAAAGGATGAATCAGACTCTAAAGGGTCAAATTAAGAAAATCTGCCAAGAGGCAAAAATTCAGTGGCCGCAGGCATTGCCGTTAGCTCTACTAAGAATTAGAATTAAACCAAGGGAAAGGTTAGGAGTAAGCCCGTATGAGATCCTATACGGCAAACCCTACCATGCAGCTACTTATAAGGGAGACCCCCATCTGGTAGGAGACCAGATGATACTAAATTATGTGTTATCTCTAAATAAGACTCTTACAGCTATTAGAGGAGCACTACAGTGGAATCGACCTCTATCACTGGATAATCCAGTCCACGACATACTTCCGGGAGACCAAGTTTATGTAAGGAACTGGTCAGTGGAACCCCTGAAAGAAACATGGGACGGTCCTCACCAGGTGATCATGACCACCTATACGGCTGTCAAGGTCGGCGGGATAGACAACTGGATTCATTACACCAGAGTCAAGAAAGTTCCTACGCGATGGTCGGTAGAAACTTTATCTCCTACACGAATGGTATTCAGAAGCAAAAATTAGGAGTAATGGTTCTCTTTCATCTGTTGGCATTGGTAGAAACTCATGTAAAAGTTAATGTGTCTGAACCGTATCTGTTAGTACCTGAAACTACTGATGTTAACTTGACTTGTTTGTTTACTGATGACCAGGGAGCTGGATTTGAGGAAATTAATGCGAGATGGAGGTGGATCACGGGAGATGAATTAATCACAAAAGGAATCGAAACCATCTGGGATGTGACACGTCAGGAAGGGAAAACTACCCTGCAGATACCCAAAGTGTCAAAAGACAATGAAGGAAAATACACCTGTGTGATCTGGATACGGTATAGTGTTGATTATGGGGATATGAATCTATACGTTACTAACACTTCACAGAAAGAGGAGACTAGGGATGCAATTCAGATAATCCCAGCAAACAAGAGGGTGGAAATGTGGGATGGCCCCCCGTTGAAAATAAATTGTACCTTTAAATTTGGAACACAGTGCAGTCAAAAGGTCCAAGTGAAGTGGTGGAAGTTCAATGCCAGTCAGCAAATGTGGGACCCACAAACAGCAGGGGTAAGCTGGAGGTCAAATAAGTTGAGAGGTAAAGGATGGTTAAACATAACAAATCCCAGGGTTGGGAGGACAGAAGGGAAATATTTGTGCATTGTTATTTGTGGAGCTAGCGGAAACTATGGGATTAGAAACGTAGAGTCGGTACCCCATCAGCATCAGGGAATAAGGCCAGAACATGGAATATATCCGGCAGTGGAAGGAAAAGACGTGATTCTAAATTGTCTTGTACAAAATTTAAGTTATTTGGATTACGGGTGGTGGTATAAGGGAAAGAATTTAGAAACAGGAGGAAAATACCGAATTGAAAATAGGTTCCAATCGATAGTCTTGATCATTAAAAAGGTGAGCAGGGAAATTGATATAGGACAATATTGGTGTTGGATAGCCCGGGATGATTGGTGGGTTAATGGAATGGCGACGGTGTATATAAAGAAGAAAAGAGTGGTTCGACAGGCTATCGAAGAGGGTAAACTAGCTAAAGTCGGGAGTCAAGAAAATTTAATAGTAGGATTAATTAGAGATTTTGGACAAATTCAGAATGCCACAACCATTACAGCATGTTTACCTATGCCGCATGCAGCAGGTGATCCCATACCCTGGGGAATTATACCAGTTCTCGGAATGCCCAAAATGTTACAGAATGTTTCCTGGAATTGTAAGTTCGTCACTACCACAACTTATGAATGGGTAAATGTTTGTATATTGATTAGCAAAACGAAAATAACTAAGAAACAGTGTGAGCAAAAACCAGGATATTATGGATGGATCGAAGACCCGAAAATTAAAGGAAATTGTTTAATTCGAGACAGTGTAGTGCACCCTCGAGGCCCTGATTTATGTAGTAAAATGAGAACTCGGGAAAAACAAGAGAAGCGAGAGGAAGTGTGCCAAAATATCACCAATTCTACAACGATGAAACAATGGCAAACAATCTGGGGACCAAGCCTGTTAGAAACATATAGTTATATTGGACCAGTACATTGGTGTATACATTGGAAGGGAAAGAAGAATCAAACTTATTCACAGATGTATAAGGAAAGTAGTGAATGAAGAGAAGAGACACAGCTAATAGGGGATTGGAATTGTACACAAATTTACACTTGTGACACTCCTGATGAACATATTGGTTTAATGCCGGTTCGAATGCTATTGCAATTGGGTTGTGAGTGTAGAGGTTATAATCATTCCATCAGAGAAAGTTTAAAGCAAGTTGATTGCAAAACAGCCACAGTAAGGAGTCCAGGAAATCTGGTATGGGTAATGGGACATGGACATTGGACCACACATATGGCTGTCGATGGGCCAGCTACTCAGATTACCTTGGGAGTCCCAACACTTTGTCCATTCTGGAAATATTCAAAACTCACCACAAAGGAAATGCAGGGAAGACAAAAACGGGATATTGGTGATGATATCGACAACATAGGATTAGGAAATGACGAGTGGCACGAACCATCTTCAGGGGTTAAGTTTGGGTGGGTATTAGAATCTATATTTGCACAGGTATCAACATATCGAAATCGGGAAATGTTGTTTAAATTATTGGGACAAACTGAAAGGCTTGCAGCAGTAACTAAGAAGGGATTTAGGGATTTGAATCTACAACTACAAGCAACCACTAGAATGACAATACAAAATCGAATGGCCTTGGACCTGATGTTATTAAAGGAACATGGAGTTTGTGGGTACCTGCATGGTAGAGTTGATCATTGTTGTGTGCACATCCCAAACGTTACTCAAGAAATTGAAAAGGACATTAGCCAATTGGAACAAATCGAAGGGAAAGTCCATGAAATTCAGAAGGAAGCAGAACACAATTGGATAGGAGAAATATTCAGCTCCCTGGAAATTCGAGTTTCTGGTTGGATATCATCTATTGTACAATATGGAATCATGATTGTTGTAATTATCATTGTTGCCTTGATTACGTATAAGTGTCTTTTAGGAATGATCATAAGAGAAGGACAACATACTCGGAGAGTCATGAAGGCGATGACACGCAGGGAAGTGATATTCCCGCAGAACCACCTGCAACCCCATCCAGACAACCCACCCGCTTACCAAGAGACGACAACCTAAATGGTTGAGCATCCTTGCGAAGATAATCGAAGAATGCTCAAAAGGGGGGACTTGTTGCAAATAAAGTAGAATTAAAATTGTAGAAGTAGTTAGGCTAAGGCTTTGACTGGCCAGGTAGGCCTTATGAGAATAACAAGTCCTGGGAAGCAAGAAGGAGTGTGCCGAAGAAGAAGGAACAATAATCAAAGGAATCGGTAGGGCATATAGGACAAACAGAACTAGCAGAAGTAACGAACAGTTGCTTAGGGAACAGTTGCTTAGGAATAAGAAAGGTGTATAGTATAAACAAAGGGGTCTGGTGATGGGAATTAGTTAACCATTATCCTTAGGTTAGACAAGCATGAAAATTTATAAGTTTGGGGATAATTAACAATTGTTTCTGTATGAGGTAGAATTCTGTATGTAAGCCAAGTTGTAAAAGGTATAAAAATCAAACAGAAAATGAGGGTCTTTGGAATCCTGACTTTGGACGCTAGTCCTCAGGTTCCCGGGCCCTGAATAAAGCACCGCATAAACTGACACACTGTTGGTTTGTGTCTTTGTTTACGGGCAACAAGTTTGCTCACAAGACTATTTTATACATTAGGAAAAGAAAGAAAAAAAGCCTTTTGTTTTATGTCGAAGGAACAGAGTGGAAGGAATAGAGTAGAAGAGTGGACTGTTTTAAACTCTGGCTTGCTGCATGAGATTTTTAGCTATTGAAAGGTCAGAAAGGACCCTGAAAGATGCATTGATTGTCTTCTGAAATATGAGAACAACCAATTAGGTCAAATTGCATCTCTGTTGCATAATGCTGAATCTAATAGCAATCAATATAGGATGCCTAAGGTTTGAGTGTTAGAAAGAATGCAAATGAAGGATGCTCTTGTGTGGAATGCCATGTGGTATCCAAGGACATCATCTCGTCTTCAGCAGTCATTGGGTTTGGACTGTTGGGGCTGCAGATTGCACCTAAACCATGCTGCTGAACAGTCATGGTAATCACGTCCTTTACAAACTCATCTGATTTCCTCTAGAGCTCATTTATAACTTTGCTAACAATAAATTACACCGTTAAATTGTGTGTTATGCTGGAAAAATGCTTCCTTTTCCTTGTCTTAAACATACAGTCGAGGCTGTCCCTTAGCTCCTGTGTAACAATGGGGAAACGATGAGCAGCAATTCCCCATTCATTGTCTTTCCACTGTTCTCGGTTCTCATAGATTGCCATCAAAGCAGCTCTCAAGCATTTTCTTTCCTGATGAACTTCCCTTGGGATACATTTCATATGTCCATCTGTCTCTTATCCCCTTCCCATGTGTCTCTCCCACAAACACCAGTTTGAGAACTGTTTACAAAACAGTCTACAGATCTCCTGGCAGACTCTTAAGCAAAACACAGTCTCTAGCCAAAGTCTGTGTTTTGGAAACTGTGTTTCTTCAGTAAGTATAGTTTCATTTTTATTTGATTTGCTGAATGCAGTTAGCTAGCATTTTACAACAGCTATATTTCATCAGCTGGAAAGGTGGGAGGGACTCTGATGCTGCATTTGGAAACGGGAGTGGGAGAAATGTCAGGAATGGCCTTCACCAAGGCCTTTTAGGTTTCATGTATGCAGAGGGCTCCTCACATCCCGTGTCAAGGCGACTGCCCCATGGAAGTCAGCCCTACTGCTCGGGAATTGAGGTGGGAGGCTTTGGAGGAGGAATCGTGGATTGCCAGGGAGAGGCAGGACAGGGCCGCTGGGTTGTTTAGCCGCAGCGCACAGCACATGCAGGCATTTGCTTCCCTGGGCCGTGGACTTGGGACTAGAGCTGTACCGTCCTGTCTGCCTCATGCACTTAGGAGCTGGGTTTGTGCCTTTCATGCCACCACCCTTTCCCTCTACATGTGACATGGGACAGAGAGCAGCAGCTTTGCCATACCAGCTTCCTTTGTGCCAGGGCTCCTGCGGAGCATAAGGTGATCTTAAAATATGCGGTCAGGGGGATTTGGGGTATTTTTGCCTTGGCTTTAGTGACCTTAGGAGCAATAGTCTGTATTCAGTACTGTGTTCCTCTCTCTGGTGCGCCCAGCATAAGAAAGACATGGACCTTTTGAAGAGGGTCTGGAGAAGGGCCACAGAGATGATCAGGGGACTAGAGCACCTCCCCTGTGAGGACAGGCTGAGAGAGCCAGGAGAAGACAAAGCTCTAAGGAGACCTTACAGCAGCCTTCCAATACTTAAAAGAGGCCTACAGAAATGATGGGGAGGGACTCTTTATCAGGCGGTGTAATGATATGACAAGGGGTAATGGTTTTAAACTGAAAAAAAGAGTAGATTTAAGTATTAGGAAAAATTTATTTTCTGTGGGGTTGATGAGACATTGGAACAGGTTGTCCAGAGAAGCTGTGGATGCCTCATCCCTGGAAGTGTTGAAGGCCAGGCTGGATGGGGCTTTGAGCAACCTGGTCTACTGGGAGGTGTCTCTGCCCATGGCAGGGGGCTGGAACTAAGTGATCTTTAAGGTCCCTTCCAATCCAAACCATTCTATGATTCTATGATTCTAGGAAATAGGTGCCAGAAAATTATTTCTCGCTGTGAAGGTAGAGTTTCAGCACACAGCAGACGACAGAGTGACAAAGCAGCATGTCACAACAACACAACTCCCCACGAAATTCCCTGTACTGTTGTGTGAGGCTTTATGATTCAATACATGGCAGAGCACCTTTGCAATGTTTTTCCTTACGGAGCTGGTAAAGGTGCACTTTACCATTTTTATTAGCAAACCAGGTCCACTAATATTTTAATTCTCAGGTGAGGACTTACTTTTGGGGTAACTTGCAGTCATTCAGTTCAGAGCTGCATGTGTTGTCCTTGCTAAAAAAACTCCTTCCCCTGCCTCTCATCCTCTCTCCCATAAACACAAAACCCACCAACCAAAGACATCATTCTAATACAGCTGGGACAGGACAATGTCTTGTTGTTTCCTTTATGGTGGCCAATAATGGTGATTAAGAGGAAAGAAAAACAAACCAAGGTTATTGATTTTGCCCCTGGTGTCGTTTGGTTTTAGTCTAGACTTTGGAAGACCTAGAGAAGTTTCCTGAAGTCTGTCATATTTTATGGGTACCTAGCTTACTTCAGTTAGATACTCAAAACTCAGTTTTGAGTTTGAGCAGAAGTCTGTCAGACACACAATTATAGTTTGTCGATGGAGAGAACTAGTGGGGAACATCATCAGACGGAGCCTCTGAGTTTTCAATTTGAAGTCATACACTGTTTAACCTATAGTGTCATAAAGTAAATCAACACTTATGTTTTCTCTTCTGTGAATAAAGCCTTTTTCTTGCAGCTACATTGCTGTAGCACACTACGCAAGTGGATAGTCCTTTTTCTAACTATTTTATCACAGTAAATGGAGTAACCTGAAGGTACTTACAAAGTTGACAGGCATTTCCTTTGACAGTAGTGTCAATACTGAAGACTCTTCACTTTCTTTTGGTTTAACTGTTTAGCACAGTTTTAGTTTTCTTTAGTACCATAACACGCTAGACCTTTCCCTCTTATCTTTCCAGACTTCTCTGCTAACGGCCGCAAACCTTAATTATGTAAAGTTAAAAAGAGAAAAAAATAAAGCACTGGTTTGGCCAGTGCAGATAACATACAGGAGATAACAGCATTTACCTACGACTTTCTCCAGCATAATCGCTTGCAGAGTATACTGAAAATATACAGACAGGCCATCTGCGTAGGGTTTCTGTGCATGGTCTGGACAATATTTCTGACTAGATCCCAAGCTGATTTAAGTTGGCACTAGTGTGTAGACTACACTTCTAAATGATTTCAGTTATGTGCACTGAACTCATGTTTATCTCAAATTTAAACAAAGTTTAAATATGGCTGCAGATCACAAGCTCTTCTAACCAAAAGCCCATTTATTTCTACTTGAGTGACACAAATTTTAAAGCTGGTTAAAACTGCTATATGGCCATATGCTCTTCACTGAGCAAACTGAAAACCCTGGTTCAGAAAGGCTTCCAGAATATATTGTCTTTGATACTCTGTAGAAAGAATTGATATGGTAGAGAAAAATTCCACTGTTTTGGGGAAAAAAAAAATTTTCCCTATTTATCCCAGGGAACTCACATTGGGAAAAAAAAAGTAGAATTAGATTTAAAAGAAATTTTTACATGAACCATTAAATTTACTTTTGAAAGAAACTGACAAATATTTAAAATGTGCTTTCCATTGGCAGTACTTCCAGTTAAGATATTTTATTTCAGAATTTATCAATTCAGAGTTACAATTCCTATGTATCATCAACAAAATGTACTGTTACTATTTAATATGATTCTATTTTCACTACATTATGATGGACAGTAATAGGAATACCATGAGTATTTTGAAAATTTTTCTCTATAGATGTCTGTATCCCGTGTTTGTATTGTAACATGAGGTTAAATTCAGTTAAATCCTATTTCAGAACTCTACAGACACTTCATTTATGATTAAAAAATATTGGTGGTTTCCATTTAAAATTTTTTAAAAGACATAAATGTATATGCCTTAGCTCATAGAACCTCTTAATCTCTAATATTAAGATTATAAATCATTAAGTCCAGTAAATAATGTATACGTTTCTTTCATATACTATCAAATTGCGCTTACTTTATACTGTTGAAATTACACATCTTTTTTTTTTTTTTTTCCAAGTTATACATACCATTTAGTTTCTGCTTTGTTTAGTTTTAGGTAGCAAGTAACTATTACAGATTTTGTTGCTTCACTCCTGTTTCTTGGTGAGGGTGTTTTCCTCTCAAAACCACACTCATCCATTTTCCCATGTGTAGTTGTAGGTGGGTCTCTAGTGCTGGAGAAATCAGGAAGGTTCTGGTGTTCTCCTTTATTGGTGACCTCAGTGGGCATACTTTATTTTTATAGTACTTGTAGGAAATGTGGACATAATTTAACAGGAAACTCAGGTTAGGATTTAGAATTTCAGTTAGACCTTGAAAAGAGTTTGAGGAAACTATGGTACTTCATTAAAGGGTTTGAAGATCTTGTTTCCTAAAGCATGAGGAAAAACAAGTAAACCAATATTTTATGAAATGAAGCTGTTAACCACAAATGTTTAGATCATCCAACAAGAGTTTTTGAATGAAGGAGAGGCAAAGTAAAAATAAAATGCAGAGACCTCATGCTCTGCGTCCCCACGGAGGGGCTGGGCATTTCAACATCAGCCTTGGAGTGGTGGGATCCAGGGGGACACCGAGCCACCACCACCAGTGCCACCACTGTCCCCCTACCCAGCCCCCGCTGTCATTCCTGCTTTCAAAACAAGTACTAGAGGTTCTGTAAAGAAAACTGAGCTTGTGCCCCATTCCAGCAAGAGGGATTACCTCTGCGTTTCTCCAAACTCTGCAGTGGTTGTGGTTCAAACATTGTTTAACCCCACATTAGTACAGCTCTGTTGAATATTGAGTCAGCTCTTTTATTTTCTTTCAAGCAGGACGAAATATCCTCTCATGCCTTTCTAAGCTGTTGCAACAACTGGAAACACATCTGCTTTTTCTCCTGTGTGGACCTGTTGTGTACCGATAGTGAAGGACACAGAAAAAGATTTCTACTTCTTTTTAATCTTTCTTCTGTGATTTTTCATAGTCTTATTTGTGTTTGGAAGGTATCCAACATGGAAACTGCTAATTCACAACTTTTTGTTGCATGTTACTGGATTTGCAGTTCTGGCAGTTCTTAAGAATCGGTCTTTGATCAGCAGCTTAGGCATTTTCCCCAGTGCCTCTATTCAGGCAGTTTTGCAGGGTTTTCCTGAGGTCACTTGCTGTGGAAGGATCACATTTCTGATCAATCTGTTAGATCAACAATTGCTTCAGTGTTTCCTAGCCTCTGTCACAGATTTCTGTTTCACTGTGCACAATCAGGACCTTTTTAAACTCTGTCCCCTATATGACACCCCAGGTAATTACTCACTGGCCTTGTGCTAAAGGCAGCTCTGAATAATCTACCTACAGCAAGGGAACACGTCTCCCTGGGATTCACAGTCAACAGCCCAGCAAGTATGCTCTCTTTCTACTTAGACACTCTGCTGTTAGAGGATTAGGAAAGATTTAAGAAACCACATGTTTATTTGACTTATCTTGCATTACGCACAGGGTTTCTCCAACCTTTAAGTTTCTCAGCTCTGTGAATCCTTCACTCTGCACAGCCTCTCTCTCGGCAGTCCCCTTCTTCTCCAGTTGCACGGTGTGTGATGACCCTTCCTTTAGCTTTTTGTTCTCCCGTATATGGTTTTGCTGGAAGGTTACCCTTGAATGTCTTCCTTCTGCTCTTCCCAGACAGACACCACCTTCTGGGAGCTGGCTGCAGTACAGTACAGGGTTTCATGGCTTTCACTACTTCTAGTTCAGATCAACACTGTTCATAGAATCATAGAATGGCCTAGGCTGGAAGGGACCTTAGAGATCATTTAATCCAACCTCCCTGTCATGGGCAGGGACGCCTCTCAACTAGATCAGGCAACACACTGTTGTTAATGTGCCTGTGATGACAAGCCAGTGCTGAGACTTAAATTTTCTTCCTTCCATCTATGTTGGTAGAATTACAACAAGGACTGAATAAGGAAGCATCTTCTCCACATCACTTCTGATTTTATATACCTTTGCTGGAGTGAGTGCAGAAGAAGGCAATGAAGCTGGTGAAGGGCCTGGAGAATAAATCTTATGAAGAACAATTGAAGGAGCTGGGGCTATTTAGTTTGAAGAAGAGGCTGAGGGGAGACCTCATCACTCTCTACAACTACCTGAAAGGACATTGTAGAGAGGTTGGTGCTGGTCTCTTCTCACAGGTAATTAGCGATAGAACAAGAGGGAATGGCTTCAAACTGCAACAGGATACGTTTAGACTGGGCATTAGGAAAACATTTTTCACAGAAAGAATCATCAGATATTGAAATAGGCTGCCCAGGGAGGTGGTTGAGTCACCATCCCTACACGTGTTTAAAGATTGTTTAGATGTGGTGTTGGGGGATGTGGTTTAAGGGTGAACTTTGTAGAATAGGGTTAATGTTTGCACTAGATGATCCCAAGGGTCTTTTCCAACCTGAATAATTCTATGATTCTACGATAAATGTCTCTTTCCCACATATTGAGTCCTGCTAATTTAATTTTCCCATTCAGAAGGTGTGCCAAACTTTGGACCATCCCTCTTGTCTTTGTCCTACATCTGTACTACTTCTACAATGATTTTTCAGATTATGGGATCTGAACTGTCACCAGTAAGGCAGTGTAAATTTGCCTCATCTACACAATGCCATTGTTTCACTTCTGGCTTGATTTTTATCCCTTCCCTATTACTGACACAGTCTATAGGCTGGGCCTCTGCAATCGTTTGGCAGAGGACAGGGGAGCAGAGAGGGCAATGCTGTCCAGATGTTTTCTCCCTGTGCTCATGGTCAATAAAGCTCCTGTCTGACCTGTCCTAAATTGTACTTGTGTTATTACACACTTGAAACGAGAGATCTCCAACATTTGACAAAGCCGTGTGGCTTTCTGACTGCTGCTCACAGTGATCTGAGAGCTTCCCACAGATCTGCCAGCAGTGACTCCTAGTTCACTTTTTCTGAATGGTAATAGCCAATTTAAAATCCATTAAGTTATATATGTCTAGTTAAGACTTTTCCCCTCTGTATTCATTACTTTACATTTATTGACATTGAATTTTGTCTATTATTTTGCTGTCTGCATACCCAGCGTGTGTTCATCGGATTACATGTAGATGGATGGCATCTGAGCCAGTCGCCATGTGCTCCTGTCATAGACAGGGTTGTGATTCCTCCAACTCCAATGTGTATATCCCAAAGAGACATGGGGATCGAGCCTAAAAATGCCTGTTTCTCTCCATCGAGTATGAAAGGAGCCTCAGGTGACTCTTGGTTTCTCTAACAGCCATGTTACAGGTGTCTGTAGTTAGCTGAGATGAGTCCCACGTGTCATATTTTGAGCTGTCTCTGTCACATTGCACTCAGCTTTGTTTTACATTGACCTAAACTATTTTGTATCATTGACAAAGTCTGCCAGGCTGCTGTTCACTTTTCTCAGTTAATTTATGGGTAAATAGAGCACGCAACTTCATAGATGCTGGTGATAGTCCTCCAGAAATGTCCCTTAAAAAAAAAAAAAAAGACCTCTTGTTCCTACCCTTTCTTTTTTTACTACAAGAGCTTTATTTATTTAAAAACCTTTTGGGAGGGACCTTGTCAAAACCTTTTTGGAAATATAAATATGCGGCATTGACAGCACCACCACACTCTGGGCCCTCACTGACTCTTTCCAAGGAGCTCGGAGAATTTAAGAGATAGATTTTCTCCCAACAGAAGTAATAGTATTTCTTTTTTCCCAATTGTATCTTGTTTGCCTAGTGTCTCTTAGTTCTCGTAAGTTTTCCAGGTCAGTGTTCCTAAGTCAGAATTACGGGTCTGTAGATCTCTGGACCTTTTCTAGTTTTCTTTTCCAAAACAGGGATCACATCTGTCTTTTTACTCCCTTAGCACCTTTTAAGTGGTAGGTTGTGCACTGCAGTTAGCAGTTCTTTTAGAGTCCTGGGGAGATACGATAGGCTTCTGCTGATTCATTACTGCCTATTTTATTGATCTGTCCTAAATCTTACCCTACTATGTTTGAGAGGCTTCTATTTGTTCTCACCAGGAAAGCCCATGCAACGGGAACTCCTCAAGTTCCTCATTCGTGGTTACAGAGTCCCACTTAGTTTTTCTCTTTCTGGAAGCCCTGTGGGCCTTATTGATTACCTGACAGGCTGCCAGCTTGCAGTGTGTTTCAGAAAGCTTTAACTCCTTCTTTTGATTCCTTTAGCCAGTTGTCTCTCAAAATGTTTTTCTGACCTACCTCTTTATGTTTTCACCTTTTGCTTACTAAAATGTATTCTTTACCCATCTCCTAGCAATTTGTCCTGTGTATTGTTTATAATTGATTTTTTTTTTTCTGTTTGTGTTTTAAAAGTAGAACAATATTCTGTTCATAGTGGTTAGGTAAAGTGAAACAATGACCTACATTAGGCACATATTATTTCCTGATTATTATGGCAAAGAAATGGTTTGCCCATTTCTCCTCACAGGCTGTACTTTTGATAATGAGAAAGAGAATAATTTCCATTAGCCTGAGATCACAGAACCACAGAATCATGGAATGTTGGGGTTGGAAAGGACCTCTGGAGACCATCTAGTCTAACCTTCCTGCCAGAGCAGGTACACCTAAAGCAAGTTGCACAGGGTGGCATCCAGGTGGGTTTTGAATGTCTCTGGACTTGGAGACTCCACCACTTCTCTGGGCAGCCTGTTCCAGTGCTCTGCCACTCTCAAATTAAAGAGTTCCTCCTCATGTTTAGATGGAACTTCATATGTTAAAATTTGTGTCCACTGTCTCTTGTCCTATCACTAGGCACCGCTGAAAAAAGACTGGCCCCACACTCCTGATACCCATCCTTAAAGTATTTATAAGCATTGATGAGATCCTGCCTTAGTCTTCTCCAGACTAAAAAGCCCAAAGTCCCTCAGCCATTCTTCATGAGAGAGATGTTCTAGTCCCCTGATCATCTTTGTAGCCCTTTTCTGTACCCTCTCCAGGGTGAATGGAGAGGCTGAATGTAGGCAGCAGAGGTATTTGTGCTCTGATACCCTTCCTTTTCATGCCATATTTAGAAGAAGAAACATCTTCCATTTTTAAATTAATTGAGTTAATATTGTTCTGACAAGAGAGGGACTTCCTCAGAGAAAGGTGAATAACATAATTAACAAAACATAATTAAGAAAGTGGTGCTGAAGAACCAAGTTGCTGGCCAGATGCTTCCCTCAGTACAGCTGCCAGACTCACGGGGCTCTGGGTGAGGTGGGTGCATCCCTGACACCAAAGGCCAAAATCTGCCCTTTGAGAGCACAGCGGTGCAGGGTGATACACAGAGTCTGTCCTGTGGCTAGGCTTGTGAAAAAGACAGAATTTGGCAAAATAACTTCTCAGGGCTGAATATCTGGCACTTGAAATTCAACACATACTACGAATTATAAGCACTTGGTCTTTTGCAGCTTTATATCACAAGTGTGCATTGTGTATGTTCTTTGTTCCAAAAGTGAGTTTTTCATCACATTAATTTGTAATATTCCATGTTTTCAATTTGTACTTTGATATTTCTTTGCAGATATTAGCCTGACACCTGAAACAAGGTATAGCCTACTAATGCAGTCCACACTCTCCACGTTTTGATCTTAATAAACCCTCTAGTCTCTGGAGGGTTTTTCTAGAGGGAATGACAACTGATTTGGGGAAATAGCTATATTTGAAAATTTGGACCTTTGTCTGTGACAATTCATAAAGACAAAAGTCAAGAGCTATCCAATAAATTACTGGCAATGAATTGTCAACCTTGTTCTATTAATTATCACAGAAATAGAAGAACTACCATATTTTAACAGACCACTGGTCTGATGAGTCCATTACCATTTCTTGCACAGTGGCCAATACTGTACGTTTCAAAGAAAGTTTCAACAAGTCCTACAAAAATATTATGTAGTAACACCCCCCACATGAACAGTTCTTAACTTCTCGCAGCTAGTGCCTGATTTATGTCCTCAAGCATGGCAACAAAAATTCTAAATGGTTTCACACCTCTTTTCCCAAAATGACCCCTTCAAGTACTGCCACGTGGCTGTAAGAGACAGTTACCCAAGCTGAGCACTTGCCTGTTTCAGAGCCCTGTTAAGGACTTGCACTAAGACAATTTGCAGGATAACAAAGAATAGGCAGTTTATTAAAGTGACAGATACAAGATTTGGAGTTACCGTTGATAAATTCACTCTCTGCAACAGAGCTAATATATAGCAGTAATGTTAGCAAAATACTATCCCGGGTATTTCTCACCAAAAGTTGAAAGCGTGGTTCTTACCAAGAAGGCGTCCCTGTCTTGGGTGAAGGAGAAGGAGCACAGCTTGTCGACTGCCTCTTCTGGGTTTGTTCTCTCCCTCTATCGATACACTCCCTCCATGCTCCTGATATACTGTCTTCCCCCTCCTCCGGGGTGACATTTGGCATGATTTGAGTGTAGAGTGGGTGACTATAGTCATATAGGGATATTCACAGAATCAATCATAGAATCATAGAATCATAGAATCATAGAATGGCCTAGGTTGGAAGGGATTTTGGGGATCATCTAATCCAACCTACCTGTCATGGGCAGGGACTCCTCTCAACTAGACCAGGTTACTCAAGGCCTCATCCAACCTGGCCTTGAACACCTCCAGGGAGAAGGTATCCACAACTTCTCTGGGCAATCTATTCCAGAGTCTTTCCACCCTCATACTGAAGAATTTCTTCCTAAGATCCAATCTAAATCTATTCTCCTTCAACTTAAACCAATTTCCCCTTGTCCTATCAGTGGACACTCTTGTAAAAAGTCCCTCCCCAGCCTTCCTGTAGGTTCCCTTCAGGTATTGGAAGGCAGCTATTAGGTCCCCCCAGAGTCTTCTCTTTTCAAGACTAAACAATTCCAGTTCCTGCAGCCTGTCCTCATAGCAGAGGTGCTCCAGCCCCTGGATCATCTTTGTGGCCCTCCTCTGAACTTGTTTCAACAGATCTATGTCCCTCTTACAGTGGGAACACCAGAACTGGACACAGTATTTGAGGTGGGGTCTCACAAGTGCAGAGTAAAGGAGGAGAATCACCTCTCTTGATCTGCTGGCCACACTCGTCTTGATGCATCCCAGGATGCGGTTGGCCTTCTGGGCTGCATGAGCACACTGCCGGCTCATGTCGAGCTTCTCATCTATCAACACTCCCAAGTCCTTCTCTTCAGGGCTACTCTCAACTCACTTTGTGCCCAATTTGTATTTGTGCCTGGGATTGGCCTGACCCAGGTGCAGGACCTTGCATTTTGACTTGTTGAAGCTCATGCAGTTTACACTGGCCCATTTCTCAAGCCTATCAAGGTCCCTCTGGATGGCATCTCTTCCCTCAGGTGAGTCCACGGCACCACACAGCTTGGTGTCGTCAGCAAACTTACTGAGGGTGCACTCGATGCTGTTGTCTGAGTCACTGACAAAGACGTTGAACAGCACTGGACCCAGAACAGACCTCTAAGGAACTCCACTTGTCACTGGTCTCCATGTGGACATCGAGCCATTGACCACAACTCTTTGAGTACGAGCTTCCAACCAGTTCTTTATCCACCGAGTGGTCCATCTGTCAAATCCATATCTCTCCATTTTAGAGACAAGGATGTCATGTGGGACGATGTCAAATGCCTTGCACAAGTCCAGGCAAAAAAAATCCACTCTGGCCCTTGTGGCCTTCAGAATTCTGTTTTAAAGCATTTTACCTGTGTGTAGGATGGTGTTGACATCATTAGTCTCCGTTTGGCCTTGTTCTTTCGCCAAAACATGGCTGTCCTGGCACCAGAAGACTCCCTCTTTTGGCTGGTTCTCACTGTGCAGGCCTTGTTGATCTCCAACCCCAGTGTCTGCACAACAGATAAGCAGACACCTGCATTCAGCAAGTCTCAAAACCTTGGGATAAAATATCACAAGTACCTGAAAGACATTAGACCAACACGTGGGTTCCACCTGCACATTGTGGGTTTGGTTTTGTTTTTATTTTTTAAACAAGAGTTAATGACTTTTCAGGTATTTACTTCATAACTGCAGGTAAAGGACACTTGTATTTATCTCTGTAGCAGATAGTGGAAAAGGGGATTTCCCCACATTGTTCTGTGGGGACAATTTAACCACAACGTTAACAGAGGGAATGAAATCTATCTTACCCTTTCACCGTGGCCTCTCAATCTCCAGCTCTTGCTCATTGGAGCACGAGAGGGTTTAAGAACACAGCTACCTTTCCAATTAATAAGCACAATTATCTTTTAGTCACTACTATGCAGATTCATTTTTATTAACAAGTCTGTATCTCTGAGCATTTTTTATTGCTTGTGATCCTTTTTCCTCATGTGATTCAATTCTCACCTGGGTATATAATACCAGTGAGACCAGAAAACCTAGTAATTTGATCATGCCGAGTGCATCTTCAGTTGTTTGAATGCTCTAAGCATCATTTTCCTGATGTTCATTGACTAACACATGGTTCCAGATTTTATTTAGTGGTCGGTGATTGTTTCTATAAATATATGTTTGGGCATGGATTGGATTCATCTGGCAACACTGCTTAAGCATGGATGACTGATGGACCATTACAAGCCATTGACTGTGGAGAAGGTTAATCAGACAAATCCTCTCATTAACCTGAATCTGATTCTCCTCTTCATTATTGAAAGCCAAATAATTTTCATTTTCACTGTGAAGTTAAGGAATGAGTTATCTTATTATAAAATATGTTTATATACATATTAAGAGTGTGTGTAGTTTCTATAAGTTTCTATTTATAAAATAGGAGATATGTTGTGCAAAAACATTTTGCAGTTTTCTGCAATCAGGAAAAAACAGTACACGTAAATGAACAGAAGAATGTTCTTTTCCAGTGCATAAATGCATGAAAATGCTTTTCAGAGACTTATATTGTCAGCTGATGACCTTGATGGCTCCTTTTTTATTTTCCTACAATTTTTCTCTCTTCTGTGTTGTTGGTGTGGGGTTTTTTTTACTGCCCATTTATTTCCCCATCATTTAATGTTAATCTTTTATTTTCCTGGGGCTGCTTCCTTGCTTAAAAGACATGATTTTCTAGTCCTTTCAGTGGTGGTCCTCATACTTGTTTAGACTCTTCACAGTTTTGCACACAACCTTAGTTAGTAATCTCATAGGTGGTACACTCGTGTCTCCTAGTAATGCATTTGTACTGTTAAAAACAGATCTGTCCATTGTTAGCTTTATTTCTCAGACCACTAGGTAAAACCCTATTTATTTACCTTATTTGACAAACATGCTATGCCAATGTTCCACGGTGAGTAGTATGTAAATAGCAGGTCAACTTATTCTTTGTGCAGTTAAAAAATGACATATTTATATAATTTTGAATTATTAATGACAGTGTGCTACATGTATGACTCTATCTACATGTGGGAGAGGGAACAAGACTAAATGAGTCATAAGTGTCCTCTTTCTTTGCTGCTGTTGGACTACCCTGTAAGATTCATGTTGTAAAGAAAGCTGAAAGTGATAGTATCTCTAGCACATCCTATGTGTGTATGGGGATGCAAAACCACAATTAAATGCTTCAAATCTTGTCTCTGCTGCTGGCTGACCCTGTCAGGATCTTAAATTTCTAGGCACCTACATTTCTGCCAGTAAAGTCCTAAATTTCTTGAATGATAAGTTGAGAACATGACCAACGTCATCTCATTGCTAAGAGTAATTGCGTATTCTGAGATAGCCGCTAAACATGTATATTTCTAGCATCAGATCAAGGTTTTGATTTTTTCTCCAATAAATGTTCTGTATCAGATAACTGAATAATCAGGAGACCAAAAAACAGAATGCCTACTCTTCTACTCCAAGTGGCTAGATTAGAGAGTAGTTTTCTGGCTTGTTAGCCCAATAAACATGTAATAATTTCATAAAACCCAGAATAATTTACCCAGAGAAACTGAGGGACCACCATCCAGTTTTATGCTGATGGTCACAACAACATCTAGGTTAAAATTGCCTTGGGCAGAGAAGAGTTACCAGCTCTCACAGACACGAGTGGGTGTTCTTGTTGCTCCTAGAAAGCAAGAAAAGCGAAAAGGTCACATCAGCAGCTTCCTAGGGCTGAGGCAGAAGAGGCTTTCAATCCAAGTCCCTTAATGCCAGCTAGGTAAGAGGGTTCCAGATTGCTTCTGGTGGCTTTCCTAGATCCCATTCAGAGGCGTGTGGATGTCTCCATGTATTCAGCAGGGAGCCTAGGTACATAACCCAGGTCTGGTTATTTCTGTGGACGCCAGGATCTTGGATTCATCCTGTATTAACAGTCAACCTAAATTATTGCCTGGAGTTCCCCATTGACTTCAGAGGAGCTCAGCAAGACTTCTGTTCCTGGTTAAGGTTTCCAAAGTTATTGGGATGAAGCCAGCTGAAAGTGCCAAAAGTTCAGAATTGCAACACTTGGTATTGCAACATCTGAAGACTTTTGTGGACTGATCTGCTGGGGAAATTCTGGTTAGGTAAACGCAGTGGTGTTTTACAATTGGCTTTAGTGGCTCTGGAAGTCATTTAAAGAATTCTGTACAAAAGCTAATGCTGCTACTCTAGAAGTAGGTATTAACTGCCTTTGCTCTGATAATATTGAGGGATCAAAGCTATTCCTCCTAGGTCTTGCTATAATGAAAGATGGGTTTTAACTGTTCTTTAAAAGCAGTGAATCTTTTCAATTCTTTTTCTCCCAAAAGCTCTTTCTATCAGATGTATTTTGATAGAGTTAGAATCATGTCCCTGTTTTCTTACTAAATGTTCCTATTTATATGTTAAAAAACCTGGCAGGTTTGCTAGTACTGTAAAAAAAAATCTCAAGGGGACAGCGTTTTTTAAGTGGAATGGGATTTAAAGTGAGAATTCATGAATATCCCTTTGGCTGGGTATGAGTGCAAATCCTAACAGAGATCTGCGACATGTTCTTGTTCAGCAGAGTCCAGCTGGGAGCCAGCACGCTGGGTCTATGCAGCCCTTTGCTCTCTGCATCAGTAGAGAAGGAGGTCGCCTCTCGTATCCAGCTCAGCCCAGCCCTGTGGTTGGGAAGGATGTAGGTGACCCAGCGCACGTAGGAGAAGGGGCCAGCGTGACTGTGGTTACGGCTGGAGAGTAAGCTGTCTGCAGGGGTTCTTAAAACCTGCATCACTTTTATGAAACTGAGATACTGTCAGCCTTTTGGTTTGGTTCTTGATGAAGACATTCAAGGTTGTGGAAATCTCTCTGAGCTCAGCACTAACACACGTATCAGTAGACATCTGTTTTGGTTTTGGCTGGTTATTTCTGCATTAATACTGACTCTAAAGACGTCTTCAGAATACAAATCACTGCATTGTATCATGCATCCTTAATACAGAAAGCAGTTGTAGTTCCTGCCAAGTCGAAAACATCTGCCTGAGGGAAGATCTTGCATGCCCAGGGTGTGGAGGTGTTGCTGTGAGATAGAGCGACAATGGTTATTCCAACACTGTCCTGTTACATGGCTCTCAGCTCATTTCACTTCATCTGACCTGCTTCCACCTAATTTTTTTTCTACAGTGCCCTTAAACCAATGGATGAAAAGGACCCAGGAGCTGAAAAAATCTGGAAGAGCTACTGTTAGCTGCCATGGGATTAGATCAAGAACTGCAAATGCTGTAGGGTGGAAGGAAGGATAACACCACTCAAGGTACTGGTCCAAATTTGCATGCCTGATTGAAAGCCACTGAAGCCCAAGAACACACACAAAGATAACTCATTATTATACTTAATGGGAGGTTGGTTTTATTGCATCGGCTTTCCTTTATGTTACAGAGTAGTTGGACAAAGCAGAGTCTTGCCATCTTCTTGGCATCTTCTAGAAGCGTGGAAATGTTTCTGTATAAAGAGAGATGGAGGGACCCCAGCTGCTTGACTCAGAAAGGACATAAAAATATAAATGCATGAATAGAGTCAATATTGAGTGGAAGATGCACAAAATAATAAATGTTATAGAAAATCAAGGTCTCCTATTTATTCTTGAACATAATGGCAAAACAAGGCAATTTGAAACAGAAGTGAAAAACAGCATACCTTGAGTGGTGCATTATTAACTTATGGTATTGATTGATGCATCAAAATGAAGGATTTAGTTAAAAAAAAACCCCAAAACTAAACAAAACAACAAAGAAACATCTCTGCATAGCGAATGAAAGGATCTAAACCCTATTACATACCACTAGATGACACAAGCCATGGGAACAAGAGGCAAGCCCCTAATTAATCCGTAGTGGGTTTCTTGTCCCTTCCATTTGGCAATGACATGAACAGGAGTCAGAGGTGGTCACATCACTTCTCTGGCCAGGTGTTGCAATTGTGTACAGACAGGTTTAGACATGATTTTTCTAAAATGCTCAGTACAGATTGCGTGTATCCACGTTTCCAGATAAAATGTGTTTGACATGACTTCAGTTACATGCACTATGGACAACCTGTTGTCAAGAAACAGTTGCTTTTCACAGCCTAAGCAATACTAAGGAAACTGAATTTGGCAAGAAACTTAACTGAAGAGGAGTACACTCATTCCTGAGGTAACTCCACTGACCTTACTGGATCTCCTCCAGAGTTCAGTCTAGCCTTGACCTGTTTTTCTGTAGTTCACAAGTCGTGTGTCTGGAGAACTGCTTCTGCTGTTCCATCCATCTTTGTTCAGAGTAAAAACAACAGAATTAAGAAGGGTTCAGGGAAGGGTGACATGATTGAAGCAGAGGAAAGCTCTCATATCAAGGGAGATTGATAAGGTTGGACCTGTTTCCCTTAGAGACCAGAAAAATAAAAAGGAGACATAAAAAAGGAGATGAAATAATACATATTATAGGAGCGCTCATCCATGCACTCCTGGTGATTCACTAAAGGACCTTTAGAGCTCTATGACAATGTAATCAAATTAAGTTGCTGGCACCTGCCTCTGCCTGCCCGCTGGCTGCTCAGTTGGGCTCTCTGCCCTGTGCCTCTTTGCCTTTTGGGGTATAAAGGCTGAAAAGGGCCAGTATAGGGAAGGTAGGGAAGGATCCTCTGTTGTGTCTGTTCTCCCACCCATGAAAACAGGGGTAGTCACAGGGAGTCAGAAAATATTCCAAACCATTTTAAGGAAGGGTTAGTGCTTTTAAAAGGGGTCCTCCTGTGCTATTTCATCCTTTCTTGGTTACATCTCATTCCTATGGCGGAGAAGACCAGCTAGTACCAAAGTCACTGAAGTTTGAAAGCCATAAATGACAATAGGGTAAAATAACATGACCTGTCTTGAACTTTTCTTGAAGCTCACTGCTGTCACTAAATGAGGTAGTGCTCCACACTCTGCCATTTCCACCTTCACCTTCTGCCTATCAGTCTGTTGATATACCTAACTCTGTCAAGCTGATGTGACCTGCCATGCAGGTAAGGATCTAACATGGCAAAAAACAGGGCTGGTCATCTGCTGGGGTGGTGACCTGAACTGGCTGATTGCAGCTGAAGCGAGTGATGACTGGGTGCTGGTTTTATTTGCAAGGCACCCAGCTTAGGGTTTAGGGCTGTTTTGTTGTTTTATTTTTTTTTGTCTTGTGATAATTTAAAATCTTTGCTATGTCTGTCTTCTACAATCACTTTGATAAGCAGGTCGGTGATTTGGCATTGCGTGATGCAGCTTTCTCAGCTGCATCTAGTCCAGTCTCTGTATTTAAAATATGCATTGGTCCCAAAGGAGCCTGTGCAGCCCAAAGCAGACTGTGCCTGTTGGCTGGGGCACTCACCCGGCCTGGCAGAGGTCTAGGCTGCTGCTTCTGTGCCAGTGTTTCAGTATTATACAGTAAGATGCTTTTATTTGGATGAGTAGTTTGATAATTGATGAACTGATTAAGAATCTCTTACCCTCTTGGTGCTGCTCGCTTTCCAAGAACAAAATTTTGGACTCGCTCACTCTTTTACAACTAGGAGTACCCTATTTCACACTGCAGGATTATAACATGCAGATTTCAGTGCTGAAGGAAAATTCATTTCCCTTAATTGCCTCTCGCTTACCAAGAGCCTGTGCCAGCAGGTGGGAAGACACTTGGCTGCTCCTGCAGGATGCACGGTTCCCTGGACAGGAGAGGAGGTGCGCAAGGAGGGGCAGAGAACGTGAACATGCTTCCCAGGGAAGGGCAAAGCTGAGGAAAGGCAAAGCTGAGGTGTCTGAGGTTTCGGCCACAGCAGGGAGCTGGCTGCCTGAGTCAAGCTGCTATCCTGCATCATCTGAGCCGTGAGAGTCGACCTAGCCTGTGTGCGTACGCCATGGTCAGTGTGGAAGGTGGAATTTCACAGAGGGATGAAAGTGGGTCAAAGTGAATGTGGTTTCTCACACATTTGCAGTAGACTGGCAACAGAAACACGTAATCAGTTACCACGGTTCAGTTGGTAACTCTAGGGGGGTGATATTGAGATATCATGAGACCAAGTCCTAAAAACATGCCGCCTCATGCCTCTGTATTTCATAAGGAAGAACCATCGTAGCGATCTCTGAGGATTCACTCAAATGAGTTCCCTAAGCAGTCCATGATAGCACTGGCCTTCCTTAGTAAATTCAATTTCATGTCAGTGTACTTCATTCTATGAATTTTTCATTTTTTTGCTGCACAGCTTCAGCAGCAGCAGGGATAAAGAGTGCCACGTCCTCGCCTTTTGCTCAGTGTTTCTCTCACAGCACACCTGGGTTCGTAACCTGGCAAACCCCAGAAATAGTAAAAATACATCTCTCTTGCCTGGGATGGTCACTTATGCCCAGCAAACACCTGCAGGTGTGGCTGCAGAGAGAAATGTGCTAATTTGGGAAATGGGAAGGGCCAAGACAGGTGCTGGGATATTGGGACCCGCTTGCAGGGACCAAGCCCTAGAAATCAGTGGCAGATTCCTGCTCCCAGACTGCTGTGGTTTGTGCTGGGAGGTCTGAGTCTCTGGTGCTTTTCTTTGTAACATCTTTTTAGAGAGTCTTCAAATTCCAGGAGTTTATTCTTGTCTTAATACAAAAGGATTTACACTGATCATTCTTGTTAACAGCTGCTAATGGGAATTTTATTCTTAAATCTCCCGTGTTTTGAAGTACCATTTAGTGTTCAAAGCAAACTAAAATGTGTAAGCATTCATGGAAAGAAGAAAAAAATATCAGACTAGCCTCTGCACTGCCTAGCTGATGTTATACAGCCTCCTCTGATTAGCTTTAAAAGTTATTTTTTGCTTAAGTATGCAATGTAGAACCCTAGGCACAGAACTTTACAGTGCTTATCACTTCAAACACGATACCATCAACTTCCCCCCGCTCCTCCCCGCAAAAAGAACAGGTTGTAGGTGTGTAAGGGACTCCCTTTTTTCCTTCTGCAAAGGGTCTTTGCTTTCAATATCAAAAGGCTTGTCTGCAGCGATTCCCCAGCTGCTTCAGCCCGACTCCAGTGACAGCTGAGGCCGCAGGTGAGCTCCCTGCAAAAACTGGGGCACCCCTCGAGTTCAAAGCAAAGCAGCTGGAGCTGGCTGGGATGCACTCTGCAGACACGTTTCCCTTCATTATTTTTTAAATTCCCTTTACTATATTGTTTTGCCGTATTTCATGTTCTATTTTTCATCTCCTTTTTCTGACCCACTTAATGATGTTGCTCTTGAAATGGTTTGTACAGTTGTTAGAGGGGAGCCGGGGAGAGAGAGCAGCTGTAAAGTAGATGCTGGGGTGCTCTATCCGATAACCCTCTGTGACTGCCACATCCCTCTTTCTGTTCTCGAGGCCTTTGTACGTGCTGACCTGACTTAGGTGAGTTTATCTAAGGAATTTAGGCAGTCAGTGCACATGTCAGTTTATGAGGGACCCTTATGTGAAAATTGAGTACATATATGGACAAAAATAATAATAGAAGAGTATGTAAAGGAATTGCCTTTCTAACACCCAGACAAAAATGACAATTTTGTGTGACCTAAAGCATATAGGATGAGCTTTCTGATGATCGAGTGTAGGAATGCTTACTTAGCCCCCAAATATCAGGTTTTTTTCTATTTTAATGTATGTGAAGAAGAGAAAGATAATTTGCAAAGTCAAGTGTAAAAGTAATAGTGTCATGCAGCAATTGCATGACACTATTGCAATTTCACGTGGACTTCTGAAATGTACTGTTTGTATATCATTTTTTAAAAACTGTAATTAAGAATATATAAGCTTTTCCATCCTAACCTCTAGCTCACATCTATTGAATTGATGCCTTGCATATTTGTTCTTTCCTGGAATAAATGTCATTTGCTTTTAGACTGAGCAAAATTTTCTCAAGGAGTCTTTAATAAGAACATGGTAGAAAATATGGCATAATCATCTTCATATTTTGTGAGATTTCTCCAGCTTGAAAGATCCCTAGGCCACATATCAGAATATGGATGCAAAAGTTAATTTATAAACATATCTGGCAAGTTATTTTTAAAATGGCATTAGAAAACTCCACTGCCTTGCTGTAAGTGAGGAGGAAGGGCTATTTGCCACTCTTCCCACACCAGCCAATCTCTAGAAATGTGTCTGGCTGAAACAAAAGGAGGGAGACAAGTGTAACAATCTGCATTTGTACTTAATTAACATTCAAAGTGGGTTGGCTTTTCATGTTAATAAGCCCTTAATGATTTTGCATGCGAGAATGTCCTGTTTAAAGAAAGAGGGAACAGCTGATGAGTTCAAATATAGGAAAAAATAATTAAGGTAATGCATGCCTGCCTCATATTGAAATTCGTAACTTGTGCTGCCTCAGTTGTGAAATGCCCTCATCTTTATTCCGCTCCATACAGTTTCGTAGTCAGCTGAAAGACTGTTGCTAGTAACTGTTTATCTTTAATACCTTCACTAACAGCATTATTCTGCAGCCCATTTTCAACACACGCTGCATTTTAGAAACAGACCTTGTATTAGATCACATCATAATGGCCTCTATCCCAGAGGGCAGAAACAAGCTACTTAAATAACTTCTTTATTGTCTTTTTGAATGCTTACATGGGCAACTCTGACTCTTGTAGGTGGTTGGATGATGGGGCTGGACTGCTGAAGTGTGGGCAGGTGGCCATGGCCACTCATTATTAACAGCAGTGGGGGGGTCTCTGGGGTGGGGGTTCCTCATGTACCCCTGGGGAGCAGCCACCAGCAGGACTTGGCTCGCTGTCAGTAGCACTGCATCACTTGGGACCTATTGAAGGTTGATGGCAGGTTTGCCTCTGACTTGTATAGGTAGTTCTGAACCTTGTTAAAGCTGCCTTTCCCTTGAGCAAAAGGAGTGGTATGTGGCTTACATGCAGGGAGGAATTGCTCTGCTAATCCATCAGAGAGGTAAATTGCATCGCATTTAGCCAGTTAAATGTGAATATTGGAGAAAACAGTCCATTAAATTACCATTTACTTGTCCTAGAGAGATGTTTCTGAAGAAATCGATCACAAAGGTGCAGAAGAGCCACCAAGTCTCTTGTCAGTTCCTGGTTTTGCTGACAGAACATCATTATTTGTTTGGAACAAAGATGGTAGTGCCCAGCTCTGGGTGAGTCACATAGCTTAAACTAAGTCCCTTTAAAATCATCTTGCTCATTATTGTACGGGTGAGAGACACGTGTGCTACACCTGTTATGTGTTACTTGGAAGTGGTATCTTGGATGCTGCAGGGGGCTTTACCCCAACCAAACCTCCAGAATGCCTCCTGGTAATCGTGATCAGACCCAAGGGCAGAGGAGAGACTGCCCCACCTCAGGACAGCCTGTGGCAAGTGCTCTTCCTCTCAGCCACCCAGGGCTGGCTCTCTCTGGAGACTTCAGCAGAAATCCCACCTACTCAAGAGAAGAGGAGTGATTGAGGGAGCTGAGACTGTTTAATTTGATGAAGAGGAGGCTGAGGGGGGTCCTCATCATGCTCTACAATTACTTGAAAGGACGTTGTAGAGAGGTTGGTGCTGGTCTCTTCTCACAGGTCATTAAGGACAGAACCAGGGGGAATGGTCTCAAGTTGCAACAGGACAAGTTTAGACTGGACATTAGGAAGAAATTCTTCATGGAAAGAGTGGTCAGACACTGGAAGAGACTGCCTAGGGAGGTGGTTGAGTCACCATCCCTGGATGTGTTTAAGTGTCGCTTAGATGTGGTGTTGGGTGATATGGTTTAGGGGTGAACTTGTTAATGGTTGGACTCGATAATCCCAAGGGTCTTTTCCAACCTGAACTGTTCTATGATTCTATGAAGAGAAAGGTTGATTTTCTTCTTTTTTTTTTCAGTTTCTTCCACTCCACTCCCACCACCAGACTTCTGTTGGAGGTTTCACTTTTGAGGAACTGTGTTTTTCTGGTTTTGGGGTGGGTATTTTTTTGTTTGGGTTTTATTTTATTTTTTTTTAAATTCTCCTGAAGAAAAACATGTGTTGTTGAAAAATTTCCAGTCAGCTGTATCCAGGACAATTGAAAAACTTCCCCAGAGAGCCAGTCCTGATAGAAATGGGTGAACGCAGCCCTTGGGACTGGAGGAAGCCTTCAGGAGCAGCTCGGGAGTGTCACAGGTATGGTGGGCGAGCAGAGGGGAGGGGAGGGAACGCCATTGGTGGTCCCAGACAGGATCCCACCATCTGCCAGGGGAAACAGGGAGCTTTCTCTCTCAGGCTGGGAGCAGAGAAGGGCAGAGGACATGAAATTACATCTCATTTTATTTCTTTTTTTCTTTTGTTTCATCAGTAACATGTGAACTATATATAAAAATATTGCGTACCTTTGTAACTGATGTAAATATCCAGTTT
The DNA here is from genome assembly GCA_020746105.1 of Trogon surrucura. NCBI lineage: Eukaryota > Metazoa > Chordata > Aves > Trogoniformes > Trogonidae > Trogon > Trogon surrucura. The sequence continues at coordinate 187,654,247 of CM036617.1, forward strand.
TTTTTAAAAAAATTGCAAAGTTCTTTTTGGGTGTTGTGCTTTTTCCTTATTTACAATCCTGAAAAATTATTCGGTTACATTTGGCTCGTACCTAAGATCCAGATCTAGAAGCACTCACATGTCTTAACTAAAAAACATTTACAAATGTGAATCTTAAAAACCACTTAGCACCTCTGTAGCTTTTTTACTGGGTGATACAAAAGTGATGGAACTTTGTTCACACTTCTACAAGTTATAATAAACATATAAAGCACTGGTCAGATTTCCATCACACCTCCCAGGAAGAATAAAAACTAAACACACTTTCCGACAGATACAGAGCACTGAAGATCAGTCTAAAAGATAAATGAAAACAATCTTAAAATCAACTCTGTTTGACAACTAAAATTTTCAGCCCTAGCCACTATCAGCTTTCAGACTATAAACTGTCTCAAAGCAGATATTAATGCGACCAATGGAAAAAAGTCACATAAAATCTGGATTTTTTTTTTTTCAGTTAAATTACATCACAAAGCTGGGAAAAGTTAGTTTTCTGGTGTTACCTGCTCTGTACTAGGGACTTACATGTATCTTTGCAACAACACTTCTGTCTTAAGGCTCTGCAGAATTATGAAAATTTTCATACTGTGAGATCTATAGATCGGTACGAACATATGTATTTTTTTCTCATTCACATACTTTTTACGGAGTGAATGTATTTCACGCCTTTTTTTCCCATCACTAAGCTGATTAATCTAAATTGAATCTGTTAATGCAAAATATTATTTTTTTCTATTAACACACACTGCCCCTTGCAGAAAAGTTCTTTACTAAAGTACAGTGTTTCTGGTCCAAACTGAGAGGGAAGAGGAGGAGGAGGAGGAGGAGAGAACAGAGGAGAAGGGAAGAACATTTCTTTTCCTCTCTCCATGGGTAAGTGTTCGGGGAGCATCCTGGGATGCTGAAGGCTTTGACTCAAATCAGACTTCCCTGGCTTCAAACTTGGCAGGACTGTGCCCAAATACTGGGTGGTAGCTGGGATTAGAGGTAGCTGGGAAGGACTCTCTCAGTTTCTTCTGAGGAAGTTGTTTTAAATAATTACAAATTGGCATGGGGACCTCAGTCTACTTTTCCCAAATCCCTGGTGCAAATGTTTTACTCCAGCTTTTTCCAGGCTTTTGAATCTGTTTGTGGAAAACTTCCCAAGGCCTTGGGTTTGCCTTGGGTTGTGGAATATAAAATAATTTGGACTCTTAGCAACTCTCTGGGGAGGGACAGTATTTCCCATTCAGCTGTAGGGAAAAAAAAAATTTTTCTTTTTTACTCTATTTTAAAGACAGCTAAGAGATAGATAATTAATTCCTTGAAGTTGCCTTCTCACAGAGCAATTGATGTACAAAATGTTAGATTAAGCAAGCTGGTCTCACTGTAGGTACGTTAAATAGATTGAAAAGAAAAAAAATTCTGGGACATGCTTGCCGTGAAATTAATTAGGTGTTCAAATAATAGGAGCCAATTTCTGTAGAAAACAAGACTGCTTTTGAATCTTCTGGTGTGGTTCAGAAATTCAATCCTCAAATGGAAGAAGTCTAGAGGACAGCACTAATGTGTTGGTAAGCAAAGGACACAGACCAGTGAATAAGAATACATTATCTGTTGAGACAGCTTCATCTCTGTGATGTATTCATCATGCTACAGTAAAAGCACTTTGACCCCATGTCTTGAGGAATATTTAAGTTTTACTGTTGTTGCAGCGCATTGCATGTCCTTCTTGCTGTTACTGCACACTCAGTATAGGTTTTGGAATTGTAAATGGGGTGTGTTGAAGAGTATTTCTTTACACTTAAACAATCGTGGGCCAGATTTTCAAGGATTTTCAATACGTCTGGCTGCAATGGAGGCAATGAGATCAGACTCCTTTACACCAGCTAAGGATCAGGTCCTGCGAAGGACCCATCTACCTACTGAGATGTTTCATGACCTACTTCTGCAGATCTCCCTGTCATTCAAGGAAGGCTTTGCTGGGCTTCTGCTCCTTCATCTCCTTGGTCTCCCTGAAACTCTCACAAAAGCTAATTCCACCAGAGAAAGAGACAGCTGCTTCTGCATATATTAATAATATGCAGCTCTATAAATGATTAATAAAAGATAACACCGACTTCGAGTTACAGTGTAGTAATTCACACTTAGCCATTTAGATGACTCTCAGCCTTCAACCTGGCACTGCACAAGGCACTCAGGACGAGTGATGACCCTGTCATGCACACTGTTGCTTCTAGTTGCTTAAATTGAGCACTGTTGGCCATAGACTGCCAGGGCTCTATCCTTTGGTGTGCTGGGGACCTAGAGCTGGTCCAAAGAGCTGTTTAAACTTGTGATCATATTTAACCACACGTACAGACATTTTGGTGGGTCCTATGAAGTGCTTAGCACAGAATGATGTCCTGCTGCTTCTCCAGTGATGGATGTGGTCCCATTGTCTTTTTCCAACTGTTCATTCCATGGGACATCACTGCACTTCCTGCTGTGCTCTCTGTGTTCTGGTTGACGTTTGTGTTTGTGTGAGATCTATCCCTAGAAAGGGAAAACTTAGTTTTCGAAAAGCTTTGCAAAGATGAGATTGTGTTTAAAAACAAACAAACAACGACAACAAAAAAAACTACAAAACTGAGAAGCTGCAGGCTTAGTAAATGAAATTGACCACGTGTGATAGAGAACAGAAACAGAAATACAGCCTTGCCTGGTCACTTGCAGACAACTGAGCCAGTTGCTGTTAACTTCCAGATGATTCACCACATCTCCATGTCAGTCAAAATGGATCAGAAGGATTACACCTGAGAAGTGCCAGTTGTTCTCTTTTAATTAAAAAGGGATCCTAGAGAGGCTTGCTTGGATATAGAGGTCTATACTCCAGAGTCCTAGAACTTGGGGAGGTGAGGCTTAACCTTCAAATCCGTTTTCCCCTTCCTGTTCATCAAACAATATTCAGTGTTAAAATGCTGCATTTGAAAAGTGACTCCACTGATGTGGAGCTTGTCAAGTTGTAAAACTTCCTCAGAAACCTTGTCCCTAATGATGGTCTGCAAATGGGAGGTGGAAAATCTCGTTGAGTTGTCCCAGCTGGAAGGATAAACTCCAAAGTATTTAGATGAAGGATAAACTCCAAAGTATTTAGATGAATGATAAATTCCAAAGTATTTAGATCTGCAACTGAAGCCTCACTCTTCTTCAGAGAAGAAAATGGAGCCTCAGAAAAGAGTTTGGTGCCTTTGTGCTGGTTTCTGAATGAAACAAACCTTTCAGGGGAAACAATGCTAATAGAGTCATCGTTTTGGCACATGAGCCCTGCTGGAAAGAAAGTCTGTTAATCCTCTCTATAGTCTCTCTGTTTATACCCTTAGGCTGCACATAAACTGGCCAAGTACAAGAACAAAAGCTGACTAGAAATATCTCCTGTGACTGTTGTTCTCATGAGCTATTATCCCCTTTATTAAGGATCAGGCTAAGAACAACCTCTGCTAAGGACAATGTTCTGCACAAAAATGTGATTATCATGCTGATTTAGGTGAAACCTGGCCCTGTGGCTTGTCTCTCCCTCTGCCCTCACTGCCCATTTTTCTTATTGTGCTTTTAAGTGGTGGTGCCATCAGCCAGGCTGGAAAATTGCCCCGGAGCCCATCCCCGGCCCTTGCATGGGGAGCGAGCTTGGGAGCACCTGAGCTTGCACACTCACCACGCCTTGAAGTAAAATTTGTATTCTCAATCATTACTTTAAAACATTCAAAAATATTATTTTTACAGTAAAAATGAAAAATATATATTTTGCACTATGTATTTGTGTGTCACCCTAAATATGGGGACTTCTAGAGAAGGGTGAGGGACTGTTCACCTGCTCACTGGTGTCCTTTATCTTCTTTCTTTACTTATGATCATTTCAGAAATTAATGTATTTTATATTGAATTTGTTTCTTTAATATATATGAAGCTCACTAATAATCGTGATTATCTTCTTTGCAGTTTTTATTTCACGAAAATAAAAATCCACAGCAATGTCCTGTTTTACCGTGACTGAATAGGGATGGTGAAGGCAGTAGAGCCCTGGTTCCTTTGTGTCAGTCATACCCAAAAAGCAAAATAAATCAGAGATGACTTTTCTGATCTTTCTGCAGAAGACACTTCTAGAGACTTTTGGAGAACTTTGTGCTTCATGGAAATGCACCATCTATTGGGAAGATGCTTTGGAAATGTAGAGTGCAAACAACTCCCGCGCTTTTGCTAGATGAAAAGGAGAGTGGAGGAATTCGTCAGACTTGTCTGTACTGAACATGAGATTTCCTCTTTGGAAAGCTGTTTATCTGCTTTGAGAGTAGCTGTAAAGTACCTTAGGTTCCTGCAGATAGAACTGCTGAAAAGATTTGATTACACTTATCTGTAAAAGATTTACAAACTATGACCAAATGTAACGTTTCCATTCACATAGTAGAAGTATGACTGAGGACAAATCATTAGGTAACCCGGACTTAAATAGTCTATGAAGTGAATGATGGAGATTATTGAAGTTAGGTGGTAAATTACTTTTTCAGACTATACGGTTGCAATTTTCTAACCCTTCCAGTACTGGACAATCAAAAATTTTATCTACAGGATATCTTGACATCTCAAGTCATAATCCCATTTAAGGCCAGACAACAGGAATAAAACAGTTCAATGAATGCAAAGAGCGACACATTAATTTGTAGGATTTCTGGTTTTGCTGGGCTATGGTATTAATTTGTGAAATATAAGTAAGCTACTCTAATAACAGCTTAATTGTCAATAAGGTCAGATGAGACTGTTAGTATTTAAAGACACAGGGTGTGGTTATGTTTAAAGAGACGAAACTCCTGTCACAGTGGACAGATAAAGCAAAAAAAGGACAACGAGATAAAGACTTAAGTCTGGGGCTGACTGGGACCAGACATTGGACTTAGATGTGGTAGTGCAGGATTCTTACGAGCACTCTGCTGCTTCAGGACGTCAGCCTGAGAGAACCTCCAGTGTGGGGCAGAGAAGAACTGCAGAAAACCAAGACAAATCAGAATACACGTATTAGATGTGCACAAATCAGGCAGTCCTCAACCTGGAGGAGAGAGAAGTAATCCACCTCAGAGTCAGGACTGAGGCATGCTTGTATCCTATTCCTGGGTGAAGAAGACGGAAGTTGGAGAACCTGTTGTCCACCACGTTGAAGATTGTCTCTTTGAGCTTGACTGTCTGAATCTACAGTTTGTCTCCTGCACATTAATACAGGAATGATCTCCAAGGAGGGTGTTGTACAGAGCCATTAGCACTTACGTAGGAGCTACAGGAGCAAATAAAGGAGGAACAACCACTGGGATTGTCCTTATTGGTCGTTGTAAGAATTCCTTTCTCTGTTAAAAAAGTAAATTTAAATATTTTGTAAGTTTTTCCTTTCCTTCAAACAGCTCTAACTGAAGAGGGATATCTGGAAAATGGTAGTGGTCTTCCTGAGCCATCTAGTTGCCAGTGTTGTTGTCATCTCTTTGTGAAGCCAATTGTGAGAACAAGCATTCACAGGTCCTCCAGCAACCTCCTGCCAAGCCTTGGTGGCCATTCAGCTTCCTCAGGGGGTTTAAATTCATCCCCCTTTCACTTTCTGTCTGGCCTTGCTCGGCAATGTGAAGATGGGTACTCACAAGTTAAGACATCACATACTGCTCAGTCCTGCTCTAGCACAGACAGTGTTTGATATTAATCATTGTTTACAGCCGTAAAACAATAAAAATTGTGTTTAATCTAAGATCTTTTAAATGTAATACTGGTAAATCGAGCATTTTCTTAATGTATGTTCATGTTCTGTCTTAGCCTGTTATATATGTGCTTTACAAACACGATGCGTTGGCTTTGTAAACACACAAAGACAAGGAGAAAAAAAAAGCATTTGCCAACTCAGTTACTTTTCTGGGAAGTAATGGAGCTGTGAGAGCTGCAGTTCCTCTCGTGCAAGGCAGAGGATGGCTCAGATGATTTAATACATCCTTGCCTCAACTTCTGGCTGTATGCTCCCTAACCCCTTGCACTGGTTCTGGTGCTGGCTGGAACTGTAATGAGCTGGTTTGGCTCATGGATCCAGAGTAAAACTGAACAGGTGAAAATGGGGCTAATTTCCTGATGGGCTGATGAGCTGAGCTGTCTTTACAAAGGGCCTGAGTAATGCGGTGCAGGGGTGCACGGTGAAGGTTGATGGAGACGGAGAGCGTAGAGGACACTTTTGGTAGCAGGGATCTGTTAAACCCACCCAACCACCTCTTCCATCTTCCCAGCCAGGACGTGGATCCATGAGAGTTCAAAGCGACCCAAGTTGGTCCTGCTGTCCTGCCCTGCTGTGCTGGGACACAGAGCCCCACTCTTCTGTGCACCAGCAGTTATGTGATGAGCTGCTTCAGTGTGCTAGACTGGCAGAAAAATATTCGGTATTTGTGTGGGTTTAGTTAGTCTCCCAGTTTTGCATCCTGAGCTGGTTCTCCAGGATGTCAAATGATCACAACTGGTAGCAGAGAAATGTGCAGGAAATCTTGCTTGGGGACACCGGAGGTGATTGAACTGTGACAGAGGTGACTTAAATTAGTTGAAAATGTAGGCTGCAGTTCTACAACACATCTGTTTTGTTCTTTTCTGTTTCTCCTTTGCTTGGATGAATTTAAGAGGCACAGTTGCATTCTTCAACTGATTATTCATCTGTACAAACCTATACATATACAATGGATCCATTCCTGATACTTGATTTGCAAAAATCTCTTCTTACCCACAGGATGCTGAAAAGAACCTACAAGAAGGAGAATCTATATAAATAACAAAGGTACATTAATAATTTTAATAAGATCATACGCAGACATAAAAAACAAAACCCGAATCACCAACTCATATTTGCTCATCAAAAATGTCCAGAGCTGGTCCAATTAATTTGATGAGGTACAGAAATTAGCAAATAATTTACCTTAGACACTGATAAGGCTAAACCAGACTGCAAGAAATGAATGGACCTGTATTTCCAGGCCCTTCCATACGTCAAGTACAGCAGTGAGGAAAAGTTCCAGCGCTGTTCCCCTAAGTACCATAGATCATACTTTAACTACTCTCTACTTTGGGCATCCTTCTTGTAGTAAGGTCCCCGTATTTGATTGAGTTCGTAGTGTGGGTGATACCTCGGTGAGCTATGCACGCCTTCTGTGTGCCTGGGGCTGCTAAAGGCCATTGGAGAGCTAGAGCAGTCACTGTCTTTGATTTAGTAGCAAAACCTGTTTTCATTACTTGGTCTCAAGTCCTGAGGACAGCCCAAATCCTTCTGCACTGGAGCTTTCAATAAGACATTGTTTGTTTTGCTGGGCTGTCAATAAGATGTCATTACTTTAGCTGCAAGATAAGAAAGGATTTGTTAATAGCTCCTCTTGGGGGATGGTGACATTTTTTTTTCCCCTTTATAGATCACTGGGGAAAAAATACGGGAGCAGGCTGACAAGGAAAGAAAATCGGTTTGGCTTAATTTTTTGTATTTATGCCTCCCAGTTAAAACTTTAAGTTATGAAGACCACAAATGCAGTTCTTTTATGAGTAGTCATGTGTGAAAACAGTGGTATAATGTGCATGCCCAATATACTTTTTTTAAGAGAAAAAAAGATACTTTAGCATCTCTTTAAAAGAAAACTGTAACAGGCCTATAACTTATTGTTAATCTGGAGGTATGGCACTCCATGAGAGGCAGATCGCTTTTTGCCTTTCCCAGATCTAAGTAGTTACTAATTAACAGCAGATATTGCAAGAATTTCTCAACTTTTGCTTTGGCACAGCTGTCAGTGCTGTAACCCGGGGGCTGCACAGCTGAGGATGGAGTTGACCTCTGCCTCTGGCTGAACCTCCTGCAAATACCCCTGTCTGGTGTCACCTCTGTCCCCAGCTGCAGAGCAGTCAAAAACTCCCTTATTTGTCCTGGGGTTTTCAGGGACCAGGTGACATTTTGGCAACCTCAGAAATAACAATGCCGTATTCTTTGCAAAACCACATTTAAGACAATGGTTAAAGGGCTTGATCCTGCTAGTTTCTAGCTGTCTGTGCAATCTTCTATGTACCTAAAGTTACGAGCACCCTGAGGCCATGTCTGAACTCGAAAAATTCACTTGGCTTCAGGTGAAGCCTGAGCTCAAGGCACAAAAACTCGTTGCTGAAAGCAGCAACAAGCTCTCCCTGAACAGAGAGATTCAGATGGCCCAGACCAGGTGCCAAGACCAGCCCTTGCCTGTTTACATTTGTGCAGGGGACTCTTAAAAGCACAGCCCTCCCTGTTCAGCTGGATAATCAGCTCAGGCAAGCAGGGAAGTCCCCTTTTTTTTTTTTTTTTTAACTCGTTAAAATAATCGTGAGATGAGGAGCTGCATTTCGTTGTACTTTTGGTTGGTTTCTTGGGCTGGAGACTGCCTCTCCCACTGCCCTGTCCCCCACTTCCCACCCTGCGCGACCCTCTGCCAGAGCTGGCCGTGCCAGCACAGCCACCCCTGCCACCACACTCCCCTGGGGTCGCTGGGAGGAGGCAGAGCCCCTGCCTGCTTATACTGGCACATGGCCACCAAAATATTTTCACTTGACAAACAACCTTAACCCCGGTTCTCCTCTTGGTAGCCAGGCTGCTCTCGGCTCTGTGAAACTCAAGAACATGACAAGGCCCAAGTGCCATCACCCCTCGGTGGAGAGCACGGATGCGGGGCTATTTCCACTGATTTTCCAGGCTGCAGCAAGGGAGGATGCTGCCGTGCCCTTGCCACAGAGGGTTACACCTAATTCTGCTCTCTCTGAGCAGTCAGACCGGTTTGGAAAATGACTGCATGAATGAGCACAATGGGGCTGTAACAGGACACCAAGTGGGATCCCAGAGAACGGGGAGGTAAGGCAATAGCTGCAGGTGGCTGTGCCTCCCAGCTCAGCTCATTTTGCCACTTGTGTGACCTACGCCCAGATGCTGAGAAATGAAGCGAGAGGCTTACATGGATACTACATGCATAGCTAAAAAAAAAATTAAAATCCCTGATACTGTATTAATTCTATCAGAGTTGGCTGTAATTCCCATCATGTTGCACAATTTAAGAGTTTGAGTATTTTTTTTTCCCCTATAAATTCTTTCTTTATTTTTTTTGGTGCCTTAGCCTATGCTCCTTGCACCATGGAATGCAGTGGGATTTTTTTCCGTGGTCTGTGTTGCATGCTTTTTCTTCTTTTTCAGCATTTAAGCTAAATGCTTTTTCAGCATTTTAAACTAGGGCAGATCTAGATTTAGATTAAGCATTAGGAAGAAATTCCTTACTGTGAGTGTGATGAGATACTTAAACAGGTTGCCCAGAGAAGCTGTGGAAGCCCCCTCCCTGGCAGTGTTGAAGGCCAGGCTGGATGGGGCTTTGAGCAACCTGGTCTAGTGGGAGACGTCCCTGCCTACGGCAGGGGCTTGGAACTAGATGGTCTTTAAGGTCCCTTCCAACCATAACCATTCTGCGATTCTATGATTTAGGAGATTACCATAGCCTATATATTTATAGAGAATAATATATCTTGGTACAATTGGATGGAAGGCTTCTTTTCTTTATTGGAGCATCTTGCAGTGTGAGACAGGCCGGGAGTTACATTCTCTATAGTTAGCAAAACACCCAGCCATGTGTGTGCTTGAAAGACATAGGATATGTGTTCACATGTTCCCATGTTCACATGATATGGAATCCTGTGCTAGGACTGCCTGGAAAAAACAGAGGATTGTCGTATCTGTAGTAAAAGCAAGAGAAGTGATTTAGGTTCTTTGCATCGTTGCTGACTGACAAACTGTAACTTTAATCCCAGTGACTAGCATTGCTTTTACAGGATAGTAGTACCAGAGAATGCAATAAAAATTGCAGAAAGCAACTTCAAAAGACTCTTGTTTTGATGCACTTTCAGCTTCTAAATAAACCTCATGTTCTTCAACTTTCCTGGAAAGAATTTGTTACTATTATCAGGATATTAAGATGTTATTAAGATACATTATTTTCTTATGAGTCAAGTATTGCCCCAAGCCACGTGGAGGTTATTTATGTCTAATTACAGCCATATCTTTTCAGTGTTTGATGCACATGTTACTTATCCATGTTTGAGGTCTATAAAAATGCAAATTAAAATAAGCTTGGAGCCACCAGCACTGCTCGCCTCTGTATAGGAAACACAGCCTTATTTAGCAGACTGGAAATGACAGGTGGACATACCAGGGAAAAATCTAGACTTGGTGTGAATTGCTGATACCTTTGCTGACATCTCTGGTGATGGGCAAGTGGAGCACGGTGATGAGGTGGGGTAGAGCACAGCTTGCTTTCATCTGGCATGTACTGACCATCCAAAATAAGTGCAATTCATCCACTCTGTGATAGAAAGTCTTAAAACTAAGCAGGAACCACCAGAAGTAATACGCTACTTTGGCTACTTGTGTATTAAGTAGAAAAACACTAGAGACTTCTCTTTGAAAGGTTTTAAATGTATCAATCAATCTGAAAACACACTGTCCTCATATAGATTTGGCCTATGACGATGCTATATCCTTCTGCTCGTAGGACAATAACCTTATTATGCTTCATCACGAAGTTTCTTGTGTTCTCATGCTGACAAAGCCAAATTGATTCAAGAGCAGCAGAACAGCTTGGGTACCAGCATCTGTATGACACAGAGACCTTAGTCAGCAGAAAATAGGTTGGAAGTGGTAGTAGCTCTGCTTCCACAACTATAATAAGGCTACTGAAAGCAGATCTCAGGAATAAAAACAAGAAATAAACCCAAACACATCTCAGTGCAAAGAAGGTCTCTGTTCAAAATTACTTGCCAAATTTCCTGCTCTTTAAGTCTTAGAGTAGGATTTCCTCGCAGTGGAGAGGAAGAGTCAGAGCAGAAGCAGAAGAGAACCAATGGCTGGATGGATGGCAGGGAGAGAGAGAGAGAGAGAGAGTGTACTGCCTCGAGGTGGGAGCATCACAGACTGAGTAGAGATGAAGAAATAAATGATAACTCTGAAACGTAACACAGGGTTTATGCTAACAGGAGTGAAAGGATATCAACACCGAAACTGTTTATTTGTATGAGAATAATAATGGCCCTTTTCACAGACTTGGTGTTGAAAGAAATGACTTTCATCTAAAGGATGCAGAACAAACAGGAGAAAAATTTTAGTGCTAGTAATAGTTTAATGCAAAAAGATTGAAAAAGAGGAGGAATATGGAAATTAGGGATGACACTGTAAGAATTTAAACATGACATTTGGCAGCAGCAGTATTGTTCATGGAAAAACAAAAAATGCTAATCAACATCAGATGTACTGTTATTTTAAAATAGACTTTATTTAATGACAATAAATATAAAGAAATATACAGAAACTAACGGCAAACATTCTTAGAAAAAATACAAAAAATACATTCTTACATTCTGAATTTTATCAACATACAGAGTCTAAAACAGTGGCGATACAGTCTGCAATTTATGCTGATTGTTAAGGCAGTGAAATGGTCACTAGTCTGAATTTACCCTGACTTCAACAGACTGTACAAAGTAAGTCTGGCTTACATGTCAACTGTAAAAAAAGAGTAAAACTGACTCAGTTTAAAACAAATGCTAATTTTCCCTTTGAGCGGATCTTTTGAATATTATTAAAGTGTCCTAACTTAAAAAACCAAGAAGTTACAAATACTTGTATTAGTTGGCAACTGGCCCCCCAGCATTTTGTTCTGCTGCCTGTGTACAAGCAAAGAACATTTCTGCAGCTGGAGGTAGAGGCTACAAAAATTGCACAGCTTAAACCAAAGTATTAAACCACAATTACTAGGCACTCTGTTCGTTTTCCTCTTCTTTCTCTCTCACTCAGAACTGTGCTGTAAATAACACTGTGCATATGGCAGACTCAACCGAATTCCTGATATAATGTCCTCTGAAATGAAATGTTACAGCTACATTAGCAAGGTGTGTGGCACTCCAGAAGCAAATCGCTAGAGCGAAAAGCTGATGTTGACTAGGTGATGCCCAAGCAGCACTCACTGGTCTCTTAAGCCTAGCTCTGGTTTTAGCTCTCTGAACTAAGTGCCCGTCAGAGACCATTAAATGTGTATCTGAAATCTGCCTTCCAGTTCAGTTTAAAGTAAGAGGAATTCAGTCCATGTGCCTGGGGACCAGCCTGTGATGGGAAGCACCGTCCAGAAAGTGGGGACAGGTGGAAGAACAGTTTCAAAAGCACACTCTTGATCTGAACAAAAATGGTAATGTAGAAACCCACCCAAAGCTGATTAGGATTTTATTATGGGAGGAGCCCAATCACAGATATGCACACTTTGCTGATGCAGTATGTTTATTTTTAAAATCATTATTTTAAAGGCAGGAATATACACAGTGACACTGAGAGCTAATTCCCCCTTTAGGAGATGCTGCCAACTGCTGTAAAAAGGGGCAACCGAGAGAGGCTGTAGGAACCAGACATGGAGCAGAAGCCCGGGCACTCCTGAAAACCAGCCTTAAGCTCTGCCATTGCCCACAGTGTGACCCCAGGCAAGGCCCTCAGTTCCTTTGTTTCCCAGTCTCTTTACCTCTCAAAGAGCGCAATGAATGCTTCCTTAAGACCAAATAATTACCTTTGATGGTCCATTTAATGCACTTAATTTGCTGCATTTTTTTTTCCTTTATCACAGGATGCCTCCTTGTCTGCCCCAGCCCTCAACACCGCAGCACCTGAGAAGGTATTTAAGGCATACTTGGTGCTGTGAAACGAGAAACACTTTTTCACTGTGGGAGTGTCCGAGCACTGGCACCGGCTGCCCAGGGAGCTTGTGGAGTATCTCCAGTCCTTGAAGATATGGAACAGCCGTCTGGATATGGTCCTGGGTAGCCTATTCTAGGTGAACGTGCTTCAGCAGGGAATTTGGACCAGATGGTCTCAAGAGGTCTTTTCCAAACCCAACCATCCTGCGATCTGGACAAAAAGTCAAGCCAGTATTGAGGGGATATATTTTGATAAGAACTTCTGTATTGTTTAGAAACTTCTGAGTGTTTATCCATCTGCCCAATTTATATTTGCTTAAAGACTTGTCATAATCTCAATGAAACCCAAACAAAAGACAAAGGGTAGAATTCCTTGTGCAAAGAAACATTGGTTCCCTTGCTGTTTTCTTGACTGTCATTTATTGTCTATTTTGTTTTCTGTCCTGTCTCCTTTTTTGTCTTCAGGTGGTGTCTACACAAAACTTTTCTGGGCATTAAAATAAGAAAGTTTCAGTCCTTCACTGTCAGAAATGCAAGTGGTTCTCTGGAACCTGTGAGTTTTGTTCTTTCTTTCATCTTCCCTTGATTTTTGAAGCAAGTTTTCCTCTCACGTTCTTCCATGAAATCACGAAAAGTCTTGCTGGCTGAAAGATTGTGTATCATGACGCTGAAAGGACTCACTTCATGTGCTACCTGTTCTCATATAAATGTTGCCATTTCAAAGGATAGGCTTGAGGTACACAGCAGTCGGTATTTGGAAGTTTTCCAACAAAATTCAGATATTTCATTCCTTCTGATTATTAATGGGATAAAATACATCTTATAAATGCTACTTAGTTTCTGCAAATTAACTTCCTAGCATGTAAAAAGCTATATAAATAATCTGCTTAAAAAATTCTGCATATCTGTTGCATTTAGGAAGAGTACAAAATTATAAACACAACAGTAATGACCTGGTTTACAGAGTATAGGTATACTTTTTTTTTTTAACAAGATTTTGGTTTTCAGAATTTGCAGAAATTGGTTCACTAAAACTTTTGAAAGAGAAAGAAAGTTAATACCACTGCTGCAGACACAAAGCAGAGCTCTACATACATGCATAACCTGTAATTCCCTAACTCCCAGTTTGCAGCTGGAGCCAAAATAGCCAAGCAGATCTGCAGCCTAATTTCAAGATGAATGATGGCTTTAGCACATGCATCCAAACCTCTAACATCCTTCCTAGTTATTTAAAGCTTTGTAACATGGTTAAGGCATATTAGACGATTTATTCCAACCTCCAATTACAATAGATTCATGGTCTTGTCAGAATTCACTTTATAATGCAATGTTGTATCACAACAGGTCCAGCTGCACATTCTTCCTGTGTCGAAATCTATCAGGGAAGAGCACAGTGTCTCTGGTGTGGGAGAAATGCAGAAGACAGCCCTTCACAAATATTGGTTTAGTGTGTGAAAAAATTTTTAACACTCACGACTGTTATAGGTAGGAAACCTTCAAGGCTCTGGTCATTCAGAGCAGAATGGGCAAACGAACTAATGAAAGTACATTGACTGGAGAAAGATAAAATGCCTGAGTTTTCTACTCACTTGGAGTGCTGTAAAGTCAGATTTTATGCATTGATTTCAAAGGCAATTCTCTTGTTTACACAGAGATTGATGAACAGGATGGGCTTACAGTCCTGCTGCTTCTTGTGATCCAAGTCCATGATTAATTGAAATATCTCGTTATCCATTTAAGTCTCAGTATGCATAGCTCATTCAGTGTAGCACACAACAGCGCTTAGTATGTCAATTCCAATGGCTTAACAACATGACTTTGAGTTGTATTTTCCTTCTCCTTCCTTCATGTTTTGGCTTTTCTTCTTCATTGTGTAGTTAGGATTTGCTTTAGCAAGTAATCAAAACTCCTTCAGAAGCCGTGAGGGTGTTCTTACAACAAATCATTGTTGTTCTTAAGATTCTATTCAAGTCAACAAGAGATCTAATAGTTGATGCCTAAATGAAGTGAAAAGCACTCTGCGTATCTGAGAATTAATCTGCATTGTCTTGGGATGATAATTTTTATCTTCACATGTTAAAAAATACGTTCTACAAAAGCTGTTTAAAAAATTGATAACTTTTATCCAAGTTGCGGTAGCTGCATTTGCAGGTAACAGTTGCAAGAAACACTGTTCAGTACAGGGAATTAACATAAAGTATTTGATTAACTATTGGTAATATCTGGGCAGGTATTAGTTGGCTGAATACTGTTATTCCATACTAAGAAGTACTTATTCAGCTTTGGGTCGGAAAGCGCTGTCTACTCCCTTGATGATTTTGTCGGCTATTTTCCCCATGTTTTTCTTCACAACTTTGAGATCGTTCTCATGCAAGAGTTTCTGTGTTAGGTACTTCTCTCGTTTGACCTTGCTCTTGGTCTTTTGTGATACATCCGGAATTACATATGAAATAATAAACTTCACAAAGTATATGACATGCTGGGGAAGGTGAAAATGAAAAAATGTCAGTCAGGCTGAACAGGACATTATAATTATTATTATAAATGAAATGTCATATTATCTCTTAAGACTCTGAGCTGGTTCTGTACCAGTATCTATCACAGTGGAACAGTATTCTAGAAAGCAGACATGACTAATGAGTAGAATAATTGCCTGATAAACAAGAAATTCAGATTTTCTAATCCTTATTTTACCAAGGACTTCTCTGTCTGCTTTGGAGGAGCCCTGGTACCCAGTGCTTCACCCCTGCATGGAAATACAGTTAACAGTTTCTTTTAAAACTGTTTTAGGTTTGTTCAAATGACTCTAGGACTTTTCTCTGCTACGGGAGCTCTGACCTAACGAGTTGCATGTTTCTGATGAATTCAGCAGTCCCTGGATCAGGCCCTAAGTACATTTCATAGTGAAGTAATACGCAGTATTCCTCTGCCTTCATCTGGGACCAACTCCCATCTTTCGTAAGCCCAGACTGTAGTTGCAGAAGAAGGAGCAATTGCTTTTTGATGCTCACCTAGGGACTCACTTGTTGCAGTGACTGTCTTTATACACCTCACTCTGCGAGTTCACATGTATTAGGGATACATGTTCGTGAGGCTGTATGCAGACATCCTATAAATATATGTAAAAATATTTTTGGTGTAACTGCCCCTTCTATTTCTGATACTAAAAATAATTTTATGGTTCTTGAGAAAAAAAACCTGCAAACATGGGGCAATCCTCAGCTGATGTCATGACTCCCAGAGACTACTTTTTCTAATGGCACTACACTTAATTTACACCTCCCAAGCTCTTGCCCACGCTAGTACACATCAGCAGCTCTGATAGCCGTGCCCGGACAGAATGTCTTTGAAGGATTTCCTGCATGGAGGGAAGAGAAGTTGAAATAAGTAACACTCAAAGCCCCACGCGCTCACCTCCATGACAATGATGAAAGCCAGCTTGGCTGCAATGACATGCCAGTAGTATATGTTATGCTCGTACTGGTGCTGGTGCCCAGGAGGGTAGCGCAAATCCCGGTATCTGAAAGCAAGGCAGGGAAGTCAGGAAGTGGTCTCGGGCAGCTCTGCAGTGCGGCTCTGCGGCCAGAGGATGGAGCAAGACGTGTCCCTGCTTAGTGCATCCAGCAAGTTAGCGGCACGTAACTACAGTAATGGGTAAAATCATATCTGCAGAATCAGCTGTATTTTCTCTGAAATGTCCTTTCTTTTTACCACTTTATTAAGAATGACTCACAGAAATTTTAAAAAGCTTTTGTTGGAAGACTATTGATTATTATTGTTACGGGTTTTCTGTGTAGCACAAATTTATGGGTGAATACTTCCACCCAGCCATTCGAAATACACTGGCTTTTACTGGGTTTTAACATTTTTTACTGCATACTTTTAACTAAATTAGACGATTTAGACAGTAAAAAAATATATTTATTTTTGTAATTGGAAAAGAATGGTTATTTGACACTTGCCTGCATGTTGTGTGGTTCCCCAACCAAGGAGAAAATGGCTTGCTCGCATTCTTGAAGTCTGATATATTGAAGACAGAAAGGGTACTGTTTATATACCCTTTCATAGTGTGACTGCTGTGACTCCCATAAGGGGGGACTGAAAAGGACCAGTAATAAACCAGACGAGGAATCATGTCAGATGTAAAAGCAATGATCATAGCCTGCATTTCAGGAAAAGAAGAAAAAAAGCAGAGAAGCATTTAAGAAATAAGCCTTAACATGCATGACTTTGCTGTACACTTAGCATCTCAAAAGTTACAGTATGAACTAAAAATAGAAAGTATGTGTTTTTTCCAGTCAGTGGTTCCCTCTGTAAATAAGCACGTAGTCACTCAGAGGCATAAAACAATCTCTCTGGATTGCGTACTCTATACGGTTTTTAAATTACGCTAGCTCTGCTGGATGTCTTAAAAAAGTTATACTGTAATACACTTTTTTCCTTACTAGCATGTAGTGTAGGTCAGCAGCCAAACACACCTTAAAGAATTCTAAGGTAACCTTCAGCAAATGTGCTTGCCAGCTGACGTACTTATGAGATGCATCAAGAAATCCTGCCTGATGAAACTCATGGAAACACAGAAGAGTCCTTCGACAAGAGAAAATTAACTTTCACCAGAACCACAAGGCTTGAGTAAAGGAATTAAGCAAATTATATATACAGTTGATCCACCTCTGAATTGAGAAACATCCCACTTTTTCTGAGGTGCTAGCCAGCCCAAATTCAGCTTGGCAGTTGTTGCCTCATAAGTTTCAATGTCAGTACATGTGGAAACTGCTCGTGATGCCAAGATAACTTTTTTAGTAGCAGCTGCATAGTGCTGTTTTACATATGACGTGACCATTTGTTTTTATCTTGCTCCCAAGAGAGTCCCCGTCCTACTCAGTCTGCTAGTCACAAACTGGGTAGGAAATTGGATCCGTGGGTTTATTGTGGTAAGTCTTTTCTAAACTCATGAATTTCCCAAAACATCCTATTCTGGAGGACAGGTTAACTATGTTTAATCCCATATGTTATTGCGAACTCAGAAGGCTTCCCTGTGAGGAAGACTTTCCATCGGTGAGATCTGCAGCTGAGTGCCTACTAAGAGGCTGCCCCACCAACTCATGACGATGGGTGTCTCTGGTGCCCAGCACCTAGGAAGGAGTGATGAGCTGCACTCAGAGCTGGAAGAGAAGTCTTTTGTCCCATGACAGGTGCAAAAACAAAGCATGTGACAACATGGATGGAAAAAACCAGGGCAGAGACATGGAGGAGAAAGTCGTGAAGTAAGGATCTAACAGGATCAGGAGGAGGGAGGTTTAAGCAGAGATGCATAAAAGGGGCAGAAAAAAGGCGTAGGTCGGAGGATGGGGCAAAGTTAGTATCTGTATTTTATTCCCTTTCATGCCAGTCTGCAATTCATGCAGTCTGTATTTCCTTATTTTCATGAGATGGGGCAAAAATTGTCCACCTTCGTGCAGCATTCCCAGCAGGATAGCCCCAACTTGAGGAGGTATTTGTAACAGTTGTAGAAAAAGGGAAGGGGAGAGAGGAGAAAAGGTGAACACACAGAAGAAGTGGATACCTCTTCTACAGTTCCTCAGACAACACTTTGGTGGCAGTGCTAGCTAATATAACCACCTGCCTCTGCCCTGAGCAGTTTCCTCCTGCCCTGCGCTGGCTCAGATGTTGCTGCAGCCGAGCAGCAGCAGATCAGATCATGGGGCTGATCTGACTGGATATTCCAGCTGGATCCATTCCCTGGTCTGGTTCATCGTGTGTTTGTCAAAGGGCTGGCGCCAGCACAACACAAGAGACAGCAACAACGGGAAAAAACAGGGAAGGGAAGGGAAGGGAAAGGAAAGGGCAGGGAGTTGAAGAGGACACAAGACCCACCCCCACCTCAAGTAGCAATGATGCTCCTGCCAAATGGTGAATGTTATTCCAGGGTCTTTATCTTTTTGAGCTGTCTGGCTTTGAAGTACCAGAGAAGTTAAACTTTAGTTAAGACAAAAGTTGCAGAAACAATACTTTTGAGACCGTGGTCCAAGATCTATATTTGGTTCTCCAGAATATTGTTACAACTGAGTTCAGTGGAGAGAAAGTCAATTTGGCTGACGAGAAAGAGAAGGGAGGCATCCTAAGACTAAAATAAACCCATTTAAAATTTTGAAGGATAAGATTTTTTTGTGTACTGTACTTTGGCTTAAATCAAATGTAGTTGGCACGCACTTTTAAAAACTGTTTTTAAGCATTACGTGCTGGTGTGAAATGAAGTGAAAATTATGTGTTGTTTATATTTACACGCAGAGTAGGTGTTTTTGGCTGACAAGAAATATAGACTACCGTGTCTTGCAGTTGCAGGGAGACGACCTCACACCTAAATTACTCTGTTTTCAACTGAAGTACAAGCATAGATAGTTTTAGTTAAATATCATTTCTTTCTGCTCATTAGCTCATCCAGGCAGACCATAAATGAACTAATAGCAACTGAATAGTAAGGAAAAAAGAATCTCCTCTCCCTTTGGACCAAATGAGCTTAATGCTGCTTCTTTGTATCATTTAGAAAGACTCTCTAATATGGTATTTGCACAACTTAACATTTGCTCTTACTGATTTTTTTTGCAAGGCCCCAGGTCTCTCATCATCCTAAATCTGAACCCTGTCTTGCTCTCCTCCCTATTTTGGAATGATCTCCAGATGTGCTCCAGAGAGCTGCAAGGAGAGAAATAACGAAAGCTAATCCTACGGCATCCTCTCAGAGGAAAAACTTTTTTTCCTCCTGAATTATGAGCTGCATTTCATATTATTGCACTGGAGAACTACAAACAAATAGCACATTCTCTACTTCTCAAGCTTTACTGCACACAGTTTTCCATTTATACCATAACTAATTAAAATCAGTCTTCAAATCAGCAACAGATGCTTTGGTATCATGCAATAATGTGTCCAGTGACTGAGTGGCAAGTCCCAAAACTGATAGTTTTGTGCAAATGTTGCTTGAAAGTTAGTAGCACGTATTACAAAGGTAGCACATAAAGGAGATGATACATTACTCAAGTCTAATCAGCTGTAAGATGTCACATAGAGGGAATGGTATCTGCGTATCAAGGAAAAATCAATGCAGGGATGGTATAGGAAAGACTTATGACCTATTTTAGATCATGAATGTCACACAAGAAAAAAACGTATTTAAAGGGAGAAAACTGCTTCTAGCATTTGCTCTAGTACATGGCTTTATAGTCCACTTTTCATTAGTAAGAAATATTGATCTCTCTGAAGTCTTTACAACACCTGCAGCAGGGCTTTTCGAACATCATAGTCTGTCCGGGTTTGAGCCTGGTTTGAGTTTCCACCCCTAACCCTCAATGGGGTTATGAGGGGATGGAGTACACCCTCAGTAAGTTTGCAGATGACATCAAATTAGGTGGGTGTCTTGATCTGCTGGAGCATAGGGAGGGATCTAGACAGGCTGAATCAATGGGCCAAGGCCAATTTTATGAGGTTAAACAAGGCCAAGTGCCAGGTCCTGCACTTGGGTCACAACAACTCCATGGAAGACTATAGACTTCGGGATGTGTGGTTGGGTGACTGCATGTCAGAAAAGGACCTGGGGTGTTGGTTGATAGGCAGCTGAACATGAGCCAGCAGTGTGCTCAGGTGGTCAAGGCAGTCAATGGCATCCTGGCTTGTATTAGAAATACTGTGGCCAGCAGGAGTAGGGAGGTGATTGTTCCCCTGTATTTGGCACTGGTGAGACCACACCTTGAATGTTGTGTTCAGTTCTGGGCCCCTCACTTCAAGAGGGACATTGAGGCACTGGAACATGTCCAGAAAAGGGCAATGAGGCTCGTGAAGGGTCTGGAGCACAAGTCCTGGGAGGAGTGGCTGAAGGAACTGGGATTGGTTAGCCTGGAGAAAAGGAAGCTGAAGCGAGGCCTTATCGCTCTCTACAACTACCTGCAAGGGCGTTGGAGAGAGGAAGGTGTCAGCCTTTTCTCTCTAGTGGCAAGCAATAGGACTAGAGGAAATGGCTGCACGTTGCACCAGGGGAGGTTTAGGCTGGATGTTAGAAAGAATTTCTTCACTGAAAGGGTCATTGGGCATTGGAATAAGCTGCCCAGCACAGTGGTGGATTCACCATCCGTGGAGATATTTAAATAACATGTTGATCTGGTGCTTAGGGACATGGTTTAGTGGTGGCCTGGCAGCGCTACGTTAATGCTTGGACTCGATGATCTTAAAGGTCTCTTCTAACCAAAAAGACTCTGTGACAATCTCTGGTGCTGTGTCCCCTTCATGCACACAGCCCCACCGACGTCAGCAGCAAACGCACTGCGATCACACTGGCATTAACAGCATCTAACATGTGAGACCTCCAGAAAGGGTGACTCTGAAGGAATTGTGCCTGCAGTTAACAGTCACATGAACATTGGGACTGAGTGTCTGTCAAGGAGGACAGAGAGTAAAATCAGGCTGTAAACATGCTTTTGAGCAATGCCTTGAAGGATGTAGCATGTAGGGAGGAATTTGGAGTGAAAAAAGTTGGAACGCTCAGATTAGCCTCAGGTGGGCTGATGACTGGGTTGTGACAGACACCTATTGCTGGGTCATTTTTCTGCAGGGTATGAATACATTCCTCACAGAAGCCCACACATGTCTGAGTCACCCTAAGGTCACCAAAGCCACTTTAACTCTGCCCTGAATATCACAAGGACTATGACTACGGTACTCATAACAATGTTTTAAAGTAATCTTAAGATATATATCCAGCTTTTTAATTCACAGTGGTATTACAAGATCCAGCTGGATTGACTGGGAAAGACAGATAGCTTATCCAATAGCATAACATATTTGGTTTTCTTTGAGGATGCTAGAATAATTTTTACTGTCTATTTTATAAGTTTTTTTAGCAACATAGTTCTAAAGAAGAGATTGATACATCAATAATGTTGTCTCTACTTCTAGCTATGCTTCATCTTTGAATTTGCATTATCTGCTGGGATTTGCATCATTTGCTAGGAGACACATCATTAACAGTTTTTTGCACAAGCACTAAACCAACAGATCTCCAAACTATTTCTGGTGTCACCTGACATTTCTAATAATCTGAACATGTGTTACCAAAGTTGCATTGTGGTTTGTTTATTTTTCTTTAATTTTAACACCAGATTTACTAGTAGGCCTTGGATGTTCACACACCTATGGAACAGCTGGGTTTATGTTTAGCTTGACTTAGCAGAGCAGTGTGAAACAGATTGAGCATATGCTCGAGCTTGTTGTCTGTCTCCCAGATTCTCTTGTAAATTTTCCATCCTCAAGTTTCCTTTTCCCTTCTGACCTGTCTCTGTTCTTAATTCCCTGCCTTTATGTTCTCACATGTCTCTGTTCTTAATTCTCTGCCTTTGTGTCCTCCTGAGTCTCCTCTCTGCATCCTAGCTAGGTTTACCATACCTGTTCAATTACTATAGTACAAAATGAAGTTCTGAACAAGGACAATGGTCATTTTGGGAGACATTTAAATACCTGAAAATACATCTGGTAGCTGAGGCTGTCGTATAAAATTTTCCTAATCACTGAAATCTACCTTGGACTCCTATTGTTATATGGTACCACTCCCAGCCCTCAAAATAATGAAAATATGATAATCCAATAGGTAGTCAGGTCATGGAAGCTCATCCCTCCATCCTTCAGAAATAGCCTTGTACCTCCAGGGGCAAAAAAAAAGACTTCTTAAAGTGTAGGGGAAGAGAAAGAGAGGAATATGCAGGGACACTCATCTGGGTGTGGGAAAAGAAGGTGCACACACCTCTCCTCATATTATTTCTGTAAAGCAGAACCTGGGGGTTGAGACCCCAGACCAGGCAAGCACCCAGTGACTATAGAAAGTTCATGAGACATAGGATTATAAGTTCACATCCTTATTTAAATTTGAGTTGCTTTTTTACTTGAAATAAGTCCCCTAACTACTGAGTTAGTATCTATAGCAGAGTGCTCTGCTCTGTTTCCCTCCCCTTACCCGTAGCCCATCATTCTCCAAGCAAGCAGAGCCTCCTGTCAAAGTTTGGGCTAAGATGAACTCTTTCTTGCCTTCAGACTCAACCGGTTTCTTCAGAAACTCCTCCTGAGCACAATAAGGTACTGCTACTGCAAGGACGAGGTCCTGGAGGAAGTGATTGCCTTTAAGTGTGTAAGAAGGAATCCCTGATCTCACTGGTAACAGTAGAAAATGGTGACCTTGTTGAAAAAGGCCATTAACCACAGACACACTGCAGTGTTACTGTCCCTGCAGAGGAAACCAGTGGTCAATGCTCATTTAAGAAAGGTCAGCAGTGAGAATTTTTTGAAAGATAATACATATTAGTTGCTGTTAAAGAATAAGCAATCAAGTAATTCACACTGGGGATGTTCAAAGAATTATGTTTCTTCCTACAGTGCAGACTATGTAAAAGTTCTTTGTGAATTAATGATATGGGAAACATAGAATGGTTCGGGTTGGGAGGGACTTTAAAGATCATCTAGTTCCAGACCCCCTGCCATGGGCAGGGACACCTCCCAGTAGAGCAGGTTGCTCAAAGCCCCATCCAAGCGGGCCTTCAACACTGCCAGGGATGGGGCATCCACAGCTTCTCTGGGCAACCTGTTCCAGTGTGACACAGCCCTCACAGGAAAGAACTTCTGCCTAATGCCTAATCTAAATCTGCCCTGCTCTAGTTTAAAACCATTGCCGCTTGTCCTGTCACTACACACCCCTGTAAGCAGTCCCTCCCCAGCTTTCCTGTAGGTCCCCTTCAGGTACTGGCAGGCTGCTATAAGGTCTCCATGAAGCCTTCTCTTCTCCAGGCTGAACAACCCCAACTCCCTCAATCTATGCTCCTAGTAGACATGCTTCAGCCCTCTGATTGTCTTTGTAGCCCTCTCCTGGAAATTTGAAAGGCCTGAATTTCATTGTTAGGAGTATATTAATCAGATTTTTTTCCTAAATATTTTAAAGAAATGAATTTAAAATTAGAATTTAAAATAGAAGTGAAAACCAGATTAATTTGCAAATTCTCAGACAATTAATTCTGATCTAAAAAGGTAAGTGTTGCAATTTTTAAGTACCCAAGAAAGAAGCTAAATTTCTGGTTTAAATTCAAAAAAGATTACAGCCAAATTCAAATATGAAGGCATTAACTATAAGAATTGTAGCTATTAGAAACAACAATCAGTTATAACTTAGCTAAACTGCAACCTACTTTTTTTTCAAAATTCTTGCATTTAGCTGTAGACTGTCTGAAAAGATCTCTCCACTATGCACTATAATTTTAGGGAAGATGCACTGTAGCCTTCACATGTAACAGATTTTGCTGAAGACTCTAGCAACTCTAAATAAAACTTGCTTTCTTCAGACACTATTTTAGACAGCTGTCATATTCCGTTTCCAAAACATCTGGAAAGTAAATGAGAGCCTGTTTCACAGGGGCTGAAGTCTTGAGGGACTGATGCTCGAAACTAAGTAAGGATCATTTAAGTGCTACATTGCCACGCGTGGCAGTCCCACAGTTGGATGTAACACCTGCGGTGACAGTGTTTGACCTTGTGCAGCGGTTGGCACCGTACTTACGTTGGTGACCACGGCCAGAATGGCTATGCCTTGCATGATGGGCTGCCAGGCACCGATGTCTTGTGCCTTCTGGGGAACCATGCGCCTGAACTGGGTCGTCAGCTTCCACGCATCCAACCGGATTTCCAACATGTTGTTAATAAGAGCCAGAAGAGGACCCAGGGGGAATGATGCCACGAACAGAGTGACAAAGCCAAACTGTATAACTGTCAAAGGGAGAGGTTAGATATATCGATGAGGCTTTCACTTACTGGAGATATGCATGGATGAACATATATACGTTATGTATTCCAGTTGTGGGGAAAGGGGCAAGAAGGAGTAGCTGAATTCCTAGCAAATCTTCTGTATGAGAAGATAGGAGCCCAACAGTACTGAAATAACTGTTAAGCGAGAGGGACAGGAAAACATTACAAGTCATAATACACCAAGAGGAACTGTTTGGGGTATTTAAACATCCATTTCTTTCTTACGCCTTCATCGTGAGGACTTGGAAATCTAATGACTATCTGTCTCAGTGCTGTGCTGGAAAACCTGGACTAACAACCATCTTATTGGTGTGTGTGTGCTGTGACACGTACGCTGGTGATGCTGTGATAGAATAGATGGTGGCAACAAACCGGAGATCCGCCAGGTCCCACGAGACCAGCAACAAGTCCTGGTGACTGCAGACCCCGGTGGAGCAGTCTGACACAGGGCTCTGCTGTACAACACCAGAACATGGAAGTGGTCTGCCTTCTGGACGCACTTCTCAGAGGATGAGGCAAAGAAGCAGCAGTACTCCTTGCACCATCATGTTATAAATTGGATTACAGCTTAGCTGCTTAATAAAAACTTGCAAAACTATCTCTAATGGCTCATCAAAATGTATCTTGGAAAATATTCATGTCTCTTCTGTCTATAAGCTTATTAAGCGTCACTTGTATGAAGATTTTCTTTAGAGCATGTTTGTATCCAGCAGTCTTAGCAAATCTGAACTAAACTGCTACTTACCCATTTCAAGATATTCATAAAACAGTCCAAGCTTTCCAATGGGCTGCAGATGGTAGTCTTGTTCCCAACGCGGAACAACTTTTTCTGATCTGGCAGCTGCACAGTATCTTCCAATTAGATTCTTAACCCAACTATTAGCCAGGGAGAAAAACAAGATGACTAACACTGGTAAAACAATCTTTAGAGTTTAGTAAATGGAAAAAAATCAACATTTGTGCTGTTACAGTTTTCAACAATGGGTTTAGTTATTCTTGAATTACTGAAAACTTCCTTCAAACATGAGTATAATCTCCTGCTGCCTGATCCTGAAAGCAGTTATTTACGACCATAAAAAAGAATGTAAAAGGGCAATATATCAGAATCATAATAATTTACACTTTTTCTGTACAGATGAATGATCACATAAAATTCAAGGTAACAAAAGAATCAAGTTAAATGTAGGCCTGTGGTTAGACAGATTAATTCCTTCTGAATCACAGAATGGTTGGCATTGGAAGGCACTTCTAGAGGTCAACTGGTACAACCCCTCCTTGCACAGGCAGGGCTACCTAGGCCTGGTTGCTCAGTACTGCATCCAGATGGCTTTTCAGTATCCCCAAGGATGCAGCTGAAGATACCATTACCCTTCTCTGCCATAAGGGCACACTGCTGGCTCAAGTTCATCTTAGTGTCCACCAGGAACCCCAGTCTCTTTTCTGCCAAGCTGTTTTCCAGCTGGCTGGTCCCCAGCATATACTGGTGCAGGCTTTGTTCTTCCCCAGGTGCAGGGCTTTGGATTTTCCCATGTTGAATTCCATGAGGTTCTTGTCAACCCATTTCTCCAGCCTGTCAAGGTCCCTCTGGGTGGTAGCTTAACCCTCTGACTTATCAGTTTGATGTCACCAACAAACTTGCTGAGGGTGCACTCTGTCCCCTCATCCAGATCATTAATGAAGATGTTAAACAGGATGGAAGCCAGTAGTGATCCCTGGGGTACACTGCTAGTCACTGGCCTCCAACTAGACTTCGTGCCACTGATCACCACTGTCTAGGTCTGGCCATTCTGCCATTTTTCAGTCTACCTCACTGTCTCCTCATGCAGCCCATACTTCAATAGCTTCTCTAAAAGGCCTTTATGGAAGACAGTGTCAACAACTTTACTGAAAACCAGGCAGACAATATCCACCACTCTTCTTCCCTCATCTACTGAGCCGGTCATTCCATCATAGAACGTTAGCAGGTTGATCAATCATGACTTCCCCGCGGTAAACCCATGCTGACTACTCCTGATGACTACCTCATCCTTCATGTGTCTGGAGATGGTTTTCAGGATTAGCTGCTCCTTCACCTTCCCAAGGATTGAGGTGAGGCTGATCTTCTCACTGAAAGGCTTGCATGAGAATTTAAGAAACGTGATGAAATGGCTGTAGCCAATTTCGTCAGTCACGGATTCATATTTTAAAAAAAAAAGTCTATCAGGAGAGAAAATTAAAATGTTTCTCATTATACTTTCAGAGATATAAAACGAGAGAGCAGCTAAGAACCAGATTCAGAAGTGATATTCAGCATTTCAATACCTAAATGTTACTTGTCAGCCTGGGAAGTGAATTAAAAACTCTGGTCAGATGAATATATTCCCTGAACACAGAAAGGGGAATCATCTATTTGTGGGTGGAGCTGACATCTGCAGGCATGCTCAGTCTATGAACCCTTCCCCAGGTAAAAGAAAATGTTGAAGAGAAGGATGGTTCCAGAGGCCCATCCTGCAACCAGAAACATATACAGAGCATTGGGGTCTGGAGGAACCGTATCTCAGCAGAGCACCCTGGCTTCAACCTTGTGCAGTATTTATCATATGCTTTGAAATGGGCTCACTGTGCAGGAAAGGAGCACAATTCGTGGGTTTGAGTGAACCACAGCCAGAGGGAATGCATTGCTCTGGGCTGGTGCTTATGGCATGTGGGAGGACATGAGCAAAGTGGGAGTTCCCTACTTCAAAGCCACGTAACAAGCACTGATCATCATAAAATAAAGAACAAGCCTAGGGAGAAGGAACAGAGTCCTGGATAGTATCTTAAACTACATTCAACTGAAGGCATTTATGTTTAGCACCTTGTGGAGATCTGCCCCACTGAAAGGGTACGTATAGACGCTATGAGTGTCAAATACGACTGTAAAAATGAATGAGTTAAATTAAAAACTTATGCATGGCTTTTAAAAGACCAATGTATAACAACAAATCATTCCACTCAATATTAAGCAACAGTCTTTAGTTTAATATTTTCAGAGCTTCCATTGCCTCAGTTTTAAATATCTGACCTGAAACACATTGAGTTTGATTTGCAGAGGAAGGAAGCACTTCCGATCAGAACTAAAATCAATCAGAATGACAGAGACAGGAGCTCAGACCTACCAGACTGAAAATATCCAAGCTGTCCAAAAACACCCCAGAAGATTGATCTCATTCTTTTAGAATACAATATGTGCCTATCAAATATAGTGACCGAAGGCCTGAATGGATCAAATAAAAGCAGTATCTTTCAAATATGACAGAGCAGATTCCTTAATAGTTTGAACTTACGGAACAAGCACTTCCTGAATATTGTTCCAGATTGCTTTACCTCCTACTATGATGGCAAGCTGAGTTGTGAGTTCGAGGAGACACCCTCCTGGATCGCACTAAAGATTGGGAAAGACATGAAAAATGTTTGAAGTTGGGTAACTTTTCAGGCATGAGTGAAAGATTTAACATAATACATTCCTCATTTATTATGATAACATTTCTTAAAGAAACACAGGAAGACTATTTAGGCAAACCTTTCCAGTAAAGATATGAAAAAGCAGTTCCAGGCCACTAGTGAAAGAGTGAAACACCAGGGGAAGTCAAGCAGCTCTGCATTGTGCTGTCACCAGGCAAGTGCCTCCCAGCAGAATAGGAAAGCTTCTCTGATGTTCTCTCCTTCCCTTGTGCCATGTCACAGATTGTTGGATCATGGGAAAATAAGCTTGTCTGGGTACATGTAATACATTTCTAAGCCCAACTGGTCTCATGTTCTGTTCTTTTATGCTAGGGGTTACTAAGGAGGCAATTGGCTTGGAAGGCAGTTGCTTTTTGAACCCTCATGTTAAATATGTACAGCTATGTTATACACTCCAAATTGCACCAAAATATTTGGATTAATGGCTCCTACTGTTTCAAAAGAAAGACTATTTAAATTCTTACCTCTTCATTCCGGTATTTTCCTAGCCAATAAACTGGATTTCCCGGATGACCTACAAATTTACCCTTAAAGAAGGCTATGTAGAAGCACGAAGAATAGTAGTTGACAAACTGGAACAAGAACATCTTTGTGGTCAGACTGTTTTCATAATCAGTCTGTGTCCTTGGAAGTTCTGCAATTAAAAAAAAAAATTAAAAAAAGCATGCTAGTCTACAACTAACCTATGAGCTGCTTTACAGCCTCAGCTGGAAAACTATGTGTATGCCTTGTATTCCTTAATATGACTGAAAGCATTATAAATTAGATTGTAGATAATCCCCATGTATACCATAACTCAAACTATGTTAGTTGTAAGAGGGGAATAACCTGTTCCCTGACATTAAGAAAAAGAACAGGCAAAAATTCTGATTACTCAGGGGAAAAAAAGCACCCAAATCTAGCACACTCAGGAAAGATGCACTTTGAACTGGTGAAACAGTACTAAATGAAACTATATTAAAACACCACACTACTTCACACATCTAAAGTAGAATATCTACTTTAATGTTGATGGCCTGTTGATAATATTTGTGACTGTTTATCTATTTAATAACATGGGAATGGTATCTAGCTTTGGAACAGTGACCTTATTTCATTTATTTACAAGAAAATAGCTCTTTTCCTCCATAAATAAAAGCTAATGTAATTGAATGTGTTATGCCTTACTGATCTGTTTTCATAAAGCTTGGTTATTATAGTAATTTTCTTTGCTTTGTCTGTTTCACAAGCATAAAACTGTAAACAATTGAACTTTCATGCTGGCTATACAAATTTTCAGGCAAAGAGTTGAATATCGTATTCCTCTGATACTGAGGAAAAATCCATATTTGAAAATTTCTAGGTGGCATCGTGTGATTTGGTGAGCGAATTCTGAAACACTTGGTACAGGAATTCACGTATTGGAATTTTCATTACATGTAGGAATGTTATCTTTTCTTGATATTTTATCCCAGGTTTCTATCTGAGGTACAGCATACCGAAGTCAGTAATCAGGATTGCCACTTTTTCGTAGACAACATTGAGAACCATAATGACTATAAAGCTGATGAGGGAAGCAGTTACTGAAGTGGCTGTCTGCGGAGTCAGGTACTTGCGGATCGCCTCCGTTCCACTTATGTGCTGTGACAACGTGGCGGAAAACACCAGGAAAACCGAGAGTCTGTAGACAATGACTCCAATAACTGAAGCAATAATCAAAAGAATCTGCCAAAGGAATGCAAGAAAAATCTTAAAGTTGAACCGCTTGCAGGAGGAAAAAAGTGAGTCTGAAACACGTCTTAAAATAGGCAAAAAGGGAACCAATTGTGTGCCTGTCATTCCATTGCAAGAGGGTGATCAAGTAAGATAGAAGA
Organism: Trogon surrucura; assembly: GCA_020746105.1. Lineage (NCBI taxonomy): Eukaryota > Metazoa > Chordata > Aves > Trogoniformes > Trogonidae > Trogon > Trogon surrucura. The sequence continues at coordinate 187,684,192 of CM036617.1, forward strand.
CAATAAATACAGAATCCATAAAAGAAGCCTTTTTCTCATGCAGCATAGTTAATCTGCAGAAAAGAAAAGAGATCGTCTGGTTTATGACTAATAACAAGGTTTGTACCGATGCAAGCGAAGATAACGAGATGCATAATCAAATCTTACGCCTCAAGGCATGTGATGGAAGAAATCTCCCTCTTTTGACATTGAGCAATTGACAGGACGGCAAATGTACTAGCAAGTCTGCACTGATTATGGAAAGGTGTGTACCTTCTCTTTCACATGATAATATTATAGACCATAGGCTACATTTTAAGGAATAGATAGATTTTAAGACAAGTCATGTAATCTGCAGGAGCAGTAATAAAGATCTGTCCACCCTATCCTGCTTGCTGTTTCCTCTCTTTCTGCTTCTCCCTCTGCTTTTATTTCTTGCTAGCTCTCTAGCTATTATTCAGATTGAGTCCCATAGAGCGGTGAATCTTTTTTTCTGAAAACTGCCATGAATCCACCTACCTTCCCCTACCCTGTACCTAGTAAGGGGGCAGCAACAGAAATTACAAACCCAGACCAGATCTCTCCCATTCAATCTGAAGTCCTGCCTGTTTAAATCCAACAGCAAACCCGTATTCTTTCCTTTGTGTTTCATACGTGTTAATGGTGAGGTTCTCCTGGGCTGCCAGCCACCATTCTATCTCCTGTTTGTCTCCTGGATGTCACCGAGGACAAAGTCTTTCCCAGCTGCTGTTTGTGCCACAGGTGAGGAGGACATGCAGAATGCTAAAACACTGAGTTTTTCAAGGCGACTTCTCTGCTTACACTCACCATATTATTTATTGCTTCATGGGTGACTGGTTTTGGTTGTAATAAAAGCAGCAGCTCTGGAAGATTAGAGAGCTCCCAGTTTTGCTCTGTTAAGTGAAACGAAAAACCTGAAAGAGGCCCAGGAATGTGAGACCTGATATTGAAGCAAACAGCCGGAACAAGTAGGATAGAAACTGGCAGGGAAGAGAACAGATAAACAAAAGCCTTTCCCCTACTCCCTCCCACCAACGAAGACATTTGTCTTAAATTAATGAGGGAAAACCCAGTGGACCGCATTCACAAGCGTAACTGACAAACTACAGCTGCAGGATATTTTGATACATATTTTCTATTGACTGTATGCTAACGAGTGTTCATTTGGTGACTACAGCTACCTTCTTTGTGTGGATCCATACCTTATGGGATTGATTTATGCATCAGATGGAAATCCAGCTGAACCTGTTCCATTGTTACGTTTTGTTCAGCTCAGGAGGATGTTTTTCAGACACTTACTAGGGAAGTAAATTCATGAGGTGAGAGAATAGGAGGAGAACTTTACCCAGAAGAAGACTGCACTTGTGCAGAAAGTCATCCGTATGCACTTCCCACAGGCAGTGTATGGCACATGTTCTTCTTGCTGTAAAAGATTTAAAAACAGATAAAGGATGTGCCTGATCTTTTCTTTATATTGTTTTTTCTGTGCCCCTATTAAAACCTTTATGACATCGAGGGCAGAAAAAATGGAAAAGAGTCCTTGGTTGTGTTTCCTTTCCTGCTTTGTTATGCTGGAAACTCAAATTCATTCATGATTTCAAAAGCCTTGTCTGATTACAGGTGTCTTTTTTTGCTGCCCATTCTAATTTAAAAATTACTTCCACAGAGGCTGAGTGTCCTCAGCTCTTAGTGACTTTAGCCATGACAGGATGCATAGTCTATTTGAATGGACCCATTCTTCTTTGCTGATCATAGCTTCAAACCTCATTGGTTAAAATTTGAAGGCACTAAAATTTTGATCCCTGGTTCCTGCATTTCTCAATTTATCCCACAGGAACAACAGAGTGATTTTCTCAATGAAAATGCCTATCTCAGTACAGTGGTGTGAAGATTCACTGAGTCTTTATAGGATCTCTGAGGATCATATTAATTGTATTTTAGCATATTCTTAATTCTTTGAACTGTCTGAGAGGAACTTTGCAGCTATGACTTTATACATCAAAGGTGGCATAGGTATATGAGCTTTTAAACAGAATTAGACTTTTTGTAGTATAAGATATAAAAATAAGTTCTATATAGAATATTTTCAACTATGGCAACTGTGCCCTCTAATAAACATTAGTATAATTAGACAGAATGTGAAAGCAATGCAAACAATCAGAGAAATGCCAGTGTAATATATTGACAGAGAATAAGAAGAAGTGAAGCTGAGCTGGAGTGAGCTACAGAAGATAAAGCTACTTCACATGCATAATATACAAAGATCTAAATCAAGATCCTCATAAACATGAATTCTATTTCACTGAAACAAGGATTATTTTCCTCCCTGTGATTTTGCTGATATTAATCGTATGTATCTCCATGCACTTAGCAAAAATACCTATTTATATATGTTCCAGACAGAAACATCTTTGGTTAAAAAACACAGTCTTGGCATGACATATAATGTAACGCCTTTCCCTCTATTTCACCCTTTTTTCCTCATGCATTCCTAAGCAAAGATAGCAAGTGCTCTGTGATCTTGGCCTCTGGCAGCAGCTCTGAATCATTTCTTGTGGGATTTAATAAAGTTAGACTTAGTCTCCTAAGCTGGGGATGATGCCTACTTCTGTTTATTTATGACAGTGGAATCTCAGCAGTGCAAACTCCTCAAACACTTTAAAGTGCCTACCGTGAGGTATAAATTCCCTCCCACGTATCTGTACTTGGTAAATTCACTATTTCCAGGCCAGCTTATCAGCTCTCCTTGAAGCACTGCTGATTTATAGAGCTCCAGTCCAGATTCACCATTTTCACAGTGTCCTCTCACAACATGTACAACAATTGCAGTAGCCATCTCCCGTCACCAAAACACTCCTTACCTGTGTGATTTCATTCATTACTACATGAGTGCACTGAGCTTCGTATTCCGGGCGAACTTGTTCTTCTTGCTCTAAGTACTCAACTGTGTCCCATTCATACTCCAGTTCAGCCTGCCGTCGCTTCCAAAACTCCAAAAACAAAGTAACTGTCCAGAAGACAGACAAAATGAGCAATATCATGTGAGTACCGGACACTATTTGATTCCCTGGGCTACAATACATAGCTCAGATTTCCACAAACATGAAAAAAATCCAGCCCTGGTGTGACTGTGAAAATAACTGGATCTACTTTATGCAATTATTGTTTTGGATATATAAGTATTTTACTAAGAGAAACCTGGGATAAGTGGTGGTAAGCACATGATAAAGAGTAAATTTAATTTATTTGCTTTCTGCCTATGGCTAGAATATAAACATTTTGGATTTTCATATTATAGACTGCTTTTGAAAAAGTTTATTGTGGGATGCATAAAAAAAAGCAAGTTGGTGGGGTAGGTGCGGACAAAACGCTGAAAAGTGCAGGACTTCCAGAAAACAACTCAGTATGTCAAAAATTGCTACACGGAAAAGCTCATGTTCATGCAGTCTGCAATCTTCGTGTGGAAAAATTACCAGTTTGTAAACTACAAGAATGGATGATGTTTCAGTTAAAGCTGTTGAAGCACAGCTATCTTTCCTCCTCTGCTAGCATGGATATGAGGGGGCTGCAGCTCCCTTTGCATGGCAGGCAGCAGGTCCCTGGGCTGGACCAGCAGTTTCCTACAACTGGAAGCACTGGGGGACCAGGTACACAGATGCCTAAGTGGTACCGGTTAGACATGAATCCAGCCAAACTCAACACCTTGGTGAAGGTAGATTTGGCTGCAGAGACAATGACAGACCCAGGTGAGGAGGCCGGAAGGAGCTCAGGATGATGGGGGTGAATACCATGCTCCCCAGCACACACAGATGCTTTATTACTGAAGACAGTGAAGCCTCAGGTTAAGCAGTCAGGAGGAAATAGGATCCCATCACTCTGCTCCTCCTTACTCTCATTGTCTGGGAGTAATTAACCCTAAGAGTGGGCTTTTTTTATTAGTTTGGCCCCTCTTCCTAAATGATGAAACATCAATGACATGCACTTACAAGTCCAAACATTAATATTTCCAAAATCAGGTGTGGTCAGTAAATCCCAAACGGAAGCATTTAAAAATGCGAAAACTCCATGGGCTGGGCTGTGGGATGATCTTGGCATTTGCACCCAGGCAAAACCCCAGGAAACCCTCCTCCCCTGACTACTCAGGGCACTTTTTCACAAGGACTTCTCTGCTACTTCATGCTTAGAAGCTCAAAGGCCATTCCAAGCAGTGGGCCAGACGATCACGCCTGCCTTCTCCTGCAGAGCAAGGAAAAGGTCTTCAATAAACCTCTAACTGCTGCCCAGTTCAAATCACAGTAAGCTACAGGCTATACTGATATATTCCAGCTGCAAATCCAGCTGCTGCTGAGGAGTCCAGAAGTGCAGGGCCTCCTTCCGTGACAGCCTCTGTGCCAACATAAGAAGACTTCTACTTGATAAAATAAGCCACCAGCCAAGCTGCATCTTTCACAGCAGGGAACGAGCTGCTGCTGGATTTGGCATTTTCCTTTTACTTTGAACCAGCTTTTTTTTTTTAACACTGGAAAGAAGTGACTTCAAAATCAGGAGATCCAAACGCTAATTCCACCTCACTGTGGTAATTTGTCATGTTCCTTTTTGCATGCCCCTCAACATTGCCGTTCAGTATGGCCCAGGTATTCTCCCTCTGAAGCTGTGTCACCAAGGACTGAAAAGAAATGCCTTCACTGGAAAACATTTGTTAATTTAACAGATTTTGTTCAGGGAAAGGATCCAGTGATGGCAGCAAGTGATGTGGGAGCCGCTCCTTGGCTGGTCTAGTCATACCATCATGGGAGAAGTTGCCCAGTTACTGGTGCAGAGCATTAACTTAAAGAGGGCTAATTCCTGAGGCCACACTCCCTGGCGTTTTATCGCGCTTTAAGCTCTTTGAAGGGAACACACAAAAAAACTATGCAATTATTAGAAGTGTATTGATGATAATGATGCAATAATATATCTAAAAATCTAATATTATTTTAATAGTTTTGGACCAGAAGGTCTACAAAAGTTTTACAGCAAGATGAAAATTACAGCTGGAGTTGCACCAGGACTTGGCTCATTTGGATTCAGTACAGTTTTGACTGAATTTCTGTAATACAATTCACCTCATATATAGTGGAGTTACGACAAGAATACTAATAGGTCTTGCAGCCACCACTAGAACCATGCAGCTTAACTTTGTAATTCTTACTTTTGGAACCATTCTTCAGAGTAGGGAACACAATTTCAATTAAAAAGCAAATTGCAAATAAATTAGCTATTCAGATGCAGAAGAAGATTACATTAGCATCAGACTTCTAATTTTCTTTCATTTAGAGAATTTCCTGCTGGTATTTTGATTTTAACCTATATTTTGAAAGAAATATTCTTTTTGAAATTATATGTTTCATCTTTTACTTCTTTACAGCAGTAGGTATTCTGAAGCACTTTAAGTAATCATAAGAAAATAAAAATATAATGCATTTTACAAAGAAAGCGAATTATGTATTCTTGTCAGTCTACATCTGAATTCCAAATTTTACATGAGCTATTTCCTCTATAGCATCCTGTATACAGACCTAACACTGAACTTATTTTGGTAATTTCTGGATAAGACAGTGCAATAAAAGCCGGTTAACAAAGTTGATAATATGAACAAAGGAAAATAAACGTTGTCTAATCCCTTGAATACAGCACCAAGTGGTTTCACCCATAGGAAATATTATGGTTTCAGACATATTTTCTCTGCTAAAAGATAAATTTAGTGCTTGTAACTACTACACTTTTTCCAATCATTTTCTTGAATAAAGACGGGAGGAAAAATATAATATATGGAAATGTATTAAATGACTATTTTCCAATTGCCTGGTGCATTCATACAGCTGTTAATAGGTACAGGCAGCTCCAAAACTCTTTGGAAAAAAATCTTCCTCTGACAGATATACTTAAGCATGAGGCTGGCTCCTGTTGGATGAACGTGAGGCAGCCTTGATCACTTCTCTCAGACTTTTCTCCAAGGAAAATGAAACAAAACAGACACTGAAGACCAACATAAAGTTTTACAATTTTTTGCTTTCCTATGATGCTAAAAAAAGACTTGTGAATGTATGTGTCTTCTACAGCTAACTACTAGTGAATTCCCAAGTGCTGGAAAATGAAGTAATTGCAAATTTATCCATGTTTTCTTGGTTGATGCTGGAGGCTTGGCCAAAATTAGACAACAAACCACAGTTGTTGAAATCGACTTACCCCATATTCCCATAAATACTGCAAACACCAGTGTCCCAAAGCTATCAAATATACAGAGTTTCTGGAAAAATGGAAAAGAAAAAAAAGGCTTAAAATAAAATAGACTTTTTTTTTTCCCCTTCTACTCTGATCCAGAACAGAAGCTGCTTACTGAAGATGTTGATCTTTTGCTTTCACATGGTTTAATAAACAACCCTTTTTGACAGTGTTTCCTCAATCTCTGTCAACCTACACCACCCTCCAGTATATTAAGGAAACTAAATGCAAAGCTCAGAATCAAAAATACAAGCCAAATATGCAGCAAGAGGATAGTAAAATGGTGTCTTGTCAAACTTCCTTCCATCTGTCGCATAGGGAGAGGAAAAGCAGTGCTTCTGGTCTGGAAACTTGGTACAGAGTGATGTATTTTCAATATAACCAGAGAAAGGCAATGGACACATCTGGTTTTCATGATCAGGATGTCAACAAATCAAGCTAGTTAGTAAAAACACTTTCCAATGAGATATCTCTGCGGTCACAATCTGCCTTTTCTCTCCATCGTAGCCTTTTCCCTGTGTTCTTATTGCTTTTACCCTTTAAGTGCACTGAAGCAACAAGCTGGGCAAAATATTTTTGATGAATAGTTTGAGGCGTGACTGAATCTATGCAAAGGTATGACAAAAGGCTAATATTAGCCTAGTGAGAGAAGGTAATGGAAAAAGAAATTGAGGTTCCTCTAGACAGGAATTCAGAGCACGAGTCTGGCTGTATCATGGCTGACAGGACTTGGCTGTGCCACAGTTTCTGTCACGGCCAGCATCAGCCTCTCTTTGTACCATCTCCTCCTTGACAACATGGGTCAAATTCAAGGCACAGATCCAGGTAACTTCTTTGTGGAGGGAGGGGGCAGAATTTAGAAACGTCAAAACACACTTTAAACATTTCCTTAGTAAAACTGGTCCAGAGCTACTCAACCAAGACTTCAGTAACTGAATCTTTCTTCTTCTCCCTTCAAAGGAAAAAGTACCTCCAAACGAAAACAAAGCGTTTCTTCTTCAATTAAAAAAAGTGCGTTAGTCCTGAATTAAATATGCAGCAGCTATGTGAAATAAAAAAAAACCCAACAAAGTTTCATCTTAGATCAAACTGGAACAATTAATGCTGTTGTTTTCATGTTTCAAAATTCAGTAACAATTATTTGCAGAGTTCTAGCAGTTCTGCATGACACTAGTTGGAGGAATAACGTCATTTTATATGTAGTACTGGAGAAAATACAACTGAAATTCAATAGCTTGTCTATAAGCTGTAAATGTAGTTACCTTGGACGATTCACAAGTGATGGTGAGGTTCCAGTAGGTACATGCTTTATCACACTGAGGGCACATTATGATATTACCTCCTATGCTGGGATCACATACTTCTTGGCTAAAAACAAAACTAGTCAGTCACTCACCAACACTAAATTCTTTAGCTCTTTTTTGCACATGATGACAGTGCAATAATCTCACGAATTGAGAAATAAGTTAGAGTGATCTGCTCTCAAGAATTCCTCCCCCACCCTGATAACACATTCCCATTTCCATTCTCAGTCCTCATCTCAAATGAATGACATATGAGGAAAATAATTTCCATCCCTTGTACGTGGTGGCAATTCTCAAAACTGGTCCCCTTAAAAATCAAACAACTCTTCCAATATCTCATGCTCATCAGTAAGAAACCCACACTTGCATGCTCACATGTGGTTGGAGGGGAGAAGTAAGAGGAACGCTGCCCACCAGAGCAAGGAAGAGCTGCAGAACTGAGATGGCTACTTAGTCCCTGTGGTCTTCTCTAGACGATCAGACTGGAAAACGTGCAGGGGGGAACTGCTGAGGTGATTCAAGGAATGACAGATCTGTCTCCTTAAGAGATGGCAAAAGAGTTGCCATCTAACTAGCACATGCTAACCTAGTGTGGTGGAGGCTGAAAGGTGGTGTAATTGCTTTCTATAAATACATCAGTGGGTTAAACACCAGGAAGAGAGATGAACTATTTAACTAAATGGTAACACGCCAAGGCTAAATAGGTATATATTGGCCAGAGGAGTGGAGCTCTGGGACAGCCCTTCAGAATGTTTTATAAACACCCTTCCCGAAGGGGTTATACAGTGTGATGGCCTGTAGACAATTTGGCACAGGTATTTCTTCCTGAGTTGTTGTGCCATCATTGAGTTTTGTCATGTTCTGATGAGGGAATCACGGCTCTGCCTCTCCTCCCAACTTTTCCTGGGCAGCCGAAGTCCCCTGCGCTGTTGCTCTTCCTCTATTCCTCTCTCAAAATAGAGGAAAGAAATTTTAGGGGTTTTATCAAGGTCTTTGGGCATCTCCTTTAACGATCAGCACAGTGAAAATGACGTGTTACATCGATTTGTGTTGACGTCCGATTGCCACCCTATTATTCGTGTTTCTACACTACCTGTGGTGAACCTAATGTAAAAGACAAACAAAATGCTGAAATAAACTTTCAGATGTCTGTCACTGTAAAGGTCCATGGACGTCCATTACTCTTCTTATGTTTTATACTTTTACCCTCGAATCCACAACTGATGCTGTTCTCAGACCCTTTCATTTTTCCTCCTTCATTATTATGCAGGGGACTGACGGAAATTGCACGTGATACTAAAATAGGCCTGAACAGATACCTCCATGTGCAGTCGTTCCTTGTCAGGCATCCATACAGAAAACAGCCAACTCCTACAACTGCAGCGATGATCAGCATATTAGTGTAAAAGCCCAGCCAAGCAAAGTAGATTCCAATTTTTTCTCCATAGTACTTCCTGTGAAAGGGAAAGGTGGGGTTTTTTGTTTGGTTGGTTTTTTGGCTTTTTTTTTTTCTGAAATGCATGTAAATTCACTTTTCTTCTTCAAATGGCTTCTCATTTCAGACATTTTGTGGCAACGCATATGGTCATATTCCCCTGGTTTGAACTTTGGGGTTGCAGAGGTATTACAATTGGGTATTTTTATCACCACTTTTGTGCGTTTATAAGAGAACAGAAAGAGAGAAAAAAAAAAGGAAAAAGAGAGAAAGATCATATCTTGCAAAGACAAATTTTAAGTGGTTGCCTTTTCATGAATTGATTTATCATGAAACCACACTCAAAGCATGCAGGAGCTAATACAGGTGTATGTACCTGCCCTCAGTACTGAGCTGCACCTCTTTCACACCCTCGAACGCAGACCTGCTACATAAACTGCTAGTTCCCTCTGCATTAGCCCAGTCGCAGTCACACCAACCTGATGAAATCCAGGGGCTGCAGTTTGAAAATGTTTTTAGGATGAGCCCATTCTCTGTAGAGAAGGTATCGTTCACTTGGGCAGTTGGGATCGGCTGATGGGTGCCTAAAACTGGACTGAAAAACAGAAGGAGTGCGGTAAAAAGATAATGGTTAATCTAAGCAGCACGGATCTCATCTCTGCAGGCCATGAAGCCAAAGCCTGGAATAGCTATTTTAGCCAGTCTCGCTGCAAGCCAGGAAAGGAGCAGGAAAGGAGCGCACCAGGATTCAGGATAGAAGGTGGTTGTCAGAAAGGCACCAAACTCTAGAGCAAACGCTTTACCCATGAGCTGAAAATAACAGTGATTCGCAATGAACTTAAATCTAAGCACATGTCAGTGTCTTGGTGCTTAGGCAGAGAAAATAGAAAAAGATCCAGTCTAATCAGAGCACAGGACTGAATTAAAATTGATTTTAAGAAGCTCTAACATGTTAGCATGCTTTGCTTCAAAATAATATTGTACTGGACTGAAGGCTGGAAAGTCCGAGGGATAAATCCAGGGCTTCCACTATGTTTTAAATTTAAAAGAGAGTTCACATGGAGATAATCCTTTTTTTTTTTTTTTCCACTAGGTTATTTGAAAATCTATTCCAATAAAGCCTATTTTAAATGAGGGAATTTTCCATTCTGTATCTGTGATGCAACAAGACAAGTGACATTTATAGAAATCTGCAGGCTACTTCTGATTTTCAGAGTAGCTGTGATATATAATTTTAATGGTATAAAAAGACAGTCATTAATTACTAGGCAAACTAAGTCCAAATTCCCTTTACCATGCCACAAACAGCCTGTAAGGCAGGTTTTATATCTTTAAAAGGAAGGCTTAAAAATGGATAGTCACGATGATATTAATTCTATCCTCTAAAGCTTTGGGTTACTTACAAGAAATATGATTTGTCTGAATTCGAACAAAGATTTTCTTGAAATCCTGGGAGGCCTCCTGAATTTTTTGAGTGGAGTCCAAACAACTGAAGCAATTACCATCCTGACCTCTTACATTCTCAATATCTTCTCAGCAGAACAAACCTCAGACACAGAATGGTGCCTCTGATTGCAGAGGAGGTGGGAGTGTGTGTATTTAATAGGTCATAGAATCATAGAATCATAGAACAGTTCAGGTTGGAAAAGACCCTTGGGATCATCGAGTCCAACCATTAACCCTACACTGCAAGTTCACCCCTAAACCATATCACCCAACACCACATCTAAGCGACACACAAACACATCCAGGGATGGCAACTCAACCACCTCCCTAGGCAGTCTGTTCCAGTGTCTGACCACTCTTTCTGTGAAGAATTTCTTCCTAATGTCCAGTCTAAACTTGTCCTGTTGCAACTTGAACCCATTCCCCCTGGTTCTGTCCTTAATGACCTGTGAGAAGAGACCAGAACCAACCTCTCCTTTCAAGTAATTGTAGAGCATGATGAGGTCCCCCCTCAGCCTCCCCTTCCTCAACCTGAACAGTCCCAGCTCCCTCAATCGCTCCTCATAAGATCTATTCTCCAGGCCCTTCACCAGCTTTGTTGCCCTTTTCTGCACTCGCTCCAACACCTCAATATCCCTCTTATACTGAGGTGCCCAAAACTGAACACAACACTCAAGGTGTGGCCTCACCAGTGCTGAGTACAGGGGGACAATCACCTCCCTACTTCTGCTGGTCACACAATTTCTAACACAAGCCAGGATGATGTTGGCCTTCTTGGCCACCTGGGCACACTGCTGGTTCATGTTCAGCCGCTGTCGATTAGAACGCTCAGGTCCTTCTCCGCCAGATATAATGCAGTTTTTGCTTACTGTATCCCGTCTGCAGCCTCACATGGAGTTTTTCAGATGATCTGAAATCTGATATTTTTTCTTCTTCATTTTCTTTTTCTGTGCTATTGCAAGCCCTTGAATCCCCAAAAACTTCAGATAACTTTAAAACTTTAAAAAGCTTTAGAAGTGTAGCTACAAAAGCTGGACTTCTTATTGTAAGATGAAATTTAACCTAGTTAAACTGTTCTCTATATGACTCTGACATCTCCTGTGAGGTGTTGGACTGGCCAGACAGAGCCTTCCTGCAGAACCCTGAGTGTTCCTGCGGGCATGTTGCAATGTTTGGGAACTATGGGAATGTTTCTCACTGCATGAGACTGACACACATCCTAAAATGAGATTTGTATTCTACATCTTCGTTAACAATGTTGATATTTGTTAGGAATTTTAATATCGAAAAAAAGGGACAGCGTTAAAATGGATTTATAACTGATGATACAGTGCATCATGTGCACTGTCACTCAGTCCAGGCACTTTACTGAGCTACATCTCCCAGAGAATACAAGTTTAACACCTCCTAAATGAAATATATTGTTTTCAGTTATGGAGCTACATTTTTAACCAACAATACTTTAGATGAAACTCTCTTTAGCTGAAGTATGTCCTGTTCTACTATGTGGATATAATAACCGGTCAAGGAGTAAGGCAATCAATAGTGCTTGTATCTTTTGATATAAACCCCGTAGTTACAGCTCAGGTTTCTATTTTGAAATACATTTTAGTTACAAACACTGGACTTACGTCATGAAGGGGAAATGCCGCTTTGTAGATTCCAGTGTCCAGTAATTTGTTAATGCCAAACTTTTTCACATTGTTTTTGGTTGCATATTCCACACGGGACAGGATAAAATGAATCTGAAATTTATAAAATATTTTTGTGTGTCTTGCAACCTGAAAGTAATCATACAGAGCTATACCTCTCTCAGCATATAATTGAGTTAAGAAAGAGTAAACAGTGCAGCCAAAATTAATTGCACAGGGTATAGGAACCATTCAAATAACTCCTTTAAATTCAGGCAGAACAGAAATGAGACAAACATAAGGAACGGTTTCCTTCTGGATTGTCCAGGCTGTTTCATAAATCACGCAGGACTATCGTATCTCAAATATTTCTACATTTTCAGGATACTTTCATGAATGTAACCAAATTGATTACAGGATTTTTTTTTTCCCTTTTTAAGAATGAATGTTAGAAATACTTCATGGACTTACAATTCGGCTTCTAGTTGCAGGATTGAAAAACGTGTCTTTGTCTTGAATATAGAAGTTGGACAAATATTCCTTTTGAAAAGGGGCAGTGAAAAACTCTTGTTCGGGTTTGATGATATTTTCATCCACTCTGAAGAATCTACTAAACCAGTTGAAAGCAGAGTCTCGGGTTTTCAGGTCATTGGGTTGCAGAGGCAATTTGATGTGCATAACCTCAGCGTATGTACACAGCACCTCCCAAGGTGCGTGCACTTTCAAAAAAATAATCTTTTCATCCAAAACCTAAAGTGAAAGAATATTAAAAATATCTGTGTAAGGAAATGAAAGCAAAGGATTTTTCATAACAATTCTCAAACTATCCAGAATTTTCTTTCTCTTTACAGCTTATAGGTGGCCTATTCAAAGTTACATTCACTGTCCATATTAGCAAATATATCATCAGCTTCTTTAAAAGCACTGACATGAAGTGAAAACATTTGGACATATGAAAGTATATAAAAAAATGACAGTTAAATGTTCTCTTAATGTTTCATACTTACATCTCTGTAAAGTATTTTACAAAGCAATTAAATTTTAAAAACACTTCCTGCATACGGGTTAACAAGGAGTGCTCATGCACGTAGCCTGGCAGGGCAGCTGTGGCTTTGGAGTGTCAGAGACTCTCCACGAGCTCAAGCACAACCCCAGGGTGATGTGACTTGATGGAAACAAGTTAAGCATCCAAGGGTGCTCGTGGGCAACATGAACTCCCAGTTTCATAGGGAGACTGGGGAAAGGGAATCAGAAATGAGCTGAGACTGCTGAGAAAGACAGCACGGGGCACCTTTGCTCCCAGCTGCCTGCCCAAACCAGCACCAAGATGCAGTGGGAACCCCGACGGACACTTTTGTCTTCTGTCCACACATCAGAGGCAGACCTTTTATTCCCACATGTCCTACCGAGCCAGAGTAGGGGAGAACCTTTCCTCAGAGTGTAGCTGCTAATTTTTATCTTCCAAGTGCTGAGCAAGCACAACCTATGTAATCTCCCAGCTTCCCATCTTTTATTTGGCAGAGCAAGGAACGGACACAAAGTTTAGAAGATTTTGCATTGGATCACAGAGATACTACTGACGGAAAAAAAAGTGGGCCCTTTCTTCCTGAGAGGAGAGAAATGTTACAGTAAATTCACATATCCAGTTTTCCTTATTCCCGTGGCTGAGTCTCCGTTCACAAAGAGAAGAGCACTCACTGATCTTGTTGCTTCAAGTTGCAAGCCGTTGTTCATCAGGTTTGATTCATATACTTGTCTCTTCCTCTGTTAAAAGATATTGAACACTGTAAAACATCTGTTCCAGATTTCACAAATCTGTATGCATAGAAGAATGGAATTGCCTCCCAAAAGGAAAAATTGGTGGGTTATCTCTATAGCCACGTGACAAGTACTGTGGTGACAGGTTCAGTCTTACCTACTAATCCTGATAATGTTTTTTTGTCTGATATGCAATATTGCCCTCAAATGCAACTGCAGAGAATTCACCCTCATAGTTCCTGGTACGTTACACAGGCAAAAATGTGCCCCAAAATCTTGAATTTTGAGAGCAACTACGCCTGAAACTTGGGATCTTCTTCACTCTTAGTCACTAATTGAATTATTGATGGCAGCCTCCCACTTTCCCATTAATCTTCCCTTTAGAAAGTCATCTCAAGGGCTTTCCAGCTCAATTTCCTTCCGGCAACCTCTAACATTATTCTTTCATGATAACAGTATGAGTTCACACAGTGATCCAAAATGTAGTAGCCCTCTTGATTTCAGTCCATAGATAAGTATCCCCAAAGGAAGAAGCTGAGAGCTCTAGCACTTGTAGAGTCAATGGTGCTATTCTAGGAGCATTCAATGTTCCCAGAAGGACATGATAAGTTTTCCTGAGTAAAGATGAAATTCACAGATTATTTTACTTTCACTTCACAGTTGCCAGCACTTGGTAGGTAGTGAGTTACAAAAATTCTGGGATGCCTTTGCAATCTTGAATTTGCTTCTTCACACATATGACCTCCCCCCGAAAAAGACAAAGAGACAAGCAGCCTCTCAACCCTTAAAATATATAACTTTCTGCCTTTTTATTCCAGTGAATATCAACTTCTTTTTAGGTTACAGAAAGAAAGAGCCAAATCTTTCAATCTGGTTTCTTCTTTCATCATTTCTCCTGATTTCACATTTCTCCTTATTCTTCTCTTTTCTCAGGATACAACCACTCTTCCAAACTCTTACAGCTGTCTTCATGGAAGTACCTCTCCATGTCCCATTAATCCACTTGCTTATTGGTGACAGTGTAATGCTCTTCATATTTTTTCGTTGTGTATATAACATCATATATATGTATATGTGATACGCACATTTATAATACATTGTATATATCTAATACTTTCAATTATCTAAAATTTTGATGGTAAGTGAACCTTGAAGAAAATACTTAATGCAGATGTTTCCTGTGGTTTCTAAGTCTCCTTCTTGTACTGACAGTGCTTAGAGTCCCAAATGTGAATGAATGAGGTTTTCCCTTGTAGTAACATATTTCCTTGCATTTTTTAAGCTTTCATAGGTAGTAGTCCTCTCCATTCTCCTTCAAAGCTAAAGGTTCACAGTCATCTTGGCTTCAACCTACATGATGATTTCCGCTGAAATATTTGTTCTCTCATAACTCAATCCTCTTACCAGATAACTAATATATGCAGTACACAACACAGGAGCTGTTTGTTACTCCACTCTTAACTCTTCTACCATTTAATCCTACCTCTTTGCTTCTTCCATATTCATGTAGTTTTTTGTAAGGTGAATAATACTGAATCATGAAAATATTTCAACCTGAGTTCTGTTTTGTTTCAGAAAAAAAAAAACAGGTAGAGAGATAAATACCTGTTTAATTTCTTCCTGAAGAGCACAAAGAGGGATGCAGGGCAATTCTCATTTCTATATGTCTAGTACCTTTTTTTTTTTTTTAATCTTACCATTCAGATTGCTTTAATAATTTATTATGAAAAGGAGTTCCCCAAATTAATTTTGCCCTCAAAATCTTAGACGAATGTTGACAATATTAAGGTTTCTAATAATGCATTAATGCAAGTAGTGAGAAACAAAGCCCCTGGGAGGCTTTGCTAATTAGGGGCTTTGCTATTTTATATAAATGATACAATTATGCATATGATGATCTATGAGGGAACTAGACTTCTACCCAGAGGAGTTTATAGTGGTTTTTGCATTGACTAGGGAATACAGAATAAAGATATGATAGCTTATTAGGCTGGAGGGCAAAGACTGTCCAAAGTTTATTTTAGTATCTGGCATTTTGCTCAGTTACCTGCAAGTCTAAGTTGTAATAATGATGTAATCATGGTGATGCTGCTGACCTAAACCTGACAGAGATTTTGATGACTGAATGGCTAGCCAGTAGACTAAACCACCACAGGACACATAATCATTTACAGTCTTAAGAAAGTGAAAACATAGTGTAAGTAAATGCCAAGTATTGCAGGCATGTAGAAGGGTTAGATCCTGGGAGCTGCTTTTCCACCATAATGCTTTCAACATCTGGTGATCGTCTTGCCAAGCTGTGGAGACTAACAAGATTGTGAGTCTGGAAATTGGTAGCAGACCACTAGCAGTTTTATTTTTGTGTTTTGTAAATGGTAGGGAGCACTTGCTTTGATTACAGTGGCAGTAGAAAGCCAACTCATCTTTGTTTAGTTTCTTTTGCGGAAAAAGTGCCCCATAACAATATCTGTGTGGCTTTAGGAGAAAAATTCTAACAAGGAAGGAGTGCTTGACTAATCATCTCTGCCTTATTTGATAGGCAACAGATAAATCACAGTCAATATGAGAAAGAGCATGGGGTCCAAAGCCTCCCCCATGGAAATCAGTGAAAGGGACTGGAGAGGATCACTGCATCAATATTAGCTGCCAACTCTTACATTTTCTTTAATCGTATTTGGAAGCTTTTCTAAAAGTCCCAGCTGTCAGCACCGGGAAATTAATTGATTAAAAAAGCTCTGCTTCTGTAAGTTTCTTTCCCTTATGTTTGCAGATAATCATAAAAATATGAGGCAGAACATGCTATAAAGGCTCACACACACAAAAAAGGAAACCCAAAGAACTCCAAATACATATTTGCTGAGATACCCACTGATTTTAAGGCCAGCCTCGTGATTTTCTGAAACCTGATACAAGACCGCACAGACCTGCCAATACTGCAGTCCAGCCCTGCTCTCAACAGTGGCTTCTAGTTACCCTGTGTGGAAAACCCCATTTCTGGTGCTGTGAACATATGCAGTAATTTGAGAGTAATTCTCCCCTTCCATTTGTCTTCCCACCCTTCTGCCATCCTTCCTTCCACACACGAGGCAAAGAAGGTTACGTCAGGAACAACGATTTTATTTCGGTGGGTTCCTGCTTCAAAACCAATCCACCCAGCAGTGATCGGGGCAGGTGTGGTTGCCCTCCTCCCAGCGCCAAAGGTCCCTTTCATCCTTGTTATCAGACTTCCTGGGTAGGTCGTCTGAGCACGATGGCAAGTAGAAACTGCCTCAAATCACCACGAAAAACAGCACTGAGGTACCCTTCTTTCTGTAAACCCAAGTATTGGTCTCTCATTACAGGTGCGACACATGCAAACAGTGGGAGAAGTGCGACTCGTTTTTGAAAAGCTATGCAAGTTTGTGGGGTTTTTTTTTTTTTTCTTATCTAAACTAAACAAGTCTACAGGTAGGGACTGTTCATTGTTTGCTTATGAAGATAAAATTTTCTAGCCCTGCTAAAGTCCTCCGTAAGACTGTACTTCAGAAAAAGATGTGTGCCATATTCTTTGTGAATTACAGTTTTCACTTAATTCAAAAATAAACTGAACTGTTCATTTCTGTGAAGCACAGATTACTTCATGGCTGGAAATCAAGGTTTCGTCCACATTTCTGCTTAAATTACTGACAGTCTTGTTTATTTCTGTTGGGGGGAAGCAGATGGACTAGAATAACATTCTGCATTGATTGATTTTGAATTCACCTTTCTGGCACTGACCTTTTAACTTTCAACAATGAGATCCTTGAGGACCCCAACAGATAAAACTGGCACTTTGGAGCATTCCTAGAAAGACTGATGATATTTAATTTCTACTCTGATGGTAACATATCCTGACAAATAGGGTACATAAATTGGAGATTTAAAAAAAGTGCTTTAGGCAGGGATTTAAATTGCTTGCAAGGAATAGTTTCTGGAATCTGCTCCTGACAGTTTGATTTTTTTAGTCCTTGCAAAATTAATTGTATACCAACTTAAAAAGATTTGGAGTTCAAATTAAGTTGCATATATGAACCTTATCTGCTAGCTTTTGGCTCTGCAAATTATGTTAGAAACTTCCATGAGGATGTCATTTCATAGAATCATTGAATCACAGAATGTTAGAGATCATCTAGTCCAACCCACCCCTCAGATATTTCTATATGTGAATAAGGTCCCCTCTCAGCCATCTCCTTTCCTAAACAGTCCCAGTTCTCTCAGTCTCTCTTCACAGGAGAGATGTTCAAGTCCCTTAATCATCCTCGTAGCTCTCCATTGGACTCTCTCCAGTAGGTCCCTGTCTCTCTGGAACTGGGGAGCCCAAAACTGGACACAGTATTTCAGGTGTGGTCTCACCAGGGCAGAGTAGATGGGGAGGAGAACCTCCCCAGACCTGCTGGACACACTTTTCTTAATGCACCCCAGGATCCCATTGGCCCTCTTGGCCACAAGGGCACATTGCTGTCCCATGGACAACTCACTGCCCACTAGGACAGTACCTTCATTACTTTGATTTTGCCTCCTTTATTTCAAAAACACATAAAAATGAGAGAAGCACAACACCACTGCGGATCTCCGTCGAGGGTTAGGGCTGGACCACTAAACACTGACAGATGCTCTCTAACTCCTCTCCTTCCCCAGAAAGGAAGGGAAAGGGAATGAGGCAGAGAGACTCATGGGTTGGAAAAGAAAACTAAACCGATGAAATATATGCAAATACATACAAAACTGATATAAAATCTGAGTGCCCACCCGATAGCAACCCCCACGGATGCTGTAGAGCAGGTGGCACTGGGTAAGCCCCAGGCTCAGTGGCAGAGGGGAACCAGATACAGGAGGTGGGACCAGGAACTCAGGATCGGGATCAAAGGCAGAAGATTGAACAGGAGGAACAGAGTCATTCTCAGATGCTGGCCATCGAAGAAAACTGTGTGATCCTTCAGTTTTATACTAAATATGATGTATATGGAATGGAATATTTTTTTGGTCACCTGTACTGTCTGTTCCTCACTGGAGGTGTAACATTTTACTTCCTTGTGACACTTTTTACTTCCTGGCACCCCCAAGGTGTTACACAAGATCCAGCAGTGATCTGGGTCACTATAGGAGCAAGTACAAGCAAGAATTTTTCTGCATACCAATCCCTGGTAGTAATTATAAACATTGGGAGTTATCACTTTTAGTAGCAGACACTATCTGCAGAAACACACTGCTAACTTCAGAAAGTGCAGCCTCTTAGAAGAGGCTGAACTGAAAAGTAGAATCACGAAACAGAGTTGATCCTGTTTAGCTCAAACCAGGACATTGTCCAAGAGCTTCAGAATCCTCTATTTTCGTTCCTCCTATCTAAATCACCCACATGTTTTTAGTTATTTCCTTCTGTCCTTTGAGATGCTTTCCCAAGAACAATGCTATGTAATACAAATCAATGCTGGACTATTTTCTCAGTTACACTCATGCAATTTTTTTTGAAAAAGGACCAAAAGCCATTCAACTCAAATATAATGATGGTCCCAGGACCAAATTCTCCTCTTGCTACAGAAGAAGAGATGGATTTGTGCCCTGTTGCCCTGAATCCAGTAAACTGGACACCGAGGTTCAGGTCTGATTTTCAAATCTTTCCGACTAAGTTGAGTAAGCATTTGGGACTCGTCCCCGCTCAGCATCATGCAAGACTACCCAGTGCAGCACCCAAAACTTTTCACTTCAGAAATATAGGTCTATAGATGTCCACTAACTATTTAAATTCTGCCCTGATTTCCACATCATGCAATCAGGTGAGGCACTGTGCGTGTCAGACAGAATTTGTCCCAGTGACCACATTCCTGGTTCCTACATTTCACAGACCTGGAACGTTGCACCTGGCACCTTGCTACTGACCTCAGTGAGGCAGGGATTTCACCCTACCAGAGCAGACTTCACTGGATCTGCTATTCTTTAAAAAGCTGGAGTTTCCACATTCTGTGCACAATAAAGCTCTGGGTAATGAATCTATAAAACTGTCAGGGGAGTCAAAGAAAGAGTAGCATGAACAAGAAACCTATTCAAGCTTAAAGCACCTTGAACTACACTAGATACTGCTTATAAAATTTGGCATTTTTGGTTCATCATTGATCAGAGACAATGATGCACGCAGTATTTAAAACTGATAGTAAATGACAATACTCTTTATTTTGGTTCTATTTCATCACAAGGGTAGAAGTCATTTAATCCAGAAAAAAATACGACCAAATAAACAACAGTGTCAGTAAAGACAAGCTATCAAGTAGGTTTTATGCCAACACTGATGAATGAAACCTGTGTGTATCTTGGGCAGCATCACCCCCACACATTCTGGGAACAGTAGCAGGCCAAAATGTTAATTCCCTCCCTGGAATTCCAAGGATGCAAAACGGTTCTGTAAATGTCATCTTCCTTTCCTTCTCAGACATAAGGTATATGTGTTTTGTTTATTCTTTTCAAATATTCTCTTCACATTTATTTCTTTGTTACTTCTGAGTTTCTCTCCTTTCACACCTAGTATGAATGTGAGGTAGGTCCCAAGGCAGCATCCTCCATCCTGCTTGGGAAGAGGTGCAGGAATTAAAATATTACCTGGGCTGCCAATGTCTGTGCAGCATTTGCTTAGGGAACAAAGATTTGCAGCACATGCAGCTTGCTCCACTTGCACAGAAAGTGATCTCAAGTGAGATGAAGGACCGGCTTGTCTTTGAGATGACTAATGTGTTTGTGTGCTTGGAGTTGACCTGCATGTAACCCATCCCAAAAAATTAGAAAGCTTATGTCTGTTTACATTTTAAAAGACTGATCCTCCAACAACAGAAAAAGGAAATGCATTTCTAAACTGATGACACCTGTGTGTGAGGTACTGCAGAGAGGGAGCCACAACTTCTGAGTTGTATCACAGGGGCTTGGTTAAGACCCTTGGACTCATTTCAACTGATGTGACAGGCCCATTGAACAAAATCCTCTCCTTGCTCCCTCTTCTTTCTCCACCTTTCAGTAACCTCTGGTACTTTACCTTATGTGTGAAGGCTTGTCAGTTTTGTGGATAGCTTTGGATTTTTTCATTAGCTCTCCAGCTCAGTGTCCTGACACCTGGATCCTTTGTTCTTGTCTTTGGAAGTCCTCTGTAATGGCCGCTTCCCCATCCTTGGCTCTTTCTATGCTTTCTAACATCCTTCCAGCACCATATGTGTTCGTGCTACCAAAATTCTTGCCTACGCCTTCCACAGCACCCCTACAGCTTCAGATTCTTCCCATCTGTGGAAATCTTGGCTTTGAAAACTGCTGTCACCGCTGTTCTCAGCCTTCTTCTGACACACCCACGTCACGCCAGTCACGTGTCTCAACCTGCTGGCTGTACTTCTGTCTGCACAGTCTTTGGCATCCACTTTGTTGCCTGGCTGCACAGCTGGCTCTTGTTCAGCTCCCTGTCCACCAAGGCCGTGAGGGCTTCTTCCACAGAACTGCTCCCCAGCCACTGGCTCTTCACCTGGTCTGATCATTAGTCTCCTATAGTCTCGTTCTCACATTTGTTGCATGCAGGTAGATGCTTCCTCTTCCTCAGCACACCACAGATTCTGTGTGGCTGCAGATCTCCATAGGACTGAGGCCTTTGAACTTTCTTTTGCAAGCACCTAGTGCATTACCCACCATCTCCTGGTCTAATTATTCACAGAATCACAGGATTGCCTAGATTGGAAAAGACCTTTAAGACCATCGAGTCCAACCAATTCATGGTTTTGTTCTGGCTCATGTCCTAACATTAATGCTACACTAAAAATACTACTCCATTGCTCACATTTAATTTCCGTCACTGTTTGGAAAAGATACTCATTATATTTTTAAGTACATTTGGGCGATGGCCAAATATTACAAACATAAATGTAAAATGCTAATTGATAAAAACAATTGTTTCCAAAGGGGCAGCTTTTTGTTTCTAATTACCTCTTCCAATTAATTTTTATTGCTGATCCTGTGATTATATGTAATGCAACATCCACCCACTGCAGGACTCCTGCAAGCCCTACTAATGACATTCCTTATGGCTGCCCTGTTAATGCCAATGACAACACTGTGTAATGAATATCAACCAGCTTAGCTACAGGCCTTTTTACTCCTACTCTTCTCTTTCCTAACTGCAAATCATTATTTGTGTATGAGCTGCTTTCAGTGATATCTTTGTCCCTGCCTGTTTCTACGAGAGACTGTTGCTGGAACATGGAGAGTTGCTAAATCAGAGAAGGAAGTGGGTGGATGGGAGAATGCAGATACGAAGAGGACTATAGTCCTCTGGATAGATATTTCTCAGGCAGTTCTCAATTAAAAGAGCTCAGTGACATTTCTGAGCTTGTTTTTGTGGCCCTGGGTGCCATGATGAATGTAGTTCAGTGACAGAACTACTGAAATAATTAAAAAATAACACTTAAAAAAAATCTATGATTATCAATGATAGTTGCTAAGGAGCATCAAGCAGCTACTGGCTTGAGTCAAAAAAATTTTTGCAACATCCCTAGGGAGGGCTAAGCTGTTGAAGTGTCAAGGAGAGGAGTGGTACAGGGAGAAATTCTCGTAGCAAAGTGACACATAGTTATTTCCCACAAACAACTTCCTTAAGCACTTTACTGGGCAGAATATCAGCAATTATGTTCATAACTGTGATCTGGAGCACCTGCTCAACTGCCTCCTTCTACCAGTTCCTCTGAATACCCTGATTTTAATATCAGAGTCCACTAGGGGCCCAATTCAGTCACTGTAGGTACCCTAGTCTGAAGATCTCGGTGTCTCTAACTGGGAAATCGATACCAGCATTTTTCTGCTTATATCTTCTGAAGGTTTTCTTTCCAGGAGGATGCTCTGGTGTCACCTAGCACATTTACACAGCAGTCTACTGGCTTGAGCTCACCTCTGTTCCCCACTCAGTTTGATGGGCTTCAGTCTCCCAGCTCCCACGAGTACTACCTAGAAAGGGCAATACCATTGTCCTTCTGGGTGAGGGTTCTGTCCTTTCTGCCCACTGCTCTTAACACCTAACAAATGATTCAGGTTTATACTGAAAATAACTTACCTTTTGCTTTTTACGAGCACTCCTCTTATGAGTCATTTTTTTGCTTTCATCTTCATACACCAAAACAAAGTCAATTCTTCGCTGCCCATCGCTGAAGAACAAGGAGTCAGGCTTATCGTCAAAATCAGCCTGGAAGGCAGGTAGGATATGTTAATATAAAGAACATTAGTTGTCGGTTCCTTCCTTGCTTCCCATGACACAGTATTTCAGTAACCAGAGAAATTCAACATGTCAAACTCATTTACCACAAAAATCAAAGCGATGACAAGAGAAGCACGAGGTATGAAGAAAAAAATTGGGAAGTCTCCATACAACATTAGTACATCAGAACTTTGACATAATTTTGTTCTTTAAAAACAGTATATTAGCTTTTGGCAAAGAGAGGAGTATTGGGACACAGCACCATTCCCAAATAATGCCTCTGTCAAGTAATTTGCAGACCATCATGGATACAATGTTAGACGGTCTGTATGCATGATATGTTTTTGCCTGATGGGAGTCACAGAATTAGCGCATACCCATCTGTCCCCTTACCTGATAGAAGTTTAAGCACCTCTGCAATCAAAAAAAAAAAAAACCCAGCAAAACAAAATGCCCAGTGGTTTCATGCAGCCTAATACCAAAACCCACCATTGCCCCGAGAACAAACATGACCAGGCTACAGATGAACTCTCAAAATGGACACATCCTATGTGGATTTATTTCTCCTTTTATACACAACATCTCAGCAAGCAAAAAATATCGTTCTATGCCACACATCCATCATGTTGTAATATATGCCAAAATCAAAAGGAGTAATATATCCACAAGCCATTATCTACTCCCCGGAGGAACGTAGGATAGATTGTCATATCCACTAATAACATCTTAATGTGTTATTTCATGTGTGAAATGATACAGACACATTGATGACAGGGGAACCTGAATGCTCAAATAATGATTTTGTAGTTTCTTAGAGTAATCTGAGGGTACTAGCACATGTAACAACCCCTCCTTTCAGGTAAGACAGCTGTAATGTTATCAGAATCATCAGGTAATGAACACGTAGCTCTTACGTACTTGGCCAAATCCATCCATGGTATTAATGAGGGCAGTGCCACTGAAGGTGATAGATAGCAAATTTCTGAAATGGGACTCAGCATTGCATTACAGATGGTAAGATCTCCAAGCTGGCAAGACTCCCATACAGAACCACAGAGAAGCCTTGGCTTCCAGATGGCTGCCTTTGGGGACACAGAAAAGATTCCCAGATGTCCTATCCCTCAAGTCTCCCTGTCAGCGCAACCCAAACTTCGTGAGGGGTGACAGGTCCAGTTTTGGGAGTTGTGCGATATCTGATCCATAGAAAGACACGTGGAAATGTGGTTGTAGTGTCAGAGACCCCCTCAGGTGCAGACTGAAACAGTTGGTCTTCTACTGTGATAAAACCAAGGATGCCAGTCTGCAGCCAGGAGCACCCCAGTTCCAGGGAGCACACAGCGTTTTAAGAACCACATGTGTCAGTGTTTCCAAAACAAAATTTCCCAAGAGTTTTGTTCTCAACCTCTCCCTGTAGACTATTTTGCTACTGGTTTTTTGGCTGAGTCAAAACAGTCAACCAAGATGTGTCTCCCCATAATTATGACAAAATTTCCATATTTTAAATAAACTCAGGGGAGTTTAAACTCACTGGGTTTTTTGGTTTTTTTTTATGTTGTATGTGTGAAGGCTGGAATCTGCTGCAAAGAGCTCCTGTTAACTTATTTGCTTCTGTCTGAGCAGATTCTCAGTTAGAATTTCAATCCCACCTGTGCCGAGGGATTTGTGACAAACCTGACAGCAAGCAGCTGCTGACATACATACATACGTACATGCCTATATTCATATATATATGCAAAAAATATATATATATATAGACATATGGCCATTATACACATATATTCTATGTTAGTTTCACAACCTGGCCTAGGATTCAGAAACTACCTAGGCAGTCACTAAATCAACATACAACCGCACACCATGAGCAAAGCTTTAGGGAAAAAAAAATGTTTTAAACTTTCGGATGGCATCACCAGACCACAGTGACACTGAATATCACTCAAAGCAAGTCACGGATGTGAATTTCTAAGTTCTTGAGAGCTTGAGTTGGCATAGTCCCATAAGCAATCAGACCTGACCCTGACAAGTTTTCCTCCTGCTGAGGACTGAACAGGGGTGGAAAAAGCAGCCCTGCTGTGACCATCTCCAGCCTCACAGCCTCAGCTCTCCCCTGAGATCCCGGCAGGCTTTGGCCAGGGTAAAATTGCCCCGTGTTGCAATGGTGTAAACACAGAGCCTTGTGATATTAAATAAGCAGGGGAAGTGTCGCCACTGCATAAACCAGAAGGTTTTTTAATTGGGTTTCTTTGTCTTTTGAATCTTAGAAACCGCATTAGAACTTCTATTTAAAGAGACAAGAGTTTAGCTGTAAAGCTCAAGCACTTGAAAGCATAGAAATAGTAGCAATAGCTTTGAGGTTTTTTCACTACAGCTTTTTGCTCTTTTTCCTGTATGACCTACCCACTGGATAGAGAAGACAGAAAGAGCAGACAGCAAACAAGAGATCAAGTTTTGATCTAACAAGTTTTGATCATACCATGTGATTGCATAACTTCATCATTTAAACAGTTTTCCTTTAAACGTAGTCTCCTTTAAGGTTATAAAACTAGTATGTAGCTTAGCGATATCTGGTTTAACTGGATTGTCAATAACTAAACACAAATCAGTGTTCTGACTCATTAATTTACCTACATACACGGTTCATTCACAGGAGTATACATGTATATACATGTTACCATGCACCCCCCCACACATATCTTTCTACAGATATATGTATCAAACCATGCATATAATGGAATATAGATGAAAAATTAATCAATATTGGGCTGCTTGAATCCAGACACAGAAGTTCATACTTAGGAAACTAACTTCTTAAAAGTAATCTCTGCTGCTTCTAATCACAAGGGCATTGTTTAATTGACCTGTGCATAGACACTTTATATATCAGTAAAGAATAAAGAATTGACTCACTAAGACTGAATACTTTAGAGATCAAGATTAGAACCCACACAAATAAATTGTAATGTAACATTCAATGTTGCTGAATTAAAAGTAAGAAGTGAAATACAAATGGGAATGTAATAGTTAATGTTCCTACAGCTACATGAACTGTGTGGTTTATCTTGTAAACCCTACTGGATAGTTTGCAATGAAAAATCATATAATATTCAACATAATTACCAGGGGAAATACAGGACTGAAAAACAAAAAGATGTGTGTAATCTGAAGTTAATAATTCCGTTGAGACAATGTTTGTTTAAAAAAAAATATGTAATATTATCTGACAGTATTACAAATGTTATTATCATACAAATGCACATAAGCTTGTGCATAGAAACATAACTTAAAGGGGCTGAAATTCTGATATATATTTTTTCTTAAATATCGGTAGCAAATGATAACCCAAAATAATAAACAGGCCCATTGATATCTTTTTGTTTCGGAAGAACCAAACACGGAGTCTATTTACTGCACTATCTTATTTTCTTAGCCTCAACATAATCACATTTTAAGTACTGATGAAGGCAATTGGTTGTGCACTCTAAAGTTATAATGATACCCTAGTGGACAGCAGGTTAATATTGATTAACACCATTAATAAATATAAAAATACAATACATGTAGCTGTAAAATACTAATTATATTTAGCACAGAATCCTCAGTGCTTCTGAACTCTCCAAGTGCTGTGCAATCAACTGCTTGCCTACCACTGAGAGACGGGGAACTAATATCTGTTTTATTAACAGAAGGAACCCTAAGGAGAGTAGGGTTTTTAACACTAAGGTCACACTTATGTGGGCTAGCCTAGAGGCCATGTTCATGTGGGTGTACCTCTGTATTTCAGTTCAGAGCAGGGTCAGACCAGCCGAGCATCAGTGGCTCTTCGCTCCAAGGAATGAGGCTGGAGGTAGCCTGAGGTAACAAAAAGCCCAGGAATGGGTATAATGCAGACACTACCTCCTCAGCATCAAATACCTTGTTCTACAGACCCACTGCTTGGGTCCTCACTCCCAGAAGACATACACATCGCCTGCAGGATCCTGCTGGGGCTGGGAAGTGCCACACCGATGCGGTCACATTGAAGGTCCCCACGGGGCCAGCCCTGAACAGCCCTCTGCCACGCGCAGCCCTCTGCCATGCACACCCCTGCTTACACATCTTCTCTTCATCCTCCCTGACACCAGACCCCCTGCCACTGCCTCGGCAAGGGAATAAGGAGCTTCCTGAGCTCTGCTAATGAAGCACAACCAGTCATCGGTAAAGAGCATCTGCTCTCCCAGCCCCCAGGACAGAGTGGCACCTGGAGAAGGAACAAGTGATGAAGACAAGCTTGGCCCTCCACACGGGGTAAGGGCTGATGTAACTGGTTCAGCTTCAAGCGACCACATCATGGAACTGACCCTCAGCCCCACGACTCAGAGCTCCTCAGGAAGAAGACGAACGTGTGTTCCTCCACACGTATAACCAGGTTTACTGGTATCTAAGGGGAAGCGCCGTATCTTACTCTTGAGACCGTTCCCGTAGCCATGGCTACATGTGAAGCCTGCAGCAGAAGATGAAAGGAGACCACGCTAGTGGGAAGCTCCCTTCAGCAACAGCGATGCTCTATGCCAGGGGAGGGAAAATGGCGTTACAAAGAATCCCGTCTTCATCTTCCAGGCTTCTCTGGGCATTATGTTGTTAAACATTCAGAGGGGATTATGGTGGGAAGGGCAGCGCAGAGACAAGAAAAATATGTGCACAGGAATTGCATTATTTATTGTTTACTACACCCTGAACAAGCACAGTATTGTAAGCTGATTTTTTTTTTTTTTAAATAACAAGAGATTTTGCAGGAATGGCTTATCTAACTGGAAGGATAAAAGAAGTGCTTTATATTTCAGCCCCAAGAGCCTTTGGTGTGACTGTCAATAGCGCCAAATGTAATCATTACTGGAGGGATAAACCACTCGTCTGAAACCTCACATAATTTTCAGATATGCTTCAAAACAGCTTCCTGCGACAAGCAAGGGAGTAAATTGGTACTGGGAAACAAGAGAGCAGAGCCTGTGTACCACTGCCTCTGCTGACAAGCACCTGTAAAAAATCCTCCCGCCGGGGCATGGTGACAGCCCTACGGGGACCCGCAGGTTACACTTCAGTTGTGGGTTTTACGTAGGTGAAAATTTCAGAGTGCCTGTTTAGAGGCACAGTCATTTCTCTCTACAGGCCTCAGGAAACTTCAAATCAAGTAAATAAAAAGGAAACAAATTATACTACCAGGAGATCACGAAACATAATTATTTGTAAAGTGCTTTGAGGTAATCTTAAGAAAATGTTACAAAAATTCTTACTATCACAGCTATATAATAAAATCTTTTATTACTCTACGTTTTGAATGACCAATAGACACATCCTTCTGACATTAAGAACAAAACAAGCATCTCCTTCCAGGAATCAAAAGATATATAAAATACATAATACATAGTACCTAATACATAAGATACTTCTGGAAGATGTAAGTTGATTTTCTTATCACATAGTAATGCTGGTTTGGCTCCATAGGGCCGTTGTGCCTTTAACATTTTGCCTTGTGACTCATATTTGCTAATGACAACAGAGAACTGTTCTATTTCTGCTTTTAGCAACAAGATTATTAGAAAGGACTTAATCAGAAGAAAGTTAATTTTTAATTTTTTCATTTCCTCAACAGGCAAGGAAATTTTTGCCGTGTAACAAACTGAAATAAACTAAAGACAAAGTAGAAAAATACGGGGTGCCATTACAGTCATACATTTCTGTCAGCAGCAAGCGGTTGGTAACTGGCCAGGCATCGGGATGCCTTGTCCCCTGAGCTAAGTTTGGACCAGACACCCACTTGATTTCCTGTCTGAGCGCCAGGTCGCCGCTGTTGCAGGAGGAATTCCAGTCACTCCTGATTAGAGAGGGACCAAATGGCCTTACTTTTAAAGCAAGGTGAAGAGAGTACTCTGCTGAAAACCTGCTTTTCAGCACCTCCCACCTTTCTTGGGATGCAGGAGCTGGGAAATCTGCTTTTTCAGACTTCCTCGAAGCAGTTTGAAGAAGTTAATCTTCCCGTCTGCAGATGTTGACTCTCAAAAAAAATAATCTTAGTGTTAAATCCAAATTCAAACCATCTACCTGTAAGGCAGACAAAACTGCAAAATGAAACATCTGAGAGCTGGAAAAGCCTCGAATTAATGCTCTCTATGGAGTTCTGTCTTCCTTGTACATACTGTTTATGATACATGACTTTAATGCACACCACATGCCATACTTCTATCCTCCTTGTAGTCATTATAGAATAGTCCTTACTTATTATCCTCTTTATTCAGTGTCTTTTTTTTTCGTTATATCTCATCTAGATAGCTCGAATGCTTAAAACGGGGATTTTCTCCTAACTGTGCCTGTGGTACTCTCCTCATAGAATCTCCATGTTCTACAGATGTTGATAAATTTAATTTTACAAGATCCCCCAGGAGAGAAAATAACAGTATAACCCTCATTTTAATGGTCATCATATAAGGCCATCTAGAATCAATGCTGAAACCTGTTCACTGCCTCGTAAATTTGGAGTTCCAACTTGAGACACCAGGACAGTGACATCTTCCCAGAGAACTCAGCAATCCTCTCTCTTCAAAGAGCAATACTCCCACTTTCAGGTCCACATGTGACTCTTTTGAGCTAATGCAAACAGGAGCTGCAGATGTTGCCCTTTAACACTCAGGAAATAAACAAAATCTGGATGTAACTTTGCAAGTCCTGCGCAGAAATTCTGTAGCAGGAGCAGGGATAAAATCCAATCTCTAGTTGCAAGAGCCTTTCATTCCTTCCCTGTGACTTCTTGCCATGTTTACAACTTGCTGAAGTACTACAGACAACATGCTCACAGTATTTGAGCTTTTTTGGAGATTAATGCCCTACTTATCTGCCAAATGAGGCAGGAATATTGTGGCGAACTTAGCGTGTGATCCTCTAATTAGAGACAGCACCACAAGAAGAACAGGACCAATAACTTAGTTTTGGCTACTCCAGGAAGACTTGCAAAACCAAATCAAATTTTCAGAATACTTCCAGCTGCAAAGCATGACCTAAGTTTAAACAACAGGCACAGTACTTCCCTTCTATTCAAATTGATTATGGTTAGGCTTCCTATTCAGTTTCCATTTACAGCTACAATAATCAATCACTCATTTCACAGACAGTCAGTAGATCTCAATTTTATCTCTGCAGCCCCTTCAACGCACTGAAACTGCCCCGTGGCTGACAAGGAGGACCTGACACAGAAGGAGCAGTGTGGAAAAGATACTGCTAAAACTGAGCCGAAATTACAACTGCTGGTAAACACGAGTAACCAAAAATAAAAATTGATTTTGACAGTTGATTTTCAGTAGAAATAAAAATAAGTTCTACCAAGACTGCTTGGAGGAGACTGTTCTAACCACAAGGTATATGACATTCCAGCTGTTTTGATGTTATTTCACTTCATATAAATACATTAAAAAAATTTCATTGAACCACAAGAAGGATTTTTATAACATCCTAGTCAGGGCACTCAGCTGGGAAATGGAAGCTCTTGGTTCTACCTCACGCTCCAAAAAATGTTTAAATATTTTTTTCCAGAGACCAAGTAGCTTCAAATGAAGAACATCCTGCCACAAAATGCTGGGACAGGGTCAGGGGAGGAGAGGGTATCCAGCTGCCAGAAGGAAACTCATTTCCTGGTACTCTCTGTATCTGTTTCCTACAGCAGAGGCAAGAACAAATGCCCCTGAGCCATAACTATGACAAGTACTTTGCCAGCTAAGCTGCTAAAGCAGCTCCCCAAGGTTCCCGTGCACCTTGGTGCAATGAAGACTGATCTATCTCTTCATTTACACTGCTTTCAAAATGCACTATCACCGTGGAAATCCTCTGTCTCTTTCTTTTATGATTCTGTTTCCCATTTCAGTTTGATATCAATCAAAATAGCTTTCTGTTTGGTGGCCAGGCCAGAAAATAAATAAATTATCTAAACTGCCCCAGTCTTAATATCGACATAGAAGACAGAGCAGGCTTAATTCAGCCCCCCGAATTTGAGTGCTTGATTTGCATATTTTAACTTTTTAGCTCATTTTCCATTGTACTGTATGTTCTCCTAGTCATATAAAGAAAACAACTTATTTCTTTACAGGCAGAGAAATCGGCAGGACCTGGACCTTCACAGTCCTAACGGACCTCCTCTGTGCAAGCTAAAAGGATCACTGGTAGCAGCGGTAGCAGGTTGTCATTCCTGGAGTAGGACCTAGTAGACTGCAATAAAGAAACACACAGGTTTAAAAGTCAATGCCTTGAACAGGGCTGGCTGGGATCCAGCCCCGGCTCTCATTACTTGGTGGTATCATTAATCATAGAATCATTAGGGTTGGAAAGGACCTCTAAGATCATCAAATCCAACCACTAAAGTAACACCACCATGACCACTAAACTGTGTCCCGAAGTACCATTATCTACACATTTTTTGAACACTTCTAGGGATAGTGACTCCACCACTTCCCCAGGCAGCCTGTTCCAATGCCTCACTACTCTTTCAGTAAAGAAATTTTTCCCACTACCCATGCTAAACCTTCCCTGGGCAACTCTCATCCTATTGCTAGTTACTTGGGAGAAAAGACCAACACCCACCTCACTACAATGTCCTTTCAGGTAGTTGTAGTGAGTAATGAGGTCTCCCCTGAGCCTCCTCTTCTCCAGATTAAACAACACCAGTTCCTCCAGACACTCCTCATAAGACTTATTTTCCATTATTTTCTTGTATGACTTGTCTCTGTGAAAAACATCAGGAAGCTCTTCAGTGCTCAAAATTAATTGGTCAACAAGCAATTCTTGACACTGTTGAACCTGTTTCTAATCCATTTGTAGATGTAGCTTGACTAGAAAAGCCAAACTATACACACTCGAAGCCAGTGACACTAACCTCTGTCATTAGAGTAATGAAATAGAGAACAGGGTTTTTTTATTTATATAGATTGCTCTATTAGCTTTAGGATAAATATATGATTTTACACCTACAAGGCTTATAGCTATCTCCTTATGCAACTGCAGACCACAATTGTAACATTCTAGGTGAAAAAATAAAATTGGGTTTAATGGCATGCTGGCTGGGCATCACGTTGGCAAAGCATGTACCGTGGCAAGGCTTGTTGGGGTCAACTGGCCAGCCCTTAGAGATAAATAAGACCTGAGGCAGGGGACCTTGAACTGTAGCCAGAAGTCTTGCTAGCTGCAGAAAACACCAGGCAACCTGAACTTTGGATAAAGCTAACAGACAACTCAAGCCCTTTTTGTTTTCTGCCACTTCAGTCTCTTATTGAAGTAAGGAATTTCTTGACGTCTCCCAGATTTCTGAAAAAAAAAAATGAATCTTGAACAAACAAGTCAGCCAATACCTGGGTGTGTATGAATGTACAGAGTAGTTGTGTTTATATGTAGGGTATGTTCATGACCACATATCCTTGTATACACACACAGAAATCCTATAAAAATTATACAAAGAATTGATGTATGTGTGTGTACCATTTTATAGTGAATATATATTGGTCACTTTTAATTGAGTCTAGTGCCTGTGTCAGCCTGCACTTTCACATCTGAGTCAATGACTTCAGGTACCTTTAGGGAAAGTGAGATACAATAACTAAGATTCAGTCATGCAGTTGAACTGCATGTGCTGTAAATGCGAAGGAATGCTAGTCTTCTGGAACAGCTACTGACTGTTGCATATCTGGAGAAGAAAAAATTACAGGTAGTCATAGCTAACAAAAAGAAGTACCCACCCATTCAGGAGTATGAAGGTTTTGCTGATCCGGTACAGTTCCGTAAGTGGGAATAATCACCTGGTTCAGTTCCAAGACTAAAAATAAACATAAAGAATTCAAACATTTTAGCATTTTGTGTAGTAGGTGGTTTGAAAAATATTTTATTATTGGTTTGCAGGGAAGTCACTTTAACGAACTCATTTAGTGTTTGAGAAACAGAATGTTCGTGTCTCACAGTTCAGTTATAATCAGCAGGTGGTAAGAGAGCAAAACATAAGTTTCACCAGGATGACAGTCAATCATCCTGAACAAGATACAGTGATGCAAAGCATACCTTTACTAGTATATGTTATTTAGTGTTTCAGAAACTCTGTCCACATTCTAGCAATAGTGATATTTATCTTTCAATGAATAAGGGTACCAGAACTGGCTCCACTTGTACAAATAACCCTAGCT
The DNA here is from genome assembly GCA_020746105.1 of Trogon surrucura. NCBI lineage: Eukaryota > Metazoa > Chordata > Aves > Trogoniformes > Trogonidae > Trogon > Trogon surrucura. The sequence continues at coordinate 187,717,443 of CM036617.1, forward strand.
CATGCTGACTGTACAAATAACAGTAGCAGAGAATTCTTCAGAGATCCTGGGATGTGTGTGATACAGGCAGAGATACTGTAATATTCACTCTGTAACAGGTATGATTTTCACACAACCTAATAACACACCTACAAGCTCGATGTGTATTGACGCCCCACTTATTCCCCTAATACCTGTTAAAAACCAACAACCTGCAAACTGAATTGACTTCCTGAAAATACAGCATAAAATAAAGATGATCTTGTGAAGTATGATATTCCAAGATACCATTATAAAGCACCCTGGGAAAACTGACCACCAGATCAAGCACTAGATAACACAGAAATTCATCCTAATAAAGCTTCTGGAAATAAGTTACAGAAGCTCTACAATTGCTGCAGGGTCTTGGTTTTAGTTTCTAAACAAATATTTTGAGGTCTTAAGAAGAAGTCAGATAATATCCTGAGGCTGAAGATAACATCAAGCAGCTGAAGGGAGAAGGCTGTTTTCTGCTTAAGCGTGGCAGGCAAACAGACCTCGTGTGTTATTTTTGGAGTCTTAAAATAAAGAACTGGATTAGCTAAGTCTGTCCTGCACTGAGGAAAGGGTCATAAATATCAGTGGTACCTAAATTTCAGTGTTACCTGAAAAGGAGATCCTCAATCTATCAAAAAATACTATAGTACTAAAAGAAATTTCCCAAACTCTAAAATAATCTAATCTATAGTGTTTTTAGGATAGCCAAACACCCATCAGATACAATGCCAGGACAAACATAACTGATATGCCTAGCTTGTTGTTTGGGCGCCTTTTTTTTTTTTTTGGCTTAAGAACTTCATTGATAAGCGGCCAAATCGTCAAGAATTTTTAAGAAAGTTTTTTTTCACTAATGATGTTCATTTATACCAGCTGAAGATATGTCAAAACACTTACAAACAGAGCACAACAAGTCCGCTCTTTACAAATCACAGAATTCTCTCATGGCCTCTAGGCAGCTGAATTCTCTGGTTTAAATAGTCTTTCATACAGTTTGGTAGGGACTTTGTTCCAGATGTTGAGCTGTCACTTTCCAGATCTCTACTGTGGTGATAGTGTATACTCTAGAGAGGACACAAAAGCAAGTCCATGAATTTTTCCATCAACATTGCTCCATAAACATTTGAGTCATAACTCAGAGGTTGGCCAGGTTGAATGATTAAAGTCCGTGAGCTCTCAAAACCACTTAGAAATACTTAGAAATGTTTCCTAGCGTATAAAAAAAGAACAGGAAAATGTGGATTAGTGCAGCACACAAATGTTATGTGATGAGACCATGATATGATCACAGAGAAAACACAAGCACATCTCAGCATCTGCTGCAAGATTGCTCTATAAGTGCATCATTATATTTTAATGACTTCAGCTCAGGCTTGTGAGAAGGGCAAATGGATGTTCTTGATGTCAGTGTAATGGGTATCACCCTAAATTTCTTAGGGTATTCTCTATTCTCTATCGGGACACAAAGATACCCAGATACAAGAGAAGTCACTCCAGTCTCTCAAAAACACAAAAATGGAACCTGCAAAAACTCAGCTTTGCCAGAAAAATCTGCACCCATACAAAGTGCTCTTCCCACTCCCAAAATAACTTCAGTTATTTCTCTCATCTCCCCTCAAGCACTATGATAAGGTAAGTTTTAAGTATCAATGGAAAGAAAGAAAATTGCAGCATAAATGTTTGAGGCAGATTATTAGGAAAAGCTTTCTAAAGTTGAGTAGAAGAGACTAGCTGGGAAGGCAGGTGAGGTCATGTGAGGTCCTTAACATCAGAGATTCTTCAGTACAGATTAATGAAATATCGTGGAAGAATCTAGGCCAAGTTGAACCCGAATCTGGCATGAACCTTAGGAGGCTGGCCTAGATGAGCTTTCGAGGTCCTTTCCAGACACAGTTTCTTCCAAGTGTAGTTAAGTCTGCTCATAGTGTTCTCATAATTACGTCCAAAAAAAGACCACTGTGCTGAGATTTTATATTAAAATAATAGTTTTGCTTACCTGTTTCTTCTTCAGAAGCATTATCACTGCTGTTAATGTTTGGGTCAGAGCACATTAAATGTAGATGTTTATGTGCCACCACCCAGTTAAGTAAAGCAAAAAGGGTGTAGGGAACAAAGAAATCTATTGGATTTGTGCCAGCATACTCTAATTTTAATTGACTGATACACCAACTTCTATCTTCAAGCAATCCTGGCAACATATGCTTTTGTCATCTAATTTCTTTGAATTGTAATCATAGATTTTGAGTTCCTGCTCGGTGACACCAGTTGGTCTTTGATCTAGATCTTACAAAAGACACTGCCGTAAAAATTTTAAGTACCGAATCTGTGCATGCTACTTTACAAGAACATCTCAGCGGTATCTGTGCTGCCCATATATCAGTGGTATTTCCAGCTGCCTGGAGATTGTTCTGCAATCCAGGACACTGAATTGCACTGTCAACATTTCACATCTCACTACATGCCTGTACTAAGTTTATGTTAATCTCACGCTGCTTCTTTATAACCTATGTACATCCCACGCTTTGGGCCAGGCCATGGGAGATGAATCCTGATGTTCATTCTATCAGTGATTTGTTTTACGAGCTTTATGGCTTTGCTTTCTCTCACACATCAGACAGCATTTCTGACTGGATTGAATAAAGATCCCAAAATTCTGACAGTCCATGCAAAATGTTCAGTCTTTTCATTAGTTAATTGATATTGAGAGTGAATGGTCACACGACCATTCAGTGATCTTCCCACTGAACAGTTCAACTTTAAAGGCTTTAATGAAGATTACTACTAGCAATCTCTACCTATTGCTGTTGCAGAGGTGAAAGTCTATGACGCACTGATAGACATGGAAGAGTCTCTCCCTTTGGAATAAATAAATAAATGGAAGAATTAAACCTTTCCTTGGAGTCTGAATAGTGAAACAGTAGATGCTGCCCAAAGCGCAGGCAGCGGAGATGAAACGGGTCTTTTTGAGACTGTAAATTAAGAGGCCTGAGAATGCAAAAAAAAGCTGCATCCAGAAGTGAAAAGAAAAATGTTGTCTAAAAAAACCAATAAAGAACAGAAAACCACAAAGATATTGGATAAGCCAGTATCTGAAAAGACCACTGGGCTTGGCTCTATGAGCAAGGACATTGCCAAACTTGCCTGAAGATGCCAAACTCTTTGTGCCAAAGAAATTCTTGCCTATCATAGATCTCTTCAATCATGGAAACAACAAAAGGTGAAGAAGGGCTTGTAAATCACCTACTTAAATAGATTCAGAATTATTCTGACAAGTCAAAAAGGTTTTGCAACACCAAATTCATAAAACCAGGTACTTCACTTCCCTCAACAAACCTGTGAGAAATTCCAAAGGACAAGATCTCAGCCCTGGCACCGAGCAGGGTAGCTCATGAGCAGTCATTAACATAGAGCCAGGAAGCGATGTCTGGAATTCCCAGGCTTTGCTGCTTTGCTATAGATATCATATCACCTCTCACTTCCTTCAGAGTATTTTGTTAGCTTACTGACTGTCTGTCATGGAAGTTTTAAAATGTGTAAGTCCCAAATCCTGCTTTTACAAGGAGAAAAACAAATTAATAGAATACTCCCCTTTCCCAAACACAAAACTGATGTGCTTAAGAATATCTGCTCAGCCCCTAAGAAGGATTTGCCCACTGCATAGAATGTCTCCTCCATCAGCAGGGAAGTTTACTGTACGGCTACAGAAAATAAGTTGTTGCAAAGCTAAATCGCAGTGGTGGGGCCCATCAACTTATCTGCACTGCCTGGTTGCATGCACGATGCTGTCCCACAGCAAAGGGAGGTGAAAAGCATGGGAGGAAAAGGAAGTAGGTTTTTACCGAAGGAGAACACCGAATGGTGTGCTTCAAACCCACACTCTAACCTAGCCCACAGCACTGTCCTCACGTAGCCGTGCCTTAGGCAACAACATTCGCCGCATATAGAAATGTAAAAATATAAGCACACAATTGACACGCTTATCTCTTTTAGATCTCAGATAGATTGTGAAGAAAATTAATATAATAACAAAACACTTCACTGACTAGAAAATATCAGGAAATATTTACACACAATTTTTATCTGAATCAACATGTTCCCTGAAATGTTTGTTTGGTAGCCCTGTCACCACATTAGAACAGAAAAAATGGTCATTAGCAAAGTCTATCTTTACTGGTGATAATCAAACTAAAAGAGCACATCACGTTTGCCACAATGAGGCTCAGAGAACTGCATGGAGTCAGATTGCTCCTATCTGCTGGCATAAGAAGATACAAAGATGGTGGGCTTTGCCCAGACACTGCTTCCCAAGTAGAGCAGTTTCTGCATCACATGTCTCCTCAGAAAACAGACCAACATTGCGGTGGTGTCTCCCCATCCCAGCAGGCTGCAGTCATGCTAGCAGAAGATCTGTTTCACGATACCATCATGCACAACACCCCAGAGGCACCCAAGCAAAAAGCCCCACCTCACAGGTACTGTCTCACAAGCCACAAGAAGGCATGAGGTAAAATACTGTGTACGAACTGTGTGCTGGAATGAACAAAAACTACCCGGAAGCCCATCATCTAATCAAGTCAACTTACTTTCACCTTATTTCATAAAAAAAGAACAAACTACTGCTTTCTGGAATAAAAGTAATGTTTCAGAGAGATTCATCTTAGTAAGGATGAGTATTGACGTATTTAAGACAGGGTACCATGTGAAGAAATGGCAATCACTGTATCAAAACTGTGGAAATAGTAATGAGGAGGAAGCATCATTAGCAGATGAATCAGTTTAAAGATCCAGAGTCATTCCTGAATACTGGCTGGGGTCTGAAGTAAAACCACTGTCCTGAATGGGGCTGCACGTAGATGTTCCGTAAGAATGTCAAGCCCTCTGTCTCTTGGTCCCAAAATAATAAAATTATGGTACTGAAGTATATGGTTCTGTCCTGGCTTTTGGGGAGAGAAGGGGAGGGAGAGGAGGACAAGTTTATGCCATGCTGTTCTAAACACCACAGAAGATAAAAAAAATGGAGAACTTTACTCAGTTTCCCCACTGAGCAAAGTTTTTGCTTTTCTGAATCTTAACCAGAGTGTGCAGATGTTGTTATAAACATGACTACAGGCTCTGGGGCTATGAGCAAAGAAAACTTTGAATATATGTTATTCAGACTGGATGAAAGAACTGCATTCCTTCTTGTTAATTTCAATCATATTATTTATTAAAATATATTAATTACATAGATATAGAGAAATAGCATATTAATAAAATACAATAGAATATTTTAAGAAAAAAACACAATCTAACAGTTATTATTTAAAAAGCCTATCAGAACAGATCACAATCTCTTTTCAAGACTGACCATAGAAGAAATATTTTTTCAGTTAAACGTAAACTATTCAAGACATATGTAATACCTGCTGAAATCTGCAGTGAAGTAAAACCATTGCACAAGTCAAATTTTTCTGGAAACAGAAGCTACAGGACCAACATACTTTGTTGACAGACAAAAATCTTTTGCTGGTGTAGAATATTTCTTTACTGTAGTTTATTGTATATGTTCAGTCCATTGTACAGAAGTACTCTCTGTGATAAGAAACCGTGAGTTGAAAAAGCAAGAATATCTATTTCCCTTTTAAAAAATACGAATCAAAGAAAGAAACAATGAGATCCACAGGTCCAAACCAAAATTAATCAAGGTCATTAAGTTCCTTGAGCTACTTCCGCTGTTAAAAAAAAATCATTTAAAATTACAAATATCCTTGGTCTTGACCCTTACATACTAAGCCAGACACAAAGCCCCCTATCAACTTCTCCTTAGCTAGGATATGTTAACCTAATTTCTTCCACTCCACAGTGTAAATGAATAAACACAAAGAGTTAAAGCCTTAGGTTAGCCTTCCAGAATGTAGATCTGTTGCTTTTACCTTGCTCCTTGTTAGCTGGAGACATTATTGTCAGGATCTTGTCGATGGTTCAAGGTCCATCTGGGCTGAAGTGACTTTTCCAGACTAGCTCTTCTCTAGGGGACAGTCTTTTCTCCACTCACATATGAGGGCTGTCATTACTATCACAAATGGTTCCACCTCATTCCACCAAAATAATATTGGTTTGTGTTCAGTAGCGTTTGTTCCTTTAAGTTCAGTTATTTGATTAGAGTATGTTTAAATTAGTTTAATTTCACACATTTGAAGAATACACGCTACTAACCCCCATATTCTTCACTTTCTGAAAAGTTACATATTTGAAGTGAAATTGAGTTATTTTTATGATAAACTATACTTTATAACCTATTATTTATAGTTAATAAGTGATCTACACAGCAGCCTATCGTGTGAAATTCTAGTTCTCTTCTCCTGGTTGCCTACAGTCTCACAGCACATGAGAAGACTGATGACTACTAATAATGCCAAAATGGCTTTCCAAGCTGTCAGTAAATTATGTTCTTTGTGCACTCACACAGAACAGATCTGCAGGTATCACCTACTCAAAACCTAATCTATGTCACATAATAAGAAAAACATTGATTTTAATTTCAGATGCCCAAGCATACCCATTATGAAGCTATAGATGCTGTTGGATCACGAAGGAAGTGAAATGGCTGTCTTGGAAGATGATTGCTTTTTGCTTGAAAGGCTATTCTTTTCATGAAGTTATCTTCTCTTACAGCTGTGCAAACAAAGGATTGGGAACATGTGGTATGGCTTTCAAAAATAAATACCCTTTCACGATTAACTCCAAACAGGAAAACCTTCAGTTGGGGATATAATACAGACTATTGCTAGTCTAATATCCCATGTCTTGAAACAGCCAGCTTAGAGTCAGGGTAGCTCACAAAAAATAATAAAGCAATTAGCAGGCAGTTAGAGAACAAGAAATTAGACTTTGTGGAAATGATTCTGCTGATAGCAGTGCCTAAAAGTCTAAGAGGCACTGGGTTGGAAGGTTTAAGGGGCTCAGTAACCAAATCGTCAGGCAGTTCTTATGCGTTCAGAGCTCAAGTGGGACACTTGCCCAAAACCTGTGGCAAAAATCCTAAATCATTTCAATGAGACCTGGCCTAGCCCCAACTTCAGTTTCAAAAACAAACACTAGGCTAATGGCTTTTTAGTTACAATTCTGTGAATCCAGAGTAATCTGCAGAAATGCAAACGCTGGCTCCATGTTTTCACTCCGTGCTGCAACGCACGCCAGAACCAACCTGCCTGCATCCAGTCTGTGCATCAGATACCAGCTGACTAAATCACTGCAGAAATTCAGTTGCTAATTAGACTATTCTAAATGCTTTTTTTTCTGAGGCTAAACAATTTACCCACCTTAAGCCGAAATGTCTGTCAGAAAGAATTATTCTGGCTCTCATCTGCCAATAGGCAATATATAGATTTAGAAACAATTTTTGGTTTTAGAATGTATTAACAGGCTGACCTGCTATAATTTCAAACAACATCGGGTATGCTTTTTGGTTGTACATGGAATGCATATGTGTAAAACAGCTAGCTACCTTTGTCAGAGTATAAAATAATGGAATAAACTCGTTAAGTCAGAAGGCTTCAGACTGATAATCTTTTCAGACACCAATCTCAGGTTGAAATAGGCTTGAATAATTCTCTCTTTTCCACATACACTTTCTTATAACCTATTAAGTAATTTAAATATATTAAAATGATACAACAAATGAGCTTTCTTAAATTTTCCAATTAAGGGCTGCTTTGTTTTAATTATATATCAAATCAGGTAGAAAACTGCTGTAATGTTGACTTCCAAATGAGCCTGTCTCATGATTGATTCAACCCATGCCATCTTGTTACAAACCAAGGCACACATACATATTTATTTTATTTGCTTTATTTTTAACAATGGTGCAGACATTATCATTTTTGCTGTCAAAAATGCAAGTTCTTCATTTCTAGGGTCAAGAAAAATAACTACCTCTGTCTCATTAAAGAATGTAAGATGTAAGGGATCAGCTGTGTCACTGAATGCAGCACCATCTTACAGAAAACTTTGACTTCTAGTTTTGTTAGTGGGTTCTGAAAGAAAATTTTCTTTACTCGGAATAATCCATTTAAGTCTGAAAAAGGGATCAAGAAGAACAGGCTGATGTTTTTCTCTTGTAGTAAATAAAATCCAGGTGGCAGAGGATGAGATCCACTAATTCTAAAAGCCCAAAGGGCATTGGGACAGATTTGCAGAAGGTGTTAGGCATATAAAGTTACAGATAAATTGCTGCTAAGGTATTCAGTGTCCAAGCAGATTAACAGTTTTTATGCCAAATTATATCAAACACAGTATATTGCCCTTAGTGATCAGAATGAATCCATCAATATCATTAAGTACACTTAATCAGGCTAAATGCAAAATGTTTTATAAATGCACTGCTTAGGTATACAACGTATAAGATAAATAATAAACATGTTTGTACATTGCTTTTCTCTATGGTTAATTAACTCTACCTACCAAGAAGATGCATCTAAATAGAAGTTTAGAGTAAATAGCTTTTATCTAATAGATAAGAAAGAAGTAATTCAACAACAAATTAAAAATCAGAATAAGTGTGCATTGAGCTATATACTTGCTGAAAACAATATGTATCTATGGAATAAAAGATGTAGACACCTAAAACAGGATTTGGGAGTAACCAAAACATTGACACAAACCATTGTCACATGCTGCCAGCACTTCCCCTGGGGGTCACTCGGGACCAGTCTGGGTGTAGCCCCTGTGGTGCCCTCAGTAATGTCATTATTCAGCAGAACACAAGGCATTTACTGTCCTAGCTGCTCCACCAATTAAGAAGAATAACATCTTTCTCCTGGGAAGCCTTTAAAATAAAAATTCAAAGCATGGCTAAAAACCCAATGCAGGTTACTACTTATTATGACTCGTAAATTAAATCACTAAATTCGGTCATTCCACTTTGATTAATAGTGCTCTACGTGGTAGAATCTGCTTTTCAGGACTCTTGAAAAGAAAAGGAATTTATAGCCAAATGCAGCAAGTGAGCAGATCAATAAAATTCCAAACTCAAACACATAAACTCTGAAATAGTACTGGTTCAAGACGGTCATCACTAATTCTTATTTTAAAGAAGACAAAGGAAGGGATTGTGTCCTGGACTTTCCATTTCAGAAGTGGTTCTTACGTACATAAAAGGTAAAAGGTACACAGTGACACCACTTGATCTAGCATAAGATATACTGTTGGATTTCAAAGCATAGCAAGTCATTTTTAAATAAAGCCCAAATGGTTATTCCTTTTAATTCAGGACCCTCTCTCTGCATACAAGATGGGGGTGCAATGAGGATGACTCCAGGTCTGATCAATGAAGAAAACTTGTCTGCCTAGACCCATAACTTGTTTTTGCAAAAGATGGATAGGATACAGACTGTAGGAAGATTGAAAGGAAGAAAGATTATCCGATCGTCAAAGAATTTGTGTGTGACCTTGGAGAAGTGGCCTATGCCCCAGCTTTGGGATGTAATACGCGTGATGCTGAGCAAGCTACCTGAACAAAGTTTAGCCAACCTTTCCACGGCAGTTTTCAAGCTAACTGCCCAGGGTGTCACAGCCAGGAAGCTCAGCACTTTTACAGCAGAGTTGGACATTTGTCAGTAAGTTAGGTGAAGAAGGTCGGTACAGTACTAGGAGTAGCAAGATTGGAAAATGTTTTAATTTCTGGAAAATCAGTCCCAAACCTTTTGCGAATGGTGAGCACTTTTGGGACAACTTTGGATGAAACTCAAGAGAGTTTACCAACCACATATCCAGCATGATGTTAAGATCTGATTGCACAGATGCGGTTGGAAATTAACTAATTTTTTGTGGCCTTGCCATAGACATGTCTACTGGTGGAGTATGGGTCTCTCTGCTCAGTGTCTCGTCTTTGCACAACCCGCTCAGAAGTGTTTCACGTTCCCCACATCTTACCACTTCAGTAGCTTGCAATCCTATCACAGGGGTCTGGATTCCTGAAACTCCAGCTCCCCCTAAAAAGGGAGTCAGGCAATCTGACACTGTTGGATGCAGCGCTCTGATGTAGTGAAAGCACCATAGAAACACGGAGGAGGAAAGGAATAAAAATGTACGCTGTGCAAGGCTTGGATAATTTGAGTTAAACAAGGCTCGGAGCCATGCTCTTAATGAGGAAGATAAAAAGAAATCTGCAATTACTACCAGTTTACCGAATGAGGCAGTGGATTTAAGAGGCAAAAAAGAACAGTGATTGTGTAATTAAAAACTGCAACATGCATGCAGACAAATGGCAGGAAAATTGAAGTTGCCTGGGCAACATTAATGCTGACATTGCCCAGCTTGTAAGTGCTTGACTTCACAATTTTAATGTTAACATTTTTTAGACATAATATATAATTAGACGCAGCCAATTAGGGATGCTATGGCTCCTGTTGGTAACCAGTAATATTTACATTTAAATATGGAGAAAGATTACTGCTGGCTATACTGTATTATTTAATTATAGAGTCAGTTTAGAAATGAAATTATATCTGAAGCATTTGAGAAAATCCCTTGAGCAGAAGTGATGGAACAATTATTACTGCAATTTGGCATGAGGAAACTTTGCTGAAGGTCTAGAATTTCACCTAATCAGACAATTTGATTAGTGGTCCACATGAAGGAGCACTCTGCACTTCTAAGGAGCAATTTCGAAATGCACTGTAAGAAAAGGAATCATAATAATTATGGACACTTTTCCTTAGCAACTCCATTTATTAACTTTTAAAAGTCAGTTCAGAATAATGTAATTAGTGTAAATTCAGTACTATGATGGGGAAAAAACCCTCAACCAAGAGTGTGTTTTAGTTTACTACAATCATTATGAATAAAAAGTTCTGGTTTCTACTGACAATTCAATTCATGATGCCCAGCAACTACAACTGGGCAAGGTGTGACAGCTTCATGCCAAAAAGCTGTGGCATTGAAGACACAGAGGTTTCTAAATTGCTTTCGGGGAAAACAGGCATGAGCAAGAAGGATGTACATGTGCAGGCAGCTTTCTAGTAACAATAATGTGGGCAGACTGATGGAAAATAGGAATATGGTCCCATTGCCTAGCATTGAAAAGTCCTCTATAAAACTAAAGGAAAAAAATAGATTCATGTAAAAATAACAACTGGAGAAACTTGCATACAACAGATTTGGAAAATAGGAAGGCAATAAAAACAAACTCCAGAGTGATCACAAACATTTTCCCCTGGACTTCCAAAGTGGAAGTAGAAGGAGGTAAGATCTCAACAGTCATTAAAGTCCTCTTACAAGGCAAGGACGGAAAAACACAGTGGATTCCTTTGAAGAGAGAATGCCATGCCATGAGACTCTGGTCATTTCATTTACTGATGAAGATCCTCCAGCTTTAGGTGACGTGAACGCACAGATCAGTTATCACCCACTGACCAGTCCAAGCCCTGAGCTTAGGCAGGGTTAATAATGCCACCAGCTTTCCAAGGTAATGCCACCATCAGAGCATGCCTTTGGCTGTAATCAGCCTCTTGTTGGAATGGGTGATCTGTCATCTGGCTTGTGAACCCGCTTGGTGGCTTGTCCTTTCTATCAGATGTAAGAAGAAATTATACCACTTGCCTGTGGTCATTCAGCCGCAGGGCTTAACACTAGCTCCTGGCTTTGGGCCTTGGACAGGCTGCCTGCTCCCAGATCCCAACTTCATGTTAGAACAGAGTCCATGGCCTATAGTTTGCCTTCTGTCCATGTTCTTCCCTTGCCTTTTAACTGTAACGGTTCACGGTTTTTGCACAAGTCAGTGATTTTTACAAAAAAAAAAAAGAGAGTGTGCAGCCAAAGAACAGAAGAACTTGCTTATGGATCATCCCAGTGGTCCAGCCAGCCCAGCTCCCTGTCCTCAGCAGTGACCAGTGGTGCACTGGGCCAATGCCACCATTCAGTGTTCTGAAGTTTAAGATGAGGGCATGGAGGCAGTGAAGCTCCCGCAGTGTACACTCAGAAGAGGTATATTTTTGTTTATAGATCACCTCATGGCTTTTTAATTCATAAATTTATCTCTATGGCTTTGAACTGGCAAGTGCTTCTTATGCTTCTTGGCACTGGGAAGAGTGAGGGGCAGTAAGTTCTTATTTGGCTCCACTCCATGAGGTGGCACATTAGATATCTTCTCAGATATATTACATATTATTACACGCTTTAAGGCAGATGCCACAGATACTAGAGCAAAAAGTATCAACAGTGGTTCCCACAGGCTAGTAAGAGCTTTCTGAATACTTTATATGCAATGATGTTAATAATGTATTGGGTAATAGAGACATTATGTCACCATAAGGTTTGTGCTTCTAAGCAACACGTGTGGAAATATCATTCCGTGAGTAATATCATACTTCAGACTTCTGTATGGTCACTCACCACCATTGTGAACAGGTCATTCAGAGCAGGAGCAACGAAGGCAGCTTTAGACCCCCAAAAGAGAGCACATGATAACATATTTCTGGATTTCTCTAACAACTGTTGCACCTCCTTAGAAGATTAGCTATGCCAGAGTGAGTAAATTCAGACTAAGAACTTGCCAGGAAAGAATGCAGGTGAACTTCAAAGTATGAGTCTCCTTTTGATGGGCAATTAGCAAAAATGTGGAAAATAGATGTTTTGATAGCTTATCTCAGGAAGAAGCAAGAAGTAGTCAGGACTACACAGCAATGATGCTGATGAAAAATGACTGATTTTGAATCTTAGATACTGTCCAGCTATAACAAAAACAAGCAGCAAAAATAATGAGGGAAAAGCCAAACAAAAATTCTCCTGTTTTCCTCCTATCTCATATATACCACAGTGTAATTCCAAGAAATCTTAAAAAAAAGCCCACAAAAGAGGAGATGCGAGCTTTGCTTTGGAAAGCATGGAAAGACATTTTACTTTGGTGTCTATAAAGAGTCCTGCTAAACTGTTTTATGATATTATGAATATACCAGATGGCAGCAGTAGCACAGGAACAACCATCGGGTTTGCTCATTTCATACAACATGACAGATCTTCATGAGAATACAACCGGTGCTGAGAGGTCCAGCCATATCCCTCTTCACAAACTCATTTCTACTGAGATTCTTAGCCATTTCTTCAAAACTGTGGAAGTGAGAGAATGTAAAAAAATCAATTTTCAGATGAAAAAACCCAAGCATCCTCTACAGAGGTGTTTTTTCATTTAAGTTTATGTAAGATTTCTTATACACCTCATTTTAACTGTAGGGAAAAAGCAATTGTGATAGGCTGTTAAGAGGTTAGTCACAACCCCTTGACATTGGCTATGCTGAGTTTTGTTTAATTTTATAAGAGGAGACCAAAGTGGCTTTACTGCAGATTCTTTTTTTTTTTTGCGTCAAGGGGACAAAAATGACCTTTTGAAATACGTGAAATCATCTCACAGATTGCAAGGCAAGTAGGTACCAAAGAGGTCATCCATCCTGATCCCTGTAACACAAGTCAGAGGATTTCTCCTCCTATCTCGTGTCAACTCCAAATTCTGGATGACAGTGAATAAACTTCTCAGTTCCAAAGATTTTACTCAATGGCAGACTGATAGAACAACATCAAGAAGGCCTCTTAAAATGGACAATAAGCTAAGATCCAGAAAATCCATCAACAAAATTTTCTCTTTACACTTTGTTCTATGCACAGACTTCACAAATCACTAACTTGACAAATCACTAACTTGACATATGGACTTACTCATTTATAACTTACTGAAAAAGTACACAAGCTGTGAAGCAAATGCTGCAAGCAAACATAGAGAAACAGAAGAATCCAAAGACAACATCCACTTTCTCTCTACTGTTTATTTTTAGGCCTAGCTTTATTTATAAACTACAACTCAGTGGCATTATGTTTAAAGCTCTAAGTTTAATGCAAACTTCCATTTTGGAGGGATTTAGCACTCAGCTCTTCTGTCTGTTAGTTTTCTTGAAAGTCCTTAGAGCAACAGGTTGATGGAGATGTTACGGCACACAAATCAATCCTGGTATCTTCTGCTAGGGCAGTAAAAACATTACATGCTGCTCTCCCTTTGTGTGGTGAAGGTGAGACAGAGAAGAAGAGGGCTCCAGGAGTAGCAAACACCAAAAAGCAATGGCAAAATACATTTACTGAAATCACCATATGACAAGTAGTCATCACTAACGTATCATATAACACTATTTCTTTTTATTTTACATAATCATTACTTACATAGTAATTTAAACAAAATCACTTTTAAACAAGCTTACAATTCTCACTTTAAAATTAACTCATTAATAAAATTTTGTGCAAAAATTTGGTGACGAGGGTGTGATGTACCAGCCAATGTACACTGAGGGAACTGAGAGGGGCAGTCCCAGGTAGAGCATCTCTGGTGGCCTCACCTCTGAACTCTCTGCAAGAGGTATGACCTCGCCTTTAATGAAGCACAAAAATAACACACACTTGTGGAGTATTTGGGGTGGGACAGTTAAAGTGCAAGCCATATTTTTGTGTCTAGAATGAACAATTCAAAACATGTCCCTTGATTTCAATAGTGATGCACATTCTAAAAAGCGAGGACACGCATTGAGACAAAAAGCTTTAGCTGAGATTTGCCTTGCCTGACTTCTTACTGTCCCATATTGAGGGGACATATTAGACAAGGGTTCACAGATATGGGAAACTCCACATTTAGAAAAGTACTGGCACATTTTTTTCCCTTGTATTACGAAATGAAGCAAAAAAGTTCAGTTAAAAGAAGTGGAAAATTCTGCTCATGCACTTTCAGAGACAAAGAGAAAAAAGGGCAGTGCCGATCCCATGAAACACATATAATTCAACATTTCAACCTCCCTGAAAGTAAACTTTGCTCACTAGCCTACAAGGATGTTTTTAACATATCAAATACACATTTTCCTACTTCTGTACACTTCAGCTCCCTACACTAGCACAGTTAGAAAGTTGCCTGGTCATGTAAAAGGAAAGTTTTTTAATCTTATTTTTTGTCATATTTTTCACTTGCATTTTATATAGAGAAAACCTTCCAAGTTCCAAGTACTTGCTGTACTAGTGCCCTGCTGCACATAGCACTGATGGGATATGTTCATGCTCAACTTGCACAGCTAGGACTTCGATGGTCACCTTTCCTATAGCCACAGACATCGGTTTAGTTTAGTATCTGCAAAGTGGAACAAAAGAGAATTGCAGATTCATAAAATGTGTTGGGTTGGAAGGGAGCTTTTTAAAGGCCATCTAGTCCAACCCAAGTGCAGTAAGTGGGGGTGTCTTTAACTCAGTGAGGTTGCTCAGAGCCTGACCTTGAAAGTTTCCAGGGATGGGGCTTCTACCACCTCTCTGGACAACCTGTGCCGGTGTCTCACCACCCTCACGGGAAAGAACTTCTTACTAATGCCTAATCTGAATCTACCCTGCCCTAGTTTAAAACCATTGCTCCCAGTCCTACTGCTACAAACCCTTGTAAATAGCCTCTTCCCAGCTTTATTGCCCCCTTCAGGTACTGGGAGGCTGCTATAAGGTCTCCGTGGAACCTTCTCTTCTCCAGGCTGGACAACCCCAACTCTCTCAGCCTGTCCTCATAGGGGAGGTGCTCCAACACCCTGTTCATCTTTATGGCCTCCTGGGAAGACATAAAATCACTGAATGACTCCTTTGCCTCTCTTTGCTGCAGGTTGACACTTGGGCTGTGCAGTCTGGACCCCAAGAGCACCTTATGTCACTTCTGAGGGACATTTCTCTTATGTATGAACCAGGTCTGCTCATACAGAGTCAAACTTGGCACTCTGAACATCAAGAGAATCACTGACCCTAAAGGTGACATAATAAAACAGTGGAGGAAATAGTGAAAGGAAAAGAATTTAAAGACTCATCCTGAAAGCAAACTGGAGTTTATTTTTGTGTACGAGTTTTTTCTAAGCAACATTGTGTTGAGGAGGTCAGTGAGTTTGTTCAGTGCGCTGTAGGCAGTAAGACATGCATAAATCCCTCTAACAGACATATTTGGTCTTAGAATGTAGGATAAACGTCGATGGCCCAAAACATTTAATAAAACTCTTCTCCATTCAGAGGAAACGAACAAAAAGAAAGAAGGATACACCAACTACAACTGATAAAGGGAGTACCACTGTTCAGACAGATATTTATGCTTCTATCATCTTTGAAAAATAAACTATGGAAAGAAACCCAACACTGAAAAAACCCCACTCTGAACAGCAATATAGTCTCTAAGGGCTGAGACTGAAACATTCACATGCTTAAATAACTTCATGGATGCTGATACTTCCACTTAAAACGATTATTCTCACGTTTGTGCCATGTTTTGCTTGTAATATGTGGACTGGTGTGCAGAGATGAGCAGCAGCCTGCTACCTCAGAAATTCATGCTGTTGTGTGAGGACTATAGGGGCAAGCTGCAGGTAACCCTGTAAAAAAAAAAAAGATTCCTACCATAGGCTGAGAGGAGTACATGAAACTGTGGCAATGCACCAGCTATCAGGAGTGCTACACTACTTGGATCCAAACGTCATCAAATGTTGCTCTTTTTAAGTGTTTTCTTTCCCTGAGAAATTTCAGAGGAGTTGTTAGTGAGACATGGTTGTAGTTTAGTTTGTTTGTCTATGTTTTGGTTTGTTTTGGTTTTTTATCCCAGAGCAACTAAACCAAAGCCACTGCCCTCAGGCAGGAAAAGTACAGAAGACAAGCAACTTCTGCTTTTGCCAAAAGACAGACCCCAAGCAAGCATCCTGTCAAAATCACTGCCCAGTTACACGATGAACGAGCGTACTCCGCCTTCCATGTGGTTTACAGGAGGGCAGCCCATGCGCAGCATTTGCCCCAAGGTACAAAACAGATTTTTTAGCAGCCAAGCTGATCCCATGGTGCTCCTCACCAACGAGAAGCCCGAAGGCAGCTATGGAGCATTTTCATTGGGAACTGAGGTGATTAACCAAATTATAATTGCAGATCGCTGTTTGGTTAGACTTCAATGCCTATGGATCAATGAGCTATCTAATTAGTAATCTTCAGTTTGAAATATTTTTACAAAATTATACCCATTGCTATTAAATCTACATGTCTCAAAGGAGCTCTATTTGAATTTCTGTAATGAGCTTCTCAGCATGTTTGCTTTAAAGTATTTCCTATACCCAGATGTTATACAGAGTGTGTACAGGAGGGTCTCAAAAAGGTACTTTTAATTACTTTGACTATGAAAATATTGTTTAAACTCAAAACCTACAGGCATTTTTGAGCTATTTTACGTATGTAGGGGCAAAGTTTCATGTCTGTAAGCATTTCCAGTGTTGGACGCACAATCCACAAAGAAACGGTGTACTTCTGTATCCTTGTGCGGAAATACTTTGTAGTTTGAGCAATTGAAGAACTCTTCAGATTCTTCTTCCAACAGCTGCAATTTAATAACCAACTTGTACCTAAAACAACCTTCTTCTGTGTATAAGAGGTCTTAAAGAGAGCTTTGCTCTTCTTGGAAACACGAATAAACTTACTTACAAATCCATCTGAAGCTCTGTTTGGCTGGATTGCATTGCCCTTGAGGCCTTTTCTCTCCTCACTTTATTATCAGCAAGGAACAAGTTAAAAACAAAAAGTAAAAACCCAGCATTGACTCATTTACTCTTCAGGACATATTGATTTTTTTTATTCCTGTTTAACATAAAACATTACATGTTTAAGTCTTACTGAATATTGTAGGAATTTTTGCTGGGCTGTTTGTCTTAAGCACAACCATCAGTTTATATATTAAACTGTGCTTTTATTCAAATTCTTTCTCCTTTTTTAAATAGACAGCAGAACAGTGAAATGAATTTAATTATTTTTCCTAGAATAATTTAGTGTATACAGGGATGATGAAAGATTTAATAAAGATATTTCCTCCATTAGGGACTACTTCTGCATTCTCTACTATGAATAGCATTTACAAAAATAATGCTGTTCCCACTCTAGTCAATGGGACTGCTCACAAGGGTAAAGTGTGCACTGTTTGACCTCATCATTGTTCATTAATGCCTATAAAAACTCCACTAGACTACTTAAGGAAAAAAAACATAGAAAGATAACACTAATAATTTTACTAATATAGCACACAAACTAATAAAACTCAATGCCAGAGCTCTCTAGATTATCATCTCAGTCTTGCTCCGTAAAATGTTATTATTTCTAGCTGCGGTGCCAAACCTAGAGGAGTGAATTTTTTTTTTCACAAATAATTAGTGGTATAGATAGTTATTCTTCTTCTGCTGGATAAATTACCTATGAACAATATATTAAAAACATGCAACAAAACGCCACAGATGAGTTAATTCACTGCAGCCACAGTTATATTACCTCAGTCCCTCGCTGTAGTTTATTTTCCTTGGAAAAATGGAAAAATCTTTATGTGACTGCTTATGTGTCCCTGACCTGATAAATAGGTGAATCATTGCACTGGTTGGCTTTACCCTTACAAATTTTGTCAAGAGTTCTTCCTCTTTCTCTTTTACTTACTTACTTTCTTAGTCTCCACTCGGGTCTCAACAGATGTTTTGCCTTTACTTCCAACTCCTTTCTCTTTCCATCTCTTCAACACTTCCTATTTTACCAGACCCTTCAGTCAAGACCCCAGTCTGTACCACAGAAGTCTTTGGTGCTTATCTGAGGCTCCCTCAAGTGACAGCAACGGACCTCAGCTTCTCCACAGGCAGGACACGGTTCTTCTTCAGCTCCTCCAACATTCTACATCACAGCAGCACGTCCCTGGATTACCAATATCAGTTCCCAGCATCTTTGGTAGGGCTGCTACACTGACAATATTTTATAATCGTCTCTCATGCTTTCCACCCTGGTTTGCAATCTACATGACATTTTTCTAGCTAAATATTCCTCCCACAAAAGAAGGAAAGAACCCACTGTCTTTCACCCACTGAAGAGTCGCTTATCTCATACGCTTCTCCTGACCAAAATATTTTGGCACCACCACAGCATAGGAGACTCAGTGCATCTCAAGTGCTTCTTCCTCCCACTCTTCATTCCAAATTCTCTCCCCTACCTGGTGAATATTCCTCATCTGAGACTAATTTTCCAAAGTAGTAAGAGTTGAGGGATAGGTCACGGGTCTCTGCTGCAGCAGGGGAGCAAAACCCAAGATCTTCCTGTAAATACTGTGAAAGTCAGATGCCTGGGCAAAAGATCCACCCAAGCTCAAAGCCCACAGGACAGAAACACCCCATGGACACTCAGGCTATCAGACGTTTAGCTGGCTGCACCAACTGTTTGCCCTTGAACAGAACAGAGGTGGTGGCAGGTTCCTACAGAAGAATATTAATGGAGCAGCTCATTCTGATGACTGCACTGTAAGCAGTCTCCTGTGCAAATATTTAATGTCCCAAGATAAACCACATTCAAAAAATGCTGGAGAACCTGACTAACCAGATTAATGGGGTCAGAGGAAATGCATCAACAGAAAATGAAAGGAAGGGAAACTATAAAAGCAAAGCAAAATCTGCTATCGGTGGCAGTTCCTGCAAAACTTTGCTTTTCGGTTATGTCTAAGGAAATTGATGATTAGTGGTTTCATTGGAAATTAGTTAATGTAAACACTAAATTGAAAAGTTCAATCTTATGCAGCCATTATACAATATTTTGAAACTAAGTTGCAATTTCTGCCACATGAGGCATAAAATCAATTAAGGAATGCTTATGCTCCAGCATACTTGTAACTACACAGCTTAAAGTTCAGTCAGTTTGTGTTTTAATATATTTTTGTTAATTTTCCAATCTGAATCTGGTATTCATTAAAGATGTTTATACGTGGTTCCTTTCCAAAACCACTTGGTCTTCCTGTTTCTTCCTGCTATCAGGGTCTAAGCTGGTCTGAACCTTACACTCCTACAAAAATAACACGCACATCTTATTAATACAGTTATTTCCATTAGCAACACTATCTAGGCTCTGCCTACTTTGTATTCAGTAATATTATGTCCTCCAGCAGGTCACAGGAGAGGCATAGGGGACGGACCATCTATACTGGTAAGGTTCGGAACTGAAAGGTTTGTGAAGAAGAAGCTGCTCTGACATGGATGCAGGATAGGAATGGGAAAAAGGGATTATAGTCTCATTTGATGGTATCATGCAATGGAAGAGTATGTGCCAGGCTGGGCTGCCTGATGTTAACCAAAGAAGAAGTCTTCTTTCCCTATCCCTTGTCGCTCAGCAGTCCATCCCAGACAAACCAACAACTGCGTTAGGTGAGTTACCTTCTCACAGGCAGAGTATGCAATAATGTGTATACAAAGGCGGGGCCTGAGCCCACCTCTTAACTTCCTTGGGGAAGGTTTCTCAGGTGTGTGTAATGAGGTTGGGAAATGATTCTGAATCCAGCAGAGGAGTGGGGACTGCTCAAAAGTTAAATGAGGCCATCTTAAGGTTAAGGACTTGTTTTTTAAAGTAGCTCTAGTGATGCTTCAGGATCTCACTTCTGAAGTCCATGCAGGGAACCAAGCCTACGTGCCTACTGTTGTTAGCAAATGCTGGAGTTCAGGATAGGTAAGAACATTTAGAGAATAATTGCACTGAATTAAACAAAAATATATTTCAGATGCTCCTGTAATCCCTCAGAAAACAATCAAGACACTCCTCCTGTCACAAAGCCGTCAGAGAGGTGTGGGATACCCAAGAAAAATGTGGGGGGTGGAGAAGACAAAGGATTCTGTGCTCAGATGTTTTCATTCTTAGACTTGACCATCAAACACAATCTGTTGTTTGACGACAATTTGCATGACTGCCGGTTTTCATTTCCCACAAGCACAGTACAGTGTTCCTCCTACCATGCTGCCACTGATATACCCCAGTGAAAAATGTGGCCAAAACGCCATGAAGTCTTCGGCAGCCACAATAAGGTAGTTGCAGGGGGATACTTACTATGGTGGCCAAACCAACTTGTGCCAACTTGCCATCTTTGTGACATTACTGCCTATGGTTTTCAATTCAAATTCCAGATTCACCTGGCCTGAACCCCAACACAGAATGTTAACAACGTCTCAGCAAGCTCTCGTGGCAGCCAGGGCAGCGGATGAACACGGACGCTCTTCAGAGGGAAAACTGCTTCACTTACATTCACAGTGAGCCTGAATTTGAATCAAAAATTCCTAAAAAGTGATATAAAGCCCATGTCTTGGTGAATCAGTTTAAAACTTCATACTAAAAATATCAATCAAATATCAGTTCAATAACATATATATTCTATGGAGCAATACTTCAGACTGTTAGAAAGGGCCGTGCCAGAGACATGCCCTGTAGTAATAGTGACAGTCCAGCAAAAGCAAGCTGATTTTTCCTATTCATTAGGATACAGAGCTCAGCACTGGCGTAAAATTTCTACCCCCACCTTTGTTTTCTGAATATAAGAACAATAAACAATCCAACCTATGGCACCACTCTTCAGTGCCCTTCCTCCTTGGCATCCACACCCTGTTAAATGGATTACCTTGTTAAACACATAACTGCAGCAGTTCCATATGCTTAAGGCCTGAATCACCTTTTTAAAAGATCTTCCCACTTCCAGCACAGGACATTTAGTTTTATTATTTGTGCATTACTTATAAAGCATAAAAATGAGTAACCCTTTTTCCTGACCTACCCCAGTTAATCCCAAACTTAGGCTAATGCTTCTTTATTTGACTTTTTTTTTTTAGGGGGTACAAGAATGTATTATCTAAACTACAAAAATAAAGAAAAAGAATAATCCATTATTCTTTATGAGGTATAAGCTGGAAGGCATTACAAAGACTGTTTAATTTCTGACAGGTAACTG
The DNA here is from genome assembly GCA_020746105.1 of Trogon surrucura. Lineage (NCBI taxonomy): Eukaryota > Metazoa > Chordata > Aves > Trogoniformes > Trogonidae > Trogon > Trogon surrucura. The sequence continues at coordinate 187,739,236 of CM036617.1, forward strand.
CTCTCATACAAAAGCACTCTTGTGTTTATTTCATTTTTTTTTAACCACCAGAGCAGAAAAATATCTGGTTTAGTATTAGTTCCCCCTTGGGGTTTGCCACATGTCTAGAGGCAAACTAGACCTTAATTCCACAGCATGCAACCTATCATTTCCTAGGAAATGGCAGGTGCTGAGAAATAGTAGGATGAGGTGATTTAGACGATAATAACTTTATTGAACTTTCCATGCGTGTAGTAACAGATCTTATTCTTAATTCTTCTCTAATTACTTTTGAAAGGTCCATCTATACATAAACATGATGTCCATCATGGCATGCATACATCAAGCCTTCCATGTCTCTGGTCTTCTGAAATTCGGGCTCTCTAACTACAATTTGATATACTGCATAAATTCCAAATCAGCTGATACTAGGACATTTCTTGTGAGATTTTGATTGTATTACTTCTAATAACTGTAACACTACAGGACTACGGGAGTTCTGTACCACGAAAAAGTCTGCTTGTTTCCTACATATCAAGTTTAATAAGGTGTCTCTTTTTTCTACAAATGAAAATGCTTGAAAAGTCATTAAAAAAATCTAAGATATTGGTCATATACATGTATAGAGTATATTTCCTTTTAAAAGAAATTGTAGGTTGTGTGAATATAGGAAAAATTTTAACTTGTGAAAAATATCTGACATGGAATTAATAGCTTAATAACCAGGAAAAGAAACAAAATTATTACTATAAAAGTTGTGCAAATGGCAGAAGTTGATACAATAGTAGATAACAAGCCCTCCTACTGATTGTAGAATTATTTGTAAGTGGCATTCATATGTTCAGTACAGCTAAATCCATAATACAGGAGGAAAGAATACTTTCAGAGCACAGGAATTTTTCTAATGGGTAACTGGGAATTCTGCTACAGCAGAAAAACTTTAAAAAAGAGGAAAATCTGGTCAATTTGTGAAGTTTACCAGTTTCCTAAATTCCTGCCTGATTCATGAAATCCTCCGATCTCCTCTAGAGTTTATGAATTGTAAATAGATGCAAAACTGTAATTATATTGTAGTTAAATATTTATGTTCTCACTATTTGTTTTTTAGTGCTTTTGTGGAAAAATCATTAAATCAGAATTAAAAAGTGAGTGGTACCAGCAGTGTACTGTTCAGGTGTGACCATACTCAGAGACAAAGTTGCTGCTCCTGCATGGCTTGGATTCACAGAAAGTGAAGTAAGTGGAAAGTCAGAAAATAAAATTACCAAAGTATGAAGAGAAGAAATGTGGGTGAACCATCAGGGTAACAGGCGTAAGAGAAAGGACACGAAGACATTAAAGGTAGTTTAAATTTTGACCAGTGTGTTATAGGCCAGTGTTTCCTGGACCTGTACAAGTCCCAGTTCACCACGAAAAATCTCCTGCTGCCTCAACAGCAAATCAGAATAAATGAGACAACGCGCCTACATTCCTGCTTGCTTCTCTTCCTTGTCTCCCAGATGAACAAGTACAAGAAGGGAGTGCAGACTGAGCACAGAACAGGGGAGCAGAAATTCTTGATTCTCAGCTCATCAGACACACCCATCTCACAGTCCTCTTCAGGACAGTCGGTGACTGAAATGTACCCCAATAATTTTTAAGTTTATTACAAGACAAAGAAGAAAAAAGGAAGAAACCCAGGTGTGACAAGAGTGGACTGGGGCAGTTTTACTCATTGCCGTAGGCAGACTGTCCCTTTATATATATATATATATTCTATGGAGCAATACTTCAGACTGTTAGAAAGGGCCGTGCCAAAGACATGCCCTGTAGTAATAGTGACAGTCCAGCAAAAGCAAGCTTTTCCTTTCAGAAACAGAATTACCTTTTTTAAAAGAATTTGCTTCCATGTTTTAAAACTATCAGATCTGATCCCTGCACTGACTGCCACTTTTAAATTTCCCACAGTGTGGAGATTACTGTTAATAAATTGCAGGACAAAGCCATGTTTTTCAATCAAGGAATCTAACCTCAGACTTTCCTTTTCTTTACAAGACTTCTGCAGAGACTTGACCATTTCACAGAGTCACGAAGGCAAACACTGGAGTAATTTGTAGCACACTGTTGGCATACGGTACCTTCATGTTGGGGTGCAGCATATGATATCAATATTTGTAGGTTCATATGAGAAGCAGGTCAAGTTAATGAAGCTCTTGGATAATAATGAAGTGAAGAATAGCTATGTCTGCTCTTCACCATTTGGATTACATCACCTCTTAGGACAGGGTTCCAGTTGTACAGGGGGCTGCTCAAAACTAGGTTTTTTTAGGCAGCAGCTCCACGATGTTGCTTGAATAAGCCAATACTGTTGTACATTATTATTGTAGTTGGTAAGAACGTGTACTGAACAACAACATGAATTTTTTCAGAAAGAAGAAATTCTTCAGAAAGAAGAAATTCTTCAAAAAGAAGAGCTGGAGTCCCCGTCAGCACAGTGTCTGCATTGTGTAACAAGAAAAATGTTAACATATGAACATCCCTTTCTTGGTCATCTAGAAAGCATGTCTTGATGATTTCTGCAGCAGTATGGAAAGATGGGAAGGTGTTGTACACACAGAGCTCAAGGAACAAGTAAGAGATATATTTGAGCAAAACCAGGACAAAAAAGAACGAGCAAGATGCTAAGGTATCCCACTGAATAGAAAAGTATTTCATGTGGAATGGTTAGAGTGGATGCATCCGGATGTTTTCTGTGGAAGTTAATTTTTCTGAAAAGCACTCACATACTCTGCAAATCCCAAAACACAAGCAAACTAATTGAGATATGGTATGGAGTTTGGCACCAGGGAAAGAAGAACTTTACACTTTCTGGAACTGTCTGATAGTTTCTAGGCAGAAAATAATGGATTTGGAGAATTATAAATGCTGTGGCAACCTTAGCTCAATGTTCCCACCATTTCTGCCTGGTAACAAGATATCTCAGCAACAAATTGATGCCATTAGGGTACCGATCCTCTTGAAAACTGTCTGACTTCAAAAGAAAAAGTTGTTTAAGCATTTCAACTTGCCAAAAAAGCCTAACCTTAGTATAAGACTTTCTTCCTTAAGCACAGGTCTGACCAAAACAATCCATTACAAAGCTACATATGGCCAGCAGCCCAGTTGTGATACTTTCCTGTGGGTTGGGATTCATGAGTCCAGCTCTTTCTCTGGACTCCTGCCTAAATCTCCTTCTGACATGAGTGGTTTGCTAATCTTCCCTGTGGACAACCAAAACCAACTGTATGCCAGCTTGAGACCTTGATACACTGTAATAAAACTTTCTTGATGAGCTAACAACTCTCAGGATTTGTCTTGAATAGAACTGGATGGAGTTCAGAAGTCCTGCATAATTGCTAAACCAGGGATGGCTTTCTTGGGAAAAAAAATGCAGATGCATGTGGTACAATAAAACTGGAGGTAAGGATGGCTTACAAGTTTCTCAGACTAATAATATAGCTCTCCTGTAATTATACCTAACGTAAAAGCCTCAATACTGTTACACAGTCATATTGCAAGGCAGAATAGCAAATGTGACAGAGCTGAGCACTGCATAACAAGCTTTGCATAACAACTCATGAAATCATCACTCAATTTTTATTCAGTTTTGCCACATAGCATGTGTTTTTCCAAACTGCTGTATCCTGCAAGCAGAAGATGCAGCTCAAGATGTGCTGGCTCTGGGAGCTGAACTAACCTCAAAATTTGATAGAGTCGTGAGCAGGAATCAATTTAGTTGTTCTCTGGGGTGAAGAATGGAAAGAAAAAGGCATGTGTTGATTAATACACTGCAGTGCTGATCCACCCTTTAATTTGGGGAGTGGAGTCAAACAATTCCTCTGCCTCACTTCATATGGAAAACTGAATTTTTCTTTGGAGTATTACTATAAAGCAAGGGATACTCCCACAGCATCTGAAACAAAGGCTAGTAATGTTGGAGAAAAGACATTCCCTGATTTCCACAGACATTGGGTGAGGCTCAAACTTTATACAATTTTGGAACGAGCTAACTGAATAAATGAGGCAAACTGTACTGGCCATTATTAAGGATTAGTATTTAGAGACAACATAAGTATCAGAGAGTTAATGCCGCTAGAACTTTTTAGTAATGCAAAAATTCAGTCTTAATATTAAAAAAAAATCAGTACTTGTTGGCAAAATACTCACAACTTTTGAACAATAATGAGCAGAAACCCTTTTTATTCAATAAAATTTATATATGCAAATCTTTTACTTGTTGTCTAACTGACATTTGCCCACATTCCTTGTTTGTTAGATCCATTTTAACAGGACAAGTAGAAATAAAAGACTTCAGAGTATCTTGGGTAGTGCAGCTGAAGTAAATCTGTGCCTCTTTAGTGAGATGAATAGACCCCACCAGTCTGAACCAGCTGAGAACCAGTCCCTTTTAGACTGTTTTCTGGAAATACTTTAATAGAATTAATTCCCACAGTAAATACAAAGGTCCTTGTGCTGGGCTGCTGCTAGTGGGACCGGACTGACATACACTGCCTGTGAATTTAAAGCACTCTGGTCATTTTACTGTCTGCATTTCTGGCAGACACAAGATGCTTTTTTTCCTCGGCAAGATAACTATCTTTCTATGCCTTGCCGATTTTGTCCCTTTCTTTTTTTTTTTTTGGGGGGGGGGGGGGAGGGGGAAAGGGAGTGATTTGCCCTCTTTTTTTCTTGTCTGTCAAATCAAGACACCCAGGTCTGGCGGTACAGGGTGAAAAATAGCTGCTGGGCCCTGAAGCAGCTGCCAGTCACCCATGCCGCCTGCGGGGCTGGGTGCGGGGGCGAGGGCGTTCTCATTTGCCGGAGATGCCGGGCACCCCGGTAGGGGCTGTGCCTGCGCCGGGAGAGCCCTGCCCGCACCGAGGCTCTCCGGCATCGCACTTGACCGCCGAGAGTTGCTTTTGTGCCATCTCACGCATTTCCCTCTCCCAGGAGAGGGAAAGGAACAGGTAAAGTTTTGTTGGTTTTTATTTTTTCGGGTGTTTCTCTCAAAACCTGCCTGAGCCGATGCTATGAAAGCAGGAGCCCGGCAATGCCTGGCTTCCGTGAGGAAGCCCCACCTGGCACCCACCACCAGCACAAAAAGATCGCGTATCTTCCGCGGGAAAACCATCCGAAGTTGCAGCAGAAGGAGGCGAGTTGTGGTGCAAGCACCCTGCCCGCCAGCCGGCCCCGCCACCGCCCGGTCCGCGGAGCCCGCACAGGTGCCCTCCCCACCCGCGACACCGGCTCCACCGGGACCTTCCCCAGGTGCAGCCCCCGCCCGACCCGGCTGGGGGGAACCCTCGGCGCTTCCCGCACTGTCCCGGGGTGTGTGTGTGTGTGTGTGTGCGGGACCCTCTCCCCGCGCCAGCCCCCTACTCACCGGTCTCCCCATCATCGTCATCCTCCTCCTCCTCCTCCTCTCCCTCCTCCTCCCCTTCCAGATCCAGCAGCACATCTTGGTTCTCCACGTTCATCTTCCCGAAGTTGCAACCCCTCCACCCCGAACCCACTCTCCTGGCGCCGCCGCCGGGGAAGCGAGCCCGCCCCGAGCCCTCCCTGCCCCGGGGGCGGAGCGGCGGCGGGGGGCGGGCGGGGCGGCCGCCGGCACCTTCGCGGCGGGAGGGTGCGGGATACGGCTCACGGCCCGTCCCGTTGCTCTCGAGGTCACACAAAGCTCCTGCCCGAATCCGCTGAGCTTCGGGCGAGGTGAGCTCTGGGTGAGGTTCGAGACAGGCAGCGATGTATCATCTCCGTCGTCCTCACGTGGGTATCGCCTTGGAACGTGCGGGTTTGCTGGAGCTGCCGGAACCGGAGGAGAAGGCACTTACTGATCTTCAGGCAGAGACCATTGTAAAAATCGTGCTCTGAAAGCAGGCACGCTGACATCCTTCATTAATCACATCCTGAATGATTAAAAGCAGGAAGCTGGAAAAACATTAATAGAATCATAGAATGCGTTGGGCTGGAAGGGACCTTTAAAGGTCATCTAGTCCACCCCCCCTGCGGTGAGCAGGGACATCTTTAAGTAGATCAGGTTGCTCAGAGCCCCATCAAGCCTGACCATGAATGCCTCCAGGGGTAAGACTACACCACCTCTCTGGGCAACCTGTTCCACTGTTTCACCATCGTCATTGTAAAGAACTTTTTTCTGACATCTAATCTAAATGTACCCTGCTCTATTTTAAAACCATTGCCCCTTGTCCTGTCACTAGACATCCTTGTGAACAGTTGCTCACCAGCTTTCCTATAAGCCCCCTTCAGGTACTGAAAGGCTCCTATAAGGTTGGCCACTGTATTTTGCTCCAGAATGGAAAAAAATGGACAGCCAGAAAGATTAGGGCACTAGAGGGTAAGTCTTCTGAAGAGAGGCTTAGGGCGCTGGAGCTGTTCAGCCTGGAGAGGAGGAGGCTGAGGGGAGACCTTATTGCTCTCTGTAACTACCTGAAAGGCAGCTGTAGTGAGATGGGTGTTGGCCTCTTCTCCCTAGTGAACAGCGACAGGACAAGAGGGAACAGCTTCAAGCTGTGCCAAGGGAAGTTTAGATTGCATATTAGGAAAAACATCTTCACTGAAAGGGTGATGAAGCATTGGAATGGGTTGCCAAGGGAGGTAGTAGAGTCACCATTCCTGGACATGTTTAAAAAATGGCTGGATGTGGCACTTTAGGAGACGTTTTAGTGCTAGGCTGGTGTAGGGCTGTAGGTTGGACTTGATGATCTTAAGGTCCTTTCCAACCTTGATGTTTCCATGATTCTATGACTCTTATGCAGCTGGAAGTACCATATAATTCATATACATGATCATATCATAAGCTGATTGAATGGCATCTTAATTAGGGAACAGTTTTTCATAAGGAGTTCCAGAGTGAAGATTTTGCAAAGATTTTTCTGATTTCGTCCATATGTTTACCTTTTGAAAACTGGGCTAGGAGTAAAACCCCTTGGTTTTCCTAAAGCATGTCAAATCATGCACACAAGCATTGAAAAACTCACCATTGCTTAATACTCCTGAAAATGTGAAGGCCACATACAGAAAAAAAATCCCAAGCCAGCAGATATTGGCAGAGTTATTTGGAGAAGGCGGCAAAAGTTGGAGGGGGAAAGCTCAAGGACTGAATAAAAAGCCCATCTCTAGAGCTCTGCTGATATGTTCAACTCAGTTGACTGCTTCACACATATGAGGTTATCTGCATCTCCACATACAAACCAGGAGAATTTTACAACACAGGGCATGTAGAATTGTCACCATGCAGAAGTGCTGTCGGGGCAGATGTGCTCATGAAAAGGGATTTGAGCACTCAGCAATATACCCATCTACGTGTGTGTACTGGTTCTAGGAAGAAAGTAGATGGTTCCTAAAACTGAAAGACATCTGGAGGAGTGCCAAGAAAGGGAACGAGCTTGAATGGTGGGAAAAAATGGAAATAAGACTGGAAAAATGGTTTGAAGAAACAGGGGAGTCATGTTTGGGGAAGGGAGAAGATAAGAAGAGAAAAGCAAGAAAAGCAAGATCACTTTTTTTTTTTTTTCCCCCCCTGCATAAAGCAATAAATACCCTATAAGCAATCTATTTTCAGTCTCTAGTCTATTGCTGATACCCAAATGGCTCACAGGACCCGGGTTGTCTAAAGTGTACAGACAAGAATCTGGACCAAAAGCTATTTGTCAGATAAGCTTATCACTTGCTAATATGGTTATCAGTTGTCTAGCAGCTGTGCATTAGGGTCACAGCAAGGCCTGGCAGTGCAGCGAGTCTAAGTGCCTGCACTTTCAGACAAGAATGAGTTGATAAATTTAATTGGAAAGTTTTGGAGCAACTCTGCTTAGCAAAGACCCCCTCACACCGATTGCTTGAAGAGAGAAATAGTCTGTAAGGACATAAGTGAATCCATCAGAATAGAAGCTACCTCTCTACACCTTACTGATGGCACAACAGTATTATCAAACAAGTGTTACCTGCACCATCTGACACTGAGCATTCTTTTCACTCTGTTTGATAAAGAAAGCCCTATAGAGCTCAACCAAAGGACTGTTACAGACAAGGTAGAGCTTGGCTTTAGGATTATGATGTGAGATTTGTGCACTCTCAGACACACGCCAGGGACATCATTGTTACCTTGGTTACGTACTTCCCATTTTCACATCTCATGAATGAAAATGTAATCAAAAAGCTGCAAAGCGTGAAAAAAAAATAGTGCACAAAAGAGGAGGATTTCAGAACCAGGCTATACGCAACATGTGGTTTTTTTTAACTTGATCCTACTAAAAATAGAGGTAGAGGATCCACTTCTTCAGCCCTGCTCTCACTGCAAGATTTCTTCCAGCTGTTACACAACACAAAGATTTTGTAGGCTTCATTCAGTCCTCAATACCTGAATGTTCAATTTCATAGATGACTTCAGAGCTGAGTTTTTCAGTTATCTGGAAAGGCAATGGGAGTACTGTGTCTAAAATCCCCATAAAACTTTTTGAAAATGCACAGCCATTTTTTTTTTTTAACTTCATACCTGATGCAAATATTTCCATGTGTGCGTTTGGTAAAGCACCAAAGCTTCAGAAGCTTGGTTATGTTACTCCTGAAAAACAGATTAAAAAAAAAAAAAGAGAGACAAATGAAGAGAAAAATGCAACAGCACCACCATGCTGCCATCTCTTTGTCAGATGGATAATAACAAAAGACCTGCTCCAAGAGTTGCAGTTGTGTAATCTCTAGCTGAGAAAGTTTTTCAAAAGTCAGCTGAAATGAAAAAGTTAGGCTCAACCAAATTCTTCTCCCTCTCCGCCCAGGTCAAGCATGGCTGTTTTCAATTTTATTGAAGAAGTAATAAAAAATTTTTAATGTTGCAGGTAGTGAGAAACAGGAGCAGAAGTCCAGGGAGCCAGTGGAAAAATTGCTTCCATGGGTCAGGTTTTCATAGCAACCATAACAACATAGGTCAGGAAGAGACTAAAAGAGACTGCTTAGTCCAGTGGTGACAAAACTTTGGCATGGGCACCAAGTCTCTAACTCACGTGGATCTGGGCTGGCACCAGGGTGTCTGAGTCACAGGCCCCTTGACAATGAATCTGGCACTGACCTTCAGAAATACGTTGTCGATCACTGGACTGGTACAGCCCCCAGCAGTAAGACAGGTTGGTACGTATCCAGACATTGGTGAGAAATATTCGCTGGCCACGTGCTTCACAGTCTCTGGTGAGGAGTCTGTGAGGTCTCCAGGTAAGCTCTTGCCAGAGTTTCACTGCTGTTGATACACAGACAAAATAATTTTGCAGCAACTAAAGCTGTTTTCTTCTTGCCCTTCTCCCAGCATCCATAGCAGCAGCTGGTTGTTTTCCTCTTAGTAATAACATATTGCATATGGAAAACTATCACCTTAATGACTCTGAAACTTTTCTCATCCAGACTACACAAACCCAGCACATATCACAGTCTGTGCTTTCCTCTCTGCTAAGAAGTTAGTGTTAAAAACTCAGTGTGAGACTCTATGGAAGGAGAACGTGATACTATTTCACAATATCCCCTAAGTACATTGGTTTTATCCACTCACAGTCTCAATGATCTCATTCACTTACACTCTCGTATCGCCATACTTACAGGAACCAAGGTATAAGTGTTCAGATGGTCTGGTCAGGGTCACTTGGGTGCAATATAGAGGACAAGGGAGGTGTGGAGCCTCCATCCTTGGAGATATTCAGAAGTAGCCTGGACATGGTCCCGAGCAACTTGCTCTAGGTGGCCCTGCTTGAGCAACGGGGTTGGACCAGATGACCTCCAAAGATCCTTTCCAACCTCAACCCCTCTGAGATTCTGTGAAGGGACTCCAGATATCAGGTCGTCACCATATATGTTAAGCAACGACAAACTAATTTTTTGACAGATCTTTTATACTCAAGAGCAGAAAATCACTATAACATAATTTTTTTTCATCAGAAGTTTGCTTGCTTCCATCTCCATAAATTTTAAGCAAGTCCGCTCAAAGTTACTTAAGGCCATGATCTGTAGTCAGAAATGGGCTGAAAGGAAAATGAATGGCCTATGTGATTGCTGTCACTTTCTTTCCATTCTCTTCTTGTCAGAGTGTAGGATCTTCTGCCAGGCTGACTGGTTGGATTTACTGGAGTGCAGGTCTCCTGTGCTTAACATAGGCAACAGTCTTTGATTTTACTGTGGTGGTCTATGTCCTTATTTATGAATTTGATCCATTCTCTACATTTTTCTGCTGCTTCTTCTTGTGTTTATGCAGTTATGTCCACTCATGCTTCATTTCTGCCATCTTAATATTTCCTTTACAAGTCAGTACCTCTGTACACCTTTTTTTTTCCTGACCCTTATTTTAAGGTACAGTGCCCAACAAAAAATATTGTACTTCAGGTAAGAACTCACCCACAGTGAATAAAATGACTGTACTGTTTTGAATGTGATGCTCCTTCCAAACATTTCAGAGGGACCTTTTTTTTGGTTGGTTTTTTTTTGTTTGTTTGTTTTTTTTAGCAGTATCATGTTGTCAGCTCATATTTCTATTGCACTCTGCAATGTCTTACATTAATTTCTGCACTTGATTTCTCTGTCAGACTATTTTCCCTTTTGTGTCTCTGTAGTTGATTTTTTTTTGCTTCTAAGTGGACATGTTTTTCTCCTGTTTTTTATTGTTTCCTCATTTGATCAACTTTTTCTCATTTGTCAAGCTAATTTTGAATTCAAATGTTGCCTTTCACAGTGCTTGCAGACTGTTGGGGGGGAACAAAATCCATACTGCTTAAACTGTAGTCACAGCAGGATAAAGACCATGAGCATCAATGAAGAAGACAGCAAATATGGAGGACTGGTAGGTCAAGTGTACTTAAAAAGACCCCCAACACTTGGAGGGGAAGCTATCGGCTATTGAAAGATACTGTATTAAGGCTGCTAGAGCAAATTACACCAGTGAAGACCAAATTTGGGAAGATGAGTATTGCTGCATGAGAAATTCTTCAACGATATGAAGGTCAAAGTGGTCCATGGCTGTGAGATTCACTACAGAGCAGAGAACACAGCCGTCTTTCTGTTCTGCATTCTTAGGTGGAATGTAAGAAGTAACTACCCTGAAGACCAAACAAAGTCTATTATTTCACATTTCAAACATTAGACTTCTTACTAACTGCTGGGATATTGTACCTTTGTGTCCTAAAGCGTACAAATTTTTAAACGAATTTTAAAGCATTACTGAAACTGTTTGAGACTCAATAACAAAAAAGAGACCATTTGAAATGCTCTGTTAGATAGCCTGTAGAGCCCTTGTTCTAATGGAGAAATAAAATCAGAGAGAAAGTAAAAAACAAATGAAATGGTCATTCCCCACAAGAAATTCCCTTAAGTGCACTGAATTATTCAGAAATTTGCTGCATTAGAAGTCAGTAAAAAAAATATGTAGGAGAAAGTCCTTCCAGTTCACCAAACCATGTATTTTCCGTGGTACTGTTAAATTAGTGCTTACAATCTGTTCAAGACTAGGAAAAAAATGACTGTAAAGAGTTTGGAGTTCATTTTGTTTCACTAACCTCTTGTGTTTATTTTAGTATGATTCACAAATAGGGAGAGCAGTGAAGCATTAAGGGAAATTAAAATTAGCCAAGCCCTGTACAGCTCTAGTATTTTTCTTTTACTTTGGTCATGTTTCCAATTCAATGCAACACTTCCAGCTTGCTTAATTCTCACTCTTGCATGCAAGTTCCAGTCTGAGATGACAACTTCAGTCTCTTTTGCCCTCTATTGAAGAGAATTGGTAATAACAATTGTCAATAAAATGTGAGCTACAATATATAAAGGCGGATATAAATAATTGATCTCAGACCAGTGGCGTGTGTAATTACTTTATGTACAAGACTCCTAAATGCTGCCAAGTCTTCTGCTGGCTCCTACCTATGTGTTCATTTTACTTTCTTTCACTAGCTGTCCTTAGTATGGGATGTAGACACGGTAATTATATAGCAAAATTTAGGCTGATTTTTCTAACCTGTTTAAAACAAAGCTTTTAATTCTTAGGAGAGTTCTATACATGGTCAACGGATATTTTAGAATTATAGATTCCAGATTCAAAGTTTTATTTTTGTAACATAAATATCCCAGCTCAAATAGTTCAACATATTAATTTCAGGGATTTAATGGGGTTATTTCACCAGGTGATTTATAAAAAATCCCAGCCAACCATTTCATTTGCAGTGTGCTATGCTAGTTTTATGATATTTTAATTGTACTTACAAACCCCCAGTTTAGTCCCAGATCTGTCTGGATATCCTTGAGTCACAGGAAATGACTGTAGAAGATCTTAATCTTCAAGAGAGGGCACGTTCTCAGTAATTCTGACTTACCTGCAAGGACTCAGTAGAATACAAACATGACTACAGGTAGGTGGTATGGAAGGTGAAGTCACCCACATGGGTTGGTTAGCTAGTCCAGGTGTGGTACATTACTAACAGGACTAGTCTTTTCAAAGCCAGTGCTAGTACCTCTGGGTGTTGCTGCCCTTTGCCTGGGGGTGTATCAAGGTGCTCTGAATTAGCTGCGGTGTCTGGGCATCATGTTCAGCTGACGGAGAAAATACGTCCCACACTTGTGAGGCAGCAAACAGATTTTGTCTTAGCGCTCTGAGAACATGTGAAAAGCTACTTCTAGTACTGACTTGAACCTCGTGGAAATTTTTAAACTATTTTGAGTAGCGTTAGCGCCGCATCGCCCTGTCCAAGTACAGGTACAGTCTGGATGAGGAAGTAAAGGAGAGGAGTACAGACAGCCACGTTGGGCAGCTGAGCATTCAGATGACACTGGACAGTGCTATCCGTGGGATATACATTCTCAGACTAAAAACCTGAACTTACCTTGTGGCAAATACTCATACGGGAGTTCATCAACGACTAGGTCAGAAAGGGTTGGTTTCGCACAGTCAGACTAACACATGCAGGTTACACCCCCTCCCCTCATCGTCACCGTCTCCCCTTACTGCGGTGGATGATGCATCCCACGCTGTAACTAGTCTTCATTTCTACTGTACCTCCAAAAGGATAAGCAAGTGCTCCCTCTGCATGCTTTCAGAAAGGCTCTGTGTTTGTGGTACGCAAAGTGCTTTCAGTGACTGCTGCTGTACATCTTCCCCCCTACTTGCAAGCACAGATTTTTCCATTAAAAGTTGAACGGAGAGGAAGAAAGAGGAATTCTGAAATGAACCCTGCAATTAGATGAATGAAGATTTAATGCCAAATCACTTCACTGCACTTTTAAGGATAATTTTGTTCTATCCTGTGGCCATGAAACAATCTTGAAATAACTTGTCAATAACTGTAGAACAGGACCTTCTGGCTTTAATGAAAAACCTGGCAATCAAGCTTCGTAAGGCTTTACTTATAGCTGAAGGCATGAATATAAACACACAAGAAAACACTTAGAACAGTTTGATTCATGTTTTTGGTTTTGATATTCAGCAATTCCTCCCAAAAGGTAGAGGCAAGCTTCAAACTCCTTTGGCCCCTTCTCTTCCAGCAGAAAGGAAATGTCTTTCTGTTATTTCTGGATCAGGCCTTTTATATCAGGATGGGTACCTCTCCTGCTGGGGCTGACCTTAATTTGCAACAGTCCCTCATCTAATCTTCAGTAACATCCCCATTGCTGGGCTGTTGCTCTGCTAGATGCTACGTCTGTGCTTGCTTGTGGTCCTGTAGCTGGTGTACAGCAAGAGACTCAGTAACTCCTGGTGTGAGAGCATTCTGTGACAGGCTTTAATGCTTGTGGAGGACTTGGAGGAGTACTGTTGGTGTCAACTCACCTTCCTCCCTGCTGCAAAAGGAAAAAGTCTTTCCTCCTCCTCCACTCCATTGTGCCATGCTGCACATTGCTATATTTCACCTTTACTCCATGAAGGAATTATGCTGACAGGCAGATATCTTCCATGCCTTGCAAAATGCAGTATAGAAAAACACTCTTATTTACGACTGTGAAGCATTAAAAAACCCAAAAACCTACAGATTGTGATGATTTCCTAACCTCAAGGTACAAGTCAGTTCTAAGCAGCTTCTTTTCTCTTTACCTGTGTCATTTTTCTCTTGTTTTCTATCAAAAGCGAGCTCATGTGAGCCTTAAGATATCACTTGGCTAAGACTGATATCAGTCACCAGACAGAAGTAAGAAACAGACAGATGTCCAAAGAACCTGGGACTGAGTTACCACCCTTTGCTGTGCGTTTGACACCTGTGGTGATTTTCAAGTGAGGAGCTTGCTCTGTCTCTGTGGCTTCAGCCTCCTTGGCGCAGGCTGCTGCATCGCCAGGAATGTGGATGCTTTCTGCTGCCTGGGATTCTGTTTTGTTACCGCTTCCTCCTTCGGCCACTTGCCAGAAAATCACCTTGGAAACCCAGGCACCAGTTTCCATGGTCACTTAGAGAGGCATATGTTTCCTTCCATCACACTGGGTATTAGGAGATGGAAACCTAGAAGCATTTTTTTTTTTGCTGGAGGAAGTTCAGTGGCACTAGACTCAAATTGCTGCATCCCAACTTTATTTCCTCCATCAAATCCTCCATTTCCAATTTCCTCCATTTCCAGTTCTTGGAAACAAGGGCAGAATGTGGCTTTAGGTGAACATGCTCACAACTGAGCTGTGAAATGATGTCTTACAAACAACTTGCCTCTGACTTACTACTGTCCCAAACTCAAGAGTCAGATAAACAGGAATAAATTGGAACCTTGTTCCCAAAGGCAGGCATATAAAGTTCCGTGAACAAGAAATAAAAGCTTTTGAAAGCACTCACCTGGCAGTTGGGGTGAAAACCGGCAATAGATGGTCAAACTGTGCCAGTATCCTGCGATCAGGAATGGCCTGGGGATGGTTGTGGGAAAAAAAAAAGTGCAAGAAATAGCACAAGCATTTCTCTTGACTCCCATGTTCCTGAAATCAGCTACTTTAAAGCATTGTAGGATCACACAACAACCATCCGGGTGAGGAACTTGTTGACTTCCTCTAAGGAAAACCAGCAATGTTCCTCAGGCTGGGGAGTGAAGACCCGAAGCTCCTCTCTGTTGTGACCACACAGGCTGCAGTAGAAGCATCCTGACATCAGGTACTGTATTCAGACCAAGAGAAATGCAGCAAATACATCATGCTCTTCTGTGGCTTGACCTTTTCCAGGTAAAGGTTGTGACCATTGTCCTTCCATCTCAAAGCTAGTTTCCTTCCGAAAGATGCTGTACCCATCTAGTTCCTTACAGAAACAAGGTGTCTAACCACAATGTCCAGGATGCTGATGAACCGGCAGATCACAAAGTGATCAAGGCCATCATGTGATCCTGCAGAGTACCAGAAAATCTGTTTAACGCTTCACAGCAGTTTTCCAGAGTTACAATTTGAAGCCATGGAGATCGCTCTGTGAACAGTAACTGTGCTTGTTGCAATGGAAATTAATGTTTGAAAGCAAGAAATTTTCCCATTTGTATATGTGACCATTCTCAAATGTGGGTCTGAGACACCAAATCACTATAGCTCCATCTTTTTCATCCTTACTTTTCCTAACCTTCTATTCTGAAGGAAAACTATTAAGGAAACAGTAAATCCAAAGACAAATATTGCAGGGATATTTTCTGTTAAGTTCGATGTTTCGATACGGGGCTGTGAGTGGAGACACATCTCTGCCAATAAGGGTGTGAACAGATTTGAACTTATTTTCCCCAAGATATGAGCTGAGTAGGTGACAGGCAGCCAGTCCAGAAGCTACAGAAACATGGTGGCACGCCTGATGTGTTGCTTTGTCTGTCTAAGCCAATTGCAATCCAAAATAGCCCTGCATATTTTTTTCCCCATTATATCGAAGTATGCAGAAACTAAATTATAGGTTTGCTGGGGACCTTTCAAAATCAGTTTGAAGAGAACCAGTTTGGTAAATTCAGGTGGTTTGGGGCATCCTTCATCCACACTGGATAGCTCAGTAAATCACGCTTATTCTCAGAGCAGCACATTTGTGGAAGCCACTGCTGAACAATCGGTCGGTTCCACGTTATGTGATATCCCCTCAGAATACCCGGGATGCATTTACTGCATTTGTACTGCCATCAGCAACTCTGATTCCCCTGAAAGCAGCTGATGGTTTTCAGTAACCACAGCTCAAGTGGAGAGTTCACCTCTGCGTTGATCAATTTTGTGCCTACCCTGCAGAGTCATGGATAGAGTTACAGCCTTTTACTGCTAACAAGCGAGAAGAAAACCAACTCTGCTTATATTAATTTGCAAGTTCACTTCAGAAACATCTATCTGCACCTACCTGCTTATTTGCATTTTTGCCACTAAATTTGTGTATTGCATCAATTATGAAGTTCAGTTTCTAAGAAGATACAGTAAATTCTGTGGAAATACTGCAGGCCAGCTTTCGTCTAACCATAGGTAGGGTGCAGTAAGAACTGGACCCTTCCCTACACCCCAAGACTCCACAAGAGGTTGTGTTCACTTTTAGGGATCTTTTTCTTGGCCATAAACTCCAATTGCCCTGTACATAAACTGTTCCAGCAAAGTCTAATATCAGGCCTGGCTCACTAACGTTTATTTACTTCTTTGCTAGGGGATTGCATGCTCTCTAAGTATCCATGCCTAAACTACAAACATCAGTTTCTCTTAACCTCCCATCCTTAACAGGACAAGACTAATATTAATTATGTTGGTTTCTGTGAAAATTGTTTTGAATACTCCATTATTTTCCAGTGCAGTTATTCAAGTAGGAGCAACTTGGCTTGGCTGTGGGAATGTGGGATGATAAACTACTCTATTTGTCACTCTTTCTAAAAATGACATTAAAAAATAATTAAACAACATTGAAATGGCTGTGATGTTGAGAAGAATTTGGGAAATGCCAAAATGTGGTCTGTCTGCACATGCTTAGCAGGTTTACCCAGTATATGTACTTTAGTTCACACTCTATAAACAGCATCATGTTACATATTTCCCATAAGTCTTATGGGAGAAAAATAACATCAATGTAATTACACATAATTACTATATGGACAAAAAAGGTGCATCTAATAGCTAGCACTCTCAGGAATGGAGTCTTAGCTAGCTAAAATAATATTAGAGCCCTGCCATGGGAACCCCTGTGAATAAATTCTCATGACAGAGTCACTTCAGAGAAGGAGTGTCAGAGAGGAGCCCATAGAAAAATTAGCTGAGCACAGCCCTGCACACGGGCCATGATAAATGCAGGATAGCGTGGCTAAGGCAAAACACTGAATGGTTTCTCCTCCAAGTGGGTACCACGTTGTGCCCAATGGGTGAAGAAAGGGTCCTGTGGTGTAAACAGTATTTTATAATGTAACAAGTTGCAAAAGCTTTTTATAACTTGGAGATTGCTGACCTTACAACTTCCAAGTATTTTCAATAGCAGCCTTTGTGTATAATACAAACTGTACAGGATATTATCCGCACAGGATATTATCTGTACAGGATTTACATAATTTACAACAGAGGAGGAAGAGTCTATAACGCAATTTCCCTGATCGTTTTTGTGAGTGATGGATCTCTGCCACTGAAATGCCAAAGAATATATTGTGTCCAGTTTTTTTCTCAGCCACTGAATATGAAGTAATATATATTATAAATGTATACATGTATATAATATAATACAATATAATCTTACACTGTATGTTAATATAATACAAACCCTCCATGCTTGACTCAGTTGCGGCAGCATAGAGATTTTTTCTGCTTCCAAATGTGGCTGGCAGCTCTTGAGAAGTCTCATCAAACACCATGCATGTGCTGCAGCTACCTGTGGACACAGCACTGTTAACTTCTCTTGCATTTGCCAACTCAAGTTTATGTTTTGATGCTTGGTGAGACCTTTTTAATACAACATCATGTATTGGAGAAGAAGGACATGGCATTTTAGCCAGGTACAGGGACCAGCAGTGGGCTGCCTTGGCAGTGACCTACCCTTTGTGTTGGCAGCAAGAAGCTCCTGCTGGACCCACACAGAGCTTCCAGTGCATCTCAGCACAGATAAAAGGGATTTTGATTTGGTTTTGGGGCTTGGTTTAGGACACAGAAGGTTGTACAAGACAGAAAGAAAACACCTCCTTTGCTCCAGTCTGGAGGGCTGTGAACAGCACTCTGGTATTTCAGGGAGGAGATGAGTATTTTAAACATTTCCACCCCTTTCCTGGGGAATGTGGGAATCCATCCATCTCTTTGGTAGCAGGGGTAGAGGAGGGGAGCTGCGCTTGGTAGGGCTCACCTCTATGCTGGTGTGAAGGAAATCTGGTTCCTTTTCATCTCTTCCATGCATACTTGTCTGCTTAGGGCCCTGGAGATCCTCCCTCTTATGTTTGTGGTGCCTCTACCCTTGGAGACACACCTCTCCTGGTCCCACAGAGGGGTCTAACCATGATTTTTCCCACATGTTTCTGGGGATCATCCTCCTGGTGTGTCCTTCCAGGGATAAGGAACATGCAAGAGACACCTGAGTGTGCAGATGAGATGCAAGGGACATCAGACAGCGCTGGCCTTTAAAATTACAGCGAGGCACACCCGATTGTGAGCTGAGACTGATGCACAGATAGGTCGTTTGATGGCAGAACGAGCCCAGTGTAAGGCAAGAGTGTCCTGTGGTCATGAGGAGAACAAACCGAGGTGCTGAGCTACTCCCCAGCAACATGTCAGGAATTCCCAGACCAGATGCAATGTCTGCCTTGCAGTAACATGATATAGTATTTTGGTTTAGTTTTCTGCTTCTTTTTCTTGAAGAAGAACACTTAGGACTCTGTAGTCTGAACTTTCAACTTTGATATAACCAATTAGTGTAAGAAAAATTCTCTAGGAATCTCAGGCCTTTGTAAAGGGCAAACCTTAAAGTCAGAATTCCATTCTGAAAGAAGGTTTCAACGAAGGTTAGGGTGCATTAGGCTGGACAAAATTTCCTTGTAGCTGTTGGTTATCACAGTTAGCTTTCAATCAAAATAAAATGTAAGCAACAGTAAAGCTGTGTCATGGAATAACATAGCTGAAACAAAAAGAATACTGCCAAGAGTACAGCAATATACATCACTGTAAGGATTTCTTTGGGCTGAACGCAAATGCAGAGGTGTGGGCACTGATGGAGCTAGGCATGAGAAGAAGCAACAAAACCATCACAGGCTGATGCAAAAACAACAGAAAAGCAGGGAGATAATCATAGTGTTAGGCATGTGGCCTCATAAAAAGTCTGTAGCCAGAGACGTCTTTTCAGGAGAGCTCTGCTGAAAGGATTTTGAATTTGAGAATAAAGCACTTGCCCTTTTTTTGATAAATTTGGTTTTAGTCTTTGTACATAAAGATGACAAGAGTCAGAAAAAGATCTGACTTTAACATCAATATTTCTTCCTGAAGGCAACTTCCAGTAAGACTCCAAACACTGAACAGCAGTTCATATCCAAAAAGGATAACCATCTTTTCCCAGAATCTTGCCATCATCACAAGCTGGCTCTGTCTGGGAGGTGGGCTGGGACTGCCACAGTCCTGCCAGGCAGAGGGGAATTCAAACTGTAAACCATTAAAAAAAAAAAAGTTGTTTTTTTTTTTTTAAAAAAAGGGTAAAAAATTGCATAAAAACAATCGGAAACTCCTTCAATGTACCATGTCTTGAATAATTAATAGTACAGTAACAAAAGCAATAGATAGATAGATTATAGATAGATTATAGACTATGCTAATTTTGTACCTAAACTGGAATGACCCCACCTCTCCTCTCCTCCTTTCACATCAAGCCAGGAGAGATCAAGTGGGCAGTGGTCGCACAACTCCATGGAGATATGCTGTGCCCAGCCAGCTGGGTGTCTTGCCCAGGCTCTGCTACCTCAGTCAGCCTGGAGGAACCTCCCTCTGCCCCTCACTGGGAAGAGTAATGTTGTTTCCAGACTAATAGGCTTCGAGTCGCGTTTGGAGGCTGGAACACCAGGAACAGAGTTTCTTTCTGGTCCCACAAGGAGCTATAGTAGGTCATCACAGAAAACCAGCCACTAGGTCTAATTGAGCTTAAGCATTAGACTCTCCTTTGGTGGGTTTCTCACCTGTACAGATTTGGCTTCCTTGAGGAAAGGTTCTTCCAATGTAGCTCACAAAGCTTCCTTATAGCTTCCTCAGATGAGAAAAAAATCTTCCTTTCCTGTCAGGTCAAAGGGCCAGCACCCGTGGAGCATCATTTTGACTGAACTCATCAAAGTTTAAAGAGACTCCATGCACCACGATGTATAAAAGAGGAAAGGGTGGTTGTACTAGAAGGCCCTCAGGGGCTTGTGCAGACAAAAAGAGGCACCAAGGGAAATAGTGTATTAAAGTAGGGAGGAAGCTCAAGCCTGGAAGCACAGGCTAGCAGCAGCTCCTGTGAAGTTTGTTTGTGCATTCGTTAGCCTCAGCCTTGTGGGACTAGTTAGTTCTTCAGTGAATTTCCATTTCTTAGAGCTCTTTGAAACTTTCTGTAGTTGCACTCGTCCCTGAAAATCCAGACCAGGCTTAGTATTGGAAATGCGTTTATCATTTTTGAAGTGCAGAACATGTGAAAAGTGTGCTGACACCAACAGTGTACAAACAGAAAACAAAGCGAAATTATCATTTTCTAAATATACGCTTTCATTAAGAATTAATTACCGGATGGTTCTGTCTGCTTTAGCTATGGCCAGTGGTACAATGCACTCACAAATACAAAGGGGAGCCACTATCTCTTGTGAGTATGAGAGCAGCTTAGAGAAAGAAATGGTCTCAGAATAAATACCCCCAGTACCAAAGAAGAAACAGGCTGTCCATTGGCTCCTAATAAAACCAGAAAATAGGTGATTGTTTTAAGGAAAATAGGTTAGCCCTTGAATTTTGGCTGTTCCTATTTATGTTTTTAAATAGATATGGCCACATAAATGTTAGGGACTTCAGATATCTGAACATTGTGCAGATCCCTCTTCCTGATTCAGGAGAGATGCGCATCAAGTAAGCTAATCTGCTGGGACCTGTCTGGCTTTTGGGAAGGGCGTGGGAAGGCAGAACTATGGGCAAACCATTTCTTCCGTCTACTTTTGGCAGCTCGAGACCCTTCAGCCGTGCCTAGCAGCACATACGTTGTGCACCTCTCAGAACATCAGACAGAACATTATGCATCTGTGATTGTGTTCCCCCCTCATTCCTGCTGCCACCTTGGCTACCTTCAGATGGGCTCGGATTTAAGTGAGGGAGCCAACCGTCTGCCTGGTGGTATGGATATCTGAGTGTTTTAAGGGGTCTTAAACGAATCACATTGCTAATCAGAACTATGAACAAGCTCCTTCCCCTGTGACACCTGGCAACATAGGTAACTTATTAACCAGTGTTCATTAGGATCTACAAAACGGTGCACCTAACAGTTGTACTGGGATGGTGTGTGTGAAAATGGCATTTGTAAGCTGCTTCACCCCTGTAATGCCAGTCCTCACTGCCAGAAGCAACCTATTACTAGAAAGCCTCAGCAGATGTTATTGCATTCTCTGGAGGAAGGGATACCATTACACACTTCAGCTGGAGGAAAAGGCCACTATGCTTTAAAACTCCTTTCCAGTCTCACAGAGGTTAACAGTTCCCAACTATTACATAGCTGGTCTTGATCTAAGTATTAGAAGAGAGCACCAAGCAAAGAAACTCTCTCAAGCTCACAGGACAGATCATTAATAGACCAAGAAACAGCAAAAGAAAGAATCTGGACTCATGGTCTGGTAGAAAAGATTGTGTGTTATTTAGAGAGTACTTGTGTCTGCCTATAAACATGGGTCTTCATGAAAAAGGATAGCTGAATAGTCCAGGCTTGGGTAGTTAGATACTCTAGAAAAATGAAAATGCCTCATTAGCTTTGGATATTTTTTCCTGAGGTATAAATTTTTCCACACATGACATTAAATTAGGAAGAATTTCTTTACTGAAAGGGTTGTCAGACATTGGAACAGGCTGCCTGGGGAGGTGGTTGAGTCGCCATCCCTGGATGTATTTAAGAGAAGGGTAGATGTTGCATTGAAGGACATGGTTTAGTGGTGTTCATAGGGCTAGGAAAAGGTTGGACTTGATGATCTTGAAGGTCTCTTCTAGCCAAAACTGTTCTATGATTCTATGATTCTATGAAATAAATCACCAGAGACAGTGAGAGGAGCACATAGTGGTAGTTACCAGCATTTTTCAACAGAGAAATCCTTAGGGAAAGCTCTTCAGCTGATATATACTAAGCTAACTCCAGTGACTCCAGTTGCATTAGGAGACATAGATGTGCTCAGTATGTATGTATATGATGTATGTATATGCCTGTAATCTAGAAATATACTTAAATTGCTACTGAAAGTAACTGATAAAAAACCTCAACAATACCAATCATAGAATTATAGAATCATAGAATGTTCGGGGCTGGAAGGGACCTCAAAAGACCATCCAGTCCAATTCCCCTGCCAGAGCAGGATCTCCTAGGGCAGCCACACAGGAACACATCCAGGTGCGTTTGGCAAGTCTCCAGAGGAGACTTCACAACCTCTCTGGGCAGCCTCTTCCAGTGCTCTGTCACCCTCACAGTAAAGAAGTTTCTCCTCATGCTGAGGTGGAACTTCCTATGTTCTAACTTAAACCCATTATTCCTTGTTCTATTACTGGGCACCACGGAGAAGAGATTGTCTCCTTCCCCTTGGCACCCACCCCTCAGATATTTGTATACGTTAACAAGGTCCCCTCTCAGTCGTCTCCTTTCAAGGCTAAACAGCCCCAGTTCTCTCAGTCTCTCTTCATAGGAGAGATGTTCAAGTCCTTTGATCATCCCCATAGCTCTCTGTTGGACTCTCTCCAGTGGGTCCCTGTCTCTCTGGAACTGGGGAGCCCAAAACTGGACACAGTATTCCAGGTGTGGTCTCACCAGGGCAGAGTAGAGGGGGAGGAGAACTTTTTACTAACAACATTAACAATCTCACATTGTCATGATCTTACAAGAAAGAGCACATCGTTACCTCACCTGGGCACTTCTTACTTTCCTGTTTCTGGTTTGAAAGAATCCCGTCTGCCGTGCCTGCATTTAGGCGTGGCAGTGACGTCCGTGCAATTACACACCCATCGGCTCATGCGTGCCCAGTGCCCGCAGTACCCGAAGTCAGTCTTAGCCCTAATTTATACGGGGCCGCAGGGCGGCTCCTTAGTTCTCTCCCACTGCCATTCGCACACCCCGGAGCCCCGTCCGAGCGCCGGGGGCCGCGCACCGCTCCCGTCGGAGTCTCGGTGGCCGCCGCCGCGGCGGGACACGCAGGGAGCCCGGCGGCCGCCGGGGGGCAGCACGCGCTCGGCTACCGGTCATCCGTGGGGAGGGGAAGGAAAAAGTGAAAACCAGAAAAATAGAGGGGAAAAAAGAAGGGGGAAAAAAAAAAAAGAGAGAAAAAACGGGAAAAAGAGAAAAAAAGGGGGGAAAGGGAAGGGGAAAGAGAGAAAAGAGAGAAAAGAGAGAAAAGAGAGAAAAGAGAGAAAAGAGAGAAAAGAGAGAAAAGAGAGAAAAGAGAGAAAAGAGAGAAGAGGAAAAGGAAGAGGAGAGGAGAGGAGAAGAAAAAAGAAAAGAAAAGAAAAGAAAAGAAAAGAAAAGAAAAGAAAAGAAAAGAAAAGAAAAGAAAAGAAAAGAAAAGAAAAGAAAAGAAAGAGGAAAAAGAGAAAAAAGAGAAAAAAGAGAAAAAAGAAAAAGAGAAAAAATGAACCAGAAAAAAAAGGAAAAAATAAAAAAGGAATCAGAGGACAGAAAAAAAAAAAAAAAAGAGGAAAAATGAAAAAAAGAAAAAATCATCATAGAATCATAGAATGGCCTGGGCTGGAAGGGACCTTAGAGATCCTTTTAATCCAGCCTCCCTGTTGTGGGCAGGGACGCCACCTCTGGACTACATCAGGCAACACATGAGAATCGAACGGGAATCGAACCCGCAACCTTTGGTGTTACAAGCACCATGCTCAATAAACAGAAAAGAGAAAAAGAGACAAGCAAAAAGCAAAAAGCAAATAGAAAAAGGAAAAAAGAAGAGAAAAGATAAAAAAAGGGGAAAAAATGAAAACAAAAAAAGAAAAAATATAAAAAGAAAAAAGAAAAAAGAAAAGAAAAAGGAAAAAAAAGGAAAAAGGACAAAGAAAAATAAAAGAAAAAGAAAATAGAAAAGAAAAATAAAAAGAAAACTTAAAAAATCCCAAAAAGGTAAAAGAGAAGAGAATAAAGAAAAAAAATAAAAAGAGAAAAGAAAAAAAGAGAAAAAAGAAAAAAGAGGTTTTTTTATAGTAACAATTCTGGGTTTCGAAATGCTATTAAACAGAGCAGGTTAGTGACATTTCCCTAGAAAAATAAAAATGTGTTTGATTACTGTTTTAAACCTCTGGAAACCTTTAAACAATTTAAAATATTAGACATTTATTGGCATTTAGCTGTAAATTTGACCACACACAATGTATGGAGGAAAATATTTTTTATGGTTTATGTGCTCTGTATTTGAATATACTGATTTATTTCCCCTGTATGTAAGTTCCTTTAGTAAACAGGATTTAACTCATAACTTACACTGAATAAGAATGCTTTGGTATTTTTAACCTTTCAAAGGATTAATACACAAGAAAAACCATGAGTGCTGGTCAGATTTTTGCCTCCCAATTACTTATTTTGGTGCCTAGTAGATGATTTTTCGAAGGAGACAAAAGTCTTCAGATCTACAAATGAACTTGTAATACTGAAAATTTAGGTTTGCCAACCCAGCATGGGGGGTGCAGCGTGGAACAGCAGCCCGGTTCACAGCAAAAGAATCGAAGGAACAGACTTCTGGAAAATGGATCTCCAAAATAGGTGGTGTTGGTCCCATGGAGTCCTTTCTTGACATTCCTGATGAGGATTCTCATACCAAGAATTCAAAAATAGGCAAAAATTAACAAAGACAAAATAAAGAATAAAATCCTGAACATTCCAGTCAACTTTAATATTTTTTTTTCAGGTTTACCTTCTTCGCTTTCCAAACCTTAGCCCACCAAATCCACCTCACCAAAGAGAAGAAGGCATTACCCCATGGGTTTTTGCAAAACACTTTTTTTTTTTTTTTCAGCTGGACCACTCTTAAGTTTCATTCATTACAGCTGAGCAGAAGGAGGGTGACAGAAGAGCTGTCAGGGAGCTTACCGTAGTTCCTGGGGTGCATTCAGAAAAGTGTGTTCAGCAGGTCTAGGCAGGTTCTCCTCCCCCTCTACTCTGCCCTGGTGAGATCACACCTGGAAAACTGTGACCAGTTTTGGGCTCCCCAGTTCCAGAGAGACAGGGACCTACCGGAGGGAGTCCAACGGAGAGCTACAAGGACGATTAAGGGACTTGAACATCTCTCCTATGGAGAGAGACTGAGAGAACTGGGGCTGTTTAGCCTTGAAAGGAGACGGCTGAGAGGGGACCTTGTTAACGTATACAAATATCTGAGGGGTGGGTGTCAAGGGGAAGGAGACAACCTCTTCTCAGTGGTGCCCAGTAATAGAACAAGGAATAATAGTTTTAAGATGGAACATAGGAAGTTCCATCTCAATATGAGCAGAAACTTCTTTACTGTGAGGGTGACAGAGCACTGGAACAGGCTGCCCAGAGAGGTTGTGGAGTCTCCTTCTCTGGAGACTTTCAAAACACACCTGGACGCATTCCTGTGTGGCTGCCCTAGGGGATCCTGCTCTGGCAGGGCGGTTGGACCAGATAATCTCTAGAGGTCCCTTCCAACCCCTGACATTCTATGATTCTATGATTCCTTGAGTTTCATTCACTTGATGCTATTAGAAACTCACATTCAGAGACAGGCATGTCCTGCCTTGTCCTGCTGAAGCAAAGTCTGTCTGGACCTCCCATGGGTGGAAAACCAAAGTTCTGAAGTTCCAGCTACTCCCAGTTCCTGGTAAGCTCCTTCTTCCACCCCAAAGTGCCCCTCTTCTGCAAGGAAAGCCCAGGGGCACACAGAAAAGCAGCGGCTTTCACCAGCTGCATCTCAATGCAGGTTGATTTTACAGAAAGGGAGGGAACCTCCAGCATGAAGAGCCACCAAGTATAAGTAATGGCTGATGAACTTTCTTTAGTGATAGATAAGGAAGTAGGATTAGGCAACATCATTTGGGGAGGGTTTGCTCATTTGTTTGCTTTCAGATGCAAAAAAACGAGTTCAGATCATGAGTTCTACATGCTGGATAACACGCTTTTGTGTTGAGACTGGTGCTCAGAGGCTGTGTGTTTGCTGTTTTGAGCTTAACGTATTTCCATCCTTCTCTGTCTGCAGGGGGCACTATTTTTTCTTCACCGGAAAGTAATAACCCAAGATGGAAGTTATCCAGCATTCCCATCTTTGCAAAAAACTTAAGCAGATGCAGTTGCCTTAACAGAGCAAATGGGGTCCCCACAGGATCCCACTTCACTGTGAAAGTAATCTCCCCGAGTTCTGTGTGCTGAAGTGCATTCACCATGTTTCCCTTTGTATTTTAGCGTCTTCTTCCTCTACTCTCAGCCATGGCAGGAAGTGTGTCACCTCTGTTTTCACTGTGACAGACTGGTACTTGATCTGACTCACTAGACTGCAGATTCTTTTTATTTTTAAATAAAAGGAATTCCAACAGGATGCAACCATTATGCAGGAGTGATTCAGATGTTTGACTTTGCCTGCCAGGGAAATGATGTCTCATGGACTATAAAAATAGAGGAAAGTTAGTGGTGCTCACATGTCCTGTGTTGTCTCTCAGAGTCCTTGCGAGGCTTTCCTCTAGCACAACGGAAAACAGAGAAGACACATTGATGTGATTCTGCTTCAAGTGCAGAACAGACCCTTCCATATGTAACCGGATGGAAAAATGTTGTTACACACTTTGCACCTTCACACTAGGAAGAGAAGATCCACTATTTGAGTGTAAATTTTGCAGATTTGCCTAGCTTGGAGAACAAAGTATTTATTCTTCACTTTGTCACTGATATCGTTTTAATTCTGTCTAAGCAAATAAGTGTTAGTTTACAATTACTGGAGAGACAATCTGTGCCCAGGACATTGATGAACAGGCAGGCTTTCCCCCTGGGTTACCTATACCTTGGGAAACTTTTGTGGTCAGAGCTCTTACTACCATTGCTATAATGAAAAAAGGTATTTTTCATGATGAAAAAAAGAGATCTCAGACTTCCAGGAAAGGAGCAGTATTGCTGTTTTCATTGTTTACACTACAACTTTCAGCAGATGGAAGCCTTCAGGGTTGGAGTCACATGTAGTTGTACTCCTGACTGTTATGAGTTGTGTCTGAAATAAGTCGAGTTAGCATTACCATACCCATTCTTCTGCATCTGGCAGATGCAGTTCAGGATTTTGGTGGCAGCTGGGTAGAAACCTGGCCACAGCCTGGAACGGTTCTTCACCAGCTGACTTGTCTGCTGGTGTTAGTGCACAGCCTTGCATGAAGGCTGTTACTAGAAATGCATTTCCCCAGCTCTGTCGTTGCAAAGGAATACAACAGGACAACAGGTTACCACTAGTCTTCTGTCATCTTTGTCAGGGAGAAGATTGTACTACATTTGCAGTCAGACTATTGCAAAATGGCATCTGTTATTAATCGGAGTATATTAATATGGTAACACATATTAGAGACTACATAATTCCTGAGAGAGGCTTCCTACAAAGCTAGAATTTTGTGGCAATGGCTTCTGCATCCCTGCTTCTGTTCTCTCCATCACCAGAAGTGAGATACAACACCCCTGATAAGTTCTGTTCTGGACTCTGTGAACACTTACATAAATGTACCAGCAATTCAGTACATCTTTGACTGCCAAATGAGAAAAAATTCAGCTAACAGCTGAGTGATACATAAAATAAGACATTATTGGAGTGAATGCTTACAATCTAAATACAAGAGACTTCAAGATCCAAGGCATACAGCACTAAAGGTTCTGGAGAGTTTGGTCCAGTTGCTCAGAGTTTGCTAGATCTCTCTATTTGTAACCGTAAATCCAGGTGAGAAACAGGATTTTTTGGATTTACAGTGAAGCAAGATGGAGTGACATCTGGCTGAGTGACTATTTTACGAATGGTAGTAGAGGTATACATGTTAAAATATAATTCAGAAGTTATACAGCTCCTGAGAGAGTAAGAGCATTATCAAAGCACACTACCTGCCAACCAATGGGATGTTCTGCTTGTGTTCTGCAAGAGACTCTGAGTGTGTTTATACCTTTGCTCTTCGGAGCCCTGTGTAACACAACAGATACTTAAATTGACTCGTTCCTTTTCAAAACTTGTGTAGATACACAGGTCAAGGCCTTGTACCTAGGCAGAGAGATATATACTGGAATAAAACTTACTGTGTATAAACTTCAGATTCCTGTATTTTGCAAGATTTATTATTTTTGTGAAGTGTGCTGTATTTTTTTTTTAAACACACATACATATAGGTATATACATAAATATACACTCATTCTTCTTATTCTTTAACAGGGATCTTTACTTATAGAGAAGCTGGGAGAGAGACAAAACAATTTCTGAAGTTTTCATATTTTGAGTGCAAGGCTGCTGCATGCTAGACTGATGTCCAGTTGAGTATGTGCCTCTGAGTATAGACTATACTTTCTTATTGAAAGAGAAAACCTGGGACACACAGCTTCTTCTGGGTAACCCTGATGTCCTCAGGACAAAAGTGAACTGCAAGAAGTCCCATACCATGCTGGCCTGAGGAGCCTCATGATTAACGTAATCTGCACAGTATGAAATATCAAACTGAAACAAAATTGGCTGGTCGCAGCTCTAACTCTTATGTTCCAAAGACTGTACAAACTAAAGATGGTATATTTTTTGTTACCTACTCCATCATGTACGGCAGACTTCATGAGACATGTGGTCTGATCCAGATTATCAAAAATCAGAGCATAGTTTCCTATTCAATCAGTGCATCTCAAACCTGCTACCTGAAATCACACCTGAAAAGTGGTATAGAGACCTAAATGATGAATCAGTCTAAGCTTAACCAGTGGAAAACACAAGACAGAAAAATCTAAGCCCCCAACTTCTTTAACTAAGGCATATTTCATATATTTGTATATACTCATACTCCAACACTTCACATACCACCTGTTCAAGAACTGAGAGAGCAGGTTTCAAGTCTGCCTCTCAGTTTGTTAAATAAATTCAGGATTTAATGCACACAGTGTTTCCCTGATGATATCACCCACTGCAAAAATAATTTGTGACTTCATAACATTTTATTTATACAATGATGACTCTGATTTGAATTAAGCTTGATTCATAACTGCATTGTTTCATTGTAGTTACTTTTCCTAGACTTAAAATAAGTTAGAATTATATCTTAATTAACTTTGAATTGCTGTTTTCATAATTTTTTCAACAAAAAGCTTAAAATCATGCAAAGTTATTAGTTTTCTTTCAAGGCTGCAGCATATGCTCACCAACTGTGGATGGTATGAAGTAACTTCAGATGATAGACTTGAAAATCACTTTGTTCTCCTTCTGATCTGATGATCTCTGGTCACTTTGCTCACATTGCAGTGTGGGACAAAGCCACCTACTGTCCTGGATCTCTGAGCACATCCTCACTGACAGATGGAGGAATTCTTTTTTTTAAGCGCCCAAGTCAAATTAAAAATGGAACAGAGACCTAAGTCAGGGAAGATACTTTGAAGATGTTACTTTAATTTAATTCAGTACCGATAAAAATTAAGCTCATAATTCATTCAGATGTGTATACTCCTGCGCTAGAGCTGCATTTCCATCCAGTATGGTTGTCTGTCAAAGCTTCACCTTCTGGACTATAATTCTGAAGGTCTTGTTCTTCAGGTAATTTGCCAGCAGTGCTGTTACTGCAAAGTGTAGTGTTCAGCCTGGTAGGGCTTCTCCATGCAAAGCTTTGAGCTATACCAAAGTCTGGAAAATTATGTTAGAATAGATGACTTTAACAAGCTTTCCTTCCCCACTCAAGAACACCATCATCTAGTCCAACTGCTTGACTGTTTCACGGATGACCAAAAGGTAAAGCATGCTATTCAGGGCATTGTCCAAACGCCTCTTAAACACTGAGGCTTGGGGCATTGACCACCTCTCTAGGACGCCAGTTCTCATGTTTGAACAACCTCTCAGCAAGGAAATGCTTCCTAATGTCCAGTCCAAACCTCCTCTGATGCAGGTCTGATCCATTTCTACACGTTCTATCATTAGATACCAGGGAGAAGAGATCGGCATCTCTTTATCCAGTTCTCCTTCTCAGGAAGCTGTAGAGAGCAATGAGGTTGCCCCTCAGCCTCCTTCTCTCCAAGCTAGAGAAACCCAAAACCCTCACCAGCTTCTCATGGGACATGCTTTCCAGTCCTTTCATCAGTTTTGTTGCCCTCCTCTGGACATATTCAAGGACCTTCACATCCTTCTTAAACTGTGGGGCCCAGAACCGTACACAGCGCTCAAGGTGAGGCCGCACCAATGCTGAATACAGCTATTTTGACAGGGTGGTCAATGTTGTGTTTGATATCCCCCAGGATGGGGTTTGCCCTCTTGGCTTCCAGGGCACACGGCTGGCTCATAATGGAGCTGCCGTCAACCAGCACTCCCAGATCCCTTTCTGCAGGGCTGTTCCACAGCCACTCCTCTCCCAGTTTATACTTCTCACCAGCATTACTTCACTCTAGGTGCAGGATCCGGCATTTGGACTTGTTAAACTTCATCTCATTAATCATTGCCCAGTGCTCCAATCTGTGTAGATCCATGTGAAAGGCCTTTTGTCCCTCAAGAGAGTCAACAGCACCTCTCAGCTTGGTATCATCATCAAGCTTGCTAATGATGCATTAAACCCCTGTATGCAGATTGTTGACAAATATATTTATCAGAACTGTCCCTAGAATCGATGCCCAAGGAACACTGCTGGTGGCCAGTCACTAGCCAGATGTGGCTCCATTCAGCACAACCCTTAGAACTCCGTCCTTCAGTCAGTTCTTCACCCAGTGCACTGTAAACTCCCTCATCCCACAGTTGGACAACTTGTCCAGAAGCCTTACTAAATTCCGGAAAACCTACATTCACCACCTTCCTTTCATCCACTAGATGGGTGACCTTATCATAGAAGAATACCAAATTAGCTAAACAGGACTTTCCCTTTGTGAACCCATGTTGACTGTGCCCAGTGACAGAATTATTCTTTCAAGAATAGCCAGTATAATCTCCACAGTTTTTCCAGGAACTGAGGTTAGACCAACAACTAAAGTTGACTTTAGAAACACAACGGCTGTGGGCTTAGATTTTGTGCTGTACAGCGAAGTCTTCACCAGAGTCCTCCAGCAAGACAACCACAGTTTTGTGCAGCTTCTGCTGCCACCTCTGAACGTTGGGTCAGCCCAGCTCAGCGTCTCCTGCCACCTCCCTGGCCAATAAGCTCAGCAGTGTGCAAGCTTCTACACAAAGGCCCTCAGAAGAGGACCTGTTCTCCATCAACCCAAAACCCTTTAATTACACTCAGAGGGAAATTTTTTTTTCCAAAGTAAAAATATTTTTTAATCTTTGTCAAAGTAAGTATAATTGTTGTCTTCACCAATATTCGTTCTGCATACTTTTTCTGTTTTCCTTTTCAAGCACCCTATGTCTGTGTGGGGTGTTATTTTGAAGGGACGGTACACACTCAGAGTAGCTGCTGCTTGAAGTATATTATTGGAAAGTCATTAAAAGAGAAAGTAACCTCTGCCTAATGAAAAATGGCTTTCTAGAAATGCCTTTTTGCCAGTTTCAGAAAGATCACCGCATCACTATTTATACCTACATTTTAATTCTTCTAACAATACAAAGTGGAAACAATCATAAAAGCTCATTATCTATAAATAAAGTTTAATATAGGCCTATTTCAAATACAGTGTCACGCAGTTCTGGGCTTATAAATGTATGCCTATGAAAGTAACTTAAATAATTATTAAATAGGCTGTTGAACTGATGATCCTTAGTGTTCCTAGATATCTGTATTTACATCTTTTCTTTAATTAGGGCTTTCATTAGGACATGCTACTTTATTGTTTCATATTAAAACGAATGTTAGAGTCACAAAGGCTCTGGCTCCACACTGATTCATAATTCATCATGAGTATCAATTAACTCCATTAATCAGGTGAAACATTATTTGCACATATAAGCATTTCAGGGCTAAACTAAAAGAGAGAAATCTCATCCACTTTCCAATAAAATCGCTGATCTGCCAGTACTGGAATCTCAGCCACTGAATGAGTAAACTGTTTGCTTCTCATATGCAAATACTCTCTTACTGCAATCTGATAGATTAGTGAGGTTTTCTTACATGCAGGCTTTTCAAGGTCCAAGATTAACGAGAAGTTCTGATGAATATTATTGGCTAGATATGACATTTAACACACATTAATGTAATTAATCATCTAGGGCACGTAGGTAAATTGTGGTGCTTATAATACAAGGATGCAATGCAAAGTTATTTCATACACGGGGGATTTTCAAAGTCCCGCATGATGACATTGATATAGTGCTACTACTCTGTTATAATCTTTGTATATTATTTAAGTGTAACAAATACTTCATTCATTGCCTGCCCTAAACTTTGCATTTGGTGACATTCTTGCTGCTGTGTTAATATCGGGTCTATTAAGCTGGACCTCATGGTCCATTACCCTTTCTTTAGGCCTGACCCCATGAAGTTTAAGGGTCTTGAGCACAGTGTGAAAAAGCAAAGGGTTTCACTCTCACCCAAGGAGCTCATTAGGACTTTATAGAAACACAAAAAATACTCACACAGTACCAACATTTGCACTGAGGGATACTCACCAGACAAACAGCCTGGTGTCAGGAGGTGTTCATTGTTCTCTTTTTCCAGGCCTGCACACCAATTTAGCAGGCTAACTAAAGGGATGGCTCATTTGTAATCCCCCATTCCAGCCTTTGTAGCAGAGATTCATTCGCCAGCATCTTTTAACTTTGCTTCCTTGAAATTCCCGTTTTCACTCAGGACAGCGTATTTGAAATGGACTGAAACAGGCTGGCTAGGATTACACTTGTCGATGCCTATAGCTATAGGGAGCTCCTCTTTGTTCGCTGCCTCAAGGCAAGTAAACAGCCATTCACAGCATGTTTTTAAAAGACCTTTCTGCAAATCACTTGCTGACGGAGGGCCAGGTTCTGCTCTGTTTACCTGCCTTGAATAGTGCTCCGTTTTTTCCTGGATTGCAGTGGTCATTGAAGGAGTCAGGCACTACAAAAGCTGCAGAAGGCTGTCAGAGCTTGACCCTAACGAAGATAAGAATGAGGAACTGCTCTTCTGCCATTAACAAGACAAGTTTGCTCTTCTCAGTCCGTAGTCCATCTGTCTACCTGTCTCTGCAAAGCATCAGCATCTTTGGCAAATATCCTGTGTGCTATTAGTGGATGCTAACACAGTTCACTATGGCTTTGGGTTCAGTATAAAACATCTCCCTGTATAAGACACTGGATCATGAGGGCTTTTGAAGTATTCAGCCTGAGCTGAATGTATAATGATGTAGGTAGTGCCTTGACCATATTTTAAACTGGACTTTATTTTTGCATTTAAAAACCAAAATAGCGATCTTTACATCATTTTGCTTTCTTTGAAAGCCAGGGCTCACTGCCTTGGGCAGCAGCAGGCAGCTCACTGGGCGGCAGCTTTCAAGACAATTTTCAGAATTTCCACACTTTCTGTAAAAACGGTGATGACAGATTTGCAAACCAAAGGGATCCACTTTACACGAAACCCTAAAGGATTTTTATTTCCCAGGGCAACAGGAAAATTGTGTAGATAATTTTTTCTGGCAAAGATTCCTTTATTATTTCACAATAAAGTATTATTTCACAATAAAATATTATTTCAGAATAAAGACTCCTGGCCATTTCCCACATTCACTGCACGAGGTTTTGCTCTACGAAAGGCCAGCTGACATTAAAATAACTAGAGCTTTGGGTTTGGCCAGGTGTGGGAGGTTGAAGAAAGAAAATCGTCGTATGCACAAAAATGCCATCTAGGTGGAGTACTCCTTTTACTCCCCTATGCTGATATACCTTATGCTATGAAATCAGTGGAGAAATGTATGGCAAGTACTTGTTATTCTGCTTTACCATAACAGTAACACAAAAGTAGCACTACATGACACCAGTATAATTGCACCATGAACAAAACTAGTTTTTTTTAGTCAATGTGGACTTTCTCTACTTTCAACAAAGAGCTACTATGTAAGTCAATTTGGTGGCATCAGTAGATACAATGTAAAATAAATACAAACAAAATAGTCTGCTAAGGAGACCTCATACGCCTTCAGACTCACCAGAATGGATCTGGGTCACTGGCACAGTACGGGAATGCTATGTTAGCAAATGTACATTTGCTAACAAATTTGTTCATAGGCAGCTCTCAGTCAATGAAGCCTGCCTGGCAAATTAGGTGTGATTTACCCCTGATCACTGCCTGACATAGAAAAAACTGTGCCTTGCTTGTCAGAGAGCTATTACAAAGCAAAATCCTGGGATTTTGACGCCCACGGTTTGGTTATTTTTAAGTTACTGTGCCATCATCTCCGTATAATTGCCTCGACTTACAAGATTTACACCTCTTGGAATCCCTTAGCTCCAGCCCCAAGTATTTCATCTCAGCTTACTTTTTACTAAGCCAAAATAGTTAATGGAAAAAACCCCAACAAACTGGAAGGAATTACAGGGGGGAAGAACAGGCCAATAGAAAATTCTGTGTCTCACTCAAACGCAATTAAAATAGTGAGGGGAGATGCTGCGAAGGGTGCAATTAGTGAGGTGGCGGAAATGGAAAGGAACCACTGGCCATTTGGGTTGCACATGGCATGAATGGGGAATTTCTGAAGACAGCAGCCACACCTACAACTTCACAGCACCTTTGACAAGTGGGAAGGCCAAAGGACAAAGCATGAAACCAGTTAACAGCACCTTCAACATCACCTCCAACAGCAGCGTGTCCAAGGAGCTTGTGCGAGGATGCATAGTGCCTTCGTTGCAAAATCACTGAGTTTATCCTAAACAGCTTTCCACAGCAGATTAAATTTGACATTGCTGATACTTGGATGCAGGAGGATGCAGAGCCACTTACACAACGTTTTTTAGCATCTCTGCTTTGGGGGTGCAGAGAAAGGGGGCATGAAGGGGAGGGCAGTGACATTTAAACAAGCACTATCATTTCTGCTGTGAATGTCCGGTTGTGGCCTAGGATTTTAGCCTCCAAATATATTTAATGTGAGACATGGTAAAGATGCTTTAAACAGGAAGGCTCCTCAAGCTATCACATCAATAATCTGGGATTTTCACTTTGTTCTTTCGAAGCAGCTCAAACAAACAGGAACTGTTCTTCCAGCTGTTGTTGTTTTCAATTACAATGCAGAGGAAAAGTTAAGTCAGCGGTTAATTGAACCGAGTCCACTAAAAGTCATTGCTCTTTAACAGCAAAATTATATGGCTTGAAGGCTTGTTAGATAAATTGTAGCATAAAAATCACCAGTAGGTCATTGATGATTTTAATGCTTCCTGTATGGATTTATTGGCATTCTTAAACAGGCGGAGGCTGTGTGTAACACCATTCTTCCAACATTTTTCAGGGTAACTTTTTTTATATTAGATGAAATCATTGCTTGGAAGAAGCTGCATCTTTCCTCTGGTTTTTGTTGTGTTCACCAGGACTTCACTGCCAGGTGCCTAGGGACAAGTCCCTCGTGAGACGGGAGAAGCTAAAAACGAGTGTCTGCTGCACACCACCACAGGTTCAAGAAATAAAGTAATAACATATTAAAATCTTTAAAATATCATGGGACTCTCCCTGCTGTGTTTCAAGGGTCCATGCTTTACCTGATAGCACTGCTCAACTTCACAGTCTTCTTCAGACTTAATTGAAATAGAAATTGAGGTTTGCTGTCAGTGACCAGTCATAATGTGCCTACTGCAAAATAAACCTCATACTGATTTTTACATGTGCATATACTCCTCTTTAGACAATGAATAGCTGATCTATAGACTTTCCAATTATATTGCCACTAACAATGTAAAAATGATATGGTATAATAAACAGTAATTAGAATAGGACAGTTAGAATAGGTACAAAATAAATTGATTGTTTCCAGTGTTACCTTTATAAAAAAAAAATCAGATGTACAGCAACTATAAAAGATAATACATGAACTGCAGCAGGACCCCATAAAATGGCATGATTCTATACAAGAATATAAGAGTAGTAGGCCTTCTAAAGTGCTATCAAAAGACAAAAAAAGTCATAAAAGCCGGTTTAATAAGACCAAAGCAAAGGATGATTGCATGAGATCTGAAAAGAAGGAGAGATTTATTGTATGAGGTGCAAAGGTTGGCAGGGGTCTAACAAGGGCAGATGATGCGAGGATATTACAAATGACTCCTCAAGCTGAGTTATAAAAGCGTACCAAAGTACAGGTGTCTGGGGAAAAAACAAAGAGGTGACTGGACTCTGAATCAAAACAGAGTAACATTTTTGTAAATTAGATACAATGGTAAGAAAAAAACACATTGTCAGCAGCATGTAATCGTCAAAGAGAAGGTCTTGTTGACGTGATCAACAATATTACATTTCAAGTAGCTTGAGAGAATAAAAACCGGCCCTCCCGCTGAGGCTGGCATGAGGACAGTTTGAAAACCACATAGCCACAAACCCTGCAAGTAATCTATTTCGTGATCATCTCTGATCTTTTGAAATTACATTCCCAACTGGAATAATAACTTGGACATTATAATTTCCTACACAGGGAGCCCCTGAAAAATGTAGATGATTTTATTTTTTCACTTTGATGACAGCTATAACTCGGTATTTGAGCATCAAAACCAAGTGCCGATAGTAACAAAATGTAAGTTTTCAGTTTTGTTAATGAACGTCTAGACAAAAATTATTGTGGTATTTTCAGATGAGTGTTTTTAAATCAAAAACATTTTGTCAGCAAGTGCTTGCCTAGCTGTAATGGCTTTTAATAATGAAAAGCAAATGGTTTTTACATGGTACCAACTGAGATGTTACTCATTCTTCTGCAGAGTAAGAACAAGAAAACATTTAAATTACGTGTGTGGGGAAGAAGGAAGAAGTAATTGTATACAAGGGAGTAGGTGCTAAGCAAACACCCAGTTAGATTACAATCTACCTTAATTGAGTAATTGATCACATCCTTTTGACTTCTTTTTCAATGACCTGAGAAGAGGGGTTAAATAGGGGTTACTGGGTACAGTAACTCACTTATATATGGCTAATGCAGAATCAGAGTTTGTGTACACAGGACAGACAGACTGACAAACAGCGACAGCTTAAGCAACACATGGTAAACTTGTCAGAGAGCCACTCTCCTGCAATTATGTGTCTTTGTAACTTTAGGATATCATCTCCTAAATAATTTCTCCCTGTTGGCCCAGTGTCTCAGTTAGCTGGTCTCTCAAATACATACTACCCAGGTATGACTTATTATATGAAAAGAAAATGTAAGGACAACTGTTTTCAGTAATCATTTGGAAAGGTGACTTGGAAACATATGAACAGATACACACTAGTCAGCATGGATATATAAAAGGAAAATTGTGTTTAACCAATGTGATAACTTCTTCATGGGAAACACAATGAAAACTGACAGGTGTGAAGTAGGAGACATCCAAAGTTGACTACAAAGGGGCTTTTTGATTTAGCATCACATAAAAGATTGATATGTAACATCATCAAATGTAATATTGATGGTGACATTTTACACTGGGGGAAAAATGGTTCCTTAAATGAAATGAGAGCTGTATTAAATGGATATAAATTGAGGGACGTCGTAAGAATTGCAATTAGGTATAGAATTTTGTTCCAGTAATAGATAAACACTCTATAACAGATGTGCATTTGTGCGAAGCAGAAAAAAACCATAAGGCTGAATTTTAGTGGAGAAAGAAAATGAACGGTTAAAAATACTGGAAAAGGTAGATATTTTAAAGTAATGAATCCTAGATCACATTTACTGTCATAATTTATTCTCGCATTTCTGTGAAAATAATCAGTAAAACGTTTTTAGAGTAATAACAGAAATTCAAGTACATTGCTTGATAGTTGTAAAAATCTGGGAAAGGAAATAGCTTCTTTGCTATTTGTTTGCTTGGAGAGCAAAAATGTAAATGAACATCTACAGCTTGGTATGCTAATTTGGCAGCACATTAAAAGCAGACAAGTGAAGAATGCAAAAGACACTGAGCACAGGTAATAACAGAGAGCATCTCATGTCTGAGGAGCTTCTAATCTACAGAATCAACAATTCTCTTCACGCCAACCCACAAGGTATGAAAAGAAGAAAATGTGGATTCCTTAGATGCAGTTCTGTGTTTTCACCACAGCACAGTTTCATGTACACAGCCTTGCACCCCATGATACTCTGAAACCCCATCACTCTTAAAATATTTTAGCTATAACCTTAATCTTAAGTGAAAGCTTAACAGTATTAATATATGCTTGAAATGGTGTTCCATGCCAGGAAAAAGTCGTCAGCACACTAAGATAATGAACATTATTCTAGTTTGAAAAGAAGTATTCCTAAAATAGATAATAACCTTTTCACTAGATTTGACTTAAGAATTTTCTAAGTCAAGTGTCCAAACTGGGTAATACTCAAAAGAAAGGTGAGACAGAACTTTCATTCTTATTTTTGAGTTCATAAAACTTC
Organism: Trogon surrucura; assembly: GCA_020746105.1. Classification (NCBI taxonomy): domain Eukaryota; kingdom Metazoa; phylum Chordata; class Aves; order Trogoniformes; family Trogonidae; genus Trogon; species Trogon surrucura. Next base: position 187,777,935 of record CM036617.1, read on the forward strand.
TGTAAGTCTATGGTTAGGACAAAAAATACTAATGCTGGTTCACACTGCTTATAAAATAATTAATTTCCAAAGATGTGAGCACCATCCTGCTGACTATAATCATTCTAGCTCCAACGGAAACCCTTGAAAATTTGTATCACATGGTTTCAGCCAGATCCCTATGAGACATAACCTTCGAAGCATGATTACAGGCCCCTATGTCTATGGCATTTCCCGAGTTGGACTTCTCGACAGCTTTTGGGCAACTACAAAACCCGCATGTTCAATACTTACATCCCAAGGGCTCCGAGCTCTCCCATGGGGTCAGTTACTCCAGTTTGTCAATCTCTTTCTTGCATTGGTGAGCTCAAAATCGGTTGCAGTATCTAGATACGGTCTAATGAGCCCTGAAAAATGAGACATGATCATTTGGCCCAAAGGTTGCATCCCTGTTCATACAGCCCAGGAGGCTGCTGCCCATCCCTGCTGCCAGGGCCCAGAGCTGGTCTCTGCTCAGGTGCCCACCAGGCCCCTGGGGCTGTTCCTCCCAGCCTGGGATGCTGCCGGCCGACTTCCCTCCCGGCGACAGCACTTGACATTTGTCCTTGCTCAGTCTCATATGGGTCTCTCAGCTCTTGCAGTTCCCCAGCTTGTCCTTTTTGGGGATGGGTGCAACATTTACCTTTCTCCAGTTGTTAGGGATCTCCAAGTCTCCAGGGCCTTTCAAAGACAGCAGATAATAGTGAATCATGTTTTATACATGAGGATATGGTTAAATGCAATTTATTCCTATTTGTTACAGGAAAAAAAATAACGTTTAACAATGTTAGGGAGACATAATTTTCTTTAGAGACCTTAAATGCAGTGGGTAAAATCTTGCCTTGCTGGAAGCTTCTGGCAAAGTTCCCGTTGTGTCTAGAGAGAAATGTAACGGCATTTTTAGTTCTGTTAGGACTCAGGCTTCCTTGCTCTGAAGCTGTACTTGTCAAAGTAATAAAAAGCAACTTTTTTAAAAAAATATACCTGTGTTTGCTCTAAGCATAACATGAAGACCCCGACAATGGAAAGACTAGAATTTTTAGTGTACATTAGATCAGATATTTAATATGAACATTTCTGTAATTAATTAACCTTGTTAATCAAGGGAAAAATAAAAAATCTGAAGGGAGTTTCTAGCTGCCATACAAAGTCAAGAGGGTTAGTACTGCTGTACTGTGCTCTATATATCTCTGCTATTTTGCATTGATTGCAAGAACATAGGAAATTTTCAGAAGAGATTAAATTGACGCAATGGGTCATTTTTTCTAATTAATCTTAGGAAGCTACGCAGATTTTATTGCTGCGGGAGCACTTGGGGTAAGCATATTTATTTTACCTTGCCTAAATCTAAGTTACTTTATCTGAAACTGCCTTTCTACCTGGCAATCAAAGAAATCGTGGGTTCCTGTAGGGATTAAGTCAGGAAGCAGTTTTTAACAACAACAAATTGAAACGTTTACACAAGGAAGTGTTGCTTTTATAAGTGATGGGAAACTTCAGATTTGATTACAAGCAACCTTTGGCTTCCTATCTGTTCAACAATAGGCCATGTTGTTAAGGGCAATTTCCATGCACAGCATGTGGGTCCCATTTTTTCATCCTTAGACATGGTTGTTTACTGTTCAGAACTGTTTATGCATTTTAATCAGGCTTATTCAGCAGCCCTTAATAAATCACCACAAAGTGAATGTACCAAAACAAGAACTATTCTACGAGATTTGTTCCCCTTACGCAGTGTTTGCTGCCCTCAGGTTCCACTGGATATAAAAATAAAGAGTAAATGGGTAACTGAGTCAAAAGAATAATTATAGAGACATATGATTTTAGTGCCTTTTGCGGAGCCGTTGCCTCCAGCAACTTCCGCCAGCTACAGGAGCCTGCCTTTAAATTCAGCCCGGGTCAGAATGACTTAACAATTGGAACCTGCCTTCAGCTCATGGCACTGGAAAGGCTTTTTGATGGGATGAAGCTGACAGCCCAGTTCCTGCCTGGCAGACGCTCACATGAGACAAGACTGAAGTCATATAGATAAGGGCTGAAACGTTCAGGTATCGTGGGCTCTGGAAACAACGGAGGAGAGCACTGCTGGTAAGAAATTGGTGTAGAGAAGCAAATACATCTTTTTGTATTGGGAACAACTGGGAAAAATATTTTGCTGAACAGAAAATTTCCAGAGGAATTTTAATAAATGCTAATGGCTTTCCGTGATAGCTCTAGTTCATAAATAGAAAGAATTTCCAGGTATGAAGTTAATTAATTTTCAGCAAAGGAGTACTGAATCTTGAAAGATTTGCTTTTACTGGATTTTAATAGATTGCTACCCCTTTCTGTGAAAAACAGGGGAATTTTATAGACCTATAGATCACATACAGTAAAGATGTGACACACATGCTATGGTGCCCTACATAAAGAGTCATGTCTGAGAAAAACGAAGTCAAATACAGCAAGAAAAAAGGCTTGTACCGCATGAGGCAGACGTTCCCAGAAACTACAACTGAAATGCAAAATATCATTCTGGAGATTATTTAGCAGGATCCTTGCCTGAGGCTCTCGTGTGCCCCACCGAAGCCACTAGAAATTAGGGTGGGTAGATCTGAGCTGTATTCTCTTTGGCTGCAGAAATCCTGCTTTCCTTCGGGTCAGTGTGCTTGGTCAAGCTGCCCCGGCCCTGCGCCACTTGTAGCAATAAAAGCTTTGTCCAGCAGTCAGCAGCCCGGCAAGATTCCCCATCTACTCTCCTGCTGGACCCATAACCCCTTCTACAGCTTCACAGACCTTTTCTTCTCCTCCTTCACCCCCCAAAATTGTTTGTGAAGCATTTATGCTTGTTTCCTACGAAGCAGGGTATTTGGGGCTTTTGCTTCAACCTCTTATTGTTTGCCATGATAATGAAAGGTTCCTTTGTGAGCAGAAAAAAAAATGGCACAACGTAGCATAGCTAAATGGTGCAATTTCCTTTCGGAAATTGCAAGGCCTGGTTCTCCAGAAGCCAAGCCAATATGAATGGTCATCCTGACTTCAGTGATGTTCAGCTACCATGGTCAGCACGACATGCAACCTGTCAGATCAGGTAGGCTCGAACCTTTCAGGAATACCATGCTGAAATATTACGATTTTCTTCAGTAACACCTTGGCTAGACCCACACAAAAGATGGTCCCTGAATTGTGCAGGCAAAGCGCTCAGTTATTAATATCCAGCTGGCAATTGCACCATTCGTCCTTCAAAATCAAATTACGGTCATTCCACCTGCAGAAAGAATACAGATGTTGTCCTTGGATAAATGAATAGCTGTATCCAACAGTACTCTTTTATTTGCTTGTTACTAAGCAAAATGTGGCCAAATCTCTTTCTTGTGTGCCATTTGCAAAGCACATCCAGCTCAGACCATGCTGTCCTCTTTGCTCTGAATTTAGATTTTTGTTATTCTGGCAACTGCCTTGCTTCTTTTGATGGAAAAAAAAAAAAAAAATCTCCACGATGTTATGATGGTGTGCTGAGAAACTGCTGCAGGAAACCAGTCTAGTACTTTTCTATGCCGTGTTACCTGACTGGAACTTTTGCTTGGCTAATGGACCATGTAATTGTATTGTAAATGTTGGGTTGAGACCTAGCTGTCAAGCCTTTACTTCTTTCACAACTGCAGAAGCTATTTGTGCTTTTCTCTGCCTTGAAATTTCATTATCCTACCTAATACTTCAATTGGGAAGTGCCAGAGTCTCCAAGTCAGCCGTTTGGGACCTAACCAAATTGTGAACCTTCAACTCCTGAGGGTATAACTCTTCTGAACGCAGTAACGCACCTCACATGCTTCCCTGCTCTATGTTACAAAGTTTGAAAGAAATTAATGATGTCAATGTTCTCTTCACCATACAAACCCCCACTTGAGTCTCTACTATTTTTTGGGAAACAATTATTCCTAATGCTTAAGGAACACTAGAATGTTCAGGAATGTTTTAAAAAAAACACACTGAAGTTGTTCTTTTCAAAGGAAACGTGACAATGACATGGGCCCTCTGGCAATACGATGGTGACTGATTTCTCTTTTAACAGCATTATCTGCATGTGTCTCATTGTAGGACCCTTTCAGGTACAGTAAAGAAATGAGTACAGCAATTGAAACATCTGCAAGGAATAGAAAAAGGTTGTCCATTTGTGCCATTTATTTTGAGCCACTCACCTGTGCTGGAGCAGTGCATCATCATACTGTACCCGCTGACCTGCAGATGTTAAAATTTTAGAAACTGTGGCAGAAGCCATAAAATAGGAAATAGGTCCATGGAAGAGAAGGTACAGAGGAAGCCTCCTGGAAGGGGAGGGGCAATAAAGAAAACTGTGAGCCTTTCACCTTCTTTAAGCTACTTAAATCTATAAGCTGTTAGAAGGGCATTTAATAATTTAGTTTTTGCTAAAAATACTGCCTGAAACTATGATCTGTGAGAGGACTGCAGTGCTCTGACCATGGAAATAGCTGGTGCTTTTGAGCACTACACGGATTTCAGCTGGTTAATCCAATATTGAAAAACGTTCTTTAAAGCCATTGCACAAGTTTCTAACACCGCCACTTTCCCCAAAGGACAAATGCACACAATGGAAGTTGTGTGAAATACCCAAGACATTCAGCAAACACCTTGCTCTGTTTTTTTTTTAATCACCATATGCCTGAAGTATCAACACTGCTGTAAATCACACCAAGGTACAGAAGAGGATGCTGGACAGTCTATTGGACAAGTTCTGTATTTCACATCAGCAAAGCTGTAAGTATGATTTACTCTTAGGAATATAAGTCATATTCTGAGAAATCACTCTATGTTTTATATACTGCCTTCTGAATCCTTTATATTGGAGTGGGAGCAGTAGATCCTGCTACTGTCTAATCAAATGTGAGTTACAAGTTCCATTATATAAACTCTTCTTTCGCACACTCCGCTTTACTCCCGATAGGTCACAGAGGTGAAAAAAAATCCAAACTATAAAAATGAAATGTCCTACTAAAATCCTGTAGGTCCAAAGCTTTCCATGTGTGGTTTCTGCAGGCAGAAGCATAGCTTTAGAAGTTTTGAGTCACATCCATGTAGTTAGCTTTCAAAACGTGATACAATCAGGCACGAAAACCAGGGTGCGCGCTGCAGTAAGATTTTGTGCACATCTGCAATGTAACTTGACAGGGAATCAATTTCTTTTCACACTTCCAACATTTCACTTCTGCATATTTTTTTGCAACTCGCCGAGATCTAATGCCAAGCCAGATTTGACGGAAATGACTTCAGTCATTTGAAACTGAGCTCTTGAAGCTTTTTATGGAACTGGATTGAAAGAATGCTAATTCCATCTGTGTTCGTTCGGAACGATGGCCATTCCTAAGCACAGCAGAGTTTCCTGGTGAATGGTTAAGTTCAGCCGGGAGCGCTGTGAAATGCTTTAGCTAAATCCAGACTTCTCAAAAGCCTGACTAACCTGGCAGAGTTTATATTGCTTTCAGGATGTCAAGACTGTGGAGACAAAAAAACCCAACACAGCAGGAGGTAGGAAGAGAAGTTAAGTGTCAAGGCAAACTGCCTCCTCAGAAATTAAAGCAGCAACAACAGGGTGCCCCAAATCTTCTAGCGTTGTGGGCTGGGTGCCAGTTTTGCCCCTCCTGCTTAAGGCAGCTGCGGTTTGCAAGGTTTGTGTGGGCAGCTACAGCAGGAGCCCATATTCAACACGAACCCACCCATGCTCTCCTTGAGGCTGCCCCTTGCTGCGGCTCGCCGAGCAAGACAGCAGCAAAGCTTCCTGCTGTTTTCCGTACACTGCCTACATCTCCCAGTGCACAGAAAATATTTCCAAGCCAAATGGAGAAAACCCCAAGCTGTGACAGAAGCCCAGCCTGGCCAGTGTGCACACGGCTAATTTTCCTCCTTTCCACATCCCATCCTTTCCCGGCAAGAGATACCAAAGGCTTCCCCAGGCTGCCTGTGAGAGACGCAATCATAAAGCGGTGCAGGTAACACTTGTCCAGCAGAAGTCTGCACAGTTGTAGTAGTGTGACCTGTCTGGAAGCCAGGTGCCCGCTACAGCCCCTCTATCACCCTTCTTCAACTAGACAGGGGAGAGGAAATACAACAAAAGATTTGTGGGTGGAGATAAGGACAGGGAGAGCATGCAGTAACTACCGTCACGGGCAAAACAGACTCGACTTGGGGAAATTAATTCAATTTATTTACAATCAAATTACAGAAGGACAATGAGAAATAAAAACAAATTTTAAAAATTTAACACCTCCTATCCACCCCTCCATTCCTCTCAGGCTTAACTTTACTCCCCATTCCTCCATCTTCTCACCCCTGAAGGGTGCAGCAGGACAGGAGACTGTTCTTCACAAAATTTCTCCAACCTGAGTCCTTCCCACGAGAGACTGTTCTTCATGAACTGCCCTAACATGAGTCCCTTCCATGGGGTGCAGTCCTTCAGGAGCAGACTGCTCCAGCACAAGTCCCCTGCAGGCTTAACATGAATCCAAATTTATCCGCCTCCTCCCCCCCGAGTGGTGCAGGGGGACAGGGGATGGGGGCTGCGGTCAGTTCATCTGATGTTGTCTCCACTGCTCCTTCTTCCTCCAGGGAAGGACTCCTCACTTTTCTGCTGGGCAATTGTGGGGTTCCCCTCACCACAGATGATCTTCATGGACTTTCTCCAATGTGAGTCCTCTCACAAGAGACAGCTCTTGACAAATTGCCCCAGTGTGACTCTCTCTCCATGGGGTGCAGTCCTTCAAGGGAAACTGCTCCAGCACGAGTCCCCCGCAGCATCACAAAAGTCCTGCCAGCCAACCTGCTCTGGTGTGGGCCTCTCCACGAGCTACAGGTTCTGGCAGCAACCTGCTCTAGCTCAGGCTTCCCACGGGGTCACAGCCCTCTTCAAGCATCCACTTGCTCTAGCGTGGGGTCCTCCACGGGCCGCAGGTGGACATCTACACCTCCATCATCTCCATGGGCTGCAGGGGGACAGCCTGCTTCACCATGGTCTTCACCACGGCCCAGGGGAATCTCCACTCCAGCACATCCTCCCCCCTCCTTCTTCACTGACCTTGGTGTCTTCACATATTCTCACTCCTCTCTCTCTTTGCAAGTGCAGTAGGTTTTTTTTCTCTGCTTCTTAAATACATTTTCACAAAGGCATTCCCATCATCACTGATAGGCTCAGCCTTCACCAGCCGTGGGTCTGTCTTTGGAGCCGGCTGCCATTGGCTGGCATTGGGGAAGCTTCGAACAGCTTCTTGCAGAAGCCCCCCCTACAGACCCCCTGCTACCGAAACCTGGCCAGGCAAACCCAACACAACAGTGCAAGTCACTGCAACATTTTTTAGTGTAAGCTACACTTAAGAAGTCAGCTTATAACAGGTTCATGTCTTGCATCATTCAGTGGATCCACAGAGCAGCAGCATAGTTTGGGAATGGTACAAGAACATAGAAATAAAATCATGGTCAAAACTTAAATCCTTCCTGCAGAGTTAGAGCTTTGCTCCTAGTTTGCTGAGCACCTGCCCTACTTCTGTCACTGCTGTTCTGTGGTGTTGGAGCTAACCAGAGTGGTCTCCACCCAAATTAATGTAATCAGTGAGTTCCTTTCTTGGGCCAGGGCACTCCACCTCCCCATATATGAGCATCTCCAAAATGTCAAGGGTGCAACTTTTGAGTGGGAGAGGAAATTTATAGCAACATCTGCCTAAGAGTCTACAGCAGCTCTGCTCTGTTGACACTGCCCAGCCTGAGCTCTCCAAGCTTGGAATTATTTTGAAGAATGTACTTTTGCAGAGTGTTGTCTACCACACTCGGGTTAGATGAAACAGCGTGAGAAACCTGGCTCCAAGAGTGTGGAAAATGCAGCTGATTTAGAAAGTGGTAGATGATTATGTTATTAGAAATGCATTTTGATCCAAGGCATTTTTTGCCAAAGAACTCCAGGTTCAGTCTCAGTGCCTGTACACTCTGGTAGGATTTGTGTGTTAATTCCTTTGGCTGGAGTATGTCATTCCAAAGCTTATGAGTGAAGAAAAGCAGAGTATGGCATTATTTTTGCTGGAAAAGCAAAGTTGGGAATAATTAACAAGTGAGTTCAAATAGATGTCTCTGAAGTGTCATGCACTGAATCCAGTAAAATTATGACTGAACAGAGCTGCTTTTAGCTCGCACACGCAAAGAGAGCATCAGACCTGTATTTAATTACCTCATCTCTGTCTTCTGCAAGCATGTGTGTTTCTGTATCAACATCCTCGTTGTTGGCTGGGCAGAATAAAGTGGCTATAACACAGTTTGAGCATCTCAGGCTGCCAAAGAGGAACCTTGCGGGGAAGCACGGAGGCAGACAGCTCACACCACGTGAGGTCTTCACACCCAGAAACGGCAGGTGTGCTGAAGCTTTTGCACATCGGATTTTAGCAGAATGTAAAGAGCATTTAAATGACTATTTTCTTTTCTTGATAAATCAACTGTAGGCACTTTATCCATGATTGGAGATGCTTGTAGTCAGGAACAGCACAGTGTGAATTTGCCCTGGGCTAGGTAGAACTTTTCCCCTATTTACATGTTTCTTTTGAATTACAAGGCTTTTCAGCTGCAGCTGTCAGAAAGTCCTGGAAGATGCACCTTTTCTGAGACACCTATGCTATTATTGGTTTCCAACACAGCCTACACAGTAGGGAATGTACAGCGAAGTGTTGAGCATTTCATGAATGTTTCATGTACCTCATTTTTTACCTTCTGCAACCCAGGAAGTGTATCTTCTTTTTCCAATCACCTGATGCAAGTCAAGATAATCAGTTTTCATCTCCTTTAGTCTGGTGAAGGTAAATTAATAAATTGGCAAAATCCAAATAGAGAGTAAGTACCTTCTAAGTTTGCAGAACCAAATGAAAAGAAACAAGAACTACACCATGTAAATACCATCTCTACTTACTGTATGTATCCAGGCAACACACATGTAATGACTTTTCAGGTCCTTGGCTGAGAATCTGTTTGTCACACATTTCCAGACTGCACTCACTGGAAAGGATATGGGTTCAGGGGCGCCACTTATTTTTACACTCAAATCAGTTCATACTCCAGGTTCAAACAAGGAACCTACACTTTCTTGTACTGTGGTCTCCAGATTTGACAGGTAACATCTCTGGGGCCTGACTGTACCTGATTATCACATGCCCAGAGGACAAACAGAATTTACTAGCTACTGCTCAGCAGGGCTATGGGCCTGTGCCCCAGAGACAAAGAACTCAGAGGTTGCCCTAGTTTAATGAGTTCCTTCAGCTATTCCACTCTACCACCCCCTTCCTTAAGCTCACACAACTGGTTTTAGGTCTGCACTGGGTGAGCTCTCTGATCTGGTTCACGGTGCTTTGTCGATACAGCTGTGAGAGCAGAGCCAGAACATGAGAGGCCACTGACAGATGAAAATGGGAGAGAGGAAGGGAAATGCTAAAACATGCATTGCCATTAATGGGTTGAACCCTGGAAGCACAGATGAAACCTGATGTGTATCATTAAGCCATCACCTGTCAACCGATCACTCTCTTCCATGGAGCGGAGCAAACTGTCAGATGCTACATGTGCTGGACTAATGTGCAACTTACTAATCATACTTTACTGAACTGCACAGCTGACATCAACACAACTGTAGCCACTTTGGCATGACAAATGCCTGTGGAGGAAACCAAACCCCAGGCCTGTCTTTGAAGGCTACTGCCTTTGACAACCATCGTTTCCTTGGTGAATACCTGCTATTCATGCAGCATAGCTGGAAGGACTAACTGCACTTTCCCAAGTGCTGAATTATGGTTTTCAGTGTCTCAGGCCCTTGGGAACTCTGTGAGAACTTGGTCAGTGAAAAGAAAGGCAAAATAAATCCTTAAGTGTGAATAAATTTATGAGGGGTAATCAGAAAGTCAGCTACTTGCAATGCTCAAAAGCAGGTGTCCTCTTGGGAAGACTCGCTCCTTTCCCTTAGAAACATGACAAATACACATTTCTGCATCTTGTTATTACAATGATGCACATTACCTTTAGATACACTCTGGGATCCATTAGGTTAGATTCTGTCCTTTTCTATGGCAAGAGCCAACTCCAGCCTCAAAATGCTCACAAGTAAAATACTTGCATTAGTATCTTGAGTTTACAGCCTTCAGATCAGTGAAAACAAGTGCTGAAGCTGTGCATAATCCTTCAAGCTGAGAACAGTCGGAGAATGGGAGTGTATCAGGGCAAAACTATCAGACGCACCTGTCTTGGTCTTACTCTTCCTCACACTTAAAGCCATTGCTGAAGACAGTCTGCATGGGCTCCTAGCATGAAGCATCCTTATCAACTCCGTTCACCACAATAACATTTTGATGCCAATGGAGTAAGTGCCCAAACTCTTGCGGGGCCAACCAACCCAAGGATGTGAAGGAAAGCTTGGGGCATCTAAGCCGTTAACTCACATCTGCCAAGGTGTTACTTCATACCGCAGCAGTTAAGCCATCCTTTCCATCTGCTGCCCAAGGACACTTCTCCAGACAGTTTTAGCTAAGAACTATGCTGATGTCCAAGGGGTTATGCCCCTACTTCTATAAGGAAATAAGGGAGGATTTGGCCGGGAAAATCCCCGAGATCAGACTGGTAGATGTCTGCTTTGAAATAAAAGGATTTATCTACAAAACAGGCAGATGCTCTCAGGTCTTTGAGAACGGCATCTAGTTTTAACTTCCTGCATACGCATTTGAACTGGAAAACAAGGCATCTTTGCCACCTTGCACGGTTTCATAGAATCATATAATGTTCGGGGTAGAAAGGGACCTCTAGAGATCATCTAGTCCAACCCCTGCCACAGCAGGATACCCTAGGGCAGCCACACAGGAATGTATCCAGGTGCATTTTGAAAGTCTCCTGAGAAGGAGACTCCACAACCTCTCTGGGCAGCCTGTGCCAGGGCTCCATCACCCTCACAGTAAAGAAGTTTCTCCTCATGATGAGACGGAACTTCCTATGTTCTAGCTTATGCCCATTATTTCTTGTTCTATTACTGCGCACAACAGAGAAGAGATTGTCTCCTTCCCCTTGACACCCACCCCTCAGATATTTCTATACATGAATAAGGTCCTCTCTCAGCCATCTCCTTTCAAGGCTAAACAGTCCCAACTCTCTCAGTCTCTCTTCATAGGAGAGATGTTCAAGTCCCTTAATCATCCTTGTAGCTCTCCATTGGACTCCCTCCAGTAGGTCCCTGTCTCTCTGGAACTGGGGAGCCCAAAATGGGACAAAGTATTCCAGGTGTGGTCTCACCAGGGCAGAGTAGAGGGGGAGGAGAACCTCCCTAGACCTGCTGGACACACTTTTCTTAATGCCCCCCAGGATCCCACTGCCCCACTTGGCCACAAGGCCACATTGCTGTCCCATGGACAACTCACTGTCCACTAGGACTCCAAGGTCTTTCTCCATGGGGCTGCTTTCCAGCAGGACATCCCCTAATCTCTACTGGTGCCTGATGTTATTCCTCCCCAGATGCAGGACTCTACACTTGTCCTTACTGAACTTCATGAGGTTTCCCTTTGCCCAGCTGTCCAGCCTGTCCAGATCTCGTTGGATGGCAGCACAGCCTTCCTCTGTGTCAGCCACCCCTCCCAGATAAGAAAGCAGATAAATAAGAATACATATAAAAGAGTGGAAACAGAGACGTGCCTGCTGAAGAAACTGTCCCACATCTTGAGGGAAACACAATTAACAGCACCATGCTGACCTTAATCAGATTTATTAAGCCAAATGCTGAAAATCCAGCAGGGGGGTGGGGGGGGGTAACTACAGAAAAAAAAAAAACCCACAAAACAACAAAACCAAAAACAAACAAAAGGCCAGATAAAAATGCCCAGAGGGAGTGAGCTAATGACCATCTTCCCATTACCTCATGGGATCAGGAGGTCGCCATGATCTCGCCGCTGCCACCTCACTCCCCGGAGGCCGGAGGCCTTTCCCTTTCCCCTCTACACAGGTGCAGGGCCCGCCGCCATGTCGGGAGGCCGGGGGCGCCACCTCAGGTGGCGCCCCCGGCCTCCCGACATGGCGGCGGGCCCTGAGGGCCGGGCGGGTGGAGCGGGACAGCGGCCCCCGCCCTACCCCCTTCCCCCCGGTGAGAGGAGGGGGGAGCCGCCGGGCAAGGCGGCATTGTTGGCCGCGTCCATCATTCCCCCCCCGTCGCCCGTCTGACATAATGAATGCGTTTGGACACACCTTCCAGCCGGGCGAAGAGGAGCGCGGAGTCTCTCCACGGAGAGCCCCGCCGAGCTTCCCCCGTCAGCTTTTTCCCCCCTCAGCCCTCGGGGGCCCCGCCCGGCCCCAGAGCCCGGCGCCCCGTCCCAGCCCAGTGAGGGGCCGCGGCGGCCGGGCTGGGCTGGGCCGGGCCGGGCGAGGTAAAAATCCCTCGCTATGCTGCCCAGCGCCCTGTACTGGGACCTGGTGGGCTCCTCGGCTCTCCTCAACCTGCCGGCGGCGCCGGGCTTCGGCAACCTGGGCAAAAGTTTCCTCATCGAGAACTTGCTGCGGGCCGGGGCGCCGCCGAGCCCTGCCCAGCTCCGTCCCCTCCCCGCCAGCCCCGTCCCCCTCAAGCTGTGCCCCGCGGCGGAACAAATCAGCCCCTCAGGGGGTCCCTACCCGACAAGATGGGCTTTTCAAGTGCTTAACCCCTCCGCGGCGGACGGCGGCCGCCTGCCAGCGCGGGCTCCGGCGGCGGAGAGAGGCGGCGTCTTCCCTCCGGCAGCCACAGGTGAGCGCCGGCCCCTTCCCCGCGTCCCGCTGCCGGCCAGGCGGGACACAGGGGGCTTCGTCGGGGCTCGCAGCGGCGGAGGGGGAGGGAAACGTGGCCGCTACCTTCGACGAGCCCGGGGGCGACTGGGTGCCGTACCGCCCTCCTTGCGGCGGGACTCCGGCGCTGGGTCTCGCCCCGGCGACGGGACGCTGAGGAGCGGGCGAGAGACCCGGTTGTGAGGGCGGCCGGACGGCTTTGAACTGCGCGGGCCGGCGCACCTGTGGGTGTGCGTCCGTGAGCGCGGCAAAGCCTTTTGCCGCTCGCCGGGTTTTAAGCGCCTTCAGTTCTTCTAACCCGAAGGGGTGGTAAAAGAGCTTCGCCGCCAGCCGGCGCCCCGGGAAGGTCTGAAATTCCTGGTTTTAGGAGAAAGACGAGCGCTCCCGTGTCCACCCGGGAGGCAGCAGATCAAGAGAAGGCCCGTCCCTGGGGGACAGCAAATATCGAGCTCTTCCCAACGGAAGGAAAATGAATTCAACCAATTTTCTGGAGTTTTTGACCAAAAAAACCCCAAACAGGGTCAAGGAGGAAAAAAAAAAAAAGCTTAAAAAAAAAAAAAAGCTTTGCAAAAATCTGTGAATGTGACGGGGCGGTGGGAGATGTGTCGCTTGTACCGGGTCGACCCGGCCTGGCCCTGGCGCTGCGGGCCCGCGGGTCTCCGGATTGCCCAACAAACTGGTTTACAAAATAACGTTTTGTTCCTTGAATGCGCCGATTTTCATTATAAATATGTTTTGTCTGGGCATGAGCAACGTGTTTTTAGGAGTGCCTGCTTCTGTCGGTCCTGGAGCTGTTCTGAGTTCGAAGTTAATTCGTAAAATTCGGGGTGAGGCTCACGGTCTGTGTTGTATTTTGCCACGCCACTGTCATATATTCATTTATTTCAGTCCAGTCTGGTGTTTTCGGAATTTTTATTTGTTATCGTGCTTAAAATGAAACTCAGACAAGCAAGAGTCATATTTATTGAGGTAAGGCTCTAGGGTCCAAAACAAAAAGGCTCGCTTTAGAAAAAGAATGAAGAGCAGTTGTTTTCTTTTCAGGTATAATTTTACTTAAGTTAAATCCTACAAACTGTTCTGCAACGTTCAATTTTTGATCCTTTAGCGTGATGTACTTTAAAGGTAGGCAGGAGAGAGTCAAAGAAGTTTATGTTAACATTTCTGAATATCCCAGATTTCAGCTGCTGTGTTATAAGTGTATCAGTTATTTAAACATGTTTATTCTAACAAACAGACCAGGCCAGGAAACATGACAAGTAGCCTGTTTCTGAAATTAGGTGCGTATTCTACCTCTCTAAAAAACTCTCTAGACAAAATGCTGCAATTTGTGTGTAGAAAAGACATGTAAAAGGGGAGATAGCAGATGCCCCGGCAAAGTATTACAGAAATTCCTGAATGATGAGTTTTTCAAAGGCTTGTTTCGAGGATTAGTTCTTTCTTTGATTGACCTGCAGTGATACTCATGGACTTAGCAAAGTGTGGCAGGTCTGCCCAGTGATTTGGAGCCCAATCCTATGTTTCTCCTCACAGCTCCCAGGAATTTCAGAGGGAGCAGCAGAGCAACAGGCTCTTAAAGCTGAGCAGTGGGTTTCCTTTTGCGTTACACACTTGGAAAAATTCTCCTGCAAGTGTAGATGTGCAACAAAGATACATGTAGTCTAACAGGGGTTCATTGATACTCATCTGATTTACTTGTCATGAAATGACAAAAGCTCTTAGGTGGCTGGACTTTCAAAAATGTAAGTTTGGTTGGAACTGTCCTGCTGAGACAGATTTTGTGGTTTCTAAGAAGTCTCTTCTTTCTAGTGCAGGCATACACTGGGAAAGCCGTTCAGACTGGACACTTGGGTTTGTGACTAAGGCTGGGCTGGTCAGGCTGTGTGTTGCTTGTTTATGCAGTGAAAGGGCAAAAGCGTGTTTTGTCAGAAAAAGAATTTTAGCTTTCAGGGCCTAACAAAGATATTTTAATTAAGAATTTCATACTAGGTGGAGCTTTTTTAATTTACTGATTTTTTGTGAGTTTTTTTGGGGAATAAACTCCTTCCTATTTGGAACCCCCGAATCATGTGGCATTTTAGAAAATCTTGATCTAAGTCCATGATAAAACAAAATGTTTTTTTAATCTTTTGGAACTGGCAAGTACTTTATGGATTATGCAGGGATTTAAAGTGCTGTAACAAACTAGCTTGGAATAATCCAGGGGTTATAAAATATTTTTTTAAAAAAAAGCTATAGAAAAGAGAATTGAAAAAAGATCAGGCTTTTTTTGAATCGGTCATGTGTATTGCTCATGTAGTCCCAGATTCAGGTGGGGTCACCAAAAGTTCTTAGAAAGGAACATAAAGTCACACCGGGGACTGAACTGAATAAGCTGAACCTTTTTACAATTCCAAAACCAACATGTATCCACGGCACGTACCAAGGGAAGACATGGAGTAAGCACTCCATTTTAGAATTCCTTTTAACACTCCGTAAAAGTGCTAAAGAATGGAAATCCTGTATTCTTTCTGTAAAGTGGAAAACTCTTATCTGTGGTGGCAAAGGTGGCTGGATGGGATAGAACTCTTGATGTGGTCTGTCTGGCCACGGCAGCTTTTCCCTTTAACTCCTCAGCAGCAGAGCTGCATCAGCAAGTGTCCGTTCCCATAATTTACAGGTTTCAGAGGATTTAGTTTGACTATTTCAGATGCTTACCTATGCATGTAGTTTGAGTTGCCCTCCAAAATTTTCCTGAATGAAACACTGAAAGTGTTTCTGAGTACTGAAAGTACTCAGAAAGTGTCACGTGTAGTCATCTAGTGGGTGGGCGTGAAGTAAGTATCTTTATCTTCTCTGTGAATTATTAAAATGACTGCTTTCTGTTTCTACACTGATTTTTAAAACGTGAAAGATAATCACATCATAGGTTTTAAAAATGAACTTAGTTTGTTTTGGCATGAGAGTACAACCGCATGAACAAGCAGCACATTACATAAAACTTAAGAAGGAGAAGCAGAAGGAGTGTTATTGCCATATGACAAACTCACTTTTCTGCAGCGGTGTGCCAGTTTCTGTCAGCCTGAGGTTCCCACAGGCTTGCTTTCCCCTTTTTCTGAAGCCCCAGTGCTGGCGATGGAACGCTGAACTGGGCCCACCACCCTCAGGAGCCATGGTAAGTTCTGGGTTTCTGTCCAGCTGAACTGAATTTCTCCTAACCTGTGCGGTCTGGGTCTGATTCTTCTCTTTTAAGACTTTTTGCCTTGATAAAAGAGATGTGCAATGCTGTCTGCTGCTTTGTAAGAGCTTTGCTTTACAGTGTGTACTAGTGGTTCTTGCTAGGTAAAACGGTGCAGAATCTGGTTCTACTTTTGAAACGCTGGGTGCCCAGACTGTGTTCTTCTTGGCTAAAACTTTTTGAAAATGCATTGTTGTAAAGCAGTGTTTCCCAGGGAAAGGTGTTACAACTGGGCAGCTTGTAGTTGCCCTGCCTCTTAAAGGGTGAGGGAAGCTCCAGATAAAAGTTTTGAGCAAAGTAATGGACTCTTAACCATGGAGAAGGTCCTTATTTTCTGCTTGCTAATGTGGCTTTTGGTCCCTCTCCTTGTATTCCAGTGCTGTCATTATCTCCTAGATAAATTAGAAGACTTGACAGTTTTCCTATGTGTTTTCTGACATAGGAAAATTATCCAGAGGGTGCTGAGATGTTGTCTCTTGTAGCACGGGTGCTTTGAAGAGGTCCCCTCTGCATCTTTTCTTGTGTCTTGGTTTCCAGAAGTATTGGCTGACACCAGGTCAGAGTGACCTCCTGGAGAAATGCAAAGTTACTCTGCTATCTGAAACTCTTTTCTGGAAATCTCCGATTTTCTCCATCATTTGCCCTCGAGGAGGCTGACGGTTTTTTACAGCCTAAATGTGGTCATATTACAGCCGTGAATATGGTCATATGTGGCAAGAATCTGGCTTGTCTGCTTTAATCTTGGCATTTTGTTAGATTAACAGGAAAAGGGAACAGAAAAGTGCAATGAAATAAATAAACCTAACAGTGAGATATTTCCATTGCAAAAGTTGCTGAAAAATTGCTGAAAATTTATGTGATTTTTGCCTAAAGCATCAGAATACAATAGAGCAGAATAAAATACTGTGCATATAACACAAAAGAACGCAATCAGAAAGTATATCATAAACATAAATTGGATTTATAATCATAAACATCCATTCCGTGATACAGATGTAGCTTTTCTTTCTGTAACATTTGAACACTTTACACTTTAATGTGTTATATCATCACAGTGTACCAGTGAGACAGGAGAGATTTCAGCTGCGTAGAGGAAGAGCTGGGGCAAAAAGAAATGCGGTGATGTGCCTAAGGGAGTACAGAAAACCGGTAGCATTGCAGGGAAAATAAAACCAAGCCTTCCTCTGCAGGCTTTGGACCAGTGTCAGGTTCTTTTCTTTTCCCCTCGGGTGATGGCAGCAATTCTATCCTGCAATACTGCTATTTTAATGAGTATACCTTATTTGGCCCATTTTTAGTAAAATCTCCAGTATTTCTTTATGACAGCCAGGAGATACTTGAATTACTGCAATGAAGTGATTTCTTTCCTTCATTTTGGACCCTCGCTTAGTGAATAAATGCTTATTAATTATTGATTTCAAACCAACTGGCAGCCAGAGTGTGTCCTCAAGTGACACGTAACACTAACGTTCAGTGAGATAAGAGGTAGGAGGAAGGAGACTGAAAGTTTTATCTCAGCTCCCTCTAGGCTTGTGCTAGCCTTCGGAAAACCCTACCCTCACCCAGGCGGTGAGCTGACTGACAAATCTCAGGGTTTTCCTGTTCTATTGGCTTTTTCTGAGGCCAATTTCTTTAGGATTCATTTGGCATCTTTTCTTGTGCCCCGATTGCCGGGAGCCCTGAGACACCTTCACTAGTTTAAAAGTTTGTCTTTGGTGACAGAGATTCTGTAAGTATCAGAGACGACGCACAGCGTCTTTTCCTGCTCCCAGTTAACTTTGCGAACCATCTAATCGAATCAGCTTGGGGTGCCCAGCTGCAGAATGGGCTTTTGAAGGACAAATCTTTGTCCTCATTGTAAGGTTGCCAGGGCTAGACTGCTGCCAGCTACTTTCTGACCCAGCCACCGGTCTGGGCTCGGTGGGGAGTACGAGCATTGGCTGGGCAGTTCTCTTGCCTCTGGCGACGCTTGCTGTGCCGCCTCTGAGAAAGGAAGAGGATCCTGAGTTTGGTCCTTGGGAAGGTTTAAGCGCTGCCAAAAGATCTCAGAGCTGCACTAGGAAGACAAATGGTGGGGCTTGCAGAAAAGCAATTCCCAGAGGGGAAACCATGGAATCGGTCATGCCTGTGTTTAGCGAATTAACTTCCGAGAAATGTGTTTTGTGCTGCAGAATGAGCTGGTCTTCTGAAATCTTGTAGTATATTCTTCATGTTTTCAGAAAACACTTGAATAAATCAGGAATTTATCTCATCAGGTAAGTTCTCTACCTGAGCACACGTTTCAGGTTTTTGTGAGGTTTTTGCATTAACATAATTTTGGAAGGCCAATTCTCTTCCTCCATTGCCCACCAAAGATGCTACACATCATTGTATGATGCAGCTCAGCAAAATAACTCAAAATAACTCTAAAGTTTCTAAATGGTCAGTGGGTCAGCGATGAGCCATGCAAGAATTGGGAAGGCAGTTTTTTCAAAATGAAAACAAGTGCAAGTATATAAAGCAGTAGAGGGCTGTTTCAAATGTCAGATATGTAGACCCTGGTCCTGTTAAACTTAGGCACTTAAATATTTTCATTAACAGGTTGTGTATCTTTGAGGTGAGTCATCGTGTTGGGGAAATGGCCTTTGCTTTGTGCTGAAAAGCTTATGAAAATTTCCCTTGAGAGATTTTCTTCTTCTGAAGTTATAGTACCTAAATCTCCTGAGGTATTTCATATATATGTAGAGGATTTTACCTTCTCCTCTTGGGCAGTTTGGTGTTCATTCAAGTCCCCACCCCATGAATCTTGTGACTATGTGAATATCTCAAATTTCAACTTGAAAAACTATTTCCTTGTACAAATGTAGAAACACTAAAAACATTGTTTAAAAAAAAAAAAAGAAAAAGATTTCACAAATCGTTATTTTTTCTTTCTAACAATGTTTAGCCCATCTTGAGACTTTTGTCTGGTTGGAGCTGGCGATACTGCAATGAGTAAATACTGGTCCAGGTAGAAAATTTTAGCTAATCGGTGCCTACCACTGAAATAAATGTGCATTTTTGCCTATTATAAGATTTCCAGTTAGGCTTGCAACCATGAAAAAAAGGTGAGTTTTCCTCTTGCAGCATATGACCCTAGTTTTGCCTTGTTTGAGGAAGTTATTTCTAAACAAATTGTAATATGTTGAAAATCAAAGAAAATAATTTTAATGCCTTTATGGCCGAATTTTATCATTTTTTACAGAGTTTTTGTGGCTGTACAGACAGTTGTGTTCTTATGACATTAGCTATGAAAGATAAGAAGAATGTCATAGTAATTCTGCTGTTTAATAAAAAAAAGGTGTCTTGTCTAATCTTGTCATAGCCAACAAGACGACAGTCAATACAGAGAGACATCTCCAGAGGATGACAAGTTACCTTCTTAGCTGTCTGTCTTAAGGTGATGAATCATTATATAGAGCTACTTATCTTTTCTCATTAATCATTCAGGAGACCCAAACAAGGAGCTTAGACAACCCACTGAGCTTTTAGATGGAGAAGTGACAGTAACGTCCCTTTTGACAAGAACTGATAAGCAGAAAGTGCTGAGGTACACTTGTGCGTGAGCATCTTGAAGAATAAGGACAAAGCTACAGGCAAAGGTGGTCAGTCCACAGCTTTCTAGATCCCCATCTGCTCTATAGCAAGGCTGTGTACAGGCATGGAGAGAGTGGAAGCCGCCTTTACTGCCGACACCAGGAGACCCATGGGGTCTTAGGCAAGTGGCGTGAGTTTTGGTTGCTGCTTCGGATTGTCACAAAGGTGAAATCTGACCATGCGTTGTCACCAGCCTGAGGCAGCTGTGCTTCCTCAGGTGGAGAAAAACACGTGCAGCAAATCATGCCCTGATAATGCTGTGAATGATGCCTCTGAAAACTGACAGTGATTCGTGTGATCTCAGCCAATCTGCAGCGCGGCTCTGTGAACCGCTGTGTTGCTGTAGATGTAAAGAAACAGGTATGCTGTTAGCATAATGGTAGGGACCTCTGGAGATCATCTAGTTCAACCCCTCTGCCAGAGCAGATTCATTTAGAACAGGTTGCACAGGGTGACATCCAAGTGAGTTTTGAACGTCTCCAGAGACGGAGTCTCCACCACCTCTCTGGGCAGCCTGTTTTCAGTGCTCTGACACCCTCAAATAAAGAAGCTTCTCCTCATGTTTAGGTGGAACTGCCTCTGTTCAAGTTTGTGCCTGTTACCTCTTGTCCTGTTACTGACAACCACTGAAAAAAAGACTGACCCCATCATCCTGACACCCACCCTTTAAATATTATGAGCTTTGATGAGATCCCTTCTCAGTCTTGTCTTCTCCAGACTAAAAAGCCCCAAGTCCTTCAGCCTTTCCTTGTAAGGGAGATATTCTAGTCCCCTAATCATCTTTGTACCCCTTTGCTGTACCCTCTTCAGCAGTTCCCTGTCCTTCTTGAAGTGGAGAGCCCACAACTGGACACAGCACTCCACTGGTGCCTCACCAGGGGAGAGTAGAGAGGGAGGATGACCTCCCTTGATCTGCTGGCCAATGCTCTTGGTGCACATTTCAAGCCCTTTTTGGTATGACTACTCTGACAGTTTTTGAAAGCCCCACCAAGACCTGGTATAAAAATGAAAGCCAACTTCTCACATCCACCTTTAAAAGTCTTTTCCAACCAAAACAATTATGAGGTTTAAAAAAAATACATTTAGAATCCTTTCTATGAATGTTTGCCAATATTTTAAAACTGATCTGTATATGCTGCGCTCAACTACCCTTCTGGCTTGACTTTGAGCATTCACGTGGTCACATTTTAGAATGGGAAGCAAATAGAGTGGCTTTGGGTGTGCAGGAGAGCCAGCTCTGAGGGATGCTGTGCCACAGGCTCTTGCAGTACATTTTGTCAGGTCCATGTGGTGGTGACTGCATTTGGTGGGATATGGCAGTGGCCGTTGTGTCCTTGTGACCAGGGGCTGCCCCTCAGCTGGCTGAAAGGCTTTGAGGGTGCACAACTGCTGTTGGAACGTTGTGCTCTAAACATGGTGACTGCTGGGGACAGAGCCATGGCTCATTGAGAGGCCCAGGGTTTGTGGTTCAGGAGCAGAAATGGTGCCACGTGGCTCAGCTGGACCTGACAAAGCCACCGCTGGGCTGTTTGCAGGGAGCTCTTTGTGACACGAAACTTCCCTGCAGCTTTGCAAAAGCCTGCTTTAGTCATTGCCAGGAATGGATGTAGGTAGGAAATGAAATTGCAGTTTACATGTACCCACCTCATGGGCACGAACCATCCAAGGTTCTTAGATGAAATGAAATCATTTTACTGACAATATTTTTAATTCGCCTGCCAGGTCTTGAGCCTGGGCATCGCTGTGGAAAGCAGTTTATGTGTGCTCAGCAAGAGTTGGAGAATTAAAGTGCGCATGCATTTTGAGGTCTGTCTGCTCTTGTGCTTACTGTTTCTTGTTAGCTGGCTCTAGGCAGCTTTCTGCATCATTCTTTGGAGGTGTTTCAGCTGTTTTTGCAGGTTTATACCACATTTTTAGCAGTGAGCTTTAAAAAAACCCAACAAACTTAAGAGTATTTTCAGTGAAGAAGCCCTGTGTGGGTAATACCAGAAGTTTACCATCAGTTCACTTTTCCACAGAAGCCATTTTGCCATCACCCCTTCGCCCTTTCCTGCTGGCTAATGACCTACGCTGTTGCCTAAGTCATTTCACAGTGCTAGAATTAGGAGAAGCAAACAGTGTCTTTAATAATAAGCCATTTTAAAATTGCAAATAAATTTTAACTGAGTTGTACTTAGGAACCTTCCTCTCAAAATGTCACACAGCTGAAAGGAAAACTTACGGTCCCACTGTCAGCATGGCCTTTTAGTATGGGAGGGCTTTTGAGTTTAGGATATCTTCAGAGCTGGCAGAATATTTAAAAATACCGGTGTCTGAAGTAATCTCGGAGTTTTAACACTAGATGGTCATGTGGTCCGTTTGCGTTTTACTATCCTTTTATTGTCTGTTTGTAAAGTGCCTTTTATTCACCAAGCATGTGAATGAGCATTATTACTAGAATTTTGCATGCAGCAACAGCGTCAAAAGAATTTATCTTTTGTGAGAAAACGATACTTAATTTTAGATATTTCATCCTTTTATATTTATGACCCTATAAATTTTCTCTTAAAGTGTATAGTACAACTGCCCAAGTGCCAAAAGGCACTTATACCGTCATCTGATATTTCATTTTCATGCATCTGTGAAGCTAAACCTGTAAAGTTTCACTCTTGTGAAATGCTTAGTTCCACACAATCTCCATTTTTATGAAATGGGAATTCAAAGCAGAAAAAGAATTATGTGTTATTAGGATTTGGTCCCTGTTTAATGTGTGCTCCACATGGCTGGAAGCAGCAGCTACCTTTTGGTTACTGTGCAGTTCATTCTGGCCAGCAAATACAGAACTAATGTTCTGACATTTCGGCACTTTTCAGCCTTATGTGAACAGCAAAAATCATTTGCTTCAGATCGCTGGACCATCAAATCTTGGTAGAGGAGCCATGATACGTGTGAACAGAAAATAAAATCATAGGCAACGCTTTCTGTGTCGTCAGCACTGATAGGGATTATGTCATTCCTACAGGTACAATCACAGTATAATTCTGAAATACGTGTGCGTTAAATGTATCATGTTTCTCGGAACAATTTTCATTTTGTTAATGTGGTTTCACGCAGATAGTGGAAGCCACTTAATGCAATGAATATTCTCTGTTGTTTCCATCAAAGATTAAAATACGTGTTAGCTTGAAGCATTAGCATTTCTTTCCACACAGAGCTCCCAAGGTAGAGTTGAGTATCCCTGTGTTGTGCCAGGTCTTTTTATGGATGTAACTCTGTGTGAACTACTACACATTGGTGTGAGTGCAACGACCTTCAGCAGACATGACCTTGGGATGTGCTTTGATATATTTAGCATAAAATTCACTTGTGTGTCAGTGTAGTTGGAGCACCCAAAATAATTTTATAAACTAGACATACATGTTGGCTGTAGGCTTATGGAGACGTAATGCCATTGTTTATTCCACAGAATCTAGAATAAATCGCTCTTGAGAAATGGTCTCAGGAGCCGCTTAGTTCAGAATTATGTAAGGATATCATCTTATTTCTTAAGCAGATGTTCTGCCTTAATGGGATATGCACCATGCAGGCCAAAAGGACAGCAGTTGGTTGAGGGAATTAAGTAGAATGCCCAAGAAAGCCAGAAGCATGATTTCTATCAACTTGAGCAGAACTAGTGCTGAGATCTCTACTGCTCACATCATGGGGCAGTGCTAGTGCATTAAATCATTGCCAGCAGCATTTATGGAAGTACGGGACTTGTTTGGAGTTTCCTTAAGCAAAGTGTCTCAAGTTTTGACCCTGATCCATCTCCTGACCTTTATGTTTGCAGCTGGCTTGCTGAGAGATTTAGTGAGTGGAGAAAACCTTTCCTCTTCCTTTATCTTTATTTGCAGGCGTGTGCTGTCGATCTGAAGCAATAGCTTAATTCTAATTTATCCAGATATCTCCTGACTATATCACATATCACGACAAGCACCACATTATCAAGGAAGAACAAGGAACTGGAGAGAGTTAAGAAACCATAACAAGGAATATCAAGGACAGGCCAGCATGTCTGACAAAAATCGTACAGCCTGAATAAGGTGTTGGAGCAATTATTAAAGGGAATAGGGCATTACAGCAGCCAAGGAATGTTTGAGACCTGTGAAAAGGAAGAAGCAAGGAAATTGAGTGTGTCACCTTCTGTATATTAAGTTGTATTTCTAGAGGTGGACGTTTTACCTAACTGAGAAAAACTTCATAATGGCATGAGGAATGTAGCTCCCAAAGAAGGGAGGAAAAGCTCTTCTTCTGGGAGATTGGGAACTGTGGCAGATAACACGTTACAGCAGATAAAAGAGATTGCTGAGAGTAAGTTCTCATGTTCAGGAGGATGGCTGAGATTACCTGGCAGGTAATAACCTTCTCCGTCTCCCGTGCTTCTTCAGTTAGACAAATCCTTTCCAATTTACACATCCCACCAGTTGCGTTCAAGCCCCTTGGATATGTCAGATAGGTCATATTTGGCTGCATGACTGGTTTAAGCTCCTTATGAGAAAGGTCTGCATTTGATGCTCTTTTGTGGAAGAGAACCATTAAACTACTAATGCCTGATGTAGATCATTCCTTTTTGCCAATGTTTTGCAAGCAATGATCTCAAATAAAGGCAGTTAGTTCCTCTTGGAGTGTATTTCTACTTCATTAGAAACAGTGAAGTGTCAATGAAAACCTGTAGCACATCAACTTGTGATTACAGTTTTGATTACAGGAAAAAATTTTCACCTAAGCTTGTGTGAATTCAGATAAAAAATAGATGTAAAGATTTAAAAAATGTTTAGAGTTAGGCTTCTACAGCAACAGTTTATTGCTTTGGAAGATTAGCACATTTAACAGTCAGAAAAATTACTGTGATCAGTGTGCAGCTACTTTTTCTAAAAAAAAAAAATTTAATCATAGTTTTTAGAGATTTTTCAGAACTACAGTACATGGTGTAGAGCTGTTTATTTTCTGCCTAAAGCAAAACAGGAAAGTAGCATAAATGTTTTGATGCTGATCACCTTTTACAAGCATACAGTTCTAACAAGTATGATATATGTGTTTTCAAAAGAAAAATTTTTTCCAGATTTCATAGTTGACTAGTACAAGCAGAAATTAAAAGGTAATTAATGGAAAAGCCCATGAACTTTATAGGAAAAGAAAAAGATATTATTAGATAATGAAGATGTTTCCAAGGTTTAGAAGCACTTCTTAGACATAGACATTCGATTCATTGGTTCAAAAAACTCTACAGAAATTTTACCAAATATTACCTAATTCTGTGGGTTTCTTTTGCAACTTTTATTGTATTAAGCAGAGCCTTCTTCGGCAAGTGGCTTATTTAAATTTAGGGTACTTTACAGCAAAAACGAGCTCGCTGTCAGGTTAGCAGAATCGGGCCCTGTAGCCTGTGATTTGTGTTTCTCAGTTAGATTGCCTTATTGCATTTTATAGAATTTATTCGTAAAGATTTCTTATTTATTGAAGACCTTAGTGGTTTGAGTACTAAGAACAACATTGGAGTACCAGCAGAAAGACAGGATTAACTTCTAGATTCTGGGCATTTTTGGATATCATTCTTACTAGAGTTGTTCAAAATAAGTTTTTCAGGTGCATTATACCCATTATTTCAACAATATATGATTGAAACAATGCTTTCAATCTCAGTATTCAGGAGAAAAATCCCCATAATTATAGCAGTTACAGAAGTAATTTTCAAATACGCAGTTTCATTTTTAGGACAAATACATGGAGAGTTTTGCATGTTATAGTTAAGCTACACATGTGAAATAACCTTGCTAAATTAAAGAGCAATTACTCAGTTTATTATTGTTTGCCTTAAAAATATCACCGTCTTGAAAAAAGGAAAAAGGACTCGTGGGGCAGGACTTTACACACTGACTTTTTGGAGGCCTGTTGTTAGGAATATCACCGAAGCTCAATGGATAATCAATTAGATCTGTGCTTTCTTTTGCAGCTCTTTCCAAACACTTTTTTCTCCGAGCCCCGCCATTCTACTCAGCGTGCTGCGGTGGGTCCTGTCAGCACCCTGCATCCCCCACTGCTTTTCCAAGTAAGTTTTTATGCTTCATCAGTAATGCTTGAGTTATTCTGTAAACCGAAGCAGCAGGATTTAATGCGCTCTGGAAAACTAATTGGTGATGCAATGGCAGCAGCTAATTCCTTCGTAAAATCACAGCAATCCTATTCAGGGGGTTTCCAAAGATTTATCAAACTTAAGTACACTGAGCAATTGTGAGGGGTTTCTAATGGCATTGAGACACCCAGACCAAGCTAACCTAAGGAAAGCTCCTTGTTTTCGGTTTGCTAGAAAAGGTTCTTTAAAATCAGTAACTTTTTAAAAAATCTGTGTCAATAAACATTTGCAAATAAGAAAAGAGCTGAAAGATCTTAAAACGAATGCCGCATTTTAATGTCTGTTAGGGATAAATTATGATTCAGGAAGCCCTCACATTATTTAAATAAAACAGTCATTCTTTTTGTAGCAGTCACATGCTTGCACATGTTTAATTTGTTTTTCTTTTTTAATTATAATGTAAAAAAATTGAAGAAGTAACTTGAAGGGAATTTTGGCCAGAATACACTATATGCTCAGGATTAAGACCTGGAACGTTCTTCCATTTAAGCCAAATCTAAATTTAACCTTGATTGGGAAGTTTGTGTGCCATAGTGCAAGAGTGGGTATTCATGATTTCACGTATTTGTAGCTCAAGAATACAAATAGAAGAAGCATTTCCTTGTCCTTCAAAACAGAGAAAAAAAAGCACAAATAATGCGTCAGATCCAGGTGAAAATTGGAGCTTATGCATGCTCTAGCGTATACTTTTTTTATCACAGTTGCATTCAAACCCTTCCTTGACTACGTGCATGCGTTTTATGAATGTTTCAGAAGGGCAGTTGCTAAGTTGGATGATTCTTGACAAGTGAGGCAGCAAATGCTGGCAGTTTAATGAGCTGCGAGTTTCTGAGCACCTCTTTAGGGGGCTGACACTTTCCCACAGAGCGTTTTACATGGCCCCGGCTCTCCCACAATGGCTGACAGCACCATGACCAATCACCACTTTCACTTTACTCATCCACACGCGACCTCGCCACAATTTTTCACTGTGCAGATGAACTTTAGGAACCATTTCACATTGAAAAGGCCTGGGCAAGGGTCAGTTGCCCTTTTGTATGGCCATAAAGCAATACTCTATGTGCCAGTCTTTTCTCCTGTCTCACATTCCAAGAGATTTTCTGGACACCATTTAAAGCACTTGACTGAAAAATAAAGCAGTGAATGAAACTGACTTTTATAGACTCATTCTAGCTCATCTTCCCATATAACCCTGTCTACCTGAAAAGGGATTTAGTGGATGAGCTGAGTGTATACAGGGACTTGCTGAATACATAGGCCCATTATCAACTGTGAGGATTGTTTATTAACCAGGACTGATACACTACTATTTTGGAAGTGACCTATTAATTGTCCATTTAACTAGGATGTATTGAATTCAAATGAAAAAATGGAAACCATGACTAAAGCTTTTACTTGCTCCTTCAAGGTGGTCTCTGCCATGAAGGCAAATGAAGATTGTTCCACAGATTAAGAGGACATTTATCACTATATATTAGGGTACAAAGGAAAGACTTCGAAAAAAAAAAAGTGAAGCAAAACAAAAATCAAACCACCAACATAGGAAGTAGTTGGTAACAGATTCACACTTAGGTCAGCAGAACACTAAACCTTTTGAAGTATGTTTAGAGCAACAGGCTGCAAACACTTATTTCATGTTGACGGAATTATTGAAATGTATGAATGATTACTTGTTCCACTGTACTGAAAAATCCTTTAATCTACAACCCTAAATTTAGGTTTTGTGTGAGCAGTCGGAATACATTTTGGAATATGGAGTATTCTTAAAAAAATTCACTAGGCTAGTCAATTGGGTGCAAATATTTATTATCTCAAGTGCAAGTTTCAAATTTTTTAACCCAATGGCTGTTTGCTAATGCTTGTGAGTATTCTGCTCATCAATAAACTTCCTTTAGCTAATCTTTCAAATTCAGTCACTTGCTGTGCCTTTAGAGTGTGTAAATTCTTCATTATTAAGTTAGTCCAATACAGGTGTTAAGCTGCACCCTACCTCCTGCCTGTATGGGAATTAACTGGTGCCTCGAGGCTCTGGCAGGAGGTTGTTCCTTTGCTGATGGACTGTTAACAACCAGCCAGGCAAGACAAATTTTAAGGGGTCACATAATCTGGCGTCCTCTGTCCACGGCTGACAACTCCATTGTGGAATGGAGGCCAGGAGGCAAGGACCAGCCCTGTTACGCCTCTTCCCTCGCTGGTGTCTCTCGTCCCATGGTTGGGGATGAGAGAAGGTACCAGCTCTTCTGCTGTCAGGGTGTCCCTTCCAGTAAACGTGAGAATGCTGATGATTCATCTGAAACTATTTGGGGGCTGTCTGAAAAAAAGGTGCCTAAATTCACCAAATTCAAGCAAGAAGGAGAGAAAACATGCCTGAGGAAGAAAGGCCAGTGTTTACCCTCAGCTTTGTGGTTAAGATGGGAGCTTGAGGTGGGGGTTGTGAGAGGGCTGTGCACTCCACGGAGAAATATGAACCTGCCTTGCCCTTTGCTGAAACCTCTATTGTGACATTTTGACTTTTGTTCTGCAAAGAGTTTATTTTGGTTTGGATGGAGTCTGACTGTGTCTCACTGTGTAATAAATATCAGCACAGTAACTGGTAGGTTATGATTTTTGTATCTAGTCTCAGATATAATTTTGAAAATTGAAATACATCTGTATAAATTTAGACTTATTTATAATGTAACATTTTAAATCATCATAATTACTTTTTTTGCCACAGGCACAGATATAAAGATGGATTCTTAAAGTGTAGAAAAATTCAAGAAAGGCATGTCGGGCAGAATGAAATGGTCCCCAAACCAGAAATGTTTCACTATGGCAGTGTATTTGTATGCTTGCTCAGCTTCTGCTATTCTTCCTCCACTCGTCACAGGTGGAGGCAGGATTCAGGAGTAGTGTATGTAATAACAAACCAGGCAGACACGCACCACAAAAGTGGTGTCAGCTTTGCAAGACATGCACATATACACTTCAGTTTCTCGTCATTATACATACAGAGTTCTATAATATCCTCAGTGTATGTGTGTTTGTTTCTCTGTGGGTGTTTAAAAATACCCATACCCGTGTGTATATATGTATACTATACAGAGGTTGAAATGTGGTGTAGCCCCAAGGAACAGTTTGTGGAAGCAGCATCTGGATTTAATTAGTGTTTTCAAGAGCACTATATCTCCTGAACAAATGCATTTAACCCCTCTCTCCCTGTTACAGCTGACTAGAATAGATAGACCATTTCCCCCCAAAAATGTGCAATCTTTTGGAGAACATGCTTTCCATGGGCAGTCAGCCATTGGCTTTGATGTGAAAGTGATCAGGTCCTGGAAGGAAGTTGCATCTTTGCAGCTGCTCTAACTACAAAGGGGATCAGCATTCTTGGCCCACGTATGTGGGAGGGTGGACAGCAGGAGGACAGCTTGCACCTTTGGAGTCTGAATTGTGCACGATGCAGACTGAAGCCACCTTTGTGGCTGCCCTCCTAAGGAAAGATTGTAGGTGTCTGTGGCTGGATACTCACAGCACAGGTTTCTGAGGCCAAAGTGCAGCTCTTTCCTGGCCTGCTTGCAACTGCACCGTGCAGTTCTCACACCCAGTGCTTGATGATGGGCTCTATTCAGCCGGCCTCTGGTGCTGCTCCCCGGGTGAGCGTTTGGGGAATCTGGGAGTTCTGGAGGCATACCAAGCCTCACCAGGGACTGATCCCCCTAAACCTCATCCCTCTAGGGTAGAGGGAGCATGGGAAAGCACTATGGCTTTAGGCTTTACTGGGTGTGAGGAAGGCAAAGGAAGGCAATGCTCTTTGTGAAGCCAATGAAAGGACAATGCGAACACTTCTCCACTGCAGCTCTGTCCCCCAACTTTGAGGCTGTTTTCCAGGGTAAGGTTCCCTCTAGGCATGGATCAGGGGGTGTGATTGGATTTATTGAAAACGGCCCTCCCAATACTTGCTTCGAGTTGTCAAAGGATTAGAAACAAGGCTGAAAGAAGTAATTCCAAGTACTTCCCAAATCCTCTAATAAAGAAATTGCTGCAGTTTCCAGAATAAGTAAGTGAATGGCCAGGGATTTTCTGTGAAATAGTTCACTCTGAAAGCCTTTCGTTTGTAAACAAAACCAAAGAATGCCTATTTAGTTTCTTTGAATCAGTATTACAGAGGACTTTTATTTGGTACAACATTTCAGAGAAGGACAAAAGAAACTCCTAGGAAAACTTAACAGCAGTTTACTCAGTGATGATGATGGGCGAAAGAAAGTAGAGAAGTTTCTCCCTGACCATATTTGAGTTTTGTAGCAGCACGGTCCCTGTGTTAATGCTCTTCTATGAACTCATCTGATTTACTTTTTGCCGTGTCAAGGGGAGACTCTTGACCAATGACAACACCTCTAGATCTGAGTGAGGATTTAGTCCTTAATGAACATGACTGAAGCATTACGACACACTTGTAACACCAACAAATCAAACGTGGGACGGTAGTCTGCTAGTGTTATAATGGACAGTACTTAATATTTCTCTGGTACGTGTTAGATAAGTGAAACTCTCATCCTTTTCCACTAGGAGAGGAAAGTGTGCTGCCTCTTCTGACCCAGGAGTCTAACTCCAAAGGCCGGAGAGGTATATTAAGAAGAGCTGTCTTTTCCGAAGACCAGAGGAAAGCTTTGGAGAAAATGTTTCAGAAGCAGAAGTATATTAGTAAAACAGACAGGAAGAAACTGGCCATTAACCTGGGTCTAAAGGAATCTCAGGTAAGGAACGACTGAACATCTGTGACTTTCTGTCTTTTTGAGGAAAAATCTTTAAAATGGCTTTGAAGGAGGAGAATTGAACAGCACAGGAGCATCCTTGAGCTCCTTCACTGAGCAAAGACCTCAGTAAATCAATGGCAGTTTTAACCAAGGAATGTTTGAACAACTTTCTATTTTTTTTTTTTCCCCCTGAAGGTGTGCATTCAAAAGCTAATCGTTTCCTTTTCCCACAAAGTAGGAGAAACTTGACCTCTGCATTTAATTTCCAGCTCCAGTTTTGCTGTCTGGCAGAACCCCCGCAGGAGCTTTGGAGTAGGAAACTGTGCTCCATCCCACTACCTGTTAGTCAGGGATCCCAGCAGAAAACAGCCGAGCATAGAGCCCTCCTGCACTCCTCTGAGCACCCTTTGTCCTCCTAGATGAACAGCCCGTGACAGTGCCTTCAACAGCACTCGCTCTGAGAGCCTTCTGCCCCAAGAGGCAAGCACCCAGTCCTGCAGAAAGAAACTTAGCTGCACAAGGAAAGAGATCCTCAGAGCTGAGAGAAACTCTAGAAGGGAAAATTTTGCTGGATGGCTGTCGTGGGTTAGGGCTGGGCTGGCCACTGAACCCTGACAGACGCTCCCTAACACCTCTCCCTCCCCAAACAGGACGGATAAAGGGAATCAAGCAGAGAGATGGATTGAAAAAAAAGAGAAATTTAAACATCTTTAATGAATAAGGAAATAATAAAAATAGTGAACTATATACATGTATACAGTGAAATATATATATATATACACACACAAACCTGATATCGAACCCACTTCCCCCCTGCCTCCCGATAGCAACCCCCACTGATACTGCAGAGCAGGCGGGACAGGGGAAGCCCCAGGCTCAGCGGTAGCAGGGAGCTGAATACGGGAGCTGGGTTCAGGAACTCAGGATTGGGGTCAAAGGCAGAAGATTGCATGGAGTCTCCCTGGACACCAGCCATTGCAGAAGAGAAGCAAGAGACCTAAACCCTCATGATCCCTCAATTTATATTGAATATGACATATATGGAATGGAATACTCTCGTTGGTCACTTGTCCTGTCTGTAACTCCCCGGAGGTGCAACCTTTTACTTCCTTGTGACCCCTCTCACTTCCCAGCATCCCTGGTGTGCCACACAAGAGCCGGGAGTGGCCTTGGTCACTATAGGAATAGGCAAGAGCATTTCTTCTTACGAGTCTCAGGCAGTAACTGTAAACATCAGGTATTACCACTGCTAGTAGCACACACTGTCTGCAAAAACATGCTGCTGACTTCAGAACGTGCAGCCTTTTAGAAGAGACTGAACTGAGAAGCAGAAATCACTGAACAGAACTGGTTCTGTTTAGCTCAAACCAGGACAATGACCTTCTGAAATGCTCCCACTTACCAATTCACATTTCCTGGGATTTTTCACGAGTCTGAGCTGGCCTGCTGTGGGATTTAGCAGTTTAGCTGAGGGTCAAAAACCTCCAGTGAGCTGTTCTAACTGAATGGGTATGTTAATGGTGGTGCCGAGGGGCTGTAGCCCAGTGTGAAATCCCAGGGGCCTGACCTAGCTGCAGATAAATATAATGGAAAGGTGCCTGGCTTGAAGAGCACAAAACTTGAAAGAAACTGGAAAAAATGTTTGTGAAGGCATGTAACAGCAGAAAATGAACATAGTAGCCACTGGCAGGTGGGATTCTGAAAGTACTGGAGTAGGTGCAGATTTCTAGAGTCCAGGTGAGAGTGAGAAAGTCCAGTTTTATTCCTTTGCATGCAGCAGGAGATGGGAGCTCTCACCACTGCCATCCAAGAGATTTTCAGAACTTGACAGGGCCCTCAGCAATGGGATCTGATTTCGCAGATGGCTCCGCTTTGTGCGGCAGTTTGGATCGTGTGGTCTGGAGTGGTTCCTTGCAACCTGAATGACTCCGTTGCCAGCACTGCGACTATAAGCGAAAGCAAGGAGCAGAGTGTGGTGCTTCTCTGTGCGATGAACAGAGCTGTAATCTCTGCAGAATAAACTATTTTGATGCAAATGTGCAATGCACTCACCAGTGTGCTGCCTAAACATTTCCCAGTATGTAGTCAAATATCTAATTTTACAGCTATTTTCTTGAGTTTTTCTTCTGTGCTCTTGATATTCAAGGCAGCTTAGGGAAGTAAAAAAATAATGGAATGACACATAGATAACAACTACCTCTACAGAAAAATAATTTCATGATAATCATAGTAGGTGATATCTATGGGTTTTGGGGGATTTTTTTTTTTTTTTTGTTCTCATGAAAAGATGAGCGGTTGCTGTGAAGATTGCTTCTTCAGTATTTGGACAGTTGTGTTGGAGGAACAGTACCTGCCATCTAATGCAATGATTCTCAACCCTTTGAAAGCATAGCCCCTTTGTCTTCATGTCAAATATCTGAATACTAGAACTAAATGCAAATATTTAAGGGAAAATAGAACACAATCTGAATAATTTGATTGATCACCCTGACTGTTTCTTCTCTTTATGAAAAATCAGTTCCTAGATGTATATTTCCCCAAGCTTTTCTCAGCATTTCATAAATGCCTTTGAACACTTGTGATCAAGCTTTGCAGCTCAAAGTTTTTGAAAAATTGATTTTTTTTAATCTCAAAAACACATGGATTCTAGGCAACTCCTGGAAAACTGTTGCCAGGCAGACAAAATATATTTAAATCATCACTACCGTGTCATAGCACACATTTTAAAGCTATATTGACAAGCTGGCTTTAGCTATGCTTGTGAATGAGACATTTGTAGTTCTTAGAGCCTCTTAAACAGAGAGCTTCATGTCCCCAGTGATACCGCTTAGTTTTGCTAAAGATAATGCTAATTTACTGTGGGAATACTTTTCTGTCCAGAAGGATGTTGCTGTGAGAAATTTCTCTTTGCTTAGCCACTGGGCTCTCCTTTTCCCAAACCAAGCCAAATAATCACCTGTTTGAGGTGGTGAACGTCAAGGAGAGTGTTTGGCGCAGTGACGGGAAAATCCTCAGATAATGTCAGTCACTCAGCTTCACTGGATCTGCTATAACAATGAGTAAGGAAGGGACACAAAACCAGGGGAATGGAAAGGAAAAGACAAATTTGTTAGGGCAAAGTGGCTTAAATAAAAGAATGATAATAAACTCTCATTAACTTGCAAACAGGTGAAAATTTGGTTCCAGAATCGAAGGATGAAATGGCGAAACTCCAAAGAAAAAGAAGTGCTTTCAAATAGGTGCCTCCAAGAAGAAGGTCTTCAGGAGAACTACCTCTCACGGTCCACCATGAATTTTACCTCCCCATGCCCATCTGTGTGGGAAGTGTCTCAGGGGCAAGCAAGTCCAAGGTGGAGGGAGAACTCTCCAGGGAATTCTGAAAGACTGACTGGTACACAACCACCTCCAAGAGCAAATTCGTTGCAGAGCCCGCTGTATTTGTATCCTGACCAAGACACTGCAAATAAGGCAGTTACATCATCAGCCTAAGGAAGTAGGGGCAGTCTGTAAATCGAGCGGAGAGTGCAGGCTCCAAATGAGCAGTCTTCTAAGACTAACAATATTTGGACATTGTAAAGCTAACTAGTTTATGCCTCATAAATTTGCTAAAGTCTAACACCATTAAAATGACAAACAACTAATGATTTAAGAAGTATTCTTCAATACTCAGTGTTTTCTTGTGTCTTTTCCAGCCTTGTACTGACCTTAAAAGAGAAATAGGAACTGATGGTAAGTAAAATGAAGTGAAGAGCACGAAGCTGAACTTGTGCTCTGATTTATACATCTGCTCTGTATGCAATATTCATTAAAATCACACTGTGATAGAGATTCACTTTTATCTCTCATTGCAGTCAGACCAATTAATTTCTTCTGTGCACGAGATAAGAATAACCCTGTTTGCCTCAAGATAGAAAGTTGCTTTGGGTTCCTTAAAAAAATGCATTCAGTGACATAATAGGTTCATATTAGACAAATGCAAGCATTTTGGGTATGTTTTCTCTGATGTTTGTCACCTCTATCAGTATTCAGTTAGTTTTAAATAGCGTAGTCACAGGACAGCTGATAATCCTGGTAAAGTATGCAGTACTAAAAGGCAACCAACCAACCCTATAAAATATTCTGTGTTTAAATCACTTTGATGTGAATGTGAGCTGGGAAACACTGACTCCTGTCTCTTCTCCTGTGGATGAACCTTCCAGCATTCTTAACTGAATTTAGGTGGCTTTTGTGAGACTCTTAGTGCAATCTTTTCTAATCTCTTCTGTATTTCAAGACTCTAATGGCAATATACAGAATTGTAGCCCAAGTCACTAAGCAACAGAACTATAATTGGAAGAACTGCCACTAGAGTCGTCTTAGAGAAGTAGTTAAGGAGATGTAATACCGTAGGAGCCTTATTCCTGACTTATTCCTGTTTCAACTGGTGCCAATAAGTACACACCAGTGTATCTCAGCATCAAAGGCAGACAGTATTCTATTATTAACTTAAAATCATTTGCTTGCTTCATCCACTTTAAGGAAATCACTCTGAATTTAAGTATCTTTTTTTTCTTTATTTGCAAGGCTTTATAGATCAAAATAGAAGGCAGAACATTTTTTTTTTCTTTATCATATATTTATTAATGCATTTGTTGGGGAGAAGGACTAAAGGTATTTTATGTTACAGGCAAAACCCTGTTGAGAACATTATGGTTTTATAGGGACTATCTAATTTCTGGCAGATTCATATATTTTATAGTTAAAGGAGATTTTTATAATAATCTAGTCTGGCTTTCCTCATCATGCGTGCCATGAATGTTCCTAATTATTCTTGCCTTGAGCTCCAAAGCTTTTCAGATTGCATTGTACGTCTTTCAAAAAGCCCTACAATTGTTACGTTTTGGTGGCTAATCTACTATTCCCCTTGTTAAGTTTTATTGTCTGGAAGGTGAAGTTTAGATACATTTGCAGACAAAAAACCTGAGCTAGAAGTGATGAAGCTTGGATCATAAACTTGACGAGTGATCAGGTGAGTTTTGTGTCCCGCCTTGTGCGTGTCGTGCCTTCTGAGTGGTCAACTGTGCAGTCCTAGCCTTGTACTGTATGTCATTCTTTGCGTGTGATTTCCTATGCTTATTTTAGAGGAAAAAGAAATTACAGAAAAAATAACAAGTCACCTCTTCCTGCAGTTACAAACCCTCATTAGTGTAAGGCGACTGGATACCTACCCTCAGAAGGCACTTGAACACATTTGGTGTGCCACGTGTTTTATGCTGTTCAGTAACATGGGCAGCTTATTCTTATTTGCAATGGAAATCCTAGAACCAGCTCATATTCTGCTAAAACCTTTGGAGATGGAGAAACAGATTGTGTACGCCTGGGGATGAATTCACTGTCTGATTGTCCAGCTGAGGGTCATAGTCCTGCCCCTTTTCACTGACTCCTACTTGAAGGACCAGCAAATGTTGGTGGCCCAGATTCTTCTGAAATGGCATTTGCTAGTGTCTGTGAGTGAAAGGCGTGCAGGTGTTTCCAAATTACCATCGAGTGTCGGTACATGTGTGCGTGTGTTGGGGGGGGTATTCATCCATGCTTCCCATTTTGGAGGAAAGCAGTGTATGGTGGGGATTTTCCCATCTCACCTCTCTGGGAAAGGGAGCCTTCACTGCTGCTTTTACTGTTTTATTGCAAGTCAGTTGAGTGTAAGTGTTAGAAGCAATGCTTCTGGACAGGGGAAATGAGGCTCAGAGTGCTCTCTGGGAAATTCTTTCAGTTGATGGTGTTGCAAGCACCGAATATGAGCTGCTGTCAAAACTCTGAGCTGATGTGCTACAGAGAATACATGTGAAGGATGTCTCACTGAGGCAAAGATCAAGCAAGGCTCATGCAGAATTGGTTTCACAATTACAATGTCGTAAGTGTTTCAGATTGAGCAAGTTCTGGTTTTACTGTAACCTATTAAAACTTAGCTATTTCACAGCCCTCCAAATCTTTTAACACCTCCTACCAGTATTCTTATTCTGCAGCTATAATAAAGTTTTAGTATGCCAGATAAAACATTCTTTACTTGAAAATGCTGATCAGGCTTTCTTAAAAACCCTAGAAGTATATGTGTGAATTTTGAATTATACCTAAAATAGTCCGATTCAATTAGTCAAAATGGATTTAGGCCCATGACACATACAACATTGATTCCTCTCACTTTAAGCTATTTAAAGGAGAACTTTCCCTTTGGTCCATCCCGTGAAAACTTGCTAAATGAGAAAGAGCACCCAGTATGAATAGAAAAATAGGATATATTTACAGTGCCAGTCTCTTCTGTGTGAAGAATCAAGTAGTAAGTACTTGTTTTCTTCAAGTACTGTATGTACACTAGTTGTAAAAGAACAAAGAGAGCATAAATTGTACACAAAATCCCCAGCAGATGTTTGAAATGCTTTGTAACAGGCACACTGCAGAGGTGTGAGGTATGGAACGCATCCGGTTGCTGTGGAGCAGCGTGGTGGGTACCAATCGCACCTCACAGTTAGAGCGAGCAACATAGTACTTTGACCTTCAATATACAACCTAGTGGCTGACCTTGCAGCATGGTCGTAGGGTGTGTGAGGTATTTCGTATGTCTGTACAGGGTATTATGAACGACATTTGTTGGGATCCTGGGGCTGGGGAGAGTTCAGGCACCTCAAACTGTGAACTGCAGTTAAAAAACCCCAACTCTTCAGAGGCCACAAACAAACAGAGGCAGGTACTTATATTTGCCAAGCACCTCTGTTCAGTCTGGCTGCTCATCAGTGCTAATGGAATACAGAATACAATGGGGAAAGGGAGAAAAGGCTGAGACTCAGTACTTGCTTTGTTACTGGAGCTGGTGCCCACCCCCGTGCACTCAGGCCGGGCTGCTGCCTTAGGGATCCTGCTGCCCAACCCAGCAGGCTCAGCAACAGGAGAGGCTTTTCTTGCCTCACCTATTGGAGATCCTCCAGATGGGTCTGAATGCAGATTTTGAAAGTCTATTCTTAAGGTCAGGCAGTCAAAGGATACCTAAGAAGAAGGTGCCGATTTCCTTTTCTAGCTCTGGCTCTTGGTCTTTTAAAAGATACCGCAGATGACGCAGGTTATGCCAGCCTACATCAGGCACAGCCACGGTCATGTTTTATTGTGTGTGAACAATTTGTGCAACTAGGAGAGGCCAGCTAGCTCCTCCATGGACCTCATATAACATTGCTAAAAGCTGTATTTGCTAAACACACCTGTGTCAGCACTTACGCTCTGATTGTACAGACTTACAGTATGAAATAGTTTTCTACAAGTACTCCTGTTTTCATTCTTTGACGAGCAGGAATTAGTTGTTGCGATGTGCCGAGGAGAACAGGACTGCTTTGAGGCACAAAACTGCATTACTGACATCAGCATGGGAACAATAGTGCGATGTCAGATGTCACCCCCGAGCTGCAGTAATACTTCAGATTTGTTTTATCTGCTGTGATTTAATAGTACTGGGTTTTAAATACCAGTTGCCACACAACTCCTGTGATGAATATATGTTCCACAGTCAAAAGACTGACATAAATTAAGTACATTAGCACCCTCTACCAACAAGAGAATTACAGATTTTCACAAACTGAAACCATTTGCAAGCAAGTTAGCTGTAAATTCAATGCTTTAAAGAAAGGACTGGAGAGGAATTAGCATCCATTTTGCTTGAGGCTTATCTTTGAACCATGGGGACACCAAAAACCTCCTGCAGGGAAAGGTTCGCAGTGGACAGAATTGCCATTGATTGTTGAAGTCCTTAATGACTGCTGCTGTGTGAGATAAACCCATGTACCTAAACCTGCATCTGCAATGCTTCCTGTATAGACTGGCATCTAAAATAATGGCCAGAAAATGGCAAAATCCTGCTCCTTGGGTTCTTATAGGTACTGTTTGTAATTCTAAGCAAAGAAGGTGGACATGGTAGATGGGGATGTCAACGGTGATCCTCCAGTACTCACCCAAACCCACAGAAATCTCACCTTTTATAAACATCCAACCCTTGAGGAATTCTGAAGTGTTTTCCAAGTGTTTTTCTCTTTGAATGTCAACATTTGAATATAATACATGGTAGCTGACTTAATACATATAATTCAAAGAAGACTTGTTTCCATTTGTTTCTGCTTTGCTTGCATATGGTTTTAGAGAAGACATAAGGTTAAGTGACATCTCTCATTCTATCATGCAAACATCAGCACATATCAGATTCATTCTAAATTTAAGATACACTGTCAAAAACAATTAGCACATTATGAAAGGAACAAAATGAATTGTCATTGAGAGTGTCTGTCATATGCTTCATGATTCTGCAAAGGAAAAATTAAGAGGAAACTTCTTAATGTACAAAAGCAACTTGTAATAACTGAAAAAATGAATTGGACTATACAAAATGTAAATATTCTGGGGTTATCTTTCAATGTTTCAGGAAATAAGGTCTGAAGAACAATGGAGACATTTTTAATTCTTAAATTTATTTGGCTGACAAGAAAAGCTAATGGAAACAGATTGTTCAACAAATGGAAATTACACTCTGATTTACCCATAGCATACATTGTTACAGGTTGTTGCACTTGACTGGAAGCCAGGCCAAATTTTCTGATTTTCCATTAATTGTAAAGTTGTTTCTCCTAAGCGAATAATCTCATATGCAACTGATGCATTCTCATACTCCAAAGCATTTGATTATAGCGCACAATTTTACATTTTCAAATATGCCTAATGAGTTTTGCTGCTGTCTTGGAAAGAAATCATGCCAGAGATACTTCCCCATGTAAAAAGCAACCATCACTGGTATTTCTGTTTGAGGCATCGGTGGGCACAGAGAAAAACATACCCTTTCCAGCCCGCTGCTCAGTTGTTTTCTGAATCAAAAGAGGAAGCAAGACCATGTCAGCAATATAGGAGCGCTTTTGTCTTACCAACGCGCTTCCCTTGAGCCGAAGGCAAGTCTTGAAATACAACACTAATGAGTATGAATGACTATGGGTAATACTTTGGTGCATCGTTGTTCCCCTTGTGGCACCCACTTCCCCATTTTCTCTTATTTTTTCTGTTGCTCTACAGCAAAACATTCCCAGGGTTTGCTAGTTGAAGGAGAGGAGAGTTATTTTTATGATCTCCTCCATTTGCAATGTATTTTCTACCTGACCCTCAGCCACAAGCCTGGGGATGTCTTCCCAGCTGTGGAAGTTCCTAGTAGCCATTACAGCTGATTTCTGAGTCACCTTGTAACTCGCCTTCAGAGCCACCAAGCCCCTCGCCTCTGGGGACAAGGCCACCTCCTGCCCACAGGGCCATGGCCATCTTCCATGGGCCCACAGCCACCTCCTGCAGGACCATGGCCACCTCCTGCTCACAGGAACATGGCCACCTCCTCAGGGGATATAGCCACCTCACTCCCATGGGAGCCCTGGAGGGCAGGGCAGGACAGGACAGAGCAGAGCAGGCTGCTGCTGGTCCCTGAGAGGGCTTCTTTCCATCAGTCTTGTTCAATCGAGTAACCCCCTCTCTGACTGTCACCCTTCATTTCTGATGCAGGATGCCCATTGGAGACAGGCTGTGCACAACACCGTCACTGTTGGGATGTGTGGGGATCACACCCAAATGCCTTTGTTGTCCTTAATGAATGCACATCTGCCCAGCTTCAGCGTTGCAGAGGCAGAGGTAATCGCTTGCTGGCACAAGAGACACACACCACCAACCTGCTGCAGTACTCTGAGGCTGCGGCACTGTGAGGCTGCAGCAACACTAGGTGGCAGGATAAATTCTGTGACTATTAATTGCTACTACATCTTAGAATCATAGAATGTGTTGGGTTGGAAGAGACCTTTAAAGGTCACCTAGTCCAACCTCCCTGCAGTGAGAAGGGACATCTTTAACGAGATCAGGTTGCTCAGAGCCCCATCAAACCTGACCTTGAACGGCTCCAGGGATGGGGCCTCCACCACCTCTCTGGGCAACCTATTCCAATGTTTCACCACCCTCACAGGAAACAATTTCTTCCTAATGTCTAATCTAAATCTACCCTGCTCTAGTATAAAGGCATTGCCCCTTGTCCTGTTGCTACACACCCTCGTAAACGGTTTCTCCCCAGCTTTCCTGTAGGCCCCTTCAGGTACTGGAAGGCTGCTATAAGCTCTACATGGAGTCTTCTCCAGGCTGAACACCCCCAACTCTCTCAGCCTATCTTCAGAGAAGAGATGCTCCAGCCCCCTGAATACATTTGTGGCCCTCTGATATGCAGTCAGTGTGCATCCTACTCCGGTTCTATCTGTTTGCCCAGGGGAGCCTTTCTTCACGCTCTTCGGAGCTGTGTTTCATTTCCAGAATTTCTCTGAAATTTGCACATGAACGCTGCTATTTTGCTATGTGTTTGTAGTATCTTACTTAAGGAATTGCAGCTAAGTCATTTCTTCAGGGCAGGCACTATATAACCCCTTGCATTTCTACTGTATCTGGCACAACAGAGACCAGATGTGAATTGTGAACACACAGCTTCTGGCTGAGGAAGTGCATCAGCTGTCTACTAGATAGTAGATACCTGAGGATATCAGCCATTACAGAAGTGTAACTGAAAAGGTTGTTCCTCTGTTCTGCGTAAGTTTCTCTGAAACGTTTTCCTACTGAGTTTCTCAAACCCCAATCCTGTATCATCATTAAATAATCATCAGCATTTTACTCTCCATTCTTGGCAGCCCAAGCTCCAGTTACTGTCAACAACCATCAAGATCAGGGAAGGACAGAAAAGAGAATCCAGGCATGACACAGTAAAGAATATTAAAGAGAAACCCATGTTGATTATAAATGCCTGTTCAAATGTATCATTTAGGATCTGAATGCAAAGATGTTTTTTCCTATAAACAGCCATCAGCATGATCCTGCTGCTAGGAAAATGCAATTGCTATTAAATACCTGACAGCTTTCAGATTTTTATTTGCTATGGAGTTTGTCATCGTTGTGTTAAAACCCAAGCCCCGTGTTACGGGGAAAAGACTTATTTTTACATCAGCCATGCTTAGCCCTCGGACTGAAATTGTATTTGGACCAGAATTCTGACTTACCTTTCATATAGAAACTTTTCCTTCGGGAGTTTCCAATCAGTGAAACCATTGCAGGTATAAAGGAGCATTCAAAACAAATAAAAGTGCTAGGAACTACATCTTATGAGGCACATGTGAAGGCCCACAGAAGTTAGTAAGAAGTATGATGTGAAAAATAAAAGGCCTGCCATGGGCCCTGCAGCTACATGAACTGATCAACAGCAATACCATTCCTCAGCATTAAGCAATATTCTGCAGGTATGTATATTTGTAGAAATGGGGAGAAAGATGGTGGTTTTTTACATAAAAACATACAGTTGCAAGAAAAAGTACATGAACCTTCTGGAATTTCATGGTGTTCTGCATTAATTTGTCATAAAATGTGATCTAATTGTCATCTAAGTCAAGAGTATTGACAAATGGGCCTAAAATAGTAACACAAAACCAATTCTGATCCTCCATGTCTTTATTGAACACACTCATTCACCATTCAAAATGCTAGTGGAAAAAATAAGTGAACCCTTGATTTGACCTCAAAAAAGCTAATGGGAGTCAGGTTAACCTGGAGTCTTGTTAAGAAAATGAGTTTGGAGGTGTGGGCTAGAGCTACGTTGACTGATAAAAGCCACTCAAACTTTTGGAGTTTGCTCCGCACAAGATGTGTGCTTATTTGAGTCATGCCTCGCCAAAAAGAGCTTTCAGAGGATCTACAATCAAGAATTGTTGATTTACATAAAGTTGGAAAGGGTTACAAAGTGATTTCAAAGACAGAAATTCCCCAGTTTACAGTCAGGCAAACGATCTACAAATGGAGACACTTTGGGACTGTGGCTACTCTACCAAGAAGTGGGCGCCCAGTCAAAATAACCCCAAGAGCACAACGAAGACTCATCAGTGAGGTAAAGAAACAACCCTGACTGAGTGACAGCCAAAGAGTTGAAGGCATTGTTGGAACTGGCTGACATCTGTGTTCATGGATCTACAGTACGTAAACCATTGAACAAGCAGGGTGTCTATGGCAGGACACCATGGAGGAAGCTGCTGCCTACCCCAAAGAACATTGCTGCATGCAGGTTTGCGGAAGAGCACATATCAGAAAACACTTCCTCGTGGAGAAGGTGATCAGGTATTGGAATGCACTGCCCAGGGAAGTGGTGGAGTCATGGTCCCTGGAGGTGTTTAAGGAAAGGCTGGATGTGGCACTTAGTGCCGTGGTCTAGCCAATATGATAGTGTTGGGTCAGAGGCTGGACTTGATGATCTCAGAGGTCTTTTCCAGCCTCAACAATTCTGTGATTCTGCGACACTCCACAGTGGTATTGGCAAAATGTTTTGTGGACTGATGAAACAAAGATTGAACTATTTGGAAAGAACATGCAGCACTACATCTAGTGTAAAAAGGGCACTGCATATCATCATGAAAACATCATCCCAACTGTAAAGTATGGTAGAGGAAACACCATGATTTGGGCCTGCTTTGCTACATCAGGACCTGGACGACTTGCAGTCATTGAGGGGAAGACAAATACCCAAATGTACAAAAAATCCTTCAGGATAATGTGAGAATGTCTATACATCAGCTGAAACTCTGTAGATGCTGGATGATACAACAGGACAATGACCCAAAACATGGAGCAAGTCCACAACAGCATGGCTTCAGAAAAACAAAATGCACTTTTTGGAGTGGTCAGGTCAGAGCCCAGACCTCAACCCAATAGAGATGCTGTGGAATGACTTGGAGAGAGCCATACACATGAGACATCCAAAGAATATGACAGAACTAAAACAGTTCTGCCACGAGAATGAGCTAAAATCCCTCGTGGATGATGTGCAGGTCTGATCCACAGCTACAATAGCCTGATTTAGGTTATTGCTGCCAACGGGGTGTCAACCAGTTATTGATTCCACTTTTTCCACTAGCATTTTGAATGGTGAATGAGTGTGTTCAATAAAGACATGGAGGATCAGAAATCACAGAATCACAGTGGTTTTGTGTTATTATTTTAGGCCTATTATATATGTCAATACTCTTGACTTAGATGACAGTTAGATTGCATTTTATGACAAATTAATGCAGAACACCATGAAATTCCAGAAGGTTCACATACTTTTTCTTGCAACTGTACTTTATTGATGGCATATAGATGTATTTGTACTAAAGTTTAACAAACTGAATTTCACTTTCAACTATGTATATATTTAAACTGTAAACCAACCATAATATAGTCTATCACAGTGTAATGTGCAAGGACATTTATTTATGTACTGCTAAAGGAGTATTTTTTATCTGGTGTGTTAACCCACAAACACGCACGATGCTTTATGTAATGTTTCTTCTGCAAAGGTCAACTGTGTCAAGTAGCTGCCAAAGAATCTCAGAACCACTTTCCTATTAAAATTACTGTAAATGTGATCATTTACAAATACTATTTTTTTCATCCTTATAAACAACATGCTGAAGACAACTTGTCAAGAGATTACAACTCAACAACTATTTTCTGGCATAATCCTACATTTAAGAATTTTTAAGTAGCTTTGTACTTTATTGGAGTCTCTCCTGAAACAGTGAATAAAGTCAGAATCACTCATCATGTTTGCTTCATTACTAATTGATAAACCAGTGGCTTCAGATGATGCCATTCCATTTAATGAATTGCTGATGATCCCCATTGACTGCATCTGTATTGAAAACAGAAAAAGAAGTGTAACTTGTAACTACACGTACAACAAATCTTTAAAATACTAGTGCAGAAGTCAGCCAAGGCATCACTATGGTGGGCTGTTTGACTCCAGACCTTTCACATACTTATAAAAGATATATGTAAAGTTCCTTACATAGAATAACACTGGGGTTTATATCTTAATAGTGTCCATATAACATTTAGACTTGCCTGAAACAATGTGATATCGTAGTAATGAAAGCATACTGGGGTATAACGCCATCTGAGTTTAAGTAGAGGAACTCCTCTTTGGTAATCGTTATTTCCTCTTGATGTAATATAGCAAATTGAGATTTTTTAGCAATTTTTTTTTTAATACTGCCTCTAACCTGAGCATTCACCAATGCTGTTTAGCCTGGTGAACTCCGCAGACTGTTATCACCTCTCAGAGTAGGAGATTCATAAGGGAAACAAGCCATATGGGAGCATTTATATATCATCTGCCAGAATTTGGAATGAGGTCTTGAAATTTTGTGACTGACATCTGACCTAAGCAATGCCACTGTTGCCTTGAAGAACTTATCCCAGCATGAAATTATTGCCCGAGGAAGGAGCTCTTTGTAGCAGATGGCAGTTATACTTGAATTATTTAGAATGCAAATCCAAATAAAACTGAAACCAAT
The DNA here is from genome assembly GCA_020746105.1 of Trogon surrucura. NCBI lineage: Eukaryota > Metazoa > Chordata > Aves > Trogoniformes > Trogonidae > Trogon > Trogon surrucura. The sequence continues at coordinate 187,822,866 of CM036617.1, forward strand.
AATTAAGTATTTGTCTTGGTCTACTCACATGTCTACTGCCCTAAAGAAGTCAAGTGATTACTGGCTCATATATGAAACTGTAAATGGCTCTAGTACTTGTACTTATTTTTCTTTCATATATATCATAATAATAAAATATCACTCTATGCATATGGACATATATCATCTACTCATCTGCCAATTCATAAACTAAGTTACATCTTTTGACCGAAAAATTCCTCTAAGTGTAACAAATTCTAGGGCTGCTGGATCAGAGCCTCTGCTGCCATTAAAATTACAGCCCAAGTGAGAGCAGACATTGCCTCCCCGAAGTCACTGATGCCCCAGGACTGGTATAAATAAAAGCTACAGTGAATAGCTTGCCTTTTCTGTCACTTTCTCAACTCCAGTCTTCAACTCATGTACCATATTGCTGATTTGCTTAGCTTTGCTAAGGCTGTCATCAGGTAGCTCTTGATGGTGCTCAATATGCTGGTTAAAGTGGGAAAGTGGTTCTTTCCAGGCTTGCAAAAGTTTCAGTATCAAGTGAGTTAGTTCTTCTCTCTTATACATTAAAACAGTAAAGAATGTCTCTGTTAGTTTGCAGCAGGTCATATGAACACCATTAGTCAGACTGTGAAATTTCAGCAGGATTAAGATTTATGTCTGCAGTTTGGTAGTTTTCAAATATTTAGAATTTAAGGACCACTCTATCTCTGGTTATTTGCTGATATATAAGCAACACCCAAAAGTTGTATTTACCTTGTTTTCAGCCTAGACTCCCTATGCTCTGTAATAACTAAAACTGTGAATACAGCACTAGCAAAATGGTGGTGGCATTCCTGTCAAACTTACTTGGTACTGGAAAAGTTTTCCGGAACTCCTAGATGTGTCTCAAGAGCCTAAGAAGCCCCATCCAGGCACCTCTGTTTGCTGTTATGGAAGTGCAGGTGTTTCCTCAACACCTGCCATGGTTATAGCTGTGCTGGTTGACGCTGGCCGCCGACACACTTCTCAGAAGGTGCCTGGTGGTCAGGACAGTTGCTTCTCCAACACAAACTCAATGGCAGTAAGACCTCTCTTGCAATATAAGTTCAGAAATAAGGTTGACTGGTTAAAGCTTTCTAAAGCAGGCAGGGCATCATTTCCCATTGCCCTTCCACAGGAGCTTCTGAACATCTTGGGGGAAGCTCCTCACTCCATCAGAACCAAAGAGCAAAACGTTAACATTCGTCTCCATCTGTTTCCTCCTGGAGGCAAAAGTTCCTCTTGCTGCTGTATGCTTGACTCCACAATCTGCTTTTTCTATCACTGAAGAAACTCTTCCTGCCCTTCTCTAAATTAATAACGATTTTTTTCCTCTTTGCCATTACATCCGTGTAAAACAATTTGCTGTTCTTTTCCCCTTACCTGACTACCGATTCAGGGATAATGACTGTTATTTCTTTCTCCTGATTGCTTTTTGTACTCTGCAGTGATACCGATTAATTTAACTTACCTGTTACATGCACAGGTTTCTAAGGCTCTGTTTCACAGAGGCGGCCACAGCAAAATCTGTCTGTCAGTCATTTGGACAAAGTACTGCTGCAATACCCTTGTTATAACTAACAAAGATACTCTGAACGTATATAACCACACACAGCTTTTAAAATATAGCAAACTAACGATTCATATGTAATACCTCTGTGACGTGCACCTGTTCGGGGTCAAAACTTTTATCGGCTTCTTCAATCCAAACTGCTGATGAAGCACCAGAAGCATAAAAAAAACCCTTCTCTGCCTATCTCCAGCCTGACCGCGGCGGGAGACCTCTGCAGCGTGGTGGGTGAGACGTTTGGGGGCTCTGACAGGACGGGGAGTGTCTCCCCCTTTCTTCAGAGGGGGAGAAAGGAGACGATGTGACCCGCGGAGCCCCCTCTCAGCCCCTCACCCCCGCGGTGCAGCCCGCCCGCCCCGGCTCTCATTCTCCGCTGCCGTTCCCCCTTACCGGGATTTTTTGGGCGTATTCTTTGCCGTTGGGGGTCAGCATCCCCGCCGTGTGGCACTTCCGAGCGGGCTTCCCCAGCTCGTTGTCGGGGGAAGGGACGTGTTTTTCCTATAGGGGAAGGAAACCTAAAGAGACACCGAGAGCACCCCCCGCCCCGCCCCGCCCCGCCCCGCCCCGCCCCACCGGTAGCCGCTCCCGGAGCAGCGGGGCCGCCCCGGCACTCACCAGCTCGGCGTAGAGCGCCGTGGAGAGGTTGTGGATCCTGCCCGAGTGCCGGATCACCCGGTCGAAGAGATCGGCCACGGTGAGGAGGTGGCAGTCGCCGTCCCCCAGGGCGCACGCCAGGAACCACAGCAGCGCCAGCGCCGCGCCGGCACCTGCGGAAAGCCCGGCGGCGTCGGGGGGCGTCGAGGGGCTGCCCAGCCCGGCCCCCCCCGGCTCCACTCTGCCCGCCGCCCTCACCCGCTCGCCCCGCCGCCCGGGCGAGGGCCATGGCGCCGCGGAGCCCGCTGCCCAACGCGGAGCCGAGCCGCTGCGATCGGCCGGCCTTGCCCCCGCGGCCCCTATATAGGCCGGGTGGGGATGTGCGTGGCGCGGAGGGCGGGCGGGGGCATCTCCCGGCCATCACGGGTCCTTCCCTGCCGTGCTCAGCCCGCGGCCACCGTGAGCAAACTCGCCCGAGGCCGGGCTCTCGGCTCGGCAGAGGGCGAGAGCGTTCCTCGCACCTACAGGACTAGCCCCGCCGCCCCACCTCCCCTCCGGCAACACACAAGAATGGGTCTCCCGGGTCCTGGGGTGGGGCTGCTACGGGCCCCCGCGGCACTCACCCGCCGTGGGGCCAGGGCTGCCCTGGTGTTGGTGTCACAGCTTTCTCCCCATGGGTCTTTCCTCTTCCATGGGCAGAGAGGGGGGACTTTCTGTCGTTGAAATTACATACAAATGCGTTTAAGGGTCCCCTAGTCCAACCTCCCTGCAGTGAGCAGGGACATCTTTTAACTAGATCAGGTTGCTCAGAGCCCCATCAAGCCTGACCTTGAATGACTTCAGGGACTCCACCACCTCTCTGGGCAACCTGTGCCAGTGTTTCACCACCCACATAGTAAAGAATTTCTTCCTAATGTCTAGTCTAAATCTCCCCTGCTCTAGTTTAAAACTGTTGCTCCTTGCCCTGTCACTACACCCTTGTGAACAGTCCCTCCCCAGCTCTCTCATAGACCCCCTTTCAGGTACTGGAAGGCCAAGATAAGTCTCCCTGGAGTCTCTCTTCTCGCTGAACATGGTCGTTGAAGTCCCATGTGGCTAAAAGGTTAAGGGACTAACACAGCAGAGCACTAAGATCATGTCCCCAATGTGATGCACGTCCTATGGACTCAGTTGCCGTCCTCAACTTCCGCACATGAGATCCTGAGCAGCTCTGAAATACATGAAATGAAAGTCGAGATGTTTATCAAGATGCTTATGACTGCCGATGTGTCAAACAAGGAGCTGCTTCAGGGAAATCTGAAATCTGCTGTGTAATCTGGGTTTGGCACCTTGCCCCTTTGAAATCCAACGGGAATAGCTTGAGCTCTGAGAGAGATGGAATCACACACCTTCTCTGCCTATGGGTATTGAAGCTGAGGTTGGCCAGGTGACTGCTGTAACTGGTGGCCCTTAGAGAATGAATCAACTTTGCCCTTCTTGTTGAAGTTTTTCACTGCCAAGGGAGCAGTCTTCTTAGAAACAAGGGTACATCTGACAGGAAATTGTCATCTTACCTCTGTGACTATCCCATCCACTATGCTAGAGTCAGGGATCTGTTTTCTAGCGCCTGAATCCCAACTTCCCTTATGGAAAATGGACAGACCATACCTCCAGCAGATTTTAAGGACAGCTGGGTGACTAGTACCCCTTCTGGAGGTGGAAGACTAGTGAGTTTGGCTAGCTCTGGGCCAAGAAGGAAATGACCTTGGTCATCTATACTCTGTGTTGATGACAAAATTTGGCCAAAACCTAGCAGAGGCAGATAATTCTCTAGCCAAATCTTAAAAGCAATTTTCATCTGCCACTGCATTCCGCATTAAATCAAATGGCATTTCCAAAGGATTCACATTTTGAAAACAAAAGCTTCTCCAGGGAGTTAGGTGTCAATTTCTGGGCTCAGAGTAGGTGTCCCCATGGCTATCCACTGAACTCCAAAGCCTGTCAAAGCTGATGCATTTTGGGACATGCACAGGTTGAAAACATTGAGAGGTGAAGATCTTTAGTGCTGAAAATGGACAGAAGGGCTCCCTCATTTTCATGCTTGTGCTCTCTGCCTGGGTTCTGTTCTCCTTGTTTGCATCTCTTTAACGATTTGGCTCTTTGTTAACAAAATACATGTTTAAAGTAGGACAAAAAGAGATTTTAATTTCCTTTTGCCCAAAGGAAAGTTTAAAAGATAGCATGTAAAAAGGAATATTCAGATGTCTCTCACACAATCTACATTGCCTTCATTCATACAGATGTCTCAAAGGAGGGTTATTTCTCTCTGGGAGTGACCCACAAATTGTGTGTCCTTCCAAGGGAACTTGTCTTGCTGTGATGTATGCTGAGCCAGCTAGATTTGATTTAGCTAAGTGACTGCAATCTCCAAATCAATCTCAAAAAATATTTTACTTTTTTGTTGACAGAGCTGGATCAATTTAAGTAAACATTTGAAATCTCACTACTGGACCAGTCCACATGCTCCTCAGCCTCTGCTGGCAATGCAGCTTAGCCAGCCTTCAAACCCAACAGACCAACCTCACTTCTCTAAAATTCCTCAAAGTCACTTCCAAAGTCAATGGTACAATGGGTCTATAAGATACTTTTTATCCCTCACTTTTTGGAATTTCTAAAATTAGTTTTAAGAGCGGTTCATGTGCTTAATGATCTACACTATACAGCAGAGGTTGTTCTCATTCTCTTACCTCTGCTTTATCTCGAATGAATAAAACAATGCAGTTAATTTCAGTGGTAAAACTGTTGAGCCAGTTCTTAATGGGGATGATACAGTAGGTCCTGGCAATAGCTCTGAGCTCTTTGGTAGCCTATAAAATACTTCTGGCTCGTGGACCATCTGAAGCCTTAGAATATTTGTATGATTTCTGATAACTATCAGAAAATGATAAATCATGCATATGACAGGATCTGAAAAACATTGGTAGTGTGCATATGGGAAGCACGTGGGTTAATGATATATTTTTATTGGCCAGTAGCTATTTTCTTTTGGTTTTCACATGTCTTGGAGAAATCCTGACATAAGCAAGTCTTATCCTAGAAAAGATTCCTTAAAATATTACCAAAAAATTTGAATTTTGAAGGAGCTGTGAATTTTCATCGTGGAAAATGTAGATGACTTGCACAGAAAAAAAAAATGCAGTACAGCTTAGATGAAAGGATCCACAGTAAATCATGAAGTTTTGGGGTGGTTTTTTTTGAGGTTCCAGTTTCTAAAATGAACTGTGTTTCATTAATGAAAGATAAGATGACATTTAAGAATTGTTTGTCCTCCCTCTTCTCTGATATTCTAAGTGTGTAGATGACACCAAACTGGAAGAAGTCACGTGCATTTTAGAATTCAACATGATCTTGAAAATTATAGAAAGGGCCTGAAGAAAGCAGGGTACAGTTCAGCAAAGTACAGAGTACTATGCTTAAATGGGAGCTCAGATTGCCCAAATACAGAACGAGGCATCCTTGGATGTGTTTTAAAACCATCTGGATATGGTTCTTGGGGACAAGCTTTAGAGGTGGGCCTGGTAAAGTTAGATAACTGTTGGACTTGATGATCTTAAAGGCCATTTCCAACCAAAATGATTCTATGTTTCTACTATTCTATGATTCTATCCCATTTCAAGAGAGATACGAGCCAGATGGAAAGCGCCCAGAGGAGAAAAGCAAGAATGATCTCAGGGTAAAAACTCCCATGGCCTGCAAGGAAAGACTGAAGAAAGTGGATTTATTTGCCCTTTAGTAAGGGAAGATGAGGCAAGGGTACAGTTTTCTGATGTGCAGAAGGTAGCAGCAAAGAGAAAGGGAATCAATCATTCTCCATATTGATCATGGATACAAGATATAACAGGACTAAACTCCAGTAAGGAAGAATTAAATTAGACATTAGAAAGAACTTCTTAATGATTAGGAAGGTTAAGGACTGGAACAGATTGCTCAGGAACACCGTGAAAGCTCCATCATTATCTAACCTTCCTCTTAGAAAGTTTTGAATAGTTTTTAGACAGCAGTGGTGCTCATGCTGCCCTGGGAAGGAGGGTGAGCAGTTAGCATCAGACCAGCAAAAGCAAAAATTCAGCTACTATCTCTTACTGCCACTTGGACCCTGCCTTCCAGCTCCATATTGGTTTCCTTATGTCCAAACAGAAATTTCAGATTGACACTTCAACATGTGTTTTTAGGTGCTTGGCTTTCAGCTCAAGTGTAGAAAAGCTAAAGAAAACCACAGCTCCTTTTTTATTTTTTCCCCCCTTCTTTTTCTTTTTTCTATATAAAGCATGTTATTTTGATTCTCTCTGCACCTCAGACAGCTTGAACTGGCGATGTGAACTGACAGGTGTGCCGGCGAATGCCTGCCTCAGACCCATGGCACTCCAGAAAAGGAGTTGGCTTGAAGATGGGCCTGGGCTGCTGGAGCTGCTTTCTGCATTCATCGTGTTAATTTGGGGAAGATGGTTGAACAGAATGTTGAGTAGCACCCTCAGCTCTGCTTCCACAGTCCCGCTTTCTTCACTCTTGCATTCTCTTGCTTATGCCCATAGTCTGACCCAAGGAATAACATCCATAAAAGATCCAACCCTCTTTTCAGCACTCTGGAAAACCTCTCTTTGGGAAATCAAACTATTTACAGCATTTAGTGAAGTAGGGAAGAAGACACTAGCATTAACCTATGTACATTTTGGGTTTTTTTTCAGGACTGTCCCCAAATTTGCAGTGAAGCCTCATTTAAATTGCGAGTTCCCATCTGCCACCGTATTGAAATCATCACTGTAGAAGAGAAGCATGTCAGAGGTACCAAACGTCCAAGTTTTTTTCTGTGTAGAATGGATATAAGTTAACTGCAGTTCATTTAACATCTGGCTAGTGTCAGGTGTTGCCAAGCTGTGTCTTTCCCACTGGCATAATAATATTTTACAGCGTAAAGTAGTTGGCAGGATCTCAAGCTTTGCTTTTTTATAGCAGGACTCGTGGACAAAATGACATAAATATATGAGTCCTCCATTTTGTCAAATACAATTTCTGCTACATTATTTTTGTATTTGCAAATATGACAAAGAAATTTGTTTTTACAAAACTCTCCCTACTGCAGTTGAAAATATTAAGTATGCTATGGAATCTTCCTTCACACTCCTTGTGCATACAAATGTAACAGCCTTTAATGACATGACTGAATGGGATTGTTTTCCCGTGATTTCTGCTTGGTTCAGTGTACTGTGTTCAGTTTTTCTTGTTTGCTTTGTGCTCCCATGCCTTATTTACCACACACCATTCAAACCTGCTCTGAACACATAATAATTTTCCTCCTGGATTCTCTATGTTTTTCTTGAATATCTGTCGGTTCACAAATGTTATTTAATTTATTATCCTGGTATATTCTTGAGGTGAGGTGATGTTATCATACCCATTTTACAGATAAGTGAAGAGGCATAGTGAAATTATGCACTCATTGGGATAGTCAATTTGCAGTGCAAAGGATATGAATACTACCTGAGGAATAGCTTCCCAAGAGATTATTAAAAATGTCATATAGAAGTGCCACCTTTACTGAATGCAGATCTAAAAATCTTTTGTTTAGGTCCCTGCTCTGCTGTTCTTAAGATACCTTTTTTTCCCCCACTACCATAAAGGAAAAAATGTACCATTTCACCCATCTCTGCTTGGAACCCTGAGGTCTCATTTCAGACTTTTTTAAGATAAGAAATTGATAGCAGTGCTGTCATTCATCTGTGCGGAAAGGGTAGAGATACTTGCTGATGCTAAGGTGATGCTAAGTGATACCTGGGAACGTTTTGTTCCATCTGAAGCTGTTAAGGGGCTGTGCTGCAGGACGATACAACTGATCTCCATTTCAGTCTTTTCTCTTTGGTGTTGAGACACTGACTTCACCAAATATGCCTAGTATCTGAGTATTTTTCCCAGTTCTACTCTGTTGTCTTGTTCTGAGATACCTATTCAACCTGTTCCATCCTTTCTTCCTACACCTTCTAGCAGCCTTTCTTCTCAAACTTAGCTTCTAGTTATCCTCACTGCCCCATAACCTTTCTTCATTAATCCTTAATCTTCATTCCTTTTCTTGCACCAGACTTTTTGCGCCATTCTATTTTCCTTCTTACTGTGCAGGCATGAAGCTTGATAGGACATACCTGAAGTAGTAGGACAAAGTCAAGTTCTGCTTTCCACCATCTGTTCTTCCCAAACTGCTCTACATCGGACTGGTCCATATCCTCTCTGTGTTTGAATCAGTTAGATTCCTCTTCCAGAGCACAGCATGGAAGCAGAGGCAATGCAGGTGAGACGTTGCATAGTCAGAATTCCAGTGTCATGGCCAAGATCTTTAATCCCATAGTAGATAAGAGCTGCATCATCTCGGTGATGGAGGATGCTGAGTGGAGGTGGGAGGGCTGGGAAATTTTGCAGCTAATACCAAGAAGGTTGTATTGCATGTATACAGAGTTTTTTCCCTTTTAGAAAGGGTTGCAATTAGGCCATATGAGGGTTGATTTGCACAAGAATAAAAAGTAGCTATCGCAGATATTAAAAACTCCTGACACCATGTGTCCAATCTCTGTGTTGAAAGAGGAGGGTGAAAGGAGAGTGCTGGAATTTTATAAAGCAAATGTTACCTGAATTTTTTGGAACATAAACAAAACAACCTTTTTCCCCACTTTGTTTGGAAACAGCCCCAATGATTCAGCCTAAAGTCTTTCAGAAAATCGATAAACCTTCACTAGATCCTGAATTTTTGGTCATTTCAATCCAAAAAAGCAAGACCTGGGGGATTATAAGGAATTAGGAATTAAGAACCAGGAAAGTAGGCAACCTCCTTTGTGATAAGCACTGTTATCTGTCTGGATTGCAATAAAAAGTAACAGAAAAAAATGAGAAGCAATTATTAATATGTAGTTCTCTAATCACCTTTGAAGACTGGGTATCCAAGATGCTCTTCAGTCATGATACCTTCCTTGCTTTTTCCTTTGTTTAAGGGTGGGTGTCTGAGGATTTTCTGAGCAGTATTTTCCTATTTAGCCCCTCTAAGATGCCAGTATGTGGGCCAGTGAGCGTGGGTTGAGTGGAAACAAGGTGCGGAAACTATTTCCACTCTTCAGTTCTTCAATCCTTTAATTCCAAGAAGGAATGCACGTGAGCTAGCAGGCAGCTGGCCTGTTATACCTGCAGAATGAAAATCAAGGAAAAAGAAGTATTTTGTCCCTTTTTTTTTTAAAAAAAAAGAAAAAATAATTTCCTCAACATGAGTAAACTAGTCAGGAGTTCCTACCTCCATACGTGACAGGGGCAGTCTTTCCTATCTTCCTTGGCAAATGTTTTTCTTGGATATGTACTACTACTAAGATTCCCTGCCCTGAAGTTTGCAGGACACCTGTGTGGGACAATTTATATCTATAAGATATGGACGTGACTTCTGCTGAACAAATTCTGTTCCCGTAATCTCAAAGACTGTTCTAGTCCCTGTACCATACCATTAGTACTCAGGGGTTGAGGGAGGCAGAGAACCAGATCTCTTACTCACAGGAATTACTAACAGTATCACACTTTGGGGTTCAGAGGTGCTTTTCGATTATTTACAGGTGGAAGAAACACTGAGTGGAGGAGTGGTGCAAGGAGTTTTCTTGTCTAAGAATAAAATCCTTGCCTTTCTATTCCTGTGCTCTAACCTCAGGAATTCTTCCCTGCACAGACTGGGTGCTCCTTGTTGAGGCAGGACTGATGCACATACTTCTGACATTTATATTCTGGGTTCTGTAGGAAGTTCCAAAATATACTCTTGTAGCTTTTCAATAAATATTGTAGTAAGTGATAAGTTAATCAGGATCAGAAAAGAAATATTCTTCGTCTTGTTTTCTTAATGTTGTTTTTCTAGAGGTTTTTTTGGGTGTTTCCAAATCACTGACTTGTACTTCCACTTATATTCACATGCTTATGGGCTTTATTCTTCTCTCATTCCCTGACTGCAGCCACGTGACAGCATAACCACAGTGAGAAAGCCTGCAGGTTTTCTTACCAAACTGCTGCAAACCATTTAATAGATTGGAATAAGTGGATAACCTTCCACTTTCTTATGTAAGATGATGAACATAGATTATTTATAGAGGATGCTGTCTCTAAATTTGTTTACTGTCACATGGAATGTGTGTCTGTCTTTCATGTGTCTCTGTCAAAATTCCCTGGAAAAAAATCAACCTACCACCAAATGTTAAGAACCCACTAGCCCTGTTGTGTGTTGCAGTTGACAAGGATGAAAAATGACATACTTATAATAAAACAAATTGGAATGAGTAATTGTATGTATATATATATATATAATTATCAAGCTCGTATATTTACATCTAACTCATGCCAAAGGAAATCATTAAATATCAAATTACTGTAATCATTGAAACACAGAATCATAGAATGTTAAGTGTTGGAAGAGACCTCTAGAGATCATCTATTCCAACCCGCCTGCCAGAGCAGGATCACCTAAGACTTCATTTCAGTGCATTCCCAGGACAGGAGTTATTTTAAATAGGTGGCCAGAATATCCTTCCAAAAGAAAGAAGCAGTCATGCAAGTTAAAATTTGCTTTCTTCCATGTACGTGTGGTAACTGATCTTTGTGTGAAAGAAGTGCAGAGAAGTAAAAATCCTCCTACCTCGAACAAAGCATTGGCTGTACAAGATCCTTCCAGTCTGCTTTCCTCATCTTGTATTTCTGAGAGAAGGAGTAATCGTCTTTACTACACTCCATATTAGAACCACAGGATCTGTGCAACTGCAGGGCTTTTCTGGACTGTGCTGTGGAGACCAGCGTGTCACCTGCCAACATCTCCAAAGCTCCTGGGAGCAGCCCTTCTTGGTCCAGCCAAGCCCAGGATGCAGGAGAGCAAGCACTGCTTTTCCTTGCGCACTGGTCCTCATCTGGTGCTCCTCCTGCTCATGGCATATCAGTGTACCTGGTTCTGTCAGGAGCTGGTGCTATTTGAATGACAGAGTTTAAATCACAAGTGATGGGAAGAGTTCCTACCTCGAAAATATTTTGGAGATGCCTTCTGATGTCCCTGATTTATATACTAGACACTCTATCACCCATAAGTCCGTATCTGCTGCCAAGGAGGAGTTGGAACTGCAAGTAGACAGCCTAGAAACTGTCAGAAGAAATGGGAATTGTGGCTTCAAGCAGTCCACAGCAAAGTGCAACACTGGCATGGGGAAGTCTTTTCTACCTTTTTACTCCTCTCTCATCTCCTTGACCACAAGATGGAATAGAAGAAAGAACAATGTGAGCAAAGTGACCAAGAAAAGACCTACTATGGAGTGTAATGGTTTATGTTTCTGATTAACTCTGTGATGATAGAAGACTCCAAGCATAAGTGGCCTTGTGGTGACGTGTGACGTGCGATCTGATTGCCCTGTTCAGCCACATCCCTTTCTGAGGGGTTCATAAGTCTTTCTAAGGTGTAGATGCCTTAAGGCATATCCAAGTAATCCAACTCTTTTCTTATTGGGTGTCCAACATGGTCTGGAAAAAATTGGCTTGGACTAAGAGAAAATCCAAGAAGGAAAAAGTAAACAGTATTAAAAACCGTGAGCCCAGCTAGAAGGAACTAATGGATTTTCCTGAAACAATGACTCTAATTGCTTTTCCCTGCAATGACAAAGAAAAACGTGAAGCCTGGAAGGAATAGAAATAGAATGAGAACAATTCTGAGCGCTAGCCACCCTGGTGGGGGTACAAATCCTGGGGGGGGCACAAATGTTCAGCATTTCAAGCTCACTGCACAGACTGGTCTGTCACTCAACAAGCGAGAAGAGTGAGCAAGGCTTTCCCCAGCTCTGAGATAGGCCAGAAAGCTTTGTATTCCCATCCCTTCTGAATTATGTTTCTCATTGTCTTGACAAGTTGTGTGACTGTTAATTGAGGTGATTCTTTTTTTTTTTTTTTAATGTCAGCTAAAGAAATCTGCAGGAAGGAAAAAAGAGAAGAAAATCCAGGGCTCTGTTTTTCTCAGTGTTATCTAATGAATGTGGTGTTGGAGTTTTCAGTTTTTTTCCTAGGTATGCAGGTATTTTAGTTGGTACTTGTACAAAAATGAGTGAACCATAACATGAGAACTGTATGTAGCATTAAGAAATAAGTTATAATTGTGTGACACCAGCTATCAATGGTCTTTAAGAACTGACAATTCCTATCAGTGAAAAATTGTCCTGGACTCTGTAGTGAAACGTGAACCCTGACGGAACCATTACAGGCAGACTCATTAGCAAATGCTCATTTCTTTAAACTACAGACAGAATATGTTGACAGTGAAACTTAATTGCCAAGAATGTATTTGGTTTAGAATTATTGAACCAAATAGTAGGAGACTTCTACAGGGGAGTACGTTGTCACACCATCTTTCTTATTTAAATGGGGCCATTAATCATTATACTACAAATCCAGAGCTTAGCAAGAACAGTTCTGTTTTTTTAATATGTGTGTAGGTTTTGAACTGTAGGTATTTCATCATTCTTCTCTCTTAATGTGGCAGTAATATTTTCTTCTCTATCTCCTGCTGTCACCTCTATCATATAATTGTACATAAATGTACAAGACACTAAGTGTGAGATTAGGTAGCCAGACTGCGTTATAGCAACTACTTGCTTCAATAACGGTATAGGTAAGCCTGAAATAATGTAATTAAAGTGATGTGGTTTTGTGTTTGTCAGTGGCAGTATATGTCTTTAGAAGGGAAAAACTGTCACAGAAAACAACTGTAAAGACACCAGTTCTGTAGAATATGAAAATATATGTATATGTCTGACTACGAAAGTGTGCTAGTTGAATCGATCAATCTGACAAGTGCAAGATTACTCAAAGTTTCACTTGAATACCTTTTGGAATGGAAGCCTGAAATCTTAAGGGTTACATCCAGATGAGACTTTCCACAGCTGTGGAGAATTCAGGCCCAAGATGGTCATGGGAAGAACTGACAGTACCAAGAGAGCCCTGCAGATTCACCATATTTTAGGAAATGGCAGCTGAAATCAAATACAGTTGCAATTTTGCTTTTACTTGGGGTTCTCGTTCACATCTAGAACTAGTATAAAACTAACTCCAGGCAAGATTTTAAAGGAGTTCTTGAACTGAAGTAATAACCATTTATAATACCAGTGATGTGACAAATAATATTAACTATCATGAATATTATTAAAATCTACAGTGCTAGTGAATAGGTTGATTTGCTATTTTCTGTGCAATTTGCATTGCACATCCTTTACCAGGAGAAATCTGTTCTTTGGAGTCACATTTTTGTCTAAGTAGTCTGACATTTATCAGATCATTTTTCAAAGGGACAGAAAAACAACAGCAAATGTCAATGGGAGCTGGAGTCACCGTCTTTGAAAACATTGTTTTTAATTGTTTTTTAGGTAATATGTAAATATTGTCCAAGAAGTTCAGTCTATTGTTTAAGAAGCTAATATTTTGTCTTTGCTCATTAGCAAATATTTGACTCATACAATTCAAATCACTGAAAGTGTGCTTCAAGCATGAACACGTGTGGAACTAATTTTTGACTGTTGTCCTTATCATGTGGTAGATTTTCAATGATTAGGAGGCATCACATGAGTCACTTCATGATGCAAGGTTAAATAAGGATAACTTTTACTAAGGATTATTCTGTCTTGAAGGGAAGGAGGTCACAACATGAGTTTTTCTCCATTGCTCCGTAAATTCACCTTAATTTTGACCTGCAGCAGCAGCCTCCAGTTAGGCAATAGGGAAGTTTAGATTTATACTTCATTAATTTTTAGTCATCCTTTGACATTGGATGCTGGCCTTACTGCTTTTGTTGTAGTTTCTGGTATTTTTCAGTTACATGACAAAGTGAAGTTGATTTGAGTTAAAGGCTACCAAAGGCCACTAAACTCAAGTCAATTATAAGTAGTAGTTTATCTTGTAACTAGATTTTTTTTCCCCCAAAGTGAACATACTTCATGTCTATTGCACAGGGTATGTGTTGCCTACACTGTTAATTCAATTTTTTATCAGTTATTTGTCACAGCATCACTGATCTCTGTGGGGCTGTGTTTGCTTATAGCAGTGGATCTGACAGGTAAGTTTGATACTTTTTTCCTTGCAGATTAAAGTTTATTTCTCTCTTCTGTGGATAAATACTCTGTAACACTTCTGATGAGAGAAAATCAAGGAGTAGATCAGTGAACTGAACAGAGGTGGGTGTTGCACAGCAGAAGCAGTTCTTCCGCAGAGCTAGAGCTGGGTATGAACAGCTAAAATGCCAGCTCTGTTATCCACACCTCAGTCCACCCTTGCCTCTGGGGGCAAAAAGTGGTGGCATAGCATTTTACACTCAATTTGAAGAGCTTGAGGAGGATCAAGGACCAGGATGACAAACCTGAAGTGATGGCAAAGTGTCTTTGATGAATCTGATGCTAGTATTGAGAAACATAATATGGACACAGTGACAGTGAAGCTGATGAAAGGCAGCACAAGGAGGAACAGTAGTAAAGCAATGCAAAAAAACACAGTGGGAATGGGAAGTGGAGGTGACAAATTATAACCAGCCCTGAGGAACAGTGTGAGTGTGAAGTGCTACGGCCTGAATCATAGGCCCTGAACTGAAGGTGACCTATAGATGAACCTCACAAGCCCACACTATGTAGTATTAATCACATATGTAATGTATTGATAATCTATTTTTGTGTGTATATATATATATTCCAATACTGATCTGTAAAAGCTTTGCTGTGACACTAAACGTGCAGTGGGAACTAGCAGAGTGATCTTTCTTTATCTAAAGGCCAGGTGTAAGGCTGGGAAACTAGTTGCCTCTAGCTTTGTTAGAAGCATGTTACAAGACCGTGAGGCCAGAGGCTTGGCTTGGGTGAGAAATAAGCGATTAAGGACTGAAATAGATAGGGAGATTCCCTTGTATTCTTCCTTTAGCCCTGACCAGGCTGTGGTAGGAATCCAACAGAGTGGGCAATATCAGATATTCCGGGATTTGAAGTTATGTAAGGTTGTTTATTTAATAGTATAAAAGCTGCATTGACTTTGGAGACCTCACCTATGAGTGGACACGCTGCATAGGACTTCCCAGTTGCCAGGACGGTTCTCCAGATTCATAGAATCATAGAATCATAGAATTGTAAGCGTTGGAGGGGACCTTAAAGATCACTCAGTTCCAACCCCACTGCCATGGGCAGGGACATCTCCCACTAGATCAGGCTGCTCAGAGGCCCATCCAGCCTGGCCTTAAAAACTTCCAGGGATGGGGCTTCCACCACCTCTCTGGGCAACCTGTGCCAGTGTCTCACCACCCTCATGGGGAAGAACTTCTTCCTAACGTCCAATCTGAATCCTCGCTGCAACAGCGACTCCCCAGCGACTGTGGGTCTTGATAATGGTATTAGGGCGATTGGTGATGTGTCTTTCTTAATAGCTATCACTAACCCTATATAGTAATGATTAAGTGCATTGCCCTGCTTGTTCTCCTTGCTACTTAAAACTAGAGTATAATAAGCTTGCATTGCCTTATTCCCGTAATACTTTGAAATAGACAGTAAAATAAGCCGACCCTTCTGTTGGTGCCTGTGTCCCTTTCTGAGGGACCCTCCACCTTGGGCCAATTAGCAAAACAGAGTGTCTGCCCTGTGGCACTGTTTAGCAGTCGGAGTGCCCCGGCCACAGGACCTGGCCATAGGACAGGAGTACAGGCAGATCTCTTCAGCATGGTCTCTGGGAAGCAGATGGAGGGGACACGATTCAGCAGAAACTCAAGGGGGAAAGTTGGGGCCATTCAGTCAATTTGTGAGGGTATTCGTGGACTGGGTTGGAGAGAAGAGCACCAGCAAGAGAGAGCAAATGGAGAAGGAGAGTGCAGGGCTGGCTCACGAGCAGAGTGGGTCACTGGGGGTGACAAGATTACTAGAGATGGACAGATAATGTTTGTTCTGGCTAGCTGAAGCCAGCAGGCCATCTGCTTTTGTGAGAGTTGCGTGACATTTTAATGCAAGTGCAAAGCTAACTGAAATGACACGGAATTCAGCAGCTGACAGGAAAATCATTTGTCACTCCTTCTGGGAGGAATAAATCACACCCAGATAAATGTGGCAGTTTCCTGACGCAAAGGAAAGAACAGGTCTCTATGATTTCTAAAAGTTCAAAGATTTATCTGGACAAAGCAAAAAACCATTCAAACAATGGGCCCTCCATTAAATGTAAACATGCCAAGCCTCCATGATAGTTGGAGAGGTTGTTTTAGCTTAATGTGTGTTTATATATATATTGCTTTTTTTTTTCTTTTCTTTTTTCCATAGAATTGTAAAAGGTATGGAGGTGAAGAATTACTTCAAAAAAACCACTTTTATTGTTGGAAGAATTTCAGTTAGGAAAAAACACTTAAAATACTATTTATAGCCATAAGTCAGTTACTGAAGAAAATATTTTGCAGCTTCCTAAAAACTTCACAAAACTCTGTTCCTTATCAGTTCTATAATCTGTCATTCACTGGAAAATGTCAGGTTTCGGGGAGGGGGGGTGGGGCAGCTTTTCTAGCAGCGCGTGTAATAGGGAAAATCACCTGAAAGACACGAAAACCTTTGTAGACATTATCATTACAAGCTGTAAATCGTGTAGAATGTTTCTAGAGGAAAAAATCTGAAACGGTTCAATGCTCCCACTTCTCTTCAGCTGAATGGTAAAAGAAACAGCATTTTGATATCTAACTCTGCATTGTGGTCACAGGCAACACTTGTGTTTGCAATCAAGGAGCTAAATGTCAGCCCGCTGCTTTTTATTCAGATATGAACGCAGAGGTCCTGGTGAGGGCTCTTCAGAGATGTGACCTACATGTCTAGTGTGTTACTGATAATTTTTAAAGACAGAAAAGTAAAGGAGAAATTGAGATTCAAACCTTAGCTGTAGCAGCTAAAGCAAAATTGCTGCAGAGAGAAAGGTCACGACTTCAGGAGTCGCTTCACTGCAAATTTATGCCTCCTGCCTGTAAAGACATATGTAGATAACTAACAGAGGGTTGGTAAAAGTACAATATATCCCAGAGTAAAGAAAAAACCCACAACCTCCTGAACAAGTAAACCCCTTTTTCTTTGATGTTGCAGCTTTTTTCTTTGCCAAGGTGAACACTGAAGAGTATTGCATTTCACTGCTCTTTTCTCTCCTTCTTCCTCTAAAAAACTTCTCATCTGAAAAGAAAAGGAGACATTACGTTTTCACCGAGCAAAAAAACTCCAGAAAATTTAGAGCAGAACTTTTTTCCCCTGTGTTTTCATTAAGACATTCAGTTTTATTCACTTTGGTCTGATGTCTCCTTGAATCATGCAAAGTGTTAGGGATATGCATAAATAGTTGAAGGGCTTGAGCTTTACTCTTTGTTTTTAATTTCTGTTGGACCAACTGGATCGTGAATCTTTAGACCACTGTTGGTTATGAGAAAATTTATACCGAAAGAAAGCTTCGCAAGAGAGACTCTCAACTTTGCTTTTACCTTGTTTATCCACCTCTTCTTTTCTGAAATTTCAGTTTTACTCTTTTTTTCTTTTTCTCTTTTCCTTTTCCTTTTCCTTTTCCTTTTCCTTTTCCTTTTCCTTTTCCTTTTTTTTTTCTCTTCCTCTTTTTCTTTTCCTTTTCCTCTTTTCCTTTTTCTTTTCCTTTTCCTGGACATATTTTTTCATTAACAGGCTTTCTGGATTGCTATCCTTTTCATTCTGATCTAGCCAAGGCTTTCATTAATACAAATGTAGTTCTATTCCATGTTACACCCTACATCTCCCGAGTCAATGGTTACAACTGGTGTAAATTATCAGTATTTTTCTCCTGTTGCCCAATCCGTGTTAGTCCAGCCCTGCAATGTTACACTTAGTTTTCACATTTTCTACCTCCGTTTTTTTTTCTTTTCTGTTTCCTTTTTTCTTTCTCATTATCAGGTGCTACAAGTATCTCTGCCTCCAGCATGTGTTCATCATATATGCCATCCTTTTTGATTAAATACCTGTAAGAGGAATTAAGATCAGTCTAAACAATTAACATATTGGGTCATGCTTTTTATCTGATTGTGAGCATGCTGGAATTAGACTCGACAGCAATCAAATGTTCTTAGATTATCGCACTTGTAGACTGAACCTGATCTGCTCCACATACTTTGTCTCTGCCTTCAAAAATTGATTGTTACTGACTGTAATGGGCTGGGCCCTTCTTGCTAGTTGGAATGCTCAGAAAAAACATACTATCTTCAGCTACTTGAATAACAGCCACTGAATATGTAAAGAAAATTTATGATCCTTTAAAACAAAGGATTCAATGATTTTTCTACTTCATGCATCAGAGCTAATAGTCTGCAAACAAGTAAGTGAATTTTGTTCTCTTTCTCTCTCATTGGGACTGACTCTTCTTGAGAATACCTGTGGAATGATGATTACTGTGTCAAAGTACTGATATGATACAGCACTATATACAAGATTTTCTAGCCCATTATGATTACACATGGGAACACATGCTAAAGGAACTCAGCATGGATTTCCAGAGGTGGAAGTTAGTCATGAGAAGGATGAGAGGGCCTCTAAATGAAAGATTTGCAGAGGAAGGTTTCCAGATTTCTTCCTAGTGCCAGGGTAGTTATTGAGTTTAGTTTTGCTGAATAAGCTAGAATTTTTTACTAGCAGGAAACCATTCAATGTAACTACAATATAATAGTCAATTTTTCATGGTTCGTTACATATCATGTTGTGCAAGCAACTTCCCGAGATGTACATTATGAAAATAACGTGGAACTTAAGCATAGCATCAACATAACGTACCTAAACCAATGCATGTATCTGCATCTGTGTGGAAATGCTGGCGCTAAGGTGTGAAGGCAGGCTGGTGTCAGGGTCATCACACAGAAAAAAATGCTGAAGAGTTTCTGGGCTCGTGTCAGGGACAAATATCATGTGTTGGGCACATTCGGGGTTACTTATGGAGCTCCGAAAGCAGACAGGCTTTCTAAGAGTACCACGGGTGTGAAAATCACTGCGAAGATATGAAGTTGGGACTGTTTGTTTAGGGGATGGTACCTAAAGCTACTGATATTGTCAAGAACTTTGTGTGTTTCCCCTGCTGAAAGGATAGAAGACCTTTTATTGGTGGGTTTGACAACACAACTCAATGAAAGCTCTTACCAAGAAGAGAACATCTCTAAGCACTTGGGAAACAGTGGAAATGTGATAAAGAGTGGAGAGAATTACTACCTTTTACCTCTTTTTTAAAAAACCCTCCAGCACAGGCCGGTTATTCCTCAATTCAACTCCTCTGTTTCATTTTTAAGGCTTTGTATTTCATTTCCCTCTTGACCACAAACTGTAGTCAACGGCAATTTGAAATGGGTTTTCTGCCACACGATGGCACTGCAAACCTTTAGATAACAACGAGGGACAGTGGCAAACTATTTCTAGATAGAAACTCTCTGAACATCTGCACAAAACGACACGTGGAAGGGACTGCTTTCAACAGCTTTTAAAGTTTAAGGAAAAAGGGCATGATAGTTGTTTTAACTGTTATTATTCCCAGTCTCGGTCAAAATAATTCAGCCTATTCCTGAACACACACACACACAACTGCTGTTTAATTATTTGTCACGTAAAACTAGTTCCATTAAATTTGCACAGCAAATGAGGGGCTTTATGCTGATATACTATATGCATCCCAGATGGCTGCAATACATGGATGGCTTATTATAGTACATTTCTTTTGCATGTACCTAAATGCAATCTCCTGCTGCCTGGAAGAAAGTTGGATCTCAGAGTGTGCCTAAGTACTTTGAGGAAATAAGATCCTAGACCACATTCTAACTTGGCGTCTGGCACTTCCTTAGTTTCCCCAACCTTCATTCCATGTTGTAAAATTGACTGCAAGAGCATCGTCGGTTTTTACTTTTCTTTTGTCAATGGCACTTGCTGGGATAAATTCTGTGAAGAAGTAAAGACTCCCAGCTCGGAGAATAAATTGAAGGTGACAAGACAGGAAAACAAGAAGAGACAAGGACCACAGTTAACTCCTCCACATGCTTGCTTCATACAGCTGTAGTAAGCTGTATGATTTGTAAAGTTCCTTGAAGAAGTTTTATATTTTTTTTACATACAGGCAAAGACACATAAAGATAGTTTGAAAAACTTAACTTTAAAACCTGCTTTGCTGCTAAGGATTTAAAACACAATGCTTGCCATCGGTATATAATCAGCATATAATAAAGGCAATTAAGGAGACACAAATTTATCTAATTAAGTATAATAAGGTATGCTAAAATGTCTCATTTTTGTTGTTGCATTGACTTGCAAAAGCTGCTTTATGAGGACATGGTTAAAGTCTGGGCTTGGCACTCAAGAGCAGCTGAGTGCAATTCTGGTCTCTGCCATGCTTCTGCATGACCTTGGAGTCAAGGAGATGCAGAGAAGAACAAGGAGAGTAGTTTTTCTCTCGGTATCTCAGTCCTCATCTCTTAAAGGAGAATTACAATTCAGCCCTACTTTCTCATCTGTATGTCCCGTCTATTTTGAATATAAGTGCTTTAAATGCTTCTATTTCTGTACATTTGCAAAATTTACTCACTAAATTGCAACTTCCAGCTACTACTGTGCTACTGCTACCACTTTAATTAAATGCACTTTCCTTGTAAGAATTAAACTTGGCTGTGACTTGGCAATCTTGTGTTAGATGAGGTATTTTCTCATGTATTTATTATACCAGTTCAGTGTCATACACTGTCCTTATTTAGGTGCCTGCTAATATGAGGATTTTTCTTCTCTTTTCAGAATACTTCAACTTGCCATTTTTACTCTAACAACAGCACATTTCTCTGGCAGTATAAAGTGTTACGACCAGGCTTTTTATTTAGCTAAATTACTACCAACAGTCAGGGCACGTGTAAGTGAGGTTAACAGGAGCTATGGTGACATGTGCATGGAAGGTTGCCCCTATGCCCTATGATTGACAAAACAGTTCAGCTTTCAGAGAACTGCTTTCATAAAGTTTAGCTCCGTTCGTAAAAGTAACACACCACTGATGCATGACAGCCACATTTTTTTCTAGTTTAAACCTTTCCAGGCAAGCAGGCCACAAAGCTACCTTTAGTAGCTGACAAAGACCAGATACTGTAGTCTCTGGCCCATGGTCTGCCTCCATCTCCTCGACAGATGCCCTACAGCTACCCAGTGCAGCACTCCCTGCTTCTGGGTCCACTGTGGGTGTGTGCAGGTAAACCCTAGCTGATACCACAAGACAAAGCCTGGCCAAGGAGGCAGAGAGCAGTGACCTATTAGTGGCAGAATAATCATAGAGTTCCTTCCCAACTTCTCCCAGTTCACCAGTTTGGGCAGGTCGGAGGCTGTGGGCTGGATGAGGTAGTTCAGCTTTGCCATCCTTGGGGACCTCATGTCACAAAAGGGGATAGACAAGATGTGGGGCAGCCAAGCCTCAGGAGAGGTAGCAACTCAGTGCCACCTCTAGAACAAAGTGTTTGCTCTAGGACAGCTGGGGAGGGTATGGAAGGAGGAAGGATGTGGGTGCTGGACATGCTGGGTTGATTGATTGGTTGGTTTGTTGCAGGCTGACCACCTCCACCTTAAGGAAATTGCCAAATTGTGAATGGTTTGTAAATAGAAACTAAAAATTCTCAGGCTTACAAGTAATTAATGATGGCTGTTTTTTCTTGATAGTACTTTGTCCCACCGTTTTGCGCTCTGTGAAGAAGAGCATGAATCCATAAGACCTAGTTGGAAAGAGCTGAGTTAGTGTCAAGAACACCTACACTTGCTAATGAAGCATGAAATAAAACTGTGTATTGTAGCAAAAGAAAATTAACATTGGCCACGAAACTTCCTGTTTTATAAATTGGAATAAGTGTATCTGGTGGAGTATATCACTTTTGCTTCAGTAATCTTAGAAAACTGACTTTTCAGTGTATGTGGGGCCTGTAGCACTACATACCACTAAGCCTGCCTGATTATAAAAGACTGTTTTAACCAATTTTTTATGATCAAGCTAAAGTCTCTTTTGTTTGAAATTCTCCATGCTGAGACTATAGCCTCTCAGCCAAATTATTATAACGGTTTCGGGTAAAGCAGTCCAGCTGTTCATTGCAAATGAGATTGTTCTGCCCAGCAGCCTAGGGAAGGAGGCCAGAGACTGTGGAGGGAGGAAGCAAGGACATGGTGAAAGTTTGAATGACTGTAATGTGAAGGCTGAGACTGGATATTACTTGGCAGGAAGCGACGGAGTGGAAAGAAATTGAAAGGAGGAAAGGACTCTTCCGGAAGGAGACTTAGCACTGAGATAAGAAACTTGAGATGTGGTAAATCAGTATTTCTATGAAAGAAAACATGATTGCACTGAATGGACAGGAAAAGACTGACAAAGAGTCTTGAGAGCAAATTAGAAAGAGCTACAGAAATAGCAAAAGCATTTGCACTTGTTAGTGAAGAGCTGGAGAAGAAGTAGTCTGAGGAGAAGGAGAGGAAAGCAACTGCTCAGAAGCAAGGTTGGAGGAAATGGTCAATGAAGGACACATATCCCTCTGTGCTCAAAAGGGAACGCTAACAGTAGCAAAAAACATCTTTAGACTGTGTGTACCTGTCACCTGAAACTTGTTAACAATTTCATAGTGTACAGGCATTTGTTGCACAATATTGATTTCCCTCTTTTCCTTTTTTTTTAAAGCAAGAGCAGAAATACCATAATCCTAATGAGATGTTTCTCATATTAGTAAAGAAATTATTAATCAGGTAGGGAGAAATACATACATGCAGGTGAGGTCTAATGCCTGATTTCCTGCATGCTCTGAACCCTTCTTGGACAACAATTATTCATTTCCATCTCAGCTTTTATTATCACATCAGAACATCCCTTATATGCAAAGTGATCTTCACTACAGTCCCATGAGATGTGTGTATGTGGGGTTATCAGGACCCTCTTCTTCAGGTGAAGACTTTAAGCCTGAAAGCTTAAAGACAAAAGTACTCACTGGTTCTGAGAAGTTTAGGAATTGGTTTCCAGAGCACAAACTTTTTTTTCACAGCACTCTGTCTGGCAGTTTCCCCTCCAGAATCTGCCTTATGTTTTGGCTGGGGCACCAAGAAGTTCACCAATGACCCAAATTTTTATCAAGCTCACTTCACAAAACACAGTCTTGCCCCTATTAGAATTAGAAACCTTGCTCTTTAGTGTACCCACACATCATAACTTCTGACAGAAAAGGAAAAATTTGGACTCAGACACCAGGAGTCTAGCCTGGAGGTATGAAGTCATTCATGTTGCTTTCTCCCCTCATCTTCGTAGTTCTCTCTGTAGTTTCCTCATTCTCTGCAGGTACTCTGACTTTTCTGTTCCTTAAGTATTCGTTGCTACAAATCACTGTGAGGTGATAGAATGTTTTGGGTTAGAAGGGACCTTAAAAGTCATCAGGTTGCTCAGAGCCAGATCCAACTGGACCTTGAATGTTTGCATGGCTGGAGCTTCTGCCATCTCTCTGGGCAACCTGTTCCAGTTTCATCACCCGCATTGTAAAAAATTTCTTCCTTATAGCTAATCTAAATCTACCCTCTTGTAGTTTAAAACCATTACCCCTTGCCCTACTGCAACAGGCCCTGCTAAAAGGATTGTTTCCATCATTCTTATAAGCCCCCTTTAAGTATTGAAAGGCTCCTGTAATGTTTCCCTGGAGCTTTCTCTTCCCCAGGCTGAACAACCCCAACACTTGCATGCTGCATATGAACTGCATGGTAGCACCTTACGCCCCCTAAACCGACCCAAAGTTCCTTGTCAGGCACTTGAATAAACACCCAGGCATCCCAAGTACACCTCCTCAGATTGCTCTGTGACTTTCTCAAAAATCCCCCGTGTATACACATTTTACGCAGAGGATCTGTCTAAGCAGGTGTAAAGAACTGTCATATTTGGAAACTTACTGATCTTTGAAAATATCTGTTTACTGCTCATGAAAACACCTGCAGAGAAGAGCACTGGATTTAAATAACATGCTTTTATTTTCACTAGTGACTTTTCTTCCCTTATGCTTCTACTAAATACCTACCAAGCAATAACTATAAGTTCACCAGGGCCCAGACCACCCCCACACACATGATATGATGATCCTTACTGGTTACTGGGCATTTGTCTTCTCCTCCTTTACTGATCAACTCAGGCTGTGAGCTGTGATGCCACCCACCAAACAGTGTCCTCTTCCAACAAGGCTCTGTGCCACCAGAGTCACACAGGTTAAGAGGCACCTGAAGAGTTCTCGTTCCATTTTGTTCCCTGTCAATCTCTGCTTAGAAAACCATAATTCCTCTAGCCCTAAATCTACATTAAACAAGGTTATTATGACTGGAGGCTGAAAATTCACACTTGGTGACCTGAGTCAGGTTGTTATTTCTTCTGTCACCTCTGAATGCATTCTGTGCTAGCAGATGAACTTTTTACCAGGAGCTTCTGGTACTATGATACAAACATGCAGAGACACTGAGTAAATATTTCTAAAATGGCAAGAATGTTTTACTGTTCGTCCAGTCATAAAATGTTTTCAGGAATTAATGTCTGTGTTTGCATCATTTGGACAGATTTTGCAGGAAATGGATAACTCTTGCTTTAATTTTTCTCTGCATTGTTTCTGATTAGGTCCAGGAAGGTCATTAATTCAGCTTAGCCAATTAAATTTCAAGGAACTGCATCTTTCCTCCCTGAACCAGAGTAATTACACTGCTGCAGCACTGGCTGTGGTCATCCCTGCTAATAAAAGCCTGGAAAATGCAGTCACAAAATCCTTGTTGATGATACAACGCGTAGGAATCCAGGAATTTATACACTTATTCACACGGAGAAACACATTCTGACTTTTGCTTTTCTTTTGCTGAAGGTATTTAAAAAAAAAAAAAAGAGAACTCAAATCTCTAAGCCCTCCCCTTGCACCAGGGCAGCAGAACAAACCTAGGGCTCATAGTTAACCATGAGAATGATTTAAGGCAAGAGCCAAAACTGGAGAAAGCACATCTGATCACTTCACTTCCTCTTCTGCACCACTTCAGTGTTTCTTTTCTTCAACTACTCTCTTTCCCCATCTCCATTTGGGATACACTGGGAAAAGCATAAAAACCAAAATGATTGAAATGAGCACAAGCACAGAAAGAAAAAGCAGCTGCAAGAGGGCGAATCAGTCAAAGTAAGTACACCAGAAGGAAAAGAATTCAAAGGGCATATTAGAAATTATGACATGAATCCAGCTGATGTGTGATTTATCATTTGGGCATTTCACCATTGCAGCTGAGAGTCCTTCACTGAATGAATTGTAAGTGTTTGGGTACAGTATCTGTTACCATATGGGAAAGGAGATCTTTTGAAAATGGGCCTAGTTACTTTACAGCTGATAGTTTCTCTGGAATAAAAATAGCCAGTGTAGGGGAAGGTATCACGAAGAGTGGCAAAAAGCAGGGACCCGTGGGTGTAAGCCTGAAGGACTGGTGGAGAAGCTGCTCTCTCTGCTTCAGCAACCTCCTTCCAAGGTGAACATATGCTGTGCAGCCCTCAAAAAAGCAAACAGCTTGTGGGAGTTGGTTTTTAAGTCAGAATAAAAGAAGCTTTAGCAAACCTTCCCTGTCCGCAGTGTAAGTGCACAACCTCCCTGTTGGTCTATGGCCCAAAAGGCTTCTCAGTGAATCACCACCCAGGGCTAAGAGAAGCTAGAGGCTCTGGCTGAGGGTTCAGCAGATTGGGTTAGAGGAAAGTGAGGTCTCCAAATGAAGGCTTTTTAAAATGCAATTTGAATGTCCTTGAGTCTCCTCAGGATTCAACTTTCTCACCTTCTTCACTGAGCCTTGCTTCTACTGATGCTCTGTGTAGCCAGGTTGATGTTGCCTTGGGTTCAACTAAATGCCCTGCCATTTCAGCTCTGACACGCTAGGGACATATCCTTTGGCATCGGTGATTTGTTATTTTGTCTAAGAAGACTTCTCTGGGAAGACTGAGCTTTTGGACATCCATTTTGGACATGAATGGTTTCATGAAGGTAACCAGGCTGCGAAGGTGACTGTCTAGATTATGGGGCAAAGCTGAACAGAATAAGCTCTCATGCAGGATCTTTCTGAACTGTCACTTGCCACCTGAACTCCAGAGAGAGAATGGAAGATGATGCTTGGAACTTAATACTGCACTGCTTGTCGACCTCAGTTTAAGGAAATACTATCTCTTAAGACAGTTCACTGTTCTTGCTAAAAGCTTTATTTGAACCCTTTAAATGACCAAGTCTTTCAGAATAGACCCATACATCACTGGCAAGTACAGATGTCACATAAAGCAAAGCTGGTGGTTGAACTTGGATCAATTTTCTAATTCACTTCATGCTGTCAAAAACTTGATGATGAACTGGTATATGTCTGGGTCTGAGCTGGTCATCTAGACTTTCTTTATAGAGAGAAATGGGGTCTTCTATGCTGTTATTCTCTAATCCTGAAGTCAATATCTAAAAGTCAGATGAATCAACACCTAGAATTGTCTCCTTCAAATGGAAGGAATTTATTGTGATAAGCTCAGACGGAAGTACTTGTATTACAAATGTCTCAAGCGAGGTGAAATGAAGCTTTCTATCTATTTTTCTTTCCTGGACTGTCCTGTAGAAGACTGAGAAGCTTTCTATAGAGGAATTAAATCCCTACCTTATTTCTAATTGCTTTAACTCTATTGGGACATGTTTCCTGGATTGTCTGTGTGAGATCATTGGTTGTCAAAGCAATAAGATCTTAATTCTGAAGAGTGCTCAAATCTCAGATATTTTAAATTATGTTCTGCAAGTAGCATGATGCAGTTTATCTTGAACACCACCTTGTTAAATTGCTATTGGTGGTCCATATTAACCAAAAACTATTCACTATGTCAGCTCTTCTGTGATAAGAGAAGTACTGAAGAAAATTTTGATGCTTTCCTCCACGGGAAGACAAAACCACAATTCAATCAAGAGCAGGTGGGAAGGCTGTGTTATGTCACAAGATGTTATGCCCTGCAATGAGGAACATATATGCTGTAGTAGGTCATGCTGGTGGTGAAGTAAGGTGGTTACAGGCCCTCTGAACTTTCCCTTCTCTCCATCCAATAAATCCACACCTGCTTTACTCTCATCAACGGGAAGTCAATCTGAATGAGACCTGCTATCAAAATGCAGTGTGCTATTCATCAATTGCCTTAGGGGAAATACTGCTTCTTTCAGGGAAGGAATAATGTCTGTCATACGCTTGTCTTTATACGTAACCTATTCACCCCATACTCAGACAAGGGAAGTGTTAGTCTACCTGTTCCAACTTCCAAGATAGGCCACTGTGGCACTCTGGTACCCTATTGCACGCAGTGATTATAATCTGATATGAAGCATTATAACCTTCCACAAAAATACTAACTTTCCCTGCAGGTTTTTAATCAGTTCTGTGTCATTTTCCAAGGCATACACTTATTCTTTTTTCTCACAAGCAGCATTTGTATGACATAGAAGTCTAAGCAGGTAAAAAGCTGGGACAAACAATGGGTAATTATAGAGGCATTTAGCTGTCAGACAGATGATCTAGGTTGCAAAACTCCGGACATTCAGTTGATATGGTGATTTGGTTTTCTTAATATTTTTAGAAACGAGGGTACAGCATGTAGAATATGTACTAGAAGATGAAACAAAGCTCTACCTTCCTGGAATAAACAGAAGTCATGTGGAATGTTAACTAAATTGTTCTTGCTTTCTTTTTTTTTTTTTTTTTTCCTCTTCTGCAAAGGAAAAAAAAGCTTTTTTCCTGCTCTCCTAAAAATAAAAGATTGATGAAAACGATGCATGACATGCACATCAGGAAAATGCACCCTGACATTTTTGCACAGAATATGCGTTGCATGTTGACAGATTTTTGCTTTAAAACTGACAGTTTTGGTGCAAGCTGTTCCTGCCATGACTATAGGGAATAGATAGCAAAAGGGAAAAGTATAATTTACACTATGCACACTTGAAATGAACCTGACAGGCTACAAGGTGGCTCAGTTGTTCCATGTAAAGGTACCATAAGGTATCTAAAACTAGTTCCCTTGCTCTTTATAGAACAACATTCCCAAACATTATACTTGTAATGTGGTGAACCGGTAACAGGAAAATCACTGGTCTCTTTACAGATTTTTACATATACTTGAAAAGTATTGGTGTGGACCAATGAACTAAAGTCTTTGTGAGATTCCATCTCTTTCCCCAAATACTCATAGTGCAAGACCAGATTTCCTTAAAAAAATTACATGAAACAAGACTGCTTATTTATGAAAAGATTAACAAAGGTGACCATGCTGTGTCTGCATAGTTCTAAAGACCTTTTACAAGAAATAAAAGTAGTGGCAGTACTTGTAGCAAATTAAACATTTGGCTGCACAAAATGTATATCTATTAATTTTAAATGAGAGTACATCCAAAAAAATCTTTCTTGTTGTATAAAGGTTATCATCAAAGATATAATGTATTCAAATTCCATACAAAATGTCATTTTACTAATAAATTCCTTATGCTTTGAAATTTCAAAGAAGTGGAAAGATCTTTAAAAAGCAGTGATTAAATATGTAAATGCAATCCTTGCAGCCTTTTTTAAAAAGAGAAATGTACCTTTTAGAAACCTATCTGCAGTGAAATCCTACTTTTTTCTCATCTTATTTTTCTTCTTCACCTCTTCTATTTTTAATGATGGATCGCTGTACAGTAGGCTGAACACCACACAGCTTCAGTCTTCCTTATTTAGATTAATCTAGGGAGAACATTAGATTTCTAATCTTGGGCAGTCTCACTTCCATTCTCCCTTTGCTTGAGGGCTTACCTGCTGTCACCTCAAGCTAGATCCTTTCTCACTTATTCACATGAACCAGAGACTTTCATGAGACTGCCAAAATAAATAAGACCAGCAGGATATGACCCCTTATTTATTTCAGTAACAGTTTTCCTCAGTGTAACCACTACACAGAATGACAGTAGGGCTCTGCTCTTCACACCCACTAGTTTCTAGAATTACTTGATTTTTGTTTTCTTACAGCATGAGCTATTTAGTAAGAGCTGGGTAAGTTAGGCATATTATCATCCAAACCCAACTCAGTTTTGAGGTATTTTTGTTTTCCTTGGCACTATGGTCTGCTGGTATCCTGCTCAAGTAGTAGTAGTAGAAGAAAAAGAAGACAAAGGAGAAGGAGAAGATGAAGGAGAAGGAGGAGAAGAAAAAAAAGAAGATGAAGGAGAAGAAGACGAAGAAGACGGAGAAGAAGACGAAGGAGAAGAAGATGAAGCAGAAGAAGAAGACGAAGGAGGAGGAGGAGGAGGAGGAGGAGGAGGAGGAGGAGGAGGAGGAGGAGGAGAAGGAGAAGAAGGAGAAGAAGAAGGAGAAGAAGAAGAAGAAGAAGAAGAAGACGACAACGACAACGACAACGACAATGACGACGACGACGACGACTCCATATTCAGAGAAGCTCGTATTCACTGGCTAGTGTGAGACACATAAAAAAGGTGGAGCTCAGCTCTATCCTTTGGTCCTCATTCCATGTGAGTGCCGGAAATGAGTCCTGGAGTCACACAGGAGTAAGCTAAGATTAGAGTCATGAAATAACTTAAATGCCCCTGTAACAGCTTGGGATCCTCAAAACCTCAATTTTGGGCTCTTTTTATTGGAAATTAATATTTCTCTGGACCATGAACTGTATGTGTACTCTACTAATCCAGAGATCCTCCTCCACCAAGGTGGCTCAGCAAGCCACTCTGGTCAAGACATGCAGTTGTGAGCAGCAGCATTGAAAGAAGTGATGGGGCTGGAGTTACATCTGGCCACTTTTCACTTTTCACCTTTAAAGACCCTAAGGCTACGTAGTAAAGGCAAGCAGGGCATGAGGGAAGACTGAAATGGGGCAGCAAGGTATTGTAAGTCAAGCAATAGCAGAGACTCCTGGCATTCTATCTGGTTTCTTTGTTTAATCCTAGAGCAGTGGTTCTCCATTTTCTTTAAGTAGCCCATACAGAGTCTGACACCTTCTCCTTGCTGAAAGGGACACAGGAAGAGCATAATGAGCCCCCCCCATGCTCTCTCTCCCTCCTCTGTGCACTTTACTGGAACTGCTGTGCAAAGTCTCCCAGTACTGACGCTGCCCCTTTGTACCTTCCCCACAATCAACAG
This sequence comes from Trogon surrucura, assembly GCA_020746105.1. Lineage (NCBI taxonomy): Eukaryota > Metazoa > Chordata > Aves > Trogoniformes > Trogonidae > Trogon > Trogon surrucura. The sequence goes on from CM036617.1 coordinate 187,853,259, forward strand.
TGGAGTAACTGGAGCTGGGCTGTGAGGCTGTGACACTGCAGAGGAGGGAGGAGGTGAGGCGGACAACACAGCTGGTCCAGGGTGTGCAAGGAGAGACTGACACTGGACAGGCATCCCTGACTTTGGCCTTTTCCTTATGCATCTGGTCAATATGCAGTGCTCCATCTTGCTGAAAAGGCAGAAGTAGGGCTAGAAAAGCTGCTGCTGACTATCCCCGTTTCTATGTTCAGTGTGTCTTACTGCCAGGGGAGACCCTCTGCCAAGGAAGCTGCTGCTAGCCTTGAACAGCAAGCAGCAGTAGGAATGTAAATTCTCTCCCAGTCTATCCCTCTCCCACAGGAGATGATACAATTTGGGGGCAGCTGAAACTTTAGATCAGCCATCTGCTTCTGCAAAGCTCTGAGAAAGAGACTGGTCAAAAACACAGATGACAGATCACTACAAGACAGAAATGTGCTGAGCAATCCAAAAGAAAAGTTTCTCTCCCAAAACCAGAATGCAATAATGATTCTGGAGAAAGCAAGGCTGTGTAGTAAACTGTTGGAAAATGATACTCTGAATTATGTTGACGTGTGGAATAATTATGAGTTGGAGAGCTAGAAGTTCTCACTCCCCACTTTTCTGAGCTCAACCATTACAGTAGTTTCGTCTTGACTACCTTCTCCAAGAGGACTAGAGATCTTCCATAGTCACTACCTCCCCCACAGCACATTACTCAGAGAGCAGAGTTACTGTGTCTCATAGCCTAGTATTCAAAAGCATCTTCAACGTGCTACTGATTTGTTGCAATCTATCATGAACGCATGCCAGGAGGAGATAAAAAGAAGTAGGAGCGGAGGGGAAAGAAAGAAGAGATGCTTATTGTCATGGAAACATTCCCCCTCTGTATTGCTGGCCAGCACTCACAGATGTGGTTTACCAAACAGTGGGGCAGACCTACAGAGTCCGTGAGCAGTGGCACATGTGACTTGGTGTGTGGTGGACTGGGTATCTGCAGTTTTGCTACCATTGTATGGCTACAAGTACATTGCAATCAATAAACTACTTGAGCCCAGTACTCCAAGACACTTGACGAAACCTGGATACTCTGCTGCTGATGAAGACAAATGTAGGATATCTGCAGAGAGCAAAATCTGCTTTGAGGCCGTTCTGCATTCTAATGGTTGATTCTGAGTAATGTATTTTCTGACCTTGAGCTTTGCATTTATTTTTGAAGAAGCTGGAGAATCAGTTTCAAATTATTGGAAGGATAGTTGTAATCTCCATTTTCTTCCAAGTGCATTGCTTTCAATTCCCATCTGTCCTTTCAGACACCTCTTCTATTAAATGGTCACAGAAGATGAATAACAGTGGTGTGAATTCTTCACAATTGCATTACATGTTATTCTGCTCTTTATTAATGTTCTGTGTTGTTTTATTTACGATAACCTTGTGAACAGTGAGATGAGATGGCATCCACATGGTTCCTACATCCAGCTGAAAAACGACACAAGTGTATTATTAACATATAAGGATGGGAAAAACAATGAAAAGCAGGAACAAAGGAGGAAAAGTACATTTTTAAAATTAGGTCAGAAATTAAAGGGAGGCTGTTGCTGCTATGTGTTTGGATAAGCTCTTTCTTAGTTGCCAAGGTTTTAAAGATCTATTTGTGTAATTCATCTCATTGTCAGAAGTTTGCACGCTTCTCTTGCAACACTTACTGTATGCTAATATGTCTTTTTCTAATGGATTTTATTCAGAGTTATTTAATACACACAAAAACACTGCAAATTTTGTATTGCCTTTACTGGCTCCAAATACAGTGCGTCATAGAGAGCATTAAGATCAAGAGAAGAAAGGTCATCCTTCTACTGTACGTTTGTTTCATAGATTGGACTATTCCAGCATTTTTACTATTAGAGTGACACAGTCCATGTTGCTTTTTTGAAGTCTCTTAACAGTGTAGTAAATATTCCCTAGGTAAGGAGTATATAGTAGTTGATTAAACCATTTTCTAGATATGTAATAAAATATTAAGTCTATTACATGTGAAACTTATGTTCTGTATGACTTCCCTGGCTGCTTTAGAAGACTTTCAGGTTATGAAACCTGCTTCACCTCGTGGTTCCTGGTGGCAATGACAGAAGGACATTTGCAATTTTAATACAAGAATTGTGCCTCTGCAGATCTATTCTGGGTGCGGGTTCCTCTTTCCTTTTCCACAGCACACACAGGCATTGATTTGGCTCCAGCTGGCTCTCCCTCCATTTAGCACAGTATTGCCACCAAGTCCAACGATCAAAAACCACAGCTCAGATGCCAAAACTCTGAACATTGCTTACATCAGGATTTAAAAAAATAAATATTTCAGGTATCTGCTCATTTCCTTTTTCACGTCAGTGTTTAGGTGCATCTGAGTCATATTTTCAAGCTTTTATCTTTGAACATGAGTGACGAATGCTTTTCTTTTTTCTTTTTTTTTTTTTCTTTAATGAAAGCCGACAGTCTCGTGCAATTGCCTACTGTTAGCAGTGGCCTTCAGAAAAACAGCAAACAACCCAAGAGTCAAAGTAAAATATGAGTGCTGCTGAGACAGCCATCAAAACTTCTCTGCTTTTCAGGCTTTTCATGGGGAAACTGCATAATCATGAAGGGTGAGAAAAGGTATTAGTAAGTCGTGCAGGGCTTTATGATGGGAGTAAGAGGTACAGGCACAGAAGCTTTCTGATGAACAGAAGGCACAGAGTAGAAAATATGTTTCTGTCAGAGCCATCTGTTGTGGATCTCCCCAGGCTCAGCTGTGGATACGGGTGGAGGTCTCTGTAAGATGATGGAAGAATTATCTGTTGGTAGGATTGGAAAGTTATGCTACCAGTAAATGTAAATCCTGGTATTCTTGGATGAGAAGGTCTACATATTCTGCTATAGGGTCACTATATCAACCAGAGATGATCCTCCTTTGAACTCAGATCCTTACAGAGTTACAGAATAACTGGCTGTCACAAAATATCTTTGATTGGGTGATTATAAATCAGTTAAAATAGGTCTGTAACTAAGGTTTTGGGTTCAGAATAGCAATTTTGTGTGTGTGTGTGAAATAAGGCTCAGCGGAGTGAGGAGCTCAAGAATTTCAGTGTGAAGGAGGCGTGGAGTTAATTTAAGGCCAAAGTGTGTATTATTTAAGAGTTTTCTTGTGTATTGCATGCACAAGGGGAAAATGGTAGGAAAGGAAACTTGACCTGCCTGGCAAAAATAAGCACCCACAGAAAGTGTTTACGAGTAAGAAGAAATCTGCCTCTAACAGAAAAGGAACTGACAGTTAGGAGAGCTAGGTCTCAAAGGTCAGAAAATGCAGAGATAAACTGAAAACATTCAAAAGCCTCACTAAGCTGCAGCTCTTGAAAAAAAAAATAAAATAAATAGCAGAAGATATTATATCCTCTGAAATAAAAAGAGAACAAGAAGGTGAGAAGTGCAGGAATGCTGACTGACAGATAGAAATGAAAGGTTAGTCTAAGTATGGCCAAACACTGAATGAATCCCATTCCCAGGATCTGGGAAGGAGACAGCACTGGGATGTGAGTGAGGGTGGCAGGTTGATGGAATGCAGCCTTTCCTGAGGCAAAAAGCAAAGAGGAGGGCACATCCACACCACACACTGCGGTCAGGTGTGAAGCAGCTCCGCGGCTACTGTGTCCTGGCCAGGTGGGAGCCCGGTCTGGAGCTGGCACTGCCGAGTGACATTGGTGCTGTGCTGACGAGAGATAAGATGTCCTCCTGCCAGGGCATGTGGCTGAGGAAAAGCAAACATGGCTCGCATTTCCACCCAGCACCGGTTGGCACCTCACCCAGTTTCGAGCTGTCTTTAGTAAAAACCTCAAATAAGGCTGGCTTCATCGCCCGCTTGGAGATGTGGGAAACTCGGTTCCAGTCTGGGCAAGCAGCTAGCGAGTGACACTTCCCCACTCCCAAACTGCGAGTTAGGCAGATGGCCTTAAGCAAACAGAAATTTTATCGTAGGGTTTAAACATATTGAGAGGGGAAACCTGAACAATCTGCTACAAGCAGGGCAAACGCTGCAGATAATTTGCTTGCAATAATCCTCACCTCATCTTCTCCTCCACTGCTGTACTGGGTGAGGCGAGAAGTGCTTGCAGGCTGCCAGACTGGTGCATAAAATGGGGCGGTGTGGGGCCCAGAGACCCGATGCTTCCCTGCTCTACAGAAACTAAGGCAGCTGCCTATGTATTAAGAACTCCGCAAGTCCCGAGCTGTTGAAGCCCTCCTGCACATGTATCTGAAAGGCTCCTTCGTCCAGCTAAGAAGCTGACAGATGTGGGAACCAGTCCCTTTTGGTGGATGAGCACATAGAATCATAGAATCATAGAATGTTAAGGTTGGAAGGGACCTCAAAAGATCATCTAGTCCAACCTCCCCACCAAAGCAGGATCCCCTAGGACAGGCCACACAGGAACACGTCCAGGTGGGTTTTGAAAGTCTCCAGAGAAGGAGACTCCACAACCTCTCTGGGCAGCCTGTGCCAGTGCTCCGTCACCCTCACAGTAAAGAAATTTTTCCTCATGTTGAGGCGGAACTTCCTATGTTCTAACTTAAACCCATTATTTCTTGTTCTATTACTGGGCACCATGGAAAAGAGATTGTCTCCTTCCCCTTGACACCCACCCCTCAGATATTTGTATATGTTAATAAGGTCCCCTCTCAGTCGTCTCCTTTCAAGGCTAAACAGCCCCAGTTCTCTCAGTCTCTCTTCATAGGAGAGATGTTCAAGTTCTCCTCCTCGTAGCTCTCCGTTGGACTCTCTCCAGTAGGTTCCTGTCTCTCTGGAACTGGGGAGCCCAAAACTGCACATATCTGATGTCACTGCTCAGCAGTCCTGCTCCCTCTGCTTTCTAAGTCTGTCCTCAGGCTGCAGCTGTACCCTGCTTCCGGCACTGCCTGGCCTTCAGCCTTTCCTTTCCCAAGAATCCTTCCCTCTGTGCCCCAGCATTCATTTGTTTTGGAAAAGCTGGAAGGACAGGCAGGATCTAGATGGATTCCTTGCCAGTACAGGGAGATTTTTCTGAACATTCTTTCCCATCATTGAGAGTCTCTCAGGGTCTTTGAAAGCCCCCAATACTATTGAACCTGCGTGTCTCAAACTTATTAAAGATTTAGTGAAGAAAAGGCCAAAACCAAAAGTAGGACTGAGTGGTGTCCCAACATTACTTCTTTCTATCCTGACACCTCACCTGCTCCTCAGGAGATTCTGACAGAGTGCTTGTCTTGTGCTGGCACCTCTCCTGCTGCCACCTCCGGGGAGAAACATGCTGTTTCATGGCAAGAGCGAAAGAAAAAAAAAAAAAAAAAGAGTGGAGGAGGGAGATAGAGATAATCACAGCTCAGTTGGATTTTGTCCTATGCAAACCCAAGAAAAGATTTCAGGGAATAAATAGAGATGAAAAAGCAAATGAAAAGTGGACTAAATCTATCTAGATTTAAGAAAAGTGTTGAGAGAGGGTGTGCCTCACAGGAACTAATATTTGATTAAGAGATGACAGAGAATTAATTCTGACATTGTAGAACAGAGGAGGCTGCTGGATTACAGGAGTAGAGAGCAATAGTTACATTCCTTGTGAGGGCAGCCTTAGGCCCAGCCTGGTTTGATGTTTTCCTTTGTGACCTTGGTGCAAGAACTAGATGTGCACTTGCAAAATCTGCAGATGATACAAAGCTGGTACGTACAGCTAATACAGACCAGAGGAAGACTTGATTATTATGCAGGAAAAATTAGATGACCTTGTGGAACAGCAGAATAGATACAGCATGAAATTTAATAATCCGAAGTTCAAAATCATGCCCTTGAAGACTAATTACCAGAACTTTTGCTGTAGGAAGGGGGTTCATGAACCAGAGGAAGGAGAGATGAACAACTTGATTGACCATAGGATGGCCATAAGCCCCTCTGTGCTATGTGGCTGTGAAAACAGCTAATGATGCTCCACAAAGTACCTGGTGTGAATTTGCAGCAGAGTTGGGAAGGAATTAGTAGCAGGGTAAAAGGTATTTGGCTCAGAAATTCATATGTGTTTCTACTCACCTGCGTTCAAAACACTCTTTAAACAAATGCAGAGGAAGTACAAGTAGGAAAGGACAGATGGGGGTAGCAATGATTACCATTTCTGTGTTGTGTGCCCTTTATTCTCCTCCCTCCGAACAAGCTTTCACACAAGATTTGCTACTCTCTGTTAATGTTGTCCTTATTGAGTTATTCCCATCCTCTGAGGGATACTCCAGTCACATGAACAGGTGAAGAAATGAATTCCCCTTTCCACTGATGTATAATTTCATTATGGGGGAAGAGAAAATGTCTACCTTCCTTTCATTCATTAGAGGCTGGCTACACCACGATATTAAGGCAAGCACGTAGAGTCTTCCTGTAGTCCTGGGAAATCACCTGTAGCCTCTTCACTTGCTCAGGGCTGAGCTGACCCACAGGGCTGAGCAGGAGTGATGGGGATTCCAGCAGTGTCCAGGTTGTGGGGCTGGGTATGGGCAATGGCAGCTCAGTACCCAGGGTCAGGTCCATCCACGTGCTGCCCTGTCCCACAGCCCTGCTGCTGAGGTGTCTCCTTCTTTGCTGGACTGTGCTGAGCTGCTCCACATTTGCATCAGTGCAAGGGAAAAGAGAGATTCGAGCCTCGTGTAAGTTTTTCAGTGCAGCTCTGGCATTTTCCCCCTCTTCCTTTTGTCATTCATGTTTTCTGGACCCATTTGGGGTCAGAAAATGGGAAGGAAATTCTTCTGCGGATTGGCCAACGGGAGCTTCAGCAAACCTCCTCTCATCAGCGCTGTAATCTGTGAAAAATATCTTGCAATAAGGACAGGCTGTTCATTTTCCTCTGCACACAGTTTGGCTCGCCCTGTGTAAGCAGAGGCTATCTTTAGCATGTCGTCGGTCTTTTTTATGAAGAGATATAAAAGCTCCCGCAGCAGGAGACCTCTGGCTCTGAGACTGGGTGAAGGAACGAGGCTATGACAGACTGTTTAGCTGGCCCCACCATTCAGAGCCATCTGCTTGCCAAGATTTCTCAGCTATGAAGAGAGAGGCAGACACTGCCCTTCTCAGCAGTGGTATGTCACCATATGTATTGAGCACTACTCAGAGACTAGGAAGGGTTCAAATAAAATGAAACTCAAACCATTTAAATAGATGAACAGAAGATACTTCGTACTATCTGCTATTTTAAACCAGTACCTCTAGTTGTAAATAAGCAGCAAAATGTAGTAATTCTCCTCTCCCAAATGCAAATCAGCAAGGCTCTCCCACAATTTGTTCAGACCCCATTAATGAGTATAAGCAGTTTAAGCAGTTTGTTTTACGGCCGTATCTCTGCAGTTCCTTATGCTGAACATAATTTGCTTTCCTGTTGCTAGCTTTGCAACAAGTCCCAAGAGTTATTTACAGACACCTTAGTTTTATCTAATTTAACAGCTTTGTGTTGTCAGCAGTTTTGCCATCTCATTGTATTCCCTCTCTTCCTGGTCATTAATAAATAGAGGGGGCTGGAGAAAGAGTGGAATTAATCCTAGCAGTGATCCTCTGGCACAGTCCCTATGGCATCACACTCTTACCAGCCTTCATCCCGACCATCTGCCATTCATCCCCATCCTTTTCTCTCTCTTTAACCTGTAACAAAGACCTTATCTCCTACCCCAGGGTTACTGAGTTTCCTTAAAAGCCTCATGTGAATGATATTATCAAATGCATATCCCATGATTCTCTTTTAGTCAATATTTTGCTAACTCTTTATAACATTTAAACAGGTTAGGAAAGCACAATTTATCCTCACTGATAAGTATATCAATATATCTCTCCTGATCTGTGCTGATTTGCAATTTATTCATCTTGATTTTTTTCTCTCGCTCCTACATAGCATCTGTAGGTGTTTTATAACCGTTTTAAACAGTTTTATCACTTATTTTCCCCGTTAATGAATTAATATTCTCTAGATTTCAGTTCTGAGGGTCAGTCTTAAAAGCTACTTTAAAGATTGCTACAGTATTGGCCATTTTCCAGTTATCCAGCAGAGTGGCTGTTTTAATGATGAATTACATACCTTTAATGACAAATTACGGTAGGCTGAAATTGTGCTGCATTCTTAGGATTTCCTAAGAATCTCTGATGAATTCCATTTGGTGCCATGAATTATCTGAACGTGTATTTCTGGAGTTGTTACATCACTGATATTTCAAATATCTTTTATCCAACAGGGCTTTCACATCATTACATGTAACTTCAGAGTAAAGATTCACTCCTTGCTCTTCTTTTGTGACACATAAATAAATCATTTACCTTTGCTGCAATCTTTTCTCACTCTGTGTTTTCTTCCTTTGTGCTTAGCAGCCTAGTAAGCCTATGTACAATAGTCAGCTTTCCATATATGATTTGATTGCATCACTTATTTGCCATCATGTGTTTGCCTGGTTTTGTGTACTTTCTGAGCTTCATCTTACTGTACGAGTTGTATTGCCTGCCAAATTTTTCATTGCTTGAACTGGGTATTCATTCCTGAAAGATGCTTTGGAGATCAAAATTAATCCTTGAATTTTACCATTTAATTATCCTGTGCTTTCCCTTTTTTCTTCATTCTAAACTGTGGTTATAAATAGCTTCCGCTCCCAAGTTATGAATCACATACGAAAAAAAATTTCTCTGGAAGAAAAAGCCCTGTTTTAAGTGCTGATATTTTATTTTAAAAATGCTGATATTTTGCTTAAATTATTCAGCCTGATTATGATTCCACTCACCAATACTTGTAATTCTACTAGTTTCCAGGGAAATACTCATGTAAATAGGGATATCGTAATTATTCTCACCCTAATTATTGTACTTGGGACCACAGTCTCTGAACCAAACCCTGTCGCTGCTAAGCTAATGAGCTCCATTACACCTAGTATTTCTCCAGGCTTAATCATTTTGATCCACAGGTATGTGGTGTGTTTACAGCAATGGATTTTCTTTTCTAGGATCTAGAATTTCTGTGCTAACAGAGTTTCCCACACATACCCTGAGGTCCCCCTCAATGGTTTAGGTGGCACACTTCAACTCCTACCTTTATTCCCCTCTAAAAACCCTGATGTTCTGCTTTGAGCTAAACAGAACCAACTCCGCTCAATGATTTTACTTTTCATCTAAGACTCTTCTGAGAGAGATAGCATGTGATCATCACTGAATATCTTTTTATATTCCCTTCTAATAAAGTTATTTGTTCACAGTGGCTTCATTTCTTCCCAACTTGGTCCTGGTTTCTCAAGCATCAGTAGCCTTCCCCTCCTGTATCTCTGTACCTTTCTGTTCCTTACACACCTGTGATTTAGCATGCCTGGCTCCTGAGTCTTCCTTCTCATCCAAGAAGAAACTGCTGATGTTATTTTAGATGTTTAATTTATTTCTCAAGGTTACACTGCTGTTAGAATTCAAAATCGAGAATGCAAGGAATTCCTGGCATCTATAATTGTTTTTCCATCCCTGGTTAGGTACTAAAGCTATTGACTGCCATCTGTCCCCATTAACAGTCTAACCCCCATAGCCAAGCAGGTATGTTAAAATCCAGGATCTCTAGCTTTACAGGTGCTTGAACAAGCAAGGGGTAAAACTATGAGTGATGTTAATGAGAAATGTCTAGTGCTCAGACTTTCAAAAAACAGATGACTTAGATTAGGACTAATCAAGCATTTTGTGGTGAAATAATTTTCTGCTAGAAATAACTCAAGAACTGGGTGCTCACTAGCAATAGAGATAAGCCAAGATGAAGCATATGTCGTAATCAGATGAAGCAGGCACTTGAACCTGGTCCTCCTAGCCCTTCATGCATTTTTGCTTTTAAGGGGACAAAGAGTGGGATCTAAAGTATGTGTTAGAATTTGTCTATAGATGTTAATTTTTAAGAAAATAAGGGCCCAAATCTTTCTCTTTCTTACATTTGTTCAAAAAAAGGAATAATGGAATTTATTTAGTATCATGTCCTGTAATGATTTACCTACATTAATTAACAGAGAATTTTATTTTTTTTGGCTTAAAAAGCAATCATAGTCATACAAATTTTAAAATGAATGGTGTACATTTACACTCTGGAATTGCTGATAAAAATATATTATCAGATTGTTAGTTCTGGCTCTTTGAAATTCTTCTTTCTTTTAAAATAACATCTATAAGACTATCCCAATGAAGTGTGACCAAGGCTCAGCGTGCATCTTCCTCATGATGCAAGTCAGGTGTCCCTTCAGCTTCAGGCAGATTTGGTGAGACTGCCACTGGGCATGGCCAGTCTCTCCAGTGAAGCAGAGTTCAGAAATCCCCAGGCTTTGCCATGCCAGGGCTGTGCAAATTCGCTTCCTTGGATCCAGAAGCCACCCACCACATCCCAGCACCACAGCATCTGAGCTAGCAATTCTTTACAGGTCTCCCAGAAGAAATGATATGGCTTAGGTGTGTGCACCAAAGTGTAGACAGGATTCTTCACCACCCAGGCTCTTGCCTTTCTTTGACATTTTTCTCTCTAGGCAGTATAAAACTAAGTTCCTTTAAGAACTGGAGTTTGATGATGTGTTAAAGCTACTACACAATGCTGCACTACTTAAAGGTCTTCTTAATTATCTGATAGACTGATAAGATTATTGAGGCCGTTCCATTTTGCCCAATAAATATGCCTTTGGGTATGAAAACTGTACAGATCAAGTTCAAAAAGCCTATTATTTGTCAGGCAGAGTAGGAGATCCTGTGATACTTCCTCTCTAGAAATTGCAGAAGTAATTAGACTATACTAGGAACTGTTAAATTTGTACTTTGAGGTCACAAGCACATTTTAAACTATTTTTTTCCTCTCTGTACAATGCAAGAGCCAAAATCTCGCTTTGCTCCACTGAAAACTAAATGGATGTATGACAGGTATTGTTCTGTTCCACTGCAGTCCCACTCATGACACACCAGACAGAAAGGATTTCTTTGAAGTTATCTGTGCTGGATTTGGGGAAGTTGTTGATATGGCAGTTCATGCCCACAAGAAAGAAAGCAGAACGCAGCACCACAAGTGTCCTTTCTGAGTGAAGGGGGTCTGGGGATGGGGTCTAGATCTGGTTCCTGATTCCAATTGCCTGGAATCTCTCCACTGACTGCGACCACCACAGCAAGCTATAGATGTCATCCCCTAACATCTGTGTCAAACCTGTAAGAACAACACGTTCTCTAAAATGGCATCTGCTTTTAATGAAAGTAAAGCCTGGAGAATTCATCAATCCTCTTGCGGTCATTCACAAATTCTGCTGTCAAGTACGGATTTGTGTTGATTTGATTCTCATTTACTGGATTTTGTTCCCTCCTCCCCCCCCCTTTTTTTTTTTTCCTGCAGTAGGGAGTCTTCTACTCCGAGAAATCCTCTCTCCACTTCGGTACTTACTGAAAAGTAAAAATCACTAAACAGGACTGAGTTTTTAGCTAAACCCAGGCCACAGATGGAATGACCATATTATATTAGGCAGTGGAAGAACAAAAAAATTGCACCCACCTTCTTTCGGGGCTTCATACTGCAGCTAGTATTTGGCTCCAGTGAGGGCTTTGTAGGTTTTTCCCTTTATTACAGGAGTAAATCATACCAAATAAAAGTCTTTCCATGCCAGCTTTTTTATAAATATTTGTGATGGATATGCCGATCCATTTTTTAATGGGGGATAATACTTCAGATGGCAAAATGATCAAAACACAGAACACATTTAGGTGAAGGTAATTTAGCTCTAATTTTGCATAATTGTTATTGCAATCCGGACTGACAGAACTGAGATAATTAAATCCTGATCATGAACTATCCTCTTCTTACTTCATATCGTTCCACACGCCAAATACAACGCCAGCAGTCCTAGCTGACATTTTCTGTGAAAAGACATTTTTAGGCATCATAATGTGTGAAGGCTGCCAGCAGGGCAGTCTATCACTTCTACCTTACATCAAAGGGATGTGTACCCTCTTGGAGGAAGAAAATAAAGCTAGTATAAAAACCCCAAGACTCTAGCAGGGAAGGTTAATGTGAGCACCTTGCAACTCCAAAGATTCTAAGTTCAAATTTGGGAAAAAGAGAGCACAGTCTGCACTTCCAATCTTTCTCCCTTGCCCTTGAATCAAACAAGAATCTCTGAGAAAGCTTCTGAAAAATACCTTCATCTCTACCTCTCATTAATGTAATTGCCTCCATTTCTCTTTCTGCACGCAGAATGCGGTCGTAACAACCACCTTGTAATTTCCACCATTCCTGGTGCTGCTTCTCCACTGCTGACTGCAACAGTCCACTTGCCAAAGGTGCAACCTCAGGCGCAAGACGTGAAGCAACCTCCAGTGAAGATGGTATAAAACCCCAGGAAGACATGAAAGTTTAAGAGACATAAAGTGTGTTCCTTAAATAGCTGTAGCCTTTGTTTCACAGCTCTATTTTCGGATGGTAAGTAAACTCTTTTTTCTTTTGCAATTATAAGTGGGGCAATATCAAATCTGTATGAAACATTTATAACTGCAACAGAAATGAGTGATGTCTCCTCAGCTGATGCGTGCTTGAGAGGAACGCCTTCGATGCCAAGGCTTTTTAACGGGGCTGGTGCTGTCACGGTCGGGTGTGTAGCTTAGTCAGTTTAAAAGTCTCTGCTGGGCCTTTGCCAAGTGCTGCATTTAAATTCCAAGTTCTCCGAGGCTTTCCTGGTCAGAAAGGCAGAGTGCATTTCCGAGACGGGAAACCCGCAGCGCGGAGGGTGCTAATACAGGCACAAGCTCCCACCTCGGGGAGGCTGCAAGACTGCAAAGAGAAGATGAGCAGAGGAGGGGGTGTGCATGCATGTTTGTGTGCGAGGAAGGGGGAGAGAGAGAGAGCACCTGTGCAAGATAAAGCTGCTAAAGGGCAGAAAGCTTTTGGGGAGTCAGGAAGAGAAGACTACTCAAGGGGGGAGCTGTGAGGAGGCTAACGAAGCAGCAAAAAGCAAATTGTCTGCTTTGTAGAAACAAACAGATGTTTGTGCTGGAGGGAGAGGGTACCACAGAAGAAGTTCCCAGATCTGGTCAGGAAGCTGGCAAGAAAAAACAATCTAATAAATAGCTGAGGTTTATTCAAGAACAGCATCTGAGCTTTGTCCCTCGCTGTTGAAGCCATCATTTAGAAAACAAGTGAAAATGAGTTTGGTGGTCTCACCTTAGTCCCATGTGGCATTTTACACATCACAAAACAACTGTATGCTTGTTACACACGACTGTTTTCATAGATGGAAAATCTGGATCATAATGACGTAATGGTGCAGGCAGAAGTCCACCTGACGGGCAGTAACAGAAACTGCAGCAGCATAATTTCCCTGGATTTTCCCTGACTGTAACTAATAAAAGCCCTCATCCCCAGCAGTATCAAATTTACTCAAATTAAAAAGCTGCTTCTCTATGACAACAGACTATTCTCCTTGTTCCACTTCAAAAAGTATTAATTATGGAACATCATGTTTTACAAATATTTTTCTGTATAAATATGGCATTAAAGCACTATAATGTTGAGTAAACAACTATGTGTGTTTTGCAATATAAGGAAGACTCTTCTATACTCTCAGAAAAAAAAAGTTGCATCGGTGTTTTATAAGTAGGTCAGTGACAATTCCTTATGTATTTCTTAAATTCACATGGACTCTCCAGGTTCCGGCACAGGAATACATGGGTAAAACTACTGTGAATAAAATATTCATGTTTTTCTTTAAAAATAAATAGACCCAGATAAGCTGCAGTAAGAGAGGTAACACTTTCCCAGTGCAGAATTGTCATCTGCATGCTCTAAGAGCTTTACTCAGTTCAGTTTATTAGCATATAATTACTATGAGGGTAATTAATATGAGATTCCCTTTGCAATGAAATCATTCATGAATTTGTGGCTTGCAACACATCCCTTAACTCTTCACTTGGAACGAAAATTTTTGTGAATGGCAGCCATTATTCAGAAGACCTACTTTTTTTTTTAGGATCTAGTAGGGGTTTTGGTGAGAAGAGGGTTGTCAATATCATGATACTTATGTAATCCAAAAATCTTGTTTTTAAGTTACATTACAGAGCATCATAGTTGCATTACAGAGCATCATAGTTGTGTTACACAGTGTGTTTCTGCTAGTGTGACAAAAGCACGGCAGCCTCACCTGCCTGCCAGGCACCGACATCATGGCCAGGGCCATTTCCCCTTGCAGGACATTTGGACTTGGACTCAGGTCCTCAGAAAGGTCAGCTCCTCAGAAAAGTGACAGGTCCATTGCTGTGAAATTACAGGGTGTCCTTTCATTCTAGAGGTTTCACGAAGAGAAGGTTGTTTCACTATAGATGTGGTAGTACCTGTGACCAGGTGGAATTCTAAAGAAAATCACAGGAGAAGTCCCATAGCCAGTGCAAAAGATTAGCCTTGTCTTCTACAGATGTTTACTTGAGTAATTCCACCTCTAGTGTTTGGAGGGATCAGAGCTATCTTAGCTCACAAAAAGAAAAAAAAAGAAAAAGATATTTCTGAGAAATCTGGACTCAGGAGAGTCTTGAAAACCGTTGAGACGTAGAGGTTAGTATTTGGAATGAGCTTCTTTAGACAGAGACTGTGCTTGATATAAAATGTATTGGAATATTTTGCTTTCACCAATGCATAGTTACTATACATATGTATATGTTGTACAATTTTTGTAGATCTGTCACCCTTTGCCACGTGTAGGGTAGATTAGAATGAGCCTCAGTACGAAGCACATGGAGATCTCTTGGCTAAAAGACATGGTTTCCATCAAAGGGAAGAGCATTCCAGCCATTTGATGGCGTGAAAAACATTTTCTTTTAGGCATTTCCATAATATCCAAATTTAACAAGGGCATACCCAGAAACACTTATGAAACTGAATGTTTCTGGAGCAATTAGAAAGCCATTCCATGGGTACAAATATGTATTAGGTTTAGCTCACTGTTTGAAAGATCTAATCATCAATATCATATTCCTTGTATTGGTAGAAATTCCTATTTTGCTGATCACTTATGTCTTGGTTAGCTGAATTATGTCACTATTGGCATCTCACATAGCAGAAACACAGTTCTGAGTAATGTGTACAATATCTGCCCCAGGCTCCACACAGATAAAAGGGAATAGATAAAGCAGGTTGGGTGGTTTTTTGAGTGATTTTTTTGAGTACATGACATGAAGATGAGTGGCCACTCCCCAGAGATCTATTGAGAGAGAAATGGATTATCAAAGGGGTGGGCTCCACCTGATTTACACGCTTACTCCACTTTGGCGGCGCCAGCTAATGGAAAATGTCAGCGGTGCTGACAGATGCAGAGAATTCAAGGCAGATTTTGCCTCTTTTGGTTTGTTCACTTGCCTGCCTGACTCCACTGGCGGTGGGGCTCATTATGCACCATTATTGCTCTAGATTTTGAACCTATTTCTTCTCAAATTAATTGCTTCTGGTTCAGTTATCTGTAACCAATGTGATTGAAAGAGCATGAAAACAATCACCAACGTGTGGCCGCTGTCCATTAACTCCTCCAAGGAAACGCATCGTTCGTTAGACTGCTCCGGCAGCTGGCAGGTTTCCTGCGTTCAGAAGCACAGTTCCACATCACTAACGGGCTTGAGGAAAAGCTTTGGTGCAGAAGATGTGCTAAGCTGGTTAGGACAGGGGTAGGATGTCACTATCTCCTCTGCCTGTGCAAGGTATGACATCGGGGACAGCTGGTTCCAGCAGCAGGATTCCGGTTTTTTTGGTTTTGGACTGGTTGCAATGGGAAGTGGCTGTAGAAGCACCTCTCCTGGGGCTGTACTGGTTCCACCACCTGGAGAAGCCTGTAGCGCTTCCGAGGGTGACACAGGCTGTGGGCCACACTGCAACCGAGTTCTGGCATCCGTGCCGTGGATTAGGGTTGAGGGATTGAGTGCATGTTCCCGCTTTCATCTTTAGACACTCCTCTCCTTTTCAATCTTATATGAAAGAATGCGCTTGCTTTGTACGTTGCTTAGGTTCTCAGTGAACCTGGCCTGGAAAGGACATTTACTACTGACTTCCACAGTTGTCTTTAAAACAAAAACCACACCAAAAAATCAAAAATGGGAAAACCCCCACCTCTTCCTTTTAGCCTTTGGCATTATTATTGGGGAAGATTTGTAAAGGTTACTTGTAAAGATTCTATTATTTGTAAAGATCACAGAGAATGAATTTGGGGGGAGGTCAATAAGCAACACTGGAATCACCAGCTTGCACCAGGGTCTTACTGACATGCATGCGAAACGAGGAATAAAATTTAAAAGCGCGATCTTTTATTCCGCAGAATTTGACAAACTGGCAACAAGACATTTCTGCCTTGCACACTGGGAGCCTATGAAAGGGAAGGGAAGAATAAGGCTATTCTTAGCCCCTTTAAAGGCGTACAAAGTAAGGCACAGAAATGTCACTTGCTGGCAGGGAGGGAAGGTTGTTAAGGAACAGAGGACAGGACCGCCGTGTAAAATCGGCCTTCCCGACAGGGCAAACGGGCGCCCTGCACGCTCCCATCTCAGCCAACTCTTGGGATCGTCCCGGTTTCTTCCTTTCCCCCCCACCGCCCCGAATTATTTTCATTCGTGCTCAAAGATCAGGCTGAGGTTTCGCCAGAGCCTGGACAGCGCTATCCCGGCACGGGAATTCAAGCGGCGACTCCGACACGGGCGGGCGACCACCGAGCGCGGAGCCCGCCCCGCCGGCAGCCGGGGGAACCCCCGAGGGCTTCGCCTCTCGGCCGCCGCCTCCCGCGGGGGCAGCCCGGCCCTCCCCGTCGCCCCCGGCCTCGGCAGAGCTCCCGGGCGGCTCCTCTCAAACTTCACCGCCGTGCCCCGGGCCGTGCGGGGCCGGGCCCACCCGGGCCCCTCACCCCCCGCGTTCCGACGGCGGGTCCTTCTGCCGCTCGGCGCCCGGCGATCCCTCGGCGGACGGGGCGGCGAGGCGGTGCCTCCCTCCGGCCCTGCCCTGCCCGGCCCGGCGGAGGCGGTGGGCGGCTCCTCGGGCCGCGGCATAAACCGGCGGCCCCTCCCGCCGGTCCCGCTGTCCCCGCTGGACGGCGGGGAGGAGAGGGGCGCTCAGGCAGGAGCCGGGCGGGGGTCTGCGGCGGTTCTCCAGGCGAGGGGCCGCGCCCGGTGGCGGCGGGGCGGGGAGCTGCGGGGCACGGGCGCGCCGCCTCCGCCTCACGGCTGCCGAGGCCTCGATCGCTCGCACGGCGGCGGCGGCGGCGAGAGGCTCCGGCGGGCTGCCCCCATTGTCTGCCCGCGGGGAGAGGGCTGCGCTGCCCGCCCGCCCCCCGCCCTCGCCTTTGTGTGCTCCGGCCGGCGGCGGGGCGGCGCGGCGCCCGCCGTGATGCGCGCTGCGGGGCGGCGGGGGGTCCGCTCCTCCCGGTGAGAGGCGGGGAGGGATCCCACTCTCTGCTCCGGAGGTTTTTTTCACCCGCAGCAGCCGGCGGAGGGGGGACTATGGACTGAGCGCATCGGTGTGCCATGGAGTCCGGCAGCCGCTTGAGCACGCTCTGCCTTCTCCTCTGCCTGGGGCCAGGTAGGCGGATGCTGGACCCGCCGGGAGGGCACCGAGCAGCGGGGCCGGGGGGAGCTCCGCGGCGGCGGATGCCCCGGCCCCTGGGCGGCCGCAGGTGCGGGGACAGTGCGGGAAGGGTGGGGCGGAGGGGGGGTGGGGGGAAGGTTCGGAAAGTTGCGGCGTCGGCGGGTGAGGTGACGGCACTTTCTGGGTCAGTTGCAGGTTTTGGCGTGGACCCTTCGTTGCAGATCGACGTGCTGTCCGAGCTGCAGCTGGGAGGCTCGGCGGCCGGCGTGCGCCAGGTGCCGGGGCTGCACAACGGGAGCAAAGCCTTCCTCTTCCCAGGTACGGCCGCCCCCGGCCCCCCGCAACTTCGGCCGCCCCCCGCAGCCACGGGCTCGTCCGCTCCTGAGGCACTCGGGGTCCTTCCCCTTCCCTTCCTGTCACTCTTTTCCCCCCTCATCTCCGCTTCCCCCCCCCCCCCCCCCCCTTTTTTCCTTCCTTTTTTTTTTTTTTTTTTTCTTTGACTGGTAGACGCTTAATTAAAGTACAGCGGGAACAGGGATGGCAGATGGCTTATTTTGTGAGTCGTGGGGTGCAGCGATGAATAATAGCACCACCCACTCTTCTGCTTTACTTGGGAAACGCTAAACATACCCCAGTTCCAGCTAAGGAAACACGCACTGAAAGTTTCATGTGAATCCAGCAAAATGCTGAAATGAAGTGCCCCGGAGGAGAGAGGCAGATGGCTGACAAGAAGGATACCCTTTTTTACCGGGGGAGAGTGGCTCTTGTGAGCTGTCATGCCCCTCACGAGAAACAAAGAATGAGTTTTAGTCTCTTTTAGTGCTTGTAATTGATTTTTTTGTTGTTCGTATTGGGAATAGAAATAAAGCAATAGCCTTGTTCTGTCTTTCAAAAATAGGTCTAGCAGGTTTCTTGAAAAATATTTAAACTTCCTTATATTGTAATTCATAGAGGACTGTAAAATAACTCTCAATGGCTAGTTGAATTTGTTGGCATAGGTTACATTGCCTACACTTGCTTATTATCAGGGTATTTTTGAATTACACTTTTACAGCATATTGATATGTTAAATGAAGCTGGAGTCAAGACCATTTTCAGGGAGAAAACCTCTCTATCTTAGTTAAAAGAAAAAAGAGCCTAACAATGGCCTTTAGAAGTAAGTCTTGTCTCTGAAAGATGATGAAATGCACCTTAGAAATGTGACTGAACAGAAGCTCGTGGCTCAACAGGAACACGACTCAACATCTGGAGAATCCAGAGCAAATCTCCGCATCAGCCTGTAGTTTTAAAATAGAGGGACTTGATTGCTGGCTTCTTGTGTCATGCCACGAGTTTCAGCTCAGATCTGGAAGCGTTTCTACTGCAACAGGCAAGAGATTGTGTTTCTCCTACAGAAGAGTTATAATTCAAAGGAGATAAGATCTGGAAAGGGAATTTCTTTTTTCATGTTTGCATTAATGAGATAATTTATCAGAAGCTAATAGTTGCCAAAGGCTTTTTTTTTTTTTTTCCGCCGTCCTTTAAGGTGATCTCTAGCAGTGTTCTTCCCTGGTACAGCCAGTGTGTGTCACTATGGACATTAATGTGGAGATGCATGGCCATATGCGTTCAGAAACACTGACACACGTTGGTTCTAAACATTTGTGATGGTCTCGTGGCTGCAGAGTAGAGTCCTCTGTGGAGGGGGTAGCTGCTTAGAATGGCAACACGTTTGTGTGGCTGTAGGGTTGATCACCTGAAATCGCTGTAATTTTTAGGGTATGGTTCTGACTTGAGGCCTCATTATGCTATAATGGGGTGGGGAAAGTAAAAACTCACTTTGACTTCACTGGTAACAGGATTAGAGGTTTGTAACAATGAGTGTCTTTATTGCATGTTTTCTCAGTGTTGGGACAAAAAAATTACCGTGTAAAAGATTTTCTTTCAAGCTGTTCCCTCTTTCTTTGTAATTGTGAGTGTACGTAGTCACTAAATGGGTTATGAATTTAGTTGTAGCAAAACGATGTAAGATTTTAAATTTTCACACCAGCCTTTTTACTTTACTGAGGAAAAATTGGGGGAATAACTTGGATGAAAAATTTGGGTTTAAATTGCAGTTGAAGTCACTTAGTATCCCTTGGGAAGTCTTCAGCACCCTGCAGGACTGGAGATGCTTTTTCTACTACTGCATGAGATGACTGCTGAGCTCCTTATAGTAAATGGGGTCATTACTGAGCAAACAGACTTTGATTTCCTATCTTGCATTTAGAAACAGAGAAATTCCCTTCCTTGATCAGACCATAGAGTCCACTTAGTCATTTTTGTTCTGCTCTTAGAGCTCACACTGTGGGAACATTGCTGCAGTGTGTGCCTCTTAACATGTATTTTGCAGTGTGTGAATTTCAAATATATGTGCTTGCTGACTTTAAATTTGAGTTTTGCTTATATGTTTTTTCCTTATTCTAGCTAAAGCCTTAGTTGTAAACCCAAATGATTTTACGAAAAGGGTGCAAATGACTTAAAGTGAACTGTGAACGTGTTCCGAAAGTTTTAACTTGTGTTCCTTTGCCGTTTGGTTTCTTCACATACTGAATCTTTTCTTGTACAATATACATATTTATGACATTTAGTGTGTTGCCTTTTTTGATAGACCATATTCTCAACTGCTGTAAAGCCTTTACTTTACATATGCTTAAAACATACAGAAAGCGTAACTGCTGTTTTAGAATAAAGATAATTAGAGATATATGATGGGAAAATTGCATGTGCAGCTAGAGCGTAACAGTCCCTTTCCTTCTGTTTCTAGGCGAAAAGTCAGTTTTGACTGCTTAATTAGATGTAGCATCAATTTTCAATATAAAGGTTTTAGCATCTAATTGGCTGTTCTGACAAATTCTTCTTTGCGTAATTGATTTTCAAAGGAACTTATATTTCTAGGCCATGTAACACAGTAAGCAGTTCCTTTCTGAAGGTAGTTTTAGTCTGTTATAGTCCATTCAAGAGCATTTAGGTTGCTCCTTACAGAGTTCCTGGTTTAGAAACAATTATAGCCCTTTGAAATTTGCAGTCACTTGGACTTTCTTTTTGTCTACCAGTCTGCACTGTCACTATACAAATCTTATAGAGAGTATAAGATCTGGGAATGAGAACTCTTCCCACTGACTTCATCACTATTAGATGCTGTGGTGTTGAATTTGAAAGCTTTTCAGATGCCTGATGCTCCTTGGTTGTAGTGCATGGCAGCACCTGAATGCCACTGTAATCTGGCTCTGAGTTAGCTGCAGGGACTTCTCTTTCTGGAAATGTGATTTGCAAAGTAATTGTAAAATGCTCCAGTGTAGCTTGCGGGAAGATACAATTATGAATAGAGAACAGGAGGAAGTCTTCCAAAATGTTAGTGCTGCTATATGTGAACATCTGCCAGTACTTCCTAGCCAGCAGCAGATATTATTATGTCAAAATATGTTGAGAGGAAAATTATTCCTCTTCTGGTCAGAGCAGCAGAACAGAAATCGGAATAGCTACACCACAAACTTTGCTCTGTTTGTTACTATTCACATAAGTCAGTGAAATTTTCTTCTGTTTTCCCTGTGCAAAACAGGGATGGTACTAAAGGTAAAGCCCAGATCAGATGGGTAGATTGAAGTGTAATGGTTGTAGTTGAAGAAGACCTTTGGAGAGATACCAATTGTTGTCCATATACTTTTTTTCTTTGTAAATATACTGCATTAATACAATTTGAGGAGATCTGTGAAGATGAAGGTCAGTGTAGCCATTTTCCTAGGCAAATGTTGAAATCGTGTTGCTGCAGGAGCACTTGTTGCATGTGTAGATTCAGGGCAAGTTGAAATGGCAGAGAAAACCACAACAACATAGGCTGGAGGGTGCTGAGGGTTTTGGCGTGGGTCAGATGCAAATTTGGCTTAAGTCTCTGTTCAAGAGACTTTTATATTAAGAGCTTGCAAATGTCCCAATGAAGCCAGGTGTTTCAACTTGCAATAGGAAATGGTGTTCTGAAGTGCGAGAATCCCTGTTCAGTCCCCATGTGTTGCCTGATCTAGTAGAGAGGCGTCCCTGCCCATGACAGGGAGGTTGGATTAAATGATTTCTATGGTCCCTTCCAGCCTAGGCCATTCTATGATTCTAAATCAGGGCTGCAAACATAACTTGGTCTCTTCTGGTACTCCTTTAAGCAGTAGCTGTTTGTCACCCTCCTTCCTCCTTTTAGACTGACAGTCTTTCTGGATCTTATTTGCGTAGTATTTGCTTTCAACAATATTGAACTGTCTTTGTAAAAAGAGTCTACAAGTGAGAATGGAGACACTTTCTGACTGCCTCCAGCAGCAGTGGAGGGCGGCAGAAGGTACCCTGTAAATCCAGTGGTGAGAGGCACCAAAAATGACAGCCAAGTGATGTGTAAGGAAAGTATATGACCATCAAAAAGGTATATAGACTGCGCAAAGAGGAGGCTTAAGGGTGGACAGAGGAGCACAGTCAGGTGGTTACAAGCATAGGAACATGTATTTAAGGAAAATACAAAAAGGGCATCACCAGTCATGAAGATACGGGAACTTGTGTGTCTTCATGCAGAACTTGGAACTCTTTCAGAGGATAAGCTTTTTCTCTGCCAGTTAGGATATGTAACTCTTAATATGGTTATAAATAATACTTGGTTACTTCTGATGAGGAGGGACAGTTCCAGAGGCAGGATATGGTATATTCAGATGGGGAACAAGGTGTGCTATAAAACACCAAAGAAATTATTTAATCTGTCAGTAGGATGCATTAAAGAACTTAGCACTACCTTTCTCTGAGTTGCGCTTGCTGACACAAACTGCTGGTGGAAAAAGACACCCTAAAATAGGCCTCTTGGTGTAAATAATTTGTTACCTGTTGCTGCATGACTGGATCATTAGTCCATTATTTTAAAATACTAGCAAGACAATATTGCTATACATATATCCCTCTGGAAAGATTACTGGTTTTGGCCCATGACATCATCTCTGGACATTACTAACTAAAGGAGCTAAAAATAAATCTTTAAAACTAGATGCAAATAAACTTTTTCTGACAGAAATAGGATTTACATTACCTATGCACTTCACACACACTTTGTTTTCCCTTACCACCTGTCGTTGAAACTGTGGACAGATGCTTTCTCTAGGTTCCAGCTGAGCCTGCTGAAAATATTATGGTTCCCAGCTGCTTGTCACTGCCTGGGAGCCAGAGGTTACTGTCCCCTCAACTTTTCCAAAGCAAGAGATCATATGAGTGTTCCCATGTCTGCTGATGGCAAAGTCGACCAGCTTCAGGAGCAAACCTGGCTGACTGCAGTGACACGGATTAGGGAGTCCCGTGAAATCCCCTTTCTCCAGCTGTACTCACCTCCCAGAGGAGCGGTAACAGACAGCTGGGGGGAGGATGCTAATGTTGCCAACTGGCATGGCTGACTGCAGAGTGAATACCTATCTGTGGCTTTTTTTTTCTTTTTTTTTTGTCTTGGAAGCAAGCTGCTTTCTCTCAGAATCACTGAATCCTCAAAATGTAGGACCTCCAGTGCAGAGATCATCTGTAGGTAATAAAAATTCCCAGAATTTTTCAGAGAGACAAAGAAAATCCCTCACTCCTTAGTCTTCAGAAAGACTGAAATAATTGAGTTTAATTTCAGTGAGTGTTTTCCAGTGTTAGAAATGCCTAGTGTAAGCAGTTACTCTATGACAACATGGTAGCCAGAGAGATCCAGATTTTGGCCTGTCTGGAACATGAGCCTGGGTCTTCCCCCTGCTGCCACCATCCCCTTCTATGTCTGGCACGTTCCAAAGTCACCTCTGCACCTGTGCAAACAGTAACCACGGTGGTGCAGCACTGCCAGGCTTGTGATTGATGCTGCTGGGAAGCCAGACTGGATGTTGCAGGAGAAGCCTGAAAAAGCTGGGTTGCTGCTGTCAGGGCCTGCAGAGCAGGGACTGCTGCCAGGAGGCATCCTCTCACTCCAGAAAAGCTGAATAGTCATCATCCTCCTCCTCCTGTTAGCAGTGGTAGCAAGAAGAGATGTTTGGGAAGTGTCTGCTGCTTGAAGAGCCCGCCCAAAAAAGGAGGAGGTAGGATACAGGATCCTGCATCCAGTTCCCATCCCAAACCATGCTGAATTACCATGTGTGGAGAACTAGGATGCACTTACCCAGTGCGTAATCACACGCTGCTGAATAATCATGCCTAGTACTGGAGACCATGTTGCTTGCTAACTATTGCCATACTGGCTTATCTGCAAAATAGAAGTGGAAAAAGTTATGGGAAGAAAAAAAAATATTGCAGACTTTTGATTGGTGCTTGTCATGGTATGGCAGAGGGTGGGACTGAGAAATGGAAAGTGAATGGGGACCTAATATGTGGCAGATACTGAAGAAATTCAGGTTTCCAGAGAAGAAAAACTTGTAATCCCTGTATGTAGTCATTAGCACGTAGTCGATACACGGTAATGTAAAGGAATGACAGAAAATGTGGCCTGTAGCATTTGGGGATTGCAACTGTCTCAGTGCTGAAAGATTCAAATAAATAATGTTACGGGGAGTGTGCATTAGGCATATAAAGCATCACAAAGGTAGAAGCAGAGAGCAATAAAGTTGTTTTAAGTACAGCTCTAAAAATTATGTCATTGTTCATTGCAAGAAATGTAATTGGGCTTTTGGCAGGTAGGGAAAAGAAGTAAGCAGAAATTAAATATTCCCTCAATAGTCTTTGGCTTTTTGGCTTTTTTTTTTTTTGTTTGTTTGTACTTGCATCTCTTGCCATGTGTCTTGATATGGACTCTTGTCACCTTTCGGTCTGTGAAAATCCTTAAAAGTATGGATTGTGAAAGAAGCCACAGTATGAGGAGAGAAACAATATCTGATTGCTGGTGTAGGCACTGTACCTGACCTGCCCAGATCCCCTTGGGAGATGATGCCAAGCAATGTGGCTTTTGCTGCTTTGCCTGGGCATGGTAGGACAACTGATGTCTTCATCCTCTGCTACTGCAACCATTGGTGTGAATTAGTACCTGCATTTTTTAATCAGCAAGGATGTGTCTCCATTTAGAAGAATGTCGTATTTTATTGTGTTCTTGTGGGCTTGACCCAGTGCTTCTCACAGCCAGGTTGCATCTAATATCTGCAATAAATTAAAGTCCCTCGTGGTCTGTTTTCTATTGGTACAATGCTGTTTCTCTAAAACTTCTTGTTTTTTCAATGAGTGTTTGGTTGTTTGGGTTAATTCAGATAACCATGTTCTGTTTATACATTCAGTATTGCCCAAAACAATTCATACTGATTAATAATAGACAGAATTGCATTTGCTTGTTCCTGTGAGGCTTGTGAGACCAGTACAAAACCCTAGCTGAAGTTACCAGTACCTGAAGGGGGCCTGCAGGAAAGCTGGGGAAGAACTGTTTACAAGGGCGTATAGCGATAGGACGAGGGGGAATGGTTTTAAACTAGTGCTCGGTAGATTTAGATTAGATGTTGGGAAAAAGTTCTTTACTATGATGATGGTGAAACACTGGCACAGGTTGCCCAGAGAGGTGGTGGAGGCTCCATCGCTGGAGGCATTCATGGTCAGGCTTGATGGGGCTCTGAGCAACCTGATCTGGTTAAAGATGTCCCTGCTCACTGCAGGGGGGTTGGACTAGATGACTTTTAAAAATCCCTTCCAACTCAATACATTCCATGATTAGTTAGTAGTATCTTGGGGTTCAACCCAGTATGTTTGTTGGAAAGCTGAAGATGAGTATGATGTGCAGTTCTGGGGCACATATAGAAGGAAAACAGATGAAAAGAGTGTCCATGTAGTGATGTGGGGCAGTGGCCTGGCTGGTGCTATGAGAAGGGGCAGGATGGTTGGAGGAGGCCAAGAAGGCCTCTCTCCATGTCACGTCTCCGTCAGGAGAAGCCAAGTGCAGGTGGCTGCTGACCAGGCAGTCTCTCTTGACAGCGTAGCAGGGGGCGTTGATCTCAATGAAGTTAAAAATGTGATGTTGACAGTAGGACAACATCTGTCCTGTGAGCCAGAGAGAGCCCAGCACCTGCAGCATATATGCCCTGAGTAGGGGGACAGTGACTCTTCTGGGTAGCTGTCAAGCATGTCTTTCCATATTGCTGGAGGAGGATTGCATTAGCAAGGGGTAGTGACGTGGGAAAATGAGGTCCTGCTACCCTTATGCGATTGCTTTTGCTGTGACATAGTTCTGTAGTCACGACGTGTGGCTGAAACTAGCTAGATTAATGTGTTTTTTTAATGCTTTCTTCCCCCACTTCAGCGTGGTGCATTCTCCTGTGAGGTCTCACGGAGGACAGCAGCATTTCCTATATGCCCCTTAATCTATATTGGTTGTAATGTCTATTTTTCTCCTACTGTTTCCTTTCCCACCTTGCTTAGTTCTTCTAGTCTGTATCATCCAGGGCAGATAGGTGCTGCTGGCTTGGAAAAATAACTCCAAGAATGGTTAACTTCGTTGCTTCTACTGAGTCCTAAGGGAGATACAAAACTGAGCTTGTAAGTTATTTAAAACCAGTGGATAAGAGCTGGAGATTATATATAGCTGTCATGAGAAACTGTACTATGTAGCTGCTCTTCAGTTCCCTATATTTTGTCCTGTTTGGTTGTGTGCCAGGGTGCAGATCCACGGAGCAGCTGTGTTCTCCTGCCTGCACTGCTACGGTACAGCTCAATAAGGGGTGAAAAATGAGTTTTCACTGAAATTTTTCTGTCCATCTGTTTTGGCTAGATTACTCTAAATTTTGTCTCGGTGCTTAAGAAATGCTATTTTTTTCCATCATAGTGTTGTCCAAAAGATTTCTTCCCAGAAAAATCTGAGAACAAATATGGTAAGAGAAGGTACTTTTTTTTTTTTTTTCCTGATCATGTTTTCCATGATAAATACCCATGGTGAATATTCACTCAGATATTTCAGGTAGCTGTTACGGAACTTTAAAAACTTGACTAAAATTGTAAGAAATACATTATTTAAGTTATGGTTCCATTTAGGTGGTAAATCTATTTCTCTTTTTTCCCCCCCCCTACCTTTTTTCCCCTCGCCCTTTTCTTTAAACCATGTTTGGGTGGGAAAAACATGCTGTAGCCGTTTTCAACATAGAAGAATTTTACAGTGAAATTTTCTCATTATTTGTTGTGTTAAACAACATTTCTATTACTTTTTTGGCACATCCTTTTTTTTTTTTTTTTTGTGGGAGGAGGTGAGTGATCCTGATGTCTTCAGAGAGAAATACAAGATTAGAAAACTGAGTTTTGTGTTGAGCCATCTTGGGAGACGCTGCTCACAATTCTGTGCTGTTATGAGGTGCTAAAGCAATGGGCATGGTCTAAAAGGACGAGTAGACTAAAAGAGGCTTCTGAAGACAATGTTCAAAAGGCTTTTAGCAGATTAACATATTTGCAGCAGCAACAACATTGCCACGATAGAGTGTAATGTTTCCAAAGGAGCCATTACAATCAATATTGCTAGCGATCCATAACTGAGAACTCTTTTAGTGGAATTTGAGTGGCAATTTTCTTCTCTGAAAACATAGAGGGAGTATAATAAGAAAAAGACCTCCAGCTGTAGAGTTGTTCTCTCTGTTAGAACAACGTTTATGTGGTTTCCCCAGCAAAAATCCTCATTCAAGTATAATTAGATGGTGGTAGCATCTGTGCTATTTGTCCTGTCAAGAGAAGACGACATGGGCCAGCCTTGACTCCATGGCTGGAAGTCTACCAGTCCTGAAATACGGCTTGTGTAATGATCCAGAAGGGCTCCCTAGGAGCTTTTGTGGTTTTGAGGTCAATAATCTGTATTTTAATAACTCCCTAAGCATGCATTTTTGTATTGAGCTACACCTGTTTTTAAGACACTCCTAAGATTTCCTGTAACATTCGTTCATATTCCTTGAACTTCAGACAGCTCCCAGATTTGCTCAGCACCCATTCAAGGAGCAGGGTAGACTTGAGAAAAAACCCTGTGGGCCCTGTTCAGTGATGCTCTTTTTAAGTATCCCAGCATACATTTTTAAGAATCCCAGCACTGTTAGTGCTTGAAGCATAAGGAAAGCATACTGTAGTAAGAGGTCTGGGATCTCGATTTTTTTTTTTTAAAACTGAGGTTGTATCTGGGTTGTTGCATTCACTCTGGTTTCAGAAAAATATTGGTGAATTGCAAGGAGTGAGGAGAACAGAAAACCTGATTATGCAGTAAAAAAGACTGGCTTACTGAGAAAGCTTTTGAAAGAACTTGAATATGTACAGCTTGTCCAAGCAATGACAAAAGTGTTGTATGATAAGTGTCTAGTATTAGAAAATTCTTAGAGGTTTAAAATGAAGGAATTATTTGGTATTCAAAGAGCTAGAGGTAAGAGTAATGTAATGATATTATAAATGGCGAGGATTTAAGATAAAAGGAGACTTTCACAGTGAACTATTTGAGATTGTGGAGTAGCTGCCGAAAGGAAGTGGTGGAAATCTCCAGAGTTTTGATGTTGTAGAAGATAGCGTGAAATAAAAAAATTGAGGAAGTATTAGCTATGTTGTAGTCATTGTGTGACATACAGCTAATATGCTAAGGATGAGGTGGATGACCCTGCAAGTATTTCTGTGTTTTGGAAATCTGTGGAGTTGGTGGAATTGTTCTAGTATAGGGAAAGATTTTTCAAAGACACAAAAGGATATCAAAAACTTAATACTCATTAAAACCAAACTATTGCCTTTGAATTCTCCCTCAAATTGTTCTTTGGTGCACTTAATTATATTTTAAGGGTACTTGGTTAAAACAAGCCTACAAGGGCAGGGAAATCAGGGATTGGAAGCATTTCTGATTTTAACTCGTCCAAGTTTATAAATTCTGCATTTGTCTGAAGCCTGTAACTGATTCACTGGGTCTAGCAGGCACATTCCTAGAGGTGTGGACCCCATTAATACCATATTTAAAATAAATTCTTTTGCTGGAGAGTCTGAACTTTGATCCTCCTCAGCCGTCTTGGGATCTCTGGCAACAGTAGCTTCAGTCCCCCATGTACTTGCTGTGTGTCTGTCCCTGTCATAGCTGAGCTGTGCATATGGAGTTCCTTGGTAGCCCTGCTCTTTAATGTTCCCAATTCAAAACCCTTCTACCCTCTTCCTCTCTCCTCTCCCCTCGTTTTTGCCAGTACCTGAATTCTCTTTACGGTTCAGTCTCCTGCCTTCTCCTCCCACCTGCTGCTGTTTGCTCAGCTCGCTGCCAGACACCTGTGGCTAGCAACAGTGTTGTTGGATGTATCTGGTGTGGTTCAGATGTATTTTTTTTTCTGATGGTGGCCCTCCTCCTCCTTTCTTGCTGAACTGTTTTTGCTGTTGAGATTTTATTTTTTGCTGGAGCTCTCCAAGTTGGTGGCTGTTGACTGTTCTCTTGTGTCAGAAGTGAATCTTTCATGCAGATCACATCGTTGTGGTCAACTGCGAAATTGGGATGGATCTCATTAATGCTTTCTTAAGGTCACCATTGTGTTGTATGAAAATAAATCAGCCTTAACACTTAAAAGTTTGGTGAGCTGAAGGCAATTAATGTGAGTAGAAAACCAGTTATATCCCAGAAAGCCAGAGGTGAAGGAAAACTAGGACGAGAGATCCGAACTGTTACAGAGACGGTGAAATAGATTCTTAATGGGGAAAAAGGCTAAGCCCTCCAGGGCATCTACAAATGATTGGGGTTAGGCTAGATGATCTCAAGAGGTCCCTTCTAGCCTAAATAATCCTGTCAAATACAGGCTGCAGGAGGTAGGTCCTCAGGAGCAGCATAGAGGTCACAGGGAAAGGCGATTTTGAGAGAAAATGACCAAGCAGAGACCATGAGTAGGTCGTACTGACATTTGCACAGTGAAAACCAAGTGTGTGGGGGGAGATATGGTGTGTTGTTCAGAGAGCGCAGGAGTTTCTACACCCAGAAGTGCCCTGGTGGGTGCTGGTCTTCTACAGTCTGTTGTTGTATGACCCAGTTCCTCGCTGGAATGTATTTGTGAAGCCTGTATTGTGTCGTATCTTTGAGAAGAGGGTAGTTCAAGTAATCCAGCTTGATCTACACCTAGCACAATCTGCTTCTGCGGTTTATTATTGCCATTAAGTTTGTACTTTGTTGTTTTTAATTGATTAGGCTTTGTTTACCTATGGTAGCCTGCTTTTTCATTTGGAAAAGGCTGACAATACTGCTTCCTCCTCCGGTCCTCCCCCTTGGCGTGACTTGTGTAACTTTTTAAATCTTGTCTGTGCTATTCGACTAGGGACTGGAAATAAATTCAGTCTTTTAGCAGTTCTCATGTGTGTCATGCCCTTATTACAGTACCAGTAGGGCTGGAAGGCGATTATTTTTCTTGTGCTCTTCAGTTTGTGTCCCGGTGTTAACAGCATTTCTTGGTGTGATATTTTTGTTTGTTTTTAGGTCAATTTGACACAAAGTGCTCATATGACAGTATGCAGCCAAGCATAACTAGGTGCATGTGCCACAGATGGCAGCAGCAAGGAAAACAAGGCAGGCTTGATTTTCTCCACAGGTTTCAAGGTATTCTCAAAACAGCTTCTAGAAATCTGCTTTGTGCCTAAAGGGATGTGAGTGTGTGCATGTGTATATACACACAAATATATTTATAAAGCTATAGTATCTGCAACCTTTCAAATGTAGCTGGAACCTACCTTGAAATGAAGAAGCAGACAGAAATCCCACTCCACACTACCTCTGTGTCCTTGTTCAAACAGATAGGTTTTATAGTGGTATTGGCTGTGAAAAACCTAGACAGCATCTCTGGAAGTAGCAGTACTTGGTAATTCCTATGAGGGAGCACATACAAAGCATCTTCAGAATTTAAAGAGGAATTGAGAATAGTGTTGGAATATAGACTAGGGAAAACCAGTAATCAAAAAAGCTATTGCATCGTATAATTGATAACCCAGAACCTATAAATCACCAGAAAGCATTACAATAATAAATACCTGGGGCAGTACATACCATACAGCACACATTTTAATTTCCTAGGAGTGGAATTTCTGTAGCGAGAACAGAAGTCATCTTTTATCTTCATGATTTTGTTATCATGTAATAGGTCCCCACTGAGTAGCACCCTCTCTCCTGGTGATGGTATCTATCAGGATGACATGACATAGTTCCAGTGAAAGAGGTAGTATTTCTTGTGCGCAAGGAACAGTGTTTTTCTGTACTATGTATGCCTTTAAAAGTTCCTGATAGTACTTTAGTATGGTGTTTCCCCCTGTGTTGATATGCACATTCCTTATATTCCTTTCAGAAATGTTTAAGAGTGCACATTCACATTTTCTCTGGAGGTTTGGTGGGAGTTGTTTTAGTATCAATCTATCTGTATGGCTTGTAAAGCGAATCAGCTGCTTCAGCCTCCTGTGCTGTGAATACAGACTTCAGATCTGGAGCCCTACACATTTAAAGTTCAGGTTTTCCTACAGTTGGGTTTCTTATCCTTTGATTTCCAAAAGGTTTGAAAAATTGTGAGAAATATGCAATTGTACATACAGTCATTAGGATCTTTACTGTCTTTATGTCTTTACTTTTTGCTTACTGAATCCAAAAGTCATGAAACCCTTGGTCATGGATACTGGGTATTTTTGGAAGAGTGCACCTGACTTGGTGGGGTGCAGGCAAGCTGTTTTATCTTACTGTAAATGATTCCCGCTTGCAATCATGGTGCAAATTCCTTCTTTGTCAACGGGACCACAGCCAAAGGGAGGGTGAGAAATGCCTAAATGTGTTAGCATTGTGCTGTGGCAAATTAACCTTGAGATTGAGAGCCGTGATACCTAGTCCTGATGCTCAAATGGGTGTTTATAGTGATGTAAATCCACTGCTTGTTCTCCTTCCATCTGTTTCCCTATGTTGTATGGATCCACTAACTAAGCAAAGGTGTTATCTATGGCTTGTACTGCTGACACACAGAGGCAAACCACCCTAATCTGTCAACCAGGTGGGGAATCATTCATGCCAAGCAGCTGCACCATTCATTTGACACCTTCACTGAAACAGCTGGATTCTGCTTCTGTAGTAGATGACTGGGCTGGAAGGAAAAATCCATTATCCCCATTCCACACAGTGTGAGCTAGTTAAGTACATGTGCACCACAAAGAACGATTTCGTGATCATTTCAGGAGTTTGGCTGTGTTCTGAAAGAGCTTGATTGTATTTTAGTGGCTAGCACCCAAGTAATTACTTTGTAGATTCACAGGGATGCAAAGGAGGCTGTTCAGCAGGGGAAGTCAATAGCTGGGCTATGGGAAGGTAAGCTTAGCATTACAGAAAGATTCAGGATTCAGCTTTCTTGGTTTCTAGAAGCAGTACATAAGCTCAGAGGCTTAATCCAGCCACTAGTATAATCACTCTTGAAGTAGCATTGTATCATCTCTTGCAGAATGCTTCTAGACAGCTTTGGTGGTAGTATTGTCAATTTGCTGTGAATGTATAATATATTACAGCCGTAGTTTGCCCCAGATAGCTTTTTACTAAAGAGTCATCTAAGGCAGTGCCAGGAACTGGTAGAAATGGTTGAGAGCTTGCTACTGCTCATTTATCTCATTCTGTCATAAGGGGTATATATTAAATAGGATCTATTTTAATTTTATTTACATTGTTGACAATTTTTCATGTTCCTTTAGCTTAAAAAGAAATAAAAATTTTTAAAAGCAAATAAGCTTAACAAACCAAGCAAAAATTCCCTGGGGACTTTGACCATGGAGAAGAAAGCATTACAAACAAAACACTTTGAATGAAATCGTGATTCCATATGCAAATGCACAAACTACTCCCAATTACACAAGCAAGCTAGGTCCTTAATAATGGTTTGGTTATTTCAGATTGGAAATATTGCAGCTGTATTCAAGCATATGTGTCCAGGCTCTCATTACCTTTTCCCCCTCTTGTCCCACAGTGTGTTTGTGTTCTCAGCTGTGCCAAAATGACTTTAAACACATAAGTATGTAGCTTGTAGGTGAGATGGAGCTTTGTCTAGAAGTGATATGATTAACACTTTTTGAGGATAGAACTATGAACAGTCAATGTAACTGGGGGCAAAATGTATGTGTTCAGAGACAGCTCCTTCTTCTAGTCTCCTGTGTCAGTCCGTTGTGACTTGTGGGACTCTGCGTATGGTTTGAGCTGGAGGAAAGCCCTTGCTGAATGACATGCCAAAGCTAGAGCTGACATTCAGAATAGAGAAAGCAAAGGCAACTGGAAGCTCCCCAAATGCTGCAAGAACAAACTGTGACATTTCCCCCCTTGTTTTTATTTGATTTAATGATTTGGCTTCAAGTCAGTTTTTTGTTTCGATTGTTTCATTTCAGCTGACGTGCATTTTACCCTCTTCCTTTTCTCCTTCCCATACCTTGCAGTTCTTCCTGCAAATATCCTTGCTCAGGTATTTCTTTGATGGAAGTGAGAAGGGAGGCACACAGAATTGGTGGTCACTGTAGTGGTGTCAAAATGACAAGGGCAGTTTGTGGGGTATCCCCCCTAAACAGTCTGTAGGGTATACCAAGGTCCTGATTGTTCAGGTTGGGAGATTTATTAGAGGCCTTGCTCCTGGCATTCCTGAGTTTTTGTTCCGGTGAGACCAGGTTGTACCACATTTATAAGAAATGCTTTGGTCTGTAAAGGTCTACATGTACCTCGTTGGATCCTGACGTGCGATTAGATTGTAGTTCTGGTGTTCACCCAGACTGAGGGACTGGGCAGTGCTCCTGGGCTATGCCCTGATGCAGGGAATGGCCCCAGCGGGGAAACTTACAGGGTCAGTGTTTAGCCCAGATCTTACAGTCTTTTGAACTCCAGTATGGAACTGCAGCATCTTCCCTGAGACTCCCACAGAGCTCCTTCCTACAGCCTTGGGGAAACCAAATCAGGTTTGTGTGGGTTTGAAAAACTGGAGCTGCTCCTGTTTTGTTATTCTTCCTGAAACAACTGGGAATCTATGAGAAAGGAATGAACGAATACATAGGAAAAGTAACTCACAATGTTTTATCAACCAGCATCTTACATATCAGTTCAAATAAAGAGTCAGTTATAGTACAAAAAACCCAACAAACCAAGCAATCAATCTTCCCACTGAAGTATCTAAAGCGTAACACATCTAGCAGGGTTTTGGTCTAATAAAAGTTGTTTTACTTCTTCATTTTTCACTACAGGAATGCAACTCCTGAATTTGAATGCACTGTGCTCCACTTAAAAACTGCTGTACCCTTTCAACCTTGGAATGATTCTGCTTTTGGTTTGGTTTTATATGCTGCCCTGTTTGCTGGGAGCAGCTTAGCCCACACTAGTTACTTAAATAAAAGAACAATGTAAGGTAAACAGTCTCAGATATTGTTGCCCTTTGTAGGCTATGTGAAATTCCTGGTTAAGAAAAGGTTTTACTATGGAGAAGTGTCATGATGTGACTGTATGCTTGTGACACTGATCCCAGCTAGTGTAGGAAAATGGAAACAAAATTGAGCTAGCCTTCCTATATTATTTAGCTTCTTTTTAGCCTGCAGTCCTCCTTTCTCTCACAAACCACTAGAATTTAATTTGGGTAGTTGAGCAAACCTACAGAATTGATTTATGGATGCTGCTATTAAAAGCTGATTATGTGCACATGGAACAAACTGCGGAGCTCAATTAATTAGAATGCCTCCTTCAATGACTCTTCTGCAGGAGTTTGTTTTATAATTCAGTTCATACTGTACGTTTAGCTTTAGATGCACTTCAGAAACTCAAGAGCACACCCTTTCCTAAGACAAGTTATTCATTCCATTTAATAACTGTTTGTTTTTGTTGTGGACTGGAAAACATCCGTAATGAATGACTTGTCCTAAACCACCTTTGCATGTTTTCTTTCTACTGTGCAATTTAGTGTGCTGCTGCTGGTTCTGTGTGTGGAAATTCTCCTGTTTACTTCCAGTAACTTGTTCATGACTTCCAGTGGCTTGTTCATGGCTTCCAAGCTTTTTTTTTTTTTTTTTTTGGGATGGGGATGGTGGTGTGGCTGGGATTAGTTAAAGCTGGATGTGCTGCCCAGTATGGTTCCTCCTATGTTTGCATGAACACAATCGTCACCATAGGGGTGAAGAGGAAGAATTAAAGTCTGGTGGCTGAGCAAAGGGTAGAACTGCCTCTTTCTGCAGCACCAGTTTAAACTGGTGGAAGTGCCTTTGGACCTGTGGAGTGAGTCCTGGTTAAAGTTAGACTTGCTGTCTTGGTTGTAGCGCAGTAATTGCCGTCTCAGGAGCATGACTGAAATGGCAATGCCTGCATTTGCCACCTCCAGGAAGCACGTGAGTGACTTTGGTGTTTGCTGCAGAGCTCTGACTGCAGATTGTCACTGAGAGGGGAAAATGTGTCCTAACTGTGAATGCTGTTGCAAGTACAGGGTAGACACAGCCACTAAATTTGTCCTCTGAAGGGCTGAATTCCTGCAGGTCTTATGGTCAGTGTTTTACTTCACTGGGTTTTTAGATTGCTTTGCAATCTTAGACCTTAAAAGACTCGGTTTTCTGAGCTTGCGGCCGTCTGATCACCTCATGAGTAGATGTTGCAGCTGAAGGTTGACCACTGTCTACTGTTTGTGTCCTTGTGAATCCTCATCACTGCCAACCACAGTGTGAGTTAATTCTCCCTTCCCCCAGCCCCCTTCCCCCAGTCTGTTGTGTTGTTCTCAGTACTTTTGTTAACTTCCATGTCTCAAACCAGCCACCTGTGTTACCACATAAGTGTTGTTATTCAGTCTAAAGGTCCTTCCCTGCTGTAACCTTTGGCTTGAACAGAGAGCATGACATGCTTTGAGTTTGGATTTTTGTTTCTGTCATTGTCACTTTGAACTTCATATTTCTATAAATTAAAGGTGGAGTGTTGACACTATGGTTTGTTATGGTGCGGTCAAACCAAACACATGCATATTCTAGGAAAGTAAACCCAGTCTATAGGTATCATGGCTAGAAACAAATTTTGCATTCAAACTAATAGTTCTCTCCTTATTTTTGCACTGTTATATAAAAAGATCTATGCCTTTGGTTTTGTGTATCAGAAATGTTCACAGTATGAAGTTTTTATGTAACAGTTGAGAAACCACAAATTATCTGAGTTACACCAGTTTGATTTTCCAAGCTATTATGGAGGAAGTCCAGTTCTAGTAAAGTATTTTCATCATGTCTTAAAATGATTACTGGAAGCCAAATGTCAAGAATAAGCTGGAATCAGTATTTATTGAGCACAGCTGGTGATCTGTCAAGCACCTACAGCTAGTGTTCAAAGGCAATTGGAATGAGGGATTTGCACTGTTCTGTTAGTGTAAAGAATGCATCTAATGGATCAAGGACATTTTCAGTGGTCTTACTTTAAGAAATCTGCCTGCTGCCTGCCCTGAGCAAAGGGGTGCTGTGCTTCATCAGAGTAGTAATAATTCAAAAGGCCATGTAGCTTTTTGGTACAGCAAATATGAACTGACCTATTTGCAACAGCAAAACCAAATGACCATGTATTTTGTCAATTTAATACTCTAGCAGTTATTGTGATGATAATCCTAATTTATAGGCTTCCATCATGATCTAATCAGGTCTTGATACTTTTGTCTGTATTTAAGAAGGTAGTTGAAGGTCATGATGAGCGATTACAAGGTTTTATAGATAAAAGGATGGAAAACTCATCCAACCTAGTGGTGTGACAGGAGAGGACCTCAAAAAACTTCCTCTCTTGTGGGCATAGAGGCAGCTCTGTATTTCACTCACCTGCCAACGCAGCAATGAGGACCAGGAGGTCTCTGGAGAACTCCATGGGATGACGAGGGTTGGTTTCCTTGCAGAAGCACAGGCCATCTGTAGCACAGGGTTTCCAGCCCAATAGTTCCAGTTAGAATAAAAACACGTGTAGTCTTGCCTTAATTTTTACCGTCTTGATAGTGGTAAATCAGTCCTTCAAAGAATACTGGTTCAAGGATGGGAAAAGATGAGAAAGAAGTTTTCCAACCAGTTAGTAGAAAAGATAATAAGATAGTGTGTACCTAGAGGTAACAAGTAGACCATTGTTAAGAAAATTTTAACGAGCTGTTTGTCCTTGGGGATGTGTGGAACCAGACCTAACTAGGGATCTTCTAGTCAAAATCCTCATTATGGAGGTTAGAAGATACCAAAACATCAAAAATTGTTTATGAAAGGCTGAAAGTGAGACTGAAAGTGAGGGAATTCTCTGCAATTCTGCTAAATTCTGACATGACTTTCTCCTTTTTGTCTTGCTTTCCCTCCAACCCTCTTCTTATCTCCTATCTTCCCATTGAACTCACATTTGATATGTAAACCTCTTATCTTTCCTGCTGCCATATTAAACCATAAATACTGTGTGTCCAATTCCAATATACATACACAGAAATTGATAGTATCTATTCAGTACCTTAATGTCTCGATAGATTCCTGTGTGCTCACTCTCTAAATTGGAGTGAGGCTGAAGTGACCAAGGCACAGAAGCTGTTGGATGAAAGACCTATGCAGCTTATTCTCCATCACATTCATGCGGATGTGTGCTTTATCAGCCCTGTATAAATGGCAGAGAGCTGAGAGATGGTGATGTGGAAGATCGTCTTCATGGCCCTTTTTCTCTGCCCTTCCCATTCCTTCCTGCAATGTTTCAAATGAGGGGGAGTCAACCTGAACTAATGTGGCTGAAAAAGCATGGGATGTTCATGGTGCATCTCATAACCTACTGAAGTCAAAGTGAAATATCTCTACCAAGAAAACTGAAAAGAAATTGTTGGAGGGACAAGAGTGCTGTTACAAAGTAGTAACAATTACTAAGATGTAAGCAGGAAGATTTCCCACATTCCAGTGGCCTCAACTTGTACAGGGTTTTTTTCTCCCACTTTTATTGAAAGTTGCACTGCTCATCCTCACTGAAGCTTCTGAGGCTTCAAGCCCTTCAGGCAGGGAAGCTCTGCCCCTTGGGGCAGACACTCATTTGACTACGCAAACCAACATGCAAATATAGTTTGATGATACTTCATTAGATCTTTCTGCCATTAATCAAAATGAGATTTCAGTGTAAACACATAAACACATTTCAGCGTAGACATGTGATGTGTTTATGGGCCCAAAACCGGGATCTGCAAGTGCTCCAATGATAGTGAACCTACAGTAGAAAAGTATGTTGGCTGGATTTTCTAAGCTGAGAAACCCAGCTCCCGCCCACTGCAAACAGGGTTGGAGGATGTGCTTTGTGTCTTGGAATTGGACTCTACAGACTTTTAAGTGGGTTCCACATCTTTGTTTTCCCATGTTCTTCTGTATCTTGGTAGGAAAGCTGCTGCTGAAAGCTACGGTGCGTGAGGATCCTGTGATCGTGACTAGAAAATATGTTCCTTGTGTGTCCTTCCTCTGCTCTGTCTCTTGGGAGTAGATTGTTTATATTGCCAGAAATTGTTAATGCAGTTAAACATTCTTCCAGCATGCAAACCTATGTCATTCCACTCTACCAGTGTCCCTTGGCTAAAAATGAATGCTTTGATGTAATTGTATTTGAGTTGCTTTATGATTTATTAACAATTCCATTCAAATACCATGGATGTCTACTGCAGTGAGGCAGTTACACAATTTGCAGGAGAAACGATGTGATGCTTCACAAAAAAAAAAAGCTTTAAATGATCTTTTTTCCCCTCCCCACCTTCTTTTTTTTTTGGTGTGCTTTGGACTCCTTTTTGTAAAAAATCAATCAAACTGAGCCTGGTGTGACACTGTGCAGGAGCTTGGTGAGGGCTTAGGGTTTTACAGGTTGTTACATTTTTTAAATGCATATTAAAAAACATTCCTGGTCCATAAACCACAGTGAAATGTTTGCTGTTACTACAGGGCAGCATTGTCATAGGTACAGCTTAAAGAATAAACCTGTTTTTAAGAACAGGAACGTGAGCTTACCTGAGAGCTTAGCTCTAGCACTGCCAAAAGAAAATCACCGTTTCAATTGCAGTTAGCTTGCTACCGCTGTTGCTGTCCCTGAATTAGTGTCCCCGAGTTAGAGCAGGATGGTCAAATTGCAATGACGAGAAGCGCGTGAATTGATTTAGTTCTTACACAGTTGATTGCTCGTGCTAATAAATTGATTTTGTGCATTAAAAATGTATATTTTTTTTTTCTAGTATAATATATTATGGAAAACCTTGGGAATTGTTTTTCTAGCATTTGACATCTTATTTTGTAAATTATTTCTCTAGAGGGCTTGAGGTTGGACCTTTTAATTTTCTGTGCATGTTCTGTGCAAATTCAGCAGAAATATTGCTTTGGTCTTAGTTGTCCATGGCGTTTTAAAAGTAATATCTTTATTGTGTGTGTGCAATTACTCTAACAAATGTTCATGGCATCCTGTGCAGGGAGGAGCAGCAACATATAGCACAACTGGAGTATATAGTGATTAATTAGTGACAATATATTTTTAAAGATAGTGAGTTAATTTATAACTATTACTTAAAGCTGAGTAAATTGTCCCTAAAGAGATACTAGATGCTGCTCTCTCTCTTTTTTTTTTAATTATTTTTTTTTAATCTTTCTTTTGTTATTTTAATTGTGCATAGCTATTAAGCATAACATTTTTGTAGAAGTCATTACAAAGTTGCTCTGGTCACACTTCACATCTTAGGCTCATATCCAGTGTTGCCACTCTGTGCTTCACTGCTAGTGAATCTGTATTTTGGATGAGATGTTAAAGGTACCATCTGGCCATCCGTGGAGAAAGTAAAAGAATTATGATCCTGTGTTAAAAACAGCCCTCTCCCCCCTGCCCTCAGAATAGAATAGGTGTCCTAGAAAATGTGTTCTCTTTCACTGAAATGGCTCCTGTTGCATGTAAAAGCTGGTATTTAAAATACTTTGGTCCTTGCACTTGGCTGTCTATTCAGTTGTGCTCCTCAGAAGTAGCTTGTTATTTTGTAAGCTCTTTGAGTTGAGGATATAAAGTAAAATAAGATTTTATACTGAGTGGTTTTTCTGTTATGTTTTTTTTTTTTTTTTTTCAGATACTTCAAGAAGTGTCAAAGCGTCTCCAGAAACAGCTGAAATCTTTTTTCGGAAGTTGAGAAATAAATATGAATTCACAATCCTGGTGACCTTAAAACAAGCCCGTTTGAATTCAGGGGTTATTCTCTCTATTCATCATTTAGATCACAGGTAAGCAGTGCTACATGTAGTCTAGTTAATGAAAGTGGATGTATTTATGCAATCAAAAATCGAACATAAATTTGGGCAAAATTGTTCTGCAGCAGGTCATTTGCAAATATTTATAGTGTTTGGGTAGGCATATTGTGCAGATTCGTAGAAATTCGCAAGTCCAAATCAGCCAAGGGAAGTGGAACAGCTGTTAAATGCCTCTTGCCACCAAAGGCATGAAAAAGCCAGTTCTCTCTTGTCGTTCACAATCATAAGGACCAGATGCTCAGCGGGTGTAAAATTGTCACGTCAATATAGCAACACTGATCCATGAAGCCTGCCCCTGTACATCCACCTCTTCACTAGTTGGTTTTTAACGCTGCAAGCATTTTAAAGAAAGCAAAAAAAAAAAAAAAATCTTCCAGTTATGGGCTTACACCTCCCGTGAATGGCAGAGCACTTTATTCAAAATGTCAGCCTTAAAAAACTAAAGCGAACGACACAGAGTATTTAAGGATTATCCCTTTGATAGGTTAATGACTGCTAGAGAAATAAGATATTCCTTATGTATCTAAGTAATAGCTATTAAAGATAACCGCCCTGTGATTTTGTGACAGAATAAAAAGGAGTTTTGAAATGTGCGCTTTCTAAGCAGTCATTAGTACAAGCAACAGATTATCTGGGCTTCAGGTTCAGTCCTTTTTATTTTCCTGTGTACAATCCCATCATTCTTTCTTGATGGTTTCACTACAAAATAGAAGAACAAAAGGTAAAGACAGATGTTAAAGCAAAGCAAAATGTCTGTTTCTTTTATACGAGTTTACAAGTTTTGATTAGCAGGTATGGTGACAATTATTGCATGCTGGACGGTACTCCAATTCTACTTTTACTCTGTTTCCCAGAAACCCCATCTACTGCAATTCACCTATTTAAAAAACAAAACAAAACACAACAAGCCATCAAACAAGCAAGGAGAAGAAGAAAAGAAAAAACATTCCCAAGGATCATCATGCCAAGTTTATAAAAGCATCTTTAAATGTTGCAAGGGAGTGGTTGAATGCCTCTTGGGTGATGTTTATAGATGTTTTATCATAGAAGAACCATAAAAGGCTTCTCTGTTAACTGTTACCTACTTCTCCTCTGCAGGAGTGAGCAATTTGCAAGGGACAGAACTGGGAAGCTGTGATTATTGAGTTTTGAACCCAGACAGTACCACCATTTGTGCAAATTGTCCCAGATGGAAAAGTTTATTCTGTCACACATGAGAGAGTAGGTCTACAGAGCCAGCTGTGCCCTGACAAAGCTTGTTTCTACACTCCTAGGAAGAGCATGGATTGACTGGGCTACTGATAGAGCTAGTGTAACTATGTTTGAAATTTCAAAATTAGAAATGAAACCTTCATGTGCCAAAATAGCTACAGAGGTGGACAAAGAGGTCATCAATGTGAAAGTATCAAACTGGGAAAAAAGAGAATAACCATAGCCTTTCTGAAAGGAGGCAAAGTTTGCCAGAAAACCTTTCCTGGCCTCAGGAATGGCATGAAGACCAACACATGCCACTGAAGGTTAAAAAAAAAAAAGTGTAATGTAGAACTGAGCGAAATTCGACAAACGTTAACTTGGAGGGTGGCTAAGTAGGAGAAAATGCTGCCACTTAGGGAACATAAAGAGTGATAGAAGTACAAAAAATAGCGTGCAGTGAACTTTCATGGAAGGGTTGCAGAAGAATTTGAGATATTGTTTCAGACAATAATGAATTCTTGAATTGAGTAAAGCTGGGCAACTAGCTCGTTGTTGGTCTTATGTGAACAAGAATACACTAAGCTGATTCTATCCAATCGTAGTGAAGGTAAGATTAGAGCAGGGCCTGGGGTTCAGGTCACGTGGCTGTACAAACATAACGCTGCTTATCTGAGTTTGATTTGGTTCATCCGTGTCATCTGCCTATGCCCATGTAAAATATGGTCGTAAAAGAGTGACAAACAGAAGTCTGAAAATCCCATCATTTTATATTGGTATATTTTTAAGGATGGACAATGAGATTTTTAACAAAAAATTGATAACATTTATACTTTCCCAAGAAATTTCTCTCATACCTTAAATATTTGCATTTTTTGTTGTATTTTCACCGTCTTCTGTTTATCTGTGTGTTAGAATCTGAACTGTCTAACTGCAATGGAAAGTGTTTGTCAAGGTTTCTAGCTAAAATCAGGAGGTCTGCATTATGTGCATAGGTATTCTAACTGTGACTTTGTAACTTAGTGGCATTGCTGAGTGTTTTTTAGGCCTTTTTCCTCTTAACTGTGGAAACTTTTAGTACTCTTATGTTAGAGGTATGAGAAATGAAGATAATAACCAAGTCCATGCCTTGGTACCACCGTTTTAGTCAGTGTGACCTTTTTATCTTACTATGTGCTTTCAACTAGTACTTAGTGTTTACAGGTTTTTTTTAATAGGGATGTATGCTTTATGTTTGTTTCTGGGGTCTCCTTGTAAGCATTTGAATAATCAAAGAGGGAAAAAAAAAGCTTTCTACGTTATTTAGGCAGATAGAGTCACTCATCAGGTCAGCTTTGGATGAAGCGGTTAAAGAACAATTTACTTGTGAATACTTCAACACTTTCTTTGGGAGAATTTTAGGTGATCTATTTGAAAAGAAACTTGAAGTTTGTTTAAAAGATGTTAGACCTAATGTGATCACCTTGGGGAAAATCTTCATTGTCTTCAGCAGGTGTAATATCAGTCTCAA
Source organism: Trogon surrucura (assembly GCA_020746105.1). Taxonomy (NCBI): domain Eukaryota; kingdom Metazoa; phylum Chordata; class Aves; order Trogoniformes; family Trogonidae; genus Trogon; species Trogon surrucura. Next base: position 187,895,745 of record CM036617.1, read on the forward strand.
CAAAAGTATGTCCAGAAAGATCTTGTGTCTATTAAATTAGATATGCCCTTAAGCTTTTAATAAACACATCCTAGGCTATTATCTGCTAGGATGTACTGAAAAATGTCTGTGTGTCATACTAGTGTTTGTTCAATTTAATTGTGCTAAAATGAGGGCTGACTGAGGTGTGGATAATACTGGAACTAGGTTAGCATCTCTGTCCTCCTCTAGTATCTCATAAGGTTTTAATTTTCTTTTATGATGAATGACTATAAAGACAAGATAATGTAGGAGTTGAAAGGAAACATTTGGGTGGATTACATTCAATAACTGCTTCTTCAGTGCTGAATTTCTATCTCTGTGACCTTTCCTACTCCTGATGAGGGACTTGTCTGTAACAGTCCTTTATTTCTTAAACGACTTCTTCTGAACTCTCTGTCACAGCACTCATCACAGCTGGTAGGAGAAGTAGCAGCACCAGACCTGACTCCGTTCCTTTGCACCACCTTTAGCCTTGTATAGCTCCTCTGATGTCCCAAAAAATTGCACTAGTACTGAACTGCTGCCTTGTGGGACAGAATCACGCTTGTCCGTATTCTTAATTTACAAAAGTCAGTGCTACTTCTTTTCTGCAGTGAGAAGTGGACTGGTGGTGAGGAATGGTGGAGATGGCAGTAGCTGAAGGATATGCTCAGTTGTCACACAAGTAACTTTTGTTACAGAGGTTTCGTAACAGCTAGTGGTTCTCCGGTAAAAAGAATTTCTAGGGTACAAGAAAACCAAAAAGTTTCTTTTCAAAGTGGGAAAAGGTATGTTCATTTAATAAGTGGCTTGGGAAATATTTAATGCATTTTGGAAAATAAATCAGAGAAAAACTTACCCTCTCTTTGAATGAGTCTGGGGACTTTGTTATGGTAATTTACTGCAGTTGAAGACATTTCCTAAATTTAAGTTAGTTTTTAAATTTTGTAGTTTTCTTTAACGCTATATACTTAAAATAGTTTAAGTGGTTCAGAGTTTACTGACTCAGTCTGTATTGTCTAGCTTTGTAGTTTTGGTGCATTTTTTTGTTTGTTCATTTTTGCTGGTTCCCTTTTGAGGAAGATCAAAAATGAATACTTCCACTGAAATACAGTCATGCAACTACTTAAGGCTTTGAGTCTTAGGAAGTTTACCAAATAGCTCTCCCAAAGTTTCCCCTCTAATGTCATGTGGTGAATGCTGTTCCTGGGCTATCACATAGATGCAGAAGTTCTCTATGTAAATCAGAGACACTTGTTGAGGCTGAGCTGTTGCTGTCACCACAAAAAGTAGCTCTTGAAAGCATTTTCTGCAGATACTGTAATCTTTTTCAACTCTGTTAAATGCTTTTGTTTTTCTTTTCCTAGTTGAGTGTAAAAGCTGTCTTTCCCCTTTTATAATGTTTATGCTTTTCTCTAGTATTTAATATGTTCAAATCTTTAAAAGCTGAAGCGAAAGAATCTGAAACGATACCTGTAACTTACCCTTTCTGATTTGCTCATATTCTTCCACAGAGATTGCTTTTTTTTCCCCCACTGACTAGAGCAGCTCAGGAGTTCTAGGTACAGCTTGGAGGGGTTGCTTTCAGGAAAACTCTTCTGGTGTCAGGGAATCCAAACTGCACACAAGTAATCGTTAAGATGAGTTTCAGGCAGCTGAAGGCATCTTTCCTGGCAGATTTATGTATGCTATATATCTGAAAGATAAAAGTTACAAATGTTTTCTTAGCTTGAGAGTGTCACCTTGACCATGTAGCACCCTGCCTAAAATGCATTGTACTTTACAGTAGCAAGGTAAATATTTTGAATGATGTGATGCCTTAAGTTTGAGTGGAAGCACTGTTAAACAGTACTTGCAGTGTACTTGCTGTCAGCCTTCAGTTTAAGCTGTATTATCCTCCTCATTTCACTTCTGAATTTGTCTCACCTTCTTCTTGATGCAAGAATCAGCAGAGAGATTATTTTAATCTGTGACAGGGTTGTAGTATATGTTAGGTCTCACTATTTCACCATATATTCTCATTTAATTGGCAACAGTGGAGAAATGTAATAAAGAATTTTCCTCCCTTCATGGTTAAATGGCTTTATGCAACTAATGTTATATTCGTATCTCTTGAGGTACTGCATATTAGGGCTCTTAAAGGATGAAATCACTGGATTGTAGTTTAACTATTCTTTCCCTCACCTAATGCTTTTTATATTCTGAAGCAGAATACTGAAATTAATAGAATATTATGGACAGGTATTCCCTACACTTAATTGTGTATCTCTACGAGTTTATTCTATTTCTGCCTTACTTAGCATTTGTTTTCACAGCTGTTGCTGTCTTGTGATTACCTGCTGTCAAATGGGCTGTACGGTACAGCAGTTTCAGGCCTCTTTCAGTGTCCAGGAAGAAATTATCTGCGATGATTTCTTTCTTACTGGTTTAGGTGTGCAAGGTGACAAGTCACCAGAGGTGAACTCCTGATGCAGGAGTTTTGTTCTGTCTTTTGACCGTTGCATTAAAATAGATGTGGAACTCCATGTTCCCTGCTTTTGATGTATGAGTGTCTGTATTTCTGGACTGTAGCAGGAAGTCTCCTCTCCAATACCACAAAACCTGCTGCGACAACACTACACGGGGAAAACCTTCCAATATTTGCCACTTAAGCCAGTACTGTAAAGTTATGTTAGTTTTGTTTGAGGAGTGCTCTCCCCCTCCCCATCAATAACTTGCAGAGCAGACAGGAGGTTAGAATAACGTGGATTTAATTTTCAGATGTGACTGTTCCCTGTGCCAAAAGAAGTAGTACCTTATTTCTGTTTTTCAAACCACTCCATGCTGTTCTTTGCTGGAGGAGTGGAGGGCTGTAATGTTTTGTATTGTGCTTTTCTTGGTAGTAAATCATAGTTGCTGGTTCTTACTGGTCTGACAATTATTATGAACCCTCTTAAATTTGTTCATAACAATCAGTTGCTTTTGAATTGATTTCCTCTAGCAATTTAAAACTCCTCTGGCGTCAGCCTTCTTTTCTTTTGATGCAGTTTGCATGTTTCATCAAAGCTGTCAAAAAAAAAAGAAAGGTATTTTCTTCCATTCGTTTTCTAGCACGTGAGAAGGTTCTGTGGGACAAAGGATTCTCTATGTAGACACTGACAGCTTGGCTGAGCAACTTTCTTCTATCCTAAAAGAGGAAAGTTCCTTGTTTCTGTTGGTTTGGGAGGTTAACTTCTATCTCCAAGTGTGCGGTTGGATGGAAATATTCGTGAAGTGTCAGTTTTGTTGTTACGTTCAGTTAAATGTTTTCATTGTGTTGAGAATGACCTGTTTCTCTAAGTGTTGGTTATAAGGGGTGTTATTAAATTGATTGATGCCTTGTCAGTGTTGCCTGTAGGTTTGGGTTTTTTTTTATGCCTTAGTTTACTCTGTGCTTTGTGATGAAAAAAAAAAAAATTCCCAATAGAGTGTAACTTCTTGTAGTGCACTCACCTTAAAAAAATCTTCTGTAACTTTTGTTAAGTCGGGTCTGCTGATGTAAATCATTGCAGTGCCAACTAATCCAGGTTGTTTTGATAGAGAACTTGTTACCAAATGCTCATATGAGCCCACATCCTGTAGTTTGAATTGAGACTAGTGACAAACCTACTTGAATAGGAGACAAAAGATTTGTCCCTGGCTATGACAATGAAAACTACCACTGAAATAGTTGAAACATGGATTTTGACAGATACCATGATTCTTCTTGCTGTTGTTAAGAAATAAATAACAAAGAAATCTATATTCTGTCAGGGTAGGAAATGGGAGGAGTTAGGTTGAAACTGGCTTTTGCTTTTAGTAATGTATATGCTGGGAAGCCGTTTATTGTATTTGCAGTTCTCTTACTCTCTGTGGAGAAGCTTTGTCAAGAAAGGGAGTGATAGCAATGGTTTGTACCATTTATGTTTACAGTGTTTAATCTGAGAAAGTTCTTCCCGCCTTTATTTTTAGTAGAAGGGTAAGCTTTGGATGGGCAAGATTGATGTTAGTGAGGCTGTGTGATAGTGAGAACAAAATGGAAAGAAATGTATTGATAAGTGGAATTTGCGAGAGAGATGAGAGGAATGAGAACAATTGCAAGAATGGTTTTTCAAAATGTATTTCTTGGTTTATTTTCGTATTTACAACTCGAACAGGGACAGCGTGGACAATGTGCCATAGTACCAGGTTTGAATTTTCCAAAGACCAAGCCAGCACGTTTTGGGAGAATAGCTAGTCTGGAGTGCTTTGAGTAGCTCGGTGGGACCTCAGCAACTGCTTCAAGCTCCTGCTGAGCTCCCACAAACACTGCAGGAAGGCTGGCTGAGAGCCTTGCCTTGTCATCAACAGTAACACAAGAAGGTCAGGGATATCTTGCTCCTGTGATGACCAGGGTCTCTTGAATCATAGCACTAAATTCAGCAGGAGCTGTGCAAACACTGTAGGTTGGGATGGCTCCTCATTTAGGGGCATAGCTGAGCTCAAAGTCTGGGAGGTGAGCAGAGAAATCTGTCAGCTGAGCAGCAATTCTTGCCTTCAGAGCTAGCAAAGTCTTCCAGTTCACAGCAGCCCCACGGAAGTCAGGTGAGGGGCTGCTAGATGTGGATAGAAACCACATCTTATGGACATATTTTTCCTCCACATGCTTAGTTTGAATTGTGTGTGTCTCTGCGTTTCCAGTCATCTGTCACTTGGCTGTTTTTTAATGTGAACATACCAACATAGAAGGTGTTTATCGCTGCATGTTCCAGCATGGAGCTCCGTCTCCTGTGCGCGACAGGAAAGCACCTTCCTCCTCTCTAGCTGTCCTCCATAGCTATCCAGCGCAATGAGCAATCATCGTGCTGGAGCAAAGCTGAAATGGTTGACCTTTTTTTGTGGTAGAAGAAAATAAACAGTAGAGGAGATGTAAATGCCAGAATGATCAGTAGCTCACTGGCTGGGGTACTTCAGAGGCATTTTCCTTGCATCATTAATCTCCTCTCTGGCTGATTTTTGAAGCAGGGATTTGAACTTAGTTCTTTTCCATATGACACAAGTGTCCTAGGCAGTGTCATTCTCTGTTTTTCCCTTACTGGCAGTAAAAAGCTTCATTGGCAGTGCCTGGCCAGGGCTATGCTAGTAAACCAAAAGGCGCCCACGCTGGAGCACTGTCCTGCTGTTATCCATTCTGTATAAATTGTTAGCATCTTCCTTGGCATGCTCTTTTCTCCTGCAATTAGCACCCTTGCGGTTGATGTCAGGACACGGTTTGTGGGGTAGCATTGGGCAGAGACTGCTCCCAACAGGCAGTGTGGGAAAACCCACCCATTTCAGGGGAAAAATGAGAGACCTATATGGGTGTGAGTTGTGATAGACCACCACTGTTGATATTTGTTTTCAGGGCCAGAGAATGGGCGTTGCTGGGTTTATGTATTACTATAGGCATATGACTTGATCTCAACTTACTGAATTTAGGTTGCTCTTGTACCTGACTTGATGTATTGATGAATTCTGCATAGTGGGAGAGGCTCATCAGGTCAACCTGAGATCCTGATTTTACTGTCCCGTTGCTTGTGCACTCTGTTTCAGTATGGGAAATACCCTCTTCTGATTTCAACCTCTCTTCACTTGAGATCTCTGCTTTCAAGTAGGTAGTAACTGTCGCGTTAAAGAGTATTTGAGAAAGTCTTTCAGAGAGTCTGATATTTGTTCTCTGTCCCTTGTCTTAACAAGCATTTCATCCTGGACCACATAAACCTTGCTGCGAGAATGCTTGTTTCTATCAAAAGATTTGGTTTTAATGAATGGATCGGCATTTTTGAACAAATATATTCTATGTCAGAAAATAATTGTCTGGCTTTAAAACTATATTCAGTAAAAGAAAGGGACGGAAACTGAATTAGTGGGTTTCCTTCACACTGCACTTGCACTAGGTACTACCAGTTTATCCAGAGGAGTGAAAACCATTTCTTTTATCTATCACTCCCTGGCTAAAGCACCAGTCATCTCTTGTAGAGCTCTAGATAGTCGGGGAAAAGGGCAAAGCCAGTAAGACCAAGCAGTAGTGTGTGAGTGAGTGACAGAGAGTAGATTTTTATGGCTACAGTGCAGGTGGCACTTGACATTTAAAATTCATCTGGGGATATTTTGATGCCATATTGTTCCAGGGGATACACCAAGTGGTAAAAACTCCCAGTTAATGTTTCAGAACTCTTTAAGTATTACTTTAAAATAGAAAAATAAGGTGCACACTCCTGACTGCCCAGTCATCATACCATGGAAAATAGCAAATAATGTATTGCTAAATGTGCTGGCTATGCAGCGTGAATTGCTTTCACATCTTCATAATCTACACCCAGAGGAATTACTTACTGCGATTGTAGCCATAGTTGGCAATGAATAGGGTCTACTGATTTTTTTTTTATGTTTTGTGTAATTAGACCTAAGATAAAGCCAGAGCTTTTGTATCAAAACTCTTTTTATAAGTAATGGAGATAAGGATTTTAATTTTCTAAGTACATACTTACTCCTTTTTAATTTTATAAGTCTTCCTTTTCAGTGTAGATCAAAGAGCTGTGAACTCTTTTAACCCTATACCTGTAAATGTGGGTAGTAGAAGTTTAAAAATGGAACACCCCGCCCTGTAATAAATGCGTAAGCAGCAGACATGGTATCTTGCCTTTGGCTTCTGAAATGCTTGTCTACATGCTGTAAATTGAAGTTGAAATTATTAGTTGCCTGGAGTAAGAGTGGGCAGCCACAGTGTGTGTTTGCTGTGTGAGGGGGTGCCAGATGAACAAGTGAGCCATCAAAAACCTGGCATTGCCAGCACTGGCTGCTAGCTGGAGGGGCCACACCTCCCTCTTCTCAAAGACTGCTACAACATACACCAGGACCACCTGATGTTTCACCTCCTATGTCTCTAGCTATTTGCTGTACATCCTGACTTTTATTTCCACTTTAGTCTCCCCCTCGCTGGTCTGTCGTGGGCTGAGAAGCAGGTCCTGCACAGGCTCGTGCAGACCACACGCCCGTCGCTGGGACGATCAGCAGCAACTCCGCAGCTGAGCAGACCTGCTGACTCTCAACTCTTTCCCAGCAGCGACAATAGAGCAGCAGAGAAAACATCGCCGTTTTCTGTCTCAAATTCCTCTGGGCCATTTGAGACACATTTCTTTCTCTTATGAAGAAAGGCTCAGCCTTAGTCACTACATAAGGGATTGCTGTCTGGCTGGTTTCCAGGCAGAGCAGCTGATCTTACGGTGGCCTTGACTGTTACCTTTGCAATGATTGTGCATGCACAGAGTGATCTACTGAGATGTAACAACCTTATTTTTTCAGGTTGGCATTTTCTTCTCTGTATGTCAAACATAGTAAACCTAAGCACGTATCATCTCCCTGCAAAGTTAAATCTGTTTGACCCAAAAGCGTATATCTTTTTTGAGGGGTTAAAATCAAGTAGGCTGGTATTGATTAAACAACCAGAGACTTCATGGATGTTAGTAAAGGGAGAAACGGGTTCTGCTGTTGTACTGTGCTTCTCATTATGGTATGTTTTTCACTCCAAGAGCTGTTTGCCTTTTGCAGCGTAGAATAGTGCCTTGGAGCTGCTGGGAGAAGCAGCAGTGATGTTGGTAACGGGACTCCTTTGGCTGCTGCTCTCCCTGCAGTGGCTGGGCTGGGCTGGTGTGGACATGAAACCAGTGATTCAACTTATGGGGCTCCTCTGAAACTTTTCAGTAATGAGACTCTTGGTTAGGAGAAGACTGCAGTACAGTATGGTTGTTGTTTCCTTTTGGAGAAAGTCCTTTACGAACTGAGATCACCTTGTTTTCATTCTCAAAAGATTAATAATCCTCAGTGTGCAGAGAATTATAGAGTATTTTTGTCACTATAAATGAATTTTTAAAATCCGGGTAGATTTGATGCTTAGCTTACTTTTACAAAGACTCTTACAGGCCCTTGGAAAGCTGTGGGCAGGCTTTGCATTTCCACCCGTGTCTGGTTGTCAGTGCTGAGGCTTGTCCCGTCTTCTGAAACTCATGAGCCTGAGCCAGAGCCATTTAAATTCTGGCAGCTAAACAAATCTAGAAAAGTGAAATAGCACACACGATATTTTGGCAAAAATGAAGTGAAAATGATTCACTTTCACTTCCCTGTGTTTCAACGTCGTGGCATTGGTTCAAGCTGAAGGCAGTGTTGTTCCGGCTGTCATTGCAGTTGCTTTTCTAATTGCATTTTGCTGCTGCCTCCACAGATTATTAGGAAACCATAAATTATTCTCCTAAAGGCTGTCATTTTCTTTTTAATTTTGACGCACATTTTCACTAACGACCATCAAGCCTTTAGAAGGTAGATATATTTGTTAGTTTACCAAATGGAAGAATAAAAGAGATTGTCCGTGAATCTCAAAACACTGCATTAATCACAGTTAAATCGAAATTCCAAGTGTCCACAATTTTTGCACAGCTTTGTGTAGGAAGATTTCCTTGCTTATTACAGCATCATCGAATGTCAGCATCTTCTCTTAACAGTTCTTAATTCCTGAAATTTTTACAGCAATGTCTTCTTTTTATTGGGAAATCCATATTTCATTCTCAGAGATTTCATTATCTCACTTGCAAAAGGGGCAACATGATCATTCATTGTATACCTCCTCTACTGAATGTATGGCTGCTGCTATGGTTTGTTCTCTGTCTGCCTCTATCTCTGTGTGCTGGCATCAGTTCTGCCATTGGCTTTGAAGAGCGTAGAGCTAGCCATTGGTTCAACCAAGAGATAATGTTTTCAACATACCCATGCCTTTCTGTTCCCAGATTGTACCTGCAGATGAGTGGAGACACTTAAAAGTTGCTGGAGGAGTCCAGTTCCATAATATTCCCTTTCTTCGTTGCGAGTGATCTTATTTTTATCCTTGAGGCTTGAGTTATGAAGGAGGTTATTAGATTGACTGATGTCCTGTCACTATTACCCATTTTTTTTCCAGCCAGACCTTCAATTAGTTTGCGCTTCTTGCCAATGCAGAAATTATTTTTGGGCCATTAGAAGGTAAATTATCTCAGATTATAAAATTTATTGCTGACTGTAGTGCTTTGTTAGTACTGGGGACAAAGAAGAAATTGCCCTTTGATAGTTTTCCAAAAGAATGGTTGTTTTTGTGCTGTTGCTAGGCTTGTTCCACTGTGAAACACCTTGAAGATGTTTCTTTTCTTGAAGGAAAGCGACATGTGCAGTGAGCCCAGCCTCCTTCAAGGGATGATGTTTGTTCCAGATAGTTTTGGTTTGGTCTTATCTTCAGTCTGGAAAACTGCAGTCATTGTCTTGTCTGTTCTTTAATATAGAAAGCCCTGTTAAAGTAAATTATATCACTCTGAAACACATGTGCACTCAGACTACAAGCCGTGGTCATGCTTGGTTGGAAATGTAGTGGCAGAAATAGACAAAAATAATTGTCCATTGTCCCAGTTGTTGTGCATCTCACCACATACTATGTTATTTTCCATGTTCTTTAGCTGTGGGTTGCGTATGATCATTAGTGAAACCATTTCTGCTTTTTTTTTTCCCCCCATTTTAAAAGCATTTTAGTAGGAGGCTTTAAAGTGAGGAACTTAATATTTAGAAGACAGGTCATTTGTCAAGCTTGTCAAGAAGAGGTCCAATATGCAAGAAATAGGCCTGTCTGGTTAAGTACCAGGTTTGATTACAAAGTGCTCTTTAAACTGATCTGGTGGCATTTCACCAGCAAAGCTTGTGTTTGCAATCTGTAAATCTCGTGTATGGTGCACTTATTTTGGTACAGCTACAAGGCTGTTTTCTTAACACGTGTATACGTATGTACATGTAGATATAGGTACGTACACATACATATACACACCCCACAAATAAACATATTTATTTAACAAAGCAGATATGTACACACCTATAAATTGTTCTGAAGAGTTAGCACTTGTTGGATTTGTATTTCATTGGAGAAATTTCATTAAGAAAAATGAAAGGAGGTGTTAAAAGTACGTCCAAAAGCAAAGAAAGCTATGGTGAGACTCACTTCTTGTTTACTTCCCTGGTTGGTAATGTCTAATGATGCCCCTACCACAAAACTCGGTGTTGTATTTTGTACATTCATGCCTTCAGAGTATCCTTACTGTGTTTTCAGGATATGAGACAATTAGTCGTAATAGGGTAAATATATTTCCAGTCAGACCATGTTATGGAAAGTAGTGTTGCTAGAGGAAGAAAATATTTGGCCTGGGATCTTTTGTACGTGCATGAAACCTGGAACCTGCTGTCATGCGTTATTGAGAAGAAGGATGCGGTGCAAATCTGAAAAATGTCTACTTTCATCTTTGTATCTTTTTCCTTGTCTTTCTCCCTCTTTTAAATAGTTCCTGCATGATAATGAGAAGTTCTGTTATGTAAAATGTTGCTGTGCTGATAAGAATGGTTCATGACATGATGATGCATTTATGGTGCAGGTACCTGGAGCTGGAAAGCAGCGGTCATCGAAATGAAATCAGGTTGCATTATCGTTCAGGCAGTCATCGCTCCCACACAGAAGTATTCCCATACATTTTGGCAGATGATAAATGGCACAGGCTTTCCTTAGCAATCAGTGCCTCTCACTTGATTTTACATGTGGACTGCAATAAGTAAGTAAAGAGTGTGGCTTAGTAAGAAGTTGTCACATTTGGAACATTCCAGCTCTGAGTAAATGAAGTGCTAACAACTTGGCACTGTATTTTTCCCTTTTCAGAATTTATGAAAGAGTTGTGGAGAAACCCTTCATGGACTTACCCTTGGGTACAACCTTTTGGCTGGGACAGAGGAATAATGCACATGGTTATTTTAAGGTATGCATTCCCTGAAAGGAAAAGAGTGAACTTAAATAAGAATGATTAAGGTATTGGAACATCTTTCATATGGAGAGGCTGGGATTGTTCAGCCTAGAGAAGAGAAGGCTCAGGGGGGAACTTGTTAATGTGTTCAAATACCTGAATGTGTGAGGGGAATGAAGATGATGGATCCAGTAGTGCACACTGATAGGCCATGAAGCAATGGGCAAAACCTGAAACGTCTGAAATTCCATCTGAACATAAGAAAACGGTTCTACTGGGAGGTTGGTCAGAATAAGACTACTATGGAGATACTCAGAAGCCATTTGGACACAGTCTTGGACAACCTTCTGTGGCTGATCCAGCTTGACAAGGGAGTTGAAGTAGATGATCGCAGGAGATGCCACCCAACCTCAACCACTCTGTCCTTCTGTAGTCGTAACGCAGTTCTTCGCATCATGACGTGTTGTGTATCAGCACATCTGATGCAGTGAGCTGTGTTTCCATCAAACTGGACTTCACTAAATGAAATTGCAGAGCCAATGCAAAGGGCTCTGTCACCGGAGCCACAGAAGCCTAAGACTGGAAAAAGTAAATGTGCATCAGAATTCCAGGAAATAAACAGTCAGATTATTGTCTGTTTCATAGCTAGATGCATTTTTTCTTTTGTGTCACAGAACACTACAGTCTAGGGAGGTCCAATTTCATTGCCTCTGTGGGATTTAGATTTCATCACAATATCCTCTTGGCTCAGAATTGAATGAGTTGACTCAAGTCAATGAAGAGAATGCTTTTTCCCCCAGAGGAGGAATATTGGTACATGCTTTTTGCTTACTGCCTCCATTTCAACATGTATATATAGGAAGCACCTGATGTATCACAGGACTGAAGAAGAGAATGCTACGTTGAACTGGGGTGTAAACTTTGATTCCTCTTGAGTCCATTAGGTAGCACTCACTGGTCACAGCTGCTATCTGTGGTTTGGCCTCACTCTTCTCTGGAGCTCTTTTAACAAATGATGGCATCCCTGTGGATGCCTTCTACACGGCAGTCCCATTTTCTTCCCAGTAGGCATCTTTTTTCTTGACCTGCAAAATAGAATTGATGATGTTGATCACAGACCCAGTCATTTCTCTGAAATATGGCCTGCTAAATGTTTTTTTTTATTTCAGTGTAAACCAGTTTGACTACAGTTTTCATGGCAAATTCTGTTTTTTTTTTACGAAAATCAGTTTTTGTGTGTTGAAATACTGTTTGCTGTACTTAAATGCTAATTTATATCCTTGTTGTGTGTGAAGTACAGAGGTCCAGTGGGGCACTCAGATTTGAAAACTGAAGCATTGTTTTTATTTTTCAATTCAGTATGTATTTCCTTTTCCACCAAAAGATTTAAGAGGATACCTGCTAAACAAATTATAAGAAATTATATTTTTGGCTTAAAGACACAGTTGACTGCAGGAATAAGATCAGAAAATATTAATTCATTGCTTAGACTGATCTGAGATACACTTTGTTTAGGCGACACGCTTATAATTCTTGCTCTTTTAATATTCCTTTCATGTTTTGGTGCCTTCTCATTTTTTACTTGATTGTATTCTTTTTGCCAAATCATCATCACTGCAAAGACGCTCATTAACTATAGACAAATAAATATTCTGGTTGTAGACTATATTTTTTTCTTTCTTTTCAAGAAAGATAAAATTAAATAAAATACCTGGAGAGTTTTGCCTTGGAAATATAAAGCAGTTAAAAAAATACAGAAACAGATAGCTGTTAAAGGCACATCAGTATAGCCAAATATACTGCGCTAAGTGATTTCTCCAGAATAATATAGTTCCAGTGGTCAAACTGCATCCGAAAATGTGACACTATTGTGCAGAGATATTAGTTTAGAAGATGAGGATTTCCAATGCTTGTTTGTGTATTTGAGAACCTATATTTCTGGACACTCAATTGTGAGACAACTACTGATCTGATCTGAAGAGGTCGAGGTGCTGTGTCCAAAAATCAGACTGCTTTGAGTAGATTAAATGGATTGTCTGGAGGCATCAAAGTACTTAAAATCACTGTGTCACTCTGAAAAAGTTTGACTGTATTTGATTTTGAACCTAATATTGCTGCACTAAACCGATGTGTTGGTAGGCTTGTTCACACTGCAATATAATGGACCTGTTTCAAGTTAAGGTTTGCGAGAGCAGTTTCGGCTATCTGATTTCTGGTACCATGTAACTTTGGTGCCTAGCATCCAGTTGTGTGTTAACTCGAATACTAGGTTCTTTATGAAAAGTCTCTCATGTACTGTCAGGAGGTGCTGATTTGGGAGCCCTGGTGGGCTGGGTGTCACAGCTCCCTGTTGTTACTTTGGGAGATTGAGAACCTGAATTCCTGGCAAGTGACAGAGTCCAGGTTACATCACAATGGATGTATGATGAATAAAACTTCTCAGCGGGAGGAGCTTTACTGTTGGTTAATAGCTGAATTATTTGAATACTTGCCTGTGTGAAGAGTGTTTTAAACTTGAATGAATTGGACCCTGCCATTCCTTCTTTTCATGAAAATGCCATAGCTTGGGTTGACATGAGTTTGAACTTGACGGCACCAGGGACGGAAGGGAAGAAAAGTTAATACAGTGAGCTTTTTGGTGCGCCCTTCAAAGAGGTCTTTTTTTTCCTGGCTTCCAGAACACGTGCTGTGAGAGATCCTGATGTGTAGACCTGTCTTGGGCACACCTATTTTTTTTCACTATTAGCTCATCACTGCAGGCCCTTGTGCAATGTGAAGGAACATCCAGTCGCCCTAGATTATAGCTTTGTTGTTAAGGGAGAAAGGCAGGCATGGTACCTAAGTACCCTCTTACTTGCCCTCCAGTGACACCCGCTCTTCTCTGTAGATCACAGAAGTTGCTAAGTTGCCCCGAGTCATTCCCTTGAGGTCAAAACTCTGATTCTTGGACTTTGCAACATCTGTATTGAATACCCTGTGTACGTGGATGAGACGTGGACTTTTGCATTTAGTTTGCATTGTGTTCTTAGTATTGTGAGACATAGGATCATAGAATGTTTGGGGTTGGAAGGGGCCTTGAAAGATCATTTAGTCCAACCCTCCTGCCAGAGCAGAATCCCTTAGGACAGGCCACACAGGAATGTGTCCAGGTAGGTTTTGAAAGTCTCCAGAGAAGGAGACTCCACAACCTCTCTGGGCAGCCTGTGCCCGTGCTCTGTCACCCTCACAGTAAAGAAGTTTCTCCTCAGGTTGAGGTGGAACTTCCTATGTTCTAACTTAAACCCATTATTCCTTGTTCTATTACTGGGCACCACGGAGAAGAGATTGTCTCCTTCCCCTTGACACTCTGGAGACATTCAAGACCTGCCTGGACACGTTCCTGTGTGGCATAGTCTAGGCATTCCTGCTCTGGCAGGGGGATTGGACTTGATGATCTTTCGAGGTCCCTTCCAATCCCTAACATTCTATGATTCTATGATTCTATGACACGCACTGCTCAGATATTTGTATACATTAATAAGGTTCACGCTCAGCTTTCTCTTTTCAAGACTAAGCAGCCCCAGTTCTCTCAGTCTCTCTTCATAAGAGAGATGTTCAAGTCCCTTAATCATCCTCGTAGTTCTTCGTTGGACTCTCCCCAGTAGGTCCCTGTCTCTCTTGAACTGGGGAGCCCAAAACTGGACACAGTATTCCAGATGTGGTCTCACCAGGGCAGAGTAGAGGGGCAGGAGAACATCCCTAGACCTGTTGAACACACTTTCCTTAATGCACCCCCAGGATCCCATTGGCCCTCTTAGCCACAAGGGCACACTGCTGTCCCATGGACAGCTCACTGTCCACTAGGCTTCCAAGATCTTTCTCCATGGGGCTGCTTTCCAGCAGGACATCCCCTAATATCTACTGATGCCTGGTATTATTCCTCCCCAGATGCAGGACTGTACACTTGTCCTTATTGAACTTCATGAGGTTTCCCTTTGCCCAGCTCTCCAACCTGTCCAGATCTCGTTGGATAGCAGCACAGCCTTCCTGTGTGTCAGCCACCCCTCCCAGTTTTGTGTCATCAGAGAACTTGCTGAGGGTGCACTCTATCCCCTCATCCAGGTCATTGACGAAGATATTGAACAAAACTGGACCCAGCACTGATCCCTAGGGAACACCACTGGCCACAGGCCTCCAACTTGACTCTCTGCCGCTGATCTCAATCCTCTGAACTCTGTTCTTGAGCCAGTTCGCAATGCACCTCACGGTCCAATCATCTATCCCACATTTCTTGAGTTTACCTGCAAGGATGTTATGGGGGACAGTGTTGAAACCTTTACTGAAGTCAAGGTATATGACATCCACTGGTCTCCCTTCATCAACCCATTTTGTCACACCTTCGTAGCAGGATATAAGACTAGTCAGGCAAGATTTCCCCTTGGTAAGTCCATGCTGGCTACTCTTGATAACCTTCTTTTCTTCCAGCTGATGAGAGATGGCCTTCAGAATGAACTGCTCCATCATCTTCCCAGGGATGGAGGTGAGGCTGACCGGCCTGTAGTTTCCAGGGTCCTCCTTCTTGACCTTATTGAAGACTGGAGTGAGATTGGCTTTCTTCCAGTCCTCAGACACCTCTCTCATTCCCCATGATTTTTCAAAGATGATGGAGAGTGGTTCAGCTACAACATCAGCCAACTCTCTCAGCACACGTGGATGCACCCCATTGAGGCCCATGGATTTGTGTGTTTTCAGCTTTTGTAATAGTTCTCTAACCCAATCGTCACTGACCATTGGAGAATCATCCTCACTCCAGTTTTGCATGTTGTAATTATTTTGCTTTTCCTCCTAAGGAGGAGTTTTGGAGATGCAGGGAGAGAGTCATGGATGAAAGGGACACACGGAGTGAATGTGATAGGGTGGCTCACTTTGAAATTGCTATTTAGATATAAGGAAGAAGTTCTTCACCATGATGGTAGTGAAGCACTGGAACAGGTTGCCCAAGAAGGTTGTGGATGCCCCATCCCTGGAAGTGTTCAAGGCCAGGTTGGATGGGGCTTTGAGCAACGTGGTCTAGTGAGAGGTGTCCCTGCCCACAGCAGGGGGGTTGGAACCAGATGATCTTCAAGGTCTCTTCCAACCTTAACCATTCTGTGATTCTATTTGACCTTTCCTTTTGGAGGGCAGCAAAGTGGCTACTAGTTATATCCTAATGACTGAGGTTGCATATGAATTCTGCCTGCAAGCATGAGATTTATTCTTCTGGGTGAAACTGGCCCTTTCTAGATGACATAGTTGAATTTCGTGCTGAACTTCCCCTAAGTTCTTGCCAACATGCGACTCTGCAGCCGTGTAACAGGCATGTAGTTCCTTGGCATTTTGCGTGTTTTATGGAAAGATCCCCATTGAAATCATAAAGGCTTGGCATGAATGGATTTTTCCTGACTCACGGGTTTTTTTATTCTGCACTTCTGTTTGGCAGTTATAGTTCAGTAAAAAATTTGCATTTAATTTAAAAGAGTTTTTCAAACTAACTGAAACTGCAACTGTTTTTCAACTTACTTTTAAAGGTCATTTTCAAGTTTTTCTGCAGTGTCTAACTAAAAATAACAATGAATGCAAAATAACCAAACTCTTGCCACATAATTACATCTTGACATTTAATCTTATGTCTTTAAAAATGATTCAGTATGTCTGTATTTGTACATCTATCTATTTTACTTTCTGCTAATTCTCTATCACTGCATTGTGTCCAGGTGAGAAGCTGTGTATTCATAAGCATTGTTTGTATCAGGCAGTTTTTTCTGTGTGGGCTTTAATATTTTATATGGTGAATGGAAAACATAATTTTGACAGGTAAAAATGATGTATCCTTTTTTTTCCTCTCCGCTTATACATAGGGCATAATGCAAGATGTGCAATTACTTGTCATGCCTCAAGGATTTATTTCTCAGTGCCCAGATCTTAATCGCAGTAAGTCTATTAATTCTTATACCACAAAATGAAAGGTGTGCTTTGTACCTACTTTCTATCCTACGAGCTTTCTTAAAACCTTGAGTTTCAATGTATTGATTGTCAACTTGGACATGATTGAGTCTGTTGTGGATCTATCTTTTCTTTTTTTTAAAATTAATATACATATTTTGTTACTCTAGCCTGCCCAACTTGTAATGACTTCCATGGACTTGTGCAGAAAATTATGGAACTGCAAGACATTTTAGCCAAAACATCAGCTAAGGTAATGTTTACTAAGAGTCATGGCACGGGAGAAATGAGGACTCTAAGGCTTTAATTGCTGACTTTTAAAATTATTTGTGCATATTTGGGGATGTGTGTGTGTGCAGAACATAACTGCGTAATGTGTGTATGTGTTTGTATGTATATATATGTGCCTAGTCTCTATACAAGCAAATTCCCAGTTCAGAGAGCTTCCTTGTATTTTAATAGTTTTATAGAATCATATCTTTTAATAGTAAACAGAATCGAAGTTCCTGAGCAACAGAAAGGCTCATAGATATTCAAGCTCTATCTGTTTGAGTGACAAGTCAATAAACCTAGAATGAAATGTTACTGTGCTTATAGTGCTTGTTGCAGCAAGAATTATTGGTCTGAGACTTTTCTACACCTGAGCTGCTGAAGGCATGTTCAGGCAAGATATATGCAAGAAGAGGAATTAAGAATGCAAAGCAGTACTTTCTCCTTTTTCTTTTTCTTTTTTTTTTTTTGTTTGTTTTGTTTTCCATAGAATATCACACCAAAAGCACTCATGTCTGCCAGTGAACACAGAGTAGTCATCTGGTTTTAAATGTCAATTCTTTAGATGTCTGTGGTAATGCTGTTACCTGGCTGATTTAAGACACAAATTTTAAAAATGCCTTGGCTGAAGTTGAGAAGAATTGCTAACATGCTGGTTTTGAGCTTTACCTTCAATTTTGTCACTCTATTGGGATTTAGGTCTTTTGCACATAACCTAATAGCTACAAGTACTTTATGTAGAGCAAGAATCTTGGTCAGTTCGTGCACACAAAGGTGAAAAGTCAGGGGCCATGTGCATCTTGACTTACCTGATGTTAGAGAAAGATGAAATGCATTGTCTTTCTTCTGTAATTTCCATGTCTGAATGACTGAAAGTTTAGTCATATTATATTTGACAATAATTCTTTTATTACCTTTGACTACATTTTCTTACATGTATTCTGCTGTCTAGATGCATGGTGGTAGGAGGGACAGTTTCAATCACGTTTATACTAATGTGGAAACCACATACAAATTCGAAACTCTTTTTTGTGAACTGTAAATGCAGTTGTCCCAAGCCGAGCAGAGGATGAACAAATTGGATCAGTGCTACTGTGAAAGGACGTGCACCATGAAAGGCATGACTTACAGAGAGTTTGAATCCTGGACAGATGGCTGTAAGAACTGCACTTGCATGGTATGGCTACAGCTTGAGTGGAGGCTTGGGAACTCTGGTGTTTCCTCTGATTACAGTTTTGTTGAGGCAAATAATGAGAAAAACTTCCAGATCTATGCTAGGCCGTAACCACGAAGTGCTGGAAAACCTGTTCTAAATCTAAGGCGTAGTATTAATAAATGCATTTTCCTATTGTTTCAGCAGTGCCAGCATGTGCAGATCTCCTGTATTTCATGTCACCGCATGCAGATGCTGTGCAATATACTTAGCTATCATGTTATTCTCATACGCTGAGTTGCAAACAGTTTCTCTGGGTAATTAATTTCCGGCTTTTTGTCACTATAAACACAGCCTTTTTCTTAGCAAATGATTTAATAGATCCCTTGAGTCCAATTCCCTTTGGTTGTCTTTGGTTACATCTCAATAAGTAAGAAAGAGGAAAATGTCAGGGTCATATGCATGCTCTGTTATATCGCAAATGAAGATTTGCTAGGTGAATGGAAGATTCCTGAAGGTCTCACAACTCAAGAAGTAATTGCAAGTATCCTTTCAGGTACCAAACCTTTGTTTTTTGTTATTGTCCATTCATATAAACCTCATTAATTCCATTTGAACTCATAAAAAGGATAATCTGAAGGCCGTTAGAAACTGGTGAAAAGGCTGTTGTTGTCTGTACCGCACTTTCAATTGATTTCCTGCTATCTATAATTTGCTAAGTGGTTCTACTTAAACTTAGTCAGTTTTTGATTCTTATGTTTCTGGAGGGATATTAATTTTGCTTTTAGTATTTTGTGAATTCATGAAAAGAAAACTTAGTCCATGGTACTGAACCTGGCTGATAGCTCTTTAAAACTCTTTGAATTTAGTGTTAAATTTTATCTCAGATTTTTCTTGCAGCTATGTTATTATTACCTTTTAGAAATGTAGTGTAATTTATGTAAATGTTAGGAGGCAGGGTATTGTTCTGTGAGTTTATTTCACACTAATCTGTCAGTTTGCTGCTGATTGACAGAATGTTTTACCTTCAAATAGATTTGACTCAAAAAGAAATATTTCGTCATTATCATCTCAAAGAACACATCATACGTGTCTAAAAGATTGTATGCATGATACTCTAAAGGTATAGCTTCTGTTCTCATAGTTACTAAAAGAACTATGTTAAAATGTCTTTTTTGGGTGGTAGAGAGTTCATTGCATTTAAAAATAGATTTTTAAATTCCTTAGTTTGAGAACATCTCTGCTCCTGCTGAATATAACTACCAATTAAACACCTTTTATTTTTGTAGAACGGTACTGTGCAGTGTGAGGCTCTGATTTGCCCCTTCTCTGACTGCCCACTTAACTCTGCCCTGGCGTATGTGGATGGCAAGTGCTGTAAAGAGTGTCAATGTAAGTTTTACTTACGTTTACTTACTTATTTCTGCTGAATATTTTGAAGTCTGCAAAGAAAATGAACCTTTCTCTAAACATGCGAGTGGAAGAAATGGTCACAGAATTAAGTATTTGTGTTGAGGAATCGGGGAACTTAAAGTATAATGATATATTTTGGGAAATTGATAACTAGAAGGTTTTAATTTTTCAGATATGCATATTTTGTTTTGTTTTAGTTATGTTTTTAAGCATAGATAAAAAGAAAAAAAAAACAAACTTAAACTTTCTGCAGACTTCTTTAGTCTGTCTTTTAGACCAAACTGCTAGAAATCCAAGAACAATTGCCTGGTATTTATTGTGACGAGTGTTTCTAACAGCTCTATCACAAGCACAATGTACTTTCAACCTTATGCTGTCCTGCTAGAAATGGAGGTTTGGATTTATGATTCTTTTTTCTGTAATTAAGGGAAGAGAAAACTCATACTAGGCCCAAGAGACCAGCAAAACTCAGACACCTAGAAATGTTCTTTCGGAAAAGGTCAGACAGAATTATAAAGGAAAGTGGATGGAGGTAATATTGTCATTTAAGATAGGTGATTACCTTTTGGTTTTATCACATGTTGGTTTTGTTGCAAATAGGACAAGAGAAGGGGAATTTTAGGGTAATCACTATCTAGATGGACTGCGTGTAATATTTGAGGTTGATTATGGACATGTATCACGTATGTGATGGTTATTTATTTTAGGCTGTGGTGGAATCCATTCTTGAAATGGAGCATGAGATGCAGACACTTCTTTATTCTGTAAATGTTGAGATTTTTCTGTGTGGTTTCATCACTCCTGCTGTATAAAATTTCTTACAGAGCATAGAGTAATATATAACTGTTTAAATGACATGTTGTAAGATAAAATTCAGGAAGACGTTTTGTACTCTATTGATCTTGCTCCCACAGGAGTTTATTAATATTTAATTGTGTTAGAAGTTACACAAACCATCCTATTTTATGAAACCTTATTAAGTTACTCAAGTAGATTAATTCTAATTGAGAGGAAATGAGAATTCAAATACTTTTTTTTTTTTTTAAACCAGCTACACAGAATTTCCATGAATATTAGATGGCTTGGGGAACTGGTAATTCAGGGATGTGAGTCGTGTGGAGTTCAAACCTCTGTTTCAGTCTTTGACCATGCTGGCAGAATTTGAAAACCTGATCTTCTGAAGTGTGTTTTTGTAACTTAGAGCCTGTGAATTGAGTTGGGAATTCTCTGTTCAGATGTTAATGGGGAAGTGTTGTCATCATTTGACTTCTTACAAAGTTGTTTTTGCTGTGAGTCTTGACAAAGGTCAAGAAATGTGAATGAGCTGGACACTGACCTTGTCACACAGCATTCCTGCTTCTTCCAATTGAGATACAGTTCTGGTACGGCACCCTGTGAAGTTTGCTCTGATATTGCCTTTTTGATATTAATATTATCAAAAGCCTTTTAGCTTCCAGTGTTGTTAATTTGATGCCAGTACATAATTCAATTTATAACTAACATGCACACATATAACTCTCTTGAAAAACTACGAGAAAAATGATGAGATCAAAAAAATGAATTGCTTTGGAAAAATTATTCCTGATTTCATCTAGGTTATTTAAAGTGCCTTTCAGAAAATATCAAACAACTTTTAAAGTGGCCAAATCCCTGGAATCAAAGGATAGAGAGTGAGTTGCAGTCTCATTGACAAGGTAGTTAAACTCCAGTGAAAGAATGTAAAGAGTGGAAGTTGGAGACTGCAGGCCCCTCATTTATTCTCCAGACCAGTTTGGTGGAAATGTTGAGTTGTCACTGAGTTCATGTATGTGTGCCAGCTGTATCCTGTCGTCTTGGTGTCTTCAGCTCAAGGTCTGAGCTAATTGAGGTCAGTATGCTCAGTGACCACGGTTCTTGCTCGAGGGGTCAAAGCCGAGTTCCTCCATTTGGATAGGTTCTGAGAATAACTTTTTTGTTTTCAATTCTTAGAACAATATCAGTGGATGTAGCATCTGACTAGATTATATAGAGTGGACCCAGATGGCTTTTAATTGGGAAAACAGCTAATTAGGGTGTGTTGCTCAGAGAGACACTATACTGTTACTGGACAATTAATCATAAATTCCAAGGACAAGTGAGGCTTAATATGCTGTTCTTTAGCTGTATTTAGTATTTGTTTCAAGACAGAACATGTATAGGTATCTCTGTTTCCTTCCTGGTATTTGTGGTACCTCATACCAGATGATGGGTTGTTTCTGCTAAACTGTCATGTGGTAGATCTTCCCAGGCAGTGATAGCTGTGACAGCCTTGTTGCTGTGTCTCACCCAGGGCAGAGTGTATCCCTCCACACTTCTTTGCTTCTTGCTTCTTCTTTCCTTCATTGCTTCTGCTGGTATTTGAACAAAGCTGCCAAAAATGAAAAGAACAGGGTCTGATTTAATGACAGCTGGCATAGAAGAGTAGAATTGTACAGCACTGAGGGCTTTTACAGTAACCAGCAAGCAGCCTTCCCAGGTTGTTTTTTTTTTGTTGGTTTTTTTTTTTTCTGTTCCCCCTCTGAGTGATTCATGGTGGATTCATTCTGCATGGCTTTAGGCACGTACAATTTGGGAATGTCATCTGAAGTGGCTTCGTTTACACTGTTCAATAAAGTAGGGTGAGCACAGTCCTGTGGCTCTGGGGCTGGATGGCACTTGTGGCTCACATCTGCATGTTAAAACTCTCTTCTCTTTTGTCCCCAGCAGAACATCTGCACCCATGTGGCTGACTGGGAATGGCCTCTGAATCACTGCTGTCCCCTCAGCCATGCCTAGTGTTGCTTCAAGGCATGTTAGCTGGTACAGACCAAAATAGTGCCATGACGTGTGCTAACGCTCAGACTGCCTGGAGGGTTTTCAAGCCTGTTGTCGTTTACTGTTTCATTTACCAGTTATGGACGTCACCATTTCGGTTCTCTTGATAGCCAGTGAAAGAGATTGGCACCTCCAGAGGGCACTTGGTGCTGAGAGAAGACTGGAAAAGACAGGATGAATGGCCTTCTGGAGATGAACATCTCCTTCCATAGACTGTATAGGGAGCCCAGGCGATTAGATTAGAGACTGAACTTTTACACAGCTAAAGTTGTGAGGTTCAGCTTTCCATAATGGGTGTGTCAATTAGGAATGGAAAGTGCTGGATTTTTAAGCTTGGTTCTGACATTAAGCAGTTAGGCTAAGAGACTTGTGGGAGCCTACCACACTGCCAAACCCTATGAATGAAACTTCAGCACAGCCCAGCATTTATATTTTGGACACCGCAGCTTTGTTGTGTCTTGTTTGATGACATTTCCAACACCACAAATGTCAGCACAACTGACTCTTCACGTTTTAATAAAGTTTGGGGAAGAACACTTAGTAAGGAATGTTGTAGAGTGTGTTGTTTTGGGTTTTTTTGTGTGTGTGTTTTGTTGTTAAACCTATACTTCTTTGACGTTGGTTCTTTTTATAAGCCAAAATAAAAACAAAACAAAACCAACAACCCAAACTGTGACCTTCTCCTCTAACTCTATACTTTTGTTTGAGGACATTCAGACAACTTGTTCTGGTTTGTCTTGTGTGAAGGTTGATTCTGGTAGTGTAAGGAATGGCAATGCATGCAAATTATCATTGTGTTTTCTATTAACTGTAAAGGCTAAAAGAAGCAACGATCTTCCAAGGCACGTAAATTGGCCAGTGTCTTGGATATATGTTTCAGCTGCAGACAAACTATTCAACACAAAGTCAGTCCAACTACTAGAGCATACATCTTAGGTCAGTGGGAGCTTCCTGCTGAGAATTGTTGGGAGCTGGAAAGCAGAGACTACTTTCTTTTCTATTCCAAATGCAATTATAAACCTATGGGAGAAGGTCAGTGCAAGAGATCACTAGATGGTTTTCCCCTCTGCAGAGACAAATGCATTGTGTGGTGATAGACACTGATATGAATTGGGGCGAGATTAAGCTCCCCTACTGACCCTATAAAGTATTGCTTGGCTTAAGAATCACAGAATCACAGAATGTTCGGAGGTGGAAGGGACCTCAAAAGATCATCTAGTCCAGCCCCCCTGCCAGAGCAGGATCCCCTAGGGCAGCCACACAGGAACGTGTCCAGGTGGGTTTTGAATGTCTCCAGAGAAGCAGACTCCACAACCTCTCTGGGCAGCCTGTTCCAGTGCTCTGTCACCCTCACAGTGAGAAAGTTTTTCCTAATATTTTTGTGGAACCTCCTGTGTTCCAGCTTGTGCCCATTGCCCCTTGTGCCATCATTGGACATCGCTCCATCCTCCTGACACTCCCCGTTGACATATTTATGAACATTAATGAGGTCACCCCTCAGACTCCTCTTCTCCAAGCTAAAGAGACCCAGCTCCTTCAGCCTGTCCTCCTAAGGGAGATGTTCCACTCCCTTCATCATCTTTGTGGCTCTGCCCTGGTCTCTCTCAAGCAGTTCCCTGTCTCTCTTGAGCTGAGGGGCCCAGAACTGGACCCAATATTCCAGATGTGGCCTCACCAGGGCAGAGTAGAGGGGGAGGAGAAGTATAAATTCATTTATTTAAAGTGAATTGTGGAAGACTGCCAATGTCTTAGTAGCTGAGACAATTGGTACTTGGTCAGCAAATCTTTTTATGGTAACATTTTTATTAGTTGGTGTATTAACACTAAGGCACGCTTCCAATAGCTATGCGATATATGTAATTTTTTTTTAAATGGAGCCAATGTATTTTTAACAAACTAGCTGATTTTAATTTTTTTTTAAGGCTAAAGGAGATATTTGTGCCAGTATCTGATGCAGTAATAATTGCCATCACCAAAGACTGATCTCCAGGAAGAAATTGCACTCTAATCATCGTTATCCTCCTCCCAGTGATCTACAGATACTTATAGACCTAATCTCAAACTATTGAAATCTATCCCAACAGATTTTGGTGGAGGTTAAAATTTGAGCTATTATGTTCAAATCTGCAGGCTTTGATTTTTTCCATGCAGTTGTTTTGTTTCTGTGTTTTTTTTTTTTTTTTTTTCTGAAACAGAACATTTAATGGGTTTCTGGTGTCTTGTAGCCAAATCCACACTGTAACACAAGTATTTTAAAGCATATGTGAGAAGCAAAGGACTGTGTTGGATCAGCTCACACTTCTCTTGCTAGCAGGTGTGAAGAGAGAGTATGTAAAGGGATTATGTAACTTGGAAAGGGTTTTTGAACAAAATAATTAAAACACAAATCATAGAATCATTGAAGACCTCTAAGATCATCAGGTTCAACCATCAACTCAACACCACCATAACCACTAAACCATATCCCAAAATACCATACCTCCATGTTTTTTGAACATCACTGGGGATGGTGACTCAACCACTTCCCCGGGCAGGCTGTTGCAGTGCTTAACAACCCTTTTTCTGAAGACATTTTTCCTAATATCCAATATAAACCTCTCTTAGTGCAACTTGAGCCCATTTCCTCTTGTCCTGTTGCTAGTAACTTAAGAGACCAACACCCACCTTGCTCTACAACCTCATTTCAGCTAGTTGTAGAGAGAGATGAGGTCTCCCATCAGCCTCCTCTTCTCCAGACTAACCCTAGTTCCCTCAGCTGCTCCTCATAAAACATGTTCTCCAGACTCTTCAGCAGCTTTGTTGCTGTTGCTGTTGTCCAGACTCTGGACACACTCCAGCACCTCAGTGTCCCTCTAGTGGTGAGGAGCCCAAAACTGAACACAATACTCAAGGTGCAGCCTCACCAGTGCTGAGTACAGGGGCACGATCACTTCCCTGCTCCTGCTGACCACACTGTTCGTGGTACAGACCAGAATGCCATTGAGCTTCTTAGCCACCTGGGCGCACTGCTGGCTCGTGTTCAGCTGGCTGTCAGCCAGCACCCCCAGGTCCTTTTCTGCAGAGCAGCTTTCCTGTAGTGTTGCCCAGGGTTATTGTGACCCAATGGCCTTGTTGAACCTCATAGGATGGGCCTTGGCCCATCAGTCCAGCCTGTCCAGATCCCTCTGTAGAGCTTTCCTACTCTCGAGCAGTTCAATGCTCCTGTCCAGCTTGGTGTCATCTGCAAACTTACTGAGGATGCACTCAATCCCTTCATTCAGATCCTTAATAAATAAAGATATTAAACAAGACTGGCCCCAATCCTGAGCCCTGCGGGACACCGCTTGTGACCGGCCAACAACTGGATTTAACTCCATTCACCACCACTCTCTGGGTTCGGCCATCCAGGCAGTTTTTAACCCAGCGAAGAGTACACCTGTCTCTAACAGAATGCTGTGGGAGATGGTGTTAGAGGCTTTACTAAAGTCCAGGTAGACAACATGCACAGCCTTTCCCTCATCCACTAGCCCGGGTCAGGTTGATCAGGCAGGATCTGCCTTTCACGAACCCATGTTGGCCACGCCTGATGCCCTGGTTGTCCTGTGCATTATAACATGCATCGATTTCTGATGCAGTGATCTGTCTTGCCAGCTTATAGCAACTTTTAGTTTTGTAATTAAGATCGAGGAGATTTCTCCTCTTACTCTTCATGATGCACTGATTTTCTCTCCAATGCTATGCACTCTTCCTTGAGCCCCAGCACTTGTAGCCTACTGACACAGAGAGAAGGAGCTGTAAAAGCCCATCTGCTTCGCGTCTGCACAGCAAGTGACCATCAGCAAGCGTGCAAAATTTTTATCTAGAAACTTAGGGAGTATTGATTAATCTTCCTCTGAAACTCATCATTTATCCAGGTGGACTGAAGCGTTAAGGACTCAAGCCTGTGCTGATCACTAGGTTTCATCTTTTCACAAAATTTCCACCTTTCTTCCAGGCTGAAGGAGTGGCACCACCTTGCCTTAGGTGACATCCATCAGTGGCAGGGGGGCATGCTGGCCCCTCCCTTGTTCACCCAAGAGCTGGAGGAGCTTCTCTGGCATTCAGTGTGGCACAGAGAAGAGGCCGCAGCTCAAGAGCAAGGATTGAATGACAGGGTTAGTGAGGGCTGACTGAAGAGACCATCTTATCCTTGCAGTAAATGAGAAGAAGGGGCAGTCTGGAAACTGAGCAGCAGCTCCATCAGGATGGCTGGGACATGGCATGGGAATGAGGGCTGTGGGACAGTATGGGTGTGGAGGAAGAAGGGGAAGTTTGTAGCTGTGAAGCAATGATTAGTCATTTCTCATAGTGGTTTTTTTTTTTTTTTTAAAAAAAGGCACACTTTAAATGGTAAAGGAGAAAGAACATTCTGGCTAATGCAAAAGAGAAGTTGCTTTTTTTTGCTATAAATAATTTCATGTGGCTTTTTAAAGATGCAAGTTCAAACAAAGCATAAATTCTGTTATTTTTAGATTTTTTTTTTAATATTAAAAATCAGATAAACTAGCTTACTTCAGAATAGTACTAAAACGTACTTGGAATATAGCCAGAACTGGATTATTTCCTAGGTCCATGTTATCTATTATAGCCTCCTGTAATCAGGGTGCAGAACTTCTGAATGTTATTCAGCGTTTAGCAGAATAGTGTCCGTTCAGCCTCTGCTTTTTGGATTTCCTATGCTGAAATGATTCACATCAACCTTATTTCTCAGGTTTTTGAGTCACATACAGTGACAGTATCACATTATAACGACAAATAAAAAACACTATATACACACTGGTACTACCAAGATGGATTACATTTTACTTTACTGCCTACTTATACCATTTTATTATTTCAGCAACTCTTTGTCTTCAAAAAGAAAATCAGTATTTATATTAATTTAGAAATAGGACACAAATATTTTTTCTAAAGATATATTTTTCAATGGATAAAGTATATCCTTGAACACATGTACGCCAATAAAATCAGTGGAGCTATTTTAGATTTAGAAAGCTGTAGCGGAAAAGCCAAATTGATGCATGTATCATCTGTGAATCCAGCACAGCTCCTACAATCTCAGAGTCCCACAGAATGGTTGAATTGGAAAAGAACTCTAGAGGTCATCTGGTCCAATCCCTCAGCTCAAACAGATCCAACTACAATAGGTTACCCAGGACCGTGTCCAGACGGCTTTTGAATATCTACACAGATGGACACTCCACAACCTCTTTGGGCAACCTGTGCCAGTGCTCGGTCACCCTCACAGTGAAAAAGTGTTTTCTTGTGTCCAAATAGGTTTTCGTGTGTTTTAATTTATACCTGTTGCTTCTGGTTCTGTCACTGGGCACTGCTAAAAACTGTTTGGCTCCCTCTTTTTCATACCTTTTCATCAGGTGTTTGCACACATTGGGAAGGTCTCCTCAGAGCCTTCTCTTTCCTGTATAACATCCCAGGAATCTGAGCATGGAGACACTCTAAGAATGCTTTGGAATATTTCCTGTGCTGAACTTGAAACCAGCTGAAGACAGTGGAAAGACTCCCCTTGGCTTTGGTAGGCAAGGACAATCTCACCCATGACCCTAGCTGCTTAGTCTCTATTTTCAATGGTTAAGCTACAGAAATTTTCAAACTACTCTTAGACCATAGCAATATATTTGCTTTATATCTGTTACATATCCAATGGCAGGATTGTCAGGGTCTTTCCTTGTAGTCTCCAATGACCTTTGTATGCTGGGCAGCATGCCTCTATCAGAAGGGAGACACTGAGTCTGTTCACCTGCAGTTCCCTTTTGAGCACAAAACTCACTCCTTATATGTCTGTTGTTCTGTGTAAATTAAAATACAGCTTAGAGTAAATGGAAAATTTAATTGTGGATCAGTCAGTGCTAACTTAGTTGGATTTGATGATCTTAAAGGCCTTTTCCAACCTAAATATTTCTATGTTTCTATGAAAAACCACTTACACTAATGAGACTTCTCAGGATATTTTGCTCCTACGTTTACTTTCTTTCTTCCCCACGTGCTTTGAATATCATTGTTCCACGTTAGCAGAAAGGGACTGGGGGAGTCAGTGCACGGTGCCTCAGTCAGGCTTTTCATGCGTCAAAGTTTGGCTCCCTCCTAAGTGAGTGTTTTTTTAGCTATTCTGGATCTAATGCACTATGGAACTTCACTGGAAGAGTCTAGATCTGGAGGCAATGTGTCAGTGTATGAGAAGAATTCCAGTTAATGGTAAAATCATCTAGTTTTAGCCTTACTGTGTGCCTGAGGAACGAATTATAAAATCAAGTATACTTAAGAAAATCCTTATTCATTAAAGTACTTTACTCTGAACATATAGCAATCTACACTAAAGAAGCAATTGGAAACATAATATTTGTAATTTTCTGGTAAAGAATTAAAAATATTTTTTTTTTTATATGGGAAATTTTCCTATAGGCTATGATTTGCTCTTCACTGCTCTTCTTATAGACCATTTTGTCGAGGCTGTCTGGGAAAAGAACCTACTTTTTTCCATTCCTTTTCATTATGTTCTTACCAGGGACCACAAAATATAAAATACCTGCAGTGTATTATTATTTTAGTTTATTTTCAGTGCAAATAAGAGATTAGCATATGTTAGATATTAATATTTTGGCTTTCAGACAGCTGGGAGGGGACAGATTAGCAGTGTTCCAGTCTCTGATAAGTTACTACTCTGACATTAGTAATTCTGGTTTCACCAGAATTTGCTTAGTCAGGTGGCTATGAAATAATAAAAAAACTGGTTCTGTTTTTAGTTACAAAAATCACCTAGGATATGTGGATCTTCACATGGCTGTGCATTGATTTCAACATGCTTGTTCTCACCAGTGATGTGTGAATGTCACTCAGCACCTGCATCATTGGTGGTTTTTGCTTTTTTTTTTCTTCTTTTTGGTCCCGTAACAAGGAGCACATTGCCAATTTAGTAACTTGTAGCTGATGTTGTAGTTTCTGCCTGGAGTTTTTCCTCTGTAGGTGTTGCAGATTTCTTAGTGCCAGTAACAATGATCTTTAATGGACATATACTCTGAAGAGAGCAGAACTTGACTGTAGCTGAAAACTCCAAAACTGCAAGTTTTTGACAAGGTGACAGAAAAGTAACAACTTGGAGGCAGAGAGTACTTTATGGAGCTGGATGGAGCAAAATACCAAGAACCACCCACCCAATCAAATGAGATTTTTGGCTTGTTGAGACCTGAGACATGCTCTTATAATGAGAAGGTTGTCACATTGGCAAGGGTCGTCTGGGTGGAAAGCTGGACTAGAGGAGACAGTGGTAGAAGCCATGGGACTGTGAAGGAAGGCACACATACAGTTTTCTGACAGTGCCTTTGTCATGTCAAATGAAAAAATGAAGAGGTTGTGAAGGCTGACAATAAATAAAATAGTGAAAAAGCCCACCACAAAACAGTCAGTAATGTGATCTTATTTCCCTGGCAGTCTAAGGAAGGTAAAATATGAGTGAAGTTGATTCAGTGAGATTAATATAAAGTGATGTATAACGTTATCCTTTATTTGTCTTTTTGTAAAGATAGTGATTTAAACCAGCGGCATTCAGTCTTTTGGACTGCAGAAGTTTGAAATGCTTTCAGTAGAAACGTGTAGTGAATTAAACGTTCTACAGCTTGTTTTACTTCTCCTAGCCATCACATTGCAAGCATCTGAAGTGTGATGTATAGACCTCCAGGCTGTTATTGATCACTGTTTCTACATCTGTCAGCTCATAAAATATATTTGGCTTCAAATAATGGCCACTTTGTCCCATGTGAGTCTTAACTTTAAAACTGAAATCTCAGCAGATACAGTGTAGCCGTCCTTTCTTACATTTTCCCCATCTATTTCCTTCAAAACGATCATTGCAGTCGTCTTTATCAGAGTAATTTCTGTTATTTGATTTCTTCACTGTACGAGGCACAAGACTGCATCTATGGTAGTTCGCATGTTTTTATGTCACTGTTCTACCTCTTTCCTAGTGTAGAAAATGTTTTTACTAATTTTTGCTTCTTTGGTGGGTTTTATTTAGTACCACTTTCCACTAAGAAAGTGGTCCATGTGTTTGGGAGGACCATCCTAAGCCTTTCTGCAAAGTAGCTAATTAGTATTTTTTTCCTTCTGCTTCTACTTGTTGAAATTATTTCTGTAGTTTTCTGCTTGTAAATGAAAATTCTGGTACTTCCCTGCTTGGTCTTGCAAAAAGTTTATGTAAACTTTTTTTTTTCCCAGTATAATTTTGACTAGTTTCCCAGATTTCATTTTGGTTTTAATTGGTGATATTTGGTTAAAATCCCTTAAAATTACTTGACACCTAGATTTTTTTTTTCTAACAGGTGAATAAAATTTGAAGATATTACATTTACTGCTTTGTGTTGTCATAAGCTATTATAGCGAAGAACTTTTTTTCATCTTGTTAGTTCCTGATGTCCAGTATATATTTACATATAGTAGTGTTAGAATGACATTACAGTGACATAATTGTTTGAGGTAATAAATCAGGACAGAAGACACCTGGCTTCAATTATCAGACTTCACCCCCCCCACCCCCATCCTGAAGGCAAAGCACGAAAACATGCTTGACTCATCTGGAAAATGGAATATACCTGTTTTTTCTAGTGAGTGAGTGCTTTAAATAAGTTGAAGATAGGGAAGATGAACAGGCATGATTCTACCTGTATTGTTATTACTTTGACAAAGGAAGGTAAATTCAGGTATTATTTCCTTAAGCTATCTCTTCCGGTTATTATCATATTCACCAAAGTGCAACATCCTCTCTAGGCAAATTTTACAGGCTCGTAAAGAGGGAGTTTATTTTGCAGATGTTTTCATGATGCTATATCCAGAAACTTTGTAGAACCTTGAGGTACCTAAATGAGAAATCAAATCTGAGAATAGCATAGAAAAGGTAACAATCCTCCATGTAGTTATTACGAAAGTTCTTGAGTAGGCTTCTTAATGCTGTTAGCATATGGCTTCAAAATGCTTAAATCTTGTCCACGATCTTCTGTGGCTCTGTATGTATAGAATTGTTAGTATGATGTAAGGACTTAACCACAATTTTTTCAATTTACTAATATTGCAGTATTTTATTGCGGAGTTGCTATGAAGAAATGTGGGAATAAAGGAATACTTTTTAAAAAATAGAAATTAAAATAGACATATAAATAAATAATGGAATCACATCCTCATCTTTATGCATCAGTTCAACCATCTTGACTTGCACATTTGCAGCTTTGCTCCTGTTCCCAGTGTGACATGAAAACTCAACAGAAGTAACAGGATGATTCTTACAGTGTGAGCAAACATTAAAAATCTTCACCTTGCCTTCTGCTGTACTCTGAAAACTAGTCCGGATGTACCTTGCAACAGTGTTTCATCATCTAGGAAGCTCTTTACCAGTACTGTTTAAAGCAAATCCCAATCATTCTTCTTTCTTGCTGACAATTGATAGTGGACAGCAAGAGCCCTGCCCTTTGTTCTTTCTCATAAAATCCCATATTTTGAAGTTTAACAGATGTAAAGGTCTGTTAAATAAAATAAGGTGATCATTGAAATGAGATATTTTGTGGAACTGAAGAACTCTCTCCCTCGGAGAATGACGGCCCTTTGCATTTTTTGCCCAGCCAAAAGGTTGAAGGTCATACTGCAAACCAAACTGGATGCTGCTTTTAGGGTGCAGTGCTTAATAGACCATGGTTGGCTTGGAAGTAGGTAGATGCAGTGAGCAAATTTATTTAAGGACCTGTTTTTGTTATCACTCTTAATTACTTGTATTAAGGTACATTTAAAACCCTGCCATTATGAAAAGCCACCGTTCTAGTTACTGTACAGATGAACGACAATCCTCCATTCTGCAGGATTTGACAATTTAAGAGAAAAAGCACTGGTTAGAGACACAAAGTTGGGGGCAGAGTAACAGAAAACTAAAATAAATAAGTCATTTTCCTGTCAGGCTTCTCTCCGGTGTGTGTTTTGCACTTCAGGCTTGGCATTCATGACCTGGAGCTGTTGGCACTTGTGGGCTGTGTCTTGTTTCCGTAGTCAGGACTGTGTCGTGCAGGAAATGCACAGACTGAGTCGCTGATACTTGTTCAAGCTTTGAGGGAGGTGTGATCACAGGCTGATTTCATTTTCTCACTCCCAATAAAGTTCCCTGTAACAAAACTAGATTGTTCCACAGGAAAGATAGTACTTGTTCTTACCAGGGCAACACCCTTATCTGCTTTGATCATAATAAGTCCACTGTTCCTTTATAATTCTACTAAATGTCAATACTAGGTCTCAGCAGCTAATGAGAAGTCTTTGCTAATAATATATTGATAACAAATTGAAGAATTTATAAATGCAAACTGCTGTTTTTCTCTCACTTTTTCAAGAGTTTGGAAATAATGAAACCCACAAAAAATGGGTGTAATAAAATTTATTAGGGATTTTGTCTTAATGCTATTTTAACCTATTCCAGTCATTTCTGAGACTCTTCATATTGAAATGAATGACATTTAAAGACATATCTTTCTTTTTTTCAGTGCCACTGAAATAGCAGAATTGTACTTTGCCTTATGCAGGTATGATGCTAAAAGGTGGTAATTAAAAATTATTTTTTTACTGTACTTTTTGATTCTAAGTTTCCAAATAGAGGTAGTGATAGACAAAGAAAACGGAAAAAGTGAGTTGTCTGACATGTTAGTAAGATGAAAATATTGCAGGTCTTATAGAGACTGTGCCCTGTAGACAAACACACCTGGCTGCACAAGCGTGCGAAGTCTGAGTCTAATGTCTAGAAAGGTCCCTCTGGAGATAATGGGAGTGTTAACATAGATATGACTTTTTTTTTTTTTGTATTATTATTGGTGATTCTAAGGCTTTCTTTCATTGCTATAGTTCCCAAGCAAAAAAGGAGTAGTCGCATTAACAGTTACTACGAACTTCAGCTTGTTGTTTTTCTGTGACTCTGTTCCAGCATCAACGGCTGCACTCTGGAGAAATTAGCTGTGACAAAGCAGGATCTGTGAACATCTGCTCCAGCTACTTTTACATTTTTAATTATTTTAAATCCTGAACTGACTTGAGATATGAAGTATTGTATTGATTGGGCATGCACAATGGATAATAGTATCTTAGGGCAACCTTGAGAAACAGGGATGTGGTGTTATGTGTACTTAGGTTTCTGTTTAAAGTTGTCTTTTGAAATTTTCCAATGCTACTGGTAGCATTTTTTTGCAAATTTTGGATTTTTTTAGATTAGTTTTTGATCAAGTGATACTTGATAATGAATATTGAGAAGGAGCATATTGCAAATTCAGAAAGTCAATTTGCATAACTGACTTTAATCAAGATTTCAGAAAATGTGTTTACCTTGCTGTCTGTGTTAAAACCCTTTTGCTGAACTAATGCTAAGGACTTACTTGAAGCGTGTTCTCTGGAGTATTTGTGATTATGCCAACTCACCCTGTGTTTCTGGCTGAAGTGAGGGAGGAAGATTGTGAGTCTCAGGAGAGGGACGGGAGCATGATTCCTTATGCGGGAACAAAAATGGTCAGAGGAAGAGTTGAGAGTGTGAAACCCTGTTTAGTTCTTGTATATACCTAGAGGCAAGTGCTGTGGAAGAACTGAGGTCTAACAACAATAACAGATATGGTGCTCCATCTGCACACTAATCCATTCCTGGGAATGTCTGAACACATTAGACTAGCCTAATAATCACGTATGAGGCATATGTGATTATTACTGTAGTATCCGAGTTAACTAGAGGCTGCCATTTGTAGGAGAAGTGAAAGCGCTTGGATTTGGGAGGAGAGCAAATACAGTAAAATGGAGATACATGATGGCAAATTATAAGAAGCCATGCTTTCGCCGTGGAGACTCGTGCAGCAAAATCACAGTGCAGAATTTCTAGTTAAAGTGTCTGTGGAAATTGTTCTGGGCCAAGGAGAGTCTGGTTGAGAATGGGATCATTCAGCAAGATCCCTGATGGTCACTCAGATATGAGCGTAGTCTGTGAGTGCTTAAATAACATGGCAGATTTTTTGGAGCAGAAGCTATTTGGAACCTCTTTGGCTTGGGAACATAAAAATGTTGTTGTTCACCCAAATAAATGCCAGATTTACTGTTTAGTGGTGAACCGAGTAGTTTTGTTGTTTGCATAGGACATTTTTTAATACTGTCAAATGGAACACCTGCGAAATCGCTGAAGGTGCTGCCGTTCAGAGGTACTTTCATTTTTCTGAATGTGCTCACGTGATCTGTGCACACAAGGCTGCATAAAGCAACCATCTCACTAGTCTTTGCAAAAATGTGGCTTTCAAAGTTATGCATAGTTGGTGCACACTATTTTTCCGTGGCAAATCTGGGCAAAGATATGGGTGATATCCCAAAATGCTCTATTTCTCCCTTGTGCCCTGACTGAATTCTCTGTGCAGCAGAGTAACCGTTACCTTGTGTAAGGGCTGTTGCAGGAGTAGGTGTCATCCCTTGTTGTGTCCATGGTTAGTCTTAACTTACGACATGGCAATGGAGCATAAAACCTGCTTTTTATATAGTAAATTAATGCTGATAGATGACAACTGTTTACCTCTCATAGATTTAAGATAGTGACTCAAAAGTGTATAGGTCTTTAGGAGTTCTTCATTACTTTCAGAAATACCCAATGCTCAGTCCTAATCAGTTAATCAAATTTCATCTTGTGTATAGATGCCTGTGACTTGAGGCTTTCTGATGGGTATATGTGCAAGTTCAAGCATGTCAGGAAGTATGAGGTGTTTTAGGGAAGTGTCTATTTTTTCAGACTGCGCCGTTTTTCTCTTAACAAAGTTTTTGGAAAAGCACCTTTTACAGTAAGCCCAACAGTCCAGCTGAGAGAAGGTAAAACTGAAGCAGAAATTTCCCTGTCATTAGTAGCTGTCAGCATTTGATAAAATATCTATTTGCACCTTTACTAAGATACACCTCTGTCACTCTTTTAAATAGTTTACGTAAGGAGTCCATCAGATAGTGTCTAATCCTACTTTTGTTAGGATTAGGTGGACATGTAATATTCACACTGGAGTTCTTTTGGTCTGGCAGACTGTTGTGCTATTTATAAACCTTTAATATAATTGTAATACAGTGGTCATATAATTGATATTAACATTAATTGCTTTTCTTCTCTTGACACCCTCTAAAGCTTTTGTCTTGGCATTTGATTTTATTGTTTGACGTTTTGCTGCGGAAGTTGTTTGAGTATTGGATGACCAACATGGTTAATTTGACATAAAATGGATGGGCATTTTGATCATGTTAGTCATACCCAAGTTTTCAAAATCCTGTATTTAGAGTCTGAAACATTCCATTTCTGTTTGACAAGCAGAATATGGTCCATTGCTCTAAAGCCAAAGTTATGCATGTCTGTCAGGAGAAACATTTTGGCTGCCATATTTAACTAAGCAAAAATTGCAGTGTGGGTAGCAGTAATGCTGTTTTTTAAGAGAAGCTGACATCAGACACATTGTCTAGATTGGATCTTTGCTTAACTAGAGACAGCCACATGCTCACTGTGTGCTATGTGATGTCCATTGGCTTTGATCATTTGTGAACTCTTTCCCAGGCTCGCTGTTCGGCAGCCTACTTTGAAAGTTTTACTTCATCTGTCAGGTCTGTTTGCCTCAGTTGAACTACTACCCACGGAGTTTTTAGACACGTTTTGATATGCTTTTCCAGTGTTCAGATTGCTTTTCTAGTCTTTAAGGGTGCTTCAGAGAGCCCTTATTCCAGGGCTCAGATGAATTCTGCAGAAGACTTCCCAGCAAGGACACATGGGATAGATAAATTATGCCGTTTCCCCATAGTAGTTTATGGAAATATAGGAAACACGAGGGTAGGTGAAAGAATTTATAATTTTAGATTGACTCCTTGCCAATGTGACTAAACAGCCTGTTAGTGGTGTTGGAGGTGGCTTACACTGCAGATACTCTTAACTAATTATAAAAGTATTGTAGAACAATGACTTCATGTTTTCAGTGTAGTGGAGACATTTAGCGTTTCTGGCTAACAAGAAGATACAAATAGTAATTGATTCCTCATCATTAGGAAATTGCAAATCAGATTTTCTTTTTGTTTTTTTTTCAGCTGAAGAAGGAGAAGTATATATATGCAGCTTTTCAGCAGTGATTGACTGGAAAAGTTAGCAGTATGTTTTCCAGCCTGAAATCTGGAATAATTTTGAATTGTTGAGAGAGACAGCATAAAATAAGGCAGGTCTCCAGTCTCACTGGCTGTGGTGAGAAAGGAACTTTTGCCCTCCAGAAAATGAGCAAAGAAGAAATAACACCTGAATTCCTGCAAAGATAAACGAGAAGAGGGTGAGAGCAGTGCCTAGTAATGGTGTGGCAGTCCAGAGAGAGAAATTCACAATGGGTGACCATTATCTCTGTGTGTATTTCTAAGGATAAAGCCACATAGAGGTTTTGTACTATGTAAGCTTGCAAAGGAGGATTAATGGAACTTACAAAATGCCTAAGCCTTGATCTCTGAACACTGGAAAATGTAATCAAGTTGATTCCAAGGAGGGAGTTGGAAAATCAAATGAACAAGATAGGGGTTTTTTTTTGTATGCTAATTTTTGTTGTTTCCTCGCTCCCCTCCATGCCCGAACCAGCATATGTGAGCAAAAAAATGCAGCGCCATGGACTTCATTACTAGATTTCCACCATATATCCGTAACTGATGACAAATTTCACAAAACTTCAAGTCACATCTGCCACTCATAGGGCAGTTATGAATACTAGAAAATTAAGTGGTTTGAGATGATCACCAATGTCCTAAACTTTCTGCTTTCCCTTGGTGAGAAGTCTGAATCAAAATCTGCTTAGATACCACAAGGAAGTGTACGTGTATTTCTTGGAGGAACATCTAGATACACCATCTAGATAGGAAAGGTGATAAGTACAGAAGTGAGAGAATGTACTAAGTGACATCCTGTGAACTCCGTGAACAGAAAGCAGGAGTTCGCTGGGTCTGGATTTTGCATGGACATTTTAAGAAATGCAGAAGGAAAGTGCCATTTGGAGGCCACTGGAGAGAAGGGAGTGATGGTTTGACTGTTGATAATTTACTGAGTGAATGTAACAGCTGGTGGGCTCCTGAAAGATTCCCTTTACTGGGTGAATATGGAGAAGATACCATGTTAGCACAATGGCACTACAGGGAATAATTGTATTATCACTACACCTGTGTAAGGTAGTAGAGGGGAGATAATAATTTTTTAGACCCTGTAGTGTCATTGTATCGTTGTAATATTTGATCACCTTCTGTATACGAATATATCAAGAGCAATCAAACTTCCTCATAGGTTTTGTAGACTTCCTGTTTCGTGTTCTTAGGAGACCGTACTTTGGATAATATACATTATTTTTGGTACTGGGAGAAGGTGGAAGCTTGGCAAGAGGAAATGGTTGATGTAATTCAGCTGTAGATGAAATCCTACATAGGCAATAACTACCAAGTTCTGGGACAACTAATCATCAGGTAATTTCTCGACTGTGACTCAGTCTGTCGAATGAAAGGACTTAGCAAGATGAAAGATGATGTGTTTCCCCAAGAGATACCAATCACAAACTAATCACAGTATCCTGGGAAGCATCTAGCCAAGCAGAGATTAAATCTTCTCTGGACTTCCCAATTACACAGTTCTAGTCCAGATGTTCATGTTGCTGAAATATCTTTATTTCTGAGGGAAAATAAAGACATGAAACAGCAGCATCACAGGATGTGTACTGGCTGTGACAGTTGCTGTCAGGAGGCAGGATAAACATTCTGTGCCATGTTGCCTGGGACGTGGGTCCTGCTGTCTTAGGAGGAAAGTGGGCCAGAAGAAAGTTAGTAGCGTTGTCTTTCTAGAAATCTTTCCAAGCGTCCTCAATGCTCATCTAACAAAACAACCTTAGCGTAAGGTTTTTAGAAACCTTCGGGCAGCCTGATAAAAATCTGCCCTTTAGTCTCTGGCAGGATGCCTCTTCTGTGAGCAGCAGAAGACGAGCGGGCTGGCAAGAGGATAGAAAACAGACAGAGGCACTTATGGGACTGTTGGAGAAGGAAAGACAGTGTGCACTGGCAAACTTAAACCATCACCAAACCCATCGGTTTCTTGTCTTGTTAAATATACGTGGAGCCAGTGGTACTGGTGTAGATGAAGTGCCCCTGTGTTTTTTGTAAGCTCATTTGGCAAAATTAGCGGAGGTGAGGAAAAAAAAAACCCAGTGCTCTGAGTTAAAGCTTTAGAGGGTACCTTTAGTTCTTGCTGCTTTTTAATGGAAAGAACTGCCCAAATATGGTGAAATTTATATTTAGAGAACACTAGTAGGAAAGAAATAATCCAAGCAGTGTTGATTTTGTTGATTTTAAGAAGAGATGTCCCTTTTGAGTGTAATGAGTGAGAGCAACAATTCATGAGAAGACATACTTGGGCTTGTATTGAGGCTGTTCAGGTTATCAGGTTTTCAATTTAGTTTCAATTTAGTTTTTCAATTGGGCATTTATTGTTCGTTGGGATTTCTCTCTTTTCTTACACATAGTCTGGTCACTCTGTATAGGCAGGTCCCTGATACCTGGGGGCTTTATAACCTTGCTGACAAAGCCACAGCAAAAGCCAGTAATTGGAAATGTTTATTAGGGGAATTCAGTGAATGAAATGTAATTTCTCTTAGCTGCATGATGGTCAGGTGTTGTGGTTGTGGAAATGGGGATGTTAGCACTGCTTGAAATTTTTGGAACCCACACAAGCATTTTGAAACATGAGTGCTGCTGCCACTTTTTAGCCTCTGAGAAGCAATCTTTGAGTGTATGAAGACACATGGAAAAGAGGCAAGAGATGCCTGGGCAGAGCCATCTTTCACAGCTCTGGAATTTGTAAGTTTTTCTTTTTTCCAAGTTTACGGAGATGAGTTGATTTTCTTGCTAAAAGAAAGCGTTTGTGATACTGCGTCACGGCATTACAATAATTTCGTATGCCAAGGCTCCCGAAGGCTGTTGGTGGAATCAAGAAATAACTTCGTGATTTCACACTAGGCTGAATGTGTTTGTTTGATGTGGATTTTTTTTTGTGTTTTCTGTGTTTTTTCGTGCTTTCTAAGTTTCTCGAAAGAACCAGAGATTTGTCACTATTGATAAGGAGACTGGAATCAATGGACTATGCTTTGAGGTAGTATGGATACTGTTTTGTTGGAGGTTTTTTTAAAGATACCTCGATGGTCTTATTCATGTGTTAAGAGTCTTTTAGCTTCAGGAGAATGTTTTCTTCCAAGACAGAGTGACAGTGATTTTGATGTCTTTTGCTTTTCCTGTCTGCCTGTGGGGAGCATGAGGATGTGTTAAATTATCAGTCCATTGCCATTGTGTGGTCCTCAGGCATTGCTGTACTTCGTTGTTTCCTGTCACATGTAGTTTTTAGAAGCTTGAAGTGTGTGGGGCAAGGGAAAGGGATTAATATCAGTTCCAAGAGTTGACTTTTTACATGTTGGCAAAGTAATAAGTGGTTTGTAAAATCAAGGAGCTGCAATTTAAAAAAAAAAAAAAAGTAAAGGAGAATTCAAAATAACAGCAGTAATTGTAATTAATATAGGTCACACATAAGAAGTCTTGCAGTTTTAGATATTTTTAAATTGTCTACAAATTGTAGTCTGTTTAAACACAATTGATAAATCTTTCTGTGAATGAATTGTAGTATAATTGATTTATGTCTCCAAATCAATGATTAGCGAATTAGACCTCTAATATGTAATCCCAAACTTGAAAATCGTAGCCTACTCCTGTTATTTCATGATTATGCCTACTTGATGAGCCTTGACTGTGTCCTAAGCGAGAGAGACAGACATCTGATTTTCGATATCTAGCAGTTACATTACTTAGCCTTTATACTTCTCGTGATGTAATTGCACTAATGGACCCACGTTAAAAAAACGGAAAAAAAATAGTAAGGCGGCTTGCTGTGAAGATATTTTATGTAACCTTTAAATACAGAATGGGAACTTCAGTGAGCAAACCAGTGTGAGCTGTGTCAGCACGCTGCTGTAAAACCCGGTACTGCCAGGGCCAGGTCATGGTATAACAAACACTGATCCCAGGTTCGTTCTGTCATTTGATCATTTGAGACTTGATCCTGCTTCTGTTGGGGGGGAAAAAAAACAAAAATCAGTTCCTGTACAATTGAATTTATATATTCTAATATACTTTGGCAGTAATGGTAACTAACTGGGATAATAAGATACAAATATGTGATGTTTAAACAACAGTGTGGCGTGAGGAAAAGTCAAAGGTCTGCGATAACAAATAAATAACGTGGCTTCAGTGATCACCTTTTATCATGCAACATGCCTCTTCAAGAAACTGATTATCTGTTAATGCTGCTCTCACCGCTTTCTCAACTCCTTTTTCATTTCCGCCCCTGAGCTGTGTGGCAGGCAGGCACAGCTCCTCTGGCGTGACCTGAGACACGTCTCTTCTGCCTCATCAGTAGCTATCTAAGCTACTCCATAGTGCTTCAACATCCTTCACCACCTACTTATGTGTTTGTGTTTTCCTGGTTCTTTTGTGGCTTTTTTATCCTCTGATATTTTTTTTCCCCTTATGATATAGAGTCCTACAGGTTTAGAATATTCATGCAGCTGGTTCAGTCTTGTCATTTTCAAATGCAGTTGTCTTTAAGAAAAAGTATCAGTTCTATAAGCAGAGTACTAACACTTTTTTACAAAACATTTTTTTGTTTTTTTCTCCTGAAGCGATGTGCG
This sequence comes from Trogon surrucura, assembly GCA_020746105.1. Lineage (NCBI taxonomy): Eukaryota > Metazoa > Chordata > Aves > Trogoniformes > Trogonidae > Trogon > Trogon surrucura. Next base: position 187,936,961 of record CM036617.1, read on the forward strand.
TATTTGAAGGCAGAACCTACTTTGAAGGACAAAGAGAAACTGTGTATTCGAGCTCAGGGGACTGTGTTCTGTTTGAGTGCAAGGTAAGAATATCGTTTATGGAAAAAAAATAAATCTTGCATGTTAGAAATATCAAAGTCCCACTGAAAGAAACTCTTGAAATACAGACAGGTCTACCTTAGGAAGTGGCAACAGAAAAGACGTCTAAGAAGTCCTGTGTTTATTTTGTCTTACTGAGTTCTACATCAAATTTTGCAAATAAATTTACTTTGCAGAGCTGCAAGCTTTGGTTATGCAGCTTGACAATCAAGCTTCATTCTTTCCTCCTTAGGTATCGTCTCCGTCAGCGGTAGTGAGAAACCATCAGACTACTTTGTGTTTCCATTGACACGTTGCAATGTTATTGTTCAATATTACGTGCTTGTATACAGGAGATGCATGAATGTGATGGGGGCATGATATGGAATTCAGGATGGAGAATTAGTGGAGAAGCTAGATGAAAAAGAAGGAGAGCTGACACACCATGTGTCTGGTTGTTTTTTCTAGTGATGGAAATTGGGTAGGGTTGCGTTATTTATAAACAGAACACACCTGATGCTGACCCATTGTCCTACTGCCCAAAGAGAGTTGCTCTCCAGGACACAAAATGCACTTTAAGGACAAAATATGCACCAGGGATGGCTGCAGGTTGAGAATTGCACAAACTACTGCAGTGAGTGCCACGTTGCCTCTTCAGGGGATAGTGATTTCACAGTTGAAAGGTTATTATGATGTTATCAAGGCAATGTAAAGAATTTATTCTTTTTGTCTGCATGTAATTCTGAATGTAATTCTTTGTTTTGTTTGACTGCTGCACTTGTGTCTGGTATAGGCACACACTTTTCTGTTTGACTATTATAGAATCATAGAATGATAGAATTGTGTCAGCTGGCAGAGACCTAGAAGATCATCGAATCCAGCCTTTGTCTCAGCCCTATCAACCTGCTAAACTGTGTCCCCCAATAGCAACATCTGCCTGTCTCTTAAACACCTCCAGGGACAGTGACCCAGCCACCTCCCTGGGCAGCCTGTTCCAATGGCTGACAACCCTTTCAGTATAGAAATTCTTCCTAATATCTAACCTGGTGCAATTTAAATCCGTTTTGCCTCGTCTTACCACTCTCTACTAGGGAGAATATACCAACCCCTGCCCCTTCAGGTAGTTGTAGAGAGCCATGAGGTCTCCCCTCAATCTCCTCTTCTCCAGGCTAAACAGCTCCAGATCCCTCAGCCTTTCCTCATAAGACTTATGTTCTAAGCCCTTTATCAGCTTGGTAGCCCAAAACAAGTGAATAAAAAACCGAGTGAATATAAAACAAGTGAATAAATAGTTCTGTTCCAAATTAGAATTTGTGAAAGAATTAAATCGATACTGGCTAATTGATATTATTTCTATCAGAATCTTTTTATTTATTCATTTGTGGGATTGCTGAGTTTTGCTTGTCCTAGCCTACAACCCATCTGTGGCTGATTTGCTTTGCTACGTTATCGGGTTAGAGTTGATTTCTCTGCCAAGGTAAAGTTTGACTAGTAATTTTGACACTGCCATTGTGTTCATGTTTCATCTTTATATCTCATGCTTAAAGAGGATTTAAAAATAAATGCTAGGCCCATAATGATAACACGTGCATATGCATGGTTTTAGGCACTTTTCTTGCATGCAGAAATGCAAGGTCTTGAGTTCAGTGAGCTCGTATTTTTACCAGATTGCTGATTTTAAGGCGGATGCCTCTGAGAACATGTTGTTGCTTGCCTTGTTTTCTGTCTTTGCCATGTCATGACTAGAGCACCGCAAGACACGTTAATTAGGGCCTGAGGGAGCCTGAAGGTCGCACATCTGTGGCAGCTGGGTTGCCAAGGGAGACATTCACGTGGTCCAAGTGCAATGATTGCGTGTGAGCTGCACTAAGTGCCTGAAGATATTTAGGTACCGTCTTGTGGCATTGGACATTTTCAAACACTTGATCCAAACTTAGCTGAAAAACCCTCTCTTTCCCAGAAGGGAATCAGTACCAGTTTCCTTCAGTGTTACTACCACAACATTGTAAACAGAAATGTTCAAGTTTGATTTTACTTGCTGTATAAATAACGAGCTGCTTTAGAGAATGAGGAGCCTTGATTCTGGAATTTGCTGACTTAGTTACCGAGAAATAATTTTTACTCTTTCAAGTATAATTTTAAGACAAAATTCCAAGGCAAGTTGCTTGGCTGCCAAGATAAGAGAACGAGAGATGTTGATACACTTTTGCTTACTTAAAAATGTTTGAGTATAGGACAGTTCCTGATGCTACACTGTCCTTTCAAATGTTTTTTGAAGGTATCTGGAGTTTGGCATAGGCAGGTTTTTGTGTGTACATTAAAATGTTAGAACTCCACTAAAGTTGTCATTTATCTTTATTTCTTCTCTCACAATATTAATCAGTTACTTCAATTTAACAGGACCACAAAATGCAGCGTATTCCAAAAGACAGTTGTACAGCTTTGAACTGCCCAGAATCTCAACAGATCCCCTTATCTCACAGTTGCTGCAAAGTCTGTAAAGGTAAGGTAATAGCTGTATATAGATAAGCTCAGTGTAATTTTCCAGTCTTCTAGGTTATATAGACTTTTTTCTTATAATTTTGAATAGGACACTCCTACACCTGATAATCACTGTGCATCTTGGGAAACTGAATAGATAACATCAGCACTGTGACATCTGAAAGTTGTTTGTAAGATGTCTAGATCACAGAATCATAGAACAGTTCAGGTTGGAAAAGACCCTTGGGATCATCGAGTCCAACCATTAACCCTACACTACAGGTTCACCCCTAAGCCATATTACCCAACACCACATCTAAGCGACACTTAAACACATCCAGGGATGGCAACTCAACCACCTCCCTAGGCAGTCTGTTCCAGTGTCTGACCACTCTTTCCGTGAAGAATTTCTTCCTAATGTCCAGTCTAAACTTGTCCTGTTGCAACTTGAACCCATTCCCCCTGGTTCTGTCCCTAATGACCTGTGAGAAGAGACCAGCACCAACCTCTCTGCAATGTCCTTTCAAGTGATTGTAGAGCATGATGACGTCCCCCCCCCCGCCTCCTCTTCCTTAAACTGAATAGTCCCAACTCCCTCAATACTATAAATAATATAAATTCAGTGAAACTTTTACTGGCACTTGTGTTTTTCATTCTAGCCAAAAGTGAGTGAAATTGCATATATAATTAGCTGAGACTGGAGAAATGTCCATGTTCCCCAGCATCTTTCTGAGATGCTTTGTCTCTTTCAGAGAACTCTTTGTGCTATGCAGTTGTTTGAAGACTGAAGTAACTTGTTTACCTGCTTGGAGTTGTAGTCTGCATCAAGAAGCAGAAACTTTGGGGAATATTTTTGATGCTACATACCTTTGTGTGTTACACTGAGACTGTTACTTACCAAAGGGGAGAGATGCGTGAAGTGCTCTGTCTCTTGAGCCCATTCTTTTGATCTGGACTAATACCAGTATCTTCAAAGCTACGAGCAATTGCATTTTCAAGTAGCTGCATCTATTTCTTCTATAGCTAAATAGTGATAAATTGATACGTGGCATGAAAGATATTAGACTCTTGGGTTGATTTTAGGTATACTTCAGTGAAAAGAAGAGTACAGCTGTACTTGTTTCTGTGCCACTCAGCGTAAACACGAAGGATATGATTAATGACATCAAGCAGAGAGACAAGAAAGTAGAAGAAAAGAACTTAATAAAAGTTGATAGGTCTTCAAGTCTATCACAGTCAAAGCAGGATTTTAAATTATTTTCTCTAAAATCTTCAGTAGCTTAGAAAAAAGATTCTGTGTTTCTTCTGCCTGTTATAGCTAGAAAATCTCAATATATGTCAGATGAGTGCTTTTTGAACATTTTCAATTCTTCCTGAACCACACTAGTTTGGCCTCTTATGAGCCGTGGAGCTCATTCTTTAAAAAAGAAGCTGCTGTACGCTATTACTCAGCAGCACATATTTTGTTTATTACTACAGCTGATACATAAATGTTGATAATCTTGAGAATAACAAAAGATCAGTAAAAAAGCACTTGCCCTTTCTGGGTGACATGTATGTTCTTAGTTATTTAATGCTGAAATCCAATATAAACCAGTGCAGGCCAGCAAATAAAAAAAAAAAGAAAAGGATATTGCTTTGTCATTAACTTGGGCTTTAGTCAGGAAGGTGGCAAAGAGTAGATGGTACTGTGGCCAGAGCCTGCTCTTGATACACACAGTTCTGCTGTCATCAGTGAGTATTAAAGGACCTCTAATGCTAGTAAAAGCATAGAGCTTTTTGCTTCTTAATGTTACATGTTATATAGCTAACAGGAGGAGGGAAGTTATTGTCTCCCCCACACACGAGCACTGATGAGGCTGCATCATGAATCCTGTGTTCAGTTTTGTGCCCCTCAATACAAGAAGGACACTGAGGTGCTGCAGCATATCTGAAGAAGGTCAATGAAGCAGGTGAACAGTCTAGAGCACGAGTCTTATGAGGAGTGACTGGGAGACCTGAGGTTTAGTTTGGAGAAAAGGAGGCTCGGGGAGACCTTATTCCTCTCTACAACTACCTGAAAGGAGGTTGTGGTGAGGTGGGTTTTGGTCTCACCTTCCAAGTTACTAGCGATAGGACAAGAGGAGTGGGAAATAGGGGAGGTTTAGATTGGATATTAGGAAAAATTTCTTCAGCAGAAGGGTTGTCAAGCACTGGAACAAGCTGCCCAGGGAAGTGGTTGAGTCACCATCCCTGAAGGTATTTAAAAGAGGTGTAGATGTGGTGCTTAGGGACATGGTTTAGTGGTGGACTCACATTGCTAGGTTAACGGTTGGGCTCAGTGACCTTGAAGGTCTTTTCCAACCTAAACAATTCTATCATTCTCTGATATTTTTATCATGACCATATCACTAGGTCTCAGTACAAAAACATTCTACTTTTACGGGTTCTTCTGTTTCTCTTGTCTTGTTTTGCTTGGTTTGTGTTGTTTCACACAGTTCATGAGTTGCCGAGTGCAAAACATCTCTCTGACCTGACCTCCAGGCAGACTCTGCTGTTTTCCTCCTTGAAGTGCTTATTTAACTTGGTTTTTGTGATGCTGAAGCTCTTTTGTAGCAAAATATGAAGCAGAAGCCAGGTAGAGTTGTAAAAATAATAAACTTTACTGCCAACAAATACTTATTTGTTACATTGTAAGAGGCCTGTGTGGCAGTGTGATTCCAGTTTGCTTTCTGGAGCTGTTGCTGTTAGACCAGTCCTGGTCCCCGGAGCCTGACCCACATTCCCCAGTTTTCCTATGGGAGGTTTTTGAGAGAAGAAAATAGTTACTGGAAAGCAGCAGTGAAGCACTGCTGCTCGATCAGTTCTACTGCTTCAGTTAAAGAAGAAAGCTATAAATAAATGAAATTATTAAAAAACAATAAGGTAGACAAGTCCACACCTTTATAGACAGATGGAGAAATTGTGGAAACTTCAAGTCAGTTACTACAAACAGCTTGAATTCAGCATAATAATGGATTATTTAACGGTGATTAGCAACATAGCAGCATTAGATTTCATGAGGGCAAATAGAAGGAATTAAAAAAACCCCCACAAACAACTACCAAGTTGAAAGATTCAATCTAAATTTTCCAACTTGGAAAAGAACTTCAAAATCTTAAAAAATTCTAATTAGGGTGCAATGGAAAACGGTCACACGCAGGAAAAATGGAAAGGAAAAAACAGGAACATTGGAAACAGGAATGGCTAAACCATGAGATATTCAAAAATTAATTTCTCTGAAATTGAAAGGATGATGCAATCAGGGGAGAATATTCAGTCAGTGGAGCTTGAAAGGAAGAGATAAGAGGAAGAGAAAAGCAAAGCAAGTCAACATTCATAAAAGACTTTTGGTTAAATGTGGAAGGATTTCATAAATACACCTGGAAACAAAAAGTGCTAGAAAAAAAGTAATACCACGAGTAAATGAGCTACTGAGTGTTTAAGCTATTGAGCTCTTTTATAAATGTCCACACAATGAAAAGAAAAAAAATATAATTAAGAAGTGTCCTGTAAAAGTACTTAACAATGACAAACAGAGAGCAAGGGGATTTAAGCAAGCTGCCTTAGATCAATGCCATAACCTGAAACTGAATTGAAGACCTGGAGACAGTCTGTTCTTGTGGCCTTTACTACTCCTTTCATCTGTTTCATGCTTGATACAATTTATTTTCCTATATCTCATGGACAATAGAAAGGTATTATTTGACCTAACTGAGAAAAAAGATAGGACCGTCTTTGACAGGGATCTTTTATAATCCCTGGATTCTTTTTAACCCTCAATCATATTTGTTTCCATACAGGCCACGACTTTTGCACTGAAGGACATAACTGTATGGAGCATTCTGTCTGCCGAAACCTAGATGACAGAGCTGTCTGTAGCTGCCGAGATGGATTTCGAGCCCTTCGAGAGGACAATGCCTACTGTGAAGGTAATACCTTGTATACGTGCTTAGCTTCACTGTAGGAGTTACTGTGGGATAAAGGTATTGCTTCGTAAGTTCTCAGTTGTCGAAGGGACTATTAAATGCAATGAATTAGATATGCACTGTATTAATCAACTAAAATAATTATCTCTCCAATTAAGTTCTTTCAAAAAAAAAAAGTCTAAATGGTGTTGAACTGGCAAGTTAGTATGGCTGAGGTCTTGAATTAAAAACGTGCTTCCATAGGAAAGTTTTCAGGTTTTTTCTGTGGTATTCAGATGTACAGGCAACCTAAAAGTCAGACATTTGAATAGCGTATCAGTATAATGTTTAGTTCCTCTTTTCACTCCTGCCTATTCCCATTCTCTCTCCCCAGAAAGTAAGTAAATGTAGCATAGATACTAGCATTGTTAATCATACGGAGTAATGATTCATTATTTGAGCTGCTTGTTTGGTATCAGGCAGCAACAAGCTACTTAATCAGAAGAAGACCCTCTGTAATTTGTGTCTTTACATCTAGAATAATCCTGTGAAAAAAACCAAAACATCCCCGCTCCAGCAGCAAGAGCCAAAGTCCTCTATGCAATCTCTTAGCTTTTTTGCAAACTATTGCTCTTTCTCATGAAAACATTGATTCTGCAAACACTCAATACTAGTCTGCTGTCAGGCCATTCTTACCATAAAGTGTTGACAGCAGAATGGCTTTACAATAATAAGCGGTTCAATTCAGATTTAGCCTGCTAAACTGTAAGTCAAACATCTGTGAGTAGAGTTTAAGGTACTCTGCAGTTCTGCCTAATACCCGGATTGTTCTCTGGCAACGCACTGTTAAATGGGATGAAGAAAAGGCCTTTTAAGACCGTTACTTTGACTGAACCCTGTGGAAGTTAATGTCCACAGCTTACTTGAGTGAGTAGCTGTATTAATGTCAGTGGGAATGCTGATCTGTAGATTTAGATTTGAGAATTTATGACTGTTTTCAGAGAAGAAGCATATAATTAATTCAGCTTCTCACACCTCTCTGCTTAATGTTTATCATAAGCCTTCTGGTGGAAGTCTGTTTTGAGAAGTAGAACGAAAAATCATGCAGAAACAAATCCCTTACCTCTCATATCCCAGCAGGCATCTGACACCAGGACCTGCTGTATAGCTTGTTCTGGGTTACAGAATCAGCCCCTTTTTATCCTATAGTCCCTGGACACCATACTGAGGCTTAGGCTGCGAATCTGCTTTTCTAGGAACTCATCAGCTGTTTCCTTTTCGAGAGGATCACCGGAGTGATGGAATTATGGTGAAATCAGGGGCTTTAAGAAGGTTTTTCCTGCATCTCTGTTGCTACTCTGCTGAATGAAAGCAGAAAAACAAGTTATGCTCTCTTAGTGACCTCCACATCACTCAAATGAGAGTCTGTTGCTACGTGTGGAACTTGCCAGGCATGTCATAAGCAAAAAAAAAAAGAGGCTGTTTGATCAGTATTGGTGGTGAAATGTTTAGATGAGGATTATCAGTACATTATCACATGTGAGACTGAGGCATTCAGATTCTAAGTGGATTTACCAGTTTGCTCAGTACCTGGTCAGTATGATGATTTTTGAGAAGATTTTGTGGCCTGATAGCTTCTGTATCAATATTAAGGCATTGTTTCTGGGTGGTAATTATCAATCTACTTAAGTACTTTCATAAAACTTGCATAAGTGAATAAAAGATTGTGACAACGTTATGCACATAACAATAAAAATTTTATGTATTTCTATCTTTGGGTGCATTAAATTCTGTCTTAAAAATGTGTATGACTTAGAGCCTGATCCAGGAACACTTGCTCATGCTGAAGGCATCAGGAGTAAGTCCTGTGTAGGGAGATGTGCCTGCATGAGCCAAAAGCTCATGAGATCATGTCCCTGCCAGGTGAGGTTCTCCCAGCCGAGGGTGAAGCTAATGCAGAAGGTGAAGTAACCGGGGTTTGCTGCTGGTTACGTACTGCAGCTGTAGTGTAGGCACCACACCTGAAGTACGCACACTTGGTACGTGGGTGTCCTGGTTTGAGTTAAACCAGAACCAATTCTGTTGAGTGATTTTACTTTTCAGCTCAGTCTCTTCTAAGAGGCTGCACTTTCTGAAGTCAACAGCATGTTTTTGCAGATAACGTCTGCTATTAGAAGTGATAACACCTGATGTTTTCAGTTACTGCCAAGAATTGGCATGCAGAAAGGCTCTTGCTCCTGTAGTGACCAAGGTCACTGCTGGGTCTTGTGTGACATGCTGGGGGCACTGGGAAGTAGAAGAGTTGCAAGGAAATAAGAAGTTGCATGTCCAGGGAGGAGTGGATAGGACAGGTGACCCAAACCTGACCAATGAAAGTATTCCATTCCATATACATCATATTCAGTATAAATCCGAGGGGTCATGTGGGTTAAACCTTCATCTTCAACGGCCAGCATCTGAGGAGGACTCTGTCCCATCTTCTGCCTTTGATTCCAATCCTGAGTTCCCAAAACTCAGTTTCTCTGTCATGTTCCTCTCTGCCACTGAGACTGGGGTTTCCCCAGTGCTGCCTGCTCTGCAGCGTCAGGTGGGGGTTGCTATCGGGGAGGGGGCAGTCAGGTTCAATATCAGTTTTATATATATTTCTATATATTTATTTTTATTTGTATATACATTCTATTATTTTAATTATTTCCTTATTAATACTCTAATTTTTTATTAAAGCTGTTTTCTTTTCTGATCTGCAAGTCTCCTTGAAGTCTCCTTGCCTTATTCCATTTTCCCTTCCCATTTGGAGAGAGAGAGCGGTTGGAGAGCATCTGTCATTAGTTTACTGGCTGGCTCAGCCCTAACCCTTGACAACAAGTCCAGACCTGGCCTTGGGTGGCCATCCCTGAATGAGCGTGCAGGTCATATGCCGGAAGGATGGGAAAAAAGCTTACAGATTGAAACTTCAGAATCGTTTTTTGTGGAAGAGGAGACTGAAATACCTATATTTCTTCAGAGTTGCACTTGTAGAATTGTATCCCTTTTTCCAGCCCAGATGTCTCTGTGAGTGCTGTGTATTTTACTTCTGGAAGGAGACTCTTACTTTAATATTAAAGGATGTAATAGCAAAGGGCACAATAGCAGTAGTGTAACACGAGGGCTTTTTAGAGTCTTGTCCCTCATTTTGAAAGGCTAAAATGGTCCCAAACTCCCTTTCTCAGCACATACCCTTTCTTACCTGTGCCATTATTGTGGCTGTAATTACAATGCCAAGTGTAGAAATGTTAACACAAAGCCTTGCAGAGAAGGATTTTTATAAAGGCTGGAGCCCATGGGTATGGTAGCTGTTTCTATGTTCACACTTCATAAACTTAAAATACGCTGCAAAGTTAGGTGGCATTGATTCTGTGTTAGAGGCAAACTTCACCAAATACAGTCCTGATTTGTGCCTCAGTACTGTCCTGTTGGCAGAACTCCTCCTTGAGGTAGAAGAACAAGAATAAAAATATTCAAAGCTGGTGTCAGTGTGGGTCTGGAGAAGCTGCAGAAATTTAATCAGAATGATGGAAGAGTTTGGCTTCTGTCCTGGAAAGAATTGGTGCTATTCCAAAGCTGTGTGATGTCTCTAGATGCTGTTATGGTGGATACCTTTCTGTTTTATAATAATAATAATAATAATAGTTAATATTTATGTCACATTTAGCTTTCCTTTGGAGGGCTGTTTAAAGCAATATTTAAAGAACTGGGATTTCTTTATTTACGTGCTGTAAGTCTTACTCCAGATACTCTGAAATCTATTTTCTGCCTCAGGTTATTATGCTGTTTTAGATACCTTGTGGGCAGGTTGAGTATGGATTATGCTGTGCTGCCCAGGTGTGGGTGCTTTTGAATATAGCATTCTTAGTGTATAACCTACCTAACATCAGTGTTTTACAAAAGCAGATGTTCTGATGAAGTGTAATTAGTTTTTCCCAAAGCAACACCTGCACTGCTCTCAAACTGATGATTCTCTGGGATATATTTCAAATACTGTTCATCCCTCACTACATTTGTGATGGTGGAGTTATGCTTAAAACATATTTAAGGATAAGGTCTTGACTCTTGACAGTGAAGATATTCAGATGCATCTAGAGGAGTGAAATATACTCTTATTTCAAACAAGATGTGTTTACAAGTTGTCTGCTGGTGGCAACTTTGGGTGTTCTTCTCAGATTCTTAAACCTAGACTGTTTTCATGCATTGTATTGTGCACTTTTGGCAGTTTTCAAAAGATGTGTTTGGGGAGGAGTTGCTGCTTGTACCCTTTGTAGACTGCAAGCACTTGGAAGGATAGCTTGAAATCCCATTTTCTGATTTAATAATAGTGCTCAACTATCTCTGTGCAGAATCTGATTTCACTTCAGAAGTCTTGCCAAGGATTGCTGATTAAATAGAGGGGAGAGTAGACTCAAGAAAGAAGGCAGGAGAATGCAATATCTTTTGTAAGCACCAGGACGGAACACATTCTGAGAAAAGCGGGTTATTTGCTTCTTTATCGAGAAGATTTTGCTTGATGCAGAGGCTGTTTTACATCATGTACTGATTTTGGCTGGGATGGAGTTAATTTTCTTCATAGCAGCCTATATAGTGCTGTGATTTAGATTTGTGACTAGAACAGTGTTGATAACACGGGGATGTTTTAGCTATTGCTGAACCATGTTAAGCCAGTGTTAAGGCTGTCTCTGCTTCCCACTTCCCCTGCAGTGAGTGAGGTGGGGTTGGGAAAGAGGTCTGGAGGTAACACAGTGGGGACAACTGAGCCCAGCTGACCACAGGAGTATCCCAGACCATAGGTGCTCAGCAGTAGAACCAGGGGTACTCTCTCTCAGGTGGCTGTTGCGTGAAGACTGACTGAGCGTCGGTTTGCTGGTGGGAGCTGGAGAGGAATTGTCCTCAAAACACTTTTATTCCCCTTTGCCTGCTTCATTTATTAAATGGCCGTTATCTCAACCCATGAGTTTTTTCTCAGTTGTGCTCTTTTGATTCTCTCCTCCATCTCACTGAAAGTGGGACTGAGCAAGTGGCTGATGGGTGCTGAATTGCTGTCCAGAGTAACCCTCCACACATTACAAGTTTATCTTATGGATGTGTGAACCATAATGTTAATTCTCTGATATTTGGGAATTCAGTTGTACTAGTTGCACAGTACACAACTTAACTAACCTATCTTAACAGTTTTGGGTCATTTTCTATTATTAAACACATTTTAATTCTATTTTATCATATTATCATAGAATCATAAAGGTTGGAAAGGACCCTAAGATCATGAGGTCCAACCTACAGCCCTACACCAACCTAACACTAAATAGTCTCCTGAAGTGCCACATCCAACCGTTTTTTAAACACGTCCAGGGATGGTGACTCCACCACCTCCCTTGGCAACCCATTCCGATGCTTCACCACCCTTTCAGTGAAGAAGTTTTTCCTAATATCCAATCTAAATTTCCCCTGGCACAACTTGAACCCGTTCCCTCTTGTCCTTTCGCTGTTCACTAGGGAGAAGAGGCCAACACCCGTCTCACTACAGCTGCCTTTCAGGTAGTTAGAGAGAGCAATAAGGTCTCCCCTCAGCCTCCTCTTCTCCAGGCTGAACAGCTCCAGCTCCCTAAGCCTCTCTTCATAAGATTTATACCCTCTAGTCCCCTAATCTCTCCTAGTTTCTCTGCTGTTGCCGTGTTTGTCCCAGTTTCAAGTGTAACAGCTGAAATGAGACCAAAGACTGAGTGACTTTGTCTGCATTTGAGAATTGCGTCAGCTTCACTGATGATTGTCCCCTGAGGGGAGAAGGTCTTCAGTTTAGAAATCTGCATTTGAATAAGCTGGCTTGGTTTAAGACATCTTCCGTGGAGGGAAGAAAGCAATCTTAGAGGATGAATTGTTTCTGTCCAGAGTAGATCTCTGAAGTGCATTGGAATCACCACTTGGTTGGACCTTATCAGATTTCCCTTAGATACTCTCAGAGTTGTATATTCTCATTCTGCTTGGAAAAAGTTACTAAATTTTTTTGAGTGTTTGGGTAAAAATATGAATTCATTATTCAACCCTCTTCAACAACAAAACATTACGGTTCTTCTTTTGCCTAATTAGTACAATCTGTTATTAATCCTGTTGCTTTTAATTACATTTTCAGAACAAGCCTGAATTCTACAGATCACAGGGAAAGGAAATAATCTTGCAAAAGACAAAAAATAGGAATCAAATTGCCATAGGGTACATGTTGCATCATATTGGCCAAATACAGTAATCAACAACACATTTTTTCTTTAAGCAAGTGTAATATTGAAAAGAGCGCAACTAAGAGACCACTGTACAGAGTATTAAAATATATTCCATTAAGTCTTCTAGGTCTTTAATAACCAGTACCAAACTATTTGCTAGCTTAGCTCGCTTCATGATATGCACTGTATTTTTTGGGTAAGAGTCTTGCTGAGGAACTCTTCAGTACTATCTGTTTTGTGAAACTGGGAAGGTTACCCAAGCTTCCCTCCTCATACATAAATTCTTTTCTATGTGTGAGATGTGGTGATATAGCTAAGAAATAAAGATTTCCATCAACTGTCAGTGTTTTAGTCATTACCTTGTCATTTTGCATTGGGTTGGAAAGCTAATCAAGGAGAAAGAAAAACTTTCGCTCCAGGAGGGCAGAATGTTATTTCAAATCTCTTAAAAGTAATTAAACACTATAAATATTAAAATTAAACATTAATATTAAACAGTATTGATATATTATCAATTATTAATATTTTTTCTCAGCAAAGGCATTAAGTGTCTTCTTACTTCCATCATTATTTTATTAAATCTAAATATGAAGAATTATCAGGCCAGTTCTAATGTCTCAGTGCATCAGAGCGGGACAAATCCCCCTTGTCTGCCATGGCTCTTATTCAGGAAGATGATAAAGCATATTCCTCATTTAAAGTGTACAAGTAGTATCCCTGACACCAATTGATAAAGTGTGGTGCATACTGGGGTACAAATAGTCCCAGTGACTTGTAGCAGCAGCATAGTTTATAAGTGTACAAATGGCAGGACATGATTCAGTGTTATTTGATTTTAATTTCTTCTACAGGAGGTATGTTCAGATTGATTCTATCACCCCCCCATAGCCTGGGCTAAGGTGGTATTACTACGAGAAAAACAAAAGCTGAAATTAATAATGTAAAGGGAGCCTCTTGGAAATCCTTTTAAATTTCTTTGTGCTACCAGCACTTGGTAAGGAGACGCTTTATTGTACTGAGAGGAGCCCTTTTCCACCAGCATTAAAAGTGTATGTTGAATTTTGGTTTTAAATGAGAAATTAAGGTGCAAGTTTTCGTAGAAATTGCTTAAATCTACAATCTCAAAACAAAAAAGAATCCAAAGCCTTCATTTTATTCTCGTTTTCCTTTCTCTCAAGTTTTCTCTAGTAGCTGGGAGGTGACTACTGAAATAATTAGATGCTGTCACTGTGCTAAAAAGTACCTACAGCCAGCTGGCTGGTTTTCTTTGTAACTTTTAAAACTTCTGGCAAAAAATGCAACACATCTTATGATCCTTAGAGGCTGGTTTCCCAAGAACTCTAACAAAGGCAAAGGAACGCCCCACATTAAACCAAAGTGATTTTAAAATAAATATTCTTTCATAAAGAGTGCGGAGCAATAGTGGCCACAGTGATTTTATTTCTTGTAGTACTTTAACTAGCGTGGCATCATTTGAGACACAACTGGTATTGTCACGTATTTCTGTAGAACAGGCGGTAATCTACTGGATAGCTTGTTGGAAAATACTACGTCCTTTAGATCCTACCGGAATCCCAAATACAGTCTAACCCAACCCCTACTGTCTAAGTACCACAGCTTATAGGTACTGTCCTGTGTCCATTTTCTGATGAGGATTTTTACAATACACACGTACAGTACAATCCGTGCTGTTTCTTCCTGAGAAGAATCTAATATGTATTTGTAGTTTCTGCATAAAGATACTAATGCTCCTAATTCCTCTTTTAAAGTAGGAGAAAACAAAAAACACTGGCAGTAACAAGTATTTCTAAATCCAAATTTAAAGATGTGTTTCTAACGAAGTGCAGTACTGCAGGGGGATGGATCATGAACTGGCATCTCAGTAAGTTCTGATTTTTGGAATTCACTAATTAATCATATACGACATCCTTTTTATTCTCAGTATGCAGCTACATCAGACTAGTTATTTGGTGCCTAAGGAAAGGCCCCCCGGGATGCTTTCATGTCTGACAGATAACTATATATAATTACTTGTTTTATCATGTATACACTACCATATGAATTAATTATAAGATGTTAAATAGTAAGAAGATGCAGTTTGCCAAGTAAAATGTTACATGATGGCAGACAGTATTTGTTTTCAAAAATTTCCTGTGATATATATTTTTAAAACTACATTATGTACGTGGAGTCCAGTGACGTTTCCATGAAACTGAGATGAAGAATTCATTTTCTTCCAACAGTCTCACTTGCATAGGTAGCTGTTGAACAATATCTCCTGCTGCATGTTTAACAAGGACAGTTTTATCTCAACAGTCTGTCTTCCTTTCCAAAAACTGGGGCAAGCTGAAATAAAACCAACTCTTTGTACTGTTAAAAATGATATTTCTGAAATGTTGTAATGTTGTATTGTGTCCTTTCAAAGCTGTATAGAGCTGCTGTCAAGGAATGTGTAGGCCTTGAGTGACTGCTTTTATTTTTAGAGTATTTTCTGTCCTAATAGCCCTCTTTCAGTTGGCCGGAGATGGACAGAGGAATTATGAACTTCAGCAAAGACCGGAGATCTAAAATAGTATGAAGGGAAAAGCACCAAGATATGCACAATGTATGTACGTGTTATCTATGCGGTTTAGTTATCTGCAAGGAAAGAACACACCTTGTGTGAAGATCCAATAATGGGAATTTATTTTTAGTCTAATTGATGCTTTAGCAGTCTAGTGAAGATATAACAACCTCTTATTAGTTCAATTACAACAGTGCTAACACTTATAATCCAACTCACCCAGTTTCTCTGAAGGTCCATTAATAATTCAATAAAAATCAATAGACACAAGTAGCTTCCCCTTTCCTCTTACCCTCCCTGTGCATTGCTACAGTGAGGTGTTAGTGGCCCAAGTTCTTTGCTGGGGATGGTGGAAGATTGTTTTATTTTTTCTCCTTCGTCTTTGTGTATGCGTGAGGTTGCTTTTGTGTGCTGTAATATAATGCATGAGGTATGTTCTCATAGTTGATTCCACTAGCAGAGAGGCCAAGATTCACGGGGATGGTGGGTAAATGCTGACCTTGCTCTGAGCAGTGGAGCCCTCAGGTCAGGATGGAGGTTTACTGATGAATTGCATGGGAGAAGTGGAAAAGCATCACCTTCTCCGGCAGGTAAATGCAGGGCTTCATATTTATGGGCTGTGAAGACAGAACCTTTCATTAACAAAAAACCGCTTTGTTTGTCTTGTTTTTAAATTGTAGGTCTACTCTGCTCTTGTGTTCAGGGTAATTTT
Source organism: Trogon surrucura (assembly GCA_020746105.1). Classification (NCBI taxonomy): domain Eukaryota; kingdom Metazoa; phylum Chordata; class Aves; order Trogoniformes; family Trogonidae; genus Trogon; species Trogon surrucura. The sequence continues at coordinate 187,952,966 of CM036617.1, forward strand.
TGACGCATTTAAGAAATCAATTTTTATAAATAAAGCTTTTTATGCTCCTGTTTGCTCTCTGCTTAGACACTTAATGTATTTTCTTGTAAAAATCCTTCAAGAGCATCTCCCTGCCCACCATATTCCTCTATAAGTGTGACCGGAGAGATCAGTGATGCTAGATACCATTGAGTTTTAAAGGAAGGAGCTGGAGTCTGCAGGACATTATCCATAAAGGATCCTTGGTTCTGGAAATAGCCTCTTTGCTTTACAGCCCAGATTTCCTGACTTAGTACCAAACTCATTTGTTCTGGCAGGCTTTTGTGGTGGATAAAGGCAATGATGGATAGCGAGGCCTAAGGAGAGGCTTTGTTTGTTAGCGTGAGGCTTTGGTCAACAATGATTTATAGATGGCAGGTCAAGTTCTGTTCTTGTTGACGGGGTTGTAAAACATAACTGGGAATTTCACTCTGGGGAAACAAAGACATTAGGGTGCAGGAGGAAGGGATACAGGCAAACTTTTCCTAGGTTATATATTTTGCATAAATTTTGTTTGAGTGCTTGGAGGGATAAAGAAAGGCGTTTTTATTTTTTGGTTTTGATGTTTTTACAAGTATAAATAAATCATTGAAGTGCAGATCGCAAACACTTTTGCACTAACCAATTTTCCCAGAGATGCCTCTTTTATCTGTTCTACTGAGAATAGAGCAGGTTGATGATCTCCATGACTACGTTGTTGTCAGTACATCACAGCTGGTGGCTCAGTATCACATCACAGACTTCAAGCACACAAGTCTTTATTGTTGAGTGTGTAGAGCCATTGGAGTGGTGCATTCATCCTACTGAACTGAATTCAGCATCTTACTGGCTAAACAGTAAGACGTTAATGTGCATTAATATGCTAACTAGGCTTTTTGGCAGGGGAAAACTAAGATAAATGTTGTGGGCTTTCTTAGATATTGAAATGCATCAGGTTTTCTCTTGTACTTGGTGCGTTTTATCTAAACGTGAATGAAAGACTACACCAGTGTTTCAACCAGTAAGCAGAATGAAAAGGCTTTTATTTTGGTAGCTTTGAAAGAGAACAGATGTTGGGCTCTTCCCTGCCCCAGTTCAGTCTTTCTTGGTCTGTAATACCTTAACCTAATGTATAGCAAGCTTGCATATGGAGACTTGCATTCCTAATGCATAGAAAGCCTCCCTTGCTAAAGAGGGAGTGGAATCACATGTTTTCAGTGTGGTCAGTCTCTGTGTGACAAACTGTCATTTGACTGTTACTTTACCCATTTTGTATTATTTATCTTTTGTGTCCCGTGGTGAGGTAATTTAGTGCTAAAGTTGCAAACTGTTTGTAAAAGCAGCTTCTTATCAGCTGTGCATCCGTGGTGTAGAGCAATGGAGTTCTGACACTCCATTAGGGTCTTTAGGTACCAATGTAATGTAATAATGTGATAGCAGCAATAGTCATTATTTCCTTTGCATTGTATATAGGTTTTCTAGAGTGCTGGATGAGTAAGAATTTTATATTCCAGTGACTGTTTAAAAAAATGCAGTAAACATCTTTGCAAATCAGTTTGGAAAAAAAATCAGATTTGTTCAAATGAAACACTTCAAAGGTAACTTGATCAGTTGTAGTTATGGGGTTTTTTTTGTGTTCTGTGGTTTTTTTTTCACATAACAATTGAGTAAGAAAGGTTCTGAAATAAAGGCAATTATAAATAGAACATTTTGCAAAACCTCAATAAGTGGTGTGTTGGCAAAATGAAAACTTTTATTTAGAATACTTCTAAATTAGAAGGCTTGAATCGAAGTATCTCTGGCTTTAAGTTTTTCACTGCAAAGTGAAAACCATTAGCATTTTGGGTCCCCTGTGGCTATTTACTTGCCAAAGCAATCATTAATGTAGTTTTCAGAAAGTTCTATTTAATGCTTTTGAGGCTTTGGATCTTTAAATAAAGTTTTCTGAGGGTGCCACAGCCAGCTCCTAGGCAGTCTGTTGACGCCAAGAACATAAGGCCTCTAATTACTCGAAGACTGATGTTGTTACTTAAATACAAATCAACACCATTAGTTTAATATGGAGTTGTGAACTGGAATTATGAAAGGCACAAGTTGCATCGTTTGTGGTAGTAGCTGAGGCACATGTTGTAACTGCTGGCTGGTTTTGTGAACTGCACGTTTATGTTTCTGCAGAACATCTGTATGTCAGGTCATCTGTGCCATTTCCCACTTTTTGTGCAAAACCAGCTACCTCTGTGGTAGCCTTGTGGTGGCTTCACTTTTTTTTTTTTTTTTGACTTTCTTAGATGACTTTCACAAAGTGTTTTGAGCCTTAGTATGCTCACTGTGCTTACTGTAAATACACATTTATTTGTATGTGTGTGTGTGTATGTACATGAAAATTACAAAATTAACTTTTCCACACCAACACCCTAATAGAGTTGTAACTTTTCCATGCTTGCAGAGCTCACGGGGAAAGGAAGGGAAGGAAAGAAGCTGAAGTTATATTGGCCATGAAACTCTTAGGAAATGAATTTGTGCAAAGCACTCCCTGAGCATCACAGTGGGCACCTCCATGGTCTGTAGCCAAATGCCCACAGCTTCTCCAGCAGAACAATTGCACTGAGCAGAGAAACTGGGGGAAAGAAGTTTTTTTAAATACCGAATGAAATTAGGAAATTACTACAGAAGTACTAACATGCAGTACGTTGCATTGTTTTGTATAGAAGGCAAATTTTCATTTGAAAATGTAAAGGGAAAAAAAAATTAGGCAATGAGTACAGCTGGTAAGTAGCTGTTGATTTAAAGACACTGGGAAGAGGAAGAATTGGGAGATAAGCATGTGACCTAAAAAGGAGTAAAGTCCATGAGTTAACACTATCAACATTTGGCATCATGACATTAAGAAGTCAACCCTAATCTGGGGTTATATATGCAGTCTATTGTTTTGAACTGTCATCAAACTCTGCAACACAACACTTTTTCATCCAGAGAGTTTATTTTCAACTCTGAAAGTTGTAAACATTATTGGGAACGGGGAGGAAATCAAAACTGATGAACAGGGCAAAAAACAAGCCAACAGCTACCCTTTTCATTTTTAACACACTTCTGTAGCGAGGTTCAGTGGCGCATTGCATGACTGTATAACTGGATGTACAGAACATCTCCGTAATGCTGTCTTTATCATTAGTATTTCAGGAGCAGTGTGCTATTAAGCACTTCCAAATTAGTGTAGTAGTTGTTCTTTGCAGCACAGTAATAGTGTGCAGAAGTTGTGGGTTTTTGCTATTTGTGGTGCTTTCTCTGTCCTACCATTGAACTATAACCTGATGCAAGAAATACCTCTAATTTTGCAGCCCAAGGGAGTACTCAAACCAATCAAGTTTTGGAGTCCATGCCTACAGTGATTTACATCTGGAATTTGCTCTAGGACTTCATACTGCAGCATGTATTTCACCCCAACAAGTATTTTACCAAGTTGTTTGTGTTAGAACAGATTCTTTCAGGTTCCTTTCAGATATGGTGTGTGTACAGATACGTATGTGTTTGTATATATTAAAATTACTGATTGGCTACTTTATAGTTCTAAGCGAAACTTACTAGTTCTGATATCTTTTCAGATCTTACCATATTCCTTACAGTTTCTTTCCAAAGAAAGCTGTTAGATCAAAGGCATACAGTATGCATAATGTGGTGTGTTTGCACACTGATGACTGCAGTGACTACAGAGGTACAGCGATAGATGACATTGCAGTGCTGAGGCAGTTGGTCTGCTCTTTGGGACCCCAGTTATTTTTTTTTCTTTGTTTGTTCCTATTTAAATCATAGGAATAACATCATAGGCACTTCAAAAGGAAAGATGTAAGCCAATGTAATCTTCTTTGTAACTCACCTAACGGCTGTTCATGGAAAGCTCATGCTGCTTCTCTTGGTTGAACGCTTCAAGCATTTTTTTTAAAAGAAAGCCAAAAAATTTCCAAAATGCATTGCTGTACACGTAACCTTTTAGTCTAACCTGCTGCTGATGGAAGTGAATAGCGGTGTACCGAGATTGCAAAGAATGCTGCTGAATTTGACTCATGTTCCTCTTTGCCTTATGCACAGATATCGATGACTGTGCTGAAGGACGACACTACTGTCGTGAGAATACCATGTGCGTAAATACACCAGGATCCTTTATGTGCATCTGCAAAACAGGATATATACGCATTGATGATTATTCATGTACAGGTAAGAGCCATTTATGTGTGAGAAAAAGTAACAGGATGATGGTATTTAGGAGCAGTGATATGATTCTTCTAAAGTTAGTCTCTGTTAGAGTCACACGATGTCTACATGAAATGTTAAACAGAATAAACACCAAAATAATTAGAAGGGTACAATGCAGAAAACCTAATGCTTTTTACAGATAATGTGTATGTTCTATAATTTGCCTGAAGTTGTAAGGCAGGTGAAGGAAGGAGGCTGAAGGGAAAAATAAGAGACCAAAAATAGTGCCAGGGTTACTCAGTTTCTATGTGGCATAGAGTATAATGGTTCTTCTGCAAACTTTTGATGGAATTAAATTTACTGCATATTAGAAGTGGCTGTTTCTTTGTTTTGAATTCTCGTGCATTGGGGAGGTTCCCCAGCTGAATGCTGAGTTCAGAGGGCAGGAGCTCAGCCTGCCTTGAGCTATGGGACAACATTGTGGGTCTTACCTCTGTATCTTCCCTTTTTGCTCTGCTGCCTCTAGAGGAGGTGTTGAGTTCATACTTCTTTCTGTCTGCTGGTCTTTGGTCTAGGGAAGTGGTGGAGTCACCGTCGCTGGAGGTGTTTTAAGGAGAGACTGGATGTGGCACTTAGTGCCATGGTCTAGCTGTTGCAATGCTGTTGAATCATAGGATGGACTTGATGATCTCAGAGGTCTTTTCCAGCCTCAACAATTCTGTGATTTTGTGATTCTTTTACTGCAAGGTGTTTTAGGGTTGTGGAATGAACACTGAACATTTAAAACAGCCAGACTGACTGTGAGCATTCCTGGGAGGAATGTGTTTTTCTCTATTGGACAGATAAATATGATTCAAAGATGTGACATGCTCTCTCAGTTAAGAAAAATATGTGTGAACAAAATAAAGCCACTATTTCATGTGCACAGGGGAATGCATTAGTTCTTTCTATGAGAGGATATATTCAGTAAAATTTCCTTGGAGTTCATATTATCTAACAGTAAAGCTGGTTATAAATGGATTAGAGTATTCAGAATGTGGAGACAGCACTGTGAAGTTAATTTCTAAATTTATTTAATCCTGTCCTTTATGTCGTGGCATTTGTGAGCATCAAGGACATGTCTTGGTAGAGAAACAGCTTCTTTATAAACTGGCATAATTTGCTTGCCCAAACATGCACAGCACCCGGGGACAGGGATTTGAAAGCACATGTGTGTGATTTTTGTGTGTATTGTTTTACCTGTACTTAACATTCCTCTCTCATACGCTGGCAAACACTATTTTACTGCAGTAAGCACAATTCTTGAAGGACCAAGTTATAGGCTGCTTGCAGGTCCTTTCTGAAGCAACTGATATGTTTGTGATCACCCTTTCTCATGTTGCCCACACTCTCAGTTGAGTAAAGCAATTGTTTCACTCCCTACTGAGTATCATTGTTAGAGCTGTTTTGGAACTTGCTTTATCTGTATCACTGTGATACTTTTTTCCACTTTGCTTCCCTTGACTTACTATTCTGACTGAACTCTGCAAATGGTAAACTGTCACAAACAACTTCACAGGGGCATTTGGTGCCCATAAATATCGTAAAAGTATTTCTTGGTACTCCGCACATTGCGTTCCTCGTATTTGATGAAACCTACTGTTGTGAAACTCAGTTTAGTTCAAGAGCTCTGGACAGTCAAACTGATGTAAAACTGGCTGGAAATCCGTTACAGAAGTCACATTCCAGACTGAATTTGGCTCCACATTTGTAAATAATAAGTTTCCTGTGAAATCAGCCTGATGGGTGACAAAATGAATGATTTCTTTTCCACCTTTCCCTTGATCAAGCTGGGGAAACTTAATGCAAAAGGAAGTGGATGAAATAGTTTTGTAAGTCATGCAGTGACTTTCTGTACATCTGAGCAATGCCAATCAGAGTTTTCCTGGAATTCAATTATAATGAATTATGCATACTGAGAGGCAGCCATGAGGATGCAGTAACTGTTGTGTGGTAGAATTTCCACGAAGGGCAGCCTAACTTCATTAAATGTATGTGTCATAAAATAACTGCATTTTTTTTTTCTGGTTCCACAACAAGTATGAGCATCTCTGGTGGAGGCACTGGTCAGTTGCTGAAGTATGTAGACTTCTGAGACTCTTGCATGACATTTCCACCGAAAAACTAGTGAATGAAAGGTTAATTATATTTTAAAAATTGAAGAAAACACAGGATACATTTAAAGTCATGTGCTTTGATCAGTAAATGGTATTGTGCACTTCTTTTAGCCTATACGAGTGATGCTGAGAGCATTTATATTCTAGCACTGTATTAAAGGAGGTGACAAGTGTATGTATTTGTATGTGAGACTGCTGCAGGTTTTTCACCCCTCTGCATATTCCTTGGTCTTTGCTGGTTTTTCCTTCTATTAAAGCTCCTGATTGTGGAGACTTCTACGTGCACCTGTTTGCCCAGGTATAAGTCTAAGAGGCAAAGTGATTGCGGGTAGGGAGGGTATGTTGCTGGGTTGCTGGACATTTAACATGGAGTCAGTGGGAGTTTTAAACTACGAGATTGTGTACCATTGTGTCTCCCGAAGAAACCTGCTCTGCTCTGAGATCCAGCAAAAGTTCAGTGTAGCAGAAACACTGACCATTTCCAGGGAATTGCTGAAAGATGCATATGTTAATAAATCGGTGCAAAATAACAATGGGAAGGAGTTTATGATGCTAATGGCAGTATTTTGCTGTCCTGCAGACACACCAACAGGTTTAGTCTAGGCTCTTATGCTTGTGTATAGCTGGCTTTTTCAGAAGCATGATTTTCTCTTACAGCATACTGCGGTATTTTAAAGCAAGTAGTTTATGAGAAAAACTCGTTATACTTGTGTTTATTGTCTTTTTGTTTGTTTGCTTGCTTTTGATTTAAGTGGAGCCTTAATGACATTCAGCTAAACAAATGATATCTAGGACTTAAGGAGGAAAAGTATTTTCCAAATACACTTTATTTAGAGAGTGAAGGCAGTGAAATGTGTTACGGATCTCAGCCTGTCTCAGCCAGCCTTGCATTTACTTTATTTAAGTCCATCAGTTGAATCTGCCTTTTATGGTTGTAGAAAGCAGCAAATAGAAGTCTGTGCAGTTTGAGAATTGAGATACCAACTTGTCTATGCTCAGCACACCTCTCAGTGCATCATGAGCTCACAGCCCATTCACTACAACTGGGAATTATTTTGGTTAAGCTCAAATTTTGTCATAGAGGTGCTAGTTCTCAAAGTTAAAAGCATAAACCAAGCCTTTTTATCTATCAGAAAAGCAGGACAGTAAGGAGAAAAGCAATCATGATAGACCAAAGAGACAGAGCTCTGCAAATTAAGGAGATATTTTTAAGAGGTTTTGTGAAGAGTATCCTGTTTAACTTGGCATATCTGTGAAAGTAAGGCTGTGCACTGTCTTTAACAAAATTTTCTGTTTTTTCCGTATTACCTTTTTGTTCTGATAATCGTATTTATTGTGGAAGCTGCACAGAAAAGGTGATGTTTAAAAAAACCTGGTGTTTACATCTGGCAGAAGTGGAAAGTGGGAAAGATGTCTGTAGAAGAAATGATATTTTAAAACCTATTGAAACACTGATATGCAGAACATGTTTACATTCATACCACTGGATAGGTTCTGTTTTATGTAATTCATGTTAAAAAAAAAGTAGATACTGTAGGACAAAACTTCTGCCGTGCTCTTTTCTGTTTTCCTCGATATAGCTGGAAGCATCAGCTTTGATAGCACCAGTTTCCAGTTACCGCAGAAAGATATTATAAAGATGTCTCTTGCCAGCTACTTGTGAGAGGCTGCAGAGACCTCTCAGACACATCTTGTGCACAAAGGTAATTCAGAGTATTTTAGGAGCACCTTGGCGCTGCAGGCGTACTACAAAAATAACTGAAGTCTGTATAGTGGTTGTATGTGTTTGTAGAGTATGCAATTCTGTTCAGATCTCTTGGTACTTACATACAGAGTCTGATGCACTTTATTTTTTGCCAATGTTTGTAACTAAATTTAATCGTTCAACGCTCTTTAGCCTTCTGCAGAATTTAAAGTTCTTGGCAAGTCTTCATTTGCCTCGTTGGCAATTCTGGGTTTAACTTGCTGGCTGAAATATCAATGAAACTGAAGAGGAGGCAGATTTTTAATTCATTTCAGGAATAACAAGAATAGGGCAAACAAGTAACAGCTGACCCTGTGTGTTACTAAATGTTACATTTTTAACATATATTTCAGGTCACACTGTTCCTTGTAATGCTGCGTAATCGAATCCAGTTATGGAACTGTAGCTCTGCATAAAATTGCTGACTTACTGTAAGCTGGACCAGTAGCTCTGATAGCACATCCTTGGGAATGTTAGTAAGCAGGAAGAAAATGTTCTGTAGCTTGGCATTAACAGGTCATTGTTTGCACAGGACAGCTGAAGCACAGGGAAAATTATTGAAAAATTATACCTGAACTTTTATTAGGCTGGTTATGATGTGAGTGCTGTCCACACAGCTTGCTGTGAGACTAACATAAAATACCTTATTGTTCCATTCTATACACAAGTCTATAATTTAGCAGTCATTGATCAAAATTGAAAAGACATAAAATCAGTGACATTGAAGGGTTTTTCTCCTGTATGAGACATTTGAAAAGAAATCTGTGCTGTCTATCTCTGTCAGAGTCCTGGGCACAAAAGACTGATTTAGACAGCTATAGCTGCTTCCAGAACAGCTTCAGTCTCTTTCTTCCTGGCATGTTTATTGCAAATTTTACAATAGATCTCTGAATTACATTTTGATTTTCACAACAAAGGATATAATGAAGACATCAATTTCAGATTTTGGTATTTGTATTCATCTTGGAGGCAAGATTCGCAGAGTTAGATTGAGTTAGTTGCAACCATATTTACACAGAAATCTATTGTTTGGGACTGATTTTATGTTCAGAAATCAATCATAGCTATGAGAAGAGGAGATGAGTCCTAAGTTGCACCCATATGCCAAATGGGTGCGCAAATTGCAAATTAAAGGCATAGAAAGTATGCCCTGGGCTACCATGCTTTCCCTACATAGGTATCATCTCATTCCCCTTCCATTTTACCTCACAGAACCTGAAATGTAATGATGGTGTGCAGGGGGAAGGAAGGCAGAAGATGGCACAAATCTCTGCTGGGGCAGTTTTGGATGTGTAGCAGCACGCTGTGCCATCACTGTTAAGTTATGATGAAATCTGAGCGCTTCAGTATTTTTCTGGAGTAGTGACACTTACATCTCTGCTTTGGGATTACAGAAATGCACATGTTGTTTTCTTGGCCGGAAACGAGAAAGGTTCTTTCTAGAAACAAGGATTAGCCAGTGTCACCTCAGGTCTTTCAGGCTGCTCCATAATCTGCAGCTGATAGCAGTGCCTAGACAGCACAATACATATCCTTTGCCTCACCATTTACTTTATTTTATTTTATTTAATGGAGAAGGGAGAAGTGAGGAAACGAGAGATGAGAGCTCTCTCTTTTTCACACTGTGCTCTAACAGTGAGGAGTTCTGACTTGCCACAGTGAATGGCTAATCACGTTTAGTCTGAACAGATGTCTTTAGCTTCATGCCTTGGGACCACTCACCTGTCTAAGTAACCCATCAAAAATGGAACAGAAGAAAGAAGACCCTGTGGGATTCAGTGCATCCTTCCTAATGCGTGCCATGGCCTGGAGAAGCCATGGATTTTCTGAGCCCCAGATGGTTTTTAAGGCTCTGTTTCTGTGCAGTCTCATGGGCCATCTCTCTCTCTTTTTTTTTTTTCTTCTTTTCAGTCAGCATAAAATGGGGAAGTGACTCCGATGGAAGTGCTGGGAGTGAGCTCAGCCTCTCCTGTGAGTGGGAGTCCCAAGTTAACCTCCCAGAGAATTGCTTGTCAGGGACTATTTTGTGTTTCACACTTAGTGGTGTTGGAGAGTGAGGTGTTGGGGCTCTCCATGAGTACCTTCATGTTGACTCTACCTATACAAGTGGTCTGGGTAAGATGATAAATGACTCAGTATAAGACAGACGTATGTATGAATTGTATTAGTATACGAACTAGACTCTTTGGATTAATGTTTGTTTCTTTTTTGTTCTATTTTTTTTTCCCTTAAGAGAGGGAAGTGAGTGATCTACAACTTTGTACTCTGATACCAGTGAGGTTTTACAATTGCACGGTGCTTTGGCAGGAAATGCAAGTGAATTCTTCGCTGATAAATTATTAAAAGCATATCAGACATGCTGCAAATCGTGGCCTACTTCTTCCAAGCATGGTCCATCCCTGCAGCAGAGCCTGCGCTGTGTGGGACAGCCCCCGCGTGTGAAGCTAGGTGCTCGTGTATGTGTTTTAAGGTGTATGCAGAATTTGTAACATTTTTTTTCATAACCCTTTTGCTAAATCTATTCCAGACAATTTTGTCTTTCATTTTCATTTTCACTTAAGCCAAGTCATGCTGGGTTTTTTGCTGCTGCTAGCTTTTAGAACGGAAAAGCATAGAAGCCAAAGGAGATGGCAAAATAGGCTTCAGGGCTGTTACGGTGTGTTACAGCCTGGTTTGTGCTTCTGAATTTGTTTTCTGACTTCTAAAGAAACTTGTGAAGAATTTATGGTTGGAACATTTGCAGGGCTTGTCCTTCAGAGTCTGAATAGATGGAAGGGATGAAGTATTTCTTTAGAGATAAAGTGGAATAGGTGAATGGCTTTGGTCTTCAGTCTTTTTGACTTGGCCATAAGGAAGGCCTACTCGAAGTGATAAAAGATGTGTTGAACACATTTGGGTGTAAAGAGCCAGGCCTTGCTAGGCCTCCCTCCTCCTCCACCCCAACCTGTCTTTATGAGTCTCAGAGATTTTTCTTAAACAACTTTTTTCCAAAAATGGTGTCGATGCATTCAACAGCATTGAACTTTTTTCTGCAATAGCCTCTCACAGTAAACTGAAGTCTAACAATTGTTTCCACTTAAATTACCAAGAAGCATGGCAGTAGCAAGTTGAGTGACACCTGAAATTTTTTTTTTTTTTTTGAATACTGGCAGCTCTGGGTATTTTTTCAAATCTAATTAAATCACAAATCTGTTGCAAATTGGAAGGAATTCCAAGACCAACGTTAAAATAATTAAAGGTCTAGGGAGATTGACTTGACATATGGGAAAGATTTAAGGAGAAAGCTACACATTTAGCTGCCTAATGATGATGAATGTGCAAAAAGTAGGAATTACGTTAACAGTAATACTAATTAATAATCACTTGGGGGGTTTCAATAGTAAAGGGGAAAACGTAAGGGAAAGGCCTGCACCACTGCAAGTTATTGGCCAGTACTTTTTGGCACTAGTTTTTCACATCTAACCCATATTCTTTGTTCTTTAATGATACTGTGGGATGACTGTAGCAAATTCACCTCAACATAATGTATAGAAAACAGACTGTCACATTTAGCCCACTCAGCACTCACTCATCCGATACTCTCTCACCTGTCTTTGAGCTTGCTTTCCCATGTAGCCATTAACATTTTCCCACTTCGGTTTTCTGACAGGCCACATCATTATGATTTATTTTACATTTGATTTGCCCACAGCAATCAAACTTGTGTTCTTCGTAAGCCCTTCTGTTTATTTCCATTCTTGTAGATAGCTGTGGCTTATAAACAACCAGCACATCTGCTTGGATTTCAGCTAATGCCACTGGCAATGTCTCCACTTAAGAAAAATACCTGTTAGTTTGGTATTTACTAAGCATTAATACCTGGTAGGGTTTTTTGAGTGTGTGATTCTGTGTGTATGTGTGTGCACGAAGAAGGATTTTAAAGAAACATATCTGGATTACTTGTGTCTCCATGCTCGTGCTGGGTCAAAAGATGACGGGCTAATGATGTGGAGAGTGGAGAGCGGAAGACTTTTCTTTTAGAACTGCCAAGCTTCCTCCACTGCTTTTGATCATAAAGTGTTAAAATTATAGTTAGAGTCCTCAGCAGAAATTGAAGTTACCTTTAGAGGCATCTTTCTCTTTTGTTCCTGTCGTTGGAAGTCTCAGTATTAGTTGATAAAAAAAAAAATCTGCTTTATGTATGCCAGTGCTCAGTTTTTACTAGCCTATCAGGCAGAAAATAAACTCGCATCTGTTTTTTTTTTTCAGTATAACATATAAACAAAGGTTGGATCTTGCCACCTTTTCCTTCATTAATGCTTTGTTTATGATGAAAAACTTCTGAGGATGCTTATGAAGAAACAGAGGCAGCGTCTTTGCAGTGCTAATGCAGCCATCCTTATCCTCTGAGTGCAGATGCCCCCACTGTGGGAACCACCAGTCTGGTGTCTGGATGGACTTGAAATGCCCGTAACAGGGACCTGCGATTTTGTTGAAATAGCACAGCTCATGTACTGTTAATGTGTCAGATGCCCAGATTATCAGGGGTTTTAGTGGCTACCAGTTTTTACCCTCTGCCTTTTGCAAGATATAGCTATTTTTGAGGGGGGAATACACTCCCTGTCACATGTTTTTTTTATTACCATAGTACTCTGACACACTTTGGATGAATGATTCTTCCTGGCATCTAGAAGCTCAAGTTCATAAAAGTGCATCTGCCTGTGGGCTTCTGTGCAGATTTCACTGGTTTATTTTTGACTTGTAAATCCATCAACTGTTTGGGACGTCAACAGTCTGAGAAATCTCCTCTCTTTCTGTACCGTGCAGCAGAAGTGGTTTTTAATGACAGAGATACTTGAGAAAAAGTTCCATTGAATTGCTTGTGAGGATGCTGAAAATAAAATCTATCTTTAATCCGTAGGGCACAGGGCAGGTAAAATTTCAGGCTTGCAATACGTTTTTTTTTGAATATTCAGGAAAAGATCATTGATGGGTTCTGACGTAGGGCAGGAAATGGGTTTGCACCATTGTACCTTGGAGAGATTCCAGCTAGCGGTGAAGTGTGGGCATTTTGTGATACCATGCATTATTCGTTGTTTTTGTTCCAACTGTACATTCCAGTTTCCACAAGTGAGTTCTGAGAAAGGGAATGCCTCTCCTTATTTAAAATGAAGAATAAAATGCATCTTACATGCGAGGAATGTGGGCAATGTTTTAGCACTTGGGCTGATCTCTTCTAAGAGTGGTAAAGTTGCCTGGGTTTCCATGGAAGAAAGCTGCTGTGAGACTGATGTAATCCAGACTTGAATGAAGTCATCCAGCTTCTGTGTTTAAAGCTGCACGCTTGTCCTCAGTTAATTAGCAGTATAAAATCGGCCTGCTTTTTCAGACACACAAGAGCATTCGCAAGTCATCCTGAAGATAATAAGAGCTGATAGTGCTTAGTACATTGGTAAATGAGGCCACATTTTAATAAGCGACTAAGTATGGCTACAAGATGCAACTTTATTCAGTGCTGCTGTATCCCCTTAACCCTTCACTGCTGCACAGAAGTTAAAAAAATGTCTGAGACCTCAGATTGGTCATATGCTCATAGTATACCGGCTTTGTTAGTTGAAAATACAGTAATGTGAGACATGAGGACAATAAAAAAGCTAATTTCTTCCTGTTTATTTCCCTTGACGTATTTTGATGAATTCAGCAACTTTGCAAGTTTTTGCAAGTTCTGCAGCTTGTACAACAGCTGAGCTCATTGACTGTGCATCCCTGCCCATGGCAGTGAGGTTGGATAAGATGATCTCTAAGATCCTTTCCAACCTAAGACATTCTATGATTCCATGAAGTAAAGAGAGAATAATTGTGCAGTATGGTGCAAGGGACAGAGCAGTAAATAAGCATACTGACAGGAACTTGTAACATCACTGGCGTGACATACTACAGCTTGAGTAAGGAAATGTTTTAGTCAGCAAACCACCGGAGAAAACATGCAGTTCTGGATTTAGAATGATGTGGACCAGATGAACCATCTGTCTTTTTTATCTCTGATTTTGATGACTTTCCCCCCCCTCCCCAATTATATTAGAAGTAGCGTGCGTGCACATGCATTATCAGGCAGTATAATCCAAACTCCACTGAGGCAGTGGTGTCCGTCGGGGTTGCTGTTAATAATAAACACTGTAGAAGTCAGCTTGTATGCACAGGGCATTTTTAACTTCAAACTGTTCAATTCTGATTCCTGTTAGCTGGCCCACTTTCCATTCTGTTTTATAGTATGTCAGCCTACATGAAGCTCTCAATCCTCTTCCAGGATAAATTCTCTCCAATATCCACTTGCTAGCTGTAAGATAATTCACAATGCTAATAAAGGAATGATCATTCAGACTGAGCTTGTTGCTATGCGACTGCATTACTAAGATAACAACACAAGTCATTTTAATAAATCTGCTATATTTTATACAACGGAACTCATTTATGCTTTATTTGGCTTGAATTGGGTTATTGTTGACAACTTAGTTTGGAGGCTGTTTCAACTTGGAATGAGACCTTTTTTGCCTTCCTAGAGGATGGGGTTTAGGTCCTATTTCCTCCTTGGTTACTGACCCAATTAATAACAACTGTTCATCTGGCTATGCAATTATAGCAGGATTGATTTCTCAGCTGATCAAAATCCAAGACATTTTTAAAGGGACCTTGGTAGAATATGATTTGTTAAACAGAAAATGTGTTCCCTTGACAAAGACGTGAATATTTGTTCTTCAGTATTGGATGCTTAATTCTTTTACAGAAATAATTCTTTTACCAAAAATATATATTTGATATATATGGTATTATGTATGTGTGTGTGTGTGTATCTATATCTGTCAATAGATTCCTTGTTGGCCTTAGGAACAAATGACGATAAAAGATATTATATCAAAAGCAAGTCTCCAAGTATTTTGGATTTCTGCAGTTTCTATATATTGTTTAAAATCTATCTTTCAGCAGAAGCAGACATCAGAATTGATAACTTTGTTTTACAAGGGATATATTTTGCATTCTTAATGTGATGAGGAATTTTCCAATATATAAAAGGAGGTACAGGTATCAACTTGAGGACATTCTCAGTTTGGAACAGTAACTCAGAAAAGAGTGAGATCTTTATTTCATGTAAAAATTTAAAAATAATAATAGTTACAAGCATTAACGTTGCTTAATACGTATCTCACAGTATTACGACAAACATTCAGTGTATCTCCCATTTCTCAGTGTTCTGAACCCCTCTGCAGCTTTCAGGCACCTCGCATCCCTTGACAACTTCTCCAGTGCAGTTATGTGCTGTGTCAGTACAATGTGATTGGAAATGAGAGATGTAGGGGTATATCAAAATTAACAGAGTATATTGTAAAAATAGGCAGTCTAGAAAACCATACAGCACTGAATGAATTATTCATTTCCATAGCTAATTACATTGACCCCTCATGTTAGAATTTTACTGAAGTTGACAAAGGAGGTGGAATTAGTTTGCAGCTAAGACACCCCAATATAGATGTCTTCATCTACGCTCACATTGTAATCAACAGGGGTCAAGGATTCAGCTGGACCCAACTCAGTTGTCTGTTTGCAGGTTCTAGGCAGATGTCATCATGGGATTAGCAGATCTGACACTAGACATGAGGTCTTGTATTCTGGTGGATGAGAGCAGAGTAAATGACCTCTTTCCATGGGTTTGAACCCCTTGTTGGTGAGCAACTCATTCTCATGTTAAGTATCTGTTTTACACTTATTTCTGTAGGTTACACTGACTGAAATGAGAATTTAGGTGTCTATAGCAAGATCTGGTTGCACATTTATAGGTCTAGTGCCTTTTTAGATGCTGTGGTGTGTCCTCCTTGCTCTTCAACTGCTGCTACAGTCTTCTGTGCAACCTCGTGTTGTAACCTTTGCTGATATCTTGGATATCCGTGAGATGCCAGGCTAGATGTGATGTGTTAGTTAGGTGTGATTTTTTGCAGTGGAATTCTGCCCAGTAATGCACGCACTGACACATGAATTTAGATACCTTAATCTGGAGTGGAATTGTGCTCAGAATTACCAGCAACCAAACAGCTGCAGTTTTTCTTCAGAAGAGTCTGAGCAACCTGATCTAGTGGGAGGTGTCCCTGCCCATGGCAGGGGGGCTGGAACCAGGTGATCTTTAAGGTCCCTTCCAACCCTGACAATTCTATGATTCTATGAGTTTAAATACAGGAGTACATGGAGTATTGTCTGGTCAAAACTTTCATTTATTCATGGGTGGTAGTTGTGGACTGTGAGAATTAGGATGATGGTAGCGAGAGGATGTCTGGTATTAATCAACCAAAACATGACATCCTTTCACAGCTGCACCTCCCTTGGCCTGTCCTTCTGTGCATGATCACAGACTGTGAAAGACAAGGCTGAAAAGATCAGGAAACGCAGCAGGTAGCCTTGAGGACAGTTTCTTTGAAGTTGTAAGGATCTTTTTGGCTCAGGAGGTGGGAATCTGCTGGTGTCTCCTTGAGCGAGCCAGAAGTGAAGGGAGTTGGAGAGCTCACATCTATCATGTCAGGGCCGGCTGGTGATTGCCTCATGCCGGGAAAGAGCAGCTTCTTCTCCGAGGGACTCCAGCCAAGGTCGGTGAGAGTCTTGTCGCTACTGTATGAAGCAAGAGAGTTTGCAGGAGCAGTGGATTTATTTAAGGTTATATTGAAGTCAGCAGTTTTCTCCACATTCACAGTAAAATCAAGGTGACTGTAGCCATGATAAAAAATAGCAGTGTTTTAAGGGCAGTGGATAGAGCTGGCAGTAGTATATGGATGTAATGTCTGTCTGTCTGCTGAAAAACATTTTCAATCTTAGGATAACACAGTTGTAAGAATAGGCAGCGGGTAAGAAAGAGGAATACCTGTCAAGACTCGTAAGAGGAGACGCACCATTTTTTAATTTTGTCCAGGGCTTCAGAAGCCTTTTCTTTTAATATAATAGCTGCAAATCTTTTCTTTGAATGAATATGGAAGTTTTCTGTTTGGACTGATAGGAATCCCTGTTTTTTTTTTTTCTATTCTGTTTCTGTAAGCATGAAAACTCTTAATTCTTTATAATTTGTTTCACTTCGCATGCCACATGGGATGTCTGGTAATCACTGACTCTTGAAACAACTTAGAAGGGTCCTTTGTTTTTCATGAAATGTTTGTAAGAGATTAACCTGCTTTATGCTCAATGGCAGACTGTTGCCTTAACTTCTGCTTTATACTGTCAGTCATTATAATTTAGTATTTGTCATCTTCTTTGACAAATCCTTCCTAGGTTTGTCTCTGTGATAAATCTTTATCACTATTACTCCCTTTTGTCAGTCTTTTGGATTGATGATTCTCCACTCACAAAACAAGATGTGCTTTGCTGTGTCAAATTGTTTCTTCACATCAGAAATTAATTTCTACAGCCAGAATAATTCAGAAGTAACCTCTCTCTTCCAGCCATGTGCTTGAGTAGCACCCTTAATTGTGGTACAGATGCCATGACCACAGCAGGAATTGCATCCTTTCTAGTCCTTCTTTGCACACAGAATTATGCTGAAATCTACCCTGAAATGCGTTGGTGCACAAAGTAAACATATTGGGCTTATCCACTTCAATGACTCATCCAGTGTCTGTGTTCCTATGCATAATCCCAAAGAAATCTTATATTTTTAGTTCTGCATGTAACTTCTGATTCACACTGAAATGTGCTGATGATTCTGTAGCCTGGCTGAGGCTCGTCCTGCACGAATGCATAGTGTGGAAGCTAAACTCATGCTTTTTCTGCCCTTCTGTTTCTGCATGAAACTAGTTTCAGTTCCAGAATTTGCTCTGTCTGTATTTGCCAGTTCATCTAAATGAATAAAGAAGAGAAAGTGATTGGCAGGACCTTTCTGCAGCAGTCAGAGAAGAGTGGGCCAACGAGAAGGAACAAATACCACCTACTGAGAAAATATATTGGAACCCATCCTTAGGGTTTTGTTCTGCTGTTGCCCCAAGGAAGACTGACCAAATGGCCATCATTAATTTGAAAAGTCACATTGATACAAAGGGAAGCATCATTGTCTACACTGTGCTCCCTCACAACAGAATCCTAGGCTTCCTGGGTGAGATTTCCCTTTTGGTAGTGAAGATACAAATTGTGAGGCAGTCTTTCTGAAGATACAAAGATACTTGATATTTTTCCTGGGGACATTCTCAATATGCAGAACTGTTCTGTCTCGTGTTATTTTTTTTAAGAAAACACTGGAGATGTTGAGGCATCTTCAAGACTGAACTAGAAAACTGAAACCAGAAATTACTTCAGAAATATTAATCAACTTAATTTCTTACAGTCAGTCCCCTTTATAATTTAGGTATTCAGATTTCATGTAGAATATAGCTTTCATATATATTATAGATCAGATTTCATATAATTGATGTATGTACAAAAATTGTGGCCCTCCCCTTCAAATAACAAAAATTTTGAATAAAATCTCAGTGTTTCTCTTGAGGATCAAGAGCTCTGTCAACAAGCTTAGCAATAAAATAGGAGGCTGCTCTGCCTAAAAGGTTTGTAGGAGTTCTTGTAGGAGTGTTTTTTTTCCTTTCTGACAAGCTTCCAAATCATCTTGAAAAGACTGTATCTGTTTCCTACTGTCATTATATGCTACAATCTTTTCACATCATCTTAAGTATATTCTTAAGAGAAATGGTGCAAGCAATTGTATCTATTTTATATTTTAAAAGTAAAACTATTCTAGAGAAATGCTTGCAGTCAGCTAGCTTGATTGACCTGTAACATCACTCTAAATCAAAAGTCACTGTTGTCTTATACAGGTGTTATTTTAAATTGTCAGAAGAAGGCCATAAGAATTAAGTATCTTCATGCTTTATCACTTATTTTTTTTTTTACTTCAGCTTTTGCTTTAGGAATGAGCATTTTTTTGAAAATGTCAGTGCGCTTATTTGCATTTTATTCCTTCATTTTATTTACCTGTTTCAGTGCATTTCCCTTCCAATATATTAATAAAATAAATGAGCATTTGATTTAAATGGGGACCAGAATTTCATTAAGAATACTTAATTTCTAATGCAAAACAATATTAGATTGCTGGACTGTTTAACCATCCAATAAAAGATGAATTTATATTCCCCCAAATATCTGTCTTGGCAGATATTGGAACTAATTTGTAAATACTTCCTAAGTTAATGTCCAAGTCACATAGAAATGGAGATTTGTACTGGACTGACAAAGATAAGCAGCTCTGAGTCACACAAACCAATCACCAGGGAAAATACATTGTCAGCAACAGTAATTACAGCAGGTAATTGTGTCATTTACCCTGTTACAGACCAGTAAATGTGATGAGTTTGGAACACACCAGCTGTCACATAGTGTTAACTCTGATGTTCAGGGTTTGGAAACCTGTAGCTGAATCTTTCAATGATGGTGCATTTGAAAAAAAAAAAAAAAAGAAAAAAAAAGAACATGAAGGTTTCACACTGTTCAAAGCAGGTGTAAATAGCCAATTCTTTTGAAGAGGACTGATTTCTGGAAAGATGGGATCCATCAGGAGTAATCTATTTTAAGGTTTTTTTCTGTGTTTTTAATAAGTTTGGAGTGTGCACATGCTAGGTGAGAAGAGTTTATTAGCTTGGTCCTAGCTTTTCAGAAGGTGGAAATGGATATAGAATTCAACTTAACTTCTGTCTACATCGTTTTCGTGGTTGGGAGGCAAACAGAGGTTGTGGTTGGCGGTGCTTTGGGTACTGGAGACTTAATGCCATCTGTGGTTCTGCTTGTTAGAGCAATTCATTTTATTCTTAAACAGGACAGCAAATTTGATGGCAGATTTTTTCAGATATGTAAAGTTTGCTAAGATGTGCTTATACAAATATTTATTTATCAATATAAAATGCATGTAAGTATCCATATATGTAAGTACAGATATAATTATTTGTAAACTCAATTGGCGCTAATGGTTGAACTGTGACAACGAAAGCATGGTGTGGGCTAGAAAATCTACCCACAGCACCAGTAAGTTAGACAGTGCCCAGTTTCACACTGTTGCGGGAGGGAAAAGGGAGATGAAAGCTAGTTTCATTGCATTTCCATTGCTGTGCTGTGCTGCTTTTTGTCAGGAGCAGTGCAGATGGCTCTGCAGGTTATCTCCTGGCACCAAGGGCTGTGTCAGAATGGTAGAAGCTGGGAGCACCTCCCGGCTTCCGAGGCTGAGTGTGTGTGTGTGTGTGTGCATGCCTGCTCTTCCCTGACACTGTGCTGTGGTGACAACTGGCTGGACCATTCTGCCCCATTGCTGCTGTCTCCGGGAAAGGCAGCTAAGGGGTGCAGTGCTTGTGAAGGACACATTAACTCTTTTGGTGCTCCTGTGTAAACTATCAGGGAAGATGTGCCTTAGGGAAAATCGAGAGCATCATTAGAGACAGTATCAAGGCTGACCTAAGGGCAAAGCATCAATATTGTTCTGCTTCAGCATCACTGAAGCGTATCTTTGTCTCTGTTTTCAAGCAGAGAACTCGCTTCAAAATCAGGTGACCAGGAAGCCCTTCTCTCCCTGTGGAGCTCAAACACTACAGTTATCTTATCAAAAATAGTACTGTTCTACTCGATATCCAGTGAGTCATCTCAGTGCCTGTGTCACAGTACCGCCAGGGAAATAAAAAGAACCATCTCGTGCATTAAGAAATCTCCCTACTGCAGAAGAGAACAGAAAAAACCATTTGTTTCCTAATATTTATGGTTAGGCAAGTTGCAGTTGCCCCACATTCCTGCGAGGAAAATCGGGATGAAAGCAACAGCAACATTTCATCCACCACTGTGGTGCTGCTCATTTTATTCGCCTGACGAGCACTGTCCTTGACAATGGCACACTATGTTGTAACAGTGATTTTCCCAGGAGCCCCTGGAATGAGTTGGCAAACTCTGGTCATGATGCTGTCCCCAAAAGAACGGAAAAGGGGCCCCAGCTGTCTCCAGAGAGCTTCTGTAGAGCACATGTATAATTTATCAAACCATCTTTGACCAGTACTCGATTGCTGAGACATCTTTCTTCTGTCCTGTTGTAGTATATCCGTCCTGTTAACACTGTGCTGAAAAGTGTTGTTCAGAAGTGGTTTTGTGGACCCCTCTGGTTATGTCTTTAAGTTGTTAGCAGTGAAATACAAGAACAGGCAGCAGCAAGTTAGGAGACTCAGCAGCAGTCGAAAAGCTACGTTCTTGTTTTGTTTGTATAACAAAAATAAGTGTAGGATGGAGGCCAAATACCCAACATGTATCTATTGCTGGTGGCAGGCTTTTGTACCACGGATTCTTTTTGAAAGGAAACAGCAAATTAAAAGGGTTGGCATTAGGAGAAGAGGTAAAATAAACATTTTTCAGTTGGCTGAGGAAATTGGAGTAGCTCTAGTCTGGCTATTCTATTAGCAAGGAAGTAGGGAGCGCTACAATAGATGTAGAATTGCTATCACTGTCACTTTTGACAACATAATAGAAGATTTTGAAAGCATCAGTTTTTCATAAGTGCCTGGGAGGTTTTGTGTGCAATACAAGTTGGAATTTAAAAAGATTTACCTAGGAACAAATAAATGCACCTGGCTAGATAAAAAAATTAATAGGGTGAATTTATGGAAGAAGCCTTCATGATGAAATACCTTTTAAAAGATAGAAACCTTTTTTTTTTTTTAAAATGTCAATGGTAAAAGATACAAGATACTAAGAGAACAGTCTGAATTAAGGCAAGAAAGAAGTGGGTGACAAGGTCACAGACCTTATGTCTAGACTGAAATCTCTTAAGGTGGGATTTTCAAAATCATTTTGCATTTGCATTACAGTCCTGCCGTTGAAATCAGTGGGAGTTACAGATTTTCCTTTAGGGGATACAGTTAGGCCTGTTCTAAGTGCTTTAGAAAATCCTTCCCTCACACTTTTCTGTTCAAGAAGGAGTATAGAAAATGGCAGACGTAAAGGAAAATGTCATACCAAATATTCTTCAGTATATTTCCTCTGCCTAACTGGTTGAAAAATGTAAAAATTCACAGGATGTTACATGAAGTAACACTGATAAATATTACAGTAGAAGCCTCTACAAGACTTGTCGATATGTCTGGTTCTGTGAACTTGGAAATCACAATTGCAACACATGTTTTGAAGATGAAACTTAGGTGTGTTTAAGAAAGTTTGAGTGATTTGCTGAAGAGCTGTGGAGGAAGTAATGGTAGGCTTGCCTTGAGTATGTATTTTATCCATCAGCTTGTCTGTTGTGACTGAGACCAAGAATATCTTTGTCTTCCTTGAGTTCCAGGAAATCTTGACAGAAACTTCTTGGTGTGCAGATACCACAAGGGTGGACTGGTCAACATTCAAGTCGTGTGTCAGGGTCTTGAAGTTGAGTCCTAGGGGAGAGGATACCCCGCTTAGAGCCGTAAAATCCATTATGAGAACTACAGAATTTAGAATTACTAGTGGACAATTCAGAGGGACTTCCAACTAAGAGTTGTGTATTCCTTCAGTCTAAGAGGAGAACCCAGAACAGGAAGAATTGAAAAATAAAGAAAAGAGGTTTTGTGCAAATGCAGAAGTCTTATGGTCTAAGGAAAAGGGTAAGAAAATAGTACACGCCTCTTGTAGGCTTTGATGTGTAAAATAGTTGTCTTTAGATGAAAGCCGGTTGTGAAATAAAAAAAAAAAAATTGAAAATCTTCCTAGAATAATTTTTTAAAAAATAATGTTTGTGAGGATTAGAATGTTCCATATTTTTTTTTAAATTATATTTGTGTATAGATAGGCAGTATTTCTCTAGATATTTTTGGTGGATCTTCCTTGTGTTGTCCACTTTGATAAAGAACAGAGCACACGTTAAAAATTTTGGTTCTTCTGGAGAGAAAATAATTTTGTGATTGGAAATGGTAGGTGTTTTAGGGGTGGATTTCATCATCACATTCAGTGTCAGGGTTTATCTTTCTGTGAAAGAAATTATACTCGTTCCAGAAGTTCAGCTCAGTCCATGCCTGTCTCCAGTCTCATCAGAGCTACAGCCACCTCAGAGTTTTCTCCAAAGCCCTCCTGGCTTCACAGACAGATGCAGGGAGAGTGAGTGTTTATTCCTTCTTGAAGAGGGTCCCTTCGGAGAGCCGGCCAAGTTAACGATCATCACACCAATATGGCTACAGATCGTCCTCCCTTTATTGCTCCGGACAGCTCAATATATACAGTTCAGCAGTGTCCCCGTGCCTGCCCCTTAACAGAGTTGGTCAGTTACAGGTTTACACGCGCCAGCGTTTTATTGGGTAGTGCCATTCCACTATGCAAGCGGCTCTCGCCCCCCCTTCTCCCCCCGGGGCCAGCACCTCCCGCCAAGCATCTCGCAAAGCTCTCACAAAACAGATAAAACCTCCTCCTCCCCGTGTTCCAAGGCAGCTTCAAGGACAGAGCCTTTGTTTAGGCCTAAGCTGGGTTGTCCACACTTTTAAAGTTATACCGCACCTCTGCTCCACAAGAAATTCCTCTACATATCCCCCTTTTTCTTTTTGGACAACCCAGGCTCCGTCCAGTAGCTTGCTTATCATTTTCTTGGTTACACTCATCAAACAACTAAACATAAGTAAGCCTATAACAATTAAAACTGCAATAACCAAAAATGCCTTAACTAAACTCTTAATTCATCCTGTCAAAGTTCTCACACCCATCACCCTAAATCATACTTTGATCTTTAATCACACACTTCTAACAAAGCAAAAGGCAGCTGGTTTCCCTGCCTTGCTTCTAGCTAAAGAAAGATCACTCTGCTGGTTAGTACATAAACCTTAACACCTACTATGTGGCTTTGATTACACAACCAATATAAGCTTCATTGTTAGTCACGCAAAGAGGATACATATTAATACAACAGGTAACATTGAGAACAGTCACATTTTCCAGTAATTGCTCTGCCATCAGCCGTAAGCATCTTCTGCCAGTCCAACCCATGTCGTCGTTGGTAATCGGTACTTCAGGGTCCCATCACGTCACTGGGCGAAACAAGGGGTTCAACAGGCAGGCCCAGTGCACGGTCGTGTTGCTGCTGCGCTGTTGAAGTGACAGGATGCTGCACAGCCACATCATGCGGGATCACGCGGTTCCCAGGTCCCTTGTCTGTTATTAATAATAACAGGACACGCAATCGAACTGGCTGCTTCCCAATCTCCCTCTGTTATAGCGTCTCTGATGACACCGCTCCATCGCTGTTGCAAAGGATCCTTTATGGTTCAAGCTTGAAAATCAGGCTTGAGTGAGGGAGCTGATGGTAATGGGGGAGCTGAACTGGTTTAAGGGTTTCTTCTATTTCTTGCTGTCTAGTTGATAATTCAGCGAGTTTGTTCAGCATCTCTTTCAGGGGTTCATCCTGATCTTCCTTCTTCCCCCCCCCCCCTTTTTTTTTTTTTTTTTATTAGCTCAAGTATTACTTCAATCACGCTGTTATCACACAGGGAGAGCAGAATTTCCCAGGTCTGTTTTGATCATACTCTGCCGTTCACTCCCATGCACATCTGGTGTACAAGAAGCGTCTTATCTTCATTCTCACGGACAAGCTCTCAACATGAGCTGTACCTGGCTGGTCAGGGTCTCTTTTCATAATTAGCAAGCAAGAGTTATGCACTTGTTTAGAAAAGAGCTCAGCTCAAGGACGAAAGTCTTAATTCTGCAACGCAGTGCAGTTTCTCCTTTTTCTTTTTTTTTTTTTTTTTTTTTTTTCTTCCACCCAGTCAGGACGAGCAGGGAGTTTCTTCCTTTGCCTTTTTCCTTTCCTGCCCTCCCCCCAATGCTTCGATTGCTGCCGCAGCAACTTTCTTTTCTGCTTGCATGATTTCTAGAGTGCGTATAATGGTTTTCCAAACTGTTCCTAGTTCTTTCGCTTCCTTTCCTTCTTTTCCTCCCTCTAGAGTACAGTCCCACAAAAAGTCTCCTACTTCACGCCATTCCGTGGAACTAAAGATTAATGACGGGTCGTTCATTTTCTCCCGTTTCCGAGCCCATGGGGCTAATACATCTCGCTCCTTTACTTTTCCTCCTCTCTTAGAGAGTATACTAAGGAGGCGAGTTGCCGCGTCCGTTTCCATCGCGGTCTTACCTTGGCAGGGGCTTGATCGGCCGCTCAAGCTCTGGTCTCCGGTGCCCTTTTGGTCACACCCGGAACTCTCCTGCCTCCAGCTCTCCGGCTCCCAAATCGGCTCACGTCCGATGCTTCGGAGTCTTCCCACATTTAAGCAATCCGCATTTAAGCGTCCATAGAGGGTCCCTGTTCGGGCGCCAGATGAAGAGGGTCCCTTCGGAGAGCCGGCCAAGTTAACGATCATCACACCAATATGGCTACAGATCATCCTCCCTTTATTGCTCCGGACAGCTCAATATATACAGTTCAGCAGTGTCCCCGTGCCTGCCCCTTAACAGAGTTGGTCAGTTACAGGTTTACACGCGCCAGCGTTTTATTGGGTAGTGCCATTCCACTATGCAAGCGGCTCTCGCCCCCCCTTCTCCCCCCGGGGCCAGCACCTCCCGCCAAGCATCTCGCAAAGCTCTCACAAAACAGATAAAACCTCCTCCTCCCCGTGTTCCAAGGCAGCTTCAAGGACAGAGCCTTTGTTTAGGCCTAAGCTGGGTTGTCCACACTTTTAAAGTTATACCGCGCCTCTGCTCCACAAGAAATTCCTCTACACCTTCTCTTGACTAAGTGTTTTTTTCAGCTGCTTTTAATCTTGCATCAGTAATAGCCAGTAATACAGATTCCCTGCTATATATTTCTAGTAGATGCAATCCTGGAGCTTTCTCTTAATAAATATGAAAAGGAACTCTGGATTTTGGCCAAATCAAATAGATTTTCTTCCTCAGGTTTCATTACAGTTTTCTTGTTTTTCCTTTCTTATCATGTTAACACCAAATATGGAATAAGTAAATAAGCTGACAGATAAAAGAGAGAAGTAGACATCTGGATGAGACGATGGCAGCTGTTCTCCCTGAAGAACAGCAGTGGACTAAGTAATTACGGATAGAAACAGCATTTCAGAAAGAAGGATGGTCTCTAAACAGACCTTGAAAATAAAACATGCACATGCTGGAGATATTTTTATTATAAATATAATTAAGAGAAAAAAATAAGAAAATTCTGGACATAGTTCTACAGAAATTGTTGTTTATGACAGCACTGAAGAAAGAATGGGGAAATGAGGACCAAGAGCAGCCTGGATATGTGGGAGTGGATGAAGGTGAAAATCAATCAAATAACAGGATTAGCAGTGGTGAGACTATTGTAGGGAGGCCTGGCTTTTCATATCCCCAACCCTGAATTGAGGACAGCTACTGATGGTCATTAATTAATGATTGATGACTTCAGCATTAACTAAGGATAGATTGTGTGATGGTAACTCTAAGAGTAATTAAAGTATAGGTTCCGTTTTGCATTTGAGTTAAGGAATATTTATAGAAAGATGAATTGGAGGATACTTGAATTGGGCAATAACAATCAAAAAAATTAACATCAATATATGGAAAACATAGAATCATAGGATCATAAAATTGTTTAGGCTGGAAAGAGCCTTTAAGGTCATCAAGTCCAACCATTAACCTGGCAAAGCCAGGTCCACCACTAGACAATGTTGCTAAGCACCACATCTACACACCTTTTAAATACTTCCAGGGATGGTGACTTCACCCCTTCCCTGGGCAACCTGTTCCAATGCTTGACAACCCTTTCAGTGAAGAAATTTCTCCTAGTATTCAATATAAAACTCTCCTGACACAGCTTGAGGCCATTTCCTCTTGTCCTGTCACTTGTTACGTGGCAGAAAAGACTGACCCTCATTGCACTACAGCCTCCTTTCAGGTGGTTGTAGAGAGTGATAAGGTCTCACCTCAGTTCCCCCAGGCAAAAAAAAATCTCAGTTCCCTCAGCTGCTCCTTGCAAGACTTGTTCTCTAGACCCTTCACCAGCTTCGTTACCATTCCTTGGACCTGCTCCAGCAAACAGCATAATTCAATAAATTTACAGCATTTGCTCTTTCGTAGTTTGTGCATATACTGAGACTTTAAGTAACCCTGCCAATTAGAGTTTAAACTAGTTAATATGAAGTCTTAAAGAAATTAACCATATGTCATTTCCCAAGTGATCTTAATGGAATAAGTCTTCCAAACTACCCATATAATTACTACTAATTTTTGTTTTCTACATGAACTATATGAGGGAAAAAAAGCTTGTAACTAAGATAAACTGTAAGTGGGCATTTAAGTGTGTCAACTATTGATAATTCAAGTTAACCAAGTAACTCTTAATCTGTTGTCACTACCACGTCAGATAGCCAGCTGGTCACCACCGTTTTACAGATCTATACCAAATCGATGGAAGGGAGACAGGAGGCTAAAAGTAATTTGAGTTCAAGAGTGTAGAAGTATCAAAAGGAGAAAATGCCTAATATATTCTCTTTATTTAAATTATCCTAATTTGATCCTGGTCCGCAAGTTCCTCACTCAGAAATGGGTACCTGTTGTTACAAGATTACAGTTGGAGGGATGTACATTATTTATGTTTTGAGGAACTTCTATGCATTTCTGTGCCTTAAGTGTGATCTCAGCTCTTCTTTTCCAATGTTGGTTATGGATAGGTCAGGAAGACTGCCAGGATAATATTCTTTACCCATAAGTAAGTGTTGCAATTCAGTCAACATTCCTTTTTGCTGCTGGGTTGGAATCTATTTGCTGTTTATTTTTTTTTTTTAGACATTTGCAGAATTTGGTTGCACAAGGCAAATATTGGGAAGGCTTGCAGTATGCAAGTAGGAGATGCTATATCAACTTTTGTGAATTTTTAATTGTGAAATACACAGTAAAAAGGATAGGGGCCAATCTTGCATAGTGGTAGGATAATGAGGAGGAGGCAGGTGACACACCTTGTGAACAGCATGTTAAATTTTATGAAGTTCTGCAAGAATCTGCACAGATAGTGAATTTGGTAAGACAGATCCTCAGCTGCCATTGTACTGACATACATCCGTGGGTCCTGACCTGTTTATGCCAGCAATCTCTCACCCTAGGATGCAATACTTCACCCTAGATATCCTTCTGAAGTAACAACATTTTTGTCAAGCAAACCATGTGTCATATTCTGAAGTAGTATTTAAAAATGAACCAAAGTAGAATAAAGTACATCACCCTTACTGTATGTGCATATATATGTATGTACACGTTTCTATATATTTGTGTGTGTGTGTATAATCGATTTGTTGCACACCCAAATGTACATAAACAAATTAATTGCATCATCACATAATCTTTTGCATCACTAAGTCATCTGTGTCATAACAACTGTTGAATGGAACATCCATAAGCACTTCCTGTTACTGTTGTTATTACCATGGAGCAACGGCAAAATTTGGACTTGAAATTTTTTTTCCTACCTTGAAAGTCCTCATTCCAGAAATAGTTTAGTCAATCTACATACTGTATTAAAAACTTTGGTGAATTCCCAGAACACAGATTTTAGGAATATTAACGCTGTTGAGCATAGAGTCCTGAACAATGCAAAATGGAATATAAACAATAAATCTTTAGAAGTAATCCTTGAACATGTGGTCTTTATAGAAGATGTTTATGCAAACTCAGGTTTGTTAATCATTAGTATTTCTCTGCAAAAGTAATTTTTATTTCTTTGCCACTGCAATACTGTTGTACCTGACCTGTACCCATTGCCTTCTTGTGTGCAGTGAAACAAGTGTAGAACTTACATTAAATGTGTCATATGATTTCTAGAGATACTTGAAATAAGTGGCCTTACTGTTGCTTCTTGCAACATCAGAAATATATTTTGATGGTACTGACATTTCTAAATAATGCAAATAATGTTTCTATACTGGTTTTTGAACTTAAAAAACGTATTAATGGTTCTCTAAATAATTCTTTTATAATTTTTTTTTCTTTGTAATGTATGGTCCTATTCGCTTCTACAGTTCCTTGTTTGATATTTAAGATTGCTGAACTCAGTCTCAGCAATGTCCTCTTTATTTAAAGTGACTTTCCAAGTGTTTAATTAAAAAAAAAAGCAAAGTGATAAGCATGAATTAACAAAGAATTCTCCAAAAAGCACCACACTTCTTATTACAAATAAGGATTTATATCTTTAAAAAAGCTGGACAGTCTACCTTGTGTTACTGAAGCTGAGGTCAGGTGACACAAAGCAACAAATCTAGATAGATTGTAAAACATCCTGATTTTTTTTTCTGATTTTTTCCATTCCTGTGGTTTTAAAATCTCTGCTCCTTTAATTGAATCACAAAATTTCCTCCTAATCTGAGACATTTTCCTCCTAAAAAATGACCTGTAAACTTCAATCCAAGAATCATTTATCAGACCCATGAATTTTTCATGAGTCACTAATATGTGGTTGAAATAAAAATAGACCTGAAGTTTGAGCAGAGAGCTACAGAAGCAGAAGTGCTGGCTGTTTAGATACAATTTGAGGGTACATGCTGGACTCTCTTCCTGAAATGTTAGCAAGCAGCCTTCATGAACTTTCATAGAGGAGGATGAGAAATGCTGAAGTTTCTTACATGGAGTAGGAATCCAGACATATTATCTTTGAATCCAAGCTCCATTACTTAGCTGATGGAAAGTTAGTCTGATTGATACTGTACATTTTAAGAAAAGTCCGTCTTAAAAGACCCAGTAGTTTGGGGGTTTTTTTTGGGTTTTGGGTCCAGAGAGTAAATGTTAGGAAGGCACACTCAAATGTGACAATCTTGTTTTTATATTAGGATCATACATCTCTGCAAATGGTCTTCAAGGCCCTGCCTTGGAGATGAGTTTACCAGTGTGATGGTATTGTTGTGTAGACCCTACCTCCTGAGATACCTGAGATAATGGCTTTGCAAGATCGTAGAATCATAGAGTGGTTTGGGGTGGAAGGGACCTTAAAGACCATCTAGTTCCAACCTCACTGCCATGGGCAGGGACACCTCCCACTAGACCAGGTTACTCAATGGCCCATCCCGCCTGGCCTTCAACACTTCCAGGGAGGCGGCTTCCACAACTTTTCTGGGCAGCCTCTTCCAGTGTCTTACTACCCTCACAGAAAATAATTTCTTCTTAATATCTAATCTAAATTTTCCCTCTTTCAGTTTGAAATCATTATCCTCATCCTATCACTACACTGGCTAAAAAGGAATTCTTCCATTTCTTTCCTGTAAGCCCCATTTAAGTCCTGGAAGGCCACTAGACAGTCTCCAGTAGATATTATCCAAAGAAATTTTGTCCTGTTGAGTGCATAACGTTTCACACATTTCCATAGTTAGTTTCTTGTTGTAATGTTATACAGAACCTTTAAAAATGAGAATATAATATATATTTAATGTTTAAGTAGCATTCCATATTTAAATAAAATCATAACATTAAAACAAACCCAGAAAGCCAGGATATCATTACAGTACAGGTAACACTTTTAATCTCATTTGTGTGGTCATTACTCTATTTTTGCCTTTATTTTATGGACTGATCTAGCACAAATCCAGTTGCAGACAGCATGAGAGATTTCACTAGGTTAAAGAGGTTGGAGTCAGATATTGTAACTGGATTTTAGAGGGGCAGGGTCATTTGGAGAACAATAACAATTTTAGTTATTCATGCTGAGAGCAAAGTAATGAAATCTCGTGCTTCAGGGCAGAGGCCCACAGCCCATGCTGTGCAGCATCCAGCAAGGGCTTTGGCTCGGTAAGTGCTTGTGCCTTGGTGCTGAGGGTTGAGGGAAGCATTACTGGTGATATAAAAGACACGTAAGTCCTTGTTTAGAAGAGGGATATTAGGTCTGTATCATTAAAAGCCAAAAAAAACCCCAACAAGCCAGCAACAACAAACTCACCAAAAATACAGACCTAAACCTGTGTAGTGTTTAAAATTGATTAGTTACATTGTGGTGAATTTTTTCTTTCCTTTTAAACAACAAGTACTTGCTATTACTAGAGGACAATTTACACCTACTGATGGATTAGAGATGTGCCATTCTGCTGGTTTTATACTCCTACAGTTTATGGCTGGTATTAAAATAGCAAGTTGAACATTTCCATAGTGATTTGCAAATGTTAAGAAATTAATTTTCCTGACAACTCCACGGTGTACGTGCAGACTTGGGCTCTTTATTTATAAAGAAGAAGATTCAGAGCAGTGTGACTTACCTACGACGAGGGAAGAAAGAAATCTGATTCCATATTTAAGGCTTGTGTCAGATAGCCAAAACTGGCATAAGCTACACTAATAAAACATGCCAAAACCTGAGCAGAATGATGGCTATGAAAACCTCACATGCAGATTAGTCCATGTGTGCTGATGGAAATTAGGTGCTTTTATGTTCCCCAACAGTTGATTTTCCTGAAATAAAAATTTCAGGGGTCTGAAATTATTTATGGGTAGATGAATACTGTTGATTTAAAGAAAAGGCAGGGAATATTTCCAGAAGACAGACATTTTCATGCCTACAGCTGAGACATTGCATTTGAAAATAGTAGAGAATTTCACACAGCATTTTGAAACTACACTTTAAAGTGTCTTATTTTGAAATTTCATTTCCCATTTCTTAAAAAACAGGAATTAAAACATGAAAATGTTCAGCAACCCAAACACTTTTATAAAAATGACTTTTTGTTTGTTTGTTTCAGATTAAACAATGCATTTTAAATTAACACGGAATAATACTGTCCAGACTTTTCCTTTATTCCCAAAAGGGATATTTCCCAGTACGCCAGTGTAGTCATATGTAAGTGTAGTCACC
This sequence comes from Trogon surrucura, assembly GCA_020746105.1. Classification (NCBI taxonomy): domain Eukaryota; kingdom Metazoa; phylum Chordata; class Aves; order Trogoniformes; family Trogonidae; genus Trogon; species Trogon surrucura. The sequence goes on from CM036617.1 coordinate 187,984,830, forward strand.
AGACTGAGGCGTCTCATCCATCACGCTCTGTTGGTAGGACACGCCATGCCAGAAGTCTCTTGAGCAGCAGGCAAACCTTTGTTTTCGGGTTATTTATTTTATCTAAATAAAGTGCTGCGTATGCACTGAAGGGAGGGAAAACACAGGCTACATTTTGAAGTCCTGCCTTCTGCTAACCATATCTTTTGCAGTTTGGAGCATGTCTCTCACACCATTAGTCAGCTTTCTGCAGGAAAACCGATGAATCCCATATAAGATAAACCTGCATGAATAAATTACACAGTAGAACTAGCATATGGATTTTCAGTATGCTAGCCGGCTCTTTGGCAAATGTTTATGAGAACACTGTAGCCGTACATAGAAAGTGTAATGATGGTGGCTCCCTGTTGATGACAGTGGAATTATGCTGCATCACATACTAGTATGTGATAGAAGTATATAACCTCACTATCCCGTGGTTACATTGCCCTATTGTCAGTCAGAACTACTGCGTTTATCTCTTTCTAGCGTGGAACCCATACAAAGCTTTTATTTTGTGGTGTTTTAAAAAATCAGGGCCATCCCATTCTTGCTTCCCTTTTCAGAGCATGACGAATGCGTAACAAACCAGCACAACTGTGATGAGAACGCGCTCTGCTTCAACACCGTGGGTGGGCACAACTGCGTCTGCAAGCCGGGTTACACGGGAAACGGCACCATCTGCAAAGGTAAGCCTCTGGAAACCCGGCGCCTCGTCAGTCTTCGAAGGGGCTGAGATGCTTTGTCATAGTTGATGTAAATGTCGTCACGTGCCTTGAAGAAGACAGACAAAATCTAGGCTAGGCAGTTGGGTCCTGCACCTACAAGAAGATCTACATGGGCGGACACACACCAACTTTGCATTTGGCAGAGTTCACAGTAATTTTAGGATGATGCCTACATAGAGGGCATGCGCTAAAATTTGAAGTAATTATGTTTCATTTTTGTGTCAAGTGAAGAGTTTCTATATGTGCTACACCATTCAAAGAAGCCCACATTTACAAAGTTACAGCTGTGAAAACATTGTCAGATCTACATTGTCCATGGTCAATCACTTGCTGTTTTGCTTGAATGAACTGTTACGCTGTGTCTTTTTTTTTTTTATTGTAAATGAGAGAAGCGGTAGACAGGCACGCACAAAACCTTTCCTACCTGTGAGGTGGTGCCTTGTTTTCTCACTTTCTTACTCACTGCTAAACACCAGTAGTTATACTTCTAGTCTTAAAAATATGCTTTCCCAGAGATACAATGCTGCTTTTATTTCCATTGTGTTTCCTAACACAAAATGAGCTCTTTGTAAAACATGGCAGCCTAGTCTGCTTCGCATCACGCACCTGGGTGGAGGAAGACATGTCAGCAAATACACCCTTTTATGCTGGGCTCCCTCCTGTGGGGAATGGGGAAAAAGTCTTTGCCTGAGGAGGTTCAAACCTAGAGCTGCTGTTCTCAGGAGAGCTCTGTCTGTGCAACTCACACCTGTGCTGTGCTTGGGACTATTCCCCAGTCTATCTGCTGGAGGTGGATCAGCTTACAGAAAGGTAACTGAGATTTTTTTGGGCAAAAGAAAAGGTGTATAACCCTAGTGCACCGTGTGGGTCTCTTCTGTTCCCGGAATAAGAGCACGACTGGCACATCTGACATTTCAGAGGGTACCTGCTCTGGAAGAAAAGTGCATCCGTCTCTCCCTTTTCAGTACTGAGAAGACAGTATGCAGGAGGAGGCTCTGAGTCTGTGTATCCCAGTCTGACAAATGTACTTCTCTGCAGCCCTGGCTTGGACTCCAATGTCCTTCAGAGAGACCTGGATGCACCTCTTGTCCCCATGCCTCTGGCAGCTTTTCATGCATGGTCTACTCCTGTGCACTGTGTTGTCTTGCACCACAAAGCTTAGATGTCTCAGTACCAGGGAATCTTCTGCCACAGAGCTGGTGCCTGGAAACTGGGAGTTGGAAAGCTCCAAGCAATAACACTTGTGTTCTCTCTCAGATGAGCCTTAAGACCTTATCAGTGTTGCTGTTACTCAGAGCAGCTGCAAACCAAAGCCTGGCATCTCTGGTGGCTGGTTACAAGTGCTGGGCTAGACCAGTGCCCCAGAGAAACTCCATATGTTGGTGATAATCTCCATCTGCCTACTTTCGCCTACAGTTTCTTATGACCAGAACATTTCTGATTCCATATTGAGGATTCAATCAGAGCAATTAACAGCTGCCGTGTTTTCTGTCGGAGCTGGTTGCGTTTCTGTGTCTGCAGAAGGGACTCTTTAAAGCACGCACTGATTCACAACTGTGTCTGGAGAGTGCTGCGCCAAAATAAAGTAATCACAGCTTCTCAGATTGCAGTGTGCCAAAGAACAAATCCAGGGATCAAGTTCAAATTGTAAAGGGTAAAAGTTTTTAAGTTCTTCAGAATATCTTGAGACAGAATTACTCTTTTTATTGTTTCAGTCTAATTGCTTAATCAAGGATTAAGGTAGCTGGACAATTTAGTGTTCAGTTGTGCCTGTTCTGCCCAGGCCTTTCTTTGGGCAGCAGCAGAGACCGGCACTGCCCTAGGAAGAGTCCGTTCCTAGGGAAGGTGCTGCCTTTCACTGCTTCCCAGTGCATGCGAAGGAGCACATATGTGAGCTGTTGCCTTCAGATGATTTACCCTAATCTCCTCCTGTAGCCTGTCAGCCCATCTGGCCAGTGAGGCAGGGGGGCCATAAACCATCTCTTCGTGACCTCTAGCTTGAGGAGAAGGCAGTCTCGGCACTTGGTGCCCCAGGGACAGCGTTTTGTGTCAGCCTGCCAGCAGCCCCCGGCCACCTGCGCAGTTGCTGAGCATAGTTCTGTTACCCACATATTGTCATTTTGCATTTTGCAGCATTTTGCAAAGATGGATGTAGGAACGGAGGAGCCTGTATCGCTTCCAATGTGTGTGCCTGCCCACAAGGCTTCACTGGGCCCAGCTGTGAAACTGGTAAGATTATAACTGAATTTACGATTAAAGTAATCCAAAGAGGATGTCTGAGGTAATCCAAGAATGAAGGATTATTTAAGTGTGTGCCCTGAAAGACAAAGCCGCTACTAAAAAGTTACTCACTTTTCTTACATGCCTCCTAAGAGAATATATTACAGCAGTTCTAATTAGAGGCACATGAACTGCAGAAATGAGAATATGAATTAAGACATCTTGGGTTTTGGTGTTTCATAATTAATACGATTATTATAGACTTGCTTTTCACCTCAAATAGCCTTTGGTATCTCCTATAAATCTCCAATAATCTGACATCAAAAAATGAAATCCAGTAATTGATTAGTTCTGTGCTGTGCATGTGTGACTGTTTCAGTAGCCCACCTTCCCCTTAAAACTCATATTTGAAGACTTCTACTTAACTCAGCTTTCTTTAGTTCATGTCAAGGCAGGTTTCAGTGTTCCTAGTGCTTTTACCTCCTTTCAAAGGCATTCCTTTCTCTTCCTGCTACCCTACGGCATACCACAAAGCCTTGGTTTAGAACTTTAATTTTTAAGTCTTGGACCTAGTCGAATTATACTGCCCAGCAGAGTATGTAGAAGGCTAGTACTTAGTATCTCAGCTGCCTGTAAATAATTTCTCAAAGTTCAAATGAATAATTTCAGCACCTTTATTTATTGCTGCAGAATTTTTAAATGCATTCTAACCTTGCATGCCTCCAGGAGGTAGAGGGAGAATGCTCTCTTAGATTAATTGGCTCAGTATGCCTAATAAAAGGGCAGTCTGCCACCTATGATTGACTATTGTTGCTGTTCTATATTGCCTTCAGTAAATCTTCCGAACAGAGGAAAGGAGGTCATTTGAGCAAGTATTGCTTTCATCTAACTTGTAAACATGTCTAATTTAATGAAAAACACAGACTGATCTGAATTCTGTATTATCTGGTCCATTTGAGAGGTGAGGAATGTGGTTGTTTCCATTCGTCTGTATTTGAGCAGGTATTACCACAGTGCACAACAAGGGATGCTGTGTGAAAAACAGCATCCTCATTGTTCATCTATTTCTAGAAAAATGTCAAAAGAGCAATTTTTCAAGTATTCCTCACTGTTTCACAGACTGCAAATAATGTGGTACAGGATACCAGAGTATCTTCAATGTAAGGCTGCCTGGTTTTGCTTGTAACAAATTGTGTGCTAAGATAATGCTCAAGTATTAAAACAGTTACTTTGTTTTAGTAATATTTCTTATATGCTCCTTGCAGCATTCTGCTGTTACAAACTAAACATGATAGGTATAGTTTTAAGGCCCACATTAATCTTTTCCAGCTTTATACTCCTATCTGAAGTGTGTAGCATATTTGCTTTAGTTTTCTTGGATAGTCAATATTAATAGCTGCTATCAAAGAGAGATCCTACTGACTTTTTTGAATTGCCCCTGGAAGTTCTGTCTCTGCCTCCTTCTTTACAGGAGAACCCAGGGACACTGTTTCCAAATCAAAACATTCAAGCACCTTAATCTAACTTAGCTTAAGTGCATTTAGCCTCAAATGTCATTGGAAAGCAGCAGGACTGCCAACCTCACTGCCCGTCCTCCCTGTCCTTCAGGAAACAAATAGGAGAGCAGGTGGACACTTGGACCAAATCTGATGCTTTCTGAGTTCTCGATCTCAGTATTTAACATCGGTCTGTGTGGTACTGACCTGATATGTCATAGCTGGTAATACTGTTATGATTTAGAACCAGTTTGCCAGCCCCAAAACAGTTTCATAGGTCACCTTTGCAAGGAGAAGCCCCTCTGACCTGGTGGACCTCCACTGGACAACATATTTTTTCTTACTGTGGAAATAAGTAATGATTGAGATTAGCGCAGAAGTACTGTGTCGATTTCTGGTCACCTCATTTGGATATTAATGTGCAAGAGTAGCATTGTAATCTATTTGTGCATGGCTTTGAAACACCCAGTCTGAAATACCGTCGGAGTGGCAATTGGAAGAACTATCCTGTTGATAAAGAGCAAAAGCTGGTTCGTTCTGAAACTGCATTGTCAGAAAAATGGTGCTGTACACAGCCGTAAAAGAAAACCTGAGCCCCAGACAGTACATATTCACTCCTAGAGAATGCAGTGGGGTTTTCTCAAGGTACTTCTCATTAGGCATAAAGTGATTCAAGACATCCATACTACAAATAATTTATGCTGGAAGCTTCCCTTTCTGAACAGTCACTTTATCTACAAAGGTGATGTAATCTTTTCTAGGCAGACATCTTTAATTGCAATCACATACGAAAAAAGAGGAGGATTGATGTAAAGATGTCAAATCTATTTTTAACTCACATATTATTTATTTTTGTTTATGATACATATATTTTAAAACTGCTTATTGAAGAATCTTGGCATTTTTAACTTAAAACATATAGTCACATAGAAATTGTCAGAACTGCTGAACTTATGAATTAATTAGCAGGGGATTGAATCCATGCCCCAGCAATAACCTAGAAAACACAATCACCAGTTCTTATTGTTTCCTTCTGTGAAAGGTTGTTTAATAGCTCCATTTAAATAATTTGTCAGAATCATAGAAAGGATGAGGTTGAAAGGGAACTTTGCAGATCACCTTGTCTAATCCCCCTGCTGAGAACAGGGTGAAATAGAGCCAGTTTGTCAGGACTGCACCCAGCTGTGTTTGGAGTGTTTTCAGAGTTGGATACTCCACAAACTCTCATGGGCAATCAATTCCAGTGTTCAATCACCCTCACAGTAAAAAAAATTCTTTTTCTTGTGTTCAGATGCAATTTCTCATCCCCCTAGTCTCTTGCCTGGTCATGACTGAGAAGTGTCTAGCTTCCCCCAACACCGTTGAATATTTATATACATTGATAGGATCTCCCTCAGTCTTTTCATTTCTAGGCTGAACATCTCAACTCTGTCAGCCTCTCCTCATATCTGCACAGCACTGCCCTGGATTTGCTCCATGTCAGTTTTGTACTGGAGAGCCCAGCACCCTAGATGTGATCTCAACAGCGTGAAATAGACAGGAGGGGTCAGCTCAGCTGACCTGCTGGCAATGCTCTTCCCAGTGCAGCCCAGGAGGCTGTTGGCCTTCTTTGCTGCAAGGACTTGAATGTCTTTCCTGTGAAGAGAGACTGAGAGAACTGTTCAGCCTTGAAAGGAGAAAACTGAGATGGGACCTTATTAACGTATATAAATATCCGAGGGGTGGGTGTCAGGGGGAAGGAGGCAATCTCTTCTCAGTGGTGGCCAGTAATAGAACAAGGAATAATGAGTTTAAGTTAGAACATAGGAAGTTCCATCTCAACATGAGGAAAAAACTTTTTTTACTGTGAGGGTGACAGAGCACTGACACAGACTGCCCAGAGAGGTTGTGGAGTCTCCTTCTCTGGAGACTTTCAAAACCTGCCTGGACATGTTCCTGCGTGCCCTGCCCTAGGGGATCCTGCTCTGGCAGAGAGGTTGGACTGGATGATCTTTCGAGGTGCCTTCCAACCCCTAACATTCTATGATTCTATGGCACTTTGCTGGGTCACTTCAACTTGGTGTCCATTAGGATCTCCAGATCCCTCTCTGCAAAGCTGCCTTCCCACTGGCCAGTCCCCAACCTGTACTGGTGCCTGACATTATTCCTTAGTAGCTATAGAGCTTGGCATTTCCCTCTGAACTTGATGACATTCCCGTTGGCCCATTTCTCAAGCCTGTTGAGATCTCTCTGAATGACAGCCCGACTAGCTGGTATAGCAATCCCTTCTCCAAATTTTCTGTCATCTGCAAATGTGCTGACAGTGTGCTCTGCCTTGTTGTCCAGATGTTAAACAATACTGGCCCAGTACCCAGGATTTACCCAAGCAAACCTCACCAAGTGACTAGCTTCCAGCTGAACCTTGTGTGGTGGATCGCAGCCCTCTGAGGCTGTCTGCTGTGGGGCAAAGACCTGACCTTTTCCTTGGTGCCCATGTTGGATGGGGGAGATACACTATCCCATGTGATGGGACTATCAGCTCCTCCAAGCCTTCCTATTTCTCTTCCCAAAGGAAGAGAATCACAGAACGTTAGGGGTTGGAAGAGACCTCAAAAGATGATCTAGTCCAACCCCCTGCTAGAGCAGGATCACCTACAGCAGGTCACACAGGAGTGTGTCCAGGTGGGTTTTGAATGTCTCTAGAGAAGGAGACTCCACAACCTCTCTGGGCAGCCTGTGCCAGTGCTCTGTCACCCTCACAGTGAAAAAGGTTTTTCGAGACTCCACAACCTCTCTGGGCAGCCTGTGCCAGTGCTCTGTCACCCTCACAGTGAAAAAGGTTTTTCTAAAATATTTGTGGAACCTCCTGTGTTCCAGCTTGTATCCATTATTCCTTGTCCTGTCATTGGACATCACTGAGAAGAGCCTGGCACTGTCATCCTGACACTCCCCCTTGACATATTTGTAAACATTAATGAAGTCACCCCTCAGCCTTCTCCAAGGAAAAGAGATCCAGCTCCTTCAGCCTTTCATCATAAGAATTCCTTTTTCTCTTCCCAAGGGGTGTGGTCTGAGGCATTGTTAATGTTGGGGATGCATTCCGTGGCTTAGGGAGGTGTTAAAAGATTTTGAAGTCTTACAAGGCACAGTAGTAGTTAACCCAGTAGAGCATCCCCCTGCAGCATAGAGAGCTAAGACTACCAAGGGAATCTAAAAACATTTGTGCCCGTTAAACTTTTTCAAAATACCTGACTTAATACTGTCTTATTTTATTGCAAAGTTGTGAATTCTTTCATGGCCATTTTTAAATGCCATCTTAAATTGTATGTAAAAAGTGTTTTATTTTAGAAAGCAGGACAGGATGACTTTGATAGATGTTACTGTTGCTTCGCTTGATGTTTCTGTAACTCCTCTTTAATTTGACAGTGCTTTAAGAGTGGATTTTTTCTCCTTCCATGTATGCATATCTGCTACTGCATGTATACAAGATTACTGCAATTTTGCTGCTTGTCAGCTTCTTTTTTGAGTTCCCACACTCATTTTTTGCTTTGAGTATTCCCCCGGACGGCTTTTAATTATGCATGAGATCAAATAGCAGAGCTTTGCTACTAGTAGTGTTTTGATGTAGTTTTTGTTAACAGGTTGGCTGGAAGTATATTTTTTCTTATAGATGATATGCTGTAACTTGCACTTCCTGCTAATGAACTTTCCTTGGTTATCAGGGGAATCACGTCCAGCTGTTATAAAACAGTCCATAGCAAACAGCTGAGAATAAACTGACACACAAAGATGTTACCTTTGAAAGGAAGAAGTTTACCTTACAGATTCTACATTTGTTCAGCCCTACATTATTACTAACAGTTGGCTTAATTAAATGTGTAACTGAATTTATGAAAAAATTGATGTTGCTAAAATAAATTTTTGCAACTTTTTGCTTAACATTTGTAGTTCAAAATGCTGAAATACAACTCAGACAAGTGATTTGAGTACATAATTGTTATAAACCAGATCTCTTTAGAGTTTTGTGCCACTTTCTGTGTAAGCTAAATAATTAACATGCATGACTGTTGTGCTTTTCAGCAAGTCCAGATTAATTTGTTCATGTGCACTGACTATAATAATAGCAGGCTTCAGGTTATTGAAGACTATTATTACTCCTGTTCCAAAGGAAGCTTGTGAAAGTCTTTTAATTCTGATACCCCAGTTACTAGGAAAATAATTGTACTGACTTTGGCATAGAAGGCTTTGTCAAAGTAACCAGAAAGCCTGTTAACTTTGCTGATTTTGCAAAATGAATTATTTTAGTACTTTTAGCATCGCAAGAGAACTACTTCCGTTTAAGGCCTTGATTCCTTGTGTTCACTTAAAACAACCACAATCATCTTCTGACCAGGTAGACTCTGAAGCTAAAGCTGTGACACAAATGACACCAGAAGCCCTTAGAGCATGTAACCAATTCTGTTAGTACTGGAATTGCTTTTGGTTGAATTCTTAAAAATTCTTGGCCCCGGTCTAATGAAAACTCTCTGTAAGATGTGAAGGTATCACAATCAAACCTTTCCCAACAATTCAGGAATCTACCATTTGCTCAGTATTATTTTTAAAATGAAGATTTAAATTACTGATACTCTGATTGGTATTTGAAACAATAATACTAAAAGGCTTAAATTTCTGTTCCAAGTGTGCAAGGTCCTGCGCAAACCTAGCGTAAGAGCAATGCCCTTCAACAGTTCATAGTCTAACCGGGGAAGATGGTTGCACGCTGAGATAAATGGGTATAATACACAAACTCCTTGAGCAGAAAGCATATTGGGGTTAATAATTTTATTCTCTGAAATTCTTAAGTGATTGCTGGGCTTCTTAATGAAGGAGGAAACAAAAGACGGGAGCAAGAGGAAAGTGGAGCAAACGTGAAGGAAGCACAGGCATGGATTGTCCAGAGCAATAGCTGTAGGAAGAAGGGAGTCCACCTGCAGTTCATTAGTTTTCGTGGCCCACCAGGCTTGCTTGGATCCTGGTGTCTTGAGAACTCCCTTTTTGGGGAGGCTCTCACGTTTGAAACTTAGAGGGAAATGTTTTAATTACATTAAAAGACTGACTTCAGTTCACGGAAATAAGAGTTTTGAGTTAATCCATAGCGTCTAGATAACAGTTTTACAAACAGCACTTGAGCATAATTTGCAGTGTAAAACATTTTAATGGATCCCAACGTACAGTAGGAATTAATCGTACTGTGAAATTCACACAGAATCACAGAATGTTAGGGACTAGAAGGGACCTTGAAAGATCATCTAGTCCAGCCCCCCTGCCAGAGCAGGATCACCTACAGCAGGTCACACAGGAATGCGTCCAGGTGGGTTTTGAATGTCTCCAGAGAAGGAGACTCCACAACCTCCCTGGGCAGCCTGTGCCAGTGCTCTGTCACCCTCACAGTGAAAAGGTTTTACCTTATGTTTACATGGAACCTCCTATGCTCCAGCTTGGACCAGTTGCCCCTTTTGGAGCCATTCGAGTCTGGCATTTCAACATCAGTGATTTTCAAAGTTCATAGGCTATTAAAAACTTTTCCCTTAGTGCAAGCGGAAAAACATAATAAAAAAAAAATCACCTGGGACAAAACTCGAAGAAGCTAAATTATGACTTGGAAGAGATTGAGACTGGGCTGGGTGCTGAGGGTGTGGTGTCAGGTCGCTCTGTGACCCAGAGCCCCGGCTGGGGGAGGAGGTGAGTGAGGAGGGATGCTGATGTGCCCAGCTCGTTGCTGGACTTCGCCGCTGTAGCCTTGGGGAGCCACTGCTGTTTCTCTGCCTTGAGTCCTTCCAAGTGCTCTCCATTTCCTTGATAAGTCTCCTGGCTTCCTGCCCTAAGGAAATTTGGGCACGTGGCATGTGGGATTGGCAAGTTTGGCCTTTCCAGCCATGGCTCAAATGGAGATGGAGACACAGAGTTCTCAGTATCCTGTTTAAGCTGTTTTAGCTTAAACTTTTTAACAGTAAATACCAAACTTCACTTCCTGTTCTCGGGAGCTGAATCTCTGAAAATGCTCCTGAGTTACTGCACACATCTGCATTAAATTAATATTTTCTGTGGTTTCCATTTCATGGAGAAAGCGACAGAACGTAGCTGCTGAAAATACTGTGATGATTTTGCCGAGGATGCTGAAACATCTTGCTTTATAACTTGCGTCTTTGCTATATAAAGTCACTCCCCAGCTTGCACAGGCTGGCTAACCAGTGGGCTGCTTTATGATCTTGGCCTTTCTCAAAGGTGGCTGTTTTCCATGTCAGTTACTGATGTCAGAGGCAAGAACAGTGTTGCCTGGGCTAGCCTTGGCTTATTGAGGTAATGCATATAAACAGTGTGTTTAGTGATGCCGTACCTTACCCTGTATTACGGCATTTTAAATGCTGTCTTACTGTAGGACGTGCTGATAGTAGAATCCTGAGCAAACTTATGGGAAGCATCCTGTAACATCAACTTGTATGTCTTCTTCAAACATAACAGCTAATTCTACTTAAAAAAGACTAATATGTCACTATGATATTTTTTCAGTAAATTGATTCAGATGCCTAATAATGAATTTTTAAATACTTAATTTGTGGTTTGCAGTCTTTTTGCTGAACTACAGTTATGCAACACGAAGAAAGCATCTTCACACTGGATTTTTTTTTGGTGACTTGAGGAGAATTTAGCAGGAAATCACTGTATGAGTTATGAGTTATTTCCTTACAAAGCCGTACCAGTAGATCAGTTGTCTGATTGATAACATTTCTGCACTTCTTGTGGTTTCAAAATTTTTTAATGTTTTCAAAATATGAGGTGACTTTTGAGATTTGAACAAGCACTAGTAAGGCTCAAACTGACACAATAATTTCCATGGTCAACTTAATGTAATTTTCGTGTGGCTTATGATGAAAGCTATTAAATCTTACCTTCTGAGCTACTGTGGGAAAATAGTGCCTAAGAGCAATGATTCAATTACTGAACTGTGCCTCAGTGAACCATCTAATCTAGTACCTTGGTGGTGTCCCCAGGTCGTTTCAGAACTTGGAAAGTGTATCAATTTTTTTTTTCCTTTTGGCTTTCCTCAGTTTCAATTAAGTAGTTTCTGAGAACTGTAATTCTAAGAAATTGGACCCCTCCACACTGCTTACATGCTTCTGCATCGTTTTGTGCAGTTAATATAGTTTTCTGATGTGCTGCTTAGGGCACAAGATATTGTATCTGTTTCTGACTGGTGATTAATAGGGAGAAATATCATCAGAAATAGAGGCCTAATTTGTACTGTCAAATTTGAAATTCCTAGACAGTATCTGAAAAATCTTGTTTGGCTGCTTTAGAGCAGAGACTGTAAAAGAACTTTGGATTCATCTCTTTTTGTTCCTGTACTCCTGTTGATATGCTTTGCATGAAACCATGGGGTTAGGAGCCATCATCTTCACAGCTTCTGTTCTGGTCAGGACCTTTGCTTGTATGATGTGTATAGTGAGACAGAAGAGAAAAGGAGATAAAACAAATTATGGCTTTCATATTTATGCATTTTCAGTTCTGCAAGACTGAGGGATAAATGGGGGATTTTTTTGTGTAACTCACAGCTTGAAGCTGTATGGGTAATACTGAGAAGCTGGTACTGGAAGTCCTCTAGAATTCTGCTGATGAAATGGTCTGGTTTTGTTTAATTATGGTCTTCTGTAGTCAGCCAAAAGTATTTTATTAAAAGTATAGAGTATTATCTTTTTTAAGCCTTCTCCCGATAATTCAAAATCAGTGGCTATTTTGTCTATTTTTCGCCATACTCCTCATCTGTTTTGGTTTCTAGACAAACCTGATAAAAATAACTGTTTTCCTAACTGATCTCCTTCTCATGCTTTCATCTCACCAAAACTGGGCCTTGTATTTGATACAGTTCTGGTGGTATACACAACTATGTGCTTTTAATGAGCTGCCATTGCATATGATCCAGTTTCTCTTACTTGTTTCTGTTAAGAAAGAATAGTAACAAGTTGCAACGAGTCATTCTAAAATATCCCTTTGTACTGGTGCAAAAACGACTCTTTGCCATTGATGGTCAAGACCATTTGGGTATCTCTGATCAACCCAAAGGAAAACAAGGACCACGAAGCACGCTGTTGTAATGCTCACTCTTCAATTTGTTTCTGAAGTCAGGCCTTGGGTAAACAGAGGTCTATTAAGTTAGAGTCTAGCTGAAGGAGCTACACTGTGCAATGTGTTCATAGCTTTATTCATAAATCATCTGCCTCCCCTACAACTTATTAGTATTCTAGGTGAAGAGCTGCCCAGTCCAACATGTACAAAAATAAGTTGCTCCTGATACCTGTACCTTTAGAAGTAATAGGTGTATCATGGTTTGAAAAAAAATCAAAATAGGACGGATTTGGAAAGAGGCTTTAGCCCCAGAAGGATCTCAAGTGTGATGAATATTTCTCAATTATTTAAATGAGTTCATTAAAAATATGTTGACTTTGCCTAAGTCTAAAATCACTGCAAAACATTTGATATATTACATCCTAAGGAACGCTGAGCACTAAAGAGGCAAATACTGCAATCTCCACTTTTTTAATTGGGCTTCAGTTGCTCTTATGAACACAGACAGACAGACAAGAGCAAACACTGGCAGAAGCTAAGTACAGGCAAAGGTTTTAACTCTCTCCTGACTGTACCTCTCTTAACTGGCATCTTCTTTAATGCTGAAGTCCCACAGAGGTAGTGGAGAGAGCGGTGTGTGGAATGCATGATGTAGGAGCAGCTTTGCTCCCAGGGATTGTAGATGTCAAAGGGCCAACCAAAACCACTCTCTCACTCCCTCCCCTCAGCTGGACAGGGAAGAGAAAATACAGTGAAAGGCTTGTGGGTCAAGATAAAGACAGATAATCACTCACCAATTACCATCACCAGCAAAACAGACCTGACTTGGGGAAATTAGCTTAATTTATTACTAATCCAACCAGAGTAGGACAATGAGAAATAAAAACTAAATCTTCAAAACACCTTCCACCACCCCTCCCTTCTTCCTGGGCTTAACTTCAGTCCTGAATTCTCTCCCTCTTCCCCTGACTGGTGCAGGGGACTGAGGAATGGGGGTTGTGGTCAGTTCATCACTTGTTGTCTCTGCCACTCCTTCCTCCTCAGGGAGAGGACTCCTCACATTCTTCTCCTGCTCCAGGGTGGGGTCTGTCCCACAGTAGCCAATCCTTCACACGTGGCTCCAGCATGAGTCCTTTGCATGGGCTACAGTTCTTCCAAACTGCTCTAGTGTGGGTCCCCTGTGGAGTCACAAGTCTTGCCAGCAAACCTGCTTCAGCATGGGGTCCTCTTGCCAGGGATCCACAGATCCTGCTGGGAGCCTGCTCCAGTGAGGTTACAACCTTCTTCAGGTGTCCACCTGCTCTGGTGTGGGGTCCTCCATGAGCTGCAGGTGGATATTGTGGATATCTGCTCTACCATGGATATCCATGGGCTGCAGGGGGACAGCCTGCCTCACCATGATCTTCACCACGGGCTGCAGGGGAATCTCTGCTCCAGTGCCTGGAGCACATCCTCCCTCTCCTTCTTCACTGGTGTCTGCAGAGTTGTTTCTTTCACATATTCTCACTCTTCTCTTCTGACTGCTGGTGTTGTGCAGTTTTTTCTCCCCATTCTTAAATACGTTATCACAGAGGTGCTGCCATTGTTGCTGATGGTCTCAGCCTTGGCCAGCAGTGGGTCCATCTTGGAGCCGGCTGGCACTGCCTCTCTCAGACACAGGGGAAGCTTCTAAGAGCTTCTCACAGAAGCCACCCGTGTATAGCCCCCAAAGAAATCCTTGCCACTTAAAACACCTACAATATCTCTGTCCTTTGTCTTGCCTGAGATTTCTCCATTCATTTATATAGAAGGTGTAGAGTGGCTGAAGTTTATTTGCCCTCCCTCAGTCCAACAGAATTTGTAAGATCCTTTTCAGAGGAAGCAAGAAACTGTAGCACAGAATTTCTGCTGAAACTCTTCTCTAAGAACCTCTGCATGAGGCTTTTTTCCTCAGGAAAAAAAAGAAATTAGTGGATTTGAAGGATTTTAGTCACAAATAAGCTTAGGAAACTCAGCCATGTGATGCTTGTAGTCAATAACTAGATTCAGAAAGGACTGTTGCTGAGAAGAGAAATAATACTGCATATTCCACAATACTAATAAAAATCTAGCAAAGGATTAATGATTGTCAAATTTGATTTGTTATTATAATTAATAATTCCAGCAAACATCAGCTAACTATGTGCACATAAAAAACAAGTCTTCGTATTTACTATTACAAGGAAGTTCAAAACAGAAAAAGAAAACATGATTGGCAGTCTCAGAAACTATAGTAGAGAGGTGTTCAGCTAACCCCTGGAGAATGAGCCTTTCCTGCAAAGAATGCTCTATTTTAACAATGCTCCAAGTGCTAATTCAGGCCACAGTAAAATAGACATATGCAGCCAGCAGATGGATTGCAACTGTGGCATATATTATGTAGATAAACGGTCTGTAAGTGAAGTTCTGAAATTCAATGTGCTGATGTACAAAATACCTTCTTGCTCCTCCCTTTCTCCAAATATTTACCCTGAACACATACAATGGTGTGAAGTTAATTCCATGTGCTGATGCTGTATTCAGCCAGTCTCTCAAATATCCATAATCCTTAGAGTGCAGCAGAACTGTAAAGGAGACTCATATTTTTACAAAAAAAAAAAATGCTTGTGGTCTACATTGTGAGATCTCTTTGAAACAAATGTAAGACTTAAATTACTGTCAGTGAGTGTCCTTGTGACTACTATGATCTGTCTGTGCTACCAAATAAAGCAGGGAGGGCAGAAGAGGCAAGGGGTGCAGCATTTGTCTCTACAGCAAAGCATTCTTCCTCTCACCTCTCCCCAAAACATGTTGGCCTCTTCTGGAGTTCCTGTTTCACAGCGTGATGCTCTTCTCCAAATTACACCTTGACACTGTCGCATGTGGCACTTAGCAAATCAGAGCTGTTACTTAAAATTTTTCTCCCAGAGTTGTTTACGTACAAAAAATGAGAGCTGGTACAAGCGCTTTCTCCCCATTTTACAGATATGGAAATCAAGACACATGGAGAAAGTTGGGTGGGTGACAAGGTTTACATAAGAAGGCAGTGGCAAAAGACTGGATAAGATCTAGGACATTTCATTCCTGCTCCGCTTGCTACTCTGCTCAAATTTATCAGCAGCTGAGAGAAGACTTGGTGGGGTTTATTTCTCTGAGTGGAAAGGACAGCCAATTCATAAAACCTACAAAAATACCTTTCACTTTCGAAAGGAACATATTCTAAAATGGCTAGCTCATTAAATTGCAGGAAAAAAAGGCTTGAAATTTGCCTGTAAGAATAAGCAAATGAGATCTGCAGCAGACCAAGAGGAAGGCCAGGGCTCTGTGGATGAGATGCTTTTTGCTTGGCTGCAGTGTTTGGACGGGAGGTCACCCTAATCCCTGTTATCACCTAAAGTTTTCTCGGGTGTGAAAAAAAAAGATCAAAAATGAGCAATGAGGCAAGGGCTGGTGACTTTAGAAGCTTGAAGTGTTTTGCCTTGCTTTATGTTTTTTGCTTATATTTATTAACAAAGTAAATCTTTGACAGAAATTAAGCGAAAAAATGTCTACATTGAGTTTGGTGAGCATTCTAGATGTAGGCATGAACCCTACTTACCTTATTATTTCTGTTTGTAGCTTAAGATGCTTTGCTGCTTCATCCCTCTGTGTCTTTTTCTCCCTTCGTTTTCATTGCCTGACACAGTTTCTTGGGTGCATATTATTTCTTTTCTCCCCCTGAGTCTTTGTCAGTTTTAAATAACAAAAGATTTTTTTCCACTCAAGAGCCGTGTACTAATACTTATCTTTTCCTTTTTGTATTTTCTTTGGCTTGTTGCCACATTACAATCCTATATGTAGCAACATTAAAAAAAAAAAAAAAACAAAAAAAGAGAAGCCAGGGGAAAGAGAGTGCTACAAAAGAGCTTTGGCAAGACAAGATTTTTTTCTTGTTAAAAACTTCACAATGCATCCACTACTTACCCATTATTTGCTACAGGAAAGAATCTTCTTTACTAAACATGAAAACTAAAATTTCAGTTAGGTTCTTGAAATACAGTGAGCTATAAATAGAATGTGAATAATGCAGCTGGGCAGCACTATAATAGAATTTCCTTCTGTTATATAAGGGAGATAGGGATGACCTTCATCACTCACTGTAAGCTCTCTCTGTTATGAATTATGAGCCATTCAACTATTAGTGGAATTAAAATCCATAATGCTGCCAATCATTGCCCCATATCCCTATGGAGCCCTTCCTCTTGCTGTCAACATGAGGGAGTCTGCAATCTCTGCAGATAAATGCCCAAGCAAAGGAGTAGTGTAGGGGTATTTTTTTTGTCTTTTCCATGCTTCAGAAATTTTGTACGTGATTTTACTTCAGGAGCAGCACTGTAAGTTAATGGTCACTGGCTTATGGACTGAGAGTCTTGGTAACAAGATACTGGTAAGAATACGTAGGTAAGAAAGTTTTAAACCTAAGGACACATATAATATGCGTGATAGCGTGACCAAAGGGTAGAAGGCCATAGCAGAATACCAAGTACAAATCAGGGTGTTAGATCAATTTGTAGCCAGAACTTTGAGTAGCTCTGTGTGTTCTTCTGTTTGTTTTCCTTAAATGACCTCTTAACTACATACTTGGAAATTTACTGTAACTCGTACCATAGCTGATCTGAAATAACATTTTGCAAAGATGAACTCAAAGTACGCTGAGAACATGCTGGTTACGTTGTTGGTTCATATATGTAAAAGTCATACTTCATGGTTGTTGACAGGGAGGTTGGATTAAAATGATCTTTAAGGTCCCTTCCAGCCTAGGCCATTCTATGATTCTATGATTCTATGACTAACTTGACTCCTCATTTGAGGAAACTCATGACCTTTGCCCAGCACACTGTGCAAGTAAAGCCTTCCTTCGCACTCGTTTGAAAAGGTGTAACAGCTGGCCAAACTAGCTCTTTTCAGACAAATCAGCTCTCTTTTGTTTAGGACTCGGCTACTCTTACCAAGCAGCTGACACCTTTAGTGAGTAGCACTAACTTGTTAGTCCTGTTTCTAACATGTGCAAATGGAGCTACATAACATTCATAGACACTAGTCTTTGCACATGTAGATGTCTAAAATGGGTTTGTCAGTGTATTTCAAGGTATAAAAGTGCTTTTGCTATCTTGAAGGAAATAATTGCTTCTCTTTTTCAAGATAGGACCAACGAGGAGGCAGAAGCCTGTGTTACAGTTGAGGTTGGGAATACAGTTGAGAATGATGGACAAAGTGAAAGGGAAACCACATCTTTGTCAACCATAGGAAACAGAGGCTCAATACCTCTCAATTAGTCTTTCTAATGGGGATTGGCACAATCAATTTCACAGAATCTTATTGAAAAATATGATCTATTTTTTTTTTACATTATTCATGGATGCACCTAGTTCATCGTGGCTAATTAGGTGTTCTGAATTATCATCTTCAGTTGTTACAAATATAACGTTCTTTGATGATATTGGGTGTGTAATGTTTCAGTTGTCAAAGTTTCAGTTATTGGTGAGCTCTGTGATTGATCAATTTTTGACAACAAAGAATTGTTAACAGGGCTGCGTGGTGAAGCAGTCAGTGGAAAATTCCCTTTCATAACGTATCTATCTAGTTTTGGAGAGCCGCCACTGCCACACATGAAATAACAGTACGATTGAAATTCTTTTTGCTGGCATTTAGCAGGACCTATGGGGGTGTGCAGAAATCAATGGGGGATCAGGAGTCTGGAAAATTACATACTTGAAGAATTAATGAACTATAATTCCATATTACATCCTCAATCACATTTTGCTTCCTTTTCATTAATGGAACTAAATTAGTTTTCCATGGACAGGGCACTTTAAAAAATGCAATCATGCTCTTGCTAGGATTTATTAAAAAAATAATAAAAAAAAGGACCTGTTTTAACAATAATTATTTTTTCATACAGCATGACAGCTGGAAATTTTTATTGAAGAACATATCTGCATCACTGACTCAACCTGTTGAAGCAATTTCTGACATGACATTTATAGCCTCTGCCCTTTGAGGTAGATTGTGGTTTTATGGTGACACAGCCAGAATTTCTACTAGATCTGGGAGGTGTAGAGATAGAAGCAGCAATTCCAAAGGCATGCAAACCCCATTTTTTTCAACACAAGCCTAATTCATTTTCCAGGGAAACAGAGAAAGGAATGGCCATGGTCTTCATTCTTCTCTGAAGACTGCGTCTGAGATAATTGGTGTTTCTCATACTGTGTAGAGAAATCCTTTTGCTCACAGAATTATGTTATAGTAGGATAAAGTTGGAGGTGACTCTTCTCTTTCCTGTGCCCCACAGACAGCTGTAATCTGGCCCTTCATAATTTAAACTTGTAACTGAATGAAATGTTGGGATGCAGTTGCAGTTAAAATCAAGAATATTCTGTGGCTTAATGGGAACTTTGATATGAGAACCCATGCAGTGAAAAACATGTCCCAGTACTCACAATATGCTATTGTATCTTTAAAGAGTTACTGGAACAAATCAAAGTAAGATTGTAAACATAATCAGGCTCTAGAACTTCTATTGACTGAGGAGAAAAGTTCCTTTGAGAATCAGTAGCAGTGTTAGAAAAAAAGGAGCTCATCAGACTTTAAAAAAGATATTTAAAAGGCATTCCAAACCTTGGTTTTCTGGCATAACTGCTATCTTCCTGGGTTTTTTCAGCAGTCTCAGCTTCTGTATTCTTGGATTTTTTATCCCTCTACATGGTATTTATATGCATGTGGTATATGGGAAGGTGGTGGGATGGAAATCCCAAAAGCTGGTACTAAGAACAAGACAACTACATTACATTGAACCAGGTTTTTTTCAAGTAAGACCTGTCTCTTGCATAAGATCTCAAATCAAAGGTCTGATGGAGCAGCAGGGTCTTCTCAAGTACCATCATATTAGAAATCTGCTGTCATGTGAAAACCGACACAAGCACTTTCTTTAAATGTGAGAGGACTCTAGAACTTGCCATAGAGATATAAGAAAGCCTTCTCAAAGCTACTCCAGAAAATTGAGTTTTGACAACAGATATGTTATGCAGTACAGTGAACTTTCATTTTTTTCTTACTGAATAAGGCCTTTCTCCCTTGTGCACATATTTACTAAAAATCAGATAACCTAGGCATCATCTTAATCCTACTGGTCATTCTGTTATGTGAGTGTATGTCTGAATAGTTGGGACATGGTCTTTTATGTCCAAACCAGACATCACATTGTTGAAAATGTATTGCCATATGCAAAGACTTATCAGAATCTGACTGTTCCAAATGTATCCATGGAAAAAAAACATTGAAGATTTCTCTTTTTAAACAGCTTCATATAATTCTTCAGTGATCTGTTTCTGAAATTATTTTTCTTTCATTGTTTGCACTTTATTTGTACTGTATATGGTGCTGGGATGTGGGTGGCTCTGGAGGTTAGCATTAGGGTGGAAATGCTGTTGCCTTTGAAATGAGATCTCAAATTTAGCTTAAGTCCATAGTGACTGAACGTTATGTAAGTTGCTGCTTGCTCATTAATCTTTATAAATATATCCAGTCATAATAACCCAATTAGCACTGGGAGAGATTATTGCAATTGGGAGTCTTTATTAATTGACAGTCTTAGCTGAGTGCCATGTATTATACAGAAAAACTTCCAGGATAGAAATAACTACATTCTAAGGATTCACAGCTGCCAATCTGTGGTGCTGCTTTCTTGACAGGAGAGGGCTACTGGGGCTTTGGTTTGTATTGACTTGGATAAAGCAGTTTATGAAAGAAAGGCTTTTTGGACTGAGTTGTCCTCTGCATCTCTGTAACTCTGTGCTTGATGGTTGTCCTGGTTTCAGCTGGGACAGATGTATTTTCTTCCTGATAGCTGGTATGGTGCTGTGTTTTGGATTTAGTATGAGAATAACGTTAACAACACACTGATGCTGTAGTTGTTGCTAAGTAGCGCTTATCCTAAGTGAAGGATTTTTCAGTTTCCCGTGCTCTGCCAGTGAGAGAGTGTGCAAGAAGCTCAGCAAACATGGCCAGGAGAGCTGACCCAAACTAGCCAAAGGGATATTCCATACCATAGGATGTCATGCTCAGTATATAAACTGGGGGGAGTTGGCCAGGAGGGGCACATTACTGCTCAGGCATCAGTCAACATGTGGTGAGCAGTTGCACTGGGCATCACTAGTCTTTCCTGGGTTCTATTTATCTCTCTTCTTGTTATATTCATTATTATATTCATTATTATTAGTATTAGTATTAGTATTAGTATTATTACTATTATAAAAATTATTATAATTATTATATACAATATTACATATTATAGTTATAATAATAATTATTATTATAATTATTATGATTATTATTATTAATGTGTTTTGTTTTATTTTAGTTGTTAAACTGTTCTTATTACAACCCATTAATTTTACTCTTTTTTCCAATTCTCTTCCCCATCCCACTGGAAGTGGGAAGGAGTGGGTGCACGTCCACGCCTGGTGCTTAGTTGCTGTCTGGGGTTAAACCATGACAATAGTGGCATACAGGCTTTTCTGAGAGGAGGATTTAATGATTAATATTTCAGTCTTGGAGTGAGTAATGTAAAATGGAAGAACCCCCCCTTCTTTTCCTCTAGACCATGGTTCTTTGTTGAGTGCAGCTTGACCACATTAGAGAGCTTGGTCCTATTGCAGGATGAAAGAGCACTGCTATCTTTCAAATTGGCAATTTTATACCACTTTCAATCTTCAAAAGCTCTTATTATACAGAAAATCTCTAATAATATTCATCAGACAGCTAGCTTTCCTTTTTTCTTACTGTACCAGTGAACAATTTGCTAATGATCTTATTTTACTCTTCAGGGAGCAGAGTTTTCTCAGTCTCCCCAAGAGCAAGGGGTATAATAGCTAAAACTGTTGCCAGGGTTCAGGAAATCAGTGATTCTGAGGTATAAAGAAGGTGATCTGGAAGAGCAAGTTCTTTTCATGTCAAGGGGAGCTAAGTGTATACAGTATTTACTTTCAAAATGCCTGTGATTTTGTGTCTACCTTAATAGAATGAGGCTTCAGTTAGTAAAAAAGAAATAAATTTTTTCCAGTTGAAAAATAGGTAACAAAATAGGGAGGTAAGCAGGCTGACTGACTTCGATTTAAGAAAAAATGCATGGGACGAAACCTGAATATTTGAACACCAAATCATGTGCAACGTAAGAGTGTAATAATGTTACCCTGTCTTGTGGCAGTAGAGTATGTACAGTACTGCCACGAGTGCATCCATGAATTACATAGGGTAGAGACAGTTCCCATCTCCCTGGTGTTTTGTGGGCTCACCAGTCTCACAGGTGGGTTCTCCAGCCAAAATCACAAATCTTCTGCCATGCAAGTGCCATAGGGTGGGAGCACACCTAGAGGAGATGATGCTAAGGTGCTACAGGACAGCTGTGTGGCTGCTTTCCAGCTTGACATGAAGGTCACTTCCAGAGATTTGTCCCAGTATTGCTTTCTATTCCAAACCTGGCCTCTCATATCTGTGGGGTGACAGATTTGATATGTGCGGTTGTGCTCTTTATTTGAAAAGGAAAGACAAAAACCAAGAAAAATGCCACCTCCATGATAGTCAGTGGGAGTTGTGCCATAAACTGGAACAGGACGAGACTGTTTGTTCTGGCCCGCCACACATATGGGAGACTCTTCTACTTCTTGGATGGGGATGCTTTCCCTTTCCCCCGCCCCGCCCAGCTCCTTCTTCTTCCACTTTGCCACAGCTCCTTATAGCCAGTTAAAGGGCCAAGTTTGCATACTCAGAACAAGATGTGGACTGTTTTGCCCTTTTGCTTAAAAATCTCATCACCTGATGTTGAAAAAAAATCCTTCTTTTCCTTGTGCTTAAATATTTCATTTCATTTTTTTTTTCAGAAATGAAAATGTAAAGCCTTTCAGTAACTTGCTTCTATAGAGTAATATTTCATTTTTCATGCCTTTCTAGTACAGCATCAAACAGGACTTCATTAATGCTGTTAATGTTCCATATAGCCCACTGATATGCCATAGCCACTGGCCAAGCAAAACTTCAATCAGTTTTTCTTCTCTTGTCAGCTCACACCTCTGACTGAGCAGCTGCAAGATGATTCATCGGAGAATGTTCCACCATAGGACAGAGAAAAATTATTTCTGGCTGCTTTTCCCATACTAATAAGATAATTTCAGTTGTAGATACTTTTGCAGCACTTCCTGTGCCATGCTATGCCCATTTGAAAATAGAAATCCTTTTATCCAAATGTCAAGAATATTTTCTGTGGAATCAGTGCTTTGGCTTTGCAAAACATATTTCTGCTGTGGTTTTTTTTACAGAATTGTGACAGTTATATTTTGTCCCATTGCAGAGCGTGTCTCTACTAGAATTAATGATCAGCATTAGCTGAGAGTTTTAGAACAAAATTCTGTGCATAAGGAACGTCTGTATTCTGAAAGCCACTGGCACGTGCCGTAAAATGTCGTTTACCTAAAAAGTTAGCGATGAGAGTTGTTCTGGATTTTGTTTGCTGCAAAATCATGTAAGGAGTAACGAGTTATTCATCACTGATGCAGTGATGGTTCCAGTGCAATGTTTTCAGGCAAGCAGTCTGTCAATAGGACATTTCTTAAAGACCAGCAGCCTGCTTCCATCCACGCTCATTATGGCAGGCTTTCTTACATAACTCCACGCAACTTTACGTGCAGCCGTAACAAAACCAGAAGACTGTATTTCTTTGTTTATTGGCATCTGTAAAAGCATTTCATCCCAACTAATATCACTTGGGATACAGGTTTGTCAGCTAGTTTGCAAATAACTACAGAAAAGCTGCTTTTGTTGTCAGTTTACCAATACTGATGTGACACTCAAGGCTTGTTTTTCCTGAATAATCAGTGAGTTCGTCAGAATGTATTCAAGCCTGCAATGCTGTGCTTACAATTATAAGGCTTACAGATTCACAAATAAATTGTTCTGAAGAGAACACAGGCTTTCTTTAATTCATATCTGTTACTTTGACCTAAATAACACTTTTCCCTCCACCTCATCGCCAAAAAATACATTCCACTTTCCCAGTGAAGAAGTATATGCCATCCAGTGTCTTAATGCATGTTATTAAGTAGCCAGTATGAAGATTTATAGTGAGTCTGAACAACAGCTCTTCTCTTTCAGCCTCTGAGTTTCTATGCTTCATCGATTCTCTGGGGCTTGTAGCTTTCGCCAACCCCAGCAACTTATTTTGTGCCGACCAGGTGATCCCAAGCATTTAGCACGGTCACTCTGTTTCTGTTCTGCCAGGCGAGCTGTCTCCCAGGCAGCATATTCCCCAGTGGTAAGGCAACTTCTAGACTGTAGTCCTTTCTTCTTTTCCCTTCTTTTTTCTTAAGTAATCTGTGGGTATGTGAGCGAATTGCAATAGATAAGGCACAGACTGCAAACCAACCTTTTCTCACTACAGTAACATAATTTTCATTGATTTTCCTCTGATCTCTCAAACACCTCTGAGGTCCCTCTGGCTCCTGGCTGCTCACAAGGAAAAGGCCAGAGTTTATACTGATTTAGAGAGAGACACACTGAACTGCAGAAGGTTGTTATGGTTTGGCATTTCTCAGTCCTGCAGCAGGACTACTTCAATCATTATCCTGGAATTCATAGTAGAGTTGAGAATTCTGCGTTTTAAACCAGTAGAGAGTTATGACTTAATTTGTGGTACACAAAGCAGCAAGATATAAACCTGATGCAGTATTCCAGCAGGAGTGCTAGTAATTCGCATCATCGTAAGTGCTGGTAATGTACACCAAGAGTGCCTGGTTAGAGAGACTGTTGATAGAAAATCAGACTGAGATGCAATAATGAAATTTCTAGTGAAATTTTGTCAAGTATCTGTAAAGTTTTTAAACCAAATACTCGTTACAAGTGTATGGTTATTCCAAAGAGATTCCAAAGAGCTGTTATTTGTTATGTAAATAAAATACCCAAAGCACATCCCACATCTCCTTGGCATGTATAAGAAAAATGCAAATCAAAACCACATGTGGGTGAATGACTGATACCTTATAGTTTATGCAAGTGTCCCCACCTACTTAAAAAATTTTCTTATTTTCAAGTGTGGAACAAAGTGTTTACAATGAATGAGGAAGCCTTTGGGTTTTTTTTAAAGTTTGTGTTTGAACAGATTTCATAAGACACTAGAGTGAGTATATCTTTATCTATGCACACATTAGTATTCTTAGGAAAGAGATTTGCTACCTTATTACATGCTCATAATTGATTTTCTTAGTTTATTCTTTCTCCTATAAAAAGAACAGATGACATAAATTAGAGCTAACAGGGACTGTGGGCAGAATTTTAACATATTTTACATATATCTCGGTGGTCACATCATACCTCTCCTTCATATCTGCATCCCAGAGGATAATAGAAGTACTGCTGAGATACTTTTGAGAGTCTGAGTCGTAATTTGTTGGTTTAGTTCTTAGCTTTAAAGATTCAACCTTTCAAAGAAAGGTTGAATCCCTACTTTGGCCAGAATAGCCAGAACATTGAGGGTTTAGTCATTATTCAAACTCTGAGTGGGGGAAGGTTCAGAGCTTTTTGTTTCCCAAGGGACTTAGCACGTGTTGTGTCTCCCTCTGTACCAGTTCCATAGGCACCTCTTGATCAGCTTGCTGCTCAAGTAGGTGTGCTGCCCCTCATATAAAACACCATGAGAGTGCAGTGAATCTGATCAGGAAGGACACATTTTTATCCCTGTTTAGCTTCATACTCCTGGTATTCTCTAACTGTTAACAACACTCATACACTGATCTCTTTGATGGTGAGAGAGGTCAGCTACACTGAGTCTCAGTCACTGGTGTAACTCAACAGGCACTCCACAGGATAGGGAAACCCTACTAACCTAAAAGCAGTGTCACAAAGAGCGTAAGCAAGGACCAGAGTGAGTATTTAATGTTTTGATATGCCCCTAGAAACAATCCTTGCTTGACAGGCAGCCTGCACTACTCAAAGGGTTAACGTCTGAACTGGGATCCAGTTCCTTTCTTCGTACTGTGAGCAATTTGCATAGATGTCAGATTATCTATCATGTATTATGCTAATATGTAAACAGTAAATTGAGATTAGCAGAACGTCCACTGTTGGCAGGGCCAACACTGTTAGCCAAGTCCTTTAATGGAAATAATTCAAAACTTTACTGCAGATAAATAATTCTGGAAATTCAAGTGCCAGTAATGAAAATACTTTTGTGAAACCCAGAAATACTGGTGATGTTCTTCCATCAGATGAATATAGCGGTTTCCTCGGTATGAATTTTCTCCTTTTTTTGTTGTTCTTACTAAACAGATATTGATGAATGCTCAGATGGCTTTGTTCAGTGCGACAGCCGTGCGAATTGCATTAACCTGCCTGGTTGGTACCACTGCGAATGCAGAGACGGCTACCATGACAATGGAATGTTTTCACCAAGTGGAGAGTCCTGTGAAGGTCAGTATCTAAAAAAAGGTGGGGTAGAATTATGACTTGCGTTACGGTAATGTCTGGTATCTCTGACTGTACTAGTTGAGTGCTGTTTTGAGCACTGTGTCAATGAAAGTTAAACCTTGACCCAAAGCAATCATAGTTGCATCACAAAAAAGAGGCAAAAGAATATAAAGTATGACTATTCCTAACAGATAGGTGGAGCATTAGTGTCCATTTCTATGATTTCCTAAGATAATGCGTGAAGTCAGGCATGGTGCTTAAAAGGCAGTTTCTCTGGCCCCGCATCTGCTTCTGTGCATGGTCCTTGCATAAGTGATTTCCCATGGGCTGATGGCCTGCACTGTAATCATTCACTCCACAGTAACCTCTTTCTATGGTAGATTCTTTATGTGTAGAAATGGGCCTCAGTCCAGACCCCAGTTCCTCCACTTCATTCCTCCTACACTGAAATAGTCTGTGATGAAAATATTTCCCATTGCAGAGAACAGTTCTGCAGCCCTGATACACTTACCCACAGCTGGCTTAGTGCTGCGGTGCTTCTCCTGTGAGTGGGCTACCTGTATAAAGTTGCAATTTGAAGGTTGTTACCTTACAAACTGGGAAGCTCAGTGGACTTAGAGCTGGGAAAAGGTGCAGGGATCAAGAGAGTGTCAGGGGGACAAGGAGATGGGAAGGTTTTCCTTGTTTATGAATGATGTTAGAGAGAACAGGTCTCTCAGTATGGAACATTATTCAGCTCTTAAAATATTGCACACTGCTGCTCTTAAATAAGAGAACAAATCAGTCTGTTTTGCCATGGACTACTTTGGGCAAAATTAGGAGCCTTTCTCCCTTCTGTCTTTGATTGCTGAAATATTCAGTGCTCACAGTGTAAGCTTCCCTGCCTTGCTGTTCAAACTCACATTGGTGGGCTGCATCGGTCCCAAAGGGAAACAATTGAATTAATTTCACTAAGGCAGATACACAGACGGTTCTCCAGGAGCGAGAATGACCTTTTCAGTATCCCCATCATCAATACTTTATTTCAACACATTTTCACCACAGCAGAAAGCCTGTATCCCCAGGAGGAATCAGTAATTTGAGTCAACCACTGCTTTCATAAGTCGAGCTTTCTTTGTCAAGAACTAACTAAATGTCAGTTTTAGCTGGCCAGGTGTTAGGACACGAAGGTGCAAAGAAGAAGTTGTGATCCCTCTGATTATAACGTTGCTCTTCTGTCAGTCGCGGCACAGGTAATATTCCAGCCAGGCATTTATGTAAATATTCTCAATAACCCAAGTTTTGTCTTCAATGTCAATGTAACATTTGCCTTGTGGGTTAACTGTAGTGGTTTGGCACATACTATCTCAAGAGATACATGTGATGCAAAGTGACTGTTAAGATGTGTGCAAACAAGCAACAATTAAGTAGCTATTTCTAAGCAAATGAAAAACCACTACTGCTACATGTATGCAGAAGTAGCAATTATTAGAATGTTTTGACCTTTTCTGCAAAGGACCAGTAGCTCTTTATTAAACATACACAGAGAATAACGAGTAATTAGAATTAAATCACAGATGCCAGGAAAATATCTTCATTGCTGATAACCCAGGTCCCTAGCAGTGGAACACTTTCAGTTTGATTGATTGCCGCTCCAAATTTAGGAATGCCACTTGAGATGGGGACGAAAGTTAGATGTTTTATTAGTCTGACTACATCACTTCTTTATTGGATTGACATTGTGTCTGAGATGGAAAATAAAACCTGAAAAGGTACGAAAAGACTGCCTAAAATACATTGCAGTATGGAAAGTTGAAGTTCTGGTAGCAAAACGTCGTAGTGTAAAAAAGCAATTGGCTTCTCTGCTGTCAGATCTTTCCACTGTGAGAGATTCCCCTCCTGTGTTGAAATACATAAGGAAGTGGACTTGTTTTGTCACTTCTTCAGTATTCCCTAGTTAGACATGATTACATTGAGCTGTTGGTGGACGGTCTTTTAGATACTCACTTTAATGGAGCAGCAGCGTCCAGGCTATATTAATCCTAGATTTCAAATCTCAGTTCTCCACTTCTCACCTTCAACTGTATGAGCTTCTTGCTATATCCAGGGCCAGTGTCCTCTGAAGCTTTTCTGGCTTGTGCAAGTGCTACAGCATG
Source organism: Trogon surrucura (assembly GCA_020746105.1). Lineage (NCBI taxonomy): Eukaryota > Metazoa > Chordata > Aves > Trogoniformes > Trogonidae > Trogon > Trogon surrucura. Next base: position 188,013,000 of record CM036617.1, read on the forward strand.
CAGAGCTGTAGAAGGAACGGTGCAGAAGAGAAACTGGTCCTGCCATTATTTCTTTGTGGAACAAAGAATTTAAACCTCATGGGCATTAAGAAGTGTTCTTCAAGGGCTTGTCTGTTTTGCTTTCTAAGAGGACTCCTTGGAAGTAGTGTTTTATGTAGAGCACATAATAGGCTTGTCTTTGGCTCATCTTTTGTAAGTTTTAGTTGCTTTGAAGGAAGTTCCTTCTTCCAGTGGGGAAAACCTTTAAAAGCTGAGGAAGTGTGGGTATAAATCTTTTCTTTCTTGGTTACTCTATATCGTCTACTTCAAATCTGGATCTGTTTGTGTCCCCTGACCACGTGCTGATAATACTACAAAGAGCAATTATGTCATCAGTGTTAGTCAGTTTATTGTTTCCTTCAGCAAAGCCTCAAATTTTTAAAATTCGTGTGGAAACACCCCTGTTAAGAACACAGACGCACGGGAGCATTTCCTTAAAAACCTTATTTTAACAGAATACCAAAACAGCACTTACCCCTTTTGTAGGACATGGCCTCATTAGGACATGGTACTGAATATTCCTAGATAGAGGTGGACTCCTTGGTAGCATTAGACTTTGTCAGTGCTTGATAATGAAATAATAGTTGCTGGATCACCTGTTTTACACATATAATGACCTTAGCTGCTGTTGTGTCTTCAGCATGACTGAGAATATTGAGTATTTTGACTAATATACTTGAATGCAGAAATTCATAATCCTATTTTATTGTACCTACAGGCAATGGAAGACCTAAAGATTCCTTTACTATTAGTTTTGCTTCACATTATTTGCTTCCTGGGTAGACCTGTGGTCTCTATAAAAATTACTGAGAGAAATGATGGGAAATGCAGCTCTAGGGCTTCAGCTTCTTACCAGCACTTGCTGCTTTTCCTTTGGAAATAAAATCACGTTATGCGTCATCGTATTTCCAGAAAAGTGGTGAAAGATCAGCTGCTTGGTCTCTGAAAATTGCATGGCTTTGGAAAGTCTTAGATTTTATATATATGTAAATATAGCATTCAGTATGGTACATTACCTGGCACCTTCCTCTTTGCCACCTTACAGCTTTTCTTTATCGTTTCTTTACACTGTCTTATTGGTGCTCTGAAGGTTGTGTCTCACATACCATTTCATAAAAGAGAGCTAGGCTAAATAGTAGGTACTGCAGCCTGAAGCTTTGTTGCATTAAAAAACTGGAACCACTGAGGGCAAAATCTTGACCCAGTTAATATTTGCTCTACTCCTTTGAATTTGGTCCCCATGATGTCTAGAAACTTCAAAAATGAGTTGAAGAGAGAGGCTGTATTGGTTTGTCCTGGAACAGTGCGGATTGTACCTCATCAAACATTTTGCATACTTCCACACCCAAAGAATAGCTCACCTAATTAATGCAGCATCTTATTAGGATTTACCAAGAATATCTGGCAGGTACCAACTGTTGTAGATACAGAATATGAGATCAACATACCTTCACTTTTAGAAGGTATCACATTCTTTAAGTGAGACAACTGCAAGTGAAAGGATTGGAAAGCATCAAGCCAGAATGCCCAATTCAAAAAAGATCTTTTTTTTTTGGTTGTAAGGGTTTATCTGTATGTGAACTCACAGTTTAGGATTTCTGCTTTTCTTCTGCTGTCCTGCTTCCAGAAGTAGAATCACTTCCTTCTCCATGTGATAGAGCAGGGTGCCTGGTAACACAGGGGGCTGGGGCTCTACATGAACAATATTTTCCACAATCTGGGATAATGAAGGATGGAGGTATATTACCAGCCTCAGGATTCCCCCAGCCTTAATGAATGAACAAAGTCCAAAATGGTCACATCAGCATCCATGTCTCTGGATCTGGAAGGCAGGGAAATTGCTCACTGTCAGGATGTCTGAATTTATCTCACAGTACATCCAGTATTTTAACTAGTACATGAAATTTCTTGTAGTTGAAAAACCGCTGTCAGCTCAGACTTTTGCATTTAGATCTCTCTACAGTACTCGTAATGTTTAGCAGGAGCTTTTTTACTGATAGCACTTAAGGAGACAGGAAACAAAGAATCACTACTCTTCAGCAGGAAATTTAACAGCACTCACAAAGCTCCATCAAAATCCTTTTGCCTTTATTCATGATCACAGAAGGTCAACAAATAAAGTGATTTTTTTTTTCCCATGCATCCCAAACAGAGCTATAGGCATTAAGGCTTCATTATTGAGTTTGGGAACAAAATTGGCAGACTTTCTCAGCTTTTATAAAAGAACTGATAAAACACAAACTAGACTGCTACATTATAGAAGGCAGTAATTTAAACACATTTACTGTACCATGAAACAACATTTCTGTGAAACTGGTGTTACTAGCATCTGAAGTCTCAGCTCTTCACCTTCCACATCTGCTAAGCACTCTGACAGCTGGCTTGCATGAAGGCATGAATAAATTATTCAGAATTCACTTGCTCTTTGAAGAATGATTACATTAGTCAGTAGGTTTGCTTAGGACAGAGAAGAACAGAACCCAAACTTTCTACTCAGGTAAACTTGGGTTCCCTGTCAAATGCACTCCTTCCTTTTTCTGCCTTAAGCAAAAAGGACTTGAGTATCCTGGTGTTGCCACGTTGCTGAGCTAATGCTACTTCTCAGAGCTAAGGTAACCGAGAAGCTTCACTTGCTTCAGAGCAAAGGAACTGTCCGCTCTCCTAACCCATCTCTTCCAACAGCATATTTCTCAGTGAAACAAATGTTTGTCCTTTTTTTTTTTTTACATGAATGACACTCTAACTGATAGCAGAATGGTTCTGGTAGGAAATCACGTTTGAGTCATGGGGGCTTTCTGTGAATGTTGTGCACCAAAGTCTTGGTGGTTTGTCAGAGGAGGGAAAGTTGCAACTCTGAGCCCCTTGTCACTTCCTAGTAAGGTGTACACTTTTTTTTTTCTCCCTAATTGTGCCTTGCGAGTTTATTGCAAAGTTTCTCATCTGTCATTATCAATAACGTATCTGTGGGTTTTTGTCCAAAATATTATAGAGGTGTCATTTTTTTAGAGCTCCATGGTAGCTCCAAGACCTCTTTCTGAAACAGATCCAAAAAAAGTGATTTGATTTCTGAATGTGTATTTCCCCATGCACCTTACAACTGAGTCTCATTTGACATATTACTGTTTACTCAGTCAATACCATGAAATACTTCTATATTTCACTGTCAGTTTTTTGGTTTTAATATTTTCTTACCAACCGTCTTTTTCATTTCACTGTTCATCACTCCCCTAGACAACTAAGTATATTGGGCAGTACATATTCTGGCACAGATTCTTGGGGAACTTCCCTGGGACAACTCTTCATTGTGACAACCAGACCATTTGTTCCTGCCTCTTGTTATTTACTAACTAACCCACTATTAATTTGGGAGTCAACAACCTGTTTTATTCCATGGCACATAGTTTCTTTAAGAGCGTGTACTATGCAAGGGAGCTTATGATGTTTTCAAATAAAAGTATTACAGTATATGAAATGTATCCCTCCTTTAAAGTATTTCAATTAGTATATTATACATTTGCTCTGAATCTGTAATATAGTATCTGTAAACAGTCTTCTTTCTGCCTGAAAAGATGTTATGCTTTTGGTTACTGATTTTAATTCATATTTGAAACTTTACCATTTTAACATAATTCCCTCTTTGGAACTAAGCACTGCCACAGAGATTATTTGCAGCCTTTTAAATTCCTTTTAGGATATTGAACATGCACACATTGTGGTCGCTCTTGGTCGCCAGTGCAGGGGGGGTTGCTCAGTAGAGACATTTGAACCAGCCTGCACACAGCTCTGGGCCAAGTCAAATGGTGCTTTGTCCCTGTGGGATTTTTTGACTATCTCTTTCAAGAAAGAACCAGTAAATTTGTTAAATACAGCCTTGGTTTGCAACCTGGTGGGGCAACTGAAAATTCTCATTTATGGAGTTTTCTGTCTCTGCAGTCTCTCATATATTACAAATGGAGTTTAGTCATTCCAGGTGCTGTCACCGTTTTGTATGGCTTTAGTCCGGTATTTTTCCTGTGCAGGCATGAAATTACATGTGATGCAGTTAACTCCTAGCTTGCTGTAACATGTGCCACTACTTCTTCATCCAGGGTACTCCTTTGCCATTGCAACATTACATTGTACCTGAGGATGATGGCAAGCAAAGGAAAATCTTTAAAAGCATGCCAGCTCAAAGCTGCTGTAACTTTTAGTGTAGGTTAATAAGGACTGGGCCTCAATTTAGTGCTAGATAACTAGTTACATTTTGTTTCTGTTTTTTTCTGAGGTAAACCTCCAAGTCTTTTGAGACTTAATGTTCTAATGGCATAACATTCAAGCTGTTTGATTCCTAAGCAGTGTGTTGTAAATAGCCTGAAGTGAAATATTTGTTGTTTCTTGTGTTGCATTTAAAAAAAAACACAAAAACAAACAACCCCCCAAACAATATGAGACAATAATAACACACCTCTGTCAGTGGATATACTAGAAATATGTGACTTGTAATCCTCCTCTCTCCATTGTTGAGACACAAAAGATGCAGGGCAAGTGTACCTTGTCCATATGGTTATGGAAACTGGAGAGCTGGTTACGGCTATAAACAAAATGTCAGTAACATAATTCACCGTCCATTATAAATCCAAAGTAAAAAAACTGAACAAAGTTTTGCTTGGTGTGGATGATCTGTGTGCAACTTCTTTGGAGATAATACCTGAAGTTTGATGTAATTGAATAATGCAGATGAGAATTTAATGCATGCAAAGTTTCTGTTTCTCTTTCTGCATTATAAAAACACTGCTGTTTCTGATTAAGTTAGAATCAAAACATAAATAGCTCCTGCTTTGACGAGGAATATTTAGGTTGCCCTATCCAGAACATATTTTTTCATGAATCAAACAACTGGAACAAACATGGTCAGAATTTTTTGTAAGTTCTCAATGTTCAACAAGCTCAGCTCAATACCAGAGTCAATGATGAAACCTCAATTATTTTCAGTAATGGTGCACTGACCATTACCATGTTGAAAAACAAACCCCAGAAGCCTATTTCTCATGGGAAAATTGTGAAATACACTTGTGCATAAGTGCCAAATGCAGACTTAGTGTTTATAAGGTCAGCATTTGTTATTTAAAGGAAACTGTTCTTATTTACATGACAGCTGAACTTCGTCCAAGTATCTAATTAAATATGTCTGCTTTCAGTTAAGTGGCCACATTGCTGAGAAGTGATATTACTCAGTTATGACACTAGCTGTGGGAAAGCTTTTTACAAAAGAGTGTTTTAAACAGATGAACATAATTGACAGAAAATAATTTGCTGAATAATTGCTTTAGAGTTAAAGAGAGTCCTACTGTTAATCTGAACCATCATATTTAAATAGGATTTGAGTTTGTTCTCTTTATTGTATAACTTAGAACTGGTTAGACTGAGTATACATCGATTTTGATTTTAAATTGCCAGACTGTATTACTTTCAGTATAGATTTAAGAGAAAACAGAGGAAGCAGAGAGCAACTCTTCCTCTGCTTTGCCCAGTCTAGTGTCACTCCAACCATTCCTGTTAGCTACTTGTCTGGAGACTGGACAGCCTCGGCAGGGCCCTCTGTGCCGCTAATTCTGTATCCTTAATGTTCATGTGGGTTTCCCTCTCTAGTGTGCCTGTGACATTTCACATGTTCAGGTCCATGCGAACAGCCACACTGGATTAGGTCCGTGGTCCCAGTTATCTTCTCCCCTGTTGCAACCAGATGCTTCAGAAGATAATGAGGTAGAAGGTGTGGAGATTCTAGATGGTTGACCTGTTCTGAATTGTCTGATATGTAAATAAGGACACCTTAGACCCTAACGCATAAAATATAATCTCTCTTCCAAAATCTGTTAGCATTGCAAATTGGATCTTCTTGCTAGCTTTATACACTTCTGGCTACACATTTTTTTTCCCCTCTTCTTAACATTTTGTGGCAGTGAGTGTCATAGATTGTTTATGCATTGCATGAAAAGTTCTTTCCTTTTATCAGGCTTAAATTTGTTGTCTTTCAATACACTGTCCTCTGTCTTGTGTGTTAGGCAATACAGAGAACAAAAGCTCTCAACATGTCTTCTCTGGAGTATTCATTATTTTTTTTGGTTATACCCCTTTGCGCTGGTGTTCTTTTAGAGATGAACAATCCATGCCTTTTCAGTTCTTCTCAAATGACATTTTCCTCATCCTTCCCATAAGCCCTTGTAATTTTGCATACACTTTTTTTGGAGAATGTGCCACTATTACTGTGCACAGTATTTGAAGGAAACCCACAATGCTGTTTATTTATAAAGTGAAATTCCAATAATTTCCCTGCTGTTTTTCATCCTAATTCATATTCATGTTAGCAGCTTGTTTACCTTCTTTTTTTTTGACTGCAGCCACACTTGGAATTGAAATGATAATTCAGTTACTTCACTTTAAATGTGCTTGAGTGGAGGTTTCATTTCTATTATTGAGCCCAAAGCTAAGTTTTTATGCTGCTGCTGAAAGATACATGCATGACTGTATTGCTTATTTTGTTTTGTACTGATCTGTTGGACAGTTAAATATCACAACTCTACTTTTTAATGAACTCTAATTGAGAGCTTGGGCCAGACTGTTGCAAAGTTTTATTTAGAACTGAGCTTGCTGTATTGGTATTTGCAGTAACCAGGATCTAGTGTTTTCTTTTCTGGTGTTTTCCATATAACTGTTTACTTCGTGCCCTTTCAAAGATCTTTTCCCAGATAACTTTTCTTCGTATGGACAACTGAAAAAGTTAAATAAAACCTATTCAAGTAGAAGGCAGTGTGTGCTGTTAGTTTGCCCTTGCAGAATACTTGTGTGTGCCTTGATGAAGTAGGCCTTCAGCAGTATGGGTGAATTCTTTCAGATATGATTGTTTTGCAGTAATTTACCTTTATTCACTGGAGCCATTAATTTTTTATTTATTTATTTACTGTGCTAGACACAAAGAGCATAGGTGTTACTGCAACTTGCATAGTTAAAATATTCTAGTTTGCAGATCTTAATGAATGATGCACCTTAAAGCACGGTATGCTTGCTTAAATGAGCTTACAGGTCACCATTCACATCAGGTTCTCAATACGTGAACTCAAATGTACCAGGCAGAACCAGTAAAAGGTTTTGAAAACAATATTCTGCAACTTTTCTTACTTCACTCAATATGTCTCAGGAATGGTTGCCACAAACTAATGTTCTTTATGGAGCTGAGGATTATTTTTGTTCTTATATTTCCTGTGATTTCTTCATTCTGACTACCTTACTCAACAGCGTTCACTTAGATGCATAGGAAAACTCAAAATATCATGTTGTAAGAGTTGATGTGACGTGACAAATATTTTTTGTGAACTTGTAAGTTATGTCTTCCCATTCTGGTGAAGTGCAAATTAATTTTCAGCTGAAGGCTTTAATGGCCAAGAATAATTTACATTGACTGCCGCAAGAACATTTTTGTTAATTGAATGTGGTCTAAGAGCATTACACGGCGTGTTTTTTGCAGACATTGATGAATGTGGAACTGGAAGGCATAGCTGTGCCAATGACACTGTTTGCTTTAACTTGGATGGTGGGTACGACTGTCGGTGTCCCCATGGCAAGAACTGCACAGGAGACTGTATCCATGAAGACAAAATCAAACACAACGGTCAGATTTGGGTGCTGGAGAATGACAGATGCTCTGTCTGCTCGTGCCAGGTCAGTGGAAATAGAAGTAGATGCTTCTGCAAGGTGATGGTAGTGATGAAGGGAAGAGCAACATGATTCCAATGAATTTCCTGCTTTAGCTACCTTTTCAGGTGTGTGTGCGGTGCTAGGGAAAAACAGAATTACATGTTATATGGGGTCTTGGTGACACCTTCTCTCTCCAACCTGCATGGGCAGAACTTTCATGGGAGGTTTATTATGTGATACTGGAAGAAGCATAATAGTACTATTTTGTTAGCAGAGATGCCACTTGTGTTTTCTGGGTGGGAGTAGCAGCATTTTCATGCGAAGAAGCTGTCTGTCTAGACATATATTGGGGTTGGTGACTGATGCCAGTATCTCTAGCAGATGGCTATAAATAGAGGTAGGTTCTGTGTCTGCAGGATAATTCAGCTTAACCTTCTCAAATGTTCACTGTGGGAAGCTTGATCCCAGGCTAAATGCTGGTGGAGAATGAAGGCCCAATACACTGCTGACAAAGTCCTGAGCATTTCAGCAGCTCAGGTTTCATAGGCATGAATTTAATTTCAGGTTGCCTATCATCTTGCCTTATGTGAATAATTACAGACGACGGGGGTTGATCTGGAAATTTAAAGCAAGGCTAGAGTAGCACCTGAATGAGAATGACATAAACTTCATAGAATCACAGGGTCATTAAGGTTGGAAAAGACCTCTAATGTCCAACCATCAACCCAACACCACCATGACCACTAAACCATGTCTTAGTGCAACCCATTAAAATTTGACCCTTGGGAAAGATGCCCTTGGGTTTCATCAACTTAGGTGAGAGCTTAGGTGAGAGAGGTTGGTTATATGAAGAAAACAGGGGAACTTTTTGGTAGTTACTGAGTGTATAGTGTGGTTTCTGCTTGTGTTTGAATTGTATTTTGACAAAGATATCATATAGTGGAAAAACTCGTGGATTCCAAGCTAGTGGCTTGGAATCATGCCAAAAAAATCAATTTTGGTACAAGTACTGCTGGAGTTGATCACACTTCTGCCATCACTCTATGTCTGTCTTCCCACAACAGAGTGGTTACGTGATGTGCCGGCGAATGGTCTGTGACTGTGAGAATCCCACTGTTGACCTCTTTTGCTGTCCTGAATGTGACCCAAGGCTCAGCAGTCAATGTTTACATCAGAGCGGGGAGCTTTCCTACAACAGCGGTGACTCCTGGATACAGAACTGTCAGCAGTGTCGCTGTTTGGTAAGGCTCCTGGTATCAGCAGCAGAGATAGGAGGGAAAAAGGATATGAGATATTCTGATCTGTGTATAGTTAATTTTCACGCATTAGCATCCATTTAATTTCCTCTGGAGTATGTGTGTAATCGAAATCTGATTTTCATGGATATTTGCCAGTATTGTCAAGTTCCAGTCAAAAATGCATTTTGACACTACAGACATAACAGAAATTATTTAATCATGAAGATTGTTTTAGCAAAGAGTGAAGGTCATTTGGACATGGCACCTGCACAGCAACACTCATGAGTTCTCTCATTCAAAGACTGCTGAAGATTTATAAGGAAATCCTAAATATTTATTTATTATCATGGTTGATAATTTCAAAGATGCCACTAGAGTAAGATTTGTTTATTCATTCAGACATTCTGAGTAGCAGAAAAAATAATATGACTTGATGCATTTTTCAGAATAGTGAAATGTTTGAAAAAAAAAGCAACAGCTAAAGTTAAAGCTTGTAATCTTTTCTCTTAGGCATGTATTTCAAGAGTCAGAGAAAAAAGCTATTCTGCATAATGCTGCTCGGGAAGTTTCCATGACAGAAAAAAAAACCTGAAAGAACCCCAAAAAAACAAGGAGCTTTTATCACAGGTTACCTCCAAATGTAAAGCCTAGTCCATCTAGCAGCTTTCCCTTGTCAGAATATATATGAATAACAGCCAGAAAACAATTTCTGTAGACACTGTGCTTGCAATATTGCCACTTCTAAAACCCAGTGAAATAGATTCCCAGGTGGTTCATTAAATGTCTTAAAAGCAAAGCAAAACAACCCACAGTTTGGAATCTCAGTAGATTTCTCTTTCTCAAGATGCTACTTGTCTAACTAAAGCCTGCTTTCCTTCAGTTGTCAGGGATTTTTTTTGGGTGACAGTATATTGTCTGCTCCTTGTACTGTCCATCATTACAAAAAAAACCAAAATTGAAATATCAAGATCAGTGACTGGTTTTAAGATTGCTTTCATTCTTACCATCATGTGACTCAAAAAGACAAAAATTGACCCAGATGAGAATTTTGTATAAGAGTAACTTGACAATACTTTCTGCAACAAGTGCAGTAAATTTTCGGCTATGGCAAATCCCTTGGATTTTTATTTTTTTTTTTTTTTTTACTTTTGATCTGGAGATATTGTACTCATTATTCTCAAAGCCCTAGATACATTTTTTGTGAACAAACTTCTTTTCTAGGGACAAATGGTATTCTCTGTGCCCCCGTTGAATCCAGACTACTCAATCTCTGCTCAAAGGAGCTGAATAAATGGAAGGTCAGAGATGGACTTACTCCTAAAGAAATATGTATTACTGGCTTCTGTGAAGTCCTTTCTTTGACCAGTACATCTGAAACTTTGGCCCTTGTCCAGAGTTGGAAGGGAAGCTGATCTAATCTTCTGGTAACTGACATGAATAATTAGATATCTTTAGGTTTGTGTACAGGCATATGGTCACTTCCCGTAAGAATGTTCTGGCAAGAACAAAAGAGAAACACTAGCCTCTCTCTTGATCTTTTCATACCCTAAGTGTACTGAACCCATCTTGCAGAAAGTGTGATTAAGTTTGGAAATTCAGGTATTCTGATCATAACATCATAGATGGATGGTGCGTGGTGCAGGTCCCCTCACTGAAAATGCATTGGACTGCAGGTAGCTTGACACCCCTAGTCCTGCCACTGCGTTTGTAACTGTGGCAAAGATAAACTCTAGCCCATCCAGACCTGAATTTGAGGGCTTTCTATGGTGAACCAGCACTCTGAATAGAAGTAAGAACTGTGTGAAACTGGAGATTTCAAAGCTCTTTTGCAGTACAACCCTTTTATGGCTTCTGTGATTTACAGAAGTAGGATTTCACGTGGACATAGCCATGTTCTGTGTTGCATGATGTTTATGGAGAATATTCAGCTGCAGGTTGATGTAAAGTATGTTAAAGTAAGGGAAATCTCATACACATTCTGATTAGCATGCAGAAAAAAGTCACTCAGCTTGCTGTGTCTCCCACAGGCAGTGAATATCAGTGTCCTTTACATTGACTTCTGAATAGGACCAGACGGATAAAACTAGCCAGCTAAGAAACATTCTGCTGAGTCAGAGGAATGGGTAGTGAAAGAAGACCTGATAATCTTCTCTTCTTCTCCTCCTGTGTGTAAACAGCAAGGCGAAGTTGACTGCTGGCCCTTGCCGTGCCCAGAGGTGGATTGTGAATTCAGCGTCCTCCCCGAGAGCGAGTGCTGCCCGCGCTGTGTCACTGACCCCTGCCAAGCGGACACCATCCGCAATGACATCACGAAAACCTGCCTGGACGAAACCAATGTCGTTCGCTTCACTGGATCCTCTTGGATTAAACACGGCACGGAGTGCACCCTCTGCCAGTGCAAGGTAAAGAGCGTAAAAACCAGGCTTAGATGCTTCTTTCTCAGCTTGTTCTGTGGTGTATAAATATTAATGCACTGAGTCCACTCAGTGGATAGTTGGTGTCTACAGTTGTTCTAAAGCAGCGGAGATAACAGCAAAAGCGTTCAGCTTAGTTAACTTTTCTCTTGTATGTGCTAAAAGGATGCTTTAATGTGCTAGCAGGTCAGAAGCAGGACAATGTGCTGGGCACATGGTAGTGGGCTTCACTTTCCCACCAGAATAGCTCAATTCAAGTTTCATCATGGTTGTTACTCTGTAGCTCCACACTATGTTGGAAACATACCCAGTAACAAATAGGTAAGAATAGACTTCACACGAAAAACCTTGTTTTTTTGTGACACTATAGTGGTATCAGAACTGATTGAATTGCTTTTTGAGAAAAATAATTGTTTAGAGAATTAAAGGACTAGTTGCATGGTTACATAGCTTTCTTGCTTTAAAATTAGTAGTAGAATCAACATAATGTTTAGAACATTTAGTAGTTTTTGTAGTCAAAGGAATTAATTGTCTGTGGAGAAAAATTAATAGCTATGGGCTTACGTGAATGCTGCCATCTCTTTTTAAAGATGCAAAAGAAAAGGAAGTTAAAATAAGTTTTTCCATTCTAACTAAGTCAGTACTGAGGAATGACAGAGTGTTTCCACAGTAGCCAAGGAGACACAGCAGGATTCATCCAGAGATCTTTAATCATTACTGAAATTCAGAGTATCTTTATCCTGTGTCCTTCCCAAGGAAGATACTTCCCAAACTCTAGTACATAGTACAATTAACTCATTTGAGAACATGCTCATAAAAACCAATCTAACTTCAACACCTCCTTCTGGGAGAGATGGGGAGTAACAGACCCTGTAGCAGAAGCTGTTGAGCATCACCTTTCTCCTCCACTTTGCCTGATGCAATTCTGTGTGCAACAGCAGTTGCTGATGTTGGGGCATAGTCCTTTTATGAGGGAAGTGGTATGTGCCAAAATAAGTGTAGGCGTTTGTCTTGATGTCAGAATGGGTTGGTGCTTAGAAGAAAATGATGTGACCTGACAGAGTGGCTAATGGTAAGAAAGCCAGCTGCTGCCCAAAGGATGTTGAAACAGGCTTACGTGCAGACACCCATACTTTTGGGGTCTGTACACTGGTGGCATACGCCAGTTCAAATACTAGAAGGTACTTTTTGCTTGAGCGAGTTGCTGAGGTTTATGTGCCTCGGTTTCCCCATATGTAAAACAAATAGTTACGTGTGATTCCTCTCTAAAGCACTTTTGAGATTCGGTGATGGGAAATGCGTTCTTGTTGTAGTGATAATTGATGGCAATGCAGAAGCCAAGTACCAGCTCTGCTGATGGCCACCTGTCTGCTGCTCCCGTCTGCCCTTTTCTCTTAAGCAAAGGCTGAACCTAAAGCGTTGACTAATTTGTATTCGGTGTAAACATGTACATAGACTAAGGAAATCCACTGCTGCGTTATGAACATATGTGAGATTAAAACTCTGCCAAATGCCATAGATTTAATACAGCTCAGGTGTGAATCTGCATAAAATGAAGATGTACCACTTTGTCCCTCAGCAAGCCAAATCTTACTCAGTTCTCTTGACAGAGCAGTTGTCTTTTTGAAACACACTGTTGCTCATAGTGGCAGCATTTTAATACTGTACTTCTGCACGCAAGCAGACCGCTCCCTCTAGATCAGGTTCATGCTGTGCCAAGTTTGTATAGTTCTCCCTCTCATTCATCCTGTGTCACTCCACTCTTTTCCTGCGGAGCATCACATCGAAGGTCAAAGCTCCAGTCTAAGCCTCTCTAAGCAAGCTAGAGCAAAATAGGTTTACACAAATCCCTGAGCACCAGCTAAAGCTGACTTAGCCACAAAACCATTTCAAATTACAAGTAAAGAAGGTGGGCAGCAGGATTGCCTAACCTTCTGTAACAGACGGAGTGAAAGAAAATGTATAAATGATTCAGACCTTGGTCTTTAATCAGTGCTGGCAGTTTATTAACTGAAGGTACTTGGAGTAGTTTAAAAATAGTACACACTTTTTATTTGCATTGTAAGAATCAGACTTAAGAAGTAGTAGAGATGCAGAAAAAAATTTTCTCTGGTACTTTAATGATGTCCATAGGCAGTCTGTTCCCTTAATAGCAAATATTCTCAAAAGAATGTCTGGACTATCATGAAAAACTATGCGGATTAATGTTTGCTGGTGTTGCAGCCAGGAATTACTAACTTGTAAAACCCAGAGTCCCTTCTGCCTGATCTAAATAAAACTCCCAGGCACCATGTCTTCTTCAGCAGCTTTGTGTACTTGAGCAGATGCTTGATACCTTTATGTCTGGAGCATTTATTCCCCCAATTCCAGCTTCTTTCAGTTTTTCTATTGTAGCTCTGGGATACAGACCACAGCAAACCAAGCAATTAGAGGATTCATAATCGCCCATTCCCTTGGGCATGGGAAGGACATGACGACAATGTCATGAATCTGATTAAAATCTGTACATGTCTTGTGTTTTACAAATCTGTACATTGAAATCTGATGGGTGTTTGCAAATGCCTAAGCTTGTTAAGTCGCTTTGGTTTGTACAAAATGCTAATTGTTTCAATTTTTCTTTCTGTTTTTCCTTCCTTTAGAATGGCCACGTCTGTTGCTCAGTGGACCCACAGTGCCTTCAGGAACTGTGACACCAACAACCATCTCTCACAAACAGTTTCTGATTAAATAATTTTCCTTCACAAAAAAAGACCTCTAGACCAAAAATTGTACAAAATTAAAACTAAAATTAGATTGGTTTTGCCCATCTAAAGTGCAGATACGTGATGAACTCGGTTAATTGAATCAGAGTGAAATTTATGGGACTCAATTCAAGCTTAGATGTGTAAACCTGTGTATGAGGTTAGGCCCAAATCTTCTGCCTATTTGTCTGTCTGACATCATTATGCAGAATACTTAGGTTAGTGTAAAGTGACACATTGTAATGCTGTACATAACGATGTCAAGATCCAAAATCGACTAGGAGACCCCATGGGGTCTTCCGAAACCTTGAGAGTCCAACACTTGACCAGATGCAGAGATTTTTACCTAATCATATTTGGAACTGCAAAAATATATTTGATTGCTCAATGCAGAATTTAGCAGATGTTTGAGTGGAAGGATGAAGCCTTCAGGAATAAAGAACCTAGCAGCTAAGATGTGATATGTACAGTATGTGCGCTAAAAAAAATAAAAAAATATTGTAAAAACAAAGAAAAAAAACGTGATGCACAGGCATGGCTTCTTAATGTTTTCTGATGGGAAAAGTCATCAATATTTCCTTGTTTTACTGCACTTACTATGATTTCTTGATTGAATTTGTTCAGTATAAGCTCGTTATTGTGCAAATTTAAATAAATATTTCTCTTACCTTAAGTTTCTCTTTGTGCCATCTTTCCTTTTCAAGGGTGTCTTTTTTTCGTTTGTATTATTGCTGCTCCTTCTTTGCCTAGGCAGCTGGGCAATACAGGTGGAGTATTGCCTGCCTCACTCTTCTACATATGGGATGTTCTGCCCAACACAACCTTATGCCTACCGTGTCTTAGCACTGTTGTACTGAGAACATTGCAGTTAATACTGAGTCATTACAGTGGACTGAACAGCAAATTCTCGTGCCTAAAGATCAGACCCTACGTGCCAGCACGGTGCTGTCACCACGAGTGGGTACAGACCATTTGTGTGTGACTTGCATCTGTTCAGATTTACAGAGGATGTTCTCCAGATTCCTCCTCTCTCCATCTGCCACAGGTCGGTTTGTCTTTCCACAAGCTACACAGCTGCTTTAGTTGTTTGTGTAAAGTATCTCAATGCATGGGCAACATTTCAATATGCAAACCCTATTTTCCCTGCTGTACTGTTGGGATGATAAATAAAAGAGACTGCGTGACCAAAGCTATGTTATTTTGGAAAAGAAATGAAGAATAAAGCAGTACTTACAAATTATGGGCTGAAAGGGCTGAATTTGTACGGAATGGATCATGAACACTGGAGGCAAAACAGGAGATGAGGAAATTGTGCAAGATGACAGCATCTTTTACATACTGCTTTAGTAGTCATGTTCTTTTCAAAGTGCCTTACTGCTCTTCAGCATCTCTCTTACCAGCTCTGTCACGCAACCTGGACAGGCAAAATATCCATTCATATTACCCCAGGATATTATTAAGTTACAAAGGAGGTTCATGTATGTGTTTTTTACAGAACAGGATTATTTTCCCGCAAACAGATGCTGCTTTATGGTGTTTGAGGTACAGCAAGAGATCAAAGGAATGCCATGCAACTGCACATATCTGGTTGGTATTCCCTTGAGCCTTAGAATCTGGCTAGTTTTGGAGCAGGGAAAACAAAAGGTATTGGGCCACTGAATGCAAATAATACAAACAAAACCAAGAAACTAAAAATAGGGAAAAAAAATGAAAAAAAAAGCCCAAATCGATAGTCTACATTGGACTGTTAAAACTATGAAGATTTTCAGACCAAATAAACCCTTTTACTCACCTAAGTCCATAAATAACAGGTATTCAAGACTTTTACTGTATTGTCCAGTTCCTGGCAAGCTGCAATCAAAGTTTTTAAAGGAGAGTGTTAGCTCCTTGAAAAAGAAGCTGCTTTCTGCACAGTGTTTTCTTGCCTGCTAGTAATTGTCAGAAGGTCATGTTTTCCCCTCAGATGCAGAGGCACGTCTCCAGTGGATTTCAGTGGCAGCTGCCTGCCTATTTCTGAGAGGTTTAGCAGAAGGTGTTACCGTTTGAGAACTGCACTTCAATTTCATTCAGTAAGAAGTAGAAGATAAGCACAGGAAATGCATGAAGACCAGACTTCTTTTTTTGAAAAGAATTAACATTTTTCAAGGGCAGAATCCCCGGGCTCTGTCAGAGACTGGTATGCTCTGAAGGAAAGCAGTGAGAAGGGCAGGTACCCACAGAGCAGTTGTAAGCATCCCTATTTTGGATCCATATATAAGTTATGGGTGAGGCAAGTGTCCATGTCCTTAACCTGGTTCAGTGCATTCAACTGACATCAGATTTAGACCTATAGCGGATATGACAACTGGAAGGAAAATTATCTCAAATATTTTTCTCAGTCCTTTCTCGAAGGCAGAGTAATACTGGTGTTTAATCCCAGCTTTTAACCAAAACTAAAATGGTGTATAGATGGAAAACAAGCATCTCTTTCCTTTTTGTTGCCTACTCTGATCTGAGTGCTGTAGCATCTTTCTGCTATGGTAGGCTCATGAAGTACCATGCAATACGCTACGAAACAAGCTAAAAGCTGAGAATTGAGACATAACATTGAATCAAATCCTTGGAAAACACAGCGGTTCATGTATGAAAAGAGCAGAGGTCATACTGCTGGACAAAACTAGAATTCTCAGCTAAATAAAAAATGAGAGTGGGTTGTGTGAATCTTATCTAATTTATCAATGTTCAAGGTTACTAATCAGCTGGGAGTTCTTGTAAAGGTCATCCAACTCCAGTGAGACATCTCAGTGGCCCTCGTTTTCATTCCCTTTCATCCCCTCTTCCCCATCTCCCTTCTGTTCAATCAAGCCAGTAATTAATATCTCATGTTTTTAATTTTCCTTGAAAAGTAAATTTAAATATTATTAAAAATTAATGTCTAACTTTCAGGCCTAAATTATCTGTGAGATTGTATAGTCCCTTACATAGTATTTCTAAATGATGCAGGTGTGTCATGCTTTCTTACTGGCCTTTCATTATTGACGCAGTGTTTGCAGTGCCAGCATTCAGTAACTTCCATAAAGGAATTGTCACCTCTCTGCACAGTAATTGCCCTAAGTTAATAGAACTACAGATATAAAGGTAGAGATGTCTTCAGTTACAATGCTGACTTCAATGCTATGGTGAAACAAGTTGACAAAAAGCAGCAGTGTTGTAAACTGTTGAAAAGGGAGCTAACTGTGCAGATGCAAATTTCTGGTGCTCACACATTTACAAGGGCAAAGAACAAGGGCCTGGCTGCCTCAAGTCCTCCTTGTGGCTAAGGACATCTTTGCCTTCGGTGAGAACTCCACCTTTAACAGCACAACTGGTGAAATATGATCATTAAATCACAGAAATAGAATCATGGAATCATAGAATCGTTTGGGTTGGAAGGGACTTTAAAGACCGTCTAGTTCCAACCCCTCTGCCATAGGCAGGGGCATCTCCCACTAGACCAGGTTGCTCAAAGCCCCATCCAGCCTGGCCCTCAACACTCCCAGGGATGAGGCTTCCACAACATCTCTGGGTAACCTGTTCCAGTGTCTCACTATCCTCACAGAAAATAATCTCTTCCTATATCTAGTCTAAATTCTAGCCATTGTGGTTTTTTCTAGGATGCCTAAAAGTGGATATTTATGCAGGGAATACTGCAAATCTGCTTTCCTTCAGTGCTGGCATAGGGGCTTGCCATTAACTGTGTTTTGCTACAACAAATTTACCCTGAGGCACCTCAGAGAAGCACAAACTCATGACTTGCTCTGGCAGGTGGGTTGGACTAGATGATCTCCAGAGGTGCTTTCCAACCCCTAACATTCTGTGATTCTGTGTAACCCATAGAGCCCAGATCTTGGATCCTGCTGACTTCAAACACAGGATGTGCATGAGGTGGCATCTTCTCCTCCATGGGCACAGTGAGTCTTACCTTAAATGGGTCACCTGCCTCCCCGCTGTGGGGAAGTGCTCAGCTGTGGGGTAGGTTATGCACGCCAGACAGCACTTGTGGGTCTCCCCCAAAGTGGATGAAACTGGTGCTGCAGCACAGAGATGGTGCTCAGCTCACACAGCTTCTCAACAGGCAGGGGACTCTCTTGATTTAACAGATAAAAATAGCAGTAGCTTTTAAGTAGGGCTCAGTTAGTTATTTTTTAATAGAGAAACTTACTTACAGGCAAATGCAGTTTAACTTATCCCCAAACCAGTTAATAATTTAAGTTAAAAATCACCAGATAGCTTTTGCCAACTATATAAAGAAAATGTTTGGGCGTAATGTGAGTAGGAAGACTAGAGCAGCTCTGGCATCTCCTGAGCAGGTGACTTGTGGCGAAGCGTCTCTTCTTCAGTGCTCTGGGAAAGCTCAGTGCAGTCACGTCTTCTGCCCAAGTCACACCCTTATTTGCGGTCATGATGCTGGCCATCTCTTCTGTTGTTATTTAAATTTCTAATTAAAAATTTAAGACTTCCTGTTGCTTTAGCATGATGACCAAATCTGTCTTGGGAAAAAAAGACAAAGCGTTCCATTGGATTTCTGAGTAAGAAAAAGCATTTTAGAGGGGGCTTGAAAAGAAAGAGACCGTGTTTAAAAACCCATTTCTCACATTTCTGTGGCTGTTCATCAGCCATGTGAACGACCACTAGTGTGTCAGTGCATTTCACTTTTTTGTTTTTGTCAGTATGGTGCTAATGCAAAATGATAAATATAAAAAAATCAATTGTTGAAATCAATTACTCATCTGGGTCTGTGCTAATCAGTATTTTCTTATTGCCAGAGTTTACACAGTCTGTCAAATGCATTGTTTACCATATCAGGAGATTTGCAGCCCTATATTGTACTAATCTGTTCATAGATTATTTCTATAACATGAAACCTTAACTACTACAAACCATAATAATCTATTGATCACATAATAGTTCATCCATAAGAGAGCTAAACTCAATTGCTATGCTTCATCGTAAAATCTGTTATTAACAGTAATCTCATTTTATGATTTTAGAATTCAAATGTAACTCCCAGGATGTCATTTATGTATCAGCAGTATTGCTTGGAACCACAAAATAAAATTGTTTAAGGGCTTATTTTAGGACTGAGTCATATTTGAAAACCAAGATAACTAGAACTGCATCACCACAGCTAGAGTGCAATTTGATGGTGGGGAGGGAGGGCAATTTCATTGAGGGGTGAGGGGAGGGAAGCAGAAAAAACAATCAGCAGTCCCACCAATGCTAGCTTGGTCCTGTCCCTCTTTTAATGACTGCTGATCTGAAGAAGAGGGTTGCAACCTTTCACGTGGCTACCTCAGTTCTTACAAGAAGCTCCTCAGCTGATGCTGCTTTTGAATATTTCATCTGACTGAGCAAGATGCAGCACCCTCCTGTTTATTTTTTTAACACCTTTGGGGAAAATGTAAAAAAAATGCTTAGGACTATCACAATGCAAATAGTTTTTCCTAAGGTTGGGGACTGACCCACCTCGAAGCCAGCCCCTAGAAAGCTGCAGACACCAGTCCAGCAGGTCAGGTGAGAGGCATCCAAACCAAAGGTGTCTTTGCGCAGCTCTGTATTAGTTATGTGTAGTTGGGTCGTCCAGAAGCTGTGACCAGGCTGACTCAGCCCAAACTGGTTCCTCTTGCAGCCTTGCAAAACAAACCCTCCCCTTTTGGCTGCCATATGTGGATTGTGCAAGTCATCCTAGAATCATAGAATTGTCAGGATTGGAAGGGACCTTAAAGATCATCTAGTTCCAACTCCCCCACCATGGACAGGGACATCCCCTACTAGACCATGTTGCCCAGAGTCCCATCCAGCCTGGCCTTAAACACTTCCAGGAATCAAGTGGTTTTTCAGTGCAGAGGGGTGCAGGGGTAGGACTGGGACTGTCCCAGGAGCTCTCATATCACCCCAACACGTGCAGCCTGTAGCCCGCAACCCAGGGAAAGGTAAGGTCGGGAATAAAATGTTCTTATTGTGTAGAAGTTATTTTTCCCTGGGAAGAGGCAAGAAGCCAGGCCCTTTACTTGTTTTCCAAAGCAAAAATCCCATGGTCGCCTCATTTCAAACTGGCCATGCACAAAATATGAGTGCTCACAAATGCTTCTCATAGTGCTGTCCTCTCATTGCCTTGGTGTTTTGTGGTTCTGCAGAAATTACCCCAGTTAACTGAGATCAAGCTCCCTCCCATGGCTGGTGACAAATGAGCGTCAAAGCCCAGCTCATGCAGATGGTGTGAAAATTTGGCCTTCCAGACATTGCCAGTGGCAAGATGTGAGGGTAATATTGGTACTGCTTAAATGATCTTTTTTTAATTACTCTGTTTTGCTGTTTTAAGTTTCTATTGGATAATAATTTTGTCTGATGGGCCCTGATGCTCCTGTGAAGAACACAGTGGGTGAGGAAGAAATAATTCTTTCCGAGCCTGGTAAACTTGAGAGGTTGCTCAGCTGCTTCTGCCTTCAAAAGAAGGAGACATACAACCCACAGAGCCTGTAATCCCACTGAAACCATCACAACTCAGCAGAAACACACATCGAAGCTAAGATAGTCCCTGCCTGCTCTGGGTATCAAGTGCCCTCCAGCCTCAGCTGCAAGAGCACTTGCTTTTAACATCCTTGTCACCACAAATTATCCTTCATCACAAAGCTATCAGGGTAGCTTCCTCTGGCTGGAAATAGGTAGGGGAAAGGGCACCATACTGGGTTTTGCAACTAAGTTACCCTCTGCTTAATATTTTATTCAGGAAATGATGTGCTGCTCCCACCTACATCTCCTCTATGGGTGCCAGTTATCAGGACCTGGCAGATCCCATTCAGTGCTGGCCAATCCAGGCACAACACTGACAGTTCCCGTAACAGATACTTTTATTCTGCTGTGTCTTCAAACTTTTTTTACGTGGAATTTATCGCTCCTTGGGCTAGAGATCACTTGTGTTGCTTTAGAGGTTTCAGCCAGTGTAAACCATCCCGTTACAAAACCTAAAATATATGCATTCCCACTGTGAATTTTATATGTCCTTAAGAAGCTATACTGTCACTGCATTTAGATAAATTTGGAATAAAATTCTTTCTTTAGCTCAAATTTTCACAGTTCCATTTCATCTTTATTTCCTATTGCTCTGGGACTTGAATGAGACTAAGAAAGTGGTTGCTGAAATCCTAATTATCTTTGGTTTTCTTCTGAATGACAACTAAAGAAAACCAAGGATCCAATTTTATTTCTTTTTAAACAGAAGTAGCTTGCAAAATCTGCAGCCCAGAAGGCCAGTTTGCACCACCACACTCACAGATCTAAATTCTTGAATCACCTCATGGCAAAATTCAAACCACTTCATCAATTCCCAGCAAAGCCATAGATATTCAGACATTGATACAGACCACTTAAGTGATCTTTTTTTCTTCTTATATAGCAAGTTTTTGTCATTTGTGCAGCTTTCAAATTATTTTTGCATACTCCGTGTATTTGCATTGCTTCTTGTGGGTAATACCCATTTGCACATAAAGCTTCCCAGCTGTTGCATTTGACTTTCTTGAGCTTTTAAAACTTAAGGTTCATATATGAAATACATCTTTGTGTATATTTGGTCAGCAGAAGCAAATCCTACAGAGAGCTGAATTTGGCCCAGTACGCATAATAGTGAAGGCAAACTTGTGTTTGATTTAGTATTTGAAATACATTTATTGTGTTCTTCAGCTGTCTTCCAGCAGTTTTGCATTAATCTAGTTTATAAATATAAACTTGGATTTCTGAGCAATCAATCAGTGCAAGGTCGACTTCAGCCATTGTCTGCATGGTGTGAATCAAAACTTAAGACAGGCGGACATTTGTAACAACATAGAGATGCAGAGATTTCACTGTAACCAAAATGCTTCTCATATACAAAAATAAATATACAGAATGGTTTCACGTGAATTAGGTAATAATTTTTTCCTCAGGTTTATTGAAAGCAAGACTAGAGTAAAGCATATATGTGAATTTATAGTCTATTTACTGAGTGCTGCACTGCCCTACACCAGAAAATCCCGAGACGGCAACTGAATAGCGCAGCTATTGGCCAGCTCTTAGAAAACTTCTTTAGGATGAAAAAGTGTCCTGGACTGAAAAACTTCTGGTGCTGAGCTTTAGACACATTCCACAACTGAAAGAAGGCACCTGAACACGTGAGCAGGCGACGATGGAGGAGCAGTTTAGGGATGCTTGTGTCACCACCTCTCTGCTGTGGTGCAGCTGACTCCTCTGTAGCTCTCCTTACAGGGGTTAGGAGCAGACACACGATAGCCACTGTGCAGCGGCTGAAGGTCTTCAGGAGGTGGTCAACCCCTATTACTGTCACTCTTTGTGGCTGTCTAGCCATACCATTAGGACTGGTTTAGGTTAAATGTACCCAGTTTTGAAAGGAACCTCCCACCATAGGGACCTTGGAGTAGTAGGAGAGCTGGAAAAGAGGCTGCCAACCATTAGAGGCTCGCTGTCTTGAGGGGAGACATCCTCCAGCCAAAG
Source organism: Trogon surrucura (assembly GCA_020746105.1). Lineage (NCBI taxonomy): Eukaryota > Metazoa > Chordata > Aves > Trogoniformes > Trogonidae > Trogon > Trogon surrucura. The sequence goes on from CM036617.1 coordinate 188,035,608, forward strand.
AGACATCAAACAGAGATCAGAGAGTGGATCCAAAACCCAAGGAAGTCAGCAGAGATTTTTCCTCAGTTTAGGACCCAGTCCCTGAAATATTTATGCACATGCTAAATGAAAATCCATGGGTTTTGATACGGTTGGAGCACTTACACATCATATCTGGCATGGAGCAGACATATTCTTCCATCACTTTCTCCACAGGGATGATGTTCAAAGAGGCTATAAATATATATAAAAGGAAAAATTGTCGACTAGAAATAGAATCATAGAATCATAGAATGCATTGCATTGGAAGGGACATCTAAAGGTCATCTGGTCCAACCCCCCTGCAGTGAGCAGGGACATCTTTAACTAGATCAGGTTGCTCAGAGCCCCATCAAGCCTGACCTTGTATGTCTCCAGGGATGGAGCCTCGACCACCTCTCTGGGCAACCTGTTTCAGTGTTTCACCACCCTCATTGTAATTTTTTTTTTCTTATATCCAGTCTAAATGTACACTCTTTAGTTTAAAAACATTGCTCCTTGTCCTGCTGCAAAAGTCCCTGCTAAAATGATTGCCCCCATCTTTTTAATAGGTTCCCTTTAAGTACTGAAAGGCTTCAATAAGTTAGTCTGTTTTATTTGGCTGAGGCAAGAAGAGAAAAGTCAAATCCATTTTAAAGCTGCTTTGGTTTCCCAGAGGGAGCTTGGGTCGGTAATGTCAGGAGAGCTCTAGCTGTGTCCCTTGAAGTCTTGCAAAGGAAAGGATCCACTCAATACAGGGCAGCTTTTCAAAGGGTGCACAATTAGGAGCAGTGATGCAAAAAATTACAGACACAAAGACTTGCAGACATATGACTGAGACACGACAATTGTGTAAAGAGAGGTCCTGTCTGTCCAATTGTGCTCCCTGGTCCCCCCAATTACAAATGCAACCTGTTGGTCTGTCTTCAGTGGCTTAGCAAGAAGATTACTTTTGCAGTGGTTCTCTGCTAAATGTCTGCTTACTCATTAACATAGTTGACATTTCCTAACTCTGCTCAGATTTGCAGCCTGACATAATCCACATCCTATTTAGTTCATAGGCTAAAGTTCAAATGGAACAAACTTTTGATCCTATTTGTGTGACTGCATACAATTTCACTCTTTCCTTTATGGTCAGTATAATAGCTTTAAGCCCAGAAAGAAAACCCAAAACCTTAAAGCAGCAGAAAGATAATTTATGTTTGTTCTGTGACAAAACAGCTTTTTAACTCTGATTACAATTTCTTCTTCTTAATCCCTTCCACCTTTAGTTCTGCACAGTAGCAGTTCCTTAAGTCTGTATTTCTTTCATACTTGGCCTATTCTATAGATTTACATATGTATCCCATTAAAGCCACAAACAATTTTTCAGTGTAATTAATGAAAATAGACCAGATAACATGTATTGTTAGAACCGGCAATGTTTTTCATGTGAGATGATTAAATAACATGTCAAACTAAAGCCTGCTTTTAAAGAACGCCATTTATCATGGCCTGAATTTGTAAGGTATATATCAGTAAATGTTTAGTCTGAAGAAATGAATAGAACTTGAGAATTTTTTTGCTAAAATATTTGTTTGAAAACTGTAAATTTTCAGAGCAGTAATGAATCAGGTGAATGCTTGATTTCAGGGTCTCCTTGAGACAAGCTAAAATTACTTGTCTGAATAAAAACTGTGCTCAGCTGAGCTGCGCTGCAGAGACACCTCTTCCAGAATGGAAGGGCCTTGAGTGAAAGACCCTACTCTGCTTTCTTCTTCACTTGCCCAGGAAGCAAGTGCTGAGTCACTCGCCCTGCAACTTTCTGGGCCCTTCCACACCTTTTCCCTAGGCATCTTTCTGAATCTGATTAAAAAAGGCTTCGATCTTCCATAACCTTGAGGCTAGCCATGCTGTCTTTAGCTCTTTTTTGCCCAGGACACTTGCATTGTTGGATGTCCAGTTACCACAAGGCATGAGGTGGGTGAGAGCACACCATCAGTGTGCTCACCAAGTCCTCTGGTTGGGGCTTCCAAATGCCCTTTGGTGAGTGGCTCTTAGGAGACAGAAAGCTGAACACAAAAGATCAAGGGTCTAGTGACAGCAGGTTGTCAGCACTTACATCCCACACAGATTTAGAGCTAAGCAAATAACAGATTGAGAGCTGTTCATGAACTTGCCCATTTCATTTACAGATATTGCTAATTCTTTTGGGAAATAACTGTCCTGCAGGAAAATAACAAGCTTTTAATGAATGATTTTTAATTAAAAAAATAAATTATCCACATGGGATATAATTTTAATGTCATTTTTAACTTACTAAGTAGCTTTTATTCACTGGACCTCACAGGCTTTTGTTAACATCCATGAAAATTCAAAAAGTTGTGTTAGTCACTCAAGAGCTCCCATTGTATTCCCCATCTACACTAGAAACGAATACAGAATTACAGGGGAAGCATTAATAAAAAATTGACACTAAGGCCTGCAAGGACTTATGAAAAGCACATTTCCTCATATGCATCAAGAGCTAACAGTATAAAAAATTCCACACAACTCATACTTAATATACTGTGGTTTGATTTTTCAAAAAGAACAATGTATTTTACGCTATTTTACCTAAAAATGTGTCCATAAATAATAAACCACTTGAAAGCATTAGATCAGTGCAAATGAGCAGAAACAGTGGTGTCACAGGGGCTTATATTATGATACAGCACAGTTCCTCCCCTGTGTAGATAAAAACAGACAGGGAAGGAACCTGGTCCTCCCTTCCTCATCACAAGTAATTTGCATTGACACGAAAGAATTAAAACCAGTGAACGCCACACAGGGCATGAACTTAAACAGGCAACACAAGTGACCAAGAAGGGAGGTAATTCTGTGCCACATTTAGGAATTTATTCCCTTCAATTCTTTGTCAAAGGACTTCTCACTGTACTTTGAGAGCCATTAGTGGGGTAGAAAAAACAAACCAAAGGCTCAACTTGGACATTTTCCCTTTTCCTTTCCCTGCTCTTGCATTTCTGTGTTCCTGGGGTTTATCTGCTGAGGTTCCTGGCACTCTATGCACAACGATTTCACTCATTAGGCTTGCATTACTTTCGTATTGTCTGATCACTAAACTCAAAGCTAACCAGATGCTGAGGAATATCCAGTATGTCTGGAAAAGCCAACAGGGTGGTTAGAAAGTGAATATATAGACTATGCATTGCATGAATGAAAGGCAATTTAGAAGAACAACCTCATGTCTTCATAAGCAAAAGTGGCATGTTTTCCATGTAGTGGCATGCTTTTGAGCCTCTTTCTTGTCTCTCAATTATATGCTTGTCAAAGATAGAGCCAGAAGGTCACAACCACTTTACTCTCCTCACTATATAAATCAGCCAACCAAAACTACCACTTCCTAGTGCATTTGAATTATTTACAACTCCAAACCTAGTTGAGCTACACTTGTAGGCCTGAATCTGAAAGTTAAAAGAGAAAGAAATGGCATCACAAATCAATAGAAGTGGGCAACACCAGACAGGAATACAGGCACCATTAAATATTCAGAAATATTCCTGGCACGCCTTTGTAGGACCACACGTCATGGGGGATGTAAAGCATTTGGCTTTCTTTATGTTTTTTTTGAATTGTTCATTTCAAGCTGCGCTATCCTGGTATATTTTTTAATGGGCTGTTTGGATGTACAGCTGAGACACACGCAAACACATGCACATCTCCCAAACAAACAGACTGGATTTAACTTGTGTCAGACGAGATCTGCCTGACAGCTCAGCACCTAGTTCCTGCTGAAGCCTTGATGGAAGCCAAGGCAAACATCTCATCAGTTATGTCTATTCTGATCTATATGCTTGGAAAATGTCTTTGCCTAGCTCCCAAAAGCAAGGGCTGGAACCGGTTCTCCCTATTAGGGAGCGCTGAATCTGACAACCCCAGAGCAGGCAGCTGGCCACAGCTCCCTGCCCCCCAACTGTGCGTCTGGGTGCTCCCACTTCCAGAGACATTCCCCCTTTTCCCCCAGGCTATGTGCCCCACTTGCCAGCTGGTCTAGCTTGGTGCTGGCCAGGGCCACACACTGTCAGCACACCCTCATTGTGCCCCGTGCTGGCACCATGGGCACACAGGACACCCATGCCTGATCCACCTCTGGCATTCAGTCCCCATACACACACACACAAACCTCAGGGAGCTCCACGCCTCGGAAGTTGCTAGATGTGGAGTTTAGTCAGAAGATGAGACTCTTTACATAGGACCAGTTCCTTTTCTTCCCTTCCCCGTCTGTTTTCCCATATTTGTTCCTCTCCAAACCACTGTGATCTCTCCCTTCTCCTCCCTCCCCTAAACATCCCATAGTCCTGCACAGTCCCAAAATGCTCTTCCTTGCACCCCATAGCAAGCTCTGTATCCCTGGGCAGTGTCTCCAGCCTGTGGGGCGACTCAGAGAGCCTCCCAGATGAATCAGGCTGCCCTGGGCAGATTGGAGGCTCCTGTCTCTGACTGGGACATTGGGGTCCCCCCTGCCATCACACATTTGGGGCTGTGGGGATGAGCCTTTCATGGGCTGGTGGCCCCTGTGAGGCCTCAGGAGGAGCTGGGCAGGGGAGTATTGAGGTTCCTCCAGCTGCAGTGTTCTTTGAGGGGGTATGTGCAGCTTTTGTCATGTAACCCAACAGTCCCTATCCTCCCCTATCTAAGACTATGCTACATGACTGTTTTCTCAGAGGGACTTCCAGTTGGATTTCACATGGTTATTGTGGATATATGCCATAGGGAACTCTGGAGCAAAGACCTCTCATTGGAAGTTGGTTGTAATAAACTCTGTACTGACAAGGAACAGCACTGAAAATTAGCCAGAGAAGACATTCTTATGTACCTCTCGTTGTAATGAGTATTTAAAGTGGAATGGAAATGCTTCAGTGGAATGGAGTGTCAAATCCTGTGAAACTTTCTGTGACAGAACAGGTTGTAGTTAAGCAGCTATGCTTTCCTGAACCATAAAACAGAGTAGAAAGGCTATTCTCCAGTATAAGGAGCATTTCAGACACAATATTTCAGGTAAAAAATCGAGCAGGTCTATTCTTCTTTTCCTGGGAAAGCCCTTGCTCCTCCTTGGCTGTGACAGGACAATCTATACCCCCAAAAAAACCCCCAGCTGTGTAATGCAGCTACAAGGAGATATGTCAGCCCCCACAGCTGCCAACAAACCACTGTTGGGATGAGTGGATATTCCTGGGGCAGTATGGGCATGGGAGTCATAGAATCAGAATCATAGAAGGCTTTGGGTCAGAAGGGACCTTTAGAGGTTGTCTAGTCCAACCTCCCCCTGCCACATGTAGGTTGCTCAGAGCCCCATCAAACCTGACCTTGAAGGTCTCCAGGGACAGGGCCTCGACCACCTCTCTGGGCAACCTGTGCCAGTGCTTGACCACCCTCATTGTAAAAAACTTCTTCCTTACATTTAGTCTAAATCTACTCTCTTTTAGTTTAGATAACATTGCCCCTTGTCCTGTTGCAGCAGGCCTTGACAAAAAGATTACCCCCATCTTTCTTATAGGTTTCCTTTCAGTACTGAAAGGCTGCAAAAAGGTGTCCCTGGAGCCTTGTCTTTTCCAGGCCAAACAACCCCAACTCAGCCAGACTTGGCCAGAGTCCCCACCTGTCTTCTTGGGGCACAGACCAAATCTGAAACTATGAGGTGCAGCACGAAAAGGCACAGGGTTTGAAAGGATGGTGGACTTTCTGACCACATTGTGGGGGAGGGAAGCTCTTTGCATGATGTACCCAGGAGGTATCCACAGACCCTGCTTAGGCAGCATAAGCCCCAGGATGGGGCACGCAGCCCTGACCAGAAACCTCCAGGATGTGGAGAAGGAGATTGCACACAGTGCACAGGCTCAGCTTATCACAGAGTCATAGAATCGTCAGGGTTGGAAGGGACCTTAAAGATCATCTAGTTCCAACCCCTCTGCCATGGGCAGGGACATGTCCTACTAGATCAGACTGCTCAGAGCCCCATCCAACCTGGCCTTAAAAACTTCCAGGGATGGGGCTTCCACCACCTCTCTGGGAAACCTGTGCCAGTGTCTCACTACCCTCACGGTGAAGAACTTCTTCCTAACATCCAATCTGAATCGATCCATTTCCAGCTTTAATCAATTCCCCCTAGTCCTATCACCAGCCAACATCCTAAAAAGTCCCTCACCAGCTTTCTTGTGAGCCCCCTTAAGATACTGGAAGGCCACAATAAGGTCTCCTCAGAACCGCCTTTTCTCCAGACTGAACAACACCAACTCTCTCAGTCTGTCTTCATAGGAGAGGTGCTCCAGACCTAAGCATCCTCATGGCTCTTCTCTGGACACGCACCAGCACATCCATATCTTTCTTGTACTGAGGGCTCCAGAACTGGACGCAGTACTCCAGGTGGGGTCTCATGAGAGTTGAGTACAGGGGGAAGATCACCTCCCTCGACCTGCTGGCCATGCACCTCTTGATGCAGCCCAGGATACAATTGGCTTAGTGCTGGTCAAGGGTTGAACTCTATATTTTACATTTTCCTCATAGCAGAAAATTGTACAGATGATCAGGCTCATTTCTGGTGCTTTCATTATGACGGTTATGTTAGTTGTTGGGCCTGATTTCTGCTTGTTTTATCTCCCTCATTACGATTGCAGAGTTAGGTTCACTCTGTGTTTTCGATTGCTCTTTAGGGAGAATATTGAGAAACGTTCCCACTTTTTGGGCTGGCTTGATTTGAAACAAACCCTGAAACGCCGCTGTTTGGGAATGGCACCGTGTTTTCCTCTGTGCTCCTAACACAACTGCTCAGAGCTTGGACAAGGTCTGTTGGGTTTGGGGCATGCAGCTCCTCCTGGGCTTGTGCCTTTCACTGTGGTCACCCTGCTGATGTTTTGTCCATCTCACTGGTAACACTTTCTGAAATCAAGATAGACTTATTTATCCTCTTGCTTATTTAAATGCAGACAGAGTAATGCAGTGGCTATTTAAAGTAATGGCAGTCAGCAGAACAGATGCTTAGGACATGAGTGCTGGTCTGTCATTAAAAGACCTCCTATGGGAAACTGCAGCCTTCTGGGACTTTTTGGCTTATTAAGAAAGTTTTGAACTACTGTATCTTTCTCGCAGTGATAAAATAATACGAACTTGCTACTGATGCCAAATACTGTAGCCAACAACATGTCTTTCTTGTTCCCACTAATGTTTCTGGATCTTCAGACTTCTCTACTTTGGTTCTTGTAGGTAAGTGATTTTGAGTAGAAAGAATGAAATTTCTTATGTTGCTGTATATTGTGATCTTAAATTCTTGCAAGTACCTGCAGGTACTCTTCTACTTTCTTAATTATAATATATGAAATTTTCCACTCTGATTTCTTCTTGTATAACTTTATGGGTTTTTTTAGATAAGAGGTCATTCTGGGTGCTTAGATTGATAATTTCAAGGATACAGAACGAATTTGGATGCACATATTTCCTTGAAATGAGCAGCAACCATGCTTCTAACTTAATGGAGTGATTCTGAAAAATTGCAGACTTGCAGCTTATTTTAAAAGTTCCTTTTAATAAAGGAATTATTTCCTTTTAGTGAACAAATTATCTGTAACACGGAAAGCTGCATCATGTGAACTGCTTCCTAGTTACATCCATTCTCACCAGAAGCAGTGTGTGTTTCTATATTTCTTTGGTTAATAATGTGAATTAAGCTGCATTTGGCAAATTGAAAGATATGTTTTGCAAAAGTTTTCCAACATCTCACTTAGAATGTAATAAGCTGTGTGTTGTTTGCTAGCTTTGTGGCTCCTCTGAGTTTCTGATTGTATGGTATAAGAAAAATCGATATCTCATTTCTCACATCAGCCAGATGGATAGGCCAGGCAAGGGCTTCAGCCAAGGCTTTGTGCCATTCTGACAGGGAAAAAAGCATTTTTCCCCATTTCAAGCTCTACTGTTTACAAGCACCTATTGACAGCTTTGCAGTACTTTCTCCAGGTAAGATCTATCATGGCAGAGCTTTAAAGACTTGCTGGCTCTGCTGTATTTCTTACACCACCACACTTGCCAAGTACAGTTATAAATTCTTACTTTTGCATATGTTTGCTAAATGTTGAGATTAGACAAGGAATGAAACGGATGTTCTGAATTTGCAGTCAGCTTGACTTATGCTGATCCTCACAAAAAAAGGTGTCATGAGGTTTTGGCTTACAGAAACTTGGCAACTATACTTGCATGCCCTCTGATGGAATTAGTTTCCCTGTATGGCTGCATAGCACAGCTCTTTATGTCTGTTGCAGAACAAGTTGGTGGAGTGGCAACTGGCAGTAGAAAGAGTGTGTTGATCTGCTCTGTGGATGCCATGGAATACACAAAAATAACAGGTAACTTGTAATACCAGGGTTAGAGATAATATGAATATTGGTATTAGGAAATATCTTCAAAGTTAGAAGAGAACTGAAAAAGTTATATTTTGCAACACGCTTGCTAATAAAATTAAAAAAAATATTAGCGAAAGCATTGATTTTCTACTTGTATGCACAATATATCATAACCACATCCAGAAAAAGAGTATTAAAAGATAATTGAACCTTGTGATTGCCAAGTGAATCACTGATTGCATGGGAATGCCAAATAAGAATTATCCATTTATCTCTGGTTGGCCATCCCACTCACAGTGCTTATTATACATTATTTTTTCCATAGAAAAAGATACTGTTTGGCAAAAAGACTGAATTCATTTGTATGATTCATGCTTTCTTGTAAAACCTCTGTATTAACAGGGACTAAGTGTATGAAGAGTCCTCCATGGCAGTTTCTTCATAGATATGTCACTGCATATGAGATGGTTGTGAAGTTGGCTTCAAGAAATCTAGTGCTAGTATTTAGTGCATCTAAAGCACTATCGGTATGGCCTAATTCCCCTGTAATACAAGAAATTTAAAATTCAAATGCAGGTACTCCATTTTCCACATGTCACCATCAGGAGAGCTGGAGAGGCAGCTCAACTCACAAAGGGAATTTGTGTGCAAATGCAGGCCCTACGCAGAGCGGGGGAAAGCAGCAGAATACAAACGAGATATGTACAACAATTTAATATTAAATCCTCCTAAAGTAGAGACCAGTTCAAGTGCTGTGAGGAACCCATAAGCTCACCCTGGGTCTTCCCTCTGCTTTGGCATATCCAGTTCCATCCATCGAACATGGGGGAGCTTCTAGTAGCTTCTCACAGAAGCCACACCTATAGCCCCCTCACTACTAAAACCTTGCTAAGCAAACCAAATACAGTTCTCTACTGCAATTTTTGAAGCTTTTGTTCAAAGTACAACTTACTCTTCTTCTGGAAATGGAATTTAAAGATCATTTTGTCAGAGACGTCACAAAATGCAAAGAAACAACATTTGTACAACTCATTTTCAGCTGGTCTAGCTTCAAGACAGAAATTGGACTTAAGGAAGGAGCACAGAACATAAAAGCAATGTTTCCTTCTTTTTCAGAAAATTGCATGCTCAGATTGCACTTAGAATTCTCAGGGGATGTACAGATTGAGATCAAATATTGGTTTTGTGTAATGGCAGCATGGAAATCATAGCTATAAGCTATTTTTGTAAAACATAAATCAGTGCCTAAGCAACAAACTATAGGAGTCTAAAATTTAATTCACATATTATCACTAATTATAATTTTTAGTTGATGATGTATCATCACTCATGCAAGTACCTATAAATTATTTTTTCCACCCATAATCACACAACTCGTGCACAAGGTTATTACTGTTGAAAACTACCAAGCGTAAATAGGAAAAAGGGTATTTTTGTTATTGGTAATTCTGTGCGCAGTTGAGAAACTGTTCCTTCTCACCACAGTGCAGGGAACTGAACAGTTCTTCTCTGAAAGAATTTATTTTTTAACAAGGTTAGGCAAGCAGAGGCTCAGAGAATGAGATGCAGCAGCCAAAAATTGAGACTGAGTGACAGTTTGCAGTCAGCATGTTAATCCAATGCTGTTTTTCCTTTAAAAAGAAACACCTGATAACATGGTAAGCAGGGATGAGGTACAGAGGCTGTGAGAGAGAATCTCGACAGTCTTGGAACAAGTGACTAATTAGTATGGAGGAAGGAAGGCTTAAAGTTCAATGTGCTGCTGTGACTTGTTTCCTAAACTGTTGGCTGTCTTGATCAGTTAATTTTCAGCATTTCTCAGCATGTGCCCTCATCCTCAACCTGCAGCTGAGAACATTGCGTTTGGAATTGGGTTCCACAGAGCAGGTGTTAGTGCTTTCACTCTGGGCTCACGACTCATCAGTGGCTCACAGATGTCTGCTGGCATCAGTGACAGACATGATACTTGCTGCAGCCTTCGCTCTAGCTGTCTTCATCACTGCTTCCCTGGCTGAAGACATCTTACTGATCTCCCATGCTGCACCCTTTTTCTTCCTTTGCCACATCTATGTGGGTCAGAGCACAGCACACCCATTTGGTCCAAGTGCCCAACAGCATTTGGGGTATATCTCACATCAGCCTTCCAGTGTTTTGGTTGTTTTGTGGGTTTTTGGAAGGAATATGTCTTCCCCTTAATGTTATGATGAAGTTGCAGCAGCTCCAGCTAGCTGGAATTGCTTCAGTATGACAAAGAGGAGCTCAGGAGACAAAGTAGGTTGATCCTCATCTCAATCTCTTGCCTTGAGTCATGTTCACCAAAGCCTCCTACAGTAAAGGAATGGTGAAATCTTACCAATCATCCTGCATTGGTGAATAAGACCCTGATGGCTTCAGCCAGGTCTGCAGGATCTCATTGTCCAGAAGGGTGGTGTGGTGACTGCCCACCTGCCCCACTGTCCTCAGATCTCACTGGTGCTTGCTCTAGTCTTCTGGTCACTGCTTATGCTGGCAACATCAGCCACATTTGATGCCCATCGTTAGCAGTCTGCTGTGGAGGAGTTTGCACAGGTCCCTCTTGGCAGCATGCACAGATAACTGTGACTAAAGGGGTAGAGAAGTGAATGTGCACAGCAGGTGTGAGCACAATACACAAACCTGTGCATTCTGGAAAGGTGTTTGCCCAAAACACCAGAAGGAAAGTGAGAATGGTGAAGGTTACTTGACATTGACGTTGGTGAGATGCAGCACTGTGGGTTTTGGGTACGTATATTCTCACTGGTGGATGGATTAGAGGGCAGAGTGCATATGGAGTACCCACATCTCCCCAAGGTGATGTGCCTGAGTTGGGGAACCAGCACCCCAAAGGAGAGATGTGCATCTATCTGTGCCTATGTGTGCATATGCATGCATAGAATTTTGGGGATTAGTCATGGAAGGGCTCTTAGGAATTTCTAGGTGTTTAATAATGTTTGCTAAGTAACTTGAATTGTGGTTTATCTGCCATGCTGCCAATACTAATCTTACACGTGTAGTTGAATGCTTGCCAGTTAGTTGTGTGTTGCTAATAATCAGATAAATGTCTCCTATCCCCTCTCATAACTTGTAGAGCTGAGATCTCTCCCTGTCAGGCATGGAATTCCTGCACCTATTCTTCTTGCAATGACCTCACAAACCATGGCGTCGTGGGGTGATCTTGGAGAAGATGATCTCGCAGTCCAACCTTCAGACCCCAGCAGCACCCAGCTCCTTCTCTTTCCTCATGTCGACAGTCGAAGCAATTAACCTGGTGCTGCCTCAGGTTGAGGTGTATTTGGCTGGCTCCAGCATAGACGGCCAACTGGTTCTGAACCTCAGGAGTACCCTGGTGGACCCTGTTGTGAAGGTGGAGCTCTTGGGAAGAGGCTTCTTGAGTTGGTTTGAGAAGGATAATCCTGAACTGGACTGCCACAAGGCTATGGTTTGCGCCAATGAGGCTGTCTACATCTCCAAAGCTATGAATTTCCACATAAAAGGTAAAATACTAGAACAAGGTGTTGGTTAACTGAACAGTTTTAGCGTTAGGCTAAGGAAAGTGGGGTCAGACTTCTTCCAGTGGGGAGGAAGTCTTCCTTTTGCCAATGACTATGTACTCTGCTTCTATCCCATGGCATACTTCTTTTCACTGCATCCTAGAGCAACTGAGGCTTTGCAGTAACCAGCAGTGCTCTACAGAAAGGACTGTTTGAGAATGTGAGCAGTCCCCAAGAGCTAGTGACTGTATCTGTGAAGTGAACATTAGTTGCACAGAAATCTAACATAAACTGCATAACAGCAGATAGGAAACAAACACATCACTGAAGTGCCTCTGAAATGTTTGGCTTCAGTATTCTTTTTGACTTGAGTGTCAGCCAGTATCCACTGAGGTATACAGATTTTGTTGTGTTTGTGGCTATAATAAGGACATTATTAGAACTACTGCTGTATGTTTACTGAGAGACAAGAAAACTGTGAGACATACACTGAAAACACCTGTAGAAGTGTGATTATTTCACTGAATCATAGAATCAATCACAGAATTTTTGAGGTTGGAGGGGAAATCTGGAGGTCATCTAGTCTAACCCCTGGCTCAAACAGGGCCACCTAAGAGCCAGTTGTTCATGATGGTTTTTCAGTTTCTTAAAGGAAGGAGACTCCACAACCTCCCTGGGCGACCTGTTCCACAACGAAAAAGTGTTTCCTGATGCTCAGAGGGCACCTTCTGTGTTCAAGTTTGTGCCTGTTGTCTCTTGTCACTGAAAAGAGCTTAGCTCTATCTTCTTTGCAACTTCTCTGCATATTATAAACCCCAGCAGGCACACACATAAATGCAGAGCTAACTAATAAAATGTACAGTTTTATTGAAAAGAGTAAAGTTGGTGAGATGCCATGACCACCTAAATGAGTGAATTATTCCAGGGGATGCTTAAAGCAAGTGGAAGCCTTCTAGGAGGTGCACTCCATTTTCTCAAGTCCTCTTTTGAAGGGTCTGTTGGGACCCCTGAAAATTTCATCTACAGATTGCAGGTGGTCACTGCCCTAAATTAGCTTAGTACTGAAGTTAGACTGTGTCAGCATATGGGAATTGTGCTTTTAAGCTACAACCTGCAGCGGTCAGGTTTCATTTGCTCTCAGATTTGAAGGCTTTACCTTACCCAAAGGTCATTTTCCCTTTACACATACATTAGAGTCTTAGCCTTGATGTACCACCTTTACATATACATTAGAGTCTTAGCCTTGATGTACCACAGCAAGCTGACACTTCCTCTAGACTACCAGATGTTACAGGCCTGACAGAAAAGAGGGAGAAAGGCCGAGTGTTAGAAAAAAATTATTTTTGCCATTACAAAAACAAGTACCTGTAAAGCACCTCAGTTCTGGATCTTTTCAGCTAAAGTGGAAACTGGGGTTGCTTAAAGACACGCTTGAATCCATGTTCTGCACCTACACATATATCTTTGTTTTCAAAAGAGTTGAGCACCCACATTCATCAAGTCTTACCAATGCAATACAGTTTAACAATACATTTTACTACCATAACAGTCCTTTTCCTCCTTTTCCTGTGTTGATTACATCTCTGTAGAAGTGCTCTAACAAATGCAAGAAAGCCATTTTAAAACATGAAAGAAGATATGGACCTGACCTGACCCTCTGTGCCCCTCATTGCTGTTGGCATACAAGGAATGTATGTTTGAACAGATTGCTGCCTGTGTCAGCTTCTGACACTCAGCTGCTAACATGCTCTTGATAGCATGTTGCTATCTGGTGTTTGATCTTACCACATGCCCTACTTGGGTCACATCTGATGTCTCTGCAAGTAGTGTATATAGGTGGATCCAGGTGCCTGCTGACATATTTCTTTTTAACCCTGGTAAGCCCTGCCACTGCAGAAGAAACTCAGTATCATCTCTCTGTGAGATAAAGGAACGGACTCCTGGCAGTCATCAAATACGACTAGTAACAGCTCTAAGATAAGTAGATCCAGAAAAGAAAAAGTTGAGTTTCAGCACTACCAGAGATAGCCATCCTCATCACCAGCAGAAACCCCTCAGTCAGAGCAAACAGGAGGCAAGATATTACAACATTATTTGCAATATGAAACTCTTCAAGCAGTGCTGTGCACTGTCACTCACACCCTAGACGATCCCTTGTGTCCTTCATAGCAAGGTCCACCCCTCAAGTCACTGCTACCAGCAATCTCTTTGCACTTTTTCCACAGCTGCCACCCTCATCCCCCCTGATGGAAAACACAAGAGGGAACAATTTTTGAGTTAGGAAACACAATAAATTATCAGCAATTGGCCTAAGTTTTCCCATGTGACTTAAAATTCTGAGGTTCTGCTGAAAACCTCAGATGCCTGCATGGAACTAACTCTTGGGAGAACACTCCTGCAGCTGCTGGGGAAACTCTCTACAGCAGAATGAATTCTGTTGCACTGTTTCAGGGGAATAAGTTTTTCGGAGCCCGTGTAGCGGACAGGTTCTCCTGTGCAAAACTCACATCCAGCAGCCATGGGTAGCCAGGGAAAGCGAGGGCACCTTTGCTTCCAGGGCAAATTCAGGGACCACAGTTAAAGCCACCATCCTTCTGAGATTGGGGGGCTGTGTGGAAAGTTAACAAGCAGACAGAGTTTAAAGAATTCTCTTTAGAATTGGTGCAGAATAAATGAGACAAAGTGAGATTAAAGCTGTAGACAGAAAGAAATAAATATCTGTAAGGCTATTTGCACCTGCTTCAGTCCTGCACACAGTCAGGCTCCTGGGCCGTACCTGCAGTAGGGACTGAGAAATGGGAACTCTTTCCGTAAATCCTCATACCGTGCTGGGGCTGCAAAAGAGACCACTTACACCAGTGGCTCCAACTGCAGATCATTTCAGGAGGGGAACACTGATTTCTTTCAAGACTAAATTTCAAACCTGTTCACAGTTCAGAGTCTTTCCTTCTGCAAAAACAAGAACATTGCCAAAATAGCTTCAAGATAAGGTCATGTGAGATAAATCCCTAGGAATATCGGTTTTCTACAAACTGTCAGAATAGAGAACATGACTTTCTTATATTGCAGTTATCTAAGAGGATGATGAATTTTAGTTTCCACCCTTTCAGATAGTTTTAGGTATCTTTCTTCCTCAGCGTTACAACTCTGATTGAAAATGCTGTTATGCCATCTGGTAAATCTCCCATGCTGTGAGGAAACAATATCCAGGCTCTTCTGCCAACAGGAATATCCAGTTTAGACTATTAAAACTCAAGTCATTGTTGAATTAATCTGCAAAAGGATGCAGTCAGCAGGACAAAATTCTAGCAGTCTTGCCTAATATTGTTGCTCAAAGTGAAGTTTTGGCATAAACTGAGAGGAGAAAGGAAATCTTAATTCTCGATGATTAAGCTGCCAGCAGATAAACGTGCTTAAAAGAAATAGGTCTCGGATGAAGAAAAGAGTCAAGAGCTGGTCTTATTTTCTGAAGGGGCCAATCTCATCCTTGCATAGGTGGGACAGTTTTTTGTTACAGTCAGTGGGACCTCACTCACACAAACGTGAATTTGATTAAGACAAAGTGGTACAGAAGCAAATACATTAGAAGGAGTGGGTCATAATTTTCCTGTCTTGCAGTTGTGCAGAGAAAGTGTCAAATATTATTTTTATTGTGATTGGGGTCTTTGCATAAGTGAAACAAAAGCTACAGATCATATACACAGGTGTTGCAGACTGATAAAAAAGGAGAGTTATTTCACTGCTTTACTCCATAAAAAGCCTATTAGTGCTTATTCACAAACTTAGAAATCTGTGGCACTCCATTTTTTTAAGTGATAATCTTAAACATTTTTCAAGGAGCTGTAGGTTTGCTGACTTTGTTTTAAATGAGACAGATTAGCAATTCTCAAGTCTGCCAGCGGGTAGAGATCCATACATTCAGCAGCTGACCAGAGGAGGTGTTGCACAGTCCACCCCATACCATATCTTTATGGCTCTTTGGCTGCAATACCAGATGGTGAGAACACCTTGAATTCTGGAAGAAACTTCAAGGTTTCTATAAGGTACAAACATCCTAAATGTTTAAAAGGCTTCTGATAGCAGCTTGTTGTTTGGCTTTCAGATGGCACTCTGAATTCTGGGATCCACACTTTCGACTTCCACTTCAGCTTTCCTTCAAGCATTCCCTCCACATTCACCAGCAAAATTGGCTGCATCACCTACTGTGTTCTAGGGATTTGCTGCAGCGGCCAAACTGTCTTAGCTAAAGAGGAAATATATTTACCGTTGCAAGGAATTTCTGGTGACCAAAGAAGGCACATGAAATACAAGGTAAGGGGAACAAGCTAAGCTGGAGACACACAGACCTACCCTATTCTCATCTAGAGCTGTAATTTCTTGCTACTGGGTGTCCACGAACTTTCAGCTGTGAGCTTCCTCCTTTTAGCATCAAAATGAAACTTCAATATCTTCTGCCAATTTTGTCCTAGGGCTTGCATGAAGGTGTTTCTTCTTCAGCATACAGGGGACATTGCAAGACTTCAGGAGTGACATATATGGAGGAAAGCAGGAAAATGGAGGTTATTCTCTTGCTTTGAAGTTTAGGCCTTGGCCAAGCATCACCACAGGAGGTGCTTTTTTACCAAACTCTGCCTAGACCAGGACAGTCAGTCAAATGTCATCAAGAGAGCTAGTACATGATGATTCTAACAATTTTGTGGACTCCCTCTAAATTTGGGTATGGATAGCTAAATATGACAATGTTTACATGTGCTCAGGAGGACTGTGAGAATCATAGAATAGTAGAATCAATCATAGAATCATAGAATCATAGAATCATAGAACGTGTTGGGTTGGAAGGGACCTTTAAAGGTCATCTAGTCCAACCCCCCTGCAGTGAGCAGGGACATCTCCCACTCCCCCTCCAGTCCCTCTCCAACTTTTCTGTATGTTGCCCTCAAGCACTAGAAGGGCACTGTAAGGTCTCCCTGGAGCCCTCTCTTCTCCAGGCTGCACAGCCACAACTCTCTCAGCCTGTCCTCATAGGAAATGTGCTCCAGCTCTTCGATCGTTTTTGTGGTCCTCCTCTGGACCTGCTCCAACAAGTCCATGTCCTTCTTGTGTTGGGGGCTCCAGAGCTGGACACAGTATCACAGGTGAGGTCTCACGAGAGCAGGGGGTAGAGGGACAGAATCACCTCTCTCAATCTGCTGGTCATGCTTCTTTTGATGCAGCCCAGGATGTGATTGGCCATCTGGATTGCGAGCGTACATTGATGGCTCATTTACAGCTTTTTGTCCACCAGTATCCTCAAGTCCTTTTCCAGCACTTGGCCTTGTTGAACCTCATGAGGTTCACATGGGCCCATTTCTCCAGCTTGTCCAGATGCCTCTGGTTAACATCCTGTCCCCCTGGCATATAGACTGCACCACTCAGCTTGGTGTCGTCTGCAAACATGCTGAGGGTGCACTCAGTCCCACTGCCTATATTATTGATGAAGATATTAAGCAGCAATAGTCCCAGTACAGACCCCTGAGGGAAAATACTTGACATCCATCTCCATCTGGACCTCAAGCTGTTGACCACTACCCTCTGGATATGGCCATCCAACCAACTCCATGTCCACCAAACAGTCCGCCCACCAAATCTGTATCTCTCCAACTTGGAGAGAGGGATGTTATGAGAGACTGTGTCAAAGGCCTTGCAGAAGCCAAGACAGATGACATCCATTGTTTTTCCTTTGTCCACTGATGTAGTCACTCCATTGTAGAAAGCCACTAAGTTGGTCAGGCAGGACTTGCCCTTGGTAAACGGCATCTCCCCAGAAGTGTTCCAAAAAATATGTAGATGTAGCACTTCAAGATATAGTTTAATAGTCATGGTATTATTGGTTTGGTGGATGGACATGATGATCTTAGATGTCTTTTCCAGCCTTAGTGATTCTGTGGTATAAAGCCATGTTACTATGTTGAATTACTTCCCTGTCCTCCATGTGCCTTAGCAGAGCTTCTAGGAGGATCTGTCCCATGATCTTCTCAGGCACAGAGGTGAGTCTGACAGGCCGGTAGTTCCCGGGGTCCTCCTTTCTATACTTTTAAAAATGAGTGTAATGTTTCCTTTCTTCTGGTCACTACAGACTTCACAGAATCACAGAATATTAGGGTTTGGAAGGGACCTCTGGACGTCATCTAGTCCAACCCCCCTGCCAGAGCAGGTCCACCTAAAGTAGGTTGCACAGGGTGACATCCAGGTGGGTTTTGAATGTCTCCAGAGACAGAGACTCCACCACTTCTCTGGACAGTCTGTTCCAGTGCTCTGCCACTCTCAAAGTAAAAAAGTTCCTCCTCATGTTTAGATGGAATTTCCTATGTTCAAGTTTGCTCCCATTACCTCTTGTCGTGTCACTGAGCACCGCTGAAAAAAGACTGGCTTCATCCTCCTGACACACACACTTCATATATTTATAAGCTTTGATAAGGTCGCCCCTCAGTCTCTCCTCCAAACTAAAAAGCTTCAAGTCCCTTAGCCTTTCTTCCTAAGAGAGGTGTTCTAGTCCTCTAATCATCTTTGTAGCCCTTTGCAGCACTCTTTCCAGCAGTTCCCTGTCCTCCTTGAACTGGGGAGCCCAGAATTGGACACAGTACTCCAGATGTGGCCTCACCAGGGCAGAGTAGAGGGGAAGGATGACCTCCATCGACCTACTGGCCACACTCTTCTTCATATGCCCCAGGATGCCATTGATCTTGTTGGCCACAAGGGCAGATTGTCGGCTCAAGGTCATTCTGTTGCCCCCCAGGACTCCCAGGTCTTTTTCCACAGAGATGCTTTCCAGCAGCTTGCCCCCCAACCTGTACTGATACGTGGGGTTATTTCTCGCCAAGTGCAGGACCCTACACTTGTCCTTGTTGAATTTCATAAGGTTACTCTTTGCCCAACTCTCCAGCCTGTCCAGGTCATGCTGCATGGCATCTGGCTGACATACCTGTGGAAGCCCTTCTTGTATTCCTTGTATCCCTTGCCAAATTCAGCTCCAACTGCATCTTGGCCTTCCTGACCTCATCCCTACACAACCAGACAGTGTCCCTATACTCTTCCCAAGGTACTTGTCCCTGCTTCAACTGCCTGTGCAGTTCCTTCTTGCCTTTAGTTTGTCCATCAGGTCTTGACTCAGCCATGCTTGATTTCTTACACCTGAGGATTGAGAGTCTTGTATCTTATGGAAAGTGTCCTTAAAGATCTGCCAGCTCTGTTCTGCTTCCTTGTCCCAGAGTACGGTTTCCCAGGAATCCTATTGACTAGCTCCTTGAAGATCTGGAAGTTTGCTTCCCTAAAATTCCAGGTCCTGACTGTGATCCTTGTCTGACTCGTCTCCCTTAGGACTCTCAGTGCAGCAAGGAAGGCTGTCTTCTGGCTTAATGGTGGAGCTTGTGGGGAGGGTTGAGCAGCCTCAGCCATTGAATTAGGAGTTTGTGCATGTGATGTTTGGGAATCACCCTGCATTCAGCAGCAAGAACTCACCATGTTTTGCCTTTCTGCTCACTCTTTTCGTGCAGGCCTCACTAGTGGTGGAAGCTAGGAAAGATGTAGTTTACTCCTGCTGCTTCAGTCATGGATTTGTTGCTCTTCGGATTTCTCTGGAGAAAAGAGTATTTTGCCCTGGAGAAGCCGTTGTCTTCCAGACAGACATTGTCAACAGGACATGCAAACATGTTAGAAAGGTCTTTTTTGCCATACACTGCATTGTCCTGTATAGTGGCTTCAGCAACAGGGGATATCAACACTTCTTGGAAGAACGAAGTGAAGTGACGAGATTGGAGTTCCTGACAAACACAGCTCCCTTTGAGGGCATGACAGTTGCCAATGCACTGGTTCTGCCAGAAACCATGCCTATCACCAGCACTCTAACAGAAAATAAAATCATGGGATTCAAGTATGAGCTGGTAGGCACCTCTAACCTTCCTTGGACCACATCCAGCATCATGGTCAGGGTGCCAATCATCATAGCAGTCACATCGGAACATCTCTCTGTGAAGCAGAATACTATGACTCTGCAAAAAAATGAAGATGTCATGTCAAAGGAGGTGAGCCTTGACAGAGACATTTCTGAGACTGACCCAGGAAAAATTGCCAAGAAATCCACAGAATAATTTTTTTTTCTGCAAAACCCATGCACACTAGTTGCGTGCTTCCACAAGGGGAGCCTGCTTTTGCAGAAATACACTTCCAAATATGATTCCAAAAACAATAGGGGTAAAACTGGCCAAAGCCCAAGGTCAGGAAGACACATAAGGGCAACTCATAATGCCATTAAACCAACACCTTCAGTAAGCTGGGTGTTGCTTGCTCCAGCCTGGAGAAAAGGAGGCTGAGGGAAAACTTTGTCACTTTCTACAACTACCTAAAAGGAGGTTGTAGCGAGGTGTCAGTTGGTCTCTTCTCCCAAGTTACAATCAATAGGACAAGAGGAAATGGCCTCATGTTGCACCAGGGGAGGTTTAGATTGGATAGTAGGAAAAATCTCTTTACTAAAAGGGCCATCAAGCACTGGAACAGGCTGCTCAGGGAAGTGAGGTATTTAAAAGACATGCAGATGAGGTGCTTAGGGTGGACTTGGCAGTGCTAGGTTAATGGTTGAACTTGATGATCTCAAAGTTCTTTTCCAACCTAAACAATTCTGTGATTCTATGATTTCCCATATGCTTTCAGCAGCAAATTGCCAGGCAGCCCCAGCCAAGGGTTTTGCTTGTCCATGGCTATCTCCGTAGCTGCCCAAGTGTGTGGCAAATGCTGTGTAGTATGACATACTGAGACAGTACAGCTCTTCTCCCAGCAGCTGCCTTTCACCATTCCCTGTGCATGCACAGATTGACCCTAATTAGAAAAACACCCCAGCCTGGCTGTGCACAGGCTGGGATGTAGCAGAGTCACATTCTGCTGCTCGCACATGCTCACATCAGGCTGTTTCCCCTCATTTTTCCCCTAAAACTAGTATTGATCACACTGACACTGACAGGACTCTTGTACATCTCAGACAAAATTGGGTATTAGGACACTACACGCAGAATCCCGTTACTAATAGATTGTTGGTTTATAGGCCTCCCTGTTTCATGGTTCCAGTAAAAATTAATGTACTCACAGTGTACATGACAGGAACATGTTACAATAATAATTTTCACTGTTTGTCTTTTGAACTTCCAGCATTGTTTCTGAGTGGCACTTGATACAGTTGAAGGAAAAATACAGCTTGGTATAACTTCTGAAGTTGACATCACATAAATGCTGTCAGTCCTTGCATTTACTACTAAGGAATTTAATTACTTCCTTTTTGCAAAATATCATCTGCAAAGAAACAATAGGATGTCAACATTTGGGGCGATAAAAGAGCAGCCTTGTAACTTCTTTCCATGTTACTTGCTGTGATTTGAAGCACTGTTGAAGTCTGTTTTCCAGAATCACAATATCTGAACCCAGACTGAGATCAGCAAATGCCAGAAGGCCATTGAGGAAGAAGTGAGGTATTTCCACTTCTCATTATGGTCACCCTGCAGCCATTTTCACAGCAGGAGATAAGGGGTGTCTGACACTAGCAAAACTGCCTTCTGATTTCAAAAACTTCATTTCTCCAGATGGAATACATGCCAGCGTGAAATATGCCTAATCCTGTTCCTGTGATGTTTCATGCCGTGCCCGTGTGTGTGTGTGCAAATCTCACGAAGCAAATATAACATTTGACAGCAACAAACTAGAACAACCGAAGTCCTGGTAAAATAGACAAGCAGTGGGATATCTGACTTCAGGGAACTTGGGCTAGTGATTTCGTGTCTTAGCATTTTAATTTTCCTTTCTACTTTTGCATGTCTTTTGTATTACAAATTCTTCAGTTCCTTTCCAATCTTTATAGTCTTATTTGTCTAAGGCACTCACATGCTACTGCGGTATAAATAGTAACAAGAGCAGTACGATGAACGAGTAGTTTAAGTACATTTTTTTCAGCAGAACACAGAGGATGGAGCAGAGAGGTCTCTAGGAAAGGTCTTGTCAACTCCTTGGTTAACTTCTCCAAAGAAATGTTGGATAATTTAGTGACGTAAAGTTGGAGCCACCAAAGCACCAGGAGGGACACTTGGCCTCTCTGTGTTTATTCCTTCACGTGCCTTTTGCAAGGCACTGAAACACACCTAAGGGCACTAGATGCCTTTGAAGCCTAGTCAGACAACTATTACACTGTGCCTTTGCACACTCTTTAGAGCAACAGGGCTAACTGTTGAGGTGCAGTGACCTAAATTAGCCATGCAGCTCACACGGACCTGAGTAGCCCTGCGGAAAAGGACATGGAGTACTGGTGGATAAAAGCTGAACATGAGCTACCAATGTGCTCTTGCAATCGAGAAGGCCGATCGGATCCTGGGCTGTGGAAAAAGAAGTGTGACCACTGGGTCAGGGAGGTGATTCCACCCCTCTACTCTGCTCTGGTGAGACCTCACCTGGAGTGCTGTGTTCAGCTGTGAAGCCCTCAACACAAGAAGGACGTGGACCTGTTGGAGCAGATTCAGAGGTTGCCCAGCCTGGAGAAGAGAAGTCTCCGAGGAGATCTTATAGTGGCCTTCCAGTACCTGAAGGGGACTACAGGAGAGCTGGGGAGGGACTGTTTACAAAGGTGTGTAGCGATAGGATGAAGTGCAATGGTTTCACAACTAGAGCAGGGTAGAATTAGGTTAGATATCAGGAAATTCTTCACTATGAGGATGGTGAAACACTGGAACAGGTTGCCCAGAGAGATGGTGGAGGCTCCATCTCCGGGGCTCTGAGCAACCTGATCTAGTTAAAGATGTCCCTCCTCACTGCAGAGGAGTTGGACTAGATGACCTTTAAAGGTCACTTCAGGCCCAACACATTCTATGATTCTTTTAACTTTGGATGGTCCTGCATGACTTTCAAGAGCCTGTTAGCACAGATTGGTTGCTAAGGACCCGTCACTGTGCTCTCTTATGTGGTACAGTTATCACCTGGGCTTGAAACATGAACGAAAAGAAACCACACATCTGGGTGCAACAACACACATTTCCATGGAGGTTTCATTAAATACTACACACTAAGCCTACCTGTAGATGATAGGTTCAAAAATAATTACATTGGCCTTCATAGGCAGACATGCGGTGAAAATGGAGCAGGAGGTTACTGTCGACTCCTGCTGCATCCGCTCTAGTTGCTTTTATATAAATAACAAAGTCTTTAGACCCTGGAATCAATATTATTTTCTCTTTTTTTTTCCCCTTTTTGAATGAACAATGCCTGAAGTGTCTTTAGGACCCCATAGGAAAGAGTTTGATCTCTGCCTCCTTTGGGATTATTTCTGAGTAGCAGCTTTGCTGTGGAGCAGGAGCTTGTGATGGAAAGGGTGGGAAAAGTGTAAAGAGATGGCACACATGAAGGGAAAATGGCTATATTGTCTGCTCACAATTTAATTTTAACCTTGCAAAAGTTTTGGAAAATATTCTATTTTTATATATTCTCATGAAGCAAAAATAGAGGTGTTTTTTTTTTTCTTTCCAGTAACCATAGAAACATAGAAACAATGATTGCTGGAAATTATCTGTACTTGCAGGATCAGGTTTGTGTTATCACAAGATGACACAGAAGTTAAGCCACACGTGCACCTTCAGCAATGTTACCTGGCAAGGCTGCCACAGCTGACAGGGAACAAACCTCACAAAGGTCCTCCAACATATGCAGCAGCTGGAGCCACTGCAGTTCTAGAATATTTTAACTTTAGCGGCTGTTGGCTCAAGCCATACCTGCTTTCAGCAAATGATTTTAAAAACAATTAAATACTGAAATTGTGACCATGTCTGAGTATGTGTTTCATAGTCTGAAAGATTTAGTAGCCAATAGCATATCAACTCCTTTTATGTCCCCTTAAATCTCTCAAAGGAAAGGTCAGCAAGGCATGCAGTGTCTCAGAAGCAGTCACCATCGATATTTATCTCTATTTAAAGGAAGGGAGAGTCCTTCAATACATTTTAAAAGCTGTTGTTGGATAAGATAGTCTCTTATTACCTAGTTCCTTTGCCTTTGTCTTTCTATCTTTTGAAATTACACAGGCTCTTCAGATAAGCTACTGCTTTAAGACACAAGTGTGGATTAAATGGTATTGATTTGTTTGATTTTTGTACATTCATTCTCTCCTTTACTGCTTAAACCTCCTGCTTTTCCACAAAGTTGTCAGTCTCCCTTTCACATTTCTTTAAGTAATCTGCCACCTTTCCAGATAAGAACTTGAATGGGGCCAGCTGTCTTCTGATTGCCTCTGCTAGACTTGCTGGTGGGGAAGGGCTCCTTAGTTGCACTAGGTAAACATTAATTTAAACAAAACAGACCCCTGACCAGCCCAACCTCCATCCACATTATATGCAAGCATTGGTTTCTAATCTCTTCTTCCTTTTGGAGACCAGTTCTAATACTCTTGTGCGTGCAGACGTACACGAGGCCAGTAATGGAAAGTCAATATGAAGAGAAATCTGAGAAGAACTCTTTTTTTTCAGTTAATCAAAATGATTTTTTTCAGTTAATAAAGATCACAGTATAGTTGTATAGCTTAACGACTCGGGCAATGTTTAACTTCAGCTATTCAATCTGTTTCCAACTGACCACTCCAAACAGGTTTTCCAAAAATATAATAATCCATTCTATTAACGAGTGTTACTGGTTCTTCTAGATAATACATAATAAAGAGTGACTCTTTCATGAGCAATTTTAAACATTCACTGAGGCTAATTGATTATATGAGCCAAGAATTGCAAACGGAAGGAATAATTGACTTCTTGAATATGCAAATACAGTACCAGGCAACAAAGAGATACCAGTTAGATCAGTATGAAATATGATTACAATTACCTTCAGCATCACAAAGAAACTGTCTTGACTTTCTTCAATGCTTGCATGCCATTTTCTGCTTTCAGTTATGTCTGTGTAGCATCTTGTGAGAGCTGGTGTGGATTCGCTCCCACAGGGCAGAGTGTACCTGAGCAGAGCCATGCTCACATCTCAATAGCTTTGGCTTCACACTATGCCATTTGTCACAATTTGCACACAGTTTGATCATTCCCATGTATTACTACTGGGAATTTCCTTTGGAGATTTCTAACAGTAGCAACATTTACACAGCAACACTGAGAAGGTTTTGGAACAAGTTGCTCAGGGAGGTTGTGCACTCTCCATCCTTGGATACTTTCAAGACGTGCAGATAAAACCCTGAGCAAACTGGTTTGAGCTCAGAGCTGACTTGGATTTGTGCAAGAGCTTGGCTAAAACCCCCTTCCAACCTGAGTTATGCTATGAACCTATGAAAGTGAAAGGGAGGTAAGCAGAGATGAAAGGAAGAGCCCGAATGGAAACTGCAGAGAATGGTCTTGAGGATGCTGAGAATCAAAGAGATTTAAATAGTGGGAACAGGGAGGAAAGGATCCCATGGGAAAAAAAAAGAAACAATGAAAAAAATTAGTTGGTAGCTGAGGAAATGTTCCTATCCCAAACTACCTCTCTGAAAGATGGCACAAAGGAAAGAGAAATAAGTCAGTACTGACTTTT
This sequence comes from Trogon surrucura, assembly GCA_020746105.1. Lineage (NCBI taxonomy): Eukaryota > Metazoa > Chordata > Aves > Trogoniformes > Trogonidae > Trogon > Trogon surrucura. Next base: position 188,061,049 of record CM036617.1, read on the forward strand.
TAGAAACAAATATCACATTTCACTATTGACTGCTGTAACTCATTTCTGCTTGTCTTTCTCATTTCCCTGGCAATAGGTAGGAATTACACCATGACCGACTACACCAACAGTAAGCATTTGACACAGTCTCCCACAGCATCCTTGCTGCTAAACTGAGGAAGTGTGGTCTAGACTCTCGGGTATTGAGGTGGACTGTGAACTGGCTAAGGGGAAGAAGCCAAAGAGTTGTGGTCAATGGGGCGGAGTCTGGTTGGAGGCCTGTATCCAGTGGAGTCCCTCAAGGGTCGGTACTGGGACCAGTATTATTCAATATATTCATCGATGACTTGGATGAGGGACTAGAGAGTACTATCAGCAAGTTTGCTGATGACACCAAGCTGGGAGGAGTGGCTGACACACCAGAAGGCTGTGCTGCCATCCAGCGAGACCTGGACAGGCTGGAGAGTTGGGTGGGGAAAAATTTAATGAAATATAACAAGGGTAAATGTAGAGTCTTGCATCTGGGTAGCAACAACCCCAGGTTCCAGTATAAGTTGGGGAATGACTTATTAGAGAGTAGTGTAGGGGAAAGGGACCTGGGAGTCTTGGTGGACAGCAGGATGACCATGAGCCAGCACTGTGACCTTGTGGCCAGGAAGGCCAATGGCATCCTGGGGTGTATTAGAAGAGGGGTGGTTAGTAGGTCAAGAGAGGTTCTCCTTCCCCTCTACTCTGCCCTAGTGAGACCCCATCTGGAATATTGTGTCCAGTTCTGGGCCCCTCCATTCAAGAAAGACAGGGAACTGCTGGAGAGAGTCCAGCACAGGGCAACTAGGATGATGAAGGGAGTGGAGCATCTCCCTTATGAGAAAAGACTGAGGGAGCTGGGGCTCTTTAGTTTGGAGAAGAGGAGACTGAGGGGTGACCTCATTAATGTTTACAAATATATCAAGGGTGAGTGTCATGAGGATGGAGTCAGGCTCTTCTCGGTGACAACCACTGATAGAACAAGGGGTAATGGGCTGAAACTGGAACACAAGAGGTTCCGCTTAAACTCGAGAAGAAACTTCTTCTCAGTGAGGGTGACGGAACACTGGAACAGGCTGCCCAGAGAGGTTGTGGAGTCTCCTTCTCTGGAGACATTCAAGACCCGCCTGGACACGTTCCTATGTAGCGTTATCAAGGCGTTCCTGCTCTGGCAGGGGGATTGGACTTGATGATCTTTCGAGGTCCCTTCCAATCCCTAACATTCTGTGATTCTGTGATTCTGTGAAGAAGGGAGCCAGCTCTTAAAATCCCCAGCCTTGAAGCTATGCCAGGCAGGATACACTGGGGCTCAAAATTCCTTTTCCCCAGGAACTGAAGAGCTAGAACAAAGTCAGACTTGAGAAAAACATCTATTATTTTCATGTGACTGATGTCTCCTTTGAATGTAGCTGAGAGCAAGGCTCTCAAATACCTGTTGCTGCTTTGACAGAATCTCCTTGGCCGGGCAGAGCTTGTGTACAGATGGTATTGCATCAGTAACAGCAATTATGGGCCCTAAGTGGGTGATTTGTGGTTTAGGTCACTACCAATAAAAATTTATTGGAAATAAATACAGAAGAAAGAAATAGAGTTTAGGAAAGGAAGAAAAAGGGGGGAAAAAAGCAAAAAGCAAAAGCAAAAACAAACAAAAAAAAAAGCAAAAAAAAAAACCCAACAAAAAGCAAAAAGAAAAAAGAAAAAAGGAAAAAAAAAAGAAAAGAAATAATTCAATATGCAGAGAAGTGCTCCAGATGCTGCAAAGCAGCAGGAGATCAGGTCTATAACCTGCCTGCTGAAATCAGATAAGTTACTCTTCTGTAGACTCCAATCTCTACACATCAAAGGAAAAGCATGAGATTAAAAGTATCTCTGTATATGTGCTGCTGCTGTAACACATATTTCTGAAAGAATTTGTTGCTACTTCACTCCTCTTTGCAAAGCAGCTGGATTAGTGCTTTTCCTCTCTCCAGTAAGGAGTTTGCTGTTGAGACTACCAGCCTCAACACATTTATCCTTCCTAAGTTTCTTATTTCCTATTTGGAAAACTATTCATTTCCCCCAAACACTGAAAAGCTGCTGACATCCCCCATGCAGAGGAAGTGTGAGGAGAAAAATAAGATGGTGTCAAAACCTACTCACCCAGAAGAGCTACTCACCCAGAAGTCATCTGGATGTTGAGAATTGTTTGTGAGCTCCTGGGAACAGGGACTTGCTGCTTCTGGTTGAAGGGGATGGAAAGGATTTCCTGTCTCTCCATTCATCCCCCTGTGCCTGCCCCCTCATCCTACAAAACAGGACTTCCATTTATATTGATTTACCTGTGAAATGGCCATTCTTCTTTACCTGAAGGCCGTGGAACTCACAGACCACATCTCCTCCTTTTGCCTGTCCTTGGTTGTCCTATGTGGGTTTGTCTATCAGATATCACAACGATAAGCCACACCACATTCAGGGGGTCCAGGCTCCCCACAGGAGAGTTTTGAGAGCACGGAGAAATTAACAACCCCTTTGTCATTTTTGACTCGGAATGGATGGACAAGAGAGAGACCATATGGCAGATGAGCTGGTCTGTCTGGCATTTGCAGCGGCACCTCTGTTGATAAAGGGACTGCAACTCTTTGTTAATAAATAGAGTCTGAATCTCTGCATGTCACTGCCCACAATCCCAGACGCAGGGTCACTCTAACATCTGAAAAATGTTCGTTTTGTGTATATCCTGCACCAGGCAGTGAATCAACTTTATGTTCTTATTCACAGTTTGGTCTGTTTATTTTGTACAGTTTGAGGTGTTGGGGTTTTGTTTTGCATGTTTTGGGTTGTTGTGCTGTTGTTTTTTTTTTTTTTTTTTTTGTAATCTGCTCAAAATTTAAGGTGGTTACTTTCGAACGCAACCTAAAAAAGCTGAAACACTCTGCTTGCAGGACCGTAACTACTTCAGCTTTATGGCCTGAGATAAAAAGTCATCTCCCACTGAGCCCCTCCTAGGAGGCTGTTAAAATTAAGGGCAGTGCATTAAAAATCTGTTACATCTTTTACTAGTGAGTCATAACCTGTTCACTTGTGGTAAAATGAGCTTGCCAGTCCAGTAAGTATCTGAACTGCTGCCTTTCCAGTCTTTGAGAGGTGTCTGCTCTTTGTTTCTAGGTGGTTGTCACGATGGAGGCTATTCACTGCAGGAAAAGCAATAATTTAACACACACTGTAACACAGTGCAGTAGCCCAGAGTATGATGATATTAGCTGGAGAGGACAGAAATCTTTTAAAACAGAACAAATTTACTTTCTGTGTGAATTGGACAAAAATGTAATTCGGGGAAGCAGACAGTGAAATTAAATGTTCATTTTTTGGTTTTATATTTTCTAGGCAATAGAGGTGGAGGCAGAGGAGATGAAGAGACCTGGAGTAACTAACTCATGGGGCAATATGAAGAGGGCAGTGGTAAATTGTTTACTTGAGAGACTCAGCAATTTCCCCCACCTGAATAAACTAATCCCTAGGCTCCTAACATACATACACATACACATCTTATACAGCTGGATTTTAGACATATATATGCACTTTCATAAGCATGCATGTTATGTTTAAGGTAGTTTCTACAAACATTCTCACTTTCTGTTTGCTCCATGTCATTTCCGTCTCAGCAAAGGTAATTGCTGAGGATGGTAAGGCAATTTATAGGCACCTGTGGGCTCATAAATCTTATGTGCTTATCCTAGAGATGTCTCTTCTGTGTATGCTATTTCGGGCAGTGTCTACCATCCATCACTGTACAGTATATGGTAAAAAAGAGCTATTGTACTAAAACTGATCTCTGACAAGGCAGACACAGGCCAGCCCTGTAGTGATGGCAGCTACTAGATGGTTTCTTATAGAGGGCAGAATGGAGACCTGTGCAGTGCGTGAAAAAATTGACACTTCCTGAAGTTTCTTCCCTTCTATAGATTCCTTAACTTCTTCAGGAAAAGAAAAATAAATACTAAAAAAAAAATGTCCAATAATTAGGCTTTCAGGAAAAGGTCAAGCATCAACGTCAAGGTCCCAGTGATGGCTACTAGACTAGAAAGCCTTTCAGAGTTTTTGGAGTTAGTGAAGCATTTCAGAATATTAATAATGAACAACAGTTGAAACCAATTAGTGTGGCTGGAGGAGGAATATTTCCATATTGAGCAATCAGTTTTGGCTTCCTACTTAGCTCGCATGGCCCCTTCCACAGTTCGCAGAGGAAGAAAAGTTGCTTCAGGAGAACAGAATCATAAAATCACAGAATTTGTTTAGGTTGAAAAAGATCATCAAGTCCAACCATTAACATAGCAATGCCGGCAATGTTAAACCATATATCTAAGCAAAGCAAGGGATGACTCTGCATTAGTGGCTCAGCTCAGGAATGCAATCTAGATTGCACCCATGTATTCTCCCCTAATTCAAATTGCACGGTCTCTGCACATGAAAAAGATTTGTCCAAAACGTACTTCAGCCATTATCATTCACTCAGTTTGTAAGGATCGGACAACAGCTAAATTGAAGTAAAGCCCTGAAATGTGCAGCCTGTGGGCACTGGGTCCTCAGCATCAACTGTTTCACTTCACAAAACAATTCCTGCTGAACTGTGCAACTACTAGTGCAGAGGTAAATGCTTAGGTCAGGTACTGAACACCTTTAGGGTGTTCAGCTCCCAAGTCTCTCTCTGCTTCAGAAGGAGCTTAGGGTAAGCCCAGCCACCTACCTCAGACATCTCTCAATCTTAGCACTGGCAGTGGAGAGTGGAAATACTCCTCTCTTGTCCCATCTGTGTCTGTATTTACAAATGAGGCTCCCACACAACTGAGGAGTCCTTTCTCCTTATTTAATTACATTGATGGGTTGAGCATGGTGAGTGGCTATACTGAATCTTTTAACTTCGTATGAATTTAATTTCTTATGAATTCATGATAAAAGTGGTCTCTCTGCTTGACCGTTAATTTAAGTACTTGCACAAAATCTAGGATTACTCGACGCTTTTCTCTCTTTCATGCAGGCTTATAATGACCTTAGAGCATTAACTCAATGTAAGGTCACAGAATTATTTTAGCTGCGGTTCAGTTGCTTAATAACAGTTTCCTCAGAGTCATGGAATCACGCAGGGTATAAGGCACAAGTAATTCTTTCATTTTCTGCCTACATGTTAATGGAGTTAACCACTCCTGTGCACAGATCAGAGAAATGAATTAACAGACATTTTCAGTACTTGAGTTTACAGGGTCCAAAACATACAGAGATGCACATATCTGCAAAATTCATCTGCTATTTCTGTAGCTACTTAAGAAATCAGATGCTGTTTGAAAGTTAAACATCAATACAGTAGTCTTATATAGTGCAAGCATGATCTCACAGTGCTTTACCACTAGTAATTAATGTCTTGTCTTTGACTATATCTTAAGTCAATTAAATATGTTTAGATGCTGCAGTAGGCAAAAGCTAATAGATTTAATTTTAGTCATAATTAGTAATGGATAAAAATTTAGTCTGATCATAAAGTAAACTTTCTCCTGATGAAATATTAAGTGTTTCCTAAGAAAAATATTTGACTTTGACATTTGTGTGAAACTGCTTGTCTTTTTTAGTGTCAGAAATATTTATGATTTTAAATAGGACAATGCATGGCTAAAACATTTTAAAAAATTGCAAAACTAACAGAATATGTTCCTGCCTCATATTAAGCAATTGTTGAATGATGTTTATTACAACTGACTCTCAAGTGACAGTTAATAAATGCATGGCTCTATTATGCGTGCTAAATTCAGCATTCCAAAAACTTAAAAGCAGATAGATCAAAACAACGGAGATAAAAAAAAGTCACAAAGACAAAATACAGCAACACCAGTAAATGACAGGGAAATAATTCAGACTTAAAAATGACTTATTATTTAGTAACTTGTAACAACAATTTATAGAATTAAATTAGAGGCAAATCAGAATCTTTCTGATGTTTTAGATGTAATTTCTCTAGTGCATATGGTTTGATCATACAGCAGAGAAATTCACATTACAAAGTCCCCTTCAGAGAAGGAAAACCCAGTTTCTCTATGTTTCTGCTTCCAGGTTACACTTCCTCACAGATAATGAATGAAGGAAAAAAAAAAAACGGGCACAATAAAATTCATTTATTAATCTATTTTAATTAGAACCTCTAAACATTTCTTCAATATTTGAAGAAGTTAAACTGTCTATATATGATGTGTTTCTACGTATGTTTCATGTGTGCCCAGACCACATCTGCACCGAACTGCACAAATACTGGATTTAATGGGTGTTGTATCCTTTCCTGTAATCATGCCATTGGCTCTTTGACGTTGCATAGGTTTGGTGTGATGATGGAAAGAAGTACCTCGACCATGTATTTTCACCTCTGTTTGTAAAAGGTGAAGGGCAAAACTTTTAATCGAGAAGCAGTTTGCCTTTAATTAGGAAAAATATAATTAAGCATTATCACCTAATTGCTATTACTGATGTAGAAAGTCCTATTTTCACAAGTAGTGACCCATGCTGTATTATCACTCTGCTGTTGACCGCATAATGAATCTGTATTTGTGCTTGGCAGCTAGCCAGTAAATATTAAAAGGTAATCAACATGCTTCTCTGCAGTCCGGTCATCAAAGTCACTGGCTTCACAGATGAGTAAATAACAAAGTAAAGTTGTGATGTCCTAACAAAACCCCTTCTTTAGGAATAACTATATTTATCTCCTCTGTCAAGACTTCAAATGGTACTTGAAATAACCACATAGAAAAAGCTTTGCAAAATAGATTAGAAGAACTGTGCTATACATATGGTGTTGAGTTAAAAAACAGTTTAATATCTCAAGGCACCACCACGGTAGAATTTTATACCTGCAAGTAATCATCTAATACACTATTATACAGTTAAGGTAATGTATTAATAAATAGCTTGTGCAATTTTGGGAAGCAATCTATAAAGGAATGTTAGATATACAGTAGGCACATACTATAATACAAATAAAAACCAAAATTCCTAGAAAAAGCATGCTGAGCACCTTTTGGTATAGGTTGAGTTTCTTATTCTAAACACTATGTAAATCTTAACTTACAAAAGATAAAACTGAAATCTTATAGTAACTGCTTATTTAAACTGATTTTCCTGGGTATTTGCCTCTATGTCACAGGATTACTCTTAGGGACAGAGGACTCTGGTACTGGCTGTAAAGGGCTATCTTGTTCATTCAGTTGTGCGTTCAAGTTTTCCGAAGTCAGGAGAGAAGAATTAAAAACTATTTCACTTAAGTCTGATTTTATGGATACGAGATGTGGTTCTTGAAAACTTAATGGTTCTTCTACTAACACCTGTGTATTTTCTCGTGTCATTCCCATGTCTGACGGTGACTTTCGTTTCATTCTTGTGTACGATTTGTCTAAATTCTCCATGCCTTGGTCAGTTTTCTGAAATCGCCCAAAGAACCAGATGAAGAAACCAAACAAAGCAAAAGCCAGCAAACTGGGAATAAAGGCCAGACATTTGACATCAAGGCTGGAGCCTGTGAATCTGCTGTGCAAGAACATGTCTCCTTCGGCATAGGTCCGGTTGGTCAATGGGTTGGTGTTATTGGATCTCCACTCCCAAGATAACTTAGTTCTGTTAAGGTCTTTCAAGCTTTCTGAGTCCTTCACTGTGTAGATCTTCTGTCCAGGACCAATATACTGACCATATTCATGTGGTTTGTAAAATATTTGGTTCTTCCACATATTGAGATCCAAGATTAAAACAAGGAAGATAATTCCATAGTTAAACCATTTGCCTGTTTGGAAAAAGAAAATTCTGTCATCTGATATATCCATTTCAAAAGCAGTACAAATGCTGGCATATGTAAAAGCTACTCAGAGGAAAAAATAAAATAATTAATCTGCAAAGCAAAATTGTAATAAGATTTTCTCCATAGTCAGATTTATGCTGAATATCCCCTGGTATTTCGCAATTAGGTCTGGGCACATAATACAATAATTATGCAACCCAAGCACAGAGGTGTATCAATTGAATTCACATTGCAGTTTGTAAGTGACCTGTTGATTTGACCACTAGGTGATGTGGTATATAGATCAGTAAACCTAAAAGCATTAATTTCAGGGCTTAAAAAATATTTATATCAAATTTTTCCATGAAAAGGTCATATCTGATAGAGTTGTTTATATGCCAGGAATGACTGAAGTGACTGCAGTTTTTGGAATTTTTTAAATTTTAAGAGGATATATTTGTATATTTTTTGATGTACCAACCATGGTCTGCACACATATTCAGGTGGTGACAATTAGATAAACTGTGATTTAGAGATATTACACCCTCAAGAAACATTAAGGGCCGATCATAGTTCTGGGAGGGTAGTCAGCTTAGCTTGTCCTATCATGCATGTAGTGAGTCACTCCTCCAAGGAGTGACTCATAGTCTAACATTAGGCTCCTGCAATACCGGAGGAGGAAACCTTTCTCATTTTTATTATTTAAAACTGCTCTTTTGCATGCTTCCTCCAGGCATCCAAAAGACATTAAAAATAACTTCATGCATCTGCAAAATTGGCCCTGCTTTGAGTAGGTTGTTGGACCAGATGAACCCCAGGTGTCTCTTCTAGCCTAAATTATCCTATGAATATACAAAAGAAATTATACTATTTTCATAGTCAAAGCGTCTCTTACATTCTAGCTGGCCATATGTCACGATCTTACCTGTGCAATGATGTCTGACACCACCCAAGAACCCAGGAAATCTACAAGGCAGCATTATGTGAAAGGAGACTCATGAAGGAATGTTCCTGCTGGTGATGAGTGATATTGGTCTATGCTGGAATCGTATTTAAGTATATTTCAAGCAGAAAAGAAAATGAACGTGTCAGAATATCTATTAAATTACTTATGCCATTAGCTTGTAAAGAATAAATGTATTCCACTTCCTGAAAGTCTACGTGTTCAAATTGTACAACCAGAATGCTCCAAGAGTGCAAGAAGGGTAACTCCTTCTGTTTCAGCAATTGTGTGTAATAGTCCTCTTCAGTCTAGATTATACTTAAAAGTGAAAATGAACAACTATGTTCATTCTCTTGTGTTATTGTCGCTATCCAGAAGTCAAACTGCACTGAAAAGACCTTGCAGCCAGTCCTGTTCACATAACTCCTGAATAACTCCTACTTTTTTTTTCCGGTTTTCATCAATACTATAATTGACATGTTAAAGAAAATTAGTTTTAGAAAATTACCACCCCATTTTATAATGTTTCTTAAACCAACACCAAGACACTGAAAATGATGCTAAAATATGAAATAAAATAACTAACAATGCAATCTACCTTGATGCTGTTTCTCATGGATTTTTCCCCCGTATTTTGTGTGTTTCTCTCCATCAGAATAACCCCAGCTTCCCCACCACATATGACCTTTCAACAGACAGAGACAGAATATATCTTGCACAGTGTGTGTCGATGGGCTGGCTGAGAACACATATTCACTGATCAATTGGCTGCTGTCAAACAGAATATAATGGCTGACTTCTCCCTGCTTTTTCCTCAGCTGGGCACTGACTTAGATGATTCTCCTTTACCTAACTACCATTCCTCAGGACGCAACAACGTCACTATTTTTCAGATTACCACCCTCTGAAATTTTTTGTTGAAACTGGCTGTGGGTTCAAAAGTTATTTTGATGCTGAGTGTTGGATAGAGATAGAGTGAAACCAACTCCCACAGGGAATATAATTCTCATTTCCTTAGGTATATAGGCTAAATACAACTTACAACGAAACTAATATTAGAACCATTATCTCTTTATCTATGGCCAGTTTGAAAGAAAGCAGTTTACTGCATTCCAAATTTCCTTACTCTGTTATGGTTGTTCACCTGGACACTTTTTGAAACAATAATTTTTCATCAAATAATACGCTGTGTTTCAAGCAGTAAGCTGTTTCAACCAGAAGGCAATCCCCTGTTGCATTGCCCCAAAGCTAATTCCTTAAGCCATATTCTTTTCCCAGGGAAATGTATCCAAAAACCCATTCAAAACCTCTTCCACTTCTTTTGTATCTGGCTTCATCAAAATATTATCTGTGGTACTTTGTGTTTGTGCAGGGCCAAGACGGATGACTTTCCAGAGAGATCTGCTTGACCCTGGGGATAGTAAGAAGGGGAAAAACTCATGTAGGACCAGTATTGCCCTTTCACTTCAGCTAGACATGGCAAGGGTGAAGCTGCGTAGAGAGAAAATAGCCAACTGAAAGATCAAATATGAAGCATAATGAAATGGGAACATTACCGAGATAGCCTTTTCAAAGGCTGAAATACATTGTTATGGTTTTCTTGGTTGTAGGTTTCAGGCATGACTGACAAATAAAACTTAGGACTTTGCAGTGCTGAGCTATGACCTACCTCCTCTCTAGGCTTGATGGCACCCAGTGAATTTTACAGCAATCACCTCTGTGATCACATTGTCTTATATGTGACATGTATACAGCAAGCCACCTAAGGAGTAAGACTTGAGATGGCAACCTGCTGCTGGTGAAGAAGTTGATTAAGAAGCTAGCAGAAAACACTAAAAATGCTGAATAGAGGTAGTCAGGTGTTTGATCTCAGGCTTCATGTAGCATCGCTCCTACACTGTCTTAAAAAGGTCTACCCCTTGTATGTTAAGAATTTGAGCGCTCACCTGATCTAAGAATGATATGCCTTTCTATTACTCCTGTTTCATCAAAAGCATGAACTTGAAACTCCCTCACTCAGCTCCTAGACAGAGTTACGCACGTAGGAGGACAGCCCTGAGCTCCACTGTGGGGAACATTGGGTCAGTGTGGACTACAAGGGGTGCTTAGACAGCTTCAATTCAGGCACCTCAGCTAATTAAGATGGATTGCAGCCTGTATGTCTAAGTGACAGCTACTTGTCTGAGACCTGCCTCTGTTCTATAGTGGATCTTCTCAAAACTCCTTAGATTTCTCATTTCTAGATAATTTTTCCATCCTCTGCATCAGTGTCATGCTCAATGAGCTCTAAGATTTTTTCTTTTCTTTTGAAAACTGTTGTCACCAGAACCAAATGCTGTACATCAGTAACAGTCCCACTATAACTGCATATGAACACGATGACACCTTCTTACTCCTACTCAGTATTCCCTGTAGCCGCGGGCTGCGTTAATCTCCTTAGACACAAAATGACCAGGAGTTAGTGCTGCCTTGGCTACTCACAGAAAGTATTTGCCTCTTTCTAGAATACAGTGTTCTCCACTGCCTATCCCTCTTCCAAGACATACTTTACTGCTCTACTAACAGCCGTGATAGAAAAGTAAGTCCAGCTTACCGAGCAGAAGTGTTGGAGAAGACTGAAACAAGAGGCCTGACAGTCTCCACTCACAAGCATCTATTTGATGATAATTCCCTGTAATTTTTGAGACTTATTGTACTGACCAACCCTTAACATTATACATGTGTATAATCTGTATAACTGAAATGATTGTGTATTGCAACTTAATTTTAGCATAATGCTTTCTATGGCAACTTTAGGTCATATATCAAGCTTATACAGTAAATAAGCTTGGTAAACTAGAAGTCACTCCTGACCTCTCACTTTGCGCATAGACAAACTCAAGTTTGTAGTTTAGCAAAGGGTCAGAAGAAATAAATTATGAAGCTATAAATATTAATTTTCTTTAAAAATATAATTTCTTTTAGAGTACTTCAATTTTCATTCCAGATGAAAAGTGGTATGGGAAAATGAGACCCCCACCCTATGAAGCCATTCAATTTGTCTCTTAACTAATTTTTGTAGGATCAGTACCACTATTGCTCTAGGGTTGGCTTTACTCCAGTGAGGTCTGTGTGGCCAAGAATACTGGAATACATCTAGCACCATTTAACCCTTCTTGGAGCAGGTGAATTTTCCATAAACACAATTTGAAATGGAAGGATGTAGTAAGACCAGCCCTCAAGGCTGGAAGGCTGGTCAATCATTTCAACAAGCTGCAAAGAATTATATCCAGACTCTTCAGTGAAGTTACAATGAAGAAAATCAGGTGGTGAAATAGGCTGTGTCATTCAGCCTTGCACTACCTAAAAAAGGACCTGGTTAATAAACGGCTTTCACAGTGCTGACATCCTTACATGCTACACGTGACATCTGGAGAGTCAGGAATCTGGTTTGGTGTATTTGGAAACGTGATGCAATATTGAAATTTGGTGCAATAAAGATCCTCAAAACCAAAACCTGAAGGTATGCAGCTAGCAAAGAGTATGCACCGGCTGTCCTTGTGAGGCTGTGATGCAAATTGTGAAATGTTTTTCAAAGCATTCTAGACATCTGTGGATGAAAACTCGATCCCCGTTTTCTAAGAAAGCATAGCTGTTGAGGAGGATTGTATCTTCATGGCTAGGGCACTCATCAGAAGGGAAGCCTTGACACTAGAACAATCTCCATTTATGGCAGCTTAGACGTGCATTGTAAGACCATGCTCTGAACCCCAGCCCATACGGGACTCTGCTTAGAAACGCTCTCCCCTCCCTGAGGAAGCTGAACAACTGTGCACTGCACGTGAATGCCAGAGGTCTTCTCATGGCGAAAGAGGTATGGATTTTTCTTTTTCCTTTTAACAGAAGGGCACCTATTTTCACCAGATGAACAAGTTGTATGGGCAGTGGGCATTTTAAAGGAGGCTGATAAGGCCCACGAGAGGTTCAACAAACAGTGCACAATCCCATGTGCCAATGATTTACTGGGCAAATGAGGCAGATCCCACCAGTCCAAATATTCCAAACCAGTTGCTGATTCCAGAGCATTTTCAGTTTTGTATGTCCACTCTGTAACAGAACAGTCATGGCCTCAAAAAGAGATCTCGTGTAAAAGCCAGTCCTCAGCACCTCTCCTGAGGTCAAGCAGAAATGTAAAAAATCCACTTATTAAGGCTAGACTCAAGTGGCCTCATGCTGTGCAACTGCAGCCAGAAGCTAGCGTAGGAAATGTGGACTTTAGACTCTTATCTCAATTCTAATTTGTCTAGAAACATTCAGACACCGCTATAAAACATTCAGGTATCTTTGAAACGTTCTTCATATCTTCTGTCATGTTAGCGTTATTAGCCAGATACATGCCTACAGACTGAACTACAGCTGAACTAAGCCACAGATCCTCTGAGGGTTTTTCACATCTGTGTGCACAAACAGCTTTGGTTTTACCTCTAACCTTTCTATTTTTGCCCACGGGCTCCCTCAGGCTTCTCTGTGTAGGCGATGCTTGGCCTGAATGCAGACACACTTTTGGTTTAACTCCATAAGCCAGTCCTGCTAGGCACTTGCCAGCCATGAAGGTGACAATTTCTCCCTTGGGTGGAAGGGCGCTCTGGCTAAATCAGCACTCAGAAACACGTTTATGAACAGCCAGAAAAATCCTCCATCTGTTTTGATACTCAAACCTTAACATTTCGTATTTGAAACTTATCAACCTACTTGACAGCAGATGCTCTTGGATCTCCAGTGCTGCTATTAAAGGGTACCAGGCAGGCCCACTAGTGCCTTTTAATCATGAAAGAATCTGAAGTAACAAAATTTACTTTTAAGTTTTGCGAATTTCCCTGGGTATTATAGAAACTAGGATAGACTATGTATTTTCATAAACAGCAGCCCAAGAAGGAAACCACACACTTTGCAACGAACCATATGTCAAGGGAAATCCAGATGAGTTAAGCAGATGCAGGAATTCAAGTTATTTTTGATGCTCATAGATAAAAGCAGCTATCAAAACAGGATAAAAATATATAATACTGAGTAGATACTTGCTAGGAGTTCCTAGACGCAAAGAAATTTGAGCAAAACGAGCTCCTCAGTTACCAGCAAAAATAAGATATGCTTTTGTTAGAAAATTTAAAATTACACTGAAGCATATCAGCTACAGGCTGCAGATGTTAATTCAGTATTACTGCCAACTTACAATATTCAGAAATCACAAGCCAGGCCTAAGAAAGCATGTTATTAGTTTACAGAAGCAAGATCGGTTAAAACTAATACACTTTGTAGTTTTATTTATCTGCTTTTTTAGACATGAAGTTATGCAGAAGCAACATTTCATTTTTTTTTCCACTGAAATCATGCGCTTTACTTTATGAAAGCTGAAATTCTCATGTAGACACTGAATTCAGGAGCTAAGACTTGAAGACAAAATAGCAAGGAAAAAAAGAAACTGTCTGAAGACTTGTGATAGTCAGGAGACTTGGCAACACAGAGCATGTAACTGTGAAATCATCTGTACAGAACTTGCATGAAGCCATTAAGCACACACCAACAGAAAGGTGGTTTAAAGTCCTTTACTCCTGTGACTGTCCCTTTACGGAGAGCTGCTGCTTTGTGTGACTGTTGCTCATTAGAGCAACCCAGCACCGAATAGTGCTGCTCAGGGGAGTTCTGTGGCTGCTCTATAAAAATATCAATCAACAGTGACCAAAACAGACTGTAAAAGAGCTTATGAAGAATAAAATTTGTCATGAAAAAGATAGCGCATGTTATTTCAGCCACGCTTTCTTTCTGCTTGCCATCTGGGAGAAAAACATTTCCAGTTTCCACAAATCGGGGAACAGGTCATAGATTCACAGCCTGACTTTATCCCTACCTATAGCAAGTACTAAACCAAATGATATTCAGGCCTTAGTCTTCTTTTCCTACTTGTTACTAAAAAGAAGTCCTATGGTTAAATTTAACATTCAGGATTCCATGTATTAAACAGAGCTTAAACACAACAGGCTTCCTGCCATTACCAGTGTCCTACCCCCATGTCATCTGCTGCAGTTGCATTCATGCGCATCACTCTCTACTCTCATTTTAGAAAGGATTATATTCATCTTGTTATATGTATATATATATATATTGAACCAGTTCTTTCTTTTATTAGCTCCTTGATTCAAGCAGAAAATTACAAGTACCTACACATCCACACAATAACTAGAGCTTGAAAATGATCCAAGACGATACCCTAACCTAAGACAAGAACTTATGGCAAGAACAGATGGTTCAAGCAAAACTTACCCAAAGGGAGGTTCTTGTGCCATGTGTTATGGCTGTTTATTAGATCTCCTAAAGGGTGGTGTAGCACTGAGATAAAACAGGCACTCAGTAGACAGAGTACGTGACGTGCAGTCAAATGGATTGATTTGTCTAGTGAATCTATAAATGGATCTTGTTAATGCTGAGCAGGGAAAAATATTCCTCAACCACTATTCATTAGCTTACCCTCATTAAAAGAATGCCTTCTCGCCAGAAAATCAGAAAGGCCTCCAGTCCTCTCTGCGAAGACTCTACAATGCATAAATATTGGTTTCTCTTGGTTGCTCTGTTTTCAAACAGCAGCACTGCTAGCGGTTGCATTTCTGATCCCTAATTTATGTTCTTAGCTGTTGCTTATTTTTCTCTCTTCCCTGTTTATCATCAATACCGCTGTCTTTTCTACAATGCAAATCTGTTCTTTGCTTCTCAGTCCTTCTTCTAACACCCATTGTTTTTCATCTACATTAATTATATCCTGAGTTTCTGTATCTAATGGCACAGCCCATCTTACTATGCCTCAGTCATTGTTCATGCTCCTCTGTGCACCCATCCCACTACTTCTCCTTATACAACAAAATAACTGCAGGGCATCCAAGAGCCTTGTGGGACTAAGCCCCTCCAAATTAATGCTCTAGTCTTGAGAACTAAAAAAAAAGTTTTCTTCACTATCCCTGCACATCATGCCTATATTTCACGTCAAATACTTGATGCTTATACTCTGCTTTTCTTCTCCTTTCCCTTTTTGCTCACTTGGGAGAGAAAAATGTGTTCACCATGTACACATTCCATCTTCTCTCACCCTATACCTTCTAATCACTAACTTCATCCTGTTCCATAAACCACCAGTCGCACAAATGGTCTCATTCAGGCATGCCCCTGCCCTTCTCTCTTCTTGCTGGCTGGCTGTTCTCTCTCAGTATTCCAGCACATCTACAACCAGTTTTGAAAAACTTCCCATCCCTCCGTCTGTACGTCCTACTGTCCCTTTTGCCTTCTCTTATTAAATAGCCAGAAGGTAACTTTTACACTCATTACTTCTTCTTTTCTGTTTTTTAACCTGATCACTCAAATTTCTATCTTCTCTCCTGAAAATATCTTTTCTGAGGCCTCATTCAACCTATCTCGACTGAGTCCTGGGTTCATCATTCTTTCCTCCTCAGCACATTTTCTTCCCTGGGCTTGTGCTGTCTGGTGAGCTTGTGACTCACCTGCTAGCTTTTGGCCTTATCTTTGTATTATCTCTGAATGCTCCTTTTGTCCCTTCGTGTCAGGAATTTCGTATGGCTGTGTCACTGGATGCCCTCATTTATTTTATTCCTGTACAGTATCACGTGCTGTGATTGTTTATATTAGCAGTTAAAGACCCCTGCTAATTCACACCTGCATTCTTTAACTATCCATCATTGTTCAACTTTTCCCAATGTAGAGAGAGGAGCTATGCTCTTTCTGCATAGCTTGGAGGTAAAACTGAAATAGTTATCCCTATTTAACCTTTTTCTCTTTTTCATTCCCCACTGTTATGAAATACTGTCTCACAGTATGCAAGGATCAGGTACTTTTTTGTCTGTATGTACCATCCATTTGAATAACTGCAATTCTATTTTATTTGAGGTTATTTAACTGTCTGCTTCTGGTTAGATGACTGATGGAAGTATGGTTATAAGTGGCCTTTGCCAGATGAGAATGACCGAAGTTATGAAAAGATATTAGCATAAATCATAGCAAAGGCATCTGAAAGCAAAAGAGATGTGAAAATGAAATAAGCCGCTAATTCCCCCAGAGAGTAATTTTACATAAAAGATCTCTGAAGCTACGTTAGGTATTACTTAGTGTCACAAGAAGTAGCTGAAATCCATGAAAAACAGCAGGTCTCTCCAATTCATATGATAAAGGTTCCTCATTTCCTGGAGATGTTTATGTATGGATGATATGGATACGGACTGATAAAGAGATAGAAAAGTAGTAATCTGGGACACACACACACACACACACACACACACACACAAAAGTATGTGGTTCAGAACATGTTAGCATACATTTATTGCACAGAAGCGGTCCACTGTGTGACTGAGTCACAGTCTGTAAGATTACATACCTGTTACATGAATGTGATATTCCTCTTTGAAGATCTTTTGTAAATAAGGTACTTGGAACTGCATGTGTGCAGATGGCAAGCCTGGAAGATTCACTTCAAAATCACCCATAAAATGTGGAAACTCCCAGTCCTATTAAAAAAAAGAAAAGTAAGAGCCTAAATATAAGCTTTCATGATACATTTTTTGCCCTTTAAAATGGCTTAAACTAATAAAAAGGAAAGGTTCTATTTTTAAGCTTCCCATTATTGGATTTTCTTATTTTAAGTTTGACTGAACCACTTGAAATAGAATACCTTGTTTATATTAGATATGATTTTTACTTCAGCTCCATGTAATTATGTGTGTAAAAGTTCAATTCAGAATGACAATATTGAACCCACTGTACCATGCAGAATAGTCTAAGCATATGAATACCTACACAGCAGCCTTGCAATACTAGTTACAAGTCCTATTACTAATTCGTCAAACAGTTTACAGGGAAGAAATTGGCAAAGAAGGCCTGACCCTTTCAAACATTTCATGTATCTGCATTCTACTTGTTCAACATATAGGGTGTTGTCTTTGTTTGGCCTTATTACATCTAAATAAATACTTCCTGCAAATGCAGGCCCTTCAGCATAACCTGCCTGAATCAATCCAAGCACAGCTTTCTCCAGTGCTGTATCTCAGCTGACAAGGTAATGCTGGAAATGTGGAAGCCCTTACCTCTCATTATGCATATTTGGGTAGGATGTGGTAACCAAGCTGAGAAGAAGCTGCATTTAAAAGAATTTTTCAGTCGGTTATCTGCACCCACCACCAGCCACTCGAAAATGGGTATAATAGTGTGGCTCATTAGAGCCCAAACTGAAAGTCTGGCAGTCGTGTGAGAATCAGGATGATTGCTGCCAGAGCGGTTACTCTGTGAGCTGCAGACTGCTGGCAATCTGCTGTTAAAAACACACTGGCCCTCTCCCCACACACACCCCTGGATTTGCATCCCACAAGTTAGTGCAACAAGCACCTGAATTACTAAAAATCAGATGAAGGAATCTGAAATGTGAGAAGCTCCTGGAGTGACCTGTGTTTCCTTCACATGAAAATCAGTCCAGCGCATCCATCCCCCCAAGAGAACCAGTTCAATTTGGTTTTTTAATTTTTTTTTTGTTGTTGTTTTACAAGACTGCAAAGTTTCCTATGAGGGTAATGAAAAAAAATTATTCAAAACTAAGAATCGCCTCTGAAAGATAAATCACTATATATAGTTTAACTTCCAGTTGCTAAGCACTCCAACATTTTCTACAGTGGAATGAATTTTATCAGCAGGGAATATCACGGCCCAAACACTAAGAGCAGCTGATTTGTGCTAACACTTTGCGATACTGAGTTAAATGGATTAACAGGAGTATAAGCAAGGGGAAAACCTGACCCTCTGTACCTGATTCTCAGTGTTCACAGCGATACCCAAAGTGCCAATTTACAGATGCAGAAGATAAGAGAAATGTGGATGCTCTCTCTCTCCTTTTGCCTTATCACTAATGCAATGCGTGCACTCCTGCTCACGAGGCACGGCAATAACTGCTCAGCTGCACACTCCCTAGTGCTGCATCTGCAACCACCCCCTTGCAGGCAGCAGACATTAAAAAAGATAAAAATTTCATGGGTGTAAGCTCTCAGTATCTAACACACATCTCTGGACTGATGTCTCATGTTAACTCATACACACCCTCACCCAGGAATAAATAGGAAGAAACACATTACGTATTCCTGAAGATAAACAAATAGAGGGCTGTGGACTCTGCCTTAGAAATAAGTAAACACAGGACTATAACTCCAGCCTGCTGCTCTTGCCTTGCCCCAATGCTCCCACTGTGCCTTTTGCTGATTTACAGGTAAAATTCCACCATACAGAATTTTGTACTGGACTGTGTCTTTACATCGGAATTTTTTTAAGAAGTTCAGCATTTTTTTGATCTATATGAATATTACCTGATAATGAATAACTAGAATGTCAGCTCTGTCAGATGTGAGACTGAAAAACACTTCATAAAATAAAAGCAAAATGCAGAGATCCAACTCCAACAGTGAGCTACTGTTTACATTATGACAGATAAGTGGATATTAAAAAAGTATATATTTTTAAAGAAACATATTTTAAAATTTCATATTTGACACTCTAAACTACAGCTACCTTTCATGTGTACATTACTTCACATTTTCTACGTACATATCCCACGCTGTATGAAGCATGACTGAGCTGTATTGTGTCCTCTGTCACCCTGTAGCCCCATAATATGGTATTGCCATTGCTATAGAGATGGGAACAGGCTGGCACTGGAGACCTCACATCTACAAACAGTTGCCCAGTGCTCAGCTAAAGAAATGCAGATCTGAAGCTGGAAGAAATTCCTTTTAGGGGTAACAAGAGGAACAAAGAAGTATCTAACATAGGTGAAAGGCACTGTGTGTAGTACCCCTGGCTGTAATGAGGAGCTTCAGATCAGTGAGGAAACAGCAAGGTCAAAAAATGTGTTAGCAAACATAAAAATGCCCCCAAGTATATCCTAGAGTGAGGAAAAAGAAGTCACCATGAGGAACATCATACCCTTCCCAGCAAAGGACTCCAGATGCAAATGACATGCCATAATGTCCCCGCTGACCCCCATCAGTCTGAAACTGCCCATTTCAGGACCTGAAGGAGCAGGGCAGGGGTGGATGAAACACCAAGAAAAGCAGTAGAAGCTAAGAAATGTGTGTATATCAATTTTTGACTATTATTATTACCAAAACTTTTTTCTGCTGAGAAGTATCATTATCTGGTAGAATTAGATCTCAACTCACAATGATTCTTGGATTACATTATTAAAATTTAAATGATAATAATAATAAAAACTTGGCTTTATCTATAAGGCATATCTTCTTCACCCATAAAAAACATTTTCAAATATAACACCTTTATCAGTATGATAATAGGAATCTGTTATTTAAAAATAGTCCCACCAGAAATAAAAAAACCCCAAACAACAAAATAAAACACAATAAAATGTATTTGAAAGCCATATTAAAGAAAGGAAACTAAACCAATGAGTTAAACCTACTGAATTCCACGAAAGTCACTATAGCCACAGCACTTAGGAAAAGGAAGCTTCAATTTAGGTGATTAAATAGCCTTTGGGGCTTTTGTAGGTGTGAGCATTTGGTAAGTGTGAACATTTACTGTCTATGTAGTGACATTATCACCTGTGGATGCACAGCTGTAGTATTATTATTATTGTGCAGGAGAAGAGCAGATGTCTATTAATTTTTCTGGCTAATGTCAATATCAGCTTGTCAAATCCAAATGCAACCAAGTGGTTGTTTTGCTATCTAGATTCTAAGAAAGTGTTATCTCAAATCTTTTGAGTGTATTATAATCTCTTCCTTCCTGATAAGCAAACCCAACTTAGTTCCAGCAATATCCAGGGTTTTTTTTTGCCAAGAAATTCAAGGTACTTATAGGAATAATTTACCTTATTTGTTAATAGGCACACTAATACTACAAGTCCATAAACCCAACTGCTTCCCTCTCTGGTACTCATCTCAGGTCTGCACCATGCTTTCATACATGGTGTTTTCTTTCTGTGGTCTCTGATATCAATCTGTGTTATCAGTCTGTGCTCACTTCTGGGGCATGTGTGACATATGCTACATTTTTTAATTTCTCAGCTCATAATTATGCAAAATTCACTTGATCAGCTTTAGTCCTTATTGCTGAGGTTCTTGTACTCTGCCATATCTGGGATCTCATTAGGAAATGGGCCCAAAATACCACATTTAGAATGTATCTCTACTTGCAGAGTTTGAAAAATAAAGCCATACTGTTAGCTCATATTTGTATGTCTCCAATGAACGCATTGGTTCTTCCTTAAATCCATCAGTATTAATTTTCTAATATTCATCTGCCTGAGTGGCTTCCAACCTGGGGGAGTCTACAGCATAGGTCTATGTAGTTTATAGAGAAGAAAACAATCCAGAACCAAGAGGCTTAAATCAGCTGCACAGAGGTTTCTAACCTCACCCACAAGTTTTGTGGGATGTTCAGACTGCATGAGGTTATTGCCTCATTGCACTCTAGTCATGAGGAAAGGGCAGCCAGAGGATGAATTTAAAATTATTGAGGGCTCCTCTTGATACTGCATTAGTCAAAGGGGCCACCTCTGATTTTCAGCAGCTACCTCAGCAAATCCAGACAAAACTGGATGCTACAAGAGGAGATTTTCTTGCCTTTGCTTCTAGTTCCTCATGCCAAACAAATGCACATACTGTCTGCTGCAAAGACAGGGACCAGTTTAAGACCCTATGGTGGAGCTGGCAGCACTGATTTGGTATCTCTTCAAGCAAAAATATTTTTAGTGATGGTAACTGAGCATCAAAGCCACACTTTCTCATATGATCTGCCCCTGCTTCTCCATCACCTGAGGAAAAGCGAAGGCATTGCCCAGGGAAGCCCTATCCTGACCTCAGACCAGGACACGTGGTTGCCCTGGGGCTCCTGTTCGGCTGCTGCTGAAGCAGCGTGGGGGCACGTTGGCAACAGCCATAGCCCTGGTTGGCTGCAGGATTGCTCCTTGCTGCTTGGTGGGTTTTACTGCAGGCTCTGGGCTCCACTGGTCTCCCAGACCAAGTGCCGGCAGGATTCAGCAAGAATAAGCTGTCTGAGAGAGCAGTGGTAGCCTTCAGCAGATCGCATCCCACACCTCATGCACACATGACCCCACATCCCTCAGCCACTAGCCCCTTTCCACCCAGGGAAAACTGCCACAAAGAAAGTAGGACCGGGATTAAAAACCAGTAATAATTAATGGCAAACAAATGTGCCACATTTTCATCTTTCCTCCTGCCTGAATGTAGCTTACTGGGTGTTTGGTACACTGCAAATATGAAATAACATTAAAAATGATATAAATATTGTTCAGATATAATAATGAACAATGAAAAATGAACACAATATTTCTTCTTTAAGTAGTGATAACATATGCTATAATTAATGCTAGGAACACATTTGTACTTCAAACCCCTCAGAATAATAAACAGAAATAGAGGGAAGGAACTGAGAAAAAGCATATATGAATGTCTCTCCTTCTGCTTGTTCCAGAAACTGCCTGTAGCAATTTTTATTTAATTCATTAAAATCCTTTTAACTGATGAGGTAGAAGACTTTGCATTTTCAGGCATCTCTCGGATAGCTTTGTTTCGACTTTCAGAACATGGCAGACAGGCAGTCAGCTAGAGGAAATCTACTGAGAGGCAATGGCTATATATATTTTGCAAGTGTTTGAAGTAAGAAATGAACAGCTGGAATTCATAGACAAAGGCCCAGATCCTCTGTGGTTATCTCTAACTTCACTGCAGTGCTGCAACTTGTAGTGATCTCTGCAGCTGAGATCAGTGCAGCTGTGAGCTGCTAAAGTATGAGCATCATTTTAATATTTCATTCAAACACACGTAAGAAGGGAAGTCAGCAGCCATGACTAGACCTCATTTCATGACTGTGAGATCAGATTTACTGCTCTGTTTCTGGCCTTCTGTTCTTTGCAAATACCTTATTTAAACAGGAAGGAAGTTCGATAGACATTGCAGTTTTTAGCCCTCACTAAACAAAAAATATACATCTGCTGTTAACGTGACCACCTGACTACTTGTGTGGCTTCAGTGGGGCTAGTTAGCTCCTATAGTGAAAGATGACACATTATTCTTCAGAAGACCTCCTGCTTCATGTTGGTATTATCAGTGCTAATCTATTCATAGTTTTCAATTCCACAATTCACAATTTCAATTCCATAGTTTTCAATTCAAGTTTTATTTGATCTGCTCGTCTGCTTTGGCTTCATCTCCTTGGATTGTTATTGGCAATAACAATCACAAAACCCCACCAGAAACTGTGGCACAAATTCTCTAATTGGAGAAACAACTGCACCTTTTATCTCTTAGTCTTGATTTACAGAATTCAAAGTATGAAAAATCCACTGTAACAGTGGAGTAACTTTTTCAGCTGAGATCCAACCTGCTGAGACAGGAAACTGAAGGCAGCTTCCAGGACCAGACATGGGTACAGAAAGGCTACCCCTCACTATATAGAGATATAAGGCATGAACTTATCCACAATCTTGCTGTTGTTCTCCATTATCTTTGTGTTTTTCTCCTCCTCAGTCTTTGCTTAACTTCTTCAAGCTCCCGGCCTTCCTCTAGAATCATCACTGTGCATCTTGCTCATGTTCTCCCTTATTTGAGAAAATGATAATAAGACAGTAATAGCTTCCTCCTTGAGAGTTAAAGCAGCAATACAGCCTCTCTTTATGTGTGTGTTCGGTCTTGAATGATCCTTGCCAATAAAAAAGCGTTACAGAATCCTTTAGTCTATTTTCCACTTCTGCTTATTTAAAGGCAACCATTCCCAGGCCATCCAGGTCCCAAATAAGCCCTGGGTTTATGCACTTCGAATTTACACACTAATGCATTTTGAGCCTAGACAAAACTGTGTACGTACATGTCCTCAAAACAATGATCCTTATTACTGAAATGTCCAAGTTGGCATTTAGCTCTTCCACAGAAAGCTCAAAGCAATCACCTAAAATAAGATATGCTTGCACTTCAGTGAAAGAGCCGTATCCGTGCCTATACTGCCTGGCAGATGCCTGGTTTGCTATAGGTGGCACTCCCTCTCTCTCCCCTGAGACTATAGCTTGGGTATCATCTTCTGTTCACTTCTTACAACATGGTAGTGCCTTGATATCACAGATCAGTTCTACATAACGTATTACATGTATGACAATTCCTTTCAAACCCCACAGCTAAAATTTTTATGGAGGTTCTCATCATCTGCTGTTTAGTTACCTCAGCAACATTCCCTCTGGCCTTCACAAGTGCGGCTGTTCCCCACCAAGACAAAACCACTGCTGAAAAGACCATTCTCCTAGTCTGTTTCTTTGACCACATCACTCTTTTTTTTGATCAAATAAAATATAGGCCACTTCTTTTCATACTAAAATCCTTTCAGATCTTTCTCTACCCTAGGTACAGATTTCCTATATGACAGCTGCTCCTTCAATCAGTCTATAAATTCAGGCTATGAATCTTTTCTCTATTTAAAGAAACTTTCCCCTGTGCAGTTCCCTATCTGCTGCAGTGCTTCCTCCTTTCTCACTCTCCTCTATAATTCCTCTTTGCTATAAGAAAACATGAGGATGTCATGCATTACCTGTCAATTTTGGATTACCTGTTAGTCTGACCAGTCAAACCACTATTGCTGGTACCCACCTGTCTAATCAGCTGTAACTCTTGGCTTGTCTTCAGAAATGGAGTGCTCTAGGACTGGAGTCATATTTTGGTTGTCTTTGAACATCATCTAGCACAATACTGCAACAGTTCTTAATGACCATTGCTAGTTCCTCAATAGGACAAATATTGCTAGCAGTGTGAAGAATTAATGGTTATTTATTCCTTCTGTTATGGAAGGAAAAAACCTTGTTTGAAAACAAGCCAGTGTACAAGGAGTGTCTGGAGAAGAGGAAACTCAGGGGGGACTTTATCACTCTCTACAGCCACCTGAAGGGAGGTTGTAGTTAGGTGGGAGTTAAGCTCTTCTTCCAGACAACTAATGACAGGACAAGGGGGCATGGCCTGAAACTGTGTCAGGGAAGGTTTAGGTTAGATCTCAGGAAACACTTCCTCATGGAGAGAGTGATCAAGCACTGCCCAGGGAAGTGGGAGAGTCATGGTCCCTGGAGGTGTTTAAGGAGAGGCTGGATGTGGCACTTAGTGCCGTGGTCCAGCTGATGTGGTGGTGTTGGGTCACAGACTGGACTTGATCTCAGAGGTCTTTCCAACCTCAACAATCCTGTGATTCTGATTCTGTGAAGGAAGGACACTACAATGTCTGTTATCTTGAGATGTTCAGTAACCACCAACAACAGCAATCACCATTTCCCACTGAGGGAAAGCACTGTTTCTTACAGCTACCTTTTACGTTTCAGCTACTCATGAGAGCCAAAGAGAAACAGTGAAACAACTTTATCCACATCAGAAGTGCAGCTGACATCACTAAGTACAGCTTCTGTGTTCACCAAGGATGTCTTATGAGCAAGTCCACCAGTTTTTCCATCAGGCAGACGTGAAGCCTCGTATATCTCGGTGACACTGTAAGGTTACTCTTCATTGTAACTCACTCTTGCCTGTTGATTAGCTATTCACAACTGCTGAAAATGCTAATTAAAAAGCTGCTCAGAAGTAAATGTTCTTCTATTTTGCCTCTGAGTTTCTCCAATTTTTGTAAGCTTTTACTCCTGCTTTATCATCTCACTTATGTCAGACCTTGGTTGAGCTAAATATCTACCAGGTAATTCATCTGGATGGGAGAAAAAACAGTGTGAGCTTTTCAAGTTAATTCTTGAGTCTGATAAGCTGCTAAATAAAGTGGTAATGTTACAATGTCATGTACCTGTAAGAGACAAAGAAATCAGCTCCTGTCTTGTTCCCTACGTGAAACGTCCTTGAACCACCAGCAATTCAGTCTAATGTTTTTTTTAACTACCTCAGCGATACAGTTTATTAAAGCCATTTCTGTGGTGAATAAGAGAAACGAACATTCACTAACACGCAATACTTATATTTACAGATTTACTGAGACTACAGTTTGCTGTCATGGGAAATCACTTACGACAGAGCAGTCAATATTTTTGATACCCTACAAGACCAAATATCTGACTATGATGTGGAGAATCAAACTAAACTTTAAATACATTGCTATGTAATCATCTCCAACAATATGAGTACATGCACTCTACCACACACACCATTGCACTGTGGAAAATATATCCACATGGCAGCTGAACAGTCATATGGAATCTGGAGCATTTCAGGATTTATGAAGACTGTTAATGCCATTTGTAACTATTTGAGAACTGTAAGCTCCACTTAGAGTTGTGAGGTCACTTTGCTTTAAGGTAACTGTCACCAGCTAATTTCAGCTGCATTAAAAAGTATATTGTCCCTTTCTCTTTTCAAATATCCACATACATGAATTTCCTTGTTGCCCGATATTGAAGTCTTAACAGTGTTTTTCAGAGTTGCCTAAACCCAAGTAGAGACATTTGCAGTAAAATACCTGAGCAGATATTTTCCTTGCTAGGAGCTTTGCAACGTAATAAAAAATGATGTTATAGAAATAAAGAGTATCTGGAGCAAGGGGATTACTGTATGTTGCTCACTGTAGATGGAAAGTAAATCAGCTGCCTCAATGTTAGCAATAGATGACTGAGCCATTCTGTTCTGGACAAAATTCCTTCACGTCATATGTGTTCTGAAGAGCTCTACCATAATCTGTTCCGAGAAAATTTTGGGCCAGCTGCAAACAAAACTATGAACTTGCCCTTTGGTATTAAGGGCAAGTGGCAGGTTTGGACCAATGATCTGTTTGAAACTTTCATCCAGCTTGTTTTGGTCTAGCTGTAACTGTAAATTAAACATGTGCTTGTGCAGGGATCAACTTGCTGTGATTAAGGTAGTGAAAAAGTAATATTAATTTTCTGTTGAAGAAAAAAACAGGATTATATGCTGCACTTGGCTGATACTGAGAAAATTAATAGAGCTTAAGAGCATGACAGAAAGTAAAAACATTGAATGCATATGGAATTCAGGGAGAAATGTGTTTCAAATTTCAATGTAGGATTTGCAAACAAGTCAGTGCAAATTCCCTTTCCTCTAAAAAAATGAGTAATAATTCTTTTCTAAAATTATTTTCCTTTTCATAACTTATGCTAATTAATATATGAATTTTAATATATAAGGAAAGAAAGGAAAAACTGTGTGTGAATGTTGAAAGAAGTGAGGTTGACTTCACGAAACATGACTATCTGCACTTAAGATTTTGTTTCAGGAACAACAGTAATATGGAATAGATTCAGTCTTCCCAGCTCCCTCTCTTGTTTTTTTAGTTAAAATTAAAATAATGTTCTGTGTCCTGAGTTTTAGCCTGCTAATAAGATTAGCAGCGGCAGCATACTGCACTTGCGAATGAGTTGCCTTCATTTCCTGAGGGCAACATATCCCATTCCTGAACTCCTCCTCCATCCTCCCCCTCAGCCCCCAGTTTTATCTTCAAAAGCTGTGGTGTGGCCATTAGGCACATCTGTTCCAGAAGTAACAGCAGCTTGTTCGGTATCAGCTGGGGTGGCAGTGGGAAATGCATACATTATGTTTGCATAGCCATTATGTAAACACATCTGGGTGGCAAAAGAGGATGTAAGGAAACACATAAAGCTTAAGAGGCGTGCATGTAAAAATAAAATCAACTTTGCTCGCATATCGCTATCTCTAGAACATGTTTTCAAACTGTCACCAACAATTTAGAACACGAGTGAAAACAGATATATGTTAAACGGGCATTTATTTTGCCCGTTCTTATCTGCATTACACATGCTGCCAAATCAGCCTCTAACATTTGTTGTGTGGATTAGATTGTCATTCACCAGGATGGGAAATAGCATACAGCTAGCTCCTTTGTAGCCATCTACATTTAGGGGTCCTGAGCTTCGAGCTGAACCACACTCAGGATTTTTCAGCTGAGTCCCTCTTCAGAAGTCTAATGAGCCACTCAGAGCTTGCCAATACATGCTACAAAGCAGATGTCCTTCCTCACACTGAAGTTCTTCAGAATACACAGGCCCTAACTGGCAACAATGGTTGGTCTAATCACCTCTGAATACTGTTTCTGTATGTGTCATGATCTACCTACTTGTTTTCTGCGGATCATAGTAATTTTAATAATTATATGAGACAGCTTCTCTTGACTCCCTCACCAGGTCAGGAAGCTAAACAGCAGAATGCTCACTGAGCTGCTCTGGTGAGCTGCATCCTCACCAAATTGGAGCATCTCCCTTCACCCCTTGAAATTAAAATTCAGTATAAAGCAGTACCTATTTCAACAGAATTTGAATTGAATGGCCCACTCTTCTGATAGAAATGGACTGGAAAGTACAAATCCATGAAAACAAAAGGAAAGAGCCTTCTTAACTGTGCTGGTGTGAAATACGGACTCAGTTCAGTGCATGAGACACATGAACTGTCAAATTCAGTAACAACAGACCCAGGAAACTGGGTTTGACCACAGAAGGAAAACTGCCAGCTCAGAGTCCTTGACAGCTCAGAAAACCAGAGGGTTTTCTGCCTTATAGTGTCCCCTAAGAGGCTGAGATGTTGAACAACAACCGGGTCTTCACCAATGATCTGGATAAGGAAAAAGGGTTGTGAACACAAGTATACTCCCCCTCAGTTTAACACAAGAGACTGTGAAAGATAGAATGAGAGGTGCTCACATCAGAACCATCTCAGACAATTTCTGGTGAATACAGAGCACAGCACCGGATCAAGACCTCAAAGTGACAGGCACTGTGTTTTATGTGTATTAAATTCTAACGACATTATTCTATTCTATTCTATTCTATTCTATTCTATTCTATTCTATTGTTTCCCAATTTCTAAAAGAAGATATCCTTTAAATACAGAACAATTTACTTAATCAGACACCAAACATACTGAACTTCATCAACACACAGAAGCAAAATTATAGGAAATTCCACATACTGAGAAGCACTGTAAGATCTTTGTCACTAAATACCCTTATTTCATTCTATTGTACACCATTTGACTAAAGGGATTTTGAGAAAAATAAGAAAATAATAGTCTCACTGCGTAAGTACAGGTCTACTAGTTTTATTATTTTCAGTAATAACAAGACGCTACATAAAACTAGTGTGCTGCTTGGATTATTATACTCTACCTTCCATATAGACCAGAGCATTACATCAGTCATTCACTGCAGTTCAGTGACATGAAATATCCTCATATTACAGAGAGCGTATGTCACTTAATAGTTGCAGAAATTATTTACTTAAGCTTTCCCCTTCCCATCTGCCCTCCCCTTTCCAAAAATCCATTCATTTTCTTATCCCCTGGGGAAAGCTGCCAGCACTTTCTGTATGTTATGCATACATAAATTACATGCTTTAAAGAATGAACAAAACCATAAACCCAAAAATACAGTTTCCAAGGTGAATAAAAATTAGGGAAGATAAGTCTTCTCTACAGCCTCCTCTCTGACCCAAATGCAAAAGCCTTGAGAGGCAAAAACTGCAATTTCAGCTTTTTATACCAGAGCAATATATCTGCCTTTGTCAAGTGCATGCAGAAAACATGAACTTCATCCTAAAAGGTTTTCAGTGTTTAGAAACCTCCTGGGAGAGCTTGTCAAAAACACAGCAGACCAAGTTCTAATTGCACAAACTCACCCTGGTCTTGACAAACACAACAGTTTGGTTTGAATTTCAAAACTGTTCCCATCAAAATCTGTGGGAGCAGAGAGAATGTTGTTAAGGTGTCTTTTTGAATCTCAAAGACAAAATCAGAGGCTGGTGGTGTGCAATGAATTAAAGTGTTCTCCTAGAGAGATTTGAATCTAAATATAGCAACTATGCTGAGCACAAGGAAAGGCTGAATTCTAATTTAAAAAAAAAAAAAAAAAGACAGAGGAGACAGGGTAGACAACCTCAAAATGTTTGGAAATTCAGTCTAGATAAGAAACCAAATGTATAACACTTGGCAGAAGCTTATCCAAACTAACAGACCCTTCTGAACGACGCCCTCCTGCAACCCTTCTATTCAGTCTTTACTTCTGATCTGCAAGAAATGCCTTTCCTCCCCCACTGCCAATGCTACTTTTGAAAGACAACTTGCTCATTTCCTTCTACTGAGAATTTTCTTTGGGGTCGATTGTAACTGCCCCATGATCCCCTCTTTTTGGAGGGGATGATGGTCTCTTCCACTATCTGTTGTTTCAGAAATTTGGCTTTCTTGCACCTACCCACATAACCTTACATCTCTCTAATCTTTGTCACTAACAATAGTACTTATGTGCTTTCCTCCGTATTGTATTTTCTTCCGTAACTGTCTCCTTAACATCTACAAGTGGTAGACTTAATTCAGTAGTTCTTTTTTTTTTTTTAATTTTAAGAACTTCCCTGACAAAAGTTTTAGGAAACAACATGTTGCCTGCTCTCAGAGATGCTGTTAGGAGGGCAGTACGCAGATGTAATATATTGCCTGTAGATAAATGTGTGGCTTCCAAACTTCCAAGTATGACTCCAAAACTTTTAATTACTGGCATCAATGAATCACAGGAGCTACATTACGGTGGCTGAGTGATTATTCTCTCGGTGTGATTAATAGACCATGTGGGGTTCTAAAGCAAGGGTCTGCATGTAGAGGAGAGGTAGATGCCTGTGTTTTGAGAGCAGTTCTAGTTTAACTAGTCAAAGACATATAATGCAGACAGTTACAGGAACTTTCTGGACAGTAAAACATAGAACTCAAGCATTATTTTCAATTGTTTAAAGAAATGCTAAATCAATTTCCTCATCAGAGGAGTTGTTTCAGAGCAATTCACCAAGTCAAGATAATGAATGAGTTGTTCTTTCACAGCATTCCTCAAGAAGGAATTATCCCAAATGATATGGTTACTTAATATGAACATTTATAAAGGGACAGTCATTATGCGAATTATGTATTTTACATAATTCATTTCAACTTGCAGTTTATAGCAGCACTTTTATCTTTTTTCACTCAGTGATAAAAAAGGCATCAATTATAATTCTCCTAGCATGTCTACGGAACAAATGTCTCCTAGTGAAGTTGCTGTGCTCATTCAAACATATAATTATACATCAGAGGGTCCTGGGCAATCTACATTTACCAAAATAATGAACAGATAAAACCCACACACTTAAGTGCAGCAGTTCAGGTATATGAGAAATGCATTACAAAATGTATTTAGGGGTGTGCTTGTCTGTAGCAGTGCTTCCTACAACACGATGACTATATTGGTTGGGCACTTCTGCTGTTAAATACAATCTGCTTCCTGCCACGTTTTTAAAAGAAAACAGAGACTACTGCTTTCATGTCTCCTTGGACTTCGCACATTCTGACTGAGGTTGCTCCAGTTTGCATGTACAAATCATGGCTGCAAAGCATGCAAGTATGAAGGAAATATGAGCAAACTGGATTATAGCTTGAAATTTCAAAGAATCTATAATCAGGGGTGGAGAGGTATAATGCAGAAAAGCAATCATTGCAGCAATGTACCATTTAGAAATTAAAGACTACTGGCCTATTGGTCTGCACCAGCTGCCTGACAGCAGAGGTTAGCCAAATCTGATCTGGTCTAGAAGCAATTTCACTGGCTTCTAGAAGCAAAAATTCAAAATCTGAGTTATTAATAAAATAACATTTGCTAAAGTACTTTGGCAAACAGCCTGCTAGACTTTGCAGACACTGAAAAGATCTGAGAGCTCCATCTCATAGTCTTTACACTTCAAATCACAGATACCCACAAAAGACAGACTCGTCTGATGTGAACTAGAAAAAAAAAAAACTGACTAGAACAGATTTTTTTAAAAATTATGGCCCAGATGAGCATTGTAGAAGATTAGAAGCTCCTACAGCAACACAGCACGGGAGCTCCATGAGGCTTAAGGACACAAAGCTCATTATAACATTTCCCTATATTCTTGTAATCTTGATTAATATAAAGATTGATCAAAGTATTGACTATTCCTTAACAATTACTTAGAATGACCAAACCTTTCATAAGAAACTCGAAATAACAAGTTCAAGAGATCATTAGGAATTAACTGCTCCGTCCTAAAATGTTCAGGACATTTCCTTCTCTCATTTTATCTGCATTTCCCAACTTTTCTGAGTTTTCCTGTAGTCAGCTGCCAAACTTCTTTCTTTAAACGTTGAGTCAAATTACAAGGATAGTATCACTTGTGTCTCTCTTGTTTATGTCGTAGCACCCAAAGCTGAAGAAGCAATCAGTACTATTTCCTTCTTGATAAATATACATTGTTCCAGTATATCCTGTCTCACACCTAATTCTAAAGACTTATTTGTTTTCTATTAATCCTTACTAGATACACAGAAAGCCTTATGTTAATGAAAAAAACCACAAAGCCCCACTGAACAGTTTCTTTGTCGAGGCTCACTACTTGGATATCACCAATAACAACATTCTACTTTCCTGAAAACAACACCAAAGGCTTTCATTGATTTTTGTGATGTGGAAACTCCACAGGGAATGAAAACTTTATTTTTCTGATTTTTTCAGTGTTCAAAGATGCTTGTAATTACAAGTGTTATGCAAAGGAAAAGTAAAAAATTAATATTAAAATGAAGTTGAGAAATGACTACAAGGAAGTGGCTGTCTAACAACTCTGCCGGAACTCTGAGCGTCACCAGTATGAACTAGGCATTTTGAGTGCAATTTAATATAGTTGTGTCAAGCTGGAGCCACTGTCTGAGTGAAGGCTGAAAACAGAGCCAGGCTGCTGGAGTACAGTCCTGTAGAGCTGGGAGGAGCCTCACTTCTGTCCATCAGAAAGTGAGGTGAAGAGGGCAGAGGCTGTTCTTCCTTCTGGGCCCCAGAGTGACACATCAAGAAAACTCTGTGTGGGAAACACTGATGATTTTCACCCTTCGCAGCCTTCAGGTATAGTTATATAAGTGCATAAGAAATGCAATAAACTGCACTATGAGAAGAGAGCCTTTTGGGGTTTATTTTGCTATTGAACTGGCACTAGAGGAATTCATACAACCTATACCACAAGGTCACTGAGTAACCACTGTGGCAGGCGCCATACAGAACATACAGAAATCACAGCACTGCTGCTTACTGCTGTGTTCAGGTGTGCCTGTGTACAATACACCGATTTAATTTGCTTATAACTTTTCCGAATTTAACTGCTTGGGTTGAACATAGCCTATGCCAGGTGTCTGCCTCAGGCTTTTTTTTTTTCCTTCTTTTTTTTTTTTTTTTGGTTCCATGTTTCTATTTCAGGGGTTTGACATTTTCAACTAGCACCATTCAAACACTTTTGAGAGTGAGACCAGAGAGAAAAGCTGCTTTGCTTTGTAGAAATGCCTCATGCTTTGAAGTAGAGACATGCAGTTTAGCAAGGGAATAACTCTGTGTCAGAGATGTGACTTCTGCTTCCCTGTAAGTATCTGCCCCAAACTGGAATAGTTTAAGGTACCTTTGAAAAGTCTTCAATTTTCATCCTTTCAAGAATTTAGCAAGAGTTTCACAAACAAGTATCTGCACAAACCGTACATCCCTTGGCATGGCAAAGTGTGTCTCAGCTCGTAGAGCTCATCAGACTACGAAACTGCCCCTCTCAGAAGAGAGACAGAGCATCCTCCATTCTCCCTTTCCCTCCCACCCCCATCACTGCTGCTGGCAGGACTTTGAGCTGCTCTCAAATAGGGTCAGAGCTGGCCCCACACAGCAGCTGAGGGATGGAGAGTGAGTTTTCCTGCAACAGCTGATCCCAAGTACTCTGGGATCAGTACAGATGAAGCCGTGCACCTGGAGCTGGGGGAAGATGGGGGCAGGAGGGCTCCCAGCTCTGGGTCTGAGTCTAGTACAGACACAGTGGCCTGAGCCCTGTCCTTCTCCCTTCCCACCAGCCCTCTCTAAGAGGCTACACAGAAAGCTTGGTGTGTCTGTGTGCAGATTGTGTCCATCTGGGCCATGCTGTGAAGGGGAATGAGAGCAGAGAGAGAAAGGTTTGATAGGAAAATCAACAAGATACACAGAAGGAGCAGAAGGAGGAGAGAGACTTGAATCGAGGTAAGAAGGTGGAGTGTTAGAGAGGATGATGGGGATGGCAGCAGGAGGTTGGGACTGG
This sequence comes from Trogon surrucura, assembly GCA_020746105.1. Lineage (NCBI taxonomy): Eukaryota > Metazoa > Chordata > Aves > Trogoniformes > Trogonidae > Trogon > Trogon surrucura. The sequence continues at coordinate 188,094,949 of CM036617.1, forward strand.
CTGGTTAAAGAAAGGGGACTGACCTGGGGAGAAAGGGAAGGGAGAGAAGGAGAGCTTTTGATTTGGACAGCAGGCTCAGGGTGGATGATTAGGATTCACTGGATGTGGAGACCAGAAATGAGAGACTCAAAGACTGAAAACTTGGAACTGGATCAAAGTAATGGGATATGTCACAGAACCAGGGACAAAGTGGACCCAGGATGGGGGCAGAGAGAAGGTTTGGAAGTGACAGTTAAGGCAAAAGCCAGGTTTGGTGAAGTGGCAGTGCCTTTTTGGCTCTGGAGCTTGGACTGGGCACCATGACTCCAATTATCACCACCCTCTGCTGTTAACAAGCAGATGTGAAGCCCAGAGGCAAAGTGCATGTGTTGCTCTTCCACCTGAAGTGGCTCATTGAAAGAAAAAACACACACTGCTATTAGCAGGTAGCTCACATGGCAAACATTCATGCAGGGGAGCTAATAGTTCCAGTACCCTGATAAAACACATTGGATTCATATGGCAGGTTTTTGACTTTGAGGTTGCTATCTTTCTGTAAAAACTAAAGGATACATGCACACAGAAAGTCCTGCATTAAGGGAACTTTCTGAAGATTTCAGTGGTGAAGACTCCTGAACTAGGAGATGTAAGGTTAAGGTTATCTGCACTGTATGTGCATGCATGGTACAATCCTTGCTTAGTTACGTGATCACACACTTTTTTCAGAGGACACGACCCCTTTTAATTAAAGAGGATCTAAGCTGTGATTGTGAAGTGGGAATACAGAGTGACAGAGAGACCTGTAGTTCTCCTGCACTCTGCATCTGCTGCACAAGCTGGAGGGTGTGTGAGAAGAAAGGTGTAAATGCAAGAGACAGCAACAGATGTGAAAACATTTACCTCTTGTTACAGGGGTCACTGCTGCCAGGAGGAATTGAATTTCGTCAACACTGCCATGACATGTCTGTGAGATACTAAGTGAATTTCTAAAACAAAACTTTTTGCCTTTTTTTTTTTTTTTCCTCTATGTGATTACCTCCACATCCTACCTAAGCTTAGATTTGTTCAAGTGACAAGTGCCCATGGCTGGTAGTAAAATCAATGAGAGCTGGACATGAATATATCACCACTGGAGAGAAGATGAAAGGCTGGCAAAATATCAGTAGGGATAGCAAGAGTCCTGCAGTGCATACAGGTAGTCTAGCACTACCTAGACAGAACTGCCCTGTACTCCTGTAAGATCAGCATAAAAAGTAACCAGTCTTTTGTATGGGGCTTAATATGTGACACAGTTATAGCCATCACTCAAAGCAAGAAAAGAAACTACTTTTACAACCTTTTGAATTCCACAAGGGAAATATGGCTATCAGTATAATAATAGATAAGACAACATCCAGTAAATATGTGGCTCTGTCTGCTCCTAATGAAATAATATGCTAGACCCTCCTCACCCAATTAGGTAACCACTCAGCAAAAAGATGGGTAATAATAAAAATTTTTTATAATAATGTCCTTAGACATCTCAAATTAGGGACCCTTTGACTTTAATTTCTCTGTGCCTCAGTATAAAATGTGGACAATAATGGACAATAATACTCCTATTGTGAAGGCTATCATGAAGACAAATACATTAATGCTTGAAAAGCCCTTAGGAAATACAGTGATGAGTGTCACAAAAAAAAAAACACAAGGAAATGAATGATTTCATCTTCATATCGAGGTTTCAGTAGTGTGCAATAAGTAAGACCTGAGGCCACAGAAAGGGTAAACCAAAATATTGAATGGCTTCTCATTACATGAATACTATTCATCCAGCGCAGCAAGTGAGACAGAGATCCTGTGGAAAAATGGGATGTGAATAGATAATTAAAGATTGTATCATAATGCTTACACACAGGAAGGGTGAAAAGTTTACACCAGTGACCTTAATTCTGCCATCTCATAACTACTGAATACATGACTCTGCAGCCTCAATAGTGTTATCTCATTTTAACACAATTTTCTCTGTGTGCCTCTATTTGCATTGCTGAAATCATATTGTGGTCAGTGGGGCAGTGTCTAGTTGGAGGCCTGTGGCTAGTGGTATCCCCCAGGGGTTGGTACTAGGTCCAGCCCTATTCAATATATTAACCAATGACCTGGACGAAGGGGCAGAGTGCACCCTCAGCAAGTTTGCTGCTGATAGAAAACTGAGGAGAGGAGTGGCTGACATGCCATGAGGCTGTGCTGCCATCCAGTGTGACCTCAGTCTCTTCTTCCAAGTTACTAGCAATAGGATGAGAGGAAATTGGCTCAAGTTGTGCCAGGGGAGGTTTAGATTGGATATTAGGAAAAATTTCTTTACTGAAAGAGTAGTCAGGCATTGGAACAGGTTGCCCAGGGAAGTGGTGGAGTCACCATCCCCAGAGGTATTAAAAAAACATGTAGATCATAGAATCATAGAACAATTTCATCTGGAAGAGACCTTTAAGATCAGTGAGTCCAACCTTTGTCCTAGCCCTATCAACACCACTAAACCATGTGCCTCAGTACAACATCTACCCATCTCTTAAAACACCTCCGGGGATGGCAACTCAACCACCTCAAGACATAGCTTAGTAGTCATGGTAGTACTGAGCTGATGATTGGACTTGATCACCTTGGAGGTCTTTTCCAGCCTTAATGATTCTATGATTCTATGACATGCTGGACAGCTGGGTGGGGAAAAACCTAATGAAATTCACTAAGTGCAAGTGTGAAGTACTGAATCGGGGGAAGAACAACCCCATGTATCAGTACAGGTTGGGAGCTGATCTGTTGGAGAGCAACTCTGGGGAAAAGGACCTGGGAATCCTGGTGGACAACGGGCTGACCATGAGCCAACAATGAGCCCTTGCGGACAAGAAGGCCAATGGCATTCTGGGATGCATTAAGAAGAGTGTGGCCAGCAGGTCAAGGGAGGTAATCCTCTCCCTCTACTCTGCCCTGGTGAGGCCCCATCTGGAGTACTGCGGCCAGTTCTGGGCTCCCCAGTTCAAGAAGGACAGAGAACTACTGGAGAGAGCCCAGTACAGGGCCGCTAAGATGATTAGAGGTCATCTATCATATGAGGAAAGGCTGAGAGAGCTGGGTCTGTTTAATTTGGAGAAGAGGGGGCTGAGAGGTGACCTCACCAATGCTTATAAATATCTAAAGGGCAGGTGTCAGAAGGATGGGGCTAGACTCTTCCCAGTGGTGTCCAGTGACAGGACAAGGGGCAATGGTCACAAACTGGAAAACAGGAGGTTCAACTTAAACATAAGGAAATACTTCTTTACTTTGAGGGTAATGCTGCACTGGAAAAAGCTGCCCAGAGAGGTTGTGGAGTCTTGGTCTCTGGAGACTTTCAGAACCTGCCTGGACATGTTCTTGTGTGATTTACCCTAGGTGATCCTGCTCTGGTAGGAGTGTTGGGCTAGATGATCTTCAGAGGTTCCTTCCAATCTCTACCATTCTCTTATTCTGTGATCTGCTCACTTCAGATATTAGCCTAGTTTGTGTGACGCTTTTCTTTCTCTCATCCCCTGTATTTGGAACTCTCTGTCCAGATATGCAAATCTTCGCAGCCTGACCTTGAGGAATAGTAAGAGTTTGTATTATTTAGATGAGGGCAGTAATTGTTTGGCCTAGATGCCAGAAACATCTCCAAGGATATTTAACACTCATTGTTTTGTAACTTAAGGTCAGGACAAGAGAACCAACTCACATCCAAAGAAATACGCTGCAGCTCGTGCCTGGGATGCAGCAGACACAGGTGGCCAGGGCAGCTCCAAGCAGGTTGCCTTCAGAAACACCACAGGGCACAGTCTGGACAGTCTGAGCAGCCTTCTCTGACACAGTCTGAAGAAGCTGTCTTGAATCAGGGCCACTGAAAAGCAGACTCACAGACTCAACATTGCGCAACAGCCCCTTTGGCTTCCTCTAATTCCACCTGCCTGACAACACAGATCACTTAAACACTTCTTGTCTGTCACCTACTCCTAAAGAGATCATGTGCTGTACATGAGATCACTGCTGCTGTTGAAGATTGTTTGTTTCTCCACTTTGGGCACACAGTTCTGAAGTGTAATGAAATTTCATTACAAATCTAAGGTGTGCTGCACATTGTATATAGTCAAGTCCAAAGACCACCTGAGAGAAATTAAAAGCAAAGAGCCATCCAAGAATTATAGGATTATATCCTTAAATCCATAGCGAGGTGCATTAGAAAGAGATATACAGTGTTTTCTCATTTTCATCTACAGGTGATAAAAAGAATTCTTTTTACCTAGCCAGAAATTTCCATTAATTAATTCCTTGCATGGTACCTGGCGGGTGAAACAACATCATGGCAGAGCTCACTGAGAACTGATGGATACTAAAATCGAAGCTAGTTTGCTGTGAAAGAGCTACAACGTCTCTCCTCAAGGATGAAATAAAATCACAGCCCAAAATGACCAGTACCAGCCAGAACAGCAGCAGTTCAGTCTTCTGGATTACTGTATCATATCATTAATGCTGGCAGGGGTGCAAGCCATAAACACACTGAGAAGCGCAGTGCTCCACAGGCTTCTACATTTGCCAAAGAAGAGATGGAAACGGAGTTGGCCAGGACAGAATACAAGCTTCTTGAAGCTTGCAAGTCAAATTTAGCTGGCTTCAGCAGAAAAGCAGCTCTTCCAGTTCTGGGTCACTAAAGCCATGTGAGTACTTCATCCAGTGAGCAGGTTCCACCACCAGGACCTGACTCTGTGTCACTCTGGCATCAACAGGTATCAAAACAAGTTCAGCATTACAGGCTACTGTAGCAATCAAACACGTGTTGGGGGAGGGAAGTGAAAAATATACCTCTTTCCCAGTTTGACTAACATCAGAGTTTTGTCTCTGTTCACGCCATTTCAACAGCAGAGACAATGTGTTAATGCACCTGCAGCACCTGTTGGTTCATCCAGGGCTCTAAGGAACCTTAATGAAAAATCATACTGCAAATATTGGCTAGGTACTAGGAAGAGATACAGAAGAGGTTAATTATTTGGGGACCAGCTGAGACACTACAGCCCAAAGTCAGTGGCAGTGCCCTACTGAGACTATTTGGGAGACTCTGTCGCCATGTTGATTCAGTTGCTCTGCTCCTCCAGTGGGAAACACAAATTCACACTGTGTCACACAGTGCTGGTCCTCAATCTATCCATCACATCTGGTGTTACGCTGGGGAATCTCTTCTACATCGTGAGCATTACAGGATGGGCAGGCAAACATGGTCAGATTCCAGTAAAGAGAAACTTTTTAGCTTCTGACCTTTATGAGACTAGAAGCCTGGCTGACTTCAGTCCACACATACACAACACCTATGAACAGCAGGGACGTGATGGCAAACACAATATAGCTAAGAAATGTTAGTTCAAAATCAAAACCCATTGCAACTCTATTTTCATATCACTAAAAGCACTAGAGAATACTTATCCTCCTCTATACATATGAGAATGAATTACTTATTGGTGGGTTCAGTAAAGTCTGAATCTAGCAGATGCAAAAATATCTAAGGTATTCAGTATCTCAAGACACCTGGTGATTAATTACATATGTCCCTTTTGTTATACAAAGAAAAGCAGCAGCTTTACAGCATACATGTTAGAAGAACTCAAAGGCAATAAAAGTAAGCATGTATTTTTGTTAATGTCTCATATAATAGGCTTCAAACTTTCCAAGGAAGTATAAACAACTGTCCTTCAATCACCTTTGCAGAAATAGTGCAGTGAGACCAACAACATCAGGCATATTCTTCTTTCTGTACCCCTCTAAGGTCTGATTAAGAGCAACCAAGCTGGTTTTGATCCTTCTCCTTACTTGAACTCAGGTATTGTTGCTAGGTGGATCTGTATGCCCAGGTGCGATCTGTCACTACGCCATGTAGCTAAATGTAAGATGGGGATAGACATAAAGTTTGTCTTAAGGCAACACTCTATCTAGTGATTGCAAACTGAGGTTTATCTTTCATATTTTACCTCACATGGTTGCATTTACAAAAGGCATGCAATTCCATCACTTAGAAAACAGCTGAGCCAGTTCAGTCTCATCTCAGATTTTTCATTTTTAGATAAAAACCTGTGTAACAACACTCATTGCAAAGCAGATTGCTGTAACTGAATAATATATTCCAGAGCATTGCTGTGGAGAGTTGAAAATATCTGAATGTCACGGTTACTGTTATATCAACATATATCACTGCAACATAACCTTAAGCAATGCAACATTTATACATCCCATAACAACAAAGTCTATCACACACTGATGACAGTAGAATAGGTGAAAAGATTATCCTTGCAACTAAAGATGAAAATAGTCCTATGAAACACCTGTAAACAATTTCCAGCTTTTCTTGTCCCTCGATTCCACAGTTTTTGTGCATTTGGGCTGGGTACAGCAGTTTCAGGGAATGAAAATTCAGGTCTGCTTTTGGAGATCTGCTTCATTATGTCAGGCAAATACCTGCACTGCAAAAGAAGGGCCTCATGTCACATGTATGGCACGTACCCATTGTCAGGGTAAAAGGGAATGACTGTGACAAATGAGAAGCTTTTTCAGCTAATTCGTTTTGTGTGTAGTCATCTCAGAGCCAAGAGGCTCCAGCTGGGACTGGTGCCTGATTATGCTAGAAGCTGTACCAAGTCAGACAGCACCCTTCTCTGAACACCTTAGGGGCTAAGCAGACAATCAGACAAGTAGTGAAAGAAGGGAACTGCAGTTGTTCCTTTTCAGTAAATGAGGAACTGAGTCACAGAGCTAAAAAAAAGGGCCCAGCCCTCAGCCAGTATAAATTGACACAATAGGATTCAGGTCAGCACAATACACCAAGTCACAGCAGCTGAAGCAAACCCTGGATTTGAATCCATAATGCCTGAGACAAATACATTGCATCCAAGTAAGATTTAACCATCCACAACTAGTGTAAAGGATGAAACGTACTTAAAAACACTGTACTTCACATGTCTTGTTTGACAAAATCCACAGCATAAAATGATGGTGCCAGTTATCAAACTAGACAAGCATAGAATGAAAACACTGCCATATAAACCAGACAGCTCATTAAAAAGGCAGGGTATATAATGTGCAATATGGGAGAAGATACACCTACCTTTTCTCAGGGGAAACTGATTTTGCTTATCATTTTCTTAGTCCCAAAGTAACTGAAAGAGTTGAAGAAATAAACTGTACTTCACAGTAGGTTCCAGCAAGGTGGCAAAGGAATGTTTAAGGGATTTTCAAATGGAATTTTGCTGGATCTTGAAAATACTTCAACAGAAACTTCTGGGGTTTAATTACACATAACAATGCTGTACTTTCCCCCCCTCCATCAACCCTTTTACATAAACGCTGCATACACTTCCATCAAACACAAAAGGTGTTTCCCTTCGAAACAGGAGCAGTTTCAAATGTATTATTTTATTCTCTGATCTATAAGCGTAGTACATTTCCATTCTCTCTACCATGCTCACAAAAAAGAGCAACATGAAGGAGGTGTGGAGGGAACATGCACTGGTTCCTCAGAGCCCCAGTTCCCTGCCTGGAGAGGGAAAGGGACATTTCACTGCATGGAACACTGACTCAATTTCTAGCTGCTTGCTCCTGAGATGTCAGATGGGCCATTTCTGGGACCACAATCACTTGCCCCTCTCGCGCAAGGTAGCCAGGAAATAACCCACTCCCTTGGCAGTAGTCACAGACAGCAGATACAGGAAAGCTAACAGAAAACATGTCTGATGTGATGGACCAAAGTGGAGCTGAGGAGAGCTACGGTTCTCTGTTCAAAGTAGAAAGGAGGAAAAGTTAATATGCCTCAAATCAGTGACTCTCAAGGCAATAAAACCGGGCACTTCGGGACCAAGAAACTCAATGCAGACATAAATCCATGAGTAGCAGCTGTGGAGGCAAATTCAAGAAAAGGCAAAATTCTACCTAGGCAAGAAAGACCTGTGTCTGACCCATGAGTTAGAAATGCCATGGTGCCAATAATGGCATGAGAAATATTGTTGGTTAAATGGTGTTTAGAAATGTATTCAGGTCTGTCAGTTGAATTCATAGTAAGTACAAATAAAGTGAAGCTGCAGGAGTTGTTCCCCCTTAGTTCTTCTGACTCACTTTTATTTTTCAGGAATATTTTGAATGCTTTACATCAGTGCTAATAAGAAACATTTCCACGATCCACAGAAGGACAAAAGAAGAGGGGAAAGCCTTTCCTACATGAGACGCTTTGTAGGAAGGAAAATCTAGTACTTCCTACGGAAAGGTTTCTCCAAAGTTACCTCAGTCGAACTTGTCCCTGTCTCCTTCAGAGATCTGCAGGCCGCGGGAGGTACAGCATCGCAGCGCCAACCCTCACAGTAGGGTTCTTCGGCAAACATTGCACAATTAGCTGAGTACAAGCATGTGTTCAAAATGCTTACCCGTTTTCGTAATGCTGGTTGACAGGCATGTCTAAAATTGGGTAGTGAAGAGCAATGTACTCTGAGTGCAATGAAACACTCCACATAACATCTGAAAAAAGTACTCCAGGGTATACGGCTCTTCCCTGTGAAACTTTGCCATATGGGAATGACTGGGCGCACCAGTAATGGAGCTGAATCTGCCTTCAGTCTTATTAAGGGTGAATTCCCATCTATCCTGAGTCCTCTGAAAAACCCATCACTGGTCGCTTGTCCTTATGGCTATGTTCCCAACTTGAAAGGGCAAATAGGACATGAGTAAAAAACCACAGTAATCCCTCACATACAGACATCTTGAATGTCAGAGATGATGCAAAGGTTGTTTGCTAACTTCACTGTCACAGCTGCTTCTAATGGGTTTTGACTTGCGGTTTATTATTGTGTTTTCAAACATGGCAAAACCCAGCAAAAGGTAGGCTGGAGAGTACCCTGACATCCAAGTGCCTGCTTCCTCAGAAGTTGTGATGAATGTGAGGTTTTTAGAACGACGTTTTCATTCATAGTGTGGTAAGCTCCTCAGGAACAAACTGTACATTGGTACGTTTTACTGTTGCTTGTTAGGATATAAGAAAAATTTACATATGACTCGAATCAAATGTACGGCTGAGAGGATCTATTCTGACAGGAGTGACAAATTATTTTGTATATCCTGCTTTGTCTATGAACATAGAATAATTTCTTGCTTACGTGTTTCAAAGCAAAACTACTATACCTGTGTATTCTGCTTCAAGTGTAAATCAGAATTCTCATCTTGTTTTTATACATGTATACATTTATACATTAATTATATCAAATTACTGTGTGTAAATTCAGTTAAAAGTGACAATCAAATTGCTTTTGCAGAGTTAAATAGATCCTCTAAAAAATAATTCCTCTCTAAAAATCAAGTCTTTATCCACTTTGTGTGGATAAGACTGTATTTCTGCTTTAACTATTCAAGCAAATTATATATTTTTCTATGGACTTGATGTCGTGGGTGGTGGTCTTTAATGTGCTTTCAGATCGTACTAGATTTTAATCAAAACAGCCTCTCCATCAGTGTAAAACTTAAAATAAATGGAACTGTCCCTGCTTTATGTATTTGTTAACAAGACCTGATCGTGTTCCATTTTGCTGATAACTTTCCTGTGTAAAAATGACACATACAAAACATAAGCAACACTACAAAGTAACTAAACTACAGATTTTTTTTTTTTTAGGGAAATATGAAGAACTAGAAGGAAAAACACAGTGGACCCCAAATACAAATATTCTTCAATCTGTTAGCCTCCTACTTCTCTTACTGAAACTCCACCAAAGATAGAAGACTTGATATTCTGCAGAAAACAACAGCAAACAAACAAACAAACAAAAGTAACAGGCCACACACTAAATGAGTTTTCAACTGCAATAGCAAGGAGTGATCTGTAGTTACATGTTAAAGTAGTTTACATAAAAAACTATGAAAAACAGGTTTGAATAACGGTTATTATTTAGAAAAATCTGTTAGCTGATGTCCTAATACCTCCATAAGCAGACATTCAGCATTAGTCGTAAGAAATATTGTTAATTTCTTTCAAGTTACCTAAAAGGACAAAATTATATTCTCCTTATTTACGAGAGTATTCCCATTTGATATTTATGGGATTACGTTGGTAACTGGTTATTCACCTGCAAGAGCTTTCTTAAAGAATCTTAGACATAAGCGCTGCCTGGCTTCTGTTTATTCCACTCAGCCACTACAGAGTTTCTTCAGTTTATTGCAGAATAAATTCTCCTTTTGGAATCAAATAGTATTTTCATGTAGCTTTTAAAGCACTCAAACATTGTATCTGATTGTACTGTCAGATAAAAAGTTGCAGTAAGTGATAAGAGTTGCAATAATTTACACCATGGGACTTGGAAAGTGCTAAGCAAGGTAGCTACAGTGCCTAACTCCACAGTAATGCTGAAATACTCCATGGCCTTTCAGAAGTCTGCAGAAACCTGTAAATGCTCACAGAAGACACCACAGATATGAAATAATTTATGTCCCTTGGACACACGAGGTTTAATAATCCAGCTACCATAGGCTCCTACCCATTAGCAAAGTCACTAAGAACATAACGCCAAAAAAAAACCGAAGAAAAAGCACTATATAGGCTAATGCATGAGTTACTGTTTACTTGCTCAAAGAGAGGTATTCAAAATGTGGAACTACAGTTTAATTTTTCATATTTACTTCTTTAATTAGCAGCTTTTCTATTGCACCTCTGAGAAAGAGAACTAAATATACAAATTCTTGCATTAACATAGTAAAATGTTTGATTGTACAATAATAGCATTACTATATACCCAGCTTTAATATGTATGGTCTTGCACTCAGTCTGAAACTAAGGTTAAATATATAATGATGGCCATGTATAGCAGTGAATGCTACGGGTGCCAGAAATATATATGTTGGCATCTTGCTATCTCGGTTATCAGGGCAGGCATAATTAAACACATTATGCAAATTATTAACTTCATCATGTCCATACTGTGGTAAAAAATAACAAACTTGTAGGGTTTTGACTTTCTTACTATAAGCAAGCACATGTTCTTTAAAATTAATTAATGCTCACCTGCATTGGCCTGAATTTGATCTGTTGTTTTTCAGGGAGAAAATACGCAATCTCTATATTTAAAAACATCATTGTATTTCAATTGGATAAAATGTCCTGACAAGCGGGACTGGAATAGAGGCCTCTGTGGGCGTTCTCTCTGATATGCTGCCCTAGACCCTGTGAAACCTAAATTCCTTTCAAACTGTGGTCAGGCAGCAGCGGGAGAAGTGTAGCTCACCCTGGTTGCAAGAGTCAGAGATGTTCTAAAACACTAGCAGAGAAATGCTACCTTTTTTTTTTTTTCTTTTTTTCCAGTTGTGCAAAGAGCTGAGCAGGATTCTTGCAGAGCTGCAGCTCTGGGTTCAAGCCATGTCACCCTCCTAACCCTTTTTGTGGGTCTGTCTTAGGGGATGGTTCCTCTCAGTTCATGTTGTTGGATCTGTTTATTCTCAGTGGAGACAAACGTGCAACTTAGGGCCTGCTGCATCTCATCCTACTGTAGATGTCTGAAAGCACCCCAAGTATACCTTGATTTCTCCATTGATCCATAAAGATACAGCGATTAAAATCATGTGGAGATGTATTCACAGCAGCCATTGAAACCAGGCACTCAGGTCCTTTTTCATCACTCCAGAGAAGGCAGATGTGCAGTGTCACAGCGAGGTTGGCAAAAGAGGTAGGAAAGCAGCCTGAGCCAGAAGCCAGTCACACTCATTATCCATGAGGTCTTGTTGTAGTCCCTGCAACCTTCTCCATGATCCATTTTCTTGGACTGTCTTAATATTTTTGTGGTCTTAACCTTCACATTTACATTTCAGTCGCAAGTCATAGAACCATAGAATCATAGAATGGCCTAGGCTGGAAGGGACCTTAGAGATCATCTAATCCAACCTTCCTGTCACGGGCAGGGATACCTTTAACTAGACCAGATTGCTCAAGGCCTCATCCAAACTGGCCTTGAACATCTCCAGGGAGGGGGCATCCACAATATCTCTGGGCAATCTATTCCAGAGTCTTGCCACCCTCGTACTGAAGAATTTCTTCCTAAGATCCAATCTAAACCTATTCTCCTTCAATTTAAATCCATTTCCTCTTGGCCTATCCCTGGACACTTATAAAAAGTCCCTCTCCAGCCTTTCTGTAGGTTCCTTTCAGGTATTGGAAGGTAGTTATAAGGTCCCTCCGCAGTCTTCTCCAGGCTGAACAATCCCAGCTCTCTCAGCCTGTCCGCATAGCAGAGGTGTTCCAGCCCCTGGATCATCTTTGTGGCCCTACTCTGAACACGCTCCAACAGATTCATGTCCTTCTTATGGTGGGGACACCAGAACTGGACGCAGTATTCGAGGTGGGGTCTCACAAGAGCAGAGTAAAGGGGGAGACATCACCTCTCTTGACCTGCTGGCCACACTCTTAATGCATCCCAGGATGCGGTTGGCCTTCTGGGCTGCATGAGCACACTGCCGGCTCATGTTGACCTTCTCGTCTACCAAAACCCCCAAATCCTTCTCTTCAGGGCTACTCTCAACCCACTCTGTGCCCAGTTTATATTTGTGCCTCAGACTGGCCTGACTCAGGTGCAGGACCTTGCACTTCAACCTGTTGAAGCTCATGTAGTTTGCACTGGTCCATTTCTCAAGCCTATCAAGGTCCCTCTGGATGGCATCTCTTCCCTCAAGTGAGTCCACGGCACCACACAGCTGGGTGTCATTGGCAAACTTGCTGAGGGTGCACTCGATGCCATTGTCCATGTCACTGACAAAGATATTGAACAGCACTGTCTCTGTCTCTCATCTGTGCTTGCCCCCCTGACTTGTCCCCTGAATATCCAGTGAATTGCTTGGACTGGTGGAGCCTTTGCACACTAGGTGGAGTGTGGAGCTGTGAGGCAACCAGAATTTTTTGCAGGATGTAAACCAAAGATTAAAAGTGCTCACAACCTGAAGTGTCACTCCCATCTAACTGTCTGTACATGGTTTATTTGTCTTTGTTCTCACACGTCTGCCTGGTTTATTTCTAATTGAAAAAGGGAAGCTCTTTGGGGCAAGGACCACTCAAGCCTTTATTTCTTTCTCATGCTCTACATAGGGCTTAGATAAATATTAAATTACAATAATACTAAGACAGAACTTGATTATTTTTCACAGCATTGAGAATGGATTTACAAACTCTTTTGGTTTTCTCTTGTTGCTAAACACAGTCACATTTGCAGTACTAATGTTAGCATTCAGAGGGACAGAAAATGCCTGTAACAAAAAATTAGGTAAGACTTCCTCTGTGCTCTCAGTTAACTTCAGCCTTAAACAGAAATTGCTTAATACTAAGCGGTTTTGGTCTTGGTTTTTTTTTCTAATTTTACTAGTTTATGGTTAAAGCTTGCTAGGTTAGAAAAAAAACACTGAAACAGACAACACTCTTAGAAAGAGCTTCTAAAGACGTAATTCTAAAGCATATTACAGTCAAAGGATCATGATCCTGATGGTCTTCACTTGTGATTTAATACTTTGCTGTCTCAACTTGATTTTATTGTGGTAGTAGTGCAATGATGCTAGAACTACACTGTAAATAAAACATGTCAACTTAGTTGCACAGCCTGAATAAATAACTCTGAATAAATAAGTAACTCGATCACACAAACATCAGTCAAAAATGCAATTAAAAAGAGCCTCTTTCTTTGTGTTGTAAAAATATGAAATAATATTCAGAACAGGCTGTTTCACATAAAATTCTTCTCTATATTGAGCAACCCCAAGGTAAAAGTTCTGGAATATCACTTTTCAAAGTCAAAAGGATGGTTTAACAATTATTTGGTATGAAGACAACCCTGTTTTTCTACCCTACCTATACTATCAAATTCAGTATAGTTTGATACATTGTGCACTTTCATTAGAGCCCTGTGAAGTACAACCATTTCTTATACATTCTCTTGAATCTTTTTGAAGCAGCAAACAAAACATAAAATGCAAATGGGAGAAAAGGAAGCACCTGAAATTTTACTAGAAAAACAGCATTCCCTTTCTCACCCTCCTTTTTCTAACCACAGTGAGCACTGAACAGTGGTGGACAAGGGAAAATAAAACAGAACTACAGGACTTTATGCAGCTTTAATGTGCTAGTATGGCAGTGATTGATTTTGAGTGCCACCACAGTGTCACCTCTATGATAATTACTCAAGCAATAGATATCTCATTAAATAGAACTAAATGTCTCAGAAACAGTCTTTGCTAGCAGAGTTAGTAATATATTGGAGAGAAAAGACCCATTAGTTCTTCTCAAATTCTTTGCTAAACTTCAACACTCTACGATGTCTACGATTAATAACAAAAGTCACTCAGGCCTTCAGTGCTCCTTTTTCTTGCCTCATCCCAAATGACCTAATTTTTCACAGAGCACTGGGCAAGTTATTCGCACAAGGCTCAAACCACAGACAAATGCAAAGGGTAGAACGTGGCATCACAAGAAAGAGGTTTTTGGCCATGTAACTGTGACCCAGATTCCTTTCTTAACAGCTAGATTCAAAGGAGCAGATGTCAGGCAGAGTACTGGGAATCATCTCCCCAGTTAACCTTGCTGCCAGAAGATACTACAGTACAAGGACCTATCACCAACGTAAAGAAATCTTCATATGCAAGTTGAAAGTGGAATGTTAATAGCAAACAGTAACTTTCATCTATTAAAATGCTGTAATGTGTGTATATCTAATATTGTAAGTGCTTGAAATACTGAAATACTTATTTCTTGTTTTGCCTAATTCCTCTATCTTCCTAACAGAAGCTTTGAATTTACAAACCAACTAGCTTCCATTTCTTTTTCTGATGTCATTTTTGCAGAAAAAAATCCCCACCTTCTAATCTGGAAAGTCATGCAGTTTTTACCTGCTCGTCTGAGAAGAGAAATTAGCAATGTTTTCACAATAAAGTGGGCTTTTTGCAAAGTCACTGAGAATAGTGTTATAAAATGCCCCTGCTAACAGTGATTACAGACTAAAAATTTATTTACCCTTATGTTGTCTTAACTAAACATCATTTGCTCTAGAGGAAACAGAGTGACTAGGCAGCCTCAGTAGTTTAAATGGAACATTAGGAGATTGTACCTGCATGACAATAAGAAGGTCAAACACCAAGATGAAAGAAGCCAAGAAGGCTCTCGAGACTTCGTCACTTGGCAGAAATCCACGATTGAGCTTGTCCCAGCTGATCCAGTCAGTAGTGATGACAAGCACAACTACAGAGGTCAGAGTAAACAGAACCGTCCTGCAAGGGGAAAAAAGAATTAGTTCAGAGTGAATACTACAGTAATGAAGATGCATCATTCTATTTTATCTGTCTTCTAATGGTCAACTAGTGCTTTATCAGTGCTTTTCTGCTGATGAAAAGAGATTGAAGAAAATTAAGTGTACAAACAAATCATTTAATTCAAAATAGGAAAGCAGTCAGCCGTATCCTTAGTAAAAAGAAATGTAGTAGCTAGTACTAAGCGTGTTGCAAAATTAGGCTGGAGTGTATCACTCTTTTTCTTTATTTCGTATTTTTCACTGAAGATGCAAAATGAATTAAGAAATAAATAATAAAAAATAAGAAAGAAATAAACTATAATGATGTACCAAAGACCATGATCTAGGTCACATTCAAATGAACAATTTAAGAGAACATTTCTAAGACACCAAAGACATCAAAACCTTTGAAAAGTCTTTTCTCAGCTGTAGGAGCTATAGGACACTAAGTGTAAAGTCTGATTTTTATATAAAACCACATCTGTATGAAAGAAATTTTCGTTGCACTGAATTAGCCTTTAGTAAATTCTGGCAATTATAGAAAAATTTTGCTTTGTGTCTCCTAAGACATCCTTTGTACAAATTTTCAACACACCTTACAGTATTTCTGAGAGGTCAATGAAAAGTGAATTACAGAAGTAATAAAGCCTCCACATAATGCTATGAGAATTCCAGAAGACACATCAGCTAATCCATGCAATTTTGCAATATGGTATTTAAGAAAATATCTAAGCGATCCCCACAAAATTGCTCTGCATCATTGCCAGCAGCACTTTGGTGATATCCTTCAGAGCCAGCAGCGATGACTGATTGAACTCCTGGCTGTATGGAAGGAGGCAAATTTAGGTGGTAATTTGAGGAGGAGCAAGGCTTTTCCCAGTAGCCACAGCTGACAGTAAATCCGTGCTGTAACAGAGGCATATCAACATCTGAATGCACGCACACAGCTAAATAATTGCAGCAGGGTGGAGTTTTTTTTCCACTGCAATAAAATCTCATTTTCTTCAGTTACCAAGGGCTGTAAAACAATGTGAAGAGTATTTCCCATAACACCTCCAAATAGGACAAATACTCAGCAGAGTAAAAGAAAAATCTGCACACTAGTGGTCACAGGCTACCAGCCTGTGTGGAGGCATTTAGTTTTATACATCAATCTTGGCTGTGTCCGTGTAGGAACGGAAAACAAATATGCACACAGGCATAAGTGTGCACATTTGGATTCCCGAACATCGTTCTTCTGTGGCACGATGGGCTGTGTTTCTTCACAATATAATGAGACACAAAATGGCTTGATTGCTACCACCTCTACCTTTGAACGTTTATTTTTATTCTTTATAAATAAATTCAGTTATATTCAATACTGTGGTTGGCACCATAACAGTATCCCTTGAGTGTATTACGAGCATCTGGGCAAGAAAGAACACAAATGAGGCGTATTAGACTTAATTAGACCTAAGCAATACACAATCCCCAAAACATTTGTTTAGCTACCATCTCACCTGCCAGTACCTGAACCTCACTGACTTTTCTACAAGCTCAACTTTGGAACATACTCAGAATGGTTTACTTCAGAAAGGCAATTCATTACAGTACTTCTCTCATGCATATAGACTCTTGAGATCCACAAAGGTGGTTTTTCTCACACATTGTGGCTTCATATCTGAAATTTACATGGAGGTAAATGTTTTAATTTTAGCTGAGAAGTTCTCCAGAAAAAACACAGTCCCCAACGCCTGTCTGATGCCCGCGCAGGCTGCTCTGGCCACTGGGTGCGCTGATTTTCCTTGTCCTCATTCTGAGGAACCCACATCTCCAAGTCCACAGACAGTTTAGAAATGTAATTCAAGTATGTGTAGTTTGCTAGGGGAACCACATACCCAGAAGTTATGCTCAACAATATTCTGCTTTGGTTCTCTTGAATTATGCATTTGCGTTTTGGAGCAAGAGTTCATAGCATGGAAGGTCAGACTTTGGCATGTATGCAAGTAAAGGCAGACATATTTTTATGCATGCTTCATTGGCATGCATGCAAAGACCAGTGTGTGTCATTTCCTTGAGGAAATGCATATGCACTTAAAAAACTGCTTTGTTATTCATTCTGAAATGTCAAATAGGGAGGGAAGGGAGCAGAAAATGCACTACTAATAGAATAAGAAAATGCAAAACCATTTAAAAAGGTTAGAAATAGACTCCTGAAATGGTTGCATTAAACAGCATAATTAGCACTAAATTGTATTTTTGACCTACAATACTGGAACACAGCAAGATATTATACATGCTTTTGGAGTTATTATAAACTGAGTTTGTCTGGGCTAGAGTTCAGTTCACTTCTTATGGAAGTACAGCACTGCCCCAGCATCCTGGGGATTAACAGAAGAAGCTGAGGATTTCGTTTAACTTAACATAACTTGCATCTGCTGAACCAACATGAGCCACTCTGCAACATTTAGTCCAGTGTAGTCTGTCCTTCATTCTGCAATGCACATTACTGAGAAAGGGCTGTGCCACCCAAATATACATAGCACTGCTGGCAGGACCTCTCCGTTTTCTGCTTGTAGAAGGGGTATGAGGGGAAAGGCCAGAGAGGATTGTTTCTTCTCTGTACCAGACATTAAGAAATGCAACTTCTTTCTCTACTTTACAGAGGAAATATATTTTTATATTTCACTTCTAATTCTAGCTTGCTGCATTGAATGATTATGTGCCCTGGGCTCCTGTTCAGCTACAGTAACATACACTTTATAACCTCCAGCATACTTTTCAAGATACAAAGTTGCTATGAAGAACAAAAGTAAAAAAAAGCGTCTGCAAAAAAACACTGTCCGGGCCAATTGCATACTGAGAAGTTAAAATTATTAGGTAGGTCCAGAAAAGTCAGTACTGTCCTTATCACTCCCAGTGACAATCTAAAATCCCCAATGATACACTGAACTGAGGAAAAGCTTGAGGAAAGGAAGTTTTTATGGTCTCTCAAGAAGCAGGCAATTTTTCACACTGTATCTCTATGATCTTTGATAGCCAGGACTGAGTTTGGTTTTGAATTTGCCAAACTAAGTCACTCATGCCAAACTGAATCCACACTGCTGGTCCTCCTTTGTCAGCAGAACATTAATTTTGTCCTCACACATATATCAAGGGCCAAATCAGATGTCTTTGGCTTCTGTACCTCCCCACAGCAAGACTTTCTTGGACCATAAGCTTTGAACAGGCTGACCAAGCACTTAGCATCTATCATCCAGCACGCAATACACTGTGAGAAGTTATGCACAACAGGGCCAGAAGCTTGAGCGGGTTTTTATCATTGGAGGTGGCTGTAGATAATCTCTCATGGCAGACAGGGTCGTGATCTCAACCTTGCAGTCTCTATCATGCAGAAATGCCATTTATGAAGGAGAAAGGAAAGGCTGTAATAGGTCATTTTCCTCTACACTATAAAATCAGTAGTAACTAGAGAACATCCACATGCAATGGACCATCTTCAACAAGCTATGCCAAGTGTCTGGCATTAATTCATCTACAGTGTCTCCACACTGCTGTCCTAGTGTTCAAGAATGTAGCCATCATCCTCTGAAGTCTGGACAACTCAACCCTAGACAAGCTGCTTGGAAAGCACGTAGAGGTGGGGAAATTCAGAGCTAGTGTATTACGTTGTGAGTCACACACTCCCATCACAGGTGTCATCCACAGCTTTGCTTTATCATCTCTTGAACTTTGCAAAAGTCCGTGACACTGGTCATAATGAATCTTCTGTTTGCACAGTGGAGGTCATAGTTATGTGAATAGAAAATGTCTGTCACTGCAGCATAATGCAGACCTTGGTGGATAACAGGTTTGCATGAAATATTTAGAAAATACGGCATCTTTGATTTGGGGCAATCCAGTACAGAGGTATCGACCTGCTCTGCAAGCAGTACTGCATAGTCCCTGCTGTCTTCATAACTTTTTTTATATGATGTCCATAAATTTCACAGCATGCTCAAAGAGCTTGCAATGGGCTGCTTTGCTATGAGATCACAGACTTAATTTGTTCACCTAGATACCAGCTTCCTAAATCCTGTGCGCATTAAGTAGTGCACTGCATAGCTTCTGCTGAGGAAGGAACTCTGCCAACAGGGCCATCACTGGAAACAGTAGGATTCACTTCACTATGAGAGTCCATGCATACCTTCATTGCCCAGACATGCCGTAGCCATCAGATACATTATCTCAGTCTTATTTCTGCCTGTTGGGCTGAAAATATTGCATCCTTTTCTTAAACACCTCTTGATCTTTCACAATGATTTATACAATGCCTGAGCTATCACTTGGCACATGATGACCAGAGATCAGGCTGGGCATTCCTACTGATTCTTGCTTTAAAAAACACTTCTTGCAAAGGAAAATAGTTCGTCATCATCCCTCCCTTTCTAGTGCTCTTCTCTCACCCTCTGAGAAAAGTGCTCCTCATGGAGCTTTCTGAGAAATTTCTCTGCTGGCATCCCAGTGACAAGATGCCCTGCGTGCCTCACTTTGGCACAGCTGTGGTCAAAGAGTGAACAAGAACTAAGAAAACTTAAATTAGAAACATAGGTACATTAAATAAACAAGACCTACTTACAAAGTGTAATGAAAAAAATAACCTGAACATAAACACCAAGGACTTAACGCCAATGCAACATCACAGCAAGAGTAAAAGAAAAGTAACAGAAGCAAAATCGGGCCAGCTGAGGCCAACACATTCCCTAGTAAAAACAACAACAACAACAAAAAAAAGAAAATAATAGTGTGTATTTGGGTGAACAGAGCTGTGCCCTTCTCCAGCAAACAGTACTTTAAAGTGCCAGGGTTGCCTGCCTCCATCCACTCCAAAACATTGGATTAGCATGAGATTTCCTAAAAAGCTCTTCCAGAAGTCTAAGATAAATCCTAAATGTTCAGTGAAAGAAAGCAAAAAACAGTGGAATAAGTAATCCATCCACTGCTGTGAGAGTGTTCCTACACGCTGGACTACTTCATGGGTGACATGACTCAATGGTGGTAAAAGTAAAGATGACTTTTCCCATTGTCTCCAAGTAAGCCTGGCTTGTTTCCATTTCCATGTGGTAGGGAAAGCCTGAGATACCTTCCTGGAATGTGAGGAGCAGGAACTGCCACACTGCATGCTGGTCATAACTATATTATCAAGTTAATTCCCAAAAGAGTTTGGCAAGCTCAGTCTGGCCCTGAAGGGTCTCAAGCCTCTGCAGACTCCCTTACAGTGCTGTTTTGGCAGTGCCCTCATCTTTCTGCAGACATTGTCCTTGCCTCGTCTCACCAGTCTGTAACTCTTCTGCCCTTCTCTTGCACCTGCACAATCCTGAGCTTGTAAGTCTCCAAGTTCTTTATGAATGGAATGAGCCCAAATTTGTCCGTGGAGGAAAGAAGCCACTTATTCCTGGGATCTGCAATGCAGTTGTTCTCTGAATGTGTAGCTGCATTCAAATGCATCAATAATTCTTTAGCTCCATAACTAGCAAGAAAGGTCACAGCCCAGAAAGCCAATCACATCCTGGGCTGCATCAAAAGAAGCATGGCCAGCAGATCAAGAGAGGTGATTCTGTCCCTCTGCCCTGCTCTGGTGAGATCCCACCTCCAGTACTGTGTCCAGCAACCAAGTCCTCAACACAAGAAGGACATGGACCTGTTGGAGTGGGTCCAGAGCAGGGCCACAAAAATGACCAAATCAATGGAACACCTCTCCTATAAAGAAAGGCTGAGAGAAGTGGGGTTGTTCAGCCTGGAGAAGCAAAGACTCTGGGGAGACCACACTGTGGCCTTAAAGGGGGCCTATAAGACATATGGGGACAAACTTTCTAGCAGGACCTGTTGTGATAGAACAAGAGGTAATGGTTTTAAAACTTTTGTGCTGGGGAGCAGCGCAGGGGAAAGGGACCTGGGGGTTCTAGTGGACAGCAGGATGACCATGAGCCAGCAATGTGCCCTCATGGTCAAGAAGGCCAGTGGCATCCTGGGGTGTATTAGAAGGGGAGTAGCAAGTAGGTCAAGAGAGGTCCTCCTGCCCCTCTACTCTGCCCTGGTGAGGCCGCATCTGGAATATTGTGTCCAGTTCTGGGCCCCTCAGTTCAAGAAGGACAGGGAGCTGCTTGAGAGAGTCCAGCATAGAGCCACAAAGATGGTGAAGGGAGTGGAGCATCTCCCTTATGAGGAAAGGCTGAAGGAGCTGGTTCTCTTTAGCTTGGAGAAGAGAAGGCTGAGGGGTGACCTCATTAATGTTTATAAATATGTCAAGGGGGAATGTCAGGAGGATGGAGCCAGGCTCTTTTCAGCGGCGTCCACTGACAAGACAAGGGGCAATGGATGTAAGCTGGAACACAGGAGGTTCCATAAAAATATGAGGAAAAACTTTTTTACTGTGAGGGTGACCGAGCACTGGAACGGGCTGCCCAGGGAGGTTGTGGAATCTCCTTCTTTGGAGACATTCAAAACCCGCCTGGACGCGTTACTGTGCGCTCTACTGTAGGTGATCCTGCTCCGGCAGGGGGGTTGGACTAGATGATCTTTAAGGTCCCTTCCAACCTCTAACATTCTGTGATTCTGTGATTCTGTGATTTAAAGTAGGTAAGTTTAGACTAGACATAAGGAAGAAATTTTTTACAGTATGAGAGTGGTGAAACATTGGAGCAAGTTGCCCCGAGACATGGTAGAAGCCTCATCTCCGGAAACATTCAAGGTCAAGTTGGACAGGGCTCTGAGCAACCTGATCTAGTTGAAGATGTTCCTGCTTACGGCAGGTGGGTTGGACTAGATGACCTGTAAAAGGCTCCTTCCAACCCACAGCATTCTATGATTCTATGATTTAAATAAAGACCTTCTCCCACCAAAAGCCAGGAATTGGGAAACTCCTTTTCAAGGAGCGTGGCGGGGAATGTCACAGCTGAGCCTGTGCAGCTTAGTGTGCAGACTGTCTGCCTTACCAGGGTTTGCAGTCTGTCTGCCCCACAGCAAATCCCACCACTGCCATCTGAAATGCCACTAGAGCCATGCCATGCCTGTGCACGGGAGAGACAGCGCTGTGTGCCAGAGCAGCAGATGGACTTCTCTGAAACATAAAGTTGAGCTCTGGAGGAAGAGTTGTGAGAGACTAAGCCAGAAAGGGGAGGAAGTAAATACCTACCCATGCTCTGCGATCTATTACAACTGATGTCAAGTGTCAATGTAAACCTAAGAATTTCTGGCTTTATTTCAGGGGGAAGGAGGGCCACACCATTTCGTTCTGGTTTAATTCCAAAATAACAGCACTGCTACCAGCCCTCCGGTAAAAGGTTTTCCTGGCTACATCTGTAAATTGCCCATATGAGAGCACATATTCTAATTGCTCAGTAACATTATCGGCCATGACCAAGGCAGTTCAAATGGAACACTGGCTTGCCTGTGTGTGGGAATATAATGGAAGATTGGCAAGGAGGGCTGTAGGTACGCCTAAGTGACTCATAGATGGGGTGTCAGAAGACCTCGTGTCCTCGACAAGCAGCACACTTGTGCTTAAGATAACAGAGGCCTGGGATAGATATGGGGGCATTTCTCGCATTCCTGTCCTGTTGCAGGAAGGAACAAAGCAAAGTTGTTGTGCCTGAGTCTTTGGAACTCAGAGCAACAGGTCAAACGTAACAAAGCAGCAGGTTAAATACCACATGCTTTCTAACAAGGGGGCCTGTGCTGCTGCTTGTCATCACGCTTGTGTGATCGCTGCTCATGTGCCTCTCTCCAGACACTGATTCAAAGATTCTCCAGATTCTCAGTTAACAAGAATAAATTTATTCCTTGCCTTTCAGCCATGATTTTTGGTTGTTCCTGTGTCCTGCCTGCTTTGGCCCATACACCATGCCACTTCATTAAATCAGTTTGCCAAGCATCAAGTTACTGACGTTCTCAGAAGTCTTGGCTGAGAGAAGGCACATCTTAGGTCCTGGCGGTTTGGAGGCACCCTCTTCTGCTGTTTTCCATATCTTACTTCTTACATCAGCAATTCTCTAGGCAGAGTCCATAAGACCCTGACTCTTGCAGCCCCAGTGTAGTACCACAAACCATTCACAAACACCAAAGGTCACGGATTCGATTCCCATTCGGTTCTCATGTGTTGCCTGACCTAGTCGAGAGGTGGCGTCCCTGCCCACAACAGGGAGGTTGGATTAAAATGATTTCTAACGTCCCTTCCAGCCCAGGCCATTCTATGATTCTATGATTCTATGATATAGCACAGCCCCTCCAGACCTATGCCAGGAGTACTTTTGCCTCCATCCATCCACGTCGTCAAGAAACAGTCTGTGTTGCTTGTTTATACTGAGTTGTAAACTGAACAAAACTGAATTTTTCCCTGGAAAGATAAAGACAAGCTAAGAAATTTATACAAGTTCACAAAACATTTAACATTGGAAACAAGAACCGCTTCTATTATGAGTCTCCTGGTTCTTCATGTCTAAATCAGCAGGACAAAGTATACCGAAAACAAATGCTGGTCTGTGATGGGAGCTCATTTCTCAAACCGTCGCAGAGTGAAAGTGAAGTTTTTCACTGCTCAAATAACAATGATTTACCCAAACATACATAAGGGTGAGATAACACCACCTTCAATCTACCAGCAACTTCGAGCTGCTCATTGTTAGAGCTGTTTAGATTTTTTTTGTCTTGCATGACCCTCTGCCAAATCTTTTATGAAGCTGCAGCTTTGATGATCAGATAGCAAGAGTTCTGCTCAGATCGACTGAAGAGATGAAAGACAAACTTTGGCTACTCTCCTCATCTTCATTTTGTCATTTCCAAGAGGCAAAAAGCAGTATCTTGCCCTCTGACTACACCTTTTCCAGAAAAATCTACCTGTCCTTAGTCAACTGGAACTCTTAGTTTTGTATGACATAGCACTATTAGAACTTTTCTTCACACTTTCACACATACTTTCCATTAATCCAGGTTATTTAAAAATAGTTAAAAATTTCTAATAAGCATTGCAGGTATTGCTCTAATACTACTTACACTTGGGACAGAGGAATGCACTAATAAAGAAAGCAGACCTTCAGTTCTCTATTCCTGTTATTATGAGTGTATACACTTAAATATATAAAATATAAGTGAACTTACTAAATAAAGAAAATTAACTAGCATATAGTCTTGGTACATGTAACCTCTAAATAAAACCACCTAGCAGTTAATAAGTGCTTATCAAAACTTTCAGCTTCAGATGGTGCTGTAGGAAGCAGAAATGCAATTCTAATCAATGTTTTATGAATTACTAATTATGTTTTCAGCTGCAGCGGTCTATAATGTCAGTTTTTCATGAATGTGCCAAAATAGTTAAAAACACCCTGTGAAAGCACATACAGAAAAGGAAGAACAAATTTTAACACTCTTGATATTTAAAAATAGTTTCCAGTGCGCAGGAAAGAAAAATCATCCATCAAGTTAAATACTTTCTGTAATTTTTAATCCCAGAATCAGCACTGGCCAAACATACTGTCCCACAGTGTACAATAACTATAAAGAACAATGCTACTGCAGATGTTCCTATGCAAATGCCAACACTTTTTATTTCACTTGTTTTAATTAGGAATGGTTCTGTTATTAAATCTGTCAAAAATAGCAACTCTACAACCATTTAAAATAAAATATTTAGTCTGCCTGTTGCTTCTGCACCATTTCTCCAATTAAGCAAGTGTAAGGGACAGATGCTCCGCTAGTGAAAGAGCATCTGGGTTCTCTGGAGAAGCACGGGTTTGAGCCTCCAGCTGGCCACTGCTTCTTCTGCTCCGGTGGGACAACGCTCTGCAAGGAGAGTGAGCAAGGACTCCAGAGCTCTGTCTCTACCAGCAACTCCTGCAGTGCCAGGGGGTAGAGCAGTGCCACTGAGCAATGCGGCTGGTGCTGGGGAACCCGTATTCACAAGGTTTGCATCCTGTGGGCTGACCTGAGCATCTGTCCGAAACTGCAGGTTGCTAGGCGAGATCCCAAAGAGCTGCTTCCGCTTCAGCTGCAGCCACAAGGAATCCCACTCGTGCACCCCAAGATCCACCCATGCTATAAACCAAAGGGCAGGTGGAGAGATGACTGAGAGATCCACTTCAGAGGTCTGCTACCAAAGTGAACTGCTGCTACAGACACATCCTAGAAGAATCCACAAGCCACAAATATCTAGGAATATTTAAAAATAAAACAATTACACTGGATCTCTTTTGTTAAAATATGGTGTTTGTTCCCCTGTTGGGGTATAAATATGTGGTAGAGATATGGAGTAATAGTACTGCCAGATTTCAGAGTGTCACACCCCCCAGGGCATGCTCTGCAGGCATAAAAAATTGGGCAAGTGTGTTAATATAGATTACCATCAAAAAGACTTAATTAGCTGAAATTAAATACCAATTAGAATAAAATGGCTTTTAATTCAAACTTTGAATTGCATTATCTTTTTAAAAAACTTCCCATCACAATAGTGTATTTCTGACTTCTACAGTAGGACATAATAGGTAAGCAATGGGTAAGTAATGGATAAGTAATCCTCTATTTGCCCGTAACTGCCAGTTCCAAAGTATCTGTTCCGAAACTGCAAGTTCTGAAATATTCTCTGTTTCAAACAGGGAACAGCAAAGTGAACTCTGCGTTGAGACTGGCTCATAAATGCTCATCAATAGCAGATACTGTGTATTTTGGAATCCTTACATTCCGCATAAAGTCTTCTAATCTATGCTTGTTGTTGTTCTGCCTGGTGAGCTGAAGAAATCAAATGCCACAGAGTATAAAGCATGCTCTGATTTTGGCAAAACTGGAATTGTTTATTCTGCATTTCTATACATTCTTTTTCCTTAGAAAAATGAAAAACATTTTTATGAATGTAAACAGCAGTAGTTTATTTTTTGCCAAAGAAAGCATATTACTTCTCCCACAAACCTTGCTTTACTTTCATCCATTGACAGCGACAGTTGCAATTTTATTGGAGTGTGTCAATATGATTCCAGAGCTATTTGGGATTTTTCCACAAAGATTTGTATAAAGCCTGAAATTACATTTATGTTAATGCACAGAGGAAACATTTTACTATGTTTCGTGTAATAAAATGAATAAGATTAGGTAATGTAATCACATGGTGAAATATTAGAATTCTAGAGAGCATCATTTTTTTATTATAGGTAGAAGCATCTTTTGAGTTTCCTTTTTGCCACACCATTAATTTACTAAAACGAAAGTGTTATCTATTTCAAACAGCAGCTCATTTAAATTAAACTCATCAGCCATAAGCTTTAAGTTTCAAATGCCATTTCCTATCTGTGACACAGAAAAGGATAAACAGTTTAAGAAGGTTTGTGGTCTTGCCTGTAAAATACATTTTCAATCAACACCTATCACACACAAGGTAGTATAGGACTTACATGGGTTACAATTGCAAGAAAAAGTATGTGAATCTTTTGGAATTTCATGATGTTCTGCATTAATTTGTCATAAAATGTGATCTAACCATCATCCAAGTCAAGAGTATTGACAAATATAATGTGCCTAAAATACTAACATGAAAACAATTGTGATCCTCCATGTCTTTATTGAACACACTCATTCACCATTCAAAATGCTAGTGGAAAAAGTAAGTGAACCCTTGAGTTGACCTCAAAAAAGGTAATGGGAGTCAGGTATTAGCATACCTGGAGTCTTGTTAAGAAAACAAGTTTGGAGGTGTGGACTAGAGCTACGTTTACTGATAAAACCCACTCAAAACCAATTCACAGTATCACAGTATCACAGTATCACAGTATCACAGTATGCTAGGGATTGGAAGGGACCTCAAAAGATCATCTAGTCCAATCCCCCTGCCAGAGCAGGAACACCTAGATGATGTTACACAAGAAGGCGTCCAGGAGAGTTCTGAATGTGAGTGAGGTAAAGAGTGAGGTAAAGGCCTGCTGTTCACCATAGCGGGAAGACATGGGATCATATGCCAAAACATAACAGGGACTTTGACTTTCTGCTTCCAGCATCCCCAGTAACTGTCACAGAAGCTGGTTAAGAGAAGAAAAAACTCTTGGTCTCCTTTTCTCAGTTATCATGATATTCAGTAAAATCTTAAATTCATTGCAACGTAGAATGGGAAAAAGCTTTTGAAATGGAAAAAATGTCTTTACATTTAGAAAGCAACTCCCATTTCAAATGCATTTAGACAGTAACTGAAATGCTATTCCAAGAGCCTAAAATTAGGTTCTCCAGAGCTATAGCAAGAGCTAGAGATATATCCCAACATCTCCTTGATCTTCCTGAGTTGAAACATGTTATTATTTTCTAGTTTCAGAAACAGGTAAAGCACAAGTGTGGATTTAACACCACATTTTCAAGCCTATCTATGATCTGTGTTATTTGGATTTCAAGGTGATTGATTTAAGACAAACATTGATTCTTCAGAAGGCCCAATTAACAACGTATAAGTCAGAAAGTTTGTAAAAGTCAATGACTTTATAAATAAATTCCTTCATTAATAAATAACTTTATTAATTATTTCCCAATTATTGAATTGGATAGAATTGTTTGTATTCACAATTTATTTCATGATTAATGAAACTTTGGCCCTGATCAAAATTTTACTACACGGACAACACTGAATGTTCTCTTCGGGATATTATAGACTCATATTTCTTTGCTGCATTTAAAGTATTCAAATTTTTTCCCAAATCAGATGTGAAGTCTGCTACATTTTGACTAGAGCAAAATGAACAACTGTTATTTTTTTAAACACGAGTATTTTTACAATGGTTTATTTCCGTACAGTTAAAACATTTTATGAGGATTTCAGATTCAGTCAGAAACTTAAACATAGATGGCTTTTTGTAGAAATCTACGTGTGAGCTAACATATCTCATCTCTCATTATAGTCAATAGGGATGCAGTGTGAGACTTGGTTACCTGTGAGACTTGGTTACCTAAACCTAAGTGTTTAGTGCAATTTGGTGGTGGAGTCTCCATCTCTAGAGACATTCAGATCTCACCTAGTTGCCACCCTGTGCAACCTCCTCTAGGTGAACCTGCTCTGGCAAGGAGGTTGAACTAGATGATCTCCAGAGGTCTCTTCCAACCCCTAACATTCTATAACTCTGCAATTCTACTATTCTGGGCACTGTGGAGTACATTAGTTGGTCTCCAAAATCTTCAAGAGGAGATGTCCTGTGAGTCCCGTGTCATGTCTACCAGGTCTGTGTGCTTTTTTCAGTACCCTAAAGCATTTCAAATTTTAGTCAATGCTTATGCTTACACACCTGGATCCCACCTTTATTCAGTCAGTAGACTCTGGAAAATTATATGGGTGACTAAATACAAGTTTCTATTCGAAGCAGACCTGAAGAATGACCATCATCTGCACTGGTCATCAGCTGTAGCAGGAGGTGACATGTTGATAACCATAATCAAGATGTAAACACCAGACATCTGAATCCAGAGCTGAATCTCAGTTTTAATTTCTTTCAAGAAAATAAAGAAAAGCCTGCTTAATTTCGGAAAAAAAAGATGTTTTTTAGGAACTGTCAAAATTCATCTTTGAATAAAATAATGGAAAAGTTCTATTTAGAAACAGTCAAATGAAAAATGCCACTGAAAAACTGGGGTTTATTTGCTTTTTAAAACACATTTTAGAAAACTGAAATTACTTTGCAAAGCATTTTGATGTTGCACAGTCTTAAAACTATCCTTGCAAGTTCTTGGAACAAACAAGAAAAAAACCTCAAAATGTCCTGCTGTCTTTGTGATCCCGAGTTACAAAGCATTAAGGATAAAAACGGAGTCTGATTTTATCTGTGTAGAACATACGGAACACATTGTCCTTTCCTAGACGCTGTCATGTTGATGCTTTTAAACAAAGCTTTTGATAGGAGTAGGTGGGAGGGCTGTATAGTACACATTTATATTCTCACAGCTTTTAAGACAACATATTATATCCGCAACCAAAATTAAAAAATACAGTTCAAATTTAGAATAAGTTAATCATAACAGTTTAATAGCTTTCTATGTTCTGGACTAGATTAGCTGCATATTTTAGTTACATATTGGTTTGATGGAATAAGAAACTTCTCATCATTTTAAGTTTCACACACCATGGTATCTATGGGATATGATTTCTCATTTATCAAGATGTTGTGCTTTTTACAATTACATTTGTGCAAAACCTATCAAAGTAAAATATAATTACAATTGTTTTGAACTGCTTTTTAATGTTTTTTTTTTCCCAAAGCATTTTGAATAAATGCAGGCTCTTTCATCTAACAAGTTGATTATCTTTTGATTAAATGTATTTCCAAAACAACTCCAACACCAAAAAAAAATAAAATTCAAAAAGCTTTAATCTTTCCTCCTGAGCAATGCCTTTTTATGTCAAAATTTTTCTGAAGAATATAAATCTTACCTTACTAAGAAAGGGACATTGGTAGAGAGCAAGCTGAGCAAAAGCTGGGCACGTGCTCTGGCAGCAAAAGGTGACGACAGTGTCTGGGGCTGTACTGACAGAAGCATGGCCAGTAGATCAAGGGAAATTATTGTTTCCCTCTACTCTACACTTGTTAGACCATGTCCTGAATATCACATCCAGTCTTTGGCACCTCAGTATATAACAAGTACCAATGAACTGAACTTGAGGTCCTCAAGCTGGTTGAGGGCTGAAGCACTTGTCCTGTGAGGAGAGGCTGAGGGACAATGGCAAGTTCAGCATGGACAAAGTGTGGCCTTGGGAGCACCTAACAGCTGCCTTCTGGTACCTTTGGGGAGGTCAGCAAGACGATGGAGCCAACCTCTTCACAGCAGTGAATGACAAGAGGACAAGAGCCAATGCATATTTTGAAACAAGAGCGATTCAGACCGGATATAATGAAAAACTGTTTCAGATTAATCCCGTCAGGCAGTGGAAGAGGCTGCCCAGAGAGGCTGTGCAGTCTCCATCCCTACAGGTTTCTGAGACCCAACCAGATAATGCTCTGAGCAACTTAGTCTCAGCTCAGAGCCAAGCCTGCTTTGAGTTGGAGACTAGAGACCTCCTGAGATGTCATGAATTCCAGCCTGAATTATCCTGTGATCCTACATTCCTAGGCTATTTCCCCTCCAGTAAAAAAATGTTAGTAGTCTAGCACGTAAGTTACACATCAGTAACATTCATGAAGGAAACATGACCTTACCCTATTTTCCAATAGAAAAAATGTCAACAGCAATAGCACCAGCCTCAAGTCAAAAAAAAAAGTATTCCAATTACTCGTGAAAAAAATCTACACAATCAGAAGGGCTTTCTTTTGTGCACAGGACTCCTGAATTTCTGCTGACATCATTGCTCCAACTAAGACTTTACAAATGCAAGCACTCAAAACTTCACTTGATATTTACAATAATTGCAATGTACATTTTTTTTTTTTGCAAATGATTCAAGAAGAATAACACAAAGGGCACTCAGGAAATAAAAGTTAATACACATGTTCTTCTACAAGCTGAGGTAATTCCAGTATAAGGCTGACACATCTTCATAGAAGACAAAGAAAAATCACATGAGAATTACTGTGATTTTTTTTTCCTGGAAAGCTAACCTTCCTAAGAACATAACAAGGTTGGAAAGAAGAATGAGCAAAAAGAAACTAATAAAGAGACTCACCAGAATATATGCTGAAGACCAGTGATATTCTGATAATTATGTGCCCAGTCCTGTGATAATATGAATATTGTCACTTTTCTAATGATGGATGAACATGAGCAACTTCCAAGAAGCAAGGAGCACAAGAGAACTTGAGAATTGTTAATGCTGAATTCAGTAAGATGCCAGATATATATCTGGTTAAACTTCAAATTTCTCAGGGAATGGTTATTCCCCTCAAAAAGAAACTTTTCAGTATTTCAGAAAAAGCCCTGTCTTCTACCCAGAGACTAATCTGCACTCTTTTCTAGCTGCTTATAGCAAACAGAAATCAGAAAAAAAAAAAAAAAAAAAAAGATAAATCTGGGAAGAAGTAGCAAAATTCAGGGAACTCCATAAAGGTGCAGTAAACCCAGACTGAGGCTTCTCCTCCCACTCCCCTCCACTGAGAAGTGCAGGGTCTCAGATTAACATTCACCCACGTGGATTTGATCACCATGCTACTGGTTTCTCTGAGGAGATCGAGCCTCTCACTACTTTTGATCAGAAATTCCTTCCCACAGATGAGAAACATTTCTCAATAAAAGTTTAATCAAAAGTGATGCATTTCTGGAAGTTTCAGTTTTCTAAAAAAGAAGAAAAAGTTTTGTTGCAGATTTCCCGACAAAGTGTAAGCCGAGGTCCTTCTCCTCTTGAAATAATGCGCCTTCCTCTATTTTCCAGCCTTAGTCTCTTCAACTTCTAATGTCCTAACAAGTAAGACTCAGATGTGGATATGCTCAGAATTTGCCCCATGCAATGGTACACTAAAAAAAAAAAAGCAGCTCTCCTACCATTTGCTTTTAGCTGATGTTCTCACTCGGCAGTTAGTTTGCTGTGATTTTCTGTCTCTTCGCTGTTTGATTTTAAACCTGCTTCTTCTTCCTGACCTGTCCACTTGACCTGACTTGAGTTCTGATTTCAACGTGGTCCGTAACCTGTAATAGGGCCTTCCCTGGCCCTAAGATTTCACAGTGTTTTGGTGACCTAGGATTCATGCAAATGACTAAGGACACTTTAGCAGGATCTAAAACAGGGGCACACCCCAGTACTGGATCACACTGCAGAGTTCAGGCAGTGGGAATTGCCAGCAAGTGGAAAAAGGCATCAGTTTTCATTTCTTCTGGGCTATAATCAGTGGCATTTGTTGCTTCTCACATAGTCTTCTCTTCTGGGATCTCCTTTAGAGTTATAGCCATCTTGCAGAAAGTATTAAGGAGTAGATAATCAACATCCTACCTCTTACGCCTATCCATCTACCAAAGCCAGGCTACAAGTTGGGGACAGCCCATTCCTCTTGCCCAAGGAATAGGTGAGCTGTCAGAACAAGGGGCCACATTTAGGTCAGGTTAGGCATCCATCCAGTTTACCAGAGACACACACTACATCAACCTTTGCCTTGTCTCTGTGATTACACTGAGCTCAAAATTGCTTAAGTAATGCTAACGAGATCCTGAGTTTAATAGACATTATGCTGACCTAAATTTTGTTAAACATATATTCTGTGTTTAATATTCTCTTAAACACTTTACCCATTGCTGATTGAGTCCCCCCCAGTTTTACAGCTGTATGATCCTTTCCTTCCAGTAAATACTTCAACATACGCATTTGACAAGCATAAAAGCCTACAGGCTGTCTCCTCATCACTTATATGATTGCTCAATCAGTCTCCACCAAGCACCGACAGAAAGCAGCTAGAGGAATACTTTTGGAAGGGCTACATTTTGCAGTGCCTCACTTTCCCTCAAAACAGGGAACCTTTGTATTGTTGATGAGACCTTGAAACAAATCAGCATTTGAAATAGGTGGATGCACTCGCCTTCTTTGATCAACAACCACTGGAGAGACTAGAATCAGCCGATTTTTTATATCTCTGCAGAGCAAATAACTATATCCATTTCACAAAGCTGGGGGACAGCTTTTGGGACTGCATATAGTCTCTCAGGAAGCTTGGTTTAGTTGTTTTGATTCATTTTGTTAGTACTGTCTTCAGTTTTCTCTTAGGTGATTCAGTCACTGTACAGAGATGATATTAAATTAATTTGGCCCATTCCTCACTGAGTTTTCTGGCTTTATGTTCTTCCTGAAAGCCTTAAAATAACTGGCATCTCTTGCTAGAAGACCTTGAAAGATGAACTGAAAGATGAATGTGACTTACAATCATTCCTGGGCCTTTCCAACCACTAATGGAAATCTATCACAGAGATTTCTAGGTTGATAACTCCATCAAGGAAATCTATTTCACCTGAGGCAGTGGCTACTTTGACCAAGTTAAAGGAGGTCTTCAATTTGTGGTGGGAGCTCTATTTAGGGAGAAATGGACTTTACATTTTAAACTCCCCAAATATTGTGGAACATTATACTAGACCAGCTGTTTTGTGAGTTTCAAAAGTGTTCACAAACCCTATAACCAATGACTGTTTATATACGCGCTTCATTCAACGTTTAAAGGTGGCTTCAGACACGGAGCATATAGGACTGGGGTAAACCACCAGTTGTGTTACGAACAGCAATGGCAGAATGCCACAACATCACCTCTGCAGCCAGCTGCCCTTGATGTAAGGTGTCCATAGCTGCATTCAGTGTGGGATCTTCTACAGCCCACTCAAGAAAAACGATGCACGATAGAACAAATTTCAGCAATGCTTCCACTGACTTGATCATTACCAATCTATCGAATGATAGCTTCCCTGAATTTGCATAAAACAATGCTGGGACAAAACACATTTAATTCTGTTTAGAGTTCTGGAATAACATTTGCATTTACTTGGTTTAAGAGACAGGGCATCTGTCTCTGTAATGAATGACACTAGCAAAGGCTCTGCTGCTTTACTAAAACTGGACTAACAAAGCACATGAAGGTTTTTCTTTACAAGGCATAGTTCAGAGACAGTGTATAGATCACCTGCTTCCTAAGGAAGGAAAAAAATAAGGTTTACATCATTCAGCTTGAAATACAAATACTGTTTTCTTGCTGGATTTACCATGTAGACAAATGTCCCTAAATCTCTTTTAGAAAGATGATGAGAGAATAGATCATGATGTCAAGAAGTATGGAATGAACTATTACCTTATCACCGGTGAAAACTGCTTAAAATCTCAGCTCCTGCTTACCATATTATGCTGACAATGTGTGCCTGCTGTGTTGACAGCTTGTCCCACTTTGGGCTTTGCCATCAATTTCATTCAAAATAGATCTGCCCTAGGAGCTCTTTAAAAATGAAATGTTTTAAAACATCTCCAAGAGCTTTCTACTTAGGCTATCACATTTTGTATTACAGAGCAATGATTTGTTAAGCCTATTTTTCTTGTAACCCAGGACCTGTTAATGATTGTTTGGTTTTAATTCAGTTATTACTGAAAAAAAAAAAGTAGCAAATTGAACTGCTTCTTTAATTTTGGGGTTGTTTTATAATATAGTCACACCTGTTGCCAAAGCACAGTCTTGTTAATGCTCATCCAGTTTGCTCATGTTGTAAAGAGAATGATACAACTGAGCGGATGTCCTAATGAGCACAGACATAAAGGGCATGTATATAAAGACAAAGGTTCCTGAAAGAATCCAAAGCCCAGATCTTAGCTGGCATCATCTACACCATGTCCATACAATCACACTTTGTAAATGAGATAATAGCTTCCTTCTCTTTCTGCTTACAAAGGTAGAGACAACAAAGTTGAATCTTGCCTCTCTGAGTCCCAGGAGCTCTGCTGTTGTCATTGTGCTGGGAATTACCTCAATCACTGCACGTCACCTCACTGCAGATATCCAAAGAGCATGAATAGTCTTAAAGACTATAATGATAAATCTGAGAAGGTAAATTGAATAAAGGCATTAAAAAGTAGTGCATCATGTCTCCTAAAATTGTTTAACCTGTATCTGTGTCCAAAATGATCAGAAAACACAAAAATGAACATAACTAAGACGACTCAACAAGATGGACAGATAATCAAAATATGTGAAATTCTTACATCGTCCAGTGAAAGCCCTTATGATACAACTTTATCTTGTGTCTTAAGCTAGGATCCTAGACATAGACAGAGGATTATAATTAAACAGTCTGTCCATGGACAGAGGATTATAATTAAACAGTCTAATTGTCTGGAGTACTCCAAGCCCCACAAATGTGATGTAGGTCAAATTCAAGGGAAAATTGTATATATTCAGATGCTTAAACCAGTAATATAGGATAGTACATGCAGATGGTTACTGTATAAATACTTTGGTTATGACTTATTTTCCTGGAAGGGTAAATCATTTTTCCATACATCACTTTCTGAGTACACATACCTAGATCTTACTGTCAGCTTCCTCTGTTAATCTCATCTTCCTACTGTAAAGCATAATCTGCTGTCACAAAACACATTATAGTTTAGAATGCTGCACTGCACAAGGTAAGAATGCAACTTGTGATACTCAAAAAGCCAATTTATTTGCCCACATAGCATAAGAAATAATCCAATCAGGTTTCTGATATAAGAATTATAAGGATATAGATTTCAAGAATATTATTGTTACTCAAAATCAGAAAATAAGCCTCTAAGAAAGACAAGAAGCCAATGGAAAAACTCAATAAATGAACGGAAGAAGAAGCCTAGTGAAGCGGACACAAAAAAAATAACAAAGAGAGAAACATACACCAAACACTAGAATTTTGCTTATTAAGCAACGAGAAGGCACAAATCAGCACAGTGAAGAAGGAAATACAGAAGGTGTAAGAGCGAAATATTAACAAAGGTGAGGAAAAAAGTGTTTAATCTAATGATCAGCATACCTGTCATTGCATGCTTCAGAAATCTGTTTGTATGGATACCATGGAGCTTATTAAATACTGCAGAGGAAAATGTCCCCTACAACAAACTGGTAAAAAAAGTTGTCGATATCTAAAAGAGTATTAAAAGTTTCATTGAAGACTACTGTGCTTTTACTATCCATTTCAAAAAGATGAATGTCAGGTGCTTATTTCAATATACTTATGCGGATGTTCTTTTTCACTAGGAAAAGTCAATCATCTTGACGATTAAAGTGGATATCAAAAGCTATCGACCACAACCACGCGCAAGCACAGAAGTTTCTTTAATATTTGCAACATCACCAGGATTGCCTTCCCTGGGTGGAATTGAAGGTCCTAAATTAATTCTGCTTCTTAAGAAAATGATATGATTTGGAGGCACTTCCATGGTATCTCACTGGCATTTCTAGTAGTAGAGGTTATACTAACACCACTTTTTAATAAATATTATTGATATTGTTAGCAGTCATAGATTTAATTATGGATAGAGACACAGATGTTTCTCCAGATGAGAAGAAAATCTACTGGGAGCTTTGAGGCCTTGCAGCTCCACTGCAGTTAAAATATAATTACAGTGTCACTAGAAGGTAAGTTTTGCTTCAATAACAGCCTTGAAACTAGTTAAAGAAACACAAGCACGTTTCTGGCTTTAGCTCAGTGTTCACTTTATACAAATGCCTTTGCATCACTGTGCCATTATCCTAAAGTGGTGTATGCCATTACAGGAACACAAGCTCTCATTCTGCTAATGTTATTGCTTAAAGAATATACTAAGATGTTGGTGTTTTCATACGGGAGATGTCCATGCATCTTCCACAAGTAATTACATTACCAGTAGTCCTTTTAAAAAGCTGTCTTTGCTGTGGCTTTGCCAATAGCTCTAAGCTTGGTTATATGACAATTCAACGTACTCATAGTGTATGAATTGGTAAGAGATGAACCAGCTAATACACTGGTGCTCTCTGCTTGGTGACAAATTGTAGGATTGAGACCCATCAAAACAAACAAACTCTCTTTGTGAAGCCCCAGTTTGGTTTTATTTACTACTGAAAATATTAGAGAGAGCAAAAAATCCTACTGACTCTGAAAATAGCATGTGTTCTTTTACACATTTTGCAAAGAACGATAATTATCAGGAAATATAACTACTAAGTTTTAAAAAAGCTCTTGCATTCATGACCATATAAAAAAACAGCCTCTAGCTATAGTACAAGCATCTCTTTCATGAAGGATAAAAGCACTAATATGAGGATATGGAATACAGGCCATATCATGCAATGCTCTGATTTGAAAACCTAATAATGTCAGCACATTCAGGCCAAGAAGTTCTGCTAAATACTCAAACAGTATCTGAATTAATTCTGAAGACTATTTCCCATACTGTGAATGATGTCAAATCTATTAGTGAATAAAAACTGTTAACTTGAATACAAACAGGGCACTTTTCTACTACAGAGTCTACTCTTAGCTCCTGAGACGATGATTAATAATAGCAATACTGTCACGGTATCTGTCAGTCAGGGGCTACACAGATGATGCAGGAGGCAGTTTGCAGGAGTGTTTTTGGACCATGTTGTAGTTTAACCTTAGCTGGTACCTAAACACCACACAGCCACTTGTTCACGCCTCGACAGTGGGATGGGGAGTAAAAAAAAGTAAAACTCACGAGTTAAGAACGGTTTACAGATTAAAACAGTATTAACGTTTATTATTATTATAAATTATTATAGTAGTGAAAAGGAAGGTAACAAAACAAATAGAGAAATAAAACCCAAGAAAGACAAGCAATGCACAGTGCAGTTGCTCACCACCCGCTGATTGATGCCCAGCCAGTCTGCAAGCAGCAATCAGCTCCTCCTGGCCAGCTCCCCCCCAGTTTATATACTGTCATGACATCCCATGGTGTAGAATATCCCTTTGGCTAGCTCGGATCAGCTCTCCTGGCCATGCTCCCTCCCAGCTTCTTGTGCACCTGCTCACTGGCAGAGCATGGGAACCTGAAAAATCCTTCACTTAGGATAAGCGCTACTCAGCAACAACTGAAACATCAGCATGTTATCAACAGTCTTCTTATAGCAAATAGAAAATACAGCACTGTATCAGCTACTAGGAAGAAAATTAACTCTATCCCTGCCAAAACCAGGACAATCATCAAGCAGCAGCATGCAGAAAGGCTGTGAATAAATTAAACCAAAAATATAAGCCTCAGGCTGATGTGTTTGAACTTCACTGCAAATATTCTTCATACATATTTAATTGCTCCATTGAGACTGTGACTGTTCTGGAGATGTTCCAGGCATTATTTCCATTCCATTAGTACGCTTGCAGTATGTGTACTCCTTAACCCAAAATGATTGATTCCATAAATGTCTTCCCACTTACTGACCTGAACACTAATTGAGGTTTTGTACAGATTAAAAGAGAGTGTATGCTTCTTGAAACCAGACAAAATATATTGTAGTTACTGAAATATCTTATGGCACAAGAAGAAAGTGGTGCTTCCAACTGAAGACACCAAAGTACTGCTCCACAGAAACATTTCAGGTAGGAAGACCTGGAAATGATACAACGGGTTGAAAAACTCTGCGAAACAACAGTTTAAACATAAGTTTAATTCAAAGTACAAAGCCCTGTGCTTCTGAAGCATAATACAGTCTTTCTTTGAAATATTATTATCACATAACAGATGTTTTTGCCTGTGCCTGCATCTTGTAAATTAATTTGCTTTGGGAGAAAGCATACATTTTTTACATTCCATAAAAATAAAACTGAAGAAGTTCAGATAATGTTGCCAATTCAGCTGCACATAAGGGGAAAAGTTAAATATTTTTAAGGTCTTACTTCAACCAATATAATCTTGTAAAGTGTAAATTATTCTACTGTGAAGCAAAATCTTTCCTGTTCAAGTTGTGAAAGATGAGTATGGTTAAACTGTGCAGCTCAAATCTTAAGTAAACCACCATGAGGAAACAATCCTGAAGATGTCCATAAGCACTGCCTGGTTTCTGAGTTAACCTGAAAACTATGGACAGTCTTAAACACTTAATACTTAAGAAATTGAAACTAAAATCAGTTGTACCACAGTTTGAACGAAAAACGGATACATTCATAATACACTTCCTTATAACAGAGCTCCATACAGGTTGGTCAAGCTTGTATCAGACATTGGAAGAATCACTGGGGAACACTTAAATTCATAATATACCTAATTTAGAAAGTCTAGAAGCATGAGTATGGTAGACTTCATGTGACAGAATACTGCAGAGAAGCTTAGACAAGAAATCTTCGCCTGCCTTTGAGAGAAGTTTCATCCTAAGAATACACTAAAAATGATGTTGCCATTGCATGAGCTGTCTTGCTACAGAATCTCCATATGAAACTTATTCAATTAAAAGATGATTGTTTTCCATCTAAGTTACGACTCTTTCACCTTAACATATCATCTAATAGTCAAGTAAGATATTTCCAGCCTGTTTGCTGTCACTGAAAAAATGCTTCATTCTATTTCCTTGCCCAAAAACTGCGCTTCCTGCGCTCTGCCAATGGGCCTTGAATACTCAACAGAATCATAGAATCATAAAATTGTTCAAGTTGGAAAAGACCTTTAAGATCATTGAGTCCAACCATTAATAATAATGAGATCAAATCAAAACACGTAAACAACTGGAAGCTGAGCATATGCCATGGGCCATTTTTTCTACTGACACGCTACTTTTCTGAGCAGCAAGTATGCTTTGCAGATGAGACATTTAGCTGAACTCTGTGCCACATTTCTTTCTAAAGTAGGAATTCCAGACAGTAACTTCCCAAGGGCAAGATTTCACTTGCACTTGGGCTGCACAATGGAGGACTCAAATGAGTGCATTTTTAATAGCTGTTTGTTTCAAAGCAATGGCCATAAGTGGTTGTTTAAAAGAAATTAATTTACTAAAAGTTTTAAATTTATTATGTGTTTCAGTTTATAGTAAGGTCACCTTAGGGCGCTTCACTATCCAAAGTTTCAACAATTATGTATAAATTCAAATGAAAGTTATAACCAATCCATCTAAATGAAACAAAACTAAGCAACCAGAACAGGGAAGAAAAGTAAAAGAGAAAAATGCCCTGTGAATTTTACACGTCATGCATGACATGTATGAAAAA
Source organism: Trogon surrucura (assembly GCA_020746105.1). Taxonomy (NCBI): domain Eukaryota; kingdom Metazoa; phylum Chordata; class Aves; order Trogoniformes; family Trogonidae; genus Trogon; species Trogon surrucura. The sequence continues at coordinate 188,134,818 of CM036617.1, forward strand.
GCAGAAAAGCCCAGGAGCTTGCACCTGAGCTAACACAGTCAAACAACCTCAAAGAGAATATTTCTTCAGCACTAGGAGAAAGCTGCATGTAGTATCTTTACAATAAGAAATATCTTCTTTTCATTTTCGGCGTATCTTTGAATAAACTAAAACTGTCATGCCAAGTCATGAAACTGCAATGAAAACCTCCTCCATTCTAAGGCAATACTTTGATAATTTCTTGGTCTTTGTCCTCTATCTTCCCAATGGTCAGATATTCCTTAATTAATGAAATTAAATTCAAAATACTCTACGGCAGAACTAGTAGATTCTGGCAGGGTGTGTAAAAAAGAAATGGGGAAGTGAACCAGAGCATGAGGAATAAATTTCCAAAAATATGAGTCTTTCCTGAGGCTGAATAAATTTTTTTGCCAACTATTGTCACTGGCTTTGCCTTACCCTTCAGCAGTCATAGACAAGAAGGGCTGATGCCGTGTCCATTGAGACCCAGAAAGAATTACCCTTTGTCTTCTCACTAGACAAATACCTCAACTATTCATGGTCTGAAATGTAACTGGCATCTATTTTGAAAGGATTTAAATGCTAATGTGATTTTTTTGCATTGTGAAAAAGTTAATCCAGAAAAGATGCTAAAGTATCAAAACATACATTATGAAAGCAAGACTCATGCATCTTTCGTTAACAACCTTTGGTTGTGATTTTATAAACAATCTACCCTCTGTTTTAGCCATTGATTTTTCTACTGTCACGATTACAGGCAGATAACATGCAATTATTTGAAATAAAAATAAAGCCACAATATTCTCATTATGTTATCCAGCCTAAAGAAGATATTTTAAAGTTGAACGACTTAAGGTAGCTATCAGCAAACTGTTATAATTTTACACCCCTACTGATTTTTCTGAAGTAGAAAAGTAAGTAAGAAACAAAAGAAATGCTCCTAACATCTAAACGAAGGTTTTCTACAAGGACTAATTAATCACATGTGTTAAGAACATCCTGCAGCACTAGTTTTAATTAAGTTTTCCTTTTTATTGAAATGGCTCTATTCTGATCGTGGCCATGGGGTATAAGAATCTGAAGGGGACAAAAAGGGATAGGGGATGAAGTCTGGCAACAAATGATAATTTTCTGCTCCACCTTTAAGTTCAGTCTTTGCAAAAGACAGTCTCATCATTTTTCTTTTAACCCTAAATAACTAAATTTGTATGTAACGAGCTTTTTTCCCCCCCTTCTTTTAAAGAATCACGAGTTAGAAAATAAGTCAGCATCAGTACAGCCACATTCTAGTCCCATGCACCACTTTGAATCTCCAGCTGAGATTTTACTGGAACCATCATTACTCTATTGCTATTTTGCCTGTTTGTACCAGCAGAACAGGTTGATATGGTAGAGCGCTTTGCTAAATTCTGCTTGCACAATTCTGTTGATGCCCAGAACACACAGCAGAAGTCTTGTCATCAAGGACTATCAAGAAATCAAGAGGAATAAAACTTTTTTAATCAGATGCTCAATGGACGACAACTGCTACATCGTCCTGAAACCAGTGGAAGACTGAGATGCCAGGGGAACAGTCTCACTGTGTTAGTGCTTCCAGTTACTCTTCACATGGATCTGAAATCCAAAGAACACTTGATATGACCGGTCTGCATTTCTTGCAGGCTTTTTTTGCCATGCCCAAAAAAGTTGGTAGTTTTGTGTATTCCTATGGGCTCTCCAGTCCAGAATGTATAAATACTCAATATTTACGGGAAACATGGGAATATGAGAAAGATGATGAGTCAGGAGTTCAGTTAAGTACATCAGCAAATTCTAAGGCACTAATTCAAATATGTCATTATGGAGAAATACAATTTAAAAAAAAAAACACTTTAGCATTCCAGGAAGGGAAATAATTTAATTGCTTTAATGTTCACATTTATTTTACAAAACTGAACTGATTTTTGGAATCCAGCCATGACAAAATCTGTGAACTCTGGTTGTGAGCGGAAGCAGCTGAAGCACTCATTTTCTGATCTCCCTCGAACCGTGGGCTCTCAGAGTGCATGCCTTGCACAAAACCACTGGCTGAGGCTATATCTTCTCCATGCAGCACATCTTTGTGTGATGGATTTTTTAAAACTTCCCCAAAGAGACCTGAGTTCAAGTTGACCTGATCACATTTTTGGCTATGATTTTGCCAGGCCTCTACACACATGTACAAGCAAGCATGTAAGACAGTGAATTTCTACCTTGATAATCTGAAACGTATCCTCCTGCTGTATGCGTAATAGTCCACAGTGCACATGCTGATGTAATTGCAATATTTGGAACTTTTGTCTTGGGGTGGCTGGCACAATTATCCAATTATATAATGTAACAATTTAACTTTGAGCACTTTTTTTTTACCTACATGATCACATCTGACAGCTATTCTCATCCTACTTTTAGAGTGGACCTAGGTTAGCTGTAAACGCTAAAAATAGAAAAAAATAGTTTTGCTAATAACAAATGGATTTATACTACAGAAGAGGAAGGAAGGGAAAGTACTTAAGAACAAGGGCACTCACAGAGCAAGCAACCACATTGGTGATTTTGTTTTTCTCCTGGAAAATCTTCCATAGGGTCTGAGTGGAGGCAGAGGTGTCTCCTGCTCAGCAAAAACTGTGCAAAGTAGAGAGAAGGTGCTAAAAGAGGACTTGCTGCAACATCACTTCTACATTGGCCCTGTGCCTGAACTGAGGATTGCAGCTGTCTATTGCAAAGAAAAGAACTTTTGAAACCTGCTAAGGAAAATTTTCATCTAAGAATTGAAGCTTTTCATTTTTTGGCATAGAATACGATTTTGTGAGAGTATTTTCATTTGGAAGTACTGTTATTACTGAAACATTGCAGACACTGCACTTTAAGAAGTTTTATTAAAGCTACACGTTGGATAAAATATTTTTAGTAATTGTGCATGATACACCTCTTGCTAACTAACAGAGATAGAATAAAATGTACTCTTAAAAAGAGGTGAAGATGGGTTGCCATATCCATCCAATTATGGGGCCTATATTTAGGGATCTAGCAATTATGTAGGAATAAAGCAGCCTTTTTTACCTAACAGGCTATCAGCTATTGAATTGCAAGTAGATACCAAATATAACTCAAAAAGCTTAAACAGGCTAGGGAACTGAAAAAAAAATGTTATAAAATACATATGCACTATGGCTGTTCAAAGAATTTAAAGCCAAATCAGTGGTGAAACTCAAATCCATGTGCTCAACACAAAGTCCCACTGCAGCTAATGGATGATCCTTGCCTCTCTTCAGCATATCTATCCTTTTTTTATGAAATGCTTCCACACTAGAACTCACCAGGGAAATGTTGTTTGTGTAGGGGTGCTAGGAGCTCCCATGTCCCACTCTCTCTCTGTCTCAGGTGTGGTCGTGTGTGTGTGCATGTGGATGTCATAGAGTCATAGAATCATAGAATTGTCAGGGTTGGAAGGGACCTTAAAGATCACCTAGTTCCAACACCCAGCCATGGACAGGGACATCCCCCACTAGACCAGGTTGCCCAGAGCTCCATCCAGCCTGGCCTTAAAAACTTCCAGGGATGGGGCTTCCACCACCTCTCTGGGCAACCTGTGCCAGTGTCTCACCACCCTCATGGGGAAGAACTTCTTCCTAACATCCAGCCTAAATCTATCCATCTTTAGCTTTAATTCATTCCCCCTAGTCTTATCACTATCAGACATCCTAAAAAGTCCCTCACCAGCTTTATTGTAGGCGCCCTTGAGATACTGGAAGGCCACAATAAGGTCTTCTTGGAGCCTTCTTTTCTCCAGACTGAACAACCCCAACTCTCTCAGTCTGTCTTCATAGGAGAGGTGCTCCAGCCCTCTAATCATCCACGTGGCCCTTCTCTGGACACGCTCCAGCACATCCATATCATCGTACTGAGGGCTCCAGAACTGGACGCAGTACTCCAGGTGGGGTCTCACAAGAGTGGAGTAGAGGGGGAGAATCACCTCCCTCGACCTGCTGGCCACGCACCTCTTGATGCAGTCCAGCATACGATTGGCTTTCTGGGCTGCAAGTGCGCACTGATGGCTCACGTTGAGCTGCTCATCCACCAGTACCCCCAAGTCCTTTTCTTCAGGGCTGCTCTCATGTGCATGCATGTGTCCTACCTCATACAAGAGGAAAGCTGTCATGCTACACTCACTTGCCCTCTTCCCCAACCCTTCTCTTACTGATGCAAATACAACTAAGAAACAACATATATTTTTGACCTGTATGAGTCTCCATTAAGAAAAAAGAATAAGGATAAAACCACTTTGTGTAACTTGAACAAGGCAAATAATAAACCAAATCTTCACATTAAAGTGATCTCACAATTATAGTATTTTTTTGAATCTGAGATCTCAGAGCTCCCTAAACTTGACTTTGTCTCCATCAAATGCTTTTCCTTCTGAGAAGAAAAGTGAGATGAGGAATGACTGGTCTCCACTAGTCTTCCTATCATGAATAGCGTGGGGGGAAATGGGGGTAAATGCATGATACAGCCTTTCCAAATATAGACTGGCATAGGCTAGATGTGAATTTCTTCCCTGATAGGTGAGACAGATGGGAAGACTTTCATACGCACTCCCTCACACATGGGTACGCTCTCTCTGCTCATATATAAGTAATGTCACGCAAAGCATCCACCTCTCATGCAGTGCATTACTAGTCCATGAATAACATGCTCCATGTGGTGCCCCATGGGCGCCCTGTGGACTGACAGCATTTCTCAAGATGCTTCTATCTCCTTGGCTTTTCCAAGAAAAGCCAGGGAACACCTGAGACAGCCCGTGATGTGAGAGCAGCAAATGGTATCTTAGAAGCCAATCACCCCACAGCTTAAAGCCCCAGGTCTGCCATGCCCTTTACCTCTTGCTTCTGCACCCACTGACAGCATTTTGGGCTATTGCTGTGCTGGAGGGAGAAGAACAGGGACTGGAGGGATTGCTTGTTCTGGAAATCAGTAGAGAGGCAGGGGCATCTTAGGAGAGGACTGAATAATGCCCTCTGGGGAGAGCAGATTGATGGAAGAATCCTGAATTACTGACACTGTGGTCTTCAGGCACCAAGGAGTAGGGGGAAGGCATCAGAGAACGAGGTCCCAAAAATAGCCCCAACTCATGTCGTTGTCAATCTGGTGACTCTTCATCACTGTTCCTCTTCCATTCTAGACACTGTAAAAGCACTTTGCTATCAAAATGGAAAAGTATTCCTTAAGGCGTGAGTCAGACTTTGTACAGGGTCAAATGTAGGTTTGAACAAAAACACTTGTGTATTTTAGATAATACAATATTTTCTAAAATATAAAACATTTTCAAATATATTATAGGATAGTTAAGTGAAAACTACAAATAGGTAAACAACTACCGTTTTTTTAATGAAAGAAAGTCCAGTGGTCTGAATTATGATGACTTATTTTCAACATTTTTTCATGTTAACCAATTGTAACCTTATCACATACTTTACCAATAATATCCAGTCCAGAAATTAAATAAATGCTAACAGAAACACGTTAGTCATCTCTTGACAAATGGTAATCATACTTCTTGACTGCCAGACTACATGTAACAGTGACTACTGATGGACAGTTTTATCATCTCAGAATATATTTAACAATGTCTGCCCAGATTAGTAGTCAGATCACTCAATATAAATCCTCTATGGAGACACTAGTGAGTATTTTGTATTGAGACGAAAAGGAAATAATAAGGAACATATTTATTGTCTTGCCTACCCAAATTCAAGTTATTCACTTTGGTTCACAGCTTAAGAATAAAAGATTTACTTACGCAAAAATATTGTCAAATATTTTATTGTTCTTTTATACTATTTATACTATTTGCCAGATCTGCCTTACGTTCTAGATGATTCTAGGTTTCCATTCAGTAGTCAGTATCTCATCACAAGAAAAATTATTTAAATATAAAAAAAAGAACAGATGAACTTAAAAATAGGGAAAGGATAATGTATGTGTATCTTTATGCATGTATATTATCGATATAATTATTTTGTTGTTTCATGCAGTTGTATTTGTGAGCTTGCACCACAAAAACCTTTACTCAAACTAAATGAGGGGTTTCTTTTGTTTGGGTTGGTATATAATTTAGGTTGACAAAGCTATAATGTCTAACCAGTTTCTCTCAGTGCAGCCTACAATGAAAAGAATGGATGTTTTAAGAAGCTGTCTTTTGAAACAAATGTATGAATTAAATTCATGTCTGTGTAAAGTACACAATTGTCCACTATGCATTTATCATCTTGACTACGAAAACATAGAATATGGAAACATAAATTATCAAAGGAAACACTCCAAAAGGTGCAAAACAGAATATCTCTTAAACTGTTTTATTTCTGTGTGGGAGACATGACTATCTATCTCCTAAGCAAGCTTCTTCCAGGGTAAAAAATATTGACCAATTAAGAATCCTACACAAACCCATGTTTAACACAATCCTTTCTAAACATACGTACATGATTTAGTATTCTGCAGAAGATCTGAACAATTAATTTGAATAAAAGCTTTTAAACCTGTATTACTAACTTGCTGAACCAAAGTATTGTGATTACTAACATACACTTCTGAGCATGTGCAGATTTATTTTTTTATTAGAGAAAGCTAGAGAGAGCTTATGGAAATACATACAAAAAGATTTTTGGTTTGCAAAGTCGAACAGAGCAAACATAGGGAATCACAAACTTGTAATTCTCTGTATAATTTCTTTTCTTCTCCATGTTGGTATGTGCTTTGAATTATTTTAGACTGAGTCCTGTGTCAAAGACACATTATTGCATCGATGAAGACTGATCATTGTGTACAAGTACAATGAATGTCTAGCCAGGGACACCATGGAAATGGATTCCAGTCTGCTACTTGCATATTCAAACGATCAGCTTGTATATATTATTCTGTCACCCTGCCCACAATCAATATTCAGCTGCACAAGCCACTGTTATCTCTACACTCCCCTATTCTGATAAGCTACCTCTGAATATCAATTTTCTCTTCCCTGGTTAGACAGACCTCAGCAGCTCTTCTCTCTTCCAGCAAACTCCTTTCCTCATGTTGGTGTTCTGTTTTTCCCTATAGCTAAAGGTTCAAGAGAAGAACACTTCATGTCTTGCTTACTATAATCCCACTCCCCCCTCGCCACCTTTTGTTAGGAAAGTTTTGAAGACAATTAGCATTGGAACAGTTTGTCAAGAGAGAGTGCTCAGGTCTTGTGATGACTGTATAACCCGAGCACATATTGTGGTATCAGTGTGTGCTGCCTTTAGCACCACCACGCCTATGTAATGCTTGTGAGCGGCTCACTCCTGTGAAGATATGTAAGAGCGTAATGCTCTTAGCAAACCTTGGTGTAACCATCAAGAAAGGTCAATATTGGATAGTTTGTTCACTGGAAGAATACTGTAAATACTTGCCCTGGCTTGAGCTAAACCACAACCAGTCCTGTTCAGTGATTTTACTTTTCAGCTCAGTCTCTTCTAAGAGGCTGCACTTTCTGAAATAAACAGAATATTTTTGCAGACTGTACCTGCTACCAGAAGAGATAACATCACAAACACAAAATTACACCTCCGGGGAGGAATGGACAGGACAGGTGATGCAAAACTGACCAACAAAGTATTCCATTCCATGTACATCATATTCAGGGTTAAACTCTCTTCATCAATGGCTGGTGCCCAAGGAGGACTGTGTCTCTTCTTCTGCCCTCAATCCTAATCCATGAATTCCTGAATCCAGCTCCTGAATCCGGTTCTCATGTGCTGCTGAGTCTGATCTGGGACTTTCCCAGCACCCACCTGCTCTGCAGCATCAGTGGTGATTGCCATCAGAGGATTGAGTTTTATATATTTCATTATTTTCTTATTGGTATCATTATTGTTTTATTAAAGTTGTTTCAGTTTTCTTTTCCAATCTGTAAATCTTTATGCCTTATTCCATTTCCCTTCCTCTTTAGGGAGGGGGAGGGGTTAATAAAGAGCATGTCAGTCATTTAGTGGCTGTTCCAGCCCTAACCATTGGCAATACTGTAATATTATAAAAACTGATACCCCTAAATTTACTGAATTAGTTTTAAGTAATTTTTCATGAACTCTCTTAACATTATTCTCTTCCATTTGTAGTTCATTTTTAATGTATTTATTGTCTTTCCTCTGTCTTAACAAGTGGTCTCCTTACTGAAAAATCCTTATAAAAAGAGACCTTCAGTGTAGGCTGGACTTAGTCCATGTTCCAGAGGAATAAAAAATTATTTGCAAAATATTTAATCTTCTCACATTGTACTTTTCTCTCTGACTCCTTTAACATTCAACAGTAAAAGTAACTACTGTTCTATATTGTCCTATTTATTTAACTTATCACTAGCTACAGCTATTGGCTTGTCATCACTCTTGTCCAAGATCTTTATTTGGCTTAGTTTAACAGTCGTTTTTGCTTGTTGCTTCCTCCAAATGCCAATCCCCTCACATCATAAATAATTTGTCTCTCCTAAACTAGCAAAATCATCAACATATCCCCAAAAATATACATTAGCCTATTTCAATTCATGCTTATAACTTTACAGGAGTGCTGGTAACCACATAGCACTGGAGACAACTTGTTGTTCCACCGCAGCCTCATCTGGCTGCCAGGTGTTGAGGATATGTAACTCCCTGTGGGTATCTCCTTCATAACCTACAAACATGTCTGCACCACCCCAGTAATTCCACCAGGGTTCCAGATTCTTCATTGCTTTTTAAAAACCGTCTTGACAATCTGCTTTCTTAAATCTGTAAGGAAGTGTGTTTGCATTTGCATTGCATCCCTCTGCAACACAACACGGACCTTAACAGCACTACACAAGACGCCTCTGGATGGTGGAATTAGCCACAAGTACACCTGGAAATGACCAAAGTGGGAATCTTTTTATAGGAAAAAAACCCCAAACAACCCTTACTGCAAAAAAAAAAAATAAAAATAGAAGGCATTTCAATAAACTCCTTAGTGATGGGCTAGACAAAGGCAAGTAGCAAATGGACATTTTTGAGCTAGATGAGCAGTTTGTGGAAAAATTACATTATATTTAAAAGGCAGCCAGAATCCTCAGGAGCAACCAACAACCAGTCGCTGACAATGTTTCGAGGGAATAATTTAAAACAGGAGATGATAAGCTAAATCAAAACCTCCGCTAATTAGTTGCACTAGAGAGTTGAAAAAATTTCCAAATGAGAAACACAAAGCAGTCACATGATCAAGTGCTAGAAACAAGTGGATGGTGCCTTCATCCCCATGACAATAGATCTACCTCTGGTACGTTTTCTAATTTTTAATCTCTAGATGTTTTCTAATTTTACAAATTAAACCTGGAAAAAAAAATGACAACATAAAAACAAGTCCAGTGTGTATCTAAAATTATAATTTCATCAAACATTTCAAACTGTGCATCACATCATATTATATTTGGAATAATTAAAATACAGTGCACTGTTTTACCCTATCTCTGCTAAACAGGTGTGCCACTAGGAAATGTCCTGAATAAATGGATTTTGGCATACCAGTATCTGTGTAGGACATACTATTGAGGATGTTTCATTCAGATTATTTCAGAAATGAGGTTGCTCACATCAGGGAGATTGGATTAAATGATCTCTAAGGTCCCTTCCAGCTTAGGCCATTCTATGATTCTATGATTCTATGATACTATACCACTTAAACAACAATAAATGAACTATAAATATTCCACATTATCATGCATAACATTATCAATACCCTAACTTCCTCCTCTACTTTTCCTAGCTATTAGGGGAAAAAAAAAAGTCTGCTTTTACTGATATCTAATGTGCACTATCTAAATAATATCTCCACAGAATGTAGACGGTTTCCCAGGGTTATTCTATTTCACTGCTTGAAGTTAAAAATAAAAGCATTTATGTTCCTTTTACGTTTTGAAATCCCCATTAAGCATACTCTTTAATATGAGAATCATGCGTGAAAAGAACCATAATTTTTTACTTTATCTCCATTTTAAACTTTTGGTAAGATTTGTTAATGTGAATATTATTTGAAAGAAAATACGGAGTTATAACATTTCAGACTGCAAGAAGTCAAAACATGTCTCGCAACCATATTGAAGTGCTTTTAATAGTGTCTTATTTTTCTCCCTGTCTGGCACGTAAATTTGAAAACTCCCTATCACATCACCTTGCTTTTAACCATTTTCTCCATTCTTCCAGTCTTTTTGTGTAATTAAGGGGTTTTTTTGACTTTTAAGTAATCTCCTTTCCAGTTTTTCAGGCAAGGCTATTCTTCAGACAAGGGTAAAAAAAATCAATGATGTTCCAGGCAGAGCTTTTTGCTGACTTAACCAAATGACACTGCAATCATTGCTAGACCACATGGTACCCATCTGTGCAATTTTGTATTTTTCTGCTTCGCCTTTTTGCCCACCCCAGCACACCGAAACAGAATCTTGCTCTGCACGTCCTTCAATGGTAGCAAGGAGCTGTGTGAGCCCCTTCCCCCCCAATTCAAACATTTCAATTGTGTTACTTTTTTCACCTACTTAAGATCCCTCTTCCATGTTAGCATTTGTTAAATTATTTACTTCAGCATTTGTTAAATTATTTTGTCATGTCACTAATATATATGATGTAGACAAATCAGGAATACTACTTCTACCATTAAATAATGAGACTCCCCTATCTTGTCAATGTAGCAGAAAATTATTGTTTTATTTATACCTTTCATTGCACATTTCTGAGATGATTCCTAAATGTTCAGCACACTCCATGGGGCTTACCAGTTTTCTTAATTGCCTTCAGTAAAGAACTTTGTCAAAAGCCTTTTGTAAGTCCAAATAAATTAGATCAAGCATTCCTTTCTCATCCATTATTTTGATGACATGTTCAAAGAGCGCTAACAGATCACAGAGGGTTTTCTTTCAGCAAAACTACTCTGGCTTATTTCAGTAAAATTTAATCTAGAATTTTGCTCATAATTCTATTATTGATGATGTATTAAATCTATTTAGCTAATACTGAACTCAGACCTACAAGCCAGCAGGGTAATTCTAGTTTGTTGAAAAAAAAAAGCAACAAAACCAAAACAATAGTCAAATTTTACCACCTAGTTTTTCAGCAGGTAGGCAAGTAAAATTTGCATCAGCTCAGCCCCTTCAGTTCCTTATAAACTTTGTTTGTAGCCAATTATCCATCAGATTGTTTTCTCTTTAGTCTTTAAATTATTATTTCCTTTAACTGACTCATTTTAATGTAGCATCTCATTTTTACGACTTTGAAAGTATAGAATTTTCATTGCATTTTCTGTAGCAGAATCCTTGTAAATCTTTCAACTCCTCTGCTATAATTCCTTCTGAATCTACCTTTTAAAAAGCAGCAGGTCTGCTGATATTTTCCTGAGGTTTTCTGCTTCTGATGTAGTTGAAAAAGATCGTTGCAGTTTCTTTCATCTTCAGCTATGAAGTCTTCAGGTGGCCTCTTAAACTATACATTTTCCATCTTCCATTTTTCCTGCTACAATTTGTTTTCTGTTTTAAGTCGTAATTTACCTGGAACAGGCTATATTTGGGGTCAAATAAACACTTATCCCTTGCATTTTTCCTATTGATTTCTAATTATTTTTCTTAATAATCTGAGGCTGACTCACTATTTGAAATTCCATTCATGTGTTAATTCAAAGAATTGCTGTAATTAATTTCAAGGTCACAAAAGGACACTACATATCTACTTACCTTAATTACAAGGAGTGACAATGGGACATGTAAATATTATTAAATATAGCAATAAATTTTGCAACTCACTAATAAACAGCATCAAAGACATAATAAAAGAAACAATATAAATAACTGTAAAAATTGCATTTTTACACCAACAGCTTCGATTAGGAATTTTTCACTCACGTACGGATTTTGTAATGTTTAATTTTTTGTTAGACCAAGTTTCATTTTTTCCAACCATATATTCTTACATATACATATACATATACATATACATATACATATACATATACATATACATATACACTTGTGTATATATGTGTGTGTAAATACATATAGATATACATGTATATACATATATATACACACATATCTATACACACATATGTACTTATATATATGCACACATATACATACATATACCATATTTTTCTTACCAGACAACTAAAAGATATGGGATTGGATGTTGCATAAAAGGTTCATTTACAACAATTCAGTTTTACTGTTTTCCTACCAGAATAAAATGATCCTAATGTTGCCTTTCTTCCAGAATGCTCTGGCAGACTTTCCCCAGTCTGGGTAGGGTTTGTCCTGAAGCATCATATCAGTGACCTACACGGGAAACAAATAAAACAAATAATACATAGTTAAAGTGGTGTCACAAAAGAAAGTCCTAATATGAACCTTATAAACACTTTCTTTTATTTCTGACATGCCTATTTCAGTTCTCATGAGGTTCACATGAGCCTACTTCCCGAGCTTGTCCAGGTCCCTCTGGATGGCATCCCTTCTCTCCAGCATGTTGACCGCACCACATAGCTTGGTGTCATCGTCAAACTGGCTGAGGGTGCACTTGATCCCACTGTTTGTGTCATCAACAAAGGTGTTAAAATACACTGGTCCCAATACTGACCAATACTGACCCCTGAGGAACACCACTTGTCACTGGCCTCCAGTCGGACATCAAACCATTCACCACCGTTCTTTGAGTGTGTTAAGAGTATTTCTAGTGTTGTTTGCAATCAAGATAATGTATATTGGCCACATACGCTGCCCCTAGAAGCGCCCACAACTCCTTGAGAAACAAGTCAACCCGTGGAGATCCAAAGATGGAAAGAGAAGAGGAACTAGTCTAAAAGTTACGGCAAGGTACAGTGTATAAGCTACGTTCCCCCATGGCTATGAAATTTTCAGTGTGGGAGAGAGGACCCAGTTCACTGAGAGCAGCATCAGCAGAATTTCCACTCTGGAAATCAGAACTGCGACCAGGGAGTGCAAGCCTGTGAATTAAGCACTATAGGCCATTTATAATCTCCTCTCGCTTCTTGGTATCAGTAAGAAAAACACACTTGGGACTAGAGACAGGAAAATCCCTTAAAACTTGCAGAAAATTTAAAAAGTATGAAATATTTATTCTCATTTTCATAATTCATATCTAAAGAGACCATCTGTTTCACTGTCCAGAGACTCATATGCACTACTTCTGGGTGGAACACAGAAATATTAAAAATGACTTTCAGCTGAACGAGGGAGGTGAATACCCCTCAGGCGCTTACACCTTTGGGAAGCTGTGTTTTCATATCCATTTACTTCAAGTTAACTGTACTGAAAATCACCGGAAGTTACATTACAGTAAACTCATTAATTCCGTTGTGCAAATGATCCAGGAGAGTGGAAAACCTACCCATACATAAAGATTAAAAAAATAATTGGATAAAGGAAATAGGGGTGTGCACCTGTTTCAAAATACAGATGAGTAAAACAAATTCTTACTATCTGTCATTGATGTCAGAACACAGTGGAAAATTACTACCTCTTTTGATTAGTCTGAAAACAACTTAGTAAAATTTCAGAAGGAAATGACTTCAAATTGAAGTAGAGATTTCTTGGGTTTATTTTCCACTACATACGTTTTAATATATAGAGTTTTTTAAATCCAGTTTACCATCCAGAGCGTGAGCTACCACTTTCAATCAGCTACATTAACAGGGTTTATCAAAAAGAACATGACCCATGGTTAAATTAATAATACGTATTAAACTTGATTCAACTGCTAAATTTTGATTTCAAGTCCATTTGGGATTAAAGGTGCTCCGCATATGAGCCTGAAGGACAGGGTCCACAGGATAATGAGTATGCTAAATAAATAGAAAGACACATTCTAAGATTTTATTATTCCATTCAGACTAGCCTGAAGATAGAACCACTTATATTCTAAAATACCATCTTTACTAGTTTTATGTAGGTAAACCTTTTCTCAGATCAGCATGCTATGATACTTTCTCAAAAGATCCCTATTATCTAAATAAATATTTTGATAAATATTTAATGCTAAACACTATCTCTCTAAAGATTTAACCCAGTGCTTTATTAATGATTTTTTTATCCCAGAAAGTCTACATAGTAAAGAAAATCTGCAAAGAAGAACAGATACTTTAAGAGTTTTTATTCAATTTTCAAAATATTTTCTGCAGATACTTTCTGGGAAATATTATTTTTGGTAGAAGAATGCAATCTGCTGCTCTATGACCAATTATTAGAATAGTATGTTTCATAAGAATGACATTCAAGAAGGGGCCATTTTCTGAGGAAAATGGCAAGATGACGCAGGAAATGTTCTTTCTGATATCAGACAGTTGGTCTTTCATCTCCCAGCTTTGGCATTTATTTAAAGTCATATCACCAGATCAATGTCAGGTCGGTTGCAGCTAAATTGGCTGAAGCAGAGACAGTCATTAAAGGGATGCATTCCATAAAGAGAAATCCAATTACCTTTTGCATTAGAGAAATCAAATTCATTTTCTGGTTTGGTCAAGGACAGTCACTGCGGAAAATGCCTCACGAGAGAAAAGCACTCAACACTGTCATAGTGCAAATAAGTTTTAGATAGGAACATCAAAAACTCATGGCTGCTGCTAAAATGATGTTTTTAGAAAAAATATAAATTTTAATTTGCACATGAGATGCATGAGTGTGCATCTTTTTCTCTGTATTTCACAATGCAATTATTGGCAAGCAAACATTTCTCTCTTTTTTACTGGATAGTATTTGAAAACACCGCGGATACTCAGGAAGAAAAAATAATTGATCATCTCAGTAATTCTTTGTGTGCACACATCCTATAATCAAGAGAAAACAGGGAAAGCCACTTACTAAGTAATTAAGTAATGTATTTTTTTCTTGAACTAAGAGGTGATACACTTTAATCAATTAATTATAGTGCTTCAATTCAGAAAGGAATGGCCCCTACACATAATGACTGTATACTCTTTCATTTCATTTATTGTCTCATGAGAGAAATAGTTACACTGTATTAAAATACAAAAACAAAACTGCATAAAACACATTGTCTGACTTTGTTACACACATGCCACAGCAAAATATTTTCATAAAAATGTAGTATGCCTTGTACGTATTACAGAATCTTAAATTTTGCTAAATAAAAATTAAATATTTTAATGACTATTCATATTATTCACATTAACTATGAAGATAACTTACAATGCTTTTAAAAAGGAATATTACTAGAATTAAATTAATAGCAAAATGTTACAATTCAGAATTTTTGTTACAGAAAATTAAATGCTTCCTTTTGATCTGATACACCACAATAATTTGAAAAATTAGGTCATATCCCATAGAAGAAAGAATCTGAGATTCAAGGTCATGTTCAGAGCAAGTAACATAAACAAACAACAAGTACAGGAAATAAAATTATCAAAACTCAAAAAACACCAGCAAAACAATACCTAAGACACCTGAGATATATTAAGTGGAACAGTAAGACACCTTAAGGATCATTTACTCGTTACAAGTAGTTGCTTTTCGAGCATATTGCCCAGAATGCTCAGCACAGACTTTAGATCTCTCCCCCCTTGACAGTCATGTCAAAAGATGTTACTTTGGAAGTCTCAGGCTCCTTCCCAGCACAGGCAACATCTGCAGTGGGAGTTTCAGGTAAGGCTAAGTATTTTTTTATTAATAAGCTAACTGCAAGTAAAATTTCCCTAAAAAAAAAAAAATTATGAAGAAAATGACCTAATACTTTGGTCATGTCTTCAAAGTATCTTCTAAATTCTGCACTAGTAAGAAGTATGACGTCATCTTCAGAGCAAAAACTGGTTATTCCTGGAAAACTAATGCACTAAGGGGCTGCTGGCCAAGCTGTTTTCATCTGCCAAACTGCATTTTAGAAACCTGGAAGTATGAAAGTATATCAAATAGTTTCATAGCAGCACTTGTCCACATGAGAATCTGCAGAAACCGTGTCTTGAAAAGAAAGTGGACTCTGAACAAGCTCTCTAGGATGCGACGTACGCCATGCTGTAACATTTATTAAGTAGAGACCAACCCTCAGTCAAGGATTTTGTCTGCTATATTCACATTTGGGTAAACCATCACAATAGAGTAAGAGCAGCCATTCAGAATTTAACAGAATGTAGAAGAGGCCAAGATCCAGAAAAATAGCACCTGGAAATACAAAGCAAATGGTGAACTCTGAAATAGCTTTTATTATTTTGATACTGTAATGAGTAGCGAAAGGTCTAGTGGACAGTAGGACGCCAACATCTTCTATCAATACAGAGGTTGTTCATATGCAGCTACTGAGCCAGGAGGACAAGACATCACGGTGCCTGGCTGGAAAATGGAGCAGCCTGAGTAACTTTGTGTTTGGTAAAATACATGTATCTACCATGGCCATGTACATGACTCAAGTACTATAAGTATTATGCTTTTTCTATTTTTATCAGTTTACAATGCCCTATTTACAATATCCTATTTTAAATTATAAAAGTAGCACTAAATCAGCTTAATTTGAAACTCATCTTTTAAATGGTTCGTTTCTGACCCTCATCTAGATCACTCCAGCAGGTTCATGTCTTTCTTGTGCTGAGGAGCCCTGAGTTGGATGCAGTACTCCAGCTGGGGTCTCATGAGAGCAGAGTAGAGGGGCAGAAGCACCTCCCTCGACCTGCTGGCCACGCTTCTTTTGATGCAGCCCAGGATGTGATTGGTTTTCTGGGCTGTGAGTGCACATTGCTGGCTCATGCCCAAATTTTTATCCCCAAGTACCCCCAAGTTCTTCTTTCAGGAAGACCTTACTGCAGCTCTTTCATGTATGTAAAGAGCACTCATAAGATTAAGAGTCTTTTTAGTACAGTGTCTAGTAATAGGACAAGGGGTAACAGTTTTAAACTGAAAGATGGTAGGTTTAAATTGGATACAAGGAAGAATTTTTTTTTACAATGAGGGTGGTGGAACACAGGAACAGGTTGCCCAGAAAAGCTGGGGATGTTCCTCACCCTTGAAAACGTTGAAGGTCAGGTTGGATTTGGCCTTGTGCAATCTGATCTAGTGAAAGATGTCCTTGTCTTTGGCCAGTGGTGTTGGGCAAGATGATCTTTAAGGGTCCCTTCCAACCCAAATCATTTCAGGATTCTGATTATTTCTCTAAGCAGCCCTTTTCCACTCTCTCCAAACTCTTTATGCAAGAAATACTATTTTCAGTTCTGCAACTGAGGAATTTAATTTATAAGAATGAGTATCAAATTCTACATTTTTTTTGAACTTGTAAGATGCCAAAGTGATGTGGTAGGCTTGAGGGCACTTTCCCGGGGTAGGTGTACGCACGTTGCTCGGCTTTGTGCAGCACAATGTTCCTCATCAAAAGAACCTATTGGCAGCTTTGTAAAGACTCAAATCTGCTTACGTGTTTCGGAAAAGTACACGTTCTTTTTCTAGAGCATGGGGCTAAATCAGGTTAAAGTAATTAAGCTTCCTGAAGTCAGAGTGTGAAGCCAATGAGAGCTAATGTATATCGCTGAGTGCATACACTCCCTTTGCTTTGCCGTGATGTCCTTTTAGGCAAGCGCTATATATAGGTGTCCCACTAACTAGACATCAATTCTTTATTACATCGCGGTCTTCAAGTACTATACTACATCATGGTAATCATATATCAAACCAGGGAAACATTTAATATTCTGTCATTAAAAGCTTCTATCCATCATTTTTGTATTCATCTTCTGTGAGATATTTAAAAAGTGCACAGCTGTTCACTTAATGTACAAAAGTAGCCTATATGGAAAATGGTTTTATGCTTCTTTCATATGCATGTTAGAGAGAAAACTGTCTCCTGTGGATCATACCTCAACATTTCCAGGGCTTACACAACAATAACATGAAATGTTTCCTGTAATTATGAAATTGTTTCAGCAGTTGAGAAGAAGTTTTGAAAACTTTGTTACAGAACCTTCAGAAATAATTGTTAATGTATTTTAAGTCACTTTGCTGCATTTTTGAATACACAAAATGTGTAAATGTTTGAAAACAAAAGTAAAAAATATTTGTACTTAGGTTTACTGATCTATAAAGGGGATTATACTTTTCAAGCTAAATATAAACAGACAGCTGTAAATACACTATTAGATTTTAAAATAGTTTTGTCTGCTTTCTACATTTTTTCAACATTCCTAATGTGCTGGACTCTCTCAAGCAGTTCCCTGTCCTTCTTGAGCTGAGGGACCCAGAACTGGACACAATATTCCAGATGGGGCCTCACCAGGGCAGAGTAGAGGGACAGGAGAACCTCTCTCGACCTACTAGCTATTCCCCTTCTAATACACCCCAGGATGCCATTGGCCTTCTTGGCCACAAGGGCACATTGCTGGTTCATGGTCATCCTGCTGTCCACCAGAACTACCAGATTCCCTTCCCCTATGCTGTTCTCCAACAGGTCAGTCCCCAACCTATACTGGTACATGGAGTTGTTCTTTCTGAGATGCAAGACTCTACTGGAAGTTCCTTGACACTTCACAAATATAAATAACTGTTTGGGAACAATTGTAGAATTGAAGTAGGACTTCTGCAAAAAAATTCTAAGCTGTGCCATCTCATTCCCTACCATGTTTCAAGTCCCTACTGTGCACACAAATCACTGTATATGTGCAACAACGCACACCGGCTGCCATGTGGCAAGCGCTTGCTGTTTATTTAACCACTAACATCATGTTTCAGAAAACTTTTTCTTCTTGCATTACTTTTTCTTTATTAGCGTCATAAATGCAGAAGCAGAAGTTTGAGTAATATCACCTATTACAGACAACTTGTGAGACATAAAGCCACATCACGATTTTTATCTAAGGCATTCAGCTCATTTCTGTCTCAGGCTGATGTGCAAGGAGAGCTTGCTTTACTCATTTACGGAGCTTGGTGGTTTGGTTAAAAGGCCAGAGGCAAAGGTCGTGCTGTGTTTGGTGCACGTATTCCATACACATCTAGACCAATGTAGACTCTTTTTATAGTCAATGAAAAGCAAAAGGGTATTTCTGGGGTGCAATTAATTTCAAAATAGGTTCTGTTGCAAATACACACCTATTTCTCTCCTCTCTAAAACAGGACCAGCTCAGATGTTCATACTGCTGTCACTGGATGTCTGGTAACATGAGTCCCAACTTACCTCCCTACATTTCTTAGTGTTTCTCATCAAAGTATCACTGACTCAGTTAATGAAATACATGATGGCTCATAAGGGATAAGGGTTTGTGTCCTGGTTCATCATAGGCAAAGGGCCATATCCACATACCCTATGTCTAAAAATTAGGCTTCTGTTCTCAGCCAGATGATTCAGACAGAGAGTCCAAGTTCCTTGTGCAGGTCCCAGATTGCAAAGGACTGCAGAGAGTGGGTAAGTCATATAACAAAAGGGTGACACAATCTGTGAGCAGAGTCAGTCAATGCAAATACCACACACCAAGGTATTGTCTCGGTGCTTGACTCAGATTTCCACAGGAAGTGTTTCTGTATTTTTGAGAAAAAAAAATGCAGAGCTCACTAGGAAATGATGCCAAAGATGCACTGATTTATTTTTGCACAATAGACTATTGCATAAAGCAATCATTTGGGAGTGCCCACTTGCAGTCTTGGCTCTACCTGTGATTTAAGTTTAACCAGTGTTAAAAGCTTTATCCATTGATTTTAATGCAAAAGGTACACCACATGGCTAAGCTAAGAATCAGCCTTGAGGACTCTCCATCTCCTGTAGCTACAGAATCAGTCTCTTTTGCATTTTATCCTTTTTTTTTCAGCCTATGAATCTTGTACACCTAGATGCAAAGCAAAGCATTGAGGAAAGAATCGAGCCAGCATTCGATTAGCATGTAGGTAGCCTCCATTACCTTGATGGAGAGGACAGAAGGTTCAAACTGTGTTCATGCTGAAGAAGAATTTTTATGCAAAATGCAAATAATAGCTTTTAAGTCAGAGTGGCATCCATAATATCTTGGAACATTGCAGGAATACACGTATTTCCCCATTTACTTCCAAACTACAACAAATGTAGAGGTTCCAGGCTCTCAGCTGTACAGTCAAATCATGTAAACATGGGAGTCTTTGTTTTAGCCTATATGAAACCATATATCAAATTGTGGCACATAGTAATTAAGGTGTGATTCATTCTCTGAGACTGTCTCAAACTAAGAAAAATTTTGAAGTCTGAATGTGCCTGCAAGTCACAAACAAGTTCAGTTGACTTGTCCTCATAGAACACAGAGCTCAGAAAGGTCACTATCAGTAGCAATGAAAAACTGGGAAAAATCTGGTCTGATGTGGCTTAATACAACATAGATGCAGAGGTATTCTGGCTGGATTGCCAATAGTTCTGGATAGATCGACAAGGAGCATTTGTGTATCTAAAGACAGTTCTTCTGGACTTTGCAAACTGGAAGCTTACCAACGACGTGCTGTGGAGTATGCCATCAGCTTAAGCATGTATTTAAAGAAAGTCAGATGTCAATTCCCAAAATATGAAAGAGTTCCCTGCAAGACATGTTCGCAAGACAAAGGTTTCTACTGATGGAATTTAATTTCAGGTCTGTCTTCTTTCAACATCTCCATCTCACAATCTTCTCTGTGAGACTTGCATGTATTCATATGCCGTAACAGATGAAGACAGATTTCTGCATGAACCATTACCTATTACTCCTGGGCAATGACATAATTTTTATTCATATCATGATGCCCTCAGAGACTCACAGTTAGACTTGTAATCTGTCAATGCAACTTCTTCTGCGTAGTCTACACTCTGATGTGACAGATCATCATCTGTTGTTCCAACAACTGTAATTCTGAAGTTTTTACTTTTCAGAAAAAGTTGGTGTCCATAAACATCATTTGGTCCCTTTTCACAAGCCTTTCCCTTTCCCTTTCCCACTAATACTTTTTAATTATAGTTGATAAGATAATGGATTATAGAAGCCCAATAAATGTACAGACAACACTTGCAGTGTTGACATAGTGTTAGAGTGATTCTACGGCCGATGGGGGAGCAAAAGAAGAAGAAACACTTGTGACAATAATTTTCCTCAGGAATAATTTCAGAGATTGCTGTTTTCTTCTCTATTTAATTTCAAATTTGTGACCATTAAGGAAATGTCTTCTTGTGGAGAAAGCCGAGTGGATGTGAGAGGTGTGCTTCGCCACTTGATTGCAGGGAATTGTTTTCACTTCACACAATGTGTTCTAGATAACAGCAAATGTTAACTACAGTAAATATAAGCAGCAGAAGCACATCCTTCAAAAATCTCTGTTCATGTCTACAACATGCGGAAACTGGTAAAACCAAGAATTAATCAAATCAAATCAAAATGAAGGATTTCAGGCTCTGATGTTCACCCTCTGCCTTCCACCACTCTTTCACAGCCAGGCACCGGAGAACTACGTGAACACTGGGAGGTCCCCGGCGATGCGCGGGAGGCACGCAGGCCACTCTGCTGAGACGCCCGCCTGCTTCCTCTTGCCAGAACAAAATTGCCTAATTAAAGGGAAATCCATCTCCATGCTGCTGACACCGTGCTGCTTTTCCAGTTGATTCAGAGCTGTGATGTACTGACAGCTCAGAGTGGTTCCAACGCATTTCACTTTACGACGGCTGCCAGAGAGAAGCCGTAGCTTCAGAGTAAGGAAACGGGAATGTGAAACTTCCTTTACATGGCCTTTTCTGTCCTGCGGTCACAGCAAACACAGCTACTGTAGAATGCTGTTTTCAGTCTAAGTAGAGAATGAGAACAATTCTGCACCAAACTAGTTTCTCAACGTTTCTAGAAATACTAATCTGAAAATGAAAACAGGAAACAAGCTGCAAGAATTCATGAAGTGCTTCTGAAAACCTTCCTATAGCTCTTTACAGTATTTTCTTTATCATACTACTGGGGATTACAACTAAAAGAATTTTCTGGTCAGCTCCTGGTCCTTTGCCAGAATTATGGGCAATATCATTAATTGGTTTTAATTAACTTTTTATATGGAAGCTACAACCACAATGAGAACATAATCCATCAACAATTTAGAAATCCTTCAATTTTTCATATTTTCTGTGCAATTCCATACTTGAGCTGCAAGCATGGTCATAGTTTTGTCTAATCCCCTTAAAAAAAGAACAAATTACTTTGGTCTTGCTTCCAGAATAAACAGTGTACATGGAAGGTACTCAGCTTAAGGTGCTTAATACCAGTTCTACTTCAACAGAGGAAAATCTCCAGACTCTGTTGCAAAGTAACTTGCAACTCTGAATAACAAATATGAAAGCCAGCCGTATACTTTTTGTATCAGATTGTGTTCTTTAAGGACGTTCGGGCAGTCAATTTTTTAACATCTCAAATTATAATCAACATGTAAAAATGCCCATTAAAAATGCACAAAAGGTGTGTAGTATCTTTTCAGAAGGCAGAGACATAATGATTACTCTTAACTGTATTGGGATTGTTCAAAGTATTCTCAGTGCTAGAAGAGCAAGACAAAATGAAATATGTCCCTATTCCCTGAAAAGAAAACTTTTGGGATTAATTATTCAGAAAATTGAGATCATTGCTTAAGTTGTCTCTATTAAAAAATCATACCATCGGAGGCCTTTAGGGTTTCAAGCATAGTGATTTTGCTATCCCCTTAAACGGTGTGATTGGCTCAGCTCAGACAGACCAATTTAAGAAAGACAATATCATTAAGTTGCCTTTTATTCGCATTCAGGTTTTAAGGTTTGTGTTTTCAAGGACTTCCCATCAAATAAAATGCCTTGAAATGAAGTGGAAGGTAAGACACTCTTAGGGTCACATGAAGCTCCAAATAAAATTCCTGCTACTGTAGAGTCAAGACAATTATTACAACTTTTAACAACTGAAAATATTGATAACATTTTGTATAATAAACAAGAAGGAGGAAAGCTTGTTATTTAACATTAATGGCTACACCTGCAAATGTTTCATACTGACCCTCATGTGGGAAGAATACTGAAGACACACAGGGGATAAAGGTTTGTGAAGGACTCTTAAGTACTACTTGCATTGCTAGGGAGTATTTTGGAAAAGAAGGTAGAGCAAAATGAGAGGTGTGAGAAATTGCTGTAACTCTAGGGACAGGATTTTACACTACCTTCTGGACTCGCGCTGAAAGATGTTCCACAGCCAATTTGACAGTAAGTAGATACCAGGTTTTGCAGGCTGGCAAGTCAGGGATGGCTAGAAATGATTGGTAATAACATCGCTTTTTCACATCCCCTTGGCTATAGAAAAGAGCAGTCTTTAACCAAAATGTTTAGTTACCTGAGCATAAGCAGAACTTTCTGGTTTTGTTGCTTTAGTTCAATAAGAAGTGAAAGAATTTCAGGACCTCTGGGCAAATAGAACATTCAAAGAGAATGGAAGGAAATTTGTTCCACTTTGAAGCACACTTGAGAACACAATCCTTAATATACAGTTGTTATTCAGCCTTCTATAGTATAAAGTCTGTGCCCACACTATACTTTCAACTGAAACTGAGTCTCTCTTACATAAATCCACCTTTTTTTCAGGTTTTCTTTCCTAGCTTCATATGCATCACCATCCGTCTGCAAACATGCATCCCATGGGGAAGCAGGATTGATATAATTTAGACAAGAGCAAATAACATTAGATCATGGTTGCATGGTTATTTGCCATTTGTTTGACATGTTTATTCTCTATCTACTGTCTACACACAGAGCCACATGAAGTCAGCTAATGGTCACTCATTAAAATGTACTTTTACCTTACACATATTCACAAGACACGCTGTAGAGAAAAACAGTATATTCTTTAATAAAGAACAAAGGGGAAAAATTTCAAGGAGACCAACTTTACACAAAAAGGAAAGTCACTTTTCTTAAAAGGTCAGACGTTACAAAATAAAAAATGCTGCTTTATCAACATGGTGTAAAGGAGATTTTTTTTATCAATTCTTTTTTCCGACAACAATTTTTGGTCAGTTATTACTTCTCATGTGGACACATCTCAAGGCTGAGACATCCTATGTGCACAGCTGATATGGTACAATCTTTGCTCTACAGCTGGTCTTGTTTGTCATCTCAGATTACTTAATTAAGCATTTTAATCAGTGTTTTGCATAAGATTGTGTACCTTCTGTTGAAAATTGTCTGGCTGGTACTCAGTTTAAAACCAGTTGATTTCTCAACATCTTACTTGGGTTTTGACCTTTTCTCATCCTATAACTTTTGAAGGGTTTATAATCAGTATGTTAAATTCTTTCCACCTTTACAAAGCAGCAACGGATATTCTCCAATAACTGCAATGTTCTGTGCTGATAATGTTGGTAAGCAGCTCCCAATGAAGCTGGTATGCTCTTTTACATTTAGCATGATGCCACAGAGAAGACTGCCTTATTTTGTCTTAAGCTTTGACCTTTTTGCCTCTAGAAGATAAAGTACTACTTTCATTACTGTATTTGTCCCTTTTTTCTGTCTTGTTAAGTCACCTCTTTTCTCCAACCACATTAAGTGTTTGATGGGTTTTTTTCTGGACAAAGTAATTCTACTTTTTCCCCCAGAGTTCAGAGGAAATAGAAAGAAGATTATAATTGTATGCTTGAATTAACTATAATTTTAAATCATCTTCCTTTCATTCATCCTGTCTATATATGTGTTTTATATATATATATATATATATGTATGTCTATCCTGTTTGTATATGCTTCTCTTACCATATTAACCCAGGAGCATTATCATTTGGACTTTCAGAGTAGACCATTTGGCTGAGCTCCAGCTCTTTGCTTTGCTCTCTTAGCATAAGGAGGGAAACATCAATTTTCTTTTGCAAAAATGTAAGTCCCCTCTCCAGAGATCAAATCATGTTGTCTTAATACCTTCTAGAAATATTTATTAGTAAATGAGAAGCAAAAAGCTCTCCAACGACTAAACATAAGGACTTAAACAAATTTACCTTTGCCTTATATCTGTAAAGAGAAGGCAAAAATTCAGTTAGATTATTAGTGTTCTCAGACAATAACTGCATATTCTCAAGGGGTATGAGACCATAAAATTCACTTTATCTGGGAAAAAGGAGACATTTCCTGGATATCCACTATTGCAATAGGTAAATACATATTTACAATTAATTTAATTTATATTTAAGTTATTTTACTTCCTTATCTATCCAATATATACTTTCTAGTTTATTAAAGTCGCATCCTGCCTGCCTTCACTACAATAGGTCATCTTTCAGCCAGTCCCTAGACTCCAGTTTCAATGCCTCTGAATTCTCGTTAATTAATCATAAATCCTTGCTCAGAAAAATGTATTCTGAAACTACTCAGCCCAGGCCTAAGTAGCCTGACTGTATGAGAGCACCATGACATTGTATCTAACAACTCCATTCCACCTCTAGTTTGAAAGACAGCCCACGAAAAACTAAGCTAGCTGCTGATGCACTTGCATTTTAACCTAGGTACATACCAAGCTGGGACACATACTGCTGGCTTAACTACTATCTAGCATAGTTCATATGGCAAAAATTCAAACATATATGACAAATACAAGTGGTGATGCTTGGTACATATACATATAATGCATAAAGCTGGAATACAGATCTGTAACACAAATAGGAATGTCAATAAAATGTCCATGTTGGCTGAAAAATTGGAACAGAATTCTTAAGGCTTATTTCTATAAACATCAATCCATATATGCTTGAAAACCAGTAATATCTTTAAACACTTGTATTAAAATTGCAGCTCCTCTTTGTATATTGGTACAATATTTTTATAACAGATGAAGAATGAAATATGATTACAGCTCTAGATTAGCTAAAATTGGTATGACCTTAGGTCTATTATGAAGTGTTTCTCATGTAAAAATACAGTATATAGAGGCATTTTTAGTCTGTAATTGGACCTCCTGAATCCTATTCACAGAGAACCAAGGTTTAATAAAGACCCATATCAGCTTTGAAAAATCTGATCTTTTTGATGGGAAAATGAAACAAGAAAACAGGGAGACATGACTGAAAGAAGTTCTAAAAAGAGTGCGACCTTGATGGAAGACAGGGAGAGAGAAGTGTGGAAATGATAAAAGCTAAAAATGAGAGCATGAGGTTGAAATAAGATCAGTAAATGGACATACTAATGTACAGTTGCAAAGAGCAGAGATCCAGTTCAGATCATAAATGTACTTGTTCATACTTCCTTCAAAAGAAATGAAGGTTGACACTGACAGGTAGATTATGGCTAGATTAGAGTAAACGACTGTTCTAAGGTAGATATTAGAATATTTCCTGAAACATATCAGATTAACCATTCATTCCTGAAGTGCTTGAAAGAGAATTCAAGAGTTGTTCAAATATACAGGAGGTCAACCCACAGGACAAGAACCAAGCCAAGACAGAATGGAGACACAACTTGTGGGAGCACAAAGTTCAAGTCTAAGACCCCAGTGTTATCACATGTTTGAGAGACAGATAGAAAACAGATACTACCTAAAGTTCTTAGATTTGGTGTTGCCCAGTAATAGGATAAGGAATAACGGGTGCAAGCTAGAATATGGGAAGTTCCACCTTAACATCAGGATAAACTTCTTTACCGTGAGGGTGATGGAGCACTGGCACAGGCTGTCCAGAGAGGTTGTGGAGTCTCCTTCTCTGAAGACTTTCAAAACCAGCCTGGACGCGTTCCTGTGTGGCTGCCCCAGGGGACCCTGCTTCGGCATGGGGGTTGGACGTGATGATTTCTAAAGGCCCCTTCCAACCCCCACCACTCTATGATTCTATGATGCTATGATTCTGTGGAAGTGGTCTAGAGTAGCCACTAGATTTTTTGCTTTCATGAGTAACTAAGATATCTTAAAAATACACAGAATGCAGAACTGTCATGTGAATCTCTTTGATGTCTGCTAGAGAAACAATGGAATAATTGCTTAGTAATTTATAAGCTTTACAATCTCATTTGATAAACATGTGAAGACACTTTATATGAGTTGGTCCTCAATGCAGCACTGCTGGAATGTACCAAAGAAATCTCTAAACTGACACCAATAGAATCATAGAATCATAGAATCATAGAATCATAGAATCATAGAATCATAGAATCATAGAATGTGTTGGGCTGGAAGGGACCTTTAAAGGTCATCCAGTCCAACCCGTCTGCAGTGAGCAGGGACATCTTTAACTAGATGTCCAAGCAGCATGTGCTCTCAGAGGACCACACCGCCATCTGCATGTACTTAACCTGGGTTCACAAGCAGCTGACATAAAATGCCTTGGCCTCCTGAGAGGCAGGCTTGGTGACTTCAGTGCAGTACCACAACACACAGCTTTTGTTCCTATGACCCAGGCCTGGCATCCATCCCTTGCGCATTCCTTGTGCTTCTTATGCTGGGGTTTGCGCATACAGATTTGGAATCGGGCTGGATGCTTGCTATTTTCTTCCCATTGACAAATGAAATGTTAAACTGATTCATGACGTGAATTTTTCAGTACAGCTGGTAGAGTAACAGGTTAAACTATCTTGTAAGTCTGTATTCGGCAGACAGCAATTAGATTTACTTTAGCATAAGAAAACTCTTGAGTTTTCTCTTTGCTCTGATTGATGATGTATCAAACGTTGATTTGTTGGGGCATCTTCTGCCCTAGGAATACAAACAGGAAAGTGATTTGCACTGTTGAACGTAGGTTCTCTGTGTCACATATGTCTGACACTGTATCTTCACTAAGCCTAGACTCATCCCGGCAACCATGAAACTTTTGGATTCCAATAATGTAGAACATAAATTTGAACAGCTATTGAATCCTTTGTTGTAAAGCTACCTACCTCTGGCTTTCCACACAAATGTGTCTACTGTCAGTCATTTCCACTAAAAAATAAGGCTGTGAAAGATCTGGGACAATCCTGCAAACAATTCACACACACAATTTGCAGGCAAGTTAGTGATCAGGCAATGGAAGGACTCACTGCACAATCACACTTTCAGTCTCAATTCTTTAACCACAGCACAACACTCGCAGGCAGTATTGGAAAGCAATATTTCTGCCATTTTTAGTAAAACTGTTTTTTCCATTTCTGACTACACAATTACCAAAAATACACTAGCAATTACCAATGATGGTAAACGGGATATATTTGGAGCTGTTACTTGCAATCTGGTGCATAAAATTGATGAAAATGATCAGAAAAATGACAATTTGCTAGCTGTTTCAGTATAACAACCAACGTAGCATAAAAGCAGCAAATGAGTGTTTGATTTCCTGTGTCACCGAGATACTTACATAAAGCCCTTTTACAAGTAGAAAAGGGGAATGTAGGCTTTTGGAAAAACAAATGACTTGAGGGATTAAAATTCGTAAAATGACATTAGTTTATTTTTAAATAGAGCTCTAATAAGTGATAATCACAACTCTCATGCTAATAACAAGAAAATATACATAAATGATAGGTGTGCTTGTATTTTTTGTTTCGCATTTTGTATGCATTTTTATCTACGCATGTATCCCATGCATAAACATAGGATTCAATATTTCATACGGATATGCATTTCTGGCCTAAACAGAGAGCTCTTCAGATCAGACTAGCTGGGGCTAGTAGCCTGAAAAATGAACTTAGCTCCCAGCTCCACAAAGGCTTTTGTATAAGCAGCAATTTACAGACTGCAAAGTCAAATGCAGCCAACAATGTCGGGCTTGAGCTCTTGCCCCAGCCTCTAGAGCAGGGAAGTCTGTTACACCGGACTATCTACAACTCGCTCGCTGAATGACCCTCATGCTTGCCACTCGCCTCCCAATAGCATGTCATCCTCAAACCAGTCTCACCAAGCATCTTCCCATTCTTATCATGAAATAATATTATTATCATCTAAGAAATCAACAAATGAACTTAAGGCTCGAATCTTTTTTTTTTGTATAAACTCAGGGATTAATTTTGCCCTTCATGGCTCCAGAGGGATTCTCTCCATTGATCCTTCTGGTTATATAAAATAATGTTCTTTGGGACTCAATCAGAAAACTCAGAGCATGCCAAATCTGCATTCCTTCCACACTGTCAGAACTCCACTGTAATTGTCAGTAACAAAATACTTTCAAAATGCTAGGAAACTAAAATGAGCAGTGAGAAGGTGCTTCTAGGAAGGAGAATGAAGCAGAGCTGAAGATGCCATATTGCTACGGAAGTGTTACAAAATCAAGGAACAAACTCCTTCATACAGAAGAATTAATATTAGGTTTAAGTGCATACCCAAGTGAAACAAGGAAGGCATATTTGCATAGGAGGTTTTAGTTATAGCATCACAAAAGTTGTCATTTGAGTACTGAAAAGGGTATTTCTGAAGGGTGCTATTTCTGAAGGGCATTTATGTGCCAAAAACCTTACATGGCATCCTAAATATATGGTATGTACACATTCATACTCTTTTAGAGCAGAATATGCAATCAGCACAAACAGCATATGTATGGTTGTTCTTACTGAATCCTTTTACAATACTCATTTTGCTGTGGGAAGATAGTGAAATGGAGTTAAAATACATTTTGGCTCTGCTCATTCTTGTTTTTGTAATTGTCAGTTAACCATTTAATTAGTTTGAGTGTGAGGGCTCTTAATCTAAGTTTTCGAGTGAGAAATCCTGAATTGCTATGAATGAATCTCAAAATTACTTTTTTTTTTGCATCTGCATTCTTTCACATTCTAAATCCTTTACATCTTTCTGATCGAAGAAGTTCATGGCTTTTTAATTTTTGCAGTATTTTTATTAGCATACATGTGTTCCACTTCAGAGAAAATCCATTAATCATAATTATTTTAGCAGTTTTTTAGAAGTTTTTCAGATAAGTAACTTGCAAAATTTTTTTTGTTTCTTTTTAGTAGTGTAATAGCAAAAAAAAATCCAGTTTGAAAATAAGTCCTGTGGTTTCTGACTACACTGCTTTCTCATTAATTGCACTATAAATTAGAAACCCACCAATAAATATTATGGCACAATGATTAGGAATAGATTGAGTTGTCAGTTGGAACATGACTAGCAGCAGATTCCTATGGCTTATATTGTTTTGTGACCTTTTCTGCTTATGAATAGAATTGGGGAATTCAAAATCTGTAGTTAGCTTTCTCAGTTCAAAATAATGAAGCTTCTGGCAGCATTTTAAGCCTGCTGACTTTGCACTAAGGCACATGGAGAGGGCTCATGTGAGCCACTCTGCTGACTCCTGTGCCCGGTTGTAATATCCAGCTGAAGGATGACAGAAAAAGCCTGAAGAGGCCACTTAAGAAAGTTTTGCATAGCCATGGCCATCTTCATTTCCACAACTTTTTTGACCCCAGCATCACCGTAGCTATAAGAACGTGCTGCTTTGTAGCTCCTGTAGGATACAAAAAAATAACCAGACAAATGGTACCAACCACACAGAAATGTTACGGAAGGCAAATGAACAAAACCTCATTTGACTTTAGCTATCCGAGTTCAAATGAAGTGACTCAGACAGCTGTGCCTGTTTGCTATCCTGGAGATTTCAGCAGTTTTTCACCACAGTAAATATCAAGATATGGGCGCAATTTGGACATCCTTAATTTTTTCTGGATTTGTCTTTGCAGACACATAACATTTGTCTTCCGTGTGCAAAACAGTCAAATGTGACTTGCATTTTAAATAAATTTCTAAGATAACAGTACTTCTTGGCCCAGATCCCTAGTCTGAGACTTGGGCGTGAGAGGACAGTAAAAGCTTCAAACCACATTTGTACCTTTTCTGCTCCTAAAGCTCTTCAAGCTCTATCTCGGCAATTAGTGTTCAGACTGCTAAACACCCATGTTGTCTGCCCACCTCCTCAAGGTATCGTCATCATCATCATCCCAATTTCCCATCAATCAGCCAAGCAACAGGTGTGACCTGCTACACCTGTAGCTCCGGCTATAAATGTGCAGACTTCATTGCAGGCACCTCTCCTCTAGAAGCAGTGAGGCTCACACACTTCGATTGCTGAGATGTAGTTACGGCTTACCAAGGACTACTTCTTTTCTTCTGTTTGTGGGGATGTTAATAACAAGATGCTGTAAACACAGTACATAATGGAAGTGTGGCTTGGGACCATCCAGATATCCTCCGGAGGGTGAGCTGGTGTGAAACACTTCCCACAAAAATCCAATAAGCTGCCCATGCATTAAAAGTATGATGTATTTCTGAGGCACTTCTCCTTGCAAAGTCAACCTGGTGATGTTTGACGTGGGAGAAGAACCTCATCTGTTCTACAGATGGCAATAGAAATGGATTTGCCAAACCAAAACAAAGACAGTTAAGTTTATGATTCACAAGGGAACCCAAAACACCTTCTGCTCATTTCTGAAGGTTAACAGCAGTTCTGACTCAGGATCTTCAGCTTGCCAAAATCAGTGGAAAGTTACTATGAAAAAGGCTGAAAAGGCTAAATTCTGTTCTCTGTTACACAGCTGTAAACTTCAGGGCAAGCCCATCAATGTGGATGTATGGCAAGAAGGGTCATTATTTTATGCTCACCTAAAAGGAAATGGAGTTTAGCCTAAAGACTTTCCAGTTCTTGCATTCTGATCCTTCACAAGGCAGTCAGACTTTCCTGTCACAGTCTATTACACTCTCACCAGAACTGTTTGACATAAATTACAGATCTGACACTCTCGGTGTCTTGTCACTTGTTCCTCATGGACAACATGTAATGCATATAGCACAGTTAGCATCAGTGTGAATGGTGTGGTCTATTTAGGAACAGGTATGCTGTAAAGTTGCTGCAAAGTACAAATGAAATTAAGAACTTAAAATTACAAAAATTCTGCATTCACTGAACAAAATTAAGACAATTACTCAATTCTAACTATGGCACACAATTTAAGAAACTAGATAAACAGTTTTAGAAACTATATCAACTGCAAAATGGTTTCTAAATATTAATTAAGGGTTCTATTTAGAAATATTTCACACATGATTTCCTTACCATCTGTATTAGTAAAACTTCAGAAGAAGAAAAATGTAACAACATCTGGCTAAAATTATTTGAAGGTACTAATGCTACTCTGCTTGAACCTGAACATAATAAAAGTATTCACCCTCTCTGAAAAACACATTCTTTTATAGTTGAAAAGAGTGCCAATATACTCTTTGTGTACACTTGTCATGTGTCTACAACAAGTGTCAAACTATATTTTTAGCTATGGAGTTTACTTAATCCCACAAGACTTTATCTTGCCTTTATGTTGACAAATGAACAAGGCTGAAATATACGGGATCTGAGCTTCTGTCAAGATACACTCGTTCAAAAGTGATTTTCTTGTACAGCTGTTTCCTTTAAGCTATTGACTTAAATGCAGTTTTATTATTCTGGGCTTATTACCGAACTCCTCAGCTGTGGTAGTTAATTGTGTCCAAGCTTCACTTTTTTAGAGAAGCCAAGAGAATGCAGCAGAAACCTAACATGATACTCAGATGTGATGAGGTGACTTTGATAACTCTCATTCAACACACTGATCTGTGTTCTGGCTAGGCATTATTCCATGCTACTGCTTTTCAAAACATACTTGAAGCTTATTACCAGATTAAAGGGGAAAATGCTACCTGCATTACTTATAACACCTTTTAGTTAGTAACACCGGTAGTAACTATTGGTAGTATTAGAATAATGTTATGGTTTGTATCTCAGACTTCATTTTATCTTTAATGTGTCTGCACTGAATGATGAAAAAAGACTCTACCCACTGTCTGTTTCTTCTGTACTAATAAACAGTACACCTCAACAGTTTCTAAATAAATATTAATAATTTCTAGCAGATTAAATATGTGTTTTTTATTTTTTCCCATTAAGCCTGGGAGCAGCCCTAGAAGCTTTCCTGTCAGACATTTTTAACACCCTGTGCATTTGTCTGTTTTAAGACCAACATAGATGATCTCTGATAGACACCATCTAGAAATGCTTTTACTGAGAGAAAAAGGTTAACTACACAGATCCCTAAATCCAGTAAAATTGTATATACAGCAACTATGTTGATCTTATTAACATAAGCCAAATCTTGGACTCCTTTCTAAGTTTCTATTTCTGTTAAACTAAAAACCTGTAACTGAACTTAGAGAACTGGGAAATAAAAATGCTCAATATTGTTCTGTACCATGAGAGAACTAACAGAAGGTGTTTCACTGTTGGAAGACTTGCTCTGGGTGACCCCATTCCACAATCAGGACAACAGGCTTTCCTTCATCTTCCAGAAAGAATTTATCATGGCTCCTGTTTTGCCACTCTGATGGCCCCTGTGGAACCATCACTCCTGACAGTCCATTGCCCACTCAAGTCCACAGCAAGGCTGTGGGACTATTATGTGACTCTGACTTGCTTAGAGCTACCTTGCTATTAGAGAAGGGACAAGCAACCGGTGTGATTCCTTGTACTAGCTCTGGAAGAAGGGAGGGAAGGAGAGAGGAAGGCAGACACCTATGACTGTAACACACGTGTATCTACTCTCAAACAGGCTTTTCCTGAGTTATGTCAAGGCAAATTATTAAACAAAAATTGCGCTGTTATAATAAAAGATATTGTAACTCTGGAAGGGACAGCAACATTGTTCCCACTCAATAGAAAGGATGAAACAATAAAAGGTTTTCATTTTTAAGTTGGGTCTGGCTAGCGTAGAAAATGAGCATGTGCAAGCTGAGCACTCCTTAATTCTACCAATACAGGGAGATGTCCTAATAAAGTGCAACATCTGTACAGCACAAAGGGGATTTAAGCTCTCAGATAATTTAATAACAACCAGCATAAGCACAAGGAATAAATGATGTGAAAAAGAATAATGTTTCCTTTCGTTACATGCATTTAAATTACTTAGCTTCTGACAGATTAACCTCAGAAGCCAAAGAGAATGCAATGACTGAGATTAACATCAGAAAGAAAAAAAAAGTATAGATCATATCTATTTCTTTTCCTTGGCTCAAGCCTGTCCTGTGGCACACAGCATCCCTGGCAGGCAACATCAGGGCAGACGCATCGTAATTCTCCTCTTGGGAATGCCCAACTTCCTCTTCTTTTAGGAAATGGTACACTCCAGTATGCCTTCAACATTTTCTTACTTACTAATAATGCACACAAGAGCCTTGATTTCTTTCACATAACTATAGAAATTTAAGTGCCATGTTTGATGAATATAACCAGGACAAACAGAGGACATTCAGCTCTTGGAAAGCCTGAACTGCCCTCTGAACAGAGACTGGCAGCCATCTCTCTACACTGTCTAGAGAGAGGCACAAATGTGGTGATGCTTGCACAAAGGTACTGCAGTTAAGTGCTTAAGTTAGCGAGGTGGCTTGCTAAACACAGCAGCAGGAGATAGATGCCTTGCTTCCAATTTCCAAGCCCTTTCTGTACAGCATTCTCCACAAAAAGTTCTTTGTCCTGGTTTCTCACGTGTACAATGAATGAAGGGTTGCTGGGTCGCTATTAAAGTCAGTAAGGTGCACAAATACCTAAAAAACGGTGATTTGCTTATTGCCACCAACATAAGCCAGTGGAAGAACATCTGTAAAAGACTACAGTAATGTTAGTGGTGATAGTAGGGGTTTTTTCTTCCTTTTTTTTTTCAGTGCCTGTGTGTAGCAATACACGCTCAACAGAAACACAATTCTGAGTAATCCGTCAAGGTCTTGTTAGCTGCACTATGTAAAAATATTTCAAGAGTATGACATGAAAACTGGTTGTACATAGTAGTTAGTTCAGCTGTCAAGATATGCTTGTGAGCATCAAGCCTCCTCTTTATACCTTTAGGAAAGGGATATGCACAGTTTTTTTCTTAAAGCACAGACCAGTTCAGTGGAAATACTTTTGTGTTATTTTCAAGCAAATTAAAAGCTAAAGAAAACAGTGGAGAAGCAAGAAAAGCAATTAGACTACAGACAGGCTGCTGTTCCTTAGTTACGCAGACATGAATACAGAGCTGAATTTGAACTGTGGTTCTTAACAGGACATTCTTAATCATCTAGTCCACAACTGCCACCCTATGAGCAAACTGGGGAACACACAAATCTCAGCCTGTGTTCATGGAGAACGTATCCTGAGGATGCAAGGGATGCACAGGGTGCAAGAACGATTCCTACACCCTGTCAAATCACTAATTCTTCCTCTTCACTCAGAATGAAGACAACAAAGAAATGAAGAAAATCCACCACCTTATTAAAGATAAACATTTTCTTGGATGATATACTGAAAAACATGTTTTTCTCCAGCATCTATCAGACAGACTTGGCAGCAAGGATCCACACGTGTATGACCTCCAGGCTTGATTACTGAATCTCATTGTATCCAAGAATGAAAAACATATCGTAAAAAAACCTCCCACTGCTACAAAAAGCA
Organism: Trogon surrucura; assembly: GCA_020746105.1. Lineage (NCBI taxonomy): Eukaryota > Metazoa > Chordata > Aves > Trogoniformes > Trogonidae > Trogon > Trogon surrucura. The sequence goes on from CM036617.1 coordinate 188,170,200, forward strand.
GCTGCCAGTCTGCTTAGCAACACAAGCCACTATGAACACATCATCCTGGCACGCTGGTCTCTGTGTAGCCTCCCCCATGATTTCAGAGTCCAGGTGAAGGTCGTTGCCATGGTCCTCAAAACTCTCTGTGGGAGTATCCTTAGGTACTTGAGAGACTGCCATCCCCTCTGCAGCGATGACCTTCTCTGACAGCTATGTTCCCTTGGAATGATGAAACTGTCAGCCAAGGGAAGAAGCTCAGCAATGCAGAAGACCTAACTTTACAGAAGCTAAATCTTGGTGAGAGTACTACCACCCAGAACAGAAGGAAATGACTAAATCTCATCAGCTGCAATTCTCAGACCTTCAGCTTACCGTCCGCAATAAGTTTCCTCTCTGTCCAACCCAAACCCTGCAAAATGGATGGATGGATTGGATAATAGCCATCAGTGTGTAATCATTGCCAGATGGAAATATGAAATAAACATAAATAGTAGGATGATAAATATACTTTCATCATAATTGCTCTTATTGTGTTACTCCTAGACTAGAAAAAAAGTCTCGAAGCCTATTGTGGTGGTTGGGCCCTGAATGGAGACAAGGTGTCCACCAAAGATGTAACAAGAGGCTCACAGATTAAGATAAATCACAGAATCACAGAATGTTAGAGGTTGAAAGGGACCTTGAAAGATCATTTAGTCCAATCCCTCTGTCAAAGTAGAATCACCTAGAGTAGGTCACACAGGAACATGTCCAAGTGGGTTTTGAATGTCTCCAGAGAAGGAGACTCCACAATCTCTCTGGGCAGCCTGTTCCAGTGCTCTGTCACCCTCACAGTGAAAAAAAAAAGGTTTTTGTGGAACCTCCTATGCTCCAGCTTGCACCTGTCGCCCCTTGTCCTACCACTGGATATCACTGAGAAGAACCTGGCTCCGTCCTCCTCACATCACCCTTTATACATTCATAAATAGTTTAAGAACAGTTTAATAACACGAAAGCAAAGGCCACGTGCAGAAGCAAAGGCAAACAAAAAAAAATATTCTCTACTTCCCATCAGCAGGTGACGCCTTGCTGTGTCCTGCAAAGCAGGGCTTCATTATGCATAGGGGTTGCTCCAGAAGGAAAACACAATCACTGAATACCCCCCCTCCTTCTTTCTCCTCGCTTTTATATCTGAGCTGATGCCATACAGTATAGAATACACTTTTGGTCAGTTTGGGTCAGCTACACTGGCTGTGCCCCCTCACAAGATCTTGCCCATCACCAGCCTACTGTTGGGGGGAATGTTCTAAAACCACCGACTTGGTGCTGGGTAAGCACTGTTCAGCAGGAGTCAAAACACTGGGGTGCTATCAACACCTTTCTAGCTACCATTACAAAAACCCAGTACTGTGAGAGATGTTCTGAGGAAAATTAACTCCATCTCAGCCAACCCAATACACCTTTTTACTCCATTGCAGAAGTATTTTATATAGAGATCAATGAAAATCACTGAAAAATGAGTTTCGAGTAATTCTTCCAAATTCCCTGTTTGTTGAATTAGAATTATTGGTCATTACAATTTAAGTTTTTTCCCTAGAAAGATAATAGTTCTTATCACCAGCAAGAATACTTCTCCCATAAAGTGCTGTTTCTTTCACATTGGGGAACTGCCCACAGCGATAGGAAATTCAAAGCAGTCTGCTTAAAGTGCTGTATTTTAAACAGTATAGTGCTTGAGACGGAGTATTTTTGAAAAGGGACAGAAAGATTCAGTCTCAGAGGAATTATACCCACTTTAACAAGAGTTGTAGCATCAGAAAGATAAAGGGCAGAGGCTGTCATAAACATTTATTAAGATCAGATGGAATGGGCCTGAACTTTTAACACTCTTCTCATACTACCATGATGTCACACTTAAGTCCTAGGACTTTATCCTCACCTGAGATATGGGTGCTACAGAGAAAAAGTGCTGACCATACTTGCAAAACCTCTCAGTTGGTAGAAGCAGTTGGACTATCTCTAAATCTTAGGGTAGTAAGATGACCTGGTAGGAATACAAATATGTATAATTCACTCAAGGGATTACACTTCTGACATCATAAACTACAAGAACACTGCCTAAATGCTTTATGGTCAGCAGCAGAGCCCCCAGAGCAAAATCAACACTGCTCTCTGAAGTCATTCAGTATTTTATATAGAATAGACTACGAACTCTTCAACATTTGAAGTTCAAAAACTTTTAAAAACACAATGAATAATTCAATTTTTCTCTCAAGTGGCCTCAGTGAAATGATGCTGGGGGCTGGATTCAATGTTTATAAGTGAACTGAAACTGGAGCAGCAGCTAGTGGTGCTACAGCCTAGAAGGAGTGGGTCTTTTAGAAATTTTAAGAGGCTTCTCACTCCCTGTTGTGTAGGCTTGATCTATACAGTGTTTTTTATGCCAACACCATTGTACCAGTCAGAGGATGATCATTCTCTTGTAGTCAAACCAATTTTCATAAGGGTGCAGTTGTATTAGCACGAACATGTGTGTTGATTCAGCCTCCTGTTTCTTTTAAAAACATTTTGACTCTAAATTCTTTTAACCTGTGGCTAGAATAAAAGGATTTTTTTTCTGACTTTATCTGAACTATTGCTGATAGGACACTTTGCACATATATTCACAACCTATATCCCCATGGATGGCGCACTGAGTGCTTCTGTAAGAGAGCCATGTTGTTTCACTGCCTGGTAATGTCATCTGTGAACTGTACACAAGCTAATGCAGTGAAGTGAGTATATTTTTTGTCTACCACTACTACAGCTACTATGTTTCAGAATTTGTTTTCATTCAAATACAAGTGATTCAACCTGCTTCTCTTCCAAAAATGAACTGAACATTTGCAGCAACTTTACACTTGATTTTGAAATGCATTATATTTTTAGCAGTTAATTTTATTTCATGAATCACAACATCTAATGCCAATCTGAGTTTTCTCTGGTAGGTCTGTCCTATGTTATAGTGCTACAGTCAATGTATTTTAATAATCATCTGTGCACTGTTACTAATAGCAAGTGGAAACATGTAATTTAATTAAACAGAAAGGACCACATTCACCAAGTCTCACCTTGTGCTACTCTGCAAAGACAACAGTTACGGCTAGGGTTAATACAGCCCACTGTGTCTTCTGTAATTTCCTTTAACAGCATTGTGAAATTATAGCCATTAGAACCGGCTAGTGCATTGCTGTGGTCATGCCCCTGCTGTGTGCCTGTCAATCTCCCGATTTCAGATACTTTCATACAGTCTTGTGGGCCACTTTGATTAAAACCTCAATAAAAGGTACTCAACCATTTAGATTTTATTGACACGTTTGACAGAGAGGTCTCTCCTGGGCTGAAGAGGAGCACACAGTTAGCAGAGAATATGTATCAGTGCTGCACAGCAAGTACAGTCCCTGGTGCCAGCGAGAGCTGTAAGCTTGTACACTCTCCCCTCTGAGCATCAAAACAAAGCACATCATTGCAACACAGACAACAACATGTACCAGAGCCCAAGACTTACTCCATTGCTCAGGATACAAGAGAAGAGCGAAGCAATTGTGCTAATCCTAAAAAATTCAGCCATCACTAATGTTTGTAATTATGATTACAGTATTGTACAGCTTACAAAAACAAACGAAACAAAACAAAACCAAAAAAACGGCCAGTGAAAAACACAGTCAGTGATTTTTTTTCCAATCTAGAGGTGTCAGAGAAAATGAAACACAGAAGACAGAAGTACAATAAATTAAGTCATAAATGAAGTAGGTAGATTTTTAATTCCATGTGAAAGAACTGGAGTTCAGTGTGCACTGAGAAACTGCTCAGTCTAAAAATACTGGCCAAGAGACTTGGAACGAAATAAAAATCTGAAGAGTTTAAGATATCACTGTGTGGTGCACAAAAAAGAGGATGGCAGGAAAGGAGATAGGCAGAAAGGGAAATAAAAGATATTTGGGAATCACTAAGAGTACCCAGAATACTGACACACAGAAGTAAGAGTAGATAAACACAACCCTTTTTTTGCAGCTGCAGTTTGAAATGAATGACAGGGAATGAGTTCAAAAAAAGCAATCGAAGACAAAAATGCTAATTTCTAAGGTAACAGATTATGACAGCATCGTTCAATGTCTAGATTTCACAGCTTTTAACACAAAGCCAACATTACAGGTTAATTCTCAGTACCCTCTTTGTCAAATAACTGGATTTTGTCAAATAACTGGATTTTTTACAATATTTGTTAGAAATTTGGGTTTCATTCTAGCATTACAAGGCATCACTACACTAAGCACCAAACAAGCCTTCAATAACCCAAGAGATCAGCACTTAACGCAGCTCTCACCATACCAGATTTTCAGCTCCAAAATCCCCATACCTTTCCGAAGGTAAAAGAAAACGCAGTTGACCTGACAAGAAGCCAGAGGTGTGGCCTCACAGAGGAATCATCAGCCAGTGCTGGTATCTGTTCTGAAGTAATTCTCAAGTATCTGGTTTGGAGCATCATGTGACTGATTAAGGCTTTTCATGCTCATTTAATAGCCCTTTGTCTACTAAATAGCATAAGATAACCTCAGAAATAGGTTAAATCAATGTGAATAGTAGGTTATCAAAGCACAAATACACACTGTAGATGGTACAGGCCCAGCCTGGCTTTGGTCACGACAATAAGAAGATGCCTGGAAATCACCCCAGGGTAGGAGATTCAGGGGAAATCAACGAGACAAAGTTTTTTGTAGTCACAGATCAGTTTACTAATAAAGTGTATATGTAGATTAGGGCACTTTGGTATTAATGATGTTCATTTGTCTAAAGATTAAGGCTTTTTTGTATTAGTAATGGAAAAACACCAAAAAAAGGCTGTCTCTCAGGCACAGTGCTGAATCTGTGAACCTATACACACATGCATGTATTTTTATCTATAAATGCCCAGAGACCTTCTTTGAAACCAGTGTTGAAATGCTGATAACTTCAATAACATTTCTTCTTAACAGTTTTGCTAACTTCAATGTAAAATTTAAAGTTCTGGAGGATACACAGTCATGCTTATTCTCGTTACCGTTCATAGAATCCTTGATTTCACACTGCTGTTGTAAGTGAATTCTTTACGTTTTATTTGCATTATGGTTTAATTTATTCCTTGCTGCATGAGCCTCAGACTTTATGTGAAGTTCTTTTAATGCTTCACCAGGAAAACCTTGCCAGTCTGGAAGCATTCCCTTACCTTCCTTAGTTCCCAACGGATGTTTTACCATAAACATTGTCATGATTTAAATACACTAGTTTGTGGGACAAATTCTGGCATTTCCATATCCCCCATATTCAGACACGTAACTTTAATCCCTTGAATGTAACCCTACAATTTCTTTATTACCAGTGCAGAGAAATAAGTGGGTTTACAATGAGATTCTTTTGCATTATTTCAGACGTCAACCATACTCCAATGACTTAGCAGGCCTCTTTCTGTCCATTGATTACTAAGATAGCCCAGAAAAATCAGATTAAAAGGTGAAAACATAAATCATACCATTTCTATGACCAAACCATCATTTGGCCACACAAATCTCCCCTTCATTTTCTAGGTCAAGTATTAACCCAAGTAAAATGCAAATATCCCCACTTCCCACTTCTATAGTGAAGTCCACGTGGCAACGGAGTAACTTGGGACTTTATTGTTAGGTGGTGTAAAGCCATACAGATACCAAGGCTACTCCTCATCTGCTGTGGGTATTCTGGAGGACTATGAGAGACAAAAAGAAATGCAACATATGTCTGCAATCTCTTCTCTCTTCGTTTGCTTCAGTTCTCTATTGTAAAACAGGGGCATATTAGCATGCCTATCTCCACGAGTTGCTGTAAAGATCACTCCCTAATGTCTGCAAAATACAAAACCTTTTTTAATACTGCCAGTGTAGGAGGCAGTGATTTCTTTTGTGATTTGGAGAAGAGTAGTACTGTAAGAAATTACAAAAATAGCTTTTTAATGGAGGTTTTAAAGGTACTTAGAAAAGTTTAAGTGAAACTCGGTAATCTTTCTATCCATTTAAAAAAGTACTTCAAGTTCTCATTTCAAGTAATGTAAAATAACAATAAAAAGAGACCAAGACAAGATTAGACTCATCTTACTGAGTCCCTTCCATTAAATGAAGTTTTACAATGAATTTTAATTCAAAACCATTGAAAATTTCTATTTTAATATCTCTTCTTTTTTTATCTGATTCCATATTACAACAAATTCATACATAATGCAGTACCACATGGGAAAATTAATTCTGCACTGTATTTACACAAGCAGTTGCTTAATTGTCTTCTGATGTATTATGTTGATCATCAAAATTTATGGGTTGAGTTGACCTATGACAACATGGGATATCATTTTTAAGGTACTGCAGCTTTTGCGAGAATAACTTTTTATTTTCAGGCATAGTTTAAGACAAAATGAATAGTATTCTGGTAACTTCAGAATTTAAACTATCTTTGGCCATAGTAAAAATATATTTTCTCTACAAAATAGCATCATAGATTAAATTCAGACAATAGGAAGTTATCATTGATAAATGTATCATTTATCATTGATATTATGATACATATTATTTATGCTATTTATGATTTGTCATTGATATTATAATTTATCATTGATAAATAATCATCATAAGAGAAAATTATTATTATACTCTAGGGAATGTGAAATGAAAAGCATAAAAAGAGAAGATGTAAGTCTAAACAGAAGGGAAACAGAGACCAGATGTATCTGCAGCTACTTCCAAACTTGTAATAAAGTTTCTCAGCCAAAAACCCAAAATAATGCAGTTTAAGTCTAACATTAGTCTCTTCTTACCTAGTTTACCAGTTTCAACCATGCTCTCCCTTGTAAAGTAGAGGTTTTATACATAATTTTTGTTAGGCAAGAGTGCTGTGATATGCTTTTTCACAATAAAACATCCTTCTTCCCTCTTTTTGCTTTACAGAGTTTCTAACAGTTCATTCCACAGACCCTGAAGGAATTCGGAACTAAAAAAATGCTTTGCTGTGTACCACTGCCATCTGCTGCTAATCTCTCCCTGTGGATACAGAAGGTCTTATTTCACCATATATTTAATCCACTAAAGATCTTCAGCTGAATTTGCATGGTCAGGTCAAAATTCTTTTTATAATACTTATCAGACAACCTCTTCCCACCCCATTATAGAGCTTCTCACTGCACATCTTGGCAGACTTACTGAGGTAATGGTTTCAATTGCAGTTCCAGCAAGAAAATTCTTTTCTTCTGCCAATCAAAAAGGTTTGTGCTTGCAATCTCACGCAGAACCAGACTGTTCCAGAGTGGAAGTGTCCATCTTAGAGACTCCACATTTGCCATCTGTACTCAGAGATCTTCAGTAAGAACATGTTATTTCTGGAGTCCCACTTCTGCAGCACTTCTGACACCCACTCATTCACACCATTTCTAAGGAGTACATCATGTCAGAATGCAGATTGCTACATAGTTACTTTAATTTATATGGTACTCTGACTTGAGTTTCTAAATACATGTGACCAGGATATATCAAGATCTGCTGCATAAATATCATCAATAAGCAAATACAGTTCTACATGAAAAAGAGCAAAGAAAAGTACGATAAAGAGGAAAAGAAAATATAAGAGGAACCTGAGTCTCTGATTTATAATTGTATGGCTAATTGAAGCTACAAAACAAATCAGTTGGACAAGAATTGAGTTGCAGGAAAACGTATCTTCTCCCTTACACCTTGTATTTTGAAAAAGATGGAGCAATATTTTTCTTCTACACCATTTGGAGAACAGAGTAGCTCCCATTAATATTTGACATGACCATTCATGCATTTTTAACGCACCTCAGAACACAGGAGATTACACAACAGCTATCGACACTGTTCTGGAACTAAAAGAAACCTCATTGTCAGAATAAAATGCACAGAGAAGGGTATGTTGTTCATTGCCATCAGAAGAGAGTCACCTTAATTTCTAAGCACACTGTTATACCACTGCCCAGATAGACAGTTCTTGGCTTGCTAGCTCACATTCCCCCTCTGTCTGGAACAGGCAAGTTCCTCATGCCTCACACACAGGCATATGTGCAACACAGAAAAAGCCATCATACAACAATCACTGGCTAGTGAAACCCATGAGGTGCCCTGGCAATCAGTGAGCCAATGTGTCCAGGTGGCCAAGAAGGCCAACGGCATCCTGGCCTGGATCAGGGATAGTGTTATCAGCAGGAGCGGGGAGGTGATCATTGCCCTGTACTCAGCTTTGGTGAGGTCTCACCTTGAATATTGTGTGCAGTTTTGGGCCCCTCACTACAAGAGGGACATTGAGGTTCTGGAGAGGGTACAGAGGCAGACTACCAAGCTGGCAAAGGGCCTGGAACGTAAGTCTTATGAGGAAAGGCTGAGGGATCTGGGGCTGTTTAGCCTGGAGGAGACTGAAGGAAGACCTTATCGCTCTCTACAGCTACCTGAAGGGAGGTTGTAGCGAGGTGGGGGTTGGTCTGTTCTCTCTGTTGGCGAGTGATAGGATAAGGGGAAGTGGCCTTAAGTTGCACCAGGGGAGGTTCAGGTTGGATGTTAAGAAGAATTTCTATACTGAGAGGGTTGTCAAGCATTGGAACAGGCTGCCCAGGGAGGTGGTTGAGTTGTCATCCCTGAAGATGTTTAAGAGAAAGGTAGATGTTATGTTGAGGGACATGGTTTAGTGGTGTTGACAGGGCCAGGACAAAGGTTGGACTCGAAGGTCTCTTCCAATCTAAACTGTTAAATGACACTATGATTCTGTAGCAGCCTGCCAGCACTTAAAGGGGGCCTACAGGAAAGATGGGGAGGAACTCTTTTTCAGAGACAGGACAAGGGGCAACAGTTTCAAACTGAAAGATGGTTGATTTACATTAAATAATAGGAAGCAATTCTTTTCTGTGAGGGTGGTGAGACACTGCAACAGGTTGCCCTCTCCCTGAAGTGTTGAAGGCCAGGCTGGATGGGACTTTGAGCAACCTTATCTAGTGGGAGGTGTCCCTGCCCATAGCAGGGGTGTTGGAACCAAATGATCTTTAAGGACCTTTGCAACTCAAGCCATTCTGTGATTCTATGCTGTGTCCACCCAGGCTCCCTGGGCAAGGTGCCATGGATTTTTTGAGCGGTTTTGCAGAATTCTCATCTGTCTGATGAATCTACTTTTTGCATTATTTATTTTTAAGAGGTTTTGGAGGGTTTAAGAGAGCACTACAACAGTAAGAAATAGCCTTTCTGTGTTTTAATAGTGAAATCAACTACAATGCATTAACAAATATAGAATCTTGTCATGCACAAAGAGTAATCCCAGAAGTCCTCACAAGACATAGCACTGTTTTCAATTTTATAATACCAGAAAATCACACAATAAATGTTACCAAAAGAGAAAAGAGATTCCACTTCACTTTTCCAATCAGACAAGAGTTCCAAACTCTCAGGAGGAACACAGTGTGTGTCAGGGCATTCAAAACAAAGCCCGTAGCATCTGAACAGTAAACATCTGTTTCACTTTCCTGCATGTCCTGAGCCTCCTCCATTCTGACTGTGCTTCACTTACTTCACCCCAGTGTAGAACAGATACATCTTGTTCCTATTCAATTTACTTCTTGCCTCTCTGTACCTTCTCAGGCAGAAACTTTTTTCCTTGCTTTGATCATGAAAAGCTCAGCTAGGCAGCTGGAGCAAACAAGCTCTGCAGTGACCCCTGCTGACAGTAGCTGGCTGGGGTTCTAGTAGCTGAAGGATTAGTGGAAAATGTACCTCTCCATCCTCCTTTAGTTCCTGTCTTTTTCACCCTCCGAGAGAGTCTGTTAGGGCACCACATTAACTTTCACTGTGAGCATCCCATACTGACCAGTGCAGGATGCAGGACAGTGGATAGGACAAATGAGTGGCATTTTCCAGTAATGAATTCCTGAATTCATTTGAACAACGTACTTCGTTGGATTTTTTCTATGACCCTTACACCCTGAACTATGGAAGAACAGTGTGTCCTTAACTTAGCCTAATTAGAAAACCAACATTAAATATATCTCTTCCTCTTTTCCAACAACCAGGAAAGTAATGGAAAATTGTTTCAATTTCTGGAGGATAAAGAACTACAATCCTCTCTACTTCCTAGCATTTCTGGTCTTCTGTTAAATCCTCTTTCGAACAAGTAAATCTTGTTGGACTAAATGTTGCTTTTATATAAACTGCAGCTTCTAAAGAGTAAAAACAGGTTAATAACCAGCCATGCAACCATTCAAAACATTCAGTTCATATGTGAACATATATTACTGGTACATAAGCACGGCAGTGCAAAAGCACAGATACTTCTGAAGGGGCACACTGCTGTTCAGTACAGCTCCATTCATTTCTCTCTGCCTGCAAGACACTAAAAACAGACATTGTTTAAATACCATCTACATCATCTACAAACACAAGACGAAACAGTTTTAGGAGATGCAAGAGTAAAAGTAGAAAATTAATTAACACAGTACTCACACATCTTAAAGATCTTGTTACCAAATAATCTTTTTGCCTTCAGTTGTTCATTTACTTAGACTGTGGGTGAGACTGGTCAGTAAAATAGCACACACAGAAACAATGAGACTACCCAGTTAACTACCACATCAATTATGGGCACTTGTATATTGCATACAGCTTTATGAAAGGGTAATGACAGCTCTTCATGGTCATTTGACCAATGCTAGGAGCAGAGACAACTTCCAGCTGGAATGCAACGTGAACTGTAACTGAAATGTGCTCTGATGACGGAAAGAAGCTCCACAGCAATCTTGTAGGAAGCACCTTGCTGTCACCACGGTCACTTACCATGGTCAGTCTCAGCAAGCAGGGTCTAACTTTTTGGATTCGTCAGCTCTTAAAAAATATTGTGGGGATTTCTGGTGTTTTCAGCATGGAAAAAGAGACATCCATCTTGACAGCTCAGCCCAAAGACACTAAATGAATGGTGGAATAACAAATCCGTTAATTTCTTTGACTGTGGCAGAAGTTGGAAACTCAAAGTGCAAAGAATTTAAAATTGTTTTGTAGAGGTATCATGTCTGGGACGAATACCCTTAGCGGAGAAGAGAAACATCCATGTACACTGGTATCTCATATACTTTGCTGAAGAAGTATCCAAGAAAGATACTTCCACCAAAAGCTGTAATGGTGAACAAGTCACTAGACTGAAATACTGGGTCCACAGGAGACTTCAGCATCCAGTTCAAGTTTACCCGAGAACTAGATCCTTCCAACAGAGAGCATTTTAATTAGTTCCACCAGGACACTCAGTACAGTAGGGTAGAAGAAACTCATGTCTCACACACTAAAAATTATTGAGTGAAGACTGCTACCAGGTGAAACTTGACTGACTTTCTGCAGACTCTTGGCTCCGACAGAAAACCCCACAGCATCAGGACTGAGATCTGAAAATGGGGTGAAGAAACTGACTGAGAACAGAGCAAAGAACCTGGGCTGCTTTTCTGACAGTGCACAGAATCTCTCCAGCCTGCATGAAACATCTCTGTTCTTCTGGTAAGACTTTTCATCATCAACCTGGCCCAGAAGCAGATGATCTGACATTACTTTTTGAGATGGGGATCCAGATAGTACAGAAATATGTGTACAAGGTCACAAAAACAGGTGTATGAGAAAAATAGTGGCAGAAATTTCCCACCTAGAACTACTTTTGCTTCTCATAGAAAGCTGTCGGCAGCTGCTTTGGAGAAACTCTAGGATAAACTTGAGGGGCCAGCTTTGGGGCTTCCAATTCTTACTCTTGAGCTCTGAGGTAGAGCTGGCTGTGGCCTTATTAAGAAGAAAATCCTGATTCTTTTGCTGCTAGATATAACAAGCGTATGTTTTAAAGCCCAGAAAATGGTTATCAACGAAGATACCTGCTGTGACGATGAGTTGAAGGAACTCACCATCTGGGAAACAGACAGGGATGAAGTAACACCTCTGGTAATGCTTGGTCAGAATTCAAATGACAAGCTAACAGGGGAATACAAAAAAAGATCAAGCTTGGAAAGGCAGATAATTATAATCTAGAGTATATGGACAGATGGCTACACCATCATCAATGAATAAATAATAGTGCAATCTGACTTGATGGGATGATTGGATGAACTCAGATGACACCAGACACGCTCCACCTTATATAACTAAGTACTAGACATGAAGCAGAGCAGAGTGTGAGCATATTTATGCCCTACAAAACTGAAAATATAATATTAGCAGGTCTCATACGACTGGATATATGAACAGCCACTGTGTTGATGAATTTACGTGTCGGTTATCACCTGGACATAGAGTCACTAGATACAGGATGGGTCTGCAACTGGACGGGACGTTAAGAAGAGAAAAGAAAAACAAAACAAGAAACACAAATGAACAAAAAGGGCAACTGGCATTGTGCCTGCTTCTCTGAATGGAAGGAAATATGTTGCCACCAATGATGTTATTAATCGCATCCCTGTGCAGTCCTGGCAAGTGTGTTTAGTAACATGTGTCATCCACTTTGCTCCTTCCGCTTCATGCTTCATAGTTTAATTTCATTTCCGCTACCAAAGTACAGCAGAGTTGTTAGCCATATAGTGTTTCAGATGCCACTGCAAATTCAATTACAGTTTTATTTTGTCATTTGATATGTCAGTGGAATAGAAACAATCAAGAAGATTGGCACTGATCATAATCCGAATTGTCATGCCGAATTCTTGACAGAGGCATGAGTTAGAAAAGGTGTCAGTCATTCAAGACTCCTGACTCTCCAAATTACCTTGTAATGTGCATCAAAATGGTGGATTCTTCACAGCTTGCAAATAAAACAATATATAATGATTTTCTGAATTTCCTGTATGGAAGAATTACTTTTTAAAACTCACATAAATTTAAGAGTGAAAATTTCGGGACATTCTTTTAGTGAAAAAGTTACACATAAAATACCAAGAAGTTTATTATTTTTAATGATAATGTTATGTTTTCTCTTAGAATATTTTTTATACTGGTGTCCCTCCCTGTACTAAAGAAGATTTCATTTTGTAGTCACATTAGTATTTTATTTTCTATCTATTTGCACTGCAATAGCACTGCCTGCTATTTTCAACATCATGACAGTATTTGCAGCATGAAGGTTGGTCACTTGTTTGAACATGCCCTAACAACACATACGCATTATGAGATTAAATAGAGGTAAATCAACCTAGTTTCTGTACGGTGGCAATGAATCCTTCATTCCTCTAGCATGTTCACATTGATATGTCCCAGAGCAAATGAGGACAAGAATAATCTTCTTTCTTAATGGACGCCAGGAAAGCACTTCAAAAACATTCAATAGCTTCTTCTATTCTACAAATAAATGCTGTTTTTCAGGATCGTAATGGCAACAGCCAAAAGTAACTATCTCCAAATACTGTTAATATTCTTGCAAATAGCTTGCGAGACATCAAAAATGTTTTAATGGCAATAAGTAAATAACTATTCTTATTACAAAAATAAAGAAAGCAGAATGAATGAATGAATGAATGAACGAATGAATGAATGAATGAAGACAGAGCATTATCTACAGCAACCAGATATCTATCAGGAGATAACATTAATATTAAAGTATAATGCTTGTGCTACATTACTTCACCCTACACTATACAGTATATCACACCATTATGCTTTAAATTTGTCAAGAAAGACCGCAACAGCATTTACAAATGAAGAGGTAAGGAAGTATACGTTTGAGGTAGTTGAACACTTCTATCCCAAAATTCAGCAATTAAGCTATGTCTGCTGCCTGTATAGCAGGGAAGGAAAAAATGGTGTTTCTCTGGAAGAAGGTCAAGAGGGGCCCAGATTCAAAGAATGACTTTTGCAGACACATTTCCGTGTCCAAAATTATGATTCAAAAAATCCACCTAACGATAAGAACAACAAAACCTTGTTAAGATCCCTTCTGTTCAGCCTAAGAGATCCGTACAGTATGTAAGTTTTCAGGAAAGCGAGGTTATGTGTCTTTGGCTTATGATCTCTGAAATATGTAAACCGAGCATATAGTCAGAATACAAGTCTTCCCACAAGCAGAGATGTTTCTCTCTTTAGGATAACATTAACAGCCATGTTCACGCCCTGTTGACCCTTCTGCTATGCACAGGAACACACAAAATAAAATATTCTCACCTTAACTTTCACCTGCAAAATGACACTCAGGCCATTGGACAAAGGAGTGTTTAGGGAAAAGGACAGAGAAAATTAATGCAAAAAAGTAAAACAAACATACAAAGTTTAACTTCTAGGAAATAAGCTCACTGTCTTTCACTGTTAAGTCACATGAAGACGGTTCCATGTTGTTCCACATATTCAGAGCTCCTTAGCTGGGACTTCTTGTCTTTCACGCAAAGAGTATTTTCAGAGCCACCTAATACTATCTGAATATCTCTTTAGTGACAGCTGGAAACACTGAGGCTGTGAAAGGAGTGCTAAGTGGCTGGCTCTGCAAATACCAGGAATGGGGATATTTCAGAACAGGATTGCTGAATGAGGTCAACAGAGCATATGGATAAAGGAGATGTGGTTGAAATAGCCTAACCTGACTTTTCTGAAAGGCTTTTGAAAAATCCCTCATCAAAGGCTTCTATGGAAACCCAACAGTCAGAGCTTTAGGGAAGGTTTTTATGTTGATAAATAACTGGTTAAAAGACAGGGAACAGAAGGTAAGTAGGTTAGCCAGACAGCTCTTGCAATGGAGGGAGGTCATTAGCAGAGTTCCACTGGGATTTGTGCAGAGGATGCGGTCGTTCGTCATATTCCGAAGCAACCTGACAAAATGGTCGAGCAGTGAGGTGAGAAGGCTTTATAATGGTATTAGGTTATGCACAGTAATAAGGATGATGGCTTGCTGACTGTGAGGAACTGAGAAAGGTCCTGATGGAAGTAAGTCCCCAGGCAATAAAATAGCAGATGAAATTCTTCGTAGATGAATGCAAAGTGATGCACACAGAGCAAAACAATTCTAGGATTACTTATGAAATGATCAGCCCTCAGGTGACCATTATAGCACAGGAGCAAGAGCTTGAGGTTATGATAATATAGGACCATGAAAACATCTTCTTATGCCAACACCTCTCCCCCACGAGTGTTAGGAACTATCAGAAAAGGAACAGAAAATATGACAACATCATCATATCACTGTAAAACTCATAGTTCATTCACACCTATGGACAGCTGTGATCTCCCTGTGAAGAAGGACATGGCAAAACTGGACAAATTGCAAAGAATGGCAATAAAGATAACCAAATACATGGAACAGCTTGCGTATGAGAAACAACTTTCTAGGCTAGAGATTATCTGCCTGAAGAAGGGATAAACTATAATAACTATGATATATGTCTACAAAATCATAAACATTAGGGAGAAAATGTACAGGGATCAGGTGTTTGTCTCTTCAGTAAAGAACTAAAGGCATCAAACTGGGCTAGCAGGAAACAGAACAAACATAAGGAGTCAATTCCTTATACAGTGACAGCTGGAACTTGTTGCAAATAAATTCTGTGGATGCCAAAAAAGAGTACTTAGGCTAAAGGTGAAATTGGGCAAGAACAGGGAAGAGACATCCATCAGGTATTATTATGTACACAAAACTGCATGCAACTGGAGAGAGTATTAGAAGACACCACTATATATGATTGGCTTGTTCTTACTCTCCTGGTAGGCTTCTGCTCATAGACACAGTTTGAGGCAAGATACTAGACTGGATGGATTTTTGGTCTCACTGGGTACAACTGTTACATTCTTGCAGATGTAGCCTGAGTTCTAACATGGTGTGCATGTGTCCTGGTTTGAGCTAAGCAGAATCAATTTTGTTCAGTGATTTTACTTTTCAGCTTGGTCTCTTCTAAGAGGTTGCACTTTCTGAAGTCAGCTGCATGTTTTTACAGACAGTGTCTGTTACTAGAAGTGATAACACCTGGTGTTGATAGTTACTGCCTGGGATTGGTATGTAGAAAGGCTCTTGCTTATACTTGTTCCTGTAGTGACCAAGGTCACTGCTGGATCTTGTGTGCCACGCTGGGGGTGCTGGGAAGTGGTAGGGGTTACAAGGAAGTAAAACGCTGCACCTCCAGTGAGGAACAGACAGGACAGGTGACCAACAAAAGTATTCCATTCCATATATGTCATTTTCTGTATAAAGCTGAGGGAACATGGAGGTTAAGCTCTCTTCTTCAATGGCCAGTGTCCAAGGAGGACTCTATCCATTCTTCTGCCCTTGACCCTGATCCTGAGTTCATGAATGCAGCTCCTGCACCCAGTTCCCTTCTGCTGCTGAGCCCAGGGCTTCCACAGTGTTGCCTGCTCTGTAGCATCAGTGGGGATTGTTATCGGGGAAGGGAGTTGGGTTCAATATTGGGTTTGCATATATATATTTTCATATGATTGTACATATTTTTATTATTTCCTTTATTGTTTTATTAAAGCTGATTTAGTTTTCTTTTCCAATCCATAAGTCTCCCTGCCTTATTCCCTTTTCTTTCTTGTTTTGGGGAGGCAGAAGGGCTACAGAGCATCAGTCAGTGGTCAGTGATCAGCCCAGTCCTAATCCTTGACAGCACGGTAGAAAGAAGTTTTGGTTTAGGAGTCTACAGATTCACCATTCACTTAAACCTGTCAGCTATTGCTAATAGCATCAGGGACCACGTGGACAGGCTTCAGTCCTCTAGAGTGCTCCTTATGAACGAGCCACAGGCTTCTCTAATAGTTACACTATGGCCAGCAATGTAAGACATGGTAGTCTCATAAAATGGGAAAATACAGATGCCTCCTTCAACAGAGGATGAAGATAAAAAAATGCCTAACAGAGAACTGTGAATGAAAAGAACAAAATCTATTTCTTTTACAACTAGCAAAGTCAGAACACCTAATGGCGTGAGATTTGTCCTCTGGAATTATAAGACTGAAAACTGGTCCATTTGCTAGGTGAGTACACTCCTTGGAGCTTTTTCAGCTAGCACTGAAAATCCCAGAGAACAGAAAATCCCTCTCAGAGAAGAACAGATAAGCTCTGTCAAGGTGAGCAGCACTCAGCCACATTAAATGCTGTGATGTGTACGCATGTTCAACTAATGATGTGACTCTGCCTGAGAAAATTCACAGAAGCCCAGGCAATTTGGGTATATGGGGCATTATCCAGCTCCACTAATGAGGAAAGGTAGGCATAGATTCATCACTCAGCGGTAACCTTTTCATATCCAAATACCACGTTCCTGACAAGAAGTCTTAGCTAGAAGGTCTCTACCTCCATATCCATCCATCCAAGTATATAGGATATGTCTATGTCAGTCCATCCTGACTATGCTGGAAGAACTGCTTCCTGGTTTCTTACTAATTCCTCTGCTAAGATGATGAAAGACAGAAATGATCCTGGTATTCTTCATGGTCCCAACTGAGGAAAGATTCAGACCGAAGTCAAGTGAAAGTGTCTGAAAGAATAGCCAGGAATTGTGACAATGACTCAGCTTACACTCTTAAGATATTGGGCCAAGTACTGTGCTAAAGCACAGTGCTGAGAGAAGTCCTGGCTTCTCCTTGTGAAGAAACAAGCTGGTAGGGATTTGGTAAATACTAGTTTGATGAATAATAAACTAAACCATTCCGAGTTTATAAATTGTTTCTGACGATGTGAGCCAGCAGGGTCTCTGATGCTCAGTGATCTCCCAAATGTTCTCAATTCCCTCTAGCAATTAACAAGGGCAAACAGAATCTCAAATTACTTTTCAGAACAAAAGTAAATGGGAACAGGATCCCTTGACAAGAGAATCAGCCCCCAATACATTTATAGAGATTAGTGCCAGCCCCTGACTGAAGTTGACTGCTTCAGCTTCTAATAATCCTAGCAAGCAAGGAAGATGTAACAAACTTCTACTGTTTAGACTCTCACATGTGGGGCTTGCAGGTAGGGATATGTCTTTAATGTAAACGGCAACGGCAGTTGACAAGCAAATTTCTCAATGTGGTACAAGTATCACTTACAGCGCAGAGCCAATATGTAATCTTTGGAGAGCCCAAAAAGCTATCACCTGAAGCGGAGAACAACAGTTTTGACAGTCTAAAATCCAACAGTATCGAGAAAGAAGGAGGAAAGCAGGCTGTTCCATTCACCAGGAGGCTGTAAAGAAGAGGAAAGCAGGCTCTGGCTCTGCCCTCTGCACCAGCGTTCAGTGCCATCCACACATGCTCAGGACTGTGTCCCTCACAAAAACACAGCTGCAGCAGGTTGCTCAGTTAGACAGAGGAGCAGGAGGTCACCCAACTCTAATCATCGGAGATACTGTTCTGGAATCAGCTCCTTCCTCAGCCTGCTCACACTCTCCCAGAGGGCAGCCATAATTGCTAGTTTATAGGCTTGTCTGGGTGGAATTCAACCTTTTTTTTACAAAGCTATCCTACTGTGCCAAATCCTGTGGTGTCTGCCTCAAAAGTACTCTCCATGAGAACAGAATGCACATTTTATGAGAGCAGGAGAGCATGTCAAAGTAGGTGCAGAATATACTTCCCCGGCTTTGAAGAGGAAAAAGTGCAGAGAGATAGTTAGTGTATTGAACCCATTCCCCTCTTCAGAGACTTATTTAGAACATCTAACACTTACTACAGATTTCTGCAAAGAAATGGTCCCATTCTTATTACATACAATGGAAAGAGTATTGCTGATTTTATTGAGAATGGAGTCAGACTGTCACCAAAGTAGTCAGTGAGCCAGGAAGTGTTGTGGGGGAAGGCTCACTTCTGCTTCAAATTCTGGGATGTAACTTTCTCTTTTCTTTTCTTTTCTTTTCTTTTCTTTTCTTTTCTTTTCTTTTCTTTTCTTTTCTTTTCTTTTCTTTTCTTTTCTTTTCTTTTCTTTTCTTTTCTTTTCTTTTCTTTTCTTTTCTTTTCTTTTCTTTTCTTTTCTTTCGGTCTTTCTGCCTGTCTGTCTTGTCTTTCTTTCTGTCTTGTCTTTATTTCTGTCTTGTCTTTCTTCCTTGTCTTTCTTTCTCTCTCTCTCCTCCCCTCCCCCCCTTAATTTCTCTTTTCCACCTCTTTCAGTTATTTTTTCTTCTTTTTTAATCCTTTTTATGAGACTCATTTATCTCTAGCTGTTTGTTTCACCAGAGAGCAAGTCATCATTGGGGGGTTGGACTAGATGATCTTTTGAGGTGCCTTCCAACTCCTAACATTCGGTGATTCCGTGATTTTGTGATCATGCTACTTCATAGAAAAGAAAGGCCACCATGTTGTGCTCACAGAAGTCAATGGCAAAATTCCCACTCACAGCAGAAGAAATCAAATATTGTTCTGGCACATTTTAACTGAAACTCTTCCAGAATTCCTGCTGATTAAATACCCTGTCATTACACTACTTTGCCTTTATTAACTTTCTACTTGTTTGGAATGAAATACTTGAATACTTCAAGAAATTGTGTTTTCTCTCTTCTCCTCTTTCCCTTGAAATCAACAAACACATTCCTTTCCTCTTCTTTTAAAACATAATATTACATTTCTTACCATCCATGCTGTGACAAAATCTCCCATCCAAGTCCCAACTGCAGCTACCTTCATAAAATTTTCATTCCTGATGCCCATGAAGTCTGTTATAATGTATGCACTGTGGAAACAAGAACACAGACTGTAAGCTATACACGTTTCCTTAATGCGGTTATAAAGAACTTGCTTTAGTGACAAGATTTCTGATTAGCTGTGAAACATCTCCCATTTCCTTCATAATCACTTTTTCTGCTAGGTCTGAGTCTTGACACAGAAGTGAGCTAGGATGGGTCAATTCCAATTAGAAATGGAAATGTGAATCTGATTTTACAGCCCATGTTGCTTTTGAAGGTGCTAAAATGATGTTAGGGAAAGGCTTTAGGATTATGTAAGGCTTCTGGAAGTACACACTATTTTACACTTTTTACCTGGTCCTTTGTACAAATGGAATTACAACATTCTTGGAATTGGTGACTTTGCAAAATCTTTATGAAGAAAAATTAAAATCTTCAAGTTCTCTTTAAAAAGATAAGTGAGCCACTTTTCACTGTACCAGTTATACAACCACATAGTTTTTTAACACAACAGTAAAAGTAAGCTTTGCAGAATTTTAGTGTCATGTCACTGTTTCTTGATTTACACTATGTATTTTCGTAGATATATTTTACTTAGATCCAAAAGAAGCATTTCCATTCTGCTTAAATAATGCAACAGATAGGATTTAAAACCTCAGGCAATAACTTGACCTCTACTTTCAAGTTCATCAAGATGCTATAAGGGAAATTAAGAAGATAAAGTTTCTTGTGCTTGATTAAAGCCTTTGTGAAAAAATCGTACCTTTTAACACTCATATCCTCCGCTAAAAGACTTTTATAGTGCTTAAGAAGAGATGACTCTCCTCATGAGCTAACATACTGAATAATGATAGCAATTACGTTTTAACGTCCCAGGTGATATCTTTGCTTACAAGATACCTGTAAGCATTGCTTATATAATGTTATACCTATTTAAGGATGCACAGAAATGACCTAGTTGCATGTAAGAACTTCTTGAACATTACATTATCCGTAATGTAAATCTTGTCTTTATTATATACCAAATGTTGTAATGTCTAGGAGCCAATGGACCATTTCGCCACCAAGTGGACCAGTGCAAGCTGATCCCACTTTCTGGGGCAGTTGTATTAAAATCTAAATACTTGATTAGGATACAGGATCTCGATAGCACAAATGCATGCACAGCACTGCATGGCTTCTTAGATACAAGTTAATATGTTCTGGAGTAGAAATATGGTCACTCAATAGTTTCATGACACGTAAAATGACATATGCCAAAAGCTCTTTGCATTATACATGTCATGACCTTTCAGCAAATATGTCACTAACAAAACCACCGTCTGGTTTTTGTTCATTTGTTGAACAGCATACAAATGCTCGCTCAGATTTTCTGCTGGAATTAAAAAAAAACCCCACACCATTTTATAACACTCTTCATTACAAAAAAAAAAAATCTTTTCTTTATAACTGGGAAACATTTGCAATTCCTTTTTTTTCTCCCGCACTTTGGGTATGTCATTCTTATAGCATCTGTGAAGACCAAAAACTATCATGTCTGCACTCCTTAAGATGGTGTCTCATTAACGAAGGCGGCATGACCATCAGTGTCAGTTGTGAGGACTGGCCCCCAAAAGCAAACCCTCTCTTGATCTTCTTCATCAGTGTGAAGCGCATACAAAAACCCCACAGTTCTCACCTTTTTTGCTCCCTTTTCTCCTATGCATTGTACATTCTCGTATGCATTATACATGATTACAGGTGTACAGGAACTAAGTGAACACTTGCATAACGCTCCTGAAAAACGGGCCACTTGGGTGACTCCCATAGCCCTGCTTCATAGAGGGGGCCTGCCACGACCACCCACGGCAGGCTGATGGACACAAGACGGGTTATCCAAAAGGCCAAGAGATCACTGATCACTGAATATAGGTCTCAACAAGTAGAAGAGAAGAGGTATCAAACCAGACATAAGCTATTCTTTTAAACGGCAACTGAAATCCTCCATGTAGGCATTTGTTTTTACAAATGTTAAAAGTACCTGAAGGCTTGTAAGATTGAATGAGCTGGATTCAACACTTAAATACATGGAAAAGCCTTGAAAGAACTAGATCAACCTAACAGTCCTTTCTGTAATTTGAAACATGAACTTCTGAAACATGAAAAATTCCAGGAAGCCCAGTATAAATTGTGCATTGGAGTCTCTAAGTAATTGATGTCTAAATTG
Organism: Trogon surrucura; assembly: GCA_020746105.1. Lineage (NCBI taxonomy): Eukaryota > Metazoa > Chordata > Aves > Trogoniformes > Trogonidae > Trogon > Trogon surrucura. The sequence continues at coordinate 188,191,979 of CM036617.1, forward strand.
AATATGTAAATTGAGAGATCTGCAGTTAGAGTTAAAATAGCCTATTATTATAAAGAAACTCTTAAGAACATAATCTGTGCCTATTTTAAGTGCATTTATTAATTACAATACTGCTACAACCTTTTAGAGAGCAAGGAAAATATTTTTAGCACTGTCATTATCCTATTAGAAATAGTAATGAAATACACTGCTAGTTTATTAACTATTAAGATTACATCCTCTGTCTTTTATCCTATCTGCAATGTTATTTTCATTTCAAAACACAAAGAAAAACTGACTTATTTAAAATATGGATGAAAAAGACCTCCAATTTTAATTTTCAGGTTTTAATTTAAACATAAATGAGAGTAGTTGACACTTTAAAAAAAAAAAAGCCATGCTTGCCTGATGATCTTACCAGGTTATATATTTTTACAATACCAAAAGTACAATTAATTCTATTGTGGAAAAATCCCCACTTTTTTTTCCTAGCTTTAGCTAGTGATTGGAGTAGTTTTAATTAATTGGTTACTATGCTTCCTGGCTAGGACCTGTGTTTGCACTTTGTGGGAGGGCTAATAGCTGTTCAGTTCCAGTCAACTGTCATGATCAGTCCAGATTTTCTATAGCTTGTCAAAAGGCTTCTGTTTGGTTTTCCGTACTTGTGTTTTGTACCAAGGCACATTCATATTGCATGAATAGTATAATCTAGGAAAACACTGATTCGAAAAACACAGTAGTTAAAGCTCATAACAGAGTAAAAAGCTCTTCAGAAATGGACAGGATAAATGTAAATAATTAAAGGCTGAAGAGCCAACACTTGTGAATATTATAGATAAAGGACAAGGTTGTGATTGGTATTTGGGACATACCTACTATTAACCTTGACAGTAAAACTGGAAGCTGCAAAGCCAGGGAAATTGCTCTTTGCAGGCCAAAGCCTAAGGAAGGTAGATCACAATTTTCACAGAATAGAAGCAAAAGAGACTTGAGACACATAGTTTTAGAGTCCAAAAACCCTCATTGTAAGGCACTGCTTACATCCATGTTGCTGCAAAAGGTAAGTTAATAACACTGAGTCAGTAAAAAGATGTACAAGCCCAACATATTGGATCACTTTTCCGGAGTTAGCAGCAAAGTGTGCACAGAACAGACAAAGAGGGAAACAACAGCACCAGCCCAGACAAATTGTTCAAAGGAAGATATCAGAGCATTTTTTTCAAAGAAGAATGACACCTTTGCAGCTGCCAAAATGATGAATAGTCTGAAAGCAAAGGGAACAGTTTTAATTTTAATTTGCATAAAGATGTACAAGTCAACTGTGATGCTATCAACGTTGTAGGCACTGGAATAAAAGTCATGGCTGAAACTCAGAGAAAGTATTTTCTTGATCATCACAGAAATCTGAAACTGGGGTATAGCTTGAATTTAGACACTTAAATTTAAGTGTAAACCAGGGATCCAAACTCTCAGTGGAGCATAGTCAAAATAGTAAATGCAGATTAGAGCATGGTTCATCCTTGCACTACTTACAGAAATGGTGTCCAGATGATAATCCAAAGAGGTTTAGATCTTCTGTAAAGCCCATGAATATCTGACAAAACAGATACATCTGAACTGAACCCTAGGTCTTCCGCATCTGAACTGAACCCTAGGTCTTCATGGACTGCAGTGAGAGCATAGACAAATTGGGGAGGTTTTAGCTACCTTTCAATGTGATTTTAGCAACCTTGATGCATCTTAACTACACTTCAGTTGGCTCTTTATACACTGTTGAGTATCTAAGGCACTGGGTTGGCACATAGTACACAGGGTATATTCTGTACTGCCTACAAGAATAGCAGACATAAGAGAGTGGTAACAATGCTCTTTGAACAGGAGTCCTAGATATCACTTAAATTGAGTGATAAAAAGCCTATACATGTTCTGCAGTTTGATACATGCTTTCATGAGGTGGTTTTATTACTTGGCATTCCCCCTAAATAGCTTATTATCTATATGAAACTCACCTTCCTTGGCACACCTGACAAAGTGAAATGCTTTGACAATGGCCAGCAAGTGACAGCATGGGAGTTAAACAGGCTGCAAAGAAGTATGTGTTCAGACGCGGCACCAGAAGCTTGCATTACTCTTAACTTAGCAGAGGCAAAAGAGTGTCAGAATAACTGAGAACAAACATTACAGACTTCAGATACAGTTCCTGATGCATATTTGTCACTCTAAAATGACAGAATTGCAAGTAAGACACCTGGTAGCACTTTGCTTGGCTGAAAAGCTCTCCCTCTACTGCCAGGAACTGCAGTCAGAGCCACAGGAAACTGGAAGATGCAGAGAGAACAAGACCTGCTGTCCTATAAATGGCATGCATAGCTACCTACAAACTGTACAGAGAGCCCAACACAGTCCCCAGCCATCCCCAGTATTTTAGAGGTACAGATGAAACTTTTTCTATGACACCAGAAGAGAGAATTAAGAGGCAATGAACCACGGGTTTCACTTGACAAGACGTCAAAGCGGTAACAGCCACAAGACTCTCAGCAGGCAAATCTCCAAGATACACCAAAATCGCTTGGCCATAGCAAGACAAATCCACGATGGTGCAGAACACACGAGGCTGATGAATTGATGCTTTAACTGAGCAATCCTGGTTGGTAACCTTTTTATACATATTTTTCTGAAATCAGCCAACAGAACTGTGATTCTGAAAACCTATGGTCATGAGTCTAAAAGCCTGAGGGCTGCCTAACTGACTCTGGGGACTTGGCTTTTAAAGCTCTCAAGCCATTTAAAGTTCTGCTGCTAGGCATGTACAGGAGCTGTCCACTCTTCCCAGGAATAAGCCATTTGGCTTCTAGTTCACATCCTATATTGATTGAGATCCATAAAGTGGCTATTCCTCCACTTGGTTTGCCTGCAGAGCTCCATCTGTCAAGCATTTTGCAAGACTGCCTGTAAGGCAAGGCCCATTGAAAAATGCAGCAATTGCATTTCTTTCTGTTAGTGTAGAAGAGGTGTATACATGTAACTTAAATGGTAGGAAACACACGAGATCCAATCCCTGTTCCAAGGGACATTACGCCTTTCAAAGTTAGAGAATTGCATCTCACTGTCACTCTCAATAAGTGAAGAAAAGGTGAAGATCAACTCCTGTTAGGACAGTGGGGATTTTTGTATGGCACTCTCTAAGAGGATGAAAAAAGTTTGTTTCAGCCTCCTTTATGTGAGGGGTAACTGAAGCTATATATTCATTTCTTGTACAAGTTTTGCCTTTCTGCTTTTAGAAAAATGCCACTGGTCAGGATAGGGGTTTGGATTAGATCACAAGTACAGTCCTAATTAAGATGCTTCAAGCATGTTGGGACAGGATTTAAAATATGTTCCTGTCCTTAATGTAGATTCTTTACTGCAAATCGTAGGGCGTTTCTTGTTCCATAAACAGGTCTTCGTTTCTTGTTCCATAAACAGGCCTCTTTGGATGAGGCCCTTCATACGCAGATAGGAGTTGCTGCTCGTTCACAAGCCCTGGTCCTCATGGGGGAATTTAACCACCCCGACATCAGTTGGAAAAACAACACGGCAGGGAACAAGCAATCCAGGAGATTCCTGGAATACATTGATGATAACTTCCTTCTCCAAGTGACAGAGGAACCAACGAGGAGAGGTCCCATGTTAGACCTTGTGCTCGTCAACAGGGTAGGGCTGGTGGGTAATGTTAAACTCATGGGTAGCCTTGGCTGCAGTGACCATGAGATGGTGGAGTTTGAGATCCTAAGGGCAACTAAGAGGGGGAAGCTCAGCAAGCTTGAAACCCTTGATTTCAGAAGAGCTGACTTTCACCTCTTCAGGAACCTCCTGGCTAGTGTGCCATGGGATAAAGCACTGGAGGGACTGGGAGCTGGAGAAAGCTGGTTGACTTTCAAGGATCATCTCCTCCAAGCTCAAAGGCATTGCATCCCTAAAAGGAAGAAAGCAGGCAAAAACACCAGGAGACATATATGGATAAACAGAGAACTCCTGGTGAAAATCAAATACAAAAGGGGAACTCACAAAGCATGGAAGCAGGGACTGGTAATCTGGGATGATTACAAGGAAGTTGCTCGTGTAATCAGAGACCAGGTTAGAAAAGCTAAGGCCCTGACAGAGTCAAATCAGGCCAGCGATATTAGAAATAATAGAAAAGGAATTTACAGGTACGTAAGAGAAAAAAGAAAAATGAGAGAGAATGTGGGGCCTCTCCAGAACGATACAGGTGACCTGGTTACCGAGGACATGGAGAAGGCTGAAATATTCAACAACTTTTTTGCCTCAGTCTTCATGGGCAACCAACCAAACTACAGCACTCAAGTCACGGAGGGTGTTGGCTGGATCTGGGAGAGTGAAGAACCACCCAGGGTAGGAGCAGATCAGGTCCGGGAACACCTAGAGAACCTAAAGGTGCACAAGTCCATGGGACCTGATGAGATACATCCACGAGTCCTGAAGAAATTGGCAGCTGAAGTTGCTGGGCCACTAGCCATCATATTTGAGAGGTCCTGGCAGTCTGGCGAGGTTCCCACAGATTGGAAAAGGGGGAACATATCCCCCATCTTTAAAAAAGGAACCAAAGACAACCCGGGGAACTACAGACCAGTCAGCCTTGCCTCTGTGCCAGGTAAAATCATGGAACAGATCCTCCTAATAGCTGTATTGAGGCACATAAAAAATAATCAAGTGGTTAGTGACAGTCAACATGGCTTCACCAGGGGCAAGTCGTGCCTGACTAATTAATGGCCTTCTATGACAAAGCTACAGTGCCAGTTGAAACAGGAAAAGCAAAGGATGTCATTTTTCTGGACTTGTGCAAGGCGTTTGACACTGTCCCACATGACACCCTTGTCTCTAAAATGGGGAGACATGGATTTGACAAGATGGACCACTCGGTGGATAAAGAACTGGCTCGCACTCAAAGAGTTGTGGTCAATGGCTCAAAGTCCACATAGAGAGCAGTGACAAGCGGTGTTCCTCAGGGGTCTGTTCTGGGTCCAGTGCTGTTCAACATCTTTGTCAGCAACATGGACGACGGCATTGAGTGCACCCTCAGTAAGTTTGCCGACGACACCCAGCTGTGTGGTGCCGTGGACTCACCTGAGGGAAGAGATGCCATCCAGAGGGACCTTGACAGGCTTGAGAAATGGGCCAGTGCAAGCTGCATGAGCTTCAACAAGTCAAAATGCAAGGTCCTTCACCTGGGTCGGGCCAATCCCAGGCACAAATACAAACTGGGCACAGACTGGGTTAAGAGTTGCCCTAAAGAGAAGGATTTGAGGATGTTGATAGATGAGAAGCTCAACATGAGCCAGCAGTGTGCTCATGCAGCCCAGAAGGCCAACCGCATCCTGGGATGTATCAAGAGAAGCGTAGCCAGCAGGTCAAGAGAGGTGATTGTCCCCTTTTATTCTGTTCTTGTGAGACCTCACCTCGAATACTGAGTCCAGTTCTGGTGCCCCCACCATAAGAGGGACATGGATCTGTTGGAGCGTGTTCAGAGGAGGGCCACAAAGATGATCCAGGGTCTGGAGCATCTCTGCTACAAGGACAGGCTGTGGGAGCTGGGAGTGTTCAGTCTTGAAAAGAGAAGACTTCGGAGGGACCTAATAGCTGCCTTCCAATACCTGACGGGATCCTACAGGAAGGCTGGGGAGGGACTTTTTACAAGAGCGTCCACTGATAGGACAAGGGGAAGTGAGTTAAAGTTGAAGGAGAATAGATTTAGATTAGATCTTAGGAAGAAATTCTTGAGTACGAGGGTGGCAAGACTTTGGAATAAATTGCCCAGAGATGTTGTGGCTGCCCCCTCCCTGGAGGTGTCCAAGGCCAGATTGGACGGAGCCTTGAGTAGCCTGATCTAGTAGAGAGCCTTCCCTGCACATGGCAGGGAGGTTGGATTAGATGATCTCTAAGGTCCCTTCCAACCTAGGCCGTTTTGAGTAGCCTGATCTAGTAGAGAGCCTTCCCTGCACATGACAGGGAGGTTGGATTAGATGATCTCTAAGGTCCCTTCCAACCTAGGCCGTTCTATGATTCTATGATTCTGTGATTCTATGACAACAATCCTCGAGCACTTCATGCCCAACAGAGTCTGGACCATCTCTTTACGGACCAGGTGGTATATATACAAATTAACATCTGCATAATGACAATAGCCTTCCTATGTTGTCTCCATAATCAACAGATTTGACAGTTGTTCAGATCAGGATGTTGATTTAGATGATTTTCACGTATGGCATCGCTAAGAGGCAATAGCTTACCTCTAAAGGACTGCAAAATCTAACTCACAGTGGCAGGGCTACTGCCGGGTGATGTGAGTCTGCATCTCGCCTGAGAGAATCTTAGGGATCTGCAAATTCAGAAGTGTTAAGGACCTCCCCTATGGGAGGAATGCAGCCTCCATGGGCTAAAGGTAAACGTTGATGAAGGCTGGCAAATACGCGCAGTGAGTATAAATGACAGGATTTGCTACACTTACATTTTTTTAATGTCAAACCTTGAATGACATAAAATCAGAGTCAACCAGTGGCTGAGTTGTGGATAGAATTCGGATTTCTCCCCCCTCAGATGAGCAGCTTTCTCCATCATGTAAGTGTTTTGATGAAAATGCTGTACTACCCCTGTAGACTCCACTACAAATCACCTCCTATGGACAGGATAGTCTGAGAAAAAGCATAAAAGGTGCCTGACAAAAGAATTCAACAAACTGATTTTTCTACTTTATTATATCCATGAGATACATTTTCCAGATTTTTTCTATTCTTGTGCAATGTGTGTCATCACATCTATACTCTATTTAGTCAGACAAAAGAAAAAGGCTGCAGAGTGCGTTTAGCATCGTTCTGCAGCAAATAAAGGCTACATTCACTATTCAGCCAAGGACAGGTTGCCTGAAACACTTTTAATTCTATTGTGCTAATAGATGAATGCTCACCTAAATATCCACAGCACGGTTTTACCACCCCCACCACACACTCACACAGACAGAAGCACTTCAGCTCTTTATATGTAGCTGTTTATGCTTCCACTTAAACTCTAAGCGTGACAGGTTGGGGTTTTTTTTTAAGCAATAAAATAAAAGCTTGCTTCTTACATTCTCCTGATACTACAGGAGAGAATTAAGGTATTTACTTACTGTTGAGTGAATTGTTTATTGAAAATTGTTTTAGTGGGCAATCAAACAGGTCAAAGAGAACCATGGCACTTTTTTGCATCTCTTTTAATAGGCTAGTAAAATTCTGCAGCTAACCCACAAGCCTGTAGTACAAGGTGATATATTACATACTTTATTTGTTTCACTTCATTTACCTATGTACTACGATATCAAAATAGGTTTAGAGCAAAAAGGCTGAAAATGCTAGCAGAGGTGCCTACGGACAAAAAGAGGACAGATGGCCTTGAGCATACGCGTTTTGAGGTCTTAAAGGGGAGCTTGCATCATTATACAGTAAACACACTCTGCAGACACACAAGTTTGCAGCTCTTGCCACACACATCCTGAGAAGGATACCGAGTGCTGATTTTCCAGAAGTTGCTAAACAGCCAGTTAAATTACACACGTGTACATTGACGAAAAATATGTGCTCAGAGTTTCTAAAATTTAGAAAACTGTTGGAAACTGTTTTGGGGTTTGTTTTTTTTAAAACATTCTATTAAACGTAGGTTTGCTTATCTTAAAAAGCAGATAATTTGTTTGGCAAATGACAGTTACAGAATAGCTACTAAAATTTAAAAACTGCATTGACAGAAACTAAGGAATGTAACAGGCAGTGCATTTAGGAAGGTTAGGTTAGTAATTTAGCATGAGAGAGAGTTAGTAAACCCGTTTCTTTTAAATAAATACTTGCTTTGCTTCAAAACTTGGTGACACACTGCTAACAGTGGTTTTGAATAGTGTTGCAGTAGCTGAACTGTTCAGAATGGGACACGTCCACGCCCAGTGCTGACATTTCAGCAGAGCTAAGAAGGAGTAAGGACAGATGTGCAGCAATATTCTCAGTACCATCAATTGCAAAAAAAAATAATCTTCACTTACAGAACTGCTCACATCATTGCCAGAACATAAACAAAATTAAACTATGCAGTTGAAACTTTCTGTCTTTGACCAGGTGTTTTGATAACATTAAAAATGCCCAGGACTTTCTATCCATTTCAGTTTTAGAGATGGCATTATTACAATGCTGAATAAACTAGTAACTGCAATATTACTGTTATTTGGAAAGGAGAAATTAGAACAATTTGCAGTTGGTACAAACCACTGAATGAACTCTGCTTTTAAGCAGCAACCCAGTTGGGAAAATGAAAGCAGCAAGATATTTTAGCAAATTTTATCAGAAACTTATATTATCAGACAGTGCAATGTTACATATTAATCATTCTTTAACTTACTAAACTTCTCTGAACAACTGATAAACAGATTTTTTTATAAATTAAAATAATTAAATGCCATAAAGCTGCAAACATCATGTCGTAGGTTAATGAAATGGAACTGAGGGAACAAAGAAATGCCAGTACAGAATCTCTGCTGACAGATTCTCAGTAATCATAACTGAAAACAATTTGAGCTAGCTCTGAAAAAAAATGTAAATCCATAATGTAAAATAAACTTCTGAATACTTCTTATGAGTATACTTTTTTAAAATGATTTATTATAAACAGAGTAGATTTTTTTTCCCTTTAACAAGAATGTTTTAAGGCTTTATAAAGACTAATATTAGTTTGAATTTCAAGGGTCTACTGTAGTGACTGGGTGAAGGCAGGACCACGTGCCTTCCTTCAACACTTTATTTTCATGAACTACTGATACCTGGCAGATGAATGACAAGTGGCTAAAGGACTGTCCTTTCAGCACGGACCAAGGGACTTCTACTGTTTTACTGGACACTGGAAAACATAGCAATAATATATATTTGTGGCTGGAACAAGATGAGATGCTTCACTACAGCAAATGTTGGACCAGTATTTGAACCTCCTGGGTGGAGTCTGAATTTGAGAAGTAATTCAAAATACAGATGAATGCAACCTGTATATGGATGCCCACTTTTAAAGCAGTGAAGATTGACATATGACTTCTATCAAAGTAGGTAAACGTGGCGGCGAGTGTAATTGTTGATAAACAGGCTAAAATGACTTTTTAAAAATTTTATTATATTAGTACAGTGTGGTAAGTTTTAATTGTGGCATTTTTGTTTCCAGAGTTTTGCTGCAGAGACCTGTCAGAGTATCTGAAGCAGCAAAGACATCCTTTACAGGCTAGAAGGTGATTTCCCTGACATACAGGCTTTAAATGACAATCTCAAATCCATTCACATTACCTTTTACGTAAGATATGAAGATATTCGATTTGGCTTGTGTGCTAGTACAGCCAGTGCTGATGGTACCTCTGTCTCTTTCTTCAAAGTTAATGATCAGGAGCATTTTTCTATTATTATAAAATAGGTAGGTTGTGCAGAGTCAGCAATCACTTGAAGGAATATGTTGCTTTTAATAGATTGGGGGAAAAATGAAAAATCTGAAAATATGAATATATTTATAAAATGAAAAAAACTTGCCAGTTCTCGATTTGAGAATAATCCTGTGGTTTGATTTAAAAATTAATTACTTAAACTCAGAAATATTTAGCTTGGTTGTTTTTAACCTGTTTCTATGATTATTCCATCTTTCTTTCCAAATCTGCATATCATAAGAGTACTTTAATTTTTTTTGCTGGTTTGAGACAGGAAATCCTTCTAATCAGCAAAAAATCTTGGGAGACCGAAAAAAAGGTTTCATATCCAAATCACTTTGTGTTAGCATTTACTGTGCAAGTTTTTTCTGCCTCAAACTACAATAGAGAATAAGGTCAGATATTTCTATAGAGGATTCAAAGTTTAACTACAGGTATGAAAACATTAATCTTTCAACAGTAAAGTAATTTAAGGCTTATTTACATCTGGAAATTATCAAAATCAATTAACCCATTTTCCACTTTCTATTTAAATACTATTGTTTGACAAGAAACTCCTTGTGTTTTTTTTATGAACCAAGTCTACAGTATATAAGTAAAGTTGTGGGAAAATGGCTATGTACTTCCTGTAATGACTACCTAAAGCCATTTAAACCAGTCTAGGACTTTGTATCATGATTGTTCAAATTGTAAAAAATATTACAGAAATGTCAAAGTTGTAGAATAGGCGATTCAATTAAACTTATTTTTGAAAAATATTATTTCTTTGAACTAGTCTCTATAAAGGCAAGTAATATTTTAAATGGATGAATGAGTAACACGACCAGTTGGTGACAGTACCTGAGACTAAATGGCTGGACTGTGGGGCACAGTCCTGCTACTTCATATTGCAGAAGTATGGATTTAATAAAAAAGGAAGAGTGACTAAGTGACACCTGCCTTGGAGCTTACGGGCTGTTTCCTGAATGAGTAGAAAGGAGACTGAACTTCATGAAAGTTTGAGGATAAGATGAAGATTTCTTAAGTGTTAGATTACTGACAGATCAAATCATTGAATAAGTGATTAGTAATAATTAAATCATAGAATCACAGAATGTTCGGGGTTGGAAGGGACCTCTAGTGATCATCTAGTCCAACCCCCTTGCCAGAGCAGGATCCCCTAGAGCAGGGCACACAAAACATGTCCAGGAGAGCTTTGAATGTCTCCAGAGAAGGAGACTCCACAACCTCTCTGGGCAGCCTGTTCCAGTGCTCCGTAACCCTCACAGTGAAAAAGTTTCTCCTCATATTGAGGTGGAACTTCTTGTGTTCTAACTTAAACCCATTATTCCTTGTTCTATTACTGGGCACCACAGAGAAGAGATTTTCTCCTTCCCCTTGACACCCACCCCTCAGATATTTGTATACGTTAATAAGGTCCCCTCTCAGCCATCTCCTTTCAAGGCTAAACAGCCCCAGTTCTCTCAGTCTCTCTTCACAGGAGAGAAAAACACAGCAGGGAAAAACACCGAAAAAAATCAGTGTGGAAGGAAAGTCAAGTGATGAACTCATCCAACCACTCATACTAAACAGGGCTAACTGGCATTAGATCAGATTGCTCAAGGCCTTACTTGTGCTTAAAAATTGTTTACTTTAAGTTACATTTATTTAAACTTATTTATATCAACCTAAATCTTTTATCAAAAGTTAACCTAACATTACTTAAATGTCTGAACAAAATTTAAAAAGGCACTAGGAAATAAGTGCACTTTACAACTGACTGCTCTGGATTTCTGTTTTAAGTGGTCTCTTTCAATTGTGCCAAGACATAAAGCAGCCAAGGATTTGGCACAGAATACTTCTATGCAAACAGACAACATTTTCGTCTTCCTATCATGTGATTAGTCTTCAATAATATAAAGTATATGCTCCTATACATCACCCTGAACAGTTTGTAGAAGGAAGACAGCACTTCATTTTTAACTCCACGGCTTTACATAGTTTAGTATATTAAATATCATCCACCAAAAATGAGACAAAAATAAATATTTTATATTAATGTAAATAATACAAAGGTTAACCATACACACAGGTATATATTGCTTAGGGAGAATATAAGTCAAACTTTTTAACACAGAACAAGTTAAAATGCTATGATTAAAGTTAATATCTAAACTCTGTTTCCTATAGGATCTTTGTGTTGTATATAGGTAAAGCCTAACAAAAGTGGAGCAAAGGCCCTTGGAGAATCTCTGCTCAGTTGCTTCTTCATGAACACCTACTCCATAGGTTCTACCCGTGGGTGCTGGGATCCCTTGGCATGTCAAGTTATTGAATGCTGAATTTGGAAAGGGCCACAGGGAGACCCTCAATAAGCCAAAACCAGACCAAATCATATGCAACACAGGAACTGGTATATTAAAAAATACTTAAGGAGGAAGAGTGGAAGAACTGGGAATCTGGACTGACAAAGTTGATGGAAGAGAAACAAGAAGACAAGAATACACAGAAACACATTTCAAATACAAAATATTTGAAAATTAAGAAAGGTCAGAGCCCAGAATGGAACGGATATGATCATAATCCTCAAATGTTGTTAGCAAAAATGTTTAGATTCAGCTATATTTTGCTACTCCTTTTTTAAAGATTTAAATATCTAGAATCTCAGCACTGTAGGGCAAGTCTCATTGCAAGAGGAAAAAAAGAGATGCCTCCTCCCTTGAAAAGCACTCAGTTAATTTCAAACAAACGAATAGGTCCAAGCTTTCTATAACATTATTTTAGTGCTTATAGCTTCTTACAGATGCTTTGCTGTATTAGCATGCGTGCAGACAAAAGGAGACAGAAACTGCCACTTGTTCAAGGATCTGAGAGCACACACCAGCCCAGAACATTAGTATAAAACGGCACAAACAGCACAGAGGTTTTATGAAGACCAAAAATGATATTAGTACGTCAGCCTTACTAGGTTTTTCAAAGAACGACGTCAGCAGAAACAATAATTCAGCCCCAAAACCTAAGAGTTTATTCAGATGTAGAGTGGATACTATAATTTCACGCAGTCACAAATGAGCCCTACACAAAAACCTTCTGAGCACTTCCTCTGCAAATGGATTGTTCTAAAACATTACGCAAGTTCTACAGTCTGCATATGCATAGCCAATATGTTGTCAACAAATCAAAATTAATTAGGAAACTCGTATGACAAGAATTTATTCTTTAAAGCTACTTACAGGTATAAAAGAAGAAGAAATATCTTTCTGTTGTCTAGGTTTGGTTCATATCTGTTGAAGATTATTGGTGTAGATCAGCCTTGCTATAGTATATAAAACCAGAATGAGATATAGAAACTGTTGGAGTTGTTAGGAAATAATGATCTACCATGCTCACAGGTACCTTTGAGAACAAATGGAAGAAAAATGTGGCATCACAACTCAGGAGCTGGTCTAAGACTTTGGTTGGCTTCTCTCATAATGTAATAGCAGCAGATTGCAGAACAGATGGAAAAGAACCAGACTTCAAGGAATGTAAAAATTAACAAATTTCAGAGATTGCTTTACCATATTACTTGAAAATGGTATATAAAGAACAACTAGGTCTCGGGCCAGTCATCTGACAAGAGCTGGCATATAACTATGGCAGAGAATTTCACATGGAAAACGCAAGGAAGAAAACAGCCTTCTGCTCCTTGGCTGACAAAGCAAACACCTTTCTCATGACTACTTGACCATACAATGACTGATATCACCTGAAAGAGTCCAACACTAGATCTGCTATACATGTACTCTGTATCGTACTGACTCCTCTGGTCCTTACACTACTCAGCATTTTAAATAAATTTACCAGTGAAATAAAGGGGGAAAATTGTCAGAATTTGCTTCCGGATCCTATCCTCAAATCATCATAATTCTACTGCAGACAGTCTTCTTTTAACTACCTGAAAATGAGTTATCAGAAGACAGACACGTCAGAATCACACACTGCAAGTGTTTACTCAGGTACTATCACTTGTAGTATAACTTTATGACACACAGAAGACACAAACCTCATCCTCAGAAAGAATACTCTCCTATTTTTTTCCAATATAAAGGACTAGCATATCTTAAAAAAAAAAAAAAAGAAAGAGAAAGAAATGTATGCACATGCATTTTTGATATCCAGGCACTAAACTTGGATGATTTTCCCCATGTTTAAGGTCAGTTAGTTATAAATAGCGTATTCCATCTCAATTACAGACTTAAGGAAAAAAGTCCCAATTTCAGGTAGTAATTCTAGAAGAGTCCATTTTCCTCTACAGTCAATGGAGAAAAACAAGTATTTTACAGACGTAATTCAACTGACTTAGACATCTGCACTGGGTCTGGCTGGGACGGAGTTAATTTTTTTTATAGCAGCTCGTATGGTGCTGTGTCTTAGATTTGTGACAAAAACAGTGTTGATAACACACCAATGCTGCCTACCAAGGTTAACCTGCAAGAAAATCTCAAAATCAGATGACTCATCTGGTGATTCTAGCTCAGATAAATCTAAAAGCAGTTGGTTAACTTTAAGCTCAGCTTTATTGGATTCTTAAATTATGAGATATGACAAAATATGGATTTTTATGTTTTAAGACAGGCAGTTTAGATTTATTAGACTGAATGTCTAATGTCCATAAAATGTCTTTGCAAGTCCACACACATCCCAAACTGCAACTAAAACCAGTGAGATACTAAAGACAAAACATGCAGTTTGGGAAAATATCATTCTAACTGAAAAAACATTTAGACATAAGGTTGAGAAAGACATTTACAAATAACATAAAAGATGACATGATAAAACACTGTCAGTAAGAAACCTATGCAAGAATGAGTAAACTACAACTAAGATTTCATAAAAATAGTAAGTTAAATCCAAAGTTGAACAGATGGCTAGCAGGACAGATATAACCAGAATTAAATAAACAATGGGATAAATATTTGTCTGTTGCTCATCGTGGAAAACACCTCAGATCACTGCTGTTCAATGATAATCTGATCCAGACATAATTTTATACTGTCTGAAAGTTATCATCCACATGTTACTAGCTGCGGCAAGTAGTGACATTAATAAGAATATCTTGAGATCTTTATACTATGCATGCAAAGCTTCAGGAACAATGCCATCGTGTTTTGTGGTATTTCCGTAGTTTACTTATTATGTAAGAGATTTTTGTAAATAAGCTGATATTCTACATTGATAAATGGAAAAACCCAGAAGGTTGCTGGATGGTTCTGCAGGGCAACTATAAATCCTTCTCTGCTCAGAAAGAACCACTGCAAAAATTCTCCCTGTGTTCTGAAACCAAATGAGGACATGAGAATGGTTGGAAGTGTCTGCTCTGAAGCAGTTAAACACATATCTTTTAAGCCTTGTACAACAATATTATCTTCTTTAAAGAAGATAACAAATAGCTCACTTTCAAGCAGTAATGGACGAATTACTATGAAAACACAGTAAAATACTGTGAGATCCAATCAAGAGAAACTGCTGGCTAAAGGTAGGGTATGATTAAATCATCATATTTCAAGAGTTTTAAATCCCATTTGCAATTAAAATTTAAATTCATCTTTCTTTAAACTTTTATTATTTTTCAAAGTAAGTATTTTACTAGTTACATGCCAGATACGACGGTACTTTGTGATTTTCAGATGTCTTTTTCAAAAGATACTTGCATCTAAAGGCAGGTGACAGCATTAGCTCAGACATAACACTGCATATGTCTTTGTGATATATGTATTGGGTCTGGCTGGGATGGACTTAACTTCCTTTAGAGCAGCCCATATAACGCAGTGCTTTGCATTTCTAGCTACAGTGTTGTTAATAACACACCAACATTTTGGCTATTGCTGTGCAGCGCTCACACAGCATCAAGGTTTTCTCTCCAACCCACCACTCAAGAGGCCAATAGGCTGGAGACAGGGAAGAGATTGGGAGGTGACACAGCCAGGATACCTGACCTGAACTGACCCAAGAGATATTCCACATTATATGGCATCATAATCAGCAATAAAAACGACAGGGAAAGGAGGCAGGAGAGACACTTGTGCTTATGGCTTTTGCCTTCTGAAGCAACTGCCACGTACACTGAGGCCTTGCGTTCCTGGAAGTCGCTGGATATCTGCCTCCTGGTGGGAAGCAGAGAATAAATTTCCTCTTTTTTGCTTCCCTTCCATGCCCAGCTTTTGCTTTTCTTATTAAACTGCATTTACCTCAACCCATGACCTTGCCCATCTTATTTCCTTCCCCTGTCGTGCTGAGGGGGAGTGAGAGAGTGACTAGGCAGGGGTCTGGGAGCCAGCCAAGGTCAATTCTACACCATGGATTATTTTCATGCTGGCTTTCTAGTAGCAAAAAGCATTCACAACTGATAAACTGGTACTCTGATTTCATTTTAATATCACTTTAAATATTAAAAGTAACATTTCAAACATGAATCATAATGCGAAACTTCTGGTAGGATTTTCAGAATTGTCCAGTATCTACATTCATCATATTTAACTCTCAGTAACATACTGTTAAAATAAATATGATTAGAGATTTTAAAAAAATAAGTGATCATTTGCTAACATCACTTAATCACAAAACCAATACCGACAGCTGCGTAAAATTCCATCTTCACATTTTGTTCAACTCACCTTAATCTAGATAGAAGTACTGCATTCCTATTTATAGATCAATCTTACCATTCACTTTTGGCCACTGTCTGGGCTGTTTAGAACATTTAGGTGTTCAGTTCAAAATTTATGGAGCAGAAACCTTCACAATATCATATGTATATGTTTATGACAAATATATCAACTAAATGAGAAATCTCAACCTTAATGGGACTAAGAAATGTCCTCATGTTTGCGAGTTTCTCTCCTGTAATGTTTAAAGAACCTTTTCTTGTCGCTGTTTGAAGGTTGTTCAGTCTGTCACATTTGTGAACTGAAATTCCATTTCTTGTTCTGTACGGCAAATAAAACCAAAATCCTCTGCTAGATAAGAGAAGAAAAGAATGGACTGTGACCCTGTCCCTTTTGATTTACTGGTTGTACAGGCACACTGTGCATTACATGGAATCATTTCTTTAATTTCCCAAAGGTTGTATCTCAGAGCCATCAGGAGCTGCTCTGCCCTTGCAGGAATCCAGTTCCACTTTTTTACATCTTTTTTTTATGTTTATCATTACTAGAGGGTGGTCCTTTGCTACCACTCAAAGCTGATGGCTTTTTACTTTTTTTTTGTACTGACCAGAACTTGAATGTTCTACACGTGATTCTTTATTCCAAGTAAAAAACAAACCAAAACAAAAAAACACAAACCACAAAAAAAGCAAGTAACAATGCAAAAGAATGAATTTAACATATTTTCCTATTTTTATACTTTTCAGGAAAACACAGAATAGCTCAGGGTGGAAGGAAACTCTGGAGACCACCTAATCCAAATTCCTGCTCAAGTCAGGGCTGATTTTAACCTGATCAGGTTGAGGGAAGTCAAAATCTTCCCTCAAAAGTAGAGCACAACCCAGAACGCTGACGAAGTTTCAGATCTCCACAGCTGCTGCAGAATTAGAGGCGAGGAGCACAAAATATAGCTACCGCCACACCGAAGATGCCACTTGAAAAACTGCTTAGGGTTTAATTAAGATAACAATATAAATATTCCTGCCCTCTTCTGCTGCTTGGATGACCCATTTCAGGAAGACTGACAGCAACACTCCAAAAGGAAAGCTTACTCCGTGCTCTGCAGATTAAATTATTTTAAATACTTTTCAACTGATCAGATTTGGAAAGATGAAGACAATCACTATGCTCATCTAAATTTGAAGTAAAAGTTATCTCAGGGTTTTTTTGCTATATATGTATCATTTTCTTAGCTTTTTTTTTTTTTTCTGAGAAGCATTCTGAATTGATGAAAAAGTGCGTTAAATTTTCAAAAATGTCAGATATACTACATTCATCTTGGCAGTAATCATGTTGTTACATAAAGGAAAACACAGCACGAAGTCAAAAACAAGTGTTAACTGGTTTTACACTGAAAAGCCTACAAAGATTTCTTGCTTACACAAGGATTTAATAATAGAATGATAAAGAAACAGCTATACACTTGGATAGTTAAGAAGTGATCTTCACTGGGCTGGTTTTGGTCTTTAACTGGACTGATGAAATAGAGAGTAATTAGCAATTATTAAAATATTTCTTTTTTCTATTTCCTTAAAGACTTAGGCATTAATGCCTCACATGATCAGGAAGCATTTCTAAGGTTAAGAGAGCTCTTTTTTGCAAGCAGACCACACAAGATGGAAAGCAACCACATCACAGATGAGGAACACCAGGGTCTCCTCTGCAGGACAGGTGGGTTCTCAATGTCTTGTGGATATGATACATTTCCATTATTTTTCCAACATGCTGTTTCACTCTGTGTTCTCTCTAATCTGTTGCAGGTTTGACAATGTCTGGCACAGCCCCATACCCACACTGCAACTTGTATGGCTGGTTATAATGACAAGCACAGTGCTGCCTTGTTACGCAGACGTACCTGTGGGAAGACAGCACTAGCCATATGGCTTTCTCCACACAGAGGAACTAGTTAGGGTTTGGAAAATAAGTACGTGAACTCTGCTGGTATCATGCCTTCAGCCCAGAAGAGAAGCAACCTCACCAAAATAAGTTTTCTGAGGGTTTTATATCCCTTTTCTTACTGGCCTTTGTTTAATAAAGTCCTAACAGCCGGCTTACTGTTATAGAATCATAGAACAGTTCAAGGCTGGAAAAGACCCTTGGGATCATCGAGTCCAACCATTAATCCTACACTACAAGTTCATCCCTAAACCATATCACCCAACACCACATCTAAGCGACACTTAAACACACCCAGGGATGGCGACTCAACCACCTCCCTAGGCAGTCTGTTCCAGTGTCTGACCACTCTTTCTGTGAAGAATTTCTTCCTAATGTCCAGTCTAAACTTGTCCTGTTGCAACTTGAGACCATTCCCCCGGTTCTGTCCCTAATGACCTGTGAGAAGAGACCAGCACCAACCTCTCTACACTGTCCTTTCAAGTAATTGTAGAGCATGATGAGGTCCCTCTCAGCCTCCTCTTCGTCAAACTGAACAGTCCCAGCTCCCTCAATCGCTCCTCGTAAGATCTATATACATCTCTCTGTATGTCTTTCAGGAAAGATTTAGTTAGCAGTGTTTCCATTATTCACAAAATGTTACATGACTACTACAAGGAAAAAAAAAAAAGAAACCCCTTATGAAAATTTATTTATACAATATATAGAAATGAGACTTTTTGCCTGCGAAATAGATGTTCATTAAACAAGTTATGTAGCAGTGTACTGCTTTATTTTTCTCTACTCCCTTTTAATTGCTGATACCCTCAGCTATATTGAATCTAGTTTTAAGCTGCTTAACATGAGCAACAAATCTTTTCCCAGTGAAAACAGTGATTCAATAATTACTGTTTACAGGGGTGACATTAAACTAGGTAAATGAGTAGCAATATTTTATCTAGTCACAACATAAACAATTGCTTTTTGAGTCAATGTGGAAGTAAAGAAACCCCAAATGATTTGTCCAGACAGGCAAGACAGAAAACAGCAATGCTTTCAACATAGTCCCTTATCAGGGATTTGTTTCCACTGAAAAAGATCATTATTTCCCCTATGAAAATTTTGTAGCAGAAGTGTCTCCTCGTTAAACAAAAGAAACACTTCAAAACATTGAAGAGAGAAAAGATTGCTTTTGGAATGGGACTAAGAAGTTGATCCTATTTCTCTAAAAGCTGAATGGACTGCAGAGACACTCAGTATTTTAACTCCTCCAAGAGAGAAAGTAATCAAGAGAACATCACTTTCTTAATGCCACCAGCAGTGCCAATTTGAAACAAATATTAGCTTTCAATATTCTCAGATGACCTCCAGGGCAGAGAGAGACTAGAGAGTGGAATGGCTTTTATGTTACTGGGAGCATTTGTTCCCACAGATAGTCTGGGGACAAATTCCCCAAGAGATGAGAAAGGGAAGTAATATATGATGACACGTTTGACAGGCCAAATCTGGAATGCTGACACTTTGCATTCTTACTATTGTAAGACACAAACTCATTCATTTGTTAAGAATTCTTGAATAGTTTTTCTGAGACATTTTCAAATAATTATAAGGACTATGGTCAGCTTGAATAAAATATGTATGAAGTATAAGGTAAAAATAGGGTCCATATTCAATGTACTTCATCCTGCATGTTCTCCTGGCCAGAGCTGCCATAAAGCAAAAGAGTCTGACTTGATAGAGAAAACATCAGCAATAAGAAAAAAATAGTACTGAAAAGATTTGTCGTCAATCTCTCTTCTCTTGGGCAATGGAGGCACTGCAGTGAGCTTTCTTACTGGAAAGAGATTCTTGCCACAACGGAGAGGCTTTCATTATTAATAGTTAGCTCTTTCAAGAGCTGATGTCCATGGCTGCAGATAGAAATTTATGTTTAAGGCAGGCTGAGTGAGTGACTACTGTTTACTGGAATGGGAGCCATGAAACACTAGCACGGCAAGTGTGAAAAAAGAGAGGGGATATTAAAACAGAGAAATTCTTGTATATGTGCAATTTCAGACTTGTGTGTCCTCTACTCGCGCATCAGTCTTTTCTTAATGGAGTGCAAATACTCATAGTTGATAAGTTTGTAAATAGAGAAAAGAGAGTGGTCATTCACCTTGAGTTTGCAGTACGATTTTCAGGCTCTGACTACTACTTCCTTGCAGATGCTGCTCACATAGATTTGCCCTTACGTGCATGCTGTCAACCTGAGGAGAACTGCTTTCAGATTTCAACTTTTAAATTACTTGTTTACAAAGTTTTGGCTAGAATACTTGATTTTCAATTAAAAAATAAGGCATGTGATGGTTAAATGAGTAGCTACTTGTAAATTCACAGATTTAAAGGCTGTAAAGTGTAAAACACAATAATCCACATTCTATATATATTTCTTAGCAGAAAAGGACTCTTTCTAGATGAGGTTAAGTCCATTAGACAGCCTGAGTTTCAGTACTGTAAGCACACATACCTGATTTTTCCCATAGTTAAATCTCACTCTGAAATATCTGCACTTTTTTCCTACTCTGAATTTTTCTTGACTTTGCTTTCAGCTACTGCATCTTTGCTAAACTAAACATTCTATTACCAGAAATCTTACATTCCATTTCAGTAGCTAAAGGCTTCACTGAAGTTTCTCATGACCTACTCTTGCATAAGACAAAAGTCTCAAAGCACAAAGCATACTCTTTGCGCTTTGAGTTATTCTTAAGATTTTGTGGATTTTTTTAAAAAAAAAATCTTAAGAATTTTCGTATAGAATCTGTATGATGCATTCATATCTCCTTATTTCAGGGTAGAAATTCCTTTCTGTGTATCCAAGTTCCAATGCTAGCTCATCTGGACAAGGTTTAAAAAAAAAATGTGAAATTCATTGTAGTGCACATCATAGTTATACATCACACTTCGCATGCACAAAATAAAAGCTAGCATTGCTCTATCAGGAGTAGTGCAGTAGCAGAAGAGTGTTTTGCTGGCACAATTACTTGGTTTGGAACACGGTGATTCTGTTGAAACCATCTGCAGTGTTATTCAGGCACTGTGCACACACTTGTGCAAGCACTTGCACCTCTACGGCCAGATAAAAGCTGAAACAGGCTCGTGCTTGGATTGATCCCCAAGATACAAGGATTCATTGTTCCTCTTAGTGGGCAAAAGTACTGCTCCTTAAATTTTTGCTTTTAGATAATTAATTAATTTTGGATTAATTAATTTCTCTCACCAGAGGTAGGAGAAAGGGGAGTTTATCTGGCTTTTGTCATTAAAATTGTCTGCTCCTTTCTTATAAGGTGAAGGAAAAAGCTGTTACCTATCTCTCTTCTAATCTATGAAAACAGTGAATCACTTTCCTCTATCCAATTTTGCCTATTTTCCTCCTTCTTCAAAGTCAACAAAGAAAAATAAGTATTATGGTTGACCTCAATCCCACCAAAATTGTTTCTGAGGTGTGAAAGGCTTTATGGCAATTGCTGCAATTTGGATGAAAACATTACGAAGCCACCTGACTTCCCTGAAGCAATTAGTTCTACAGTCCTTGCAAACTTAGCCACTGAACAAAATCAAACCTTACAAAGGAAACAAATAGCAAGGACAGATCAAAGTTGCAGAATGGTCTCAGATGTGGCTCTTCGTAACAAAAGTTATCAAAGAATTTTCCTTCCTTTTTCTAAGACAGACGTAATCTGGATGTTTATCTCCCTTCTGCAATCAGAAATCACAAATATCCTCACGCAGCCTAATTCTGATTCATGTTTACAAAAAATCTCCCAATTATAGACAACAACCCGTTAAACAGGAAGAGGGGTTTCAGAACTTGAAAAATTGAAGTTTTGGGGAACAAGGCAAAAAAATATCTTAAAGGTCATTGCTGGGTTAATAGGTAAAACTGGAAAAGGTTATCATAATACATTGATAATTTCTCAGATCAAACTGCCATTTCAGTCCAAAAGAGGAATATGGGCTCTGGAGGCAGGGAACAACACTTTCACCACAGTGGAGCATCAATCTGCTATATTTCTAGCTCCCATCACAGAATTTTTGAAAACTAAGATCCCGAAGGTAAAAGTGTGAAGCAGTAAGTGAAGCTGACTCTGAGAATGTAGGTGGTGTAAGCCAGTATGCTTTGGTTCGAAACAAATGTTTCTTACCACAGCAGTTGAGGATTCAACTTTTGATTGAAGAAGAGCTTCCTAGAACCAGGTTCTTACGACTGGACGAGAAACTCACAGTGGTAAGATAAAAATTAACAGAAAAGAATATTTAAAGCAACATCAGATAGATTCACCGGAGTATGAACAGCAAATGCAAACACTAGTAGCAGATACCATTATCACCAGTTTCCAAAGCCTTGACTTCTTACTTCATTTGTTTACAGATTCCAGAAACAAACATGCTTAAGATCTGCTGTTCATGAACTCCTCTCCTGAGGTGCAGCTCTTCTGTCTCAGCATTCTCAGAGTCTTGAGCAATATAAATAATACAATTCACATAGCAATCTAAAGAGATTCCACACTAAGGATTTCAAAAGTTAAACCAAAAATAGGGAAGCACATAGTTAAATACCTAAGTAATCTTTATGCTTATTCATATTATTATTCACTATTATTGCTATAGTTCATATATACTCATATAGCACTGATGTTCAAACACCAGTGTGTGTGAGACATTCTGAGCTAGGTTTTATCTCGGTTCTGGAAACAAGACCAAATCACTTCTTTTCAACAGCGTTGGTCCTTCCCCTCTTCCTGACATATTTTTAACAATCACCTTCTTTAATGATGTTGACTACAGTATGTTTTCCTTCCTTTTATAATTCTAAATATCAAATTGAATAGATACAAACATACATAGATACAGAAATTGTGCGCTTCTGCACAGAGGCATTTAAGTTCACTTCAGACCGATATAACCCAAATAAGCTTTTCTGACTTTCTTGGAGAGAAAGGCTATTACGAATCAAAATGAATGTTTCTCAAAATATCAAATCAAAACACAAGTCCCTTTAAGCCAATCTTGTCCAGACCTCACACTGTTCATGTGCTAGTAGGACTGCGACCTCAGTCATACACAGCCAAGATTATTGGAAAAGAGTTTTGTAAATTCTGCTTTTCACCAAATCAATACTACTGATACAATAAAAGATCAAGTAATACAGTAACTGCATGAGTTACTATTCAACAGCAACAGCACTTAAAATGGTTTGTGCAATGAGTTCTTAAACAACTGCATTACACTGCCATAAACTAAGCATAACATATCACTATGTCATTCATTAATTTATTCTGACATGATTTCATTAATGGAATTGCTAGGCATCACGTTATTAATCTGCTAGGGTTCCCTAAAACAACCTGCTCGATGAGATTAGAGATTTATGTGTATACTCTGTCAGAGGGCTTGTAGCTTGGATCCCTTCCAGCCTCAAAATAGCTCCCACTGGGAATCATTTACTTTCAAACTGGTACCAGTCAATAATTCTAGAAGCTCAATTTAACAGCTTCAAATCAATGTAATCATATAAATAAGTTCAAAGTGCCAAATGCTTTTTTAGAACTATCAGGTTACAGGATTAAGTAATATTTAAGATTCAATTCCCTCCACAACAAAATATAACTTCAAGAATTAAGTATTACTGTCTCCTACAATCACAAATTGCTTTGAAGAATATCTAAAGTTTGCAGACAGGAAGCTCAAAATCTCAGATGTTTTATAATTTTTTTAATTCTCAACTAACTGTCTTTTTAACTGTGTTCTAATCTTCTAACCCACACTCAATATCTTAACAAAACCATGACATATCCAAATACAATAATATAATGTACCAGGAAATATGGTATTTCCTTTGGTTTATTAATTACAATTAAAAACAAGTATTGAGACAAAGTTATGCAGCAGGGATCCAATGATATGTTCAAGTACAAGAGAAGAGTACAAGAGGCAGCACATAAGGAGTGAAATACAACCAGCCCCTACATTCATGAATCTGCTAGAGAGAGAAAGGTAGAATTTAAAGATTTTACCAGCAGTTAAGTACTGAAATATCTTTTCTGTTTTGATAATAAATTTTGCTGTGTGTTGGCTACTGTATTCTGCTATAGCAGAACACTTATCTGCAGGTATATTATTAGAGCTACCAATGTCAGAAAGTGTGCATTTAAATCAAGCAGGCTGCTAAGTGGTTTGCTGAACCAGAGTAACCTGGTAAAGCCAAGTTTTTTGGAAGCAACATCACAATTCTGGGGGAACGCTGATCTCTCCTTATCATTCACTACACAGCAGATGTTTCTCAGCTGGTTAGGTGATGGTCTGGACAGTGTCTTCAACATTCATACAGGAGAAGTGAATAAAAACAAAAGGGAAGGTACAGACAATCAGAAAGTTTTTTAAATAACTGTATAAAACTACAAGCATTGCAGGCCTCGTTCTTCACTATCTTGTGTGATGTATGCAGTGCTTCCCATAAAGCAAGTATAAATTTACTACGGGAAATGGTATATATTTGTATTCGCAGAGAGCTGGACAGCTATGGGGAAACTGGATAGCAACTCCTTATACATATAGACAAACAATACAAGCTAAGACCCAGTCATAATATATAACCCTGTTAGGAACATATAAAATCAGAAATAATCTATAGATAAATGTACTTAATTGTAACAAAGTAGAATGTAATGCTGAAAACTCATATTAAGATTTCCATGTAGAGACTTGCTTTGCAAATGTAAATAAAAGTTACAAACACTGGATCAGACCATCAGCTAAGGAAAGTTAGATCCATACTAGTTCCACGGATTCACAGATTTAAATAATTCATGGTTTCATCTCAGCTGGCCCTCCCTTAAGCAGGCTCCGTGCATTTTCAGGGTCACGTAAGTTTAAAATAAACAGCAAAACCAATCTGAATAAAAAAGGCTAAGGCTGAATACAGGCTTCTAAATATAGAAGTGTAATTCTAAAAGCTTTCACCTAAACAGTCAGATACTAAACTACCTATTTCTATACAACCATAAAGAGTAAAATAAAAAATTGAAAAATTGAGAATATCAGTGCAAGTTTATCATGAGCTTTCAGTAATCAATTTCAAAATGAATTCATGATGTAAGCAGACCAGTAAGTAAAAGCAAGAGATCACTATGAAAGAGCATTTCTTGTTGGTTGATTCACTACTAAAAGTAGATGTTTGGAATTGCCAGTATCAAAATAAACCTCACTTTATTCATTGATATACAAATATATATATACTAACAATATACTAACTATACAAATACATATACTAACTGAACTACTTCTACATGCTGGCTTTGAGTCAAACTTAAGAGCAAAAAAGAACATCAAGTATTTAATTTTCATTCTGAAACTCTGCACAAGGTTATGGAATGCTGTAAATAGGTCTGAGCTCACAGGTATCAACTGGACTGCACTCCTTTACATTCACTGATGAGCTGACCCTACCTTTCACATTTATCTCATTTCATTAAGATACATTTAATGATAGTGATTATTTAGAAAGGAAATAAAGTAAGAATCTCGAGATAGACGATGGTCCTTAACAGTGCATATTATTATCTTCTTGTTCAACTGCGTAACATTGATTTCACCAAATACAAGCATATAATAAAAGGTTCAAACAACAACACTTAAGAAAACTGCTGTAAAATGAAGAATGGAATATCTACAAACTTGTGCCTATTGCATGTTTGAATTGGTTGCACTGAAACAGTATCATCGCCAAAGTACTTAAGGGCACATTTAATTTACAGTAATTCCCACATTCCTCACAGTTCTGTGATTCTGTGATTCTCACAGTTCAGAATTAAACATATATTACTTCTGAGCTTTTTTGACTCAGACCTAAAAACAATAGACACATTACATTTTAATCTCCTCTCTTTCAAAGCATTTTACAGAAATTAAAACTGAGTACAAATTTCTGTCTGGTAGTAATACGTAAGTGGGGGGGAAATAATCTGATTCCCTTACTCGCATTCCCACTCCTGAATTTTTACATACCTTTTATTTACTTGCTTAGTTCTGTCAACTCAAGTCTTCTGGTTTTCTATTTTATCCCTTTATGCCAACATACATCTTGTCTGCTTAGATTGTGGATTACAATACGAGAGTGTGAAGTAGAAGATGCTGACACCGCAAATCTGCCTGGCTGAGGAATAAATAATTCTGTTAAGAATGAATATCCCAGATATAGAGTAAGGAAACTACGTGGAGCTGACAAAAGATGAATAAGATAATGCTGCTAGAATCACTTCCCTTGCTCGAGAGAATGCAAATATCAGAATGGCTGACATTCCCATTAACATTTCAAGGTTACAAACATAAATAGAAATAATTTACTTGAACTCCTAGTGGACAGACATGTGCTCTTACAAAAGCATTGAATGTAGTTGAGCAATTTAACAGATGGCATTTCAAATGAATCCTAAAGCTATTGAAAAAAAAAGAAAAAAGTTAGGTCCATACAGATTAGCACAAAGGTGCAGTTCCAATCAAATTCTACACTGGAATGGGATGTAGAATTTTATGTGTTTTTTTCTCAGCACAGTTCAGGTTGTTGCTTATATTCCTACCAATCCCAAACTAATTGTGATGAAAGAAAAGAATTTATGTATCTTTGGGACAATAAATGACCACCCTGCATTTCTCCATCCAGAGAAAAAGAGTAAAACTAAACCAAAAGTCAGCTGTAACTGAGCATTTGGGAACATTTCAGAGAATCATAGAACTATGGAATGGTTTGGGTTGGAAGAGACCTTTTAAAATCATCCTGTCCAACCCCCCTGCCATGGGCAAGGACATCTTTCACTAGTTCAGGTTGCTCGAAGCCCTGTCCAGCCTGACCTTGAACTCTTCCAATGACGGGGCAGCCACAACCTCTCTGAGCAACCTATCGCAGTGTCTCACCAGCCTCATCATAAAAAAAATTTCTTACTTAGATCCAATCTCTTT
This sequence comes from Trogon surrucura, assembly GCA_020746105.1. Classification (NCBI taxonomy): domain Eukaryota; kingdom Metazoa; phylum Chordata; class Aves; order Trogoniformes; family Trogonidae; genus Trogon; species Trogon surrucura. Next base: position 188,218,964 of record CM036617.1, read on the forward strand.
CAGTTTAAAATTGTTGACCTTTGTCCCGTCACTACAGGCCTTGGTAAAAAGTCTCTCTCCATCTTTCCTAGGAGCTCCCATCAGTACCTTGCTGATGGTGCTGTTTCAGTGGAGCCAACTCAAACATGTAATAGGCATGAACACTGAAAGGCCACTATAAGGTCCCCATGGAGCCTTCTCTTCTCCAGGTAAAAACCCAGTTCTCTCAGTCTTCCTTTCATGGGAGGTGTTCCAGCCCTCTGATCATGTTTGTGGCCCACTCCAACAGGTCTATGTTTGTCTTATGCTGGGGACCCCAGAATTGGTCACAGTATTGCAGGTGGGGTCTCAGGAGAGCAGAGAAGAGCAGGAGAGTGACCTTCCTTGACCTGCTGGTCACACATCTTATGATGCAGCCCAAGACATGGTTGGCTTTCTGGTCCATGAGTGCACATTGCCAGCTCACGTTCAATTATTTTGGTAATGTAAAAAAGGTAATCAAGAGATCTTTCCCCCATTGTTATTTGCATAAATGTCTATCTTTAGAGCCACTGTCAGTAAAAAAACGTAATAAGGAATAAAATACGGATGCACCTCACATAAGAAACTGTGTTAATGGACTGTTTGCATTGCTTGCAGCAGGTTAAGAACATTAAGCCTTTGTTCCTGCCGAGTATGGCAGCTATTTTCTATTTGTTATCTCTCTAGGAACTTGTCATAGCATCTCATGGTAAGGATATTTTTATATTCTGCAGTTACTGGTTAGCAGGTTAAAAGTACCTGCTTGAGATCACTGATAGCTTATATATGTCACCTATACGGCAGATCTGAGAGCGTTTTCAAAGTCTGGTTTTATAAATGGTCTATAACTTAAAGATGACTAGTCCTCCTGCTGAAGTGTTTAAGGGGCTGAACTTGACCCCAATTTCCTGGCCGTGTCTAGTTTTAACAAGCTAGTATATGCCTTGCTATAACTTCCTACAGCCGCTTTGATGTTATTTTTGCCTACAAAAGGCTTGTTCTCACTATTTCAAAGGGTACAGACCCTGAATATTCTTTTGCACAATGAGAATAACTAATGGGAAGTACAAGAATGTTTATAATTGTTAAGCTTTAAAAACTTAAAAGACTCAGCATCAATCATAACATCACACTCTACTTGCAATTATATATACTTAATTAATCTGAAATATCTGCTGTAAGGAGTTAAAGATTTTTCATTCATTTCCATTCAATTCCATTTACAGATTTTTTATTCCTTACAATGATTTGTTTCCATATAATCACATTGCAATCTGGATGCATTTTGTAAAAAAGCTGTGATAGATACTACATCTTACTATTGTACAATCCCTAGCCTACAGGCCAAACACGAAAAATACTCTGTAGTTTATTTCAAGGTTCCAAAGGATATTATCTTTTGTATCACAAGTAGGAGGCTGAAAACATTCTGAATTAGTTAGAAAATGTTAATTTTCTACACATGGTTAAGCTGACCAAAAAAAAACTTTCAATTTTTGGCTAAATTCATTGATTCAAAACTCACTTTCCTCTGAAATTGGGTGAAAAAAAAAAAGTTGATACAGGAAAACTTTCTGAGGGAAGATGAATTCTGAAAACTTTCAGTTCCAAAACGTAGTTTTGCAGACACATGTCCAGTGCTGTGCTGTGGACTATCCCTCTACCAGAGACGATACAGTACATCAAGAGAGGTACATTCTGGTTTTTGAGCATTGGCAACAGGGAAATATGAAGACATGACTTATCCAAACCATATGTTGCATAATACCATAAACCTCCACAGTGACTTAGACTCGTGCAAGGAGTAATGGAAAACTCTTATAAAGCCAACATTTTACACTACTTCTCCTTAAAAGTGAAAAACAATTAAGTAAACACTGCCTTGTTGAAAATCTTAGTCTGGCAGAAAACACATTTTCTATAGAAAATTCTGGATTAAGAGTTTTATCCAGTTGTAATACAAATTTATGAGAGTTGGGTGTTTTTCCCTGCTGGGTCTATTTGTAGTGCCAGTCATTGGTCAAGCAGCATACTTGAAGAGCCAGAGCATTTTCCACCTAAGTCTAGCTACAGTTATCTTGACAGCAGATGTCAAGAAAAATCTGCCACAGGGAAATCAGAAACATATGCAGAACAAATTTGGAGAAAGACTTCAGGAATGGCAATGTGGAAACATTTTTTAATGACATACTGCAGAAGTGCTGAAAACCAGTAGTTCAAGAGTTTCAACCTGATGAAACCAGTAACTTTCGTAATCACAGATATGTCATTTAATTCCCCTGACACATTTTCTCCAGTAGATTTAGTGGCTGATAGAAGATATAACTACATAATGAATGCAGATCTCCTTGTAGATTAAAGAAATTACATAAGTGCTAAAGAGCATTGCTGTTATCACAACAAAAACAGTTTATTAAGGGATTAGAATTAAATTAAGACATTGTAAAGTCTCACTATTAAGGTATCAGTAAGAAGCCATAAGCAGTGTTAACCTTGGGTTTCTTGTGCTGCAATGGCCAAAATGGAAGAAATTAAAGATAGTAAATGAGATATTTTGTATATGGATTTCCACCTGTATGTAGAAAGACATATGAGGAAGTTCTATGACATGAAACCCCATTTTGAAATATTTAGAGTTGGCTATTTCCGTTTCTCCTCTCTTTGTTCTTGGCCTCACACAGTTATCACTCTCCTACTTCTCAGTGTGCAAAGTGGCTTCTCAAGAAGCCGTCTAGCTTTACACCAGTTTTGCAACTGCTGATGCTCAAACTGTATGTAAATAAAACATGACAGAGTCTCAACAATGTCCACAAATAGAAATAAATGTATCCTCCCTTCTCCTGTTCTCTCTCCTGAATTTATAAACCCACAAAGAGACGTCTCTAATCACATCTTCACTACGCTGTTTCTTTTTTGTCACCGTTCCACAGGCAGGAAGATATCCTTGGAATGGAGCACTTTAAATCACACTGCACCTTTCAAAGCCTTTGTTACTGAGCAGTAGATACAAAAAAAAAAAAAAAAAAAAAAAAAAAAAAAAGCTCTTTAAGTCACTATGCAAAACTTGTGAAGAGAGAACATATCATGCAAAATTAACGCTTTGTTATGAAACTCAGTCATCTGACATGTTTGCACAGAGCAACCACTGATCTCAACAGAACACAGAACACATCACCAACATAATAAAAGATAATAGGGTAGTTTTACTCCACCACACTCTGAACCATTTCACGTTTTTTCAATTTCAAAACAGTAATAGCAGCGCAGTGTTACCCCTGAATTTTGCTGCCTTGTAGTATAGTTCAAGTCATTTATTCGTCAAGGTTTCTTGTCTTAACTGGTTTCACCTGCAGAGAGCAAGACCAAATTCTTTAAAATTAATGCTCTGTGATGATACAAGCAGATGGGGAAAAGCTTCAGTGTAGATAACCCCACAACGCAAACCATAAGAAATAGGTAAAATTTTAGTGCCACAGCCTTAATAACATCCTTTGTATTGGTAAACACAGATTGAGAAAATCATTTACAAGTGTTTTGAAAAGAAGCAATAATCCTAAGTATATGTCTCGTTTGCATATTAAGAGTTAGAAATACTAGTATAATAGATGAAAAGCAGAAAAAATATTGTTTGAAACACTGTTTTCAACAGAAGTTTCTCAAACTAAAAAAGCATTGTTGTCCAGCGGACAGAATAATGCGATTTTAGTCATGTTGAAATCAGGGCTTGATATAGGAGATATGCAAAAAAAACCCGTTCTGTCTGCTTCACTTCACTACTCTCTGCATGTAACAATAACCCTTTCTTGAATGGCAGTAAGCAGTAATTTAGCTTTCTTTCACAAGGTGTCTGGCACCAGCTACATTGTGGTACTAATATAGAAATTCTAAGGGAGTTACCTGCATGTAGATGTAACAAAAGGAAGAAAAAAGCAAACTATGAGAATTTAGGTAATTCAATTAGCTAAAGCCTATGAATTTCCCTTTAGGGTGTTTTCTTTTATTTGTTTTTCTTTTGTATGTCTCAAAGTAAATTACGTTTTATCTGCACTTTCTTATGCAATTCTTCCTACACTGTAAACTGAAATTTCACCTGGTGATGACCCTGCATGAACAATAATGTCATTAATTCAATGTCCTTTGTCCTCCCTCTGGTTTTTTTTTTTGAATAAATTAATTCCCACTTCTGTTTGCCGACTACCACTGAAAATAATGCCATTTCTGCAGCTTAAATTGGACATTTCAGAGAAAAGAAAGTAAACAGCAGCAGAAGACATACACAGGACCCAATTATAAAAGTAGAAACAACATGAACTGAGAATATTATTCATCTGTCCCCTAACAATAAAGCTAGGAAATAGCCAATAAAATTATCAAGGTCTTAAAAAAAAAGTGAGTACTTTGCACAGAGTGCATAATGCAAGCCCAGAGTTCTCTTTCTGGGTACTGTAGTAGCAAAAAATGTAGGTAATTTGAAAAAAAGTGATATTATAAATTAATGTAAGAAAGCCCATTAAGGGCTGCTACTATATAGATACACCATCTAGGTCAGAGAACTTCTAAGTACTGCACTGGTGAAAATGTGAGGGTACGGTGGAAGAAGCATCACTGTATCCTTCTGTACTCCTTTCTCAGATGTCTTACCACTGCCAGAAATGGGGTGTTTCTAAGTTAGATGAACAATCTGACACACTACAGCCTTTCTTATATTCTTATGAGATGACAGATAAAACTAAATAATTTCTATGATGCATGTAATCAACTGTAAGAAATATGCTGGCATACTGCTTTCAAAAGGTCCTCTAAAGAGATTTAAGCTGAGGTGGAGAAAAAAAAAAAGTATCAACACAGAAGCTTTTTGTTGCTGCTGGGTCCCAGTGAAAACAGACATAGCAAAAGTGTTTTATTTATGTATATGCTGGCAACAACACTGACAAATAATTTATTCATGTCTTAATGTTCCTCCTCGTACAACACAATTTCATCCAAGGACACTTTGGAAAACTTCACAGAGCCACTAATCACTGTTTGTCTGAAGTGCAGAGAGCTCCAGAACTTTTTTGAACACTCTGTGGTCCTACTGTGCATATTTTAACCACAGCAAATTTCCCTTCTAAAGATCTTCTTCTCCTCAAAAGAAGAGCAGTACAAGACAGTCTCTCTGAAGCTGTAATGGCCTTTGGTATACAATATCGACAAGCCATCATAACTTGCTCTATCTATAGAGCAAAAATACATACTATAAGTACACAGGAATTAAAATCCAGTTATTTCCATTTAGCCCAGTGTTTACAGTATTACATCCAGAGAATCATTGGTTTCCAAATGTCTCATTTTAGTGATGATCAGAACTTCAGAGAAATTGCACAAAAGGCAATTATTACAAGCAGCCTAGCAACTCAGAAGCAATGTGCTTCACTACTTATCATGAGAGAGAACAAAACTGGAGCTCCTGATCAGATGATGTTCCACATCTCTCTAGAAAGCATCTGTTCATCCACAACACAAACCATTTTCAAGGCTGCTTTGCAGAATAGTGCTGGTTTGGATCTTGGACATAAGGTGCCTCCCAGTGGTAAGGAATATAGAAAGCAAAACAAAAAATATGAAATTGGAAGGGAAGGGTGCAACCTACTGAGGTGCCAGCTTCCCACTCAACTCCCATCTTCTATGCTCCCACAGTGACACTGGTGCTCACACCAGGACCATGCTAGAGCTAGGATGTAGTAACTCTCTCACACACCCCAAACCGCAGATAGTGAGGATACTCAACCCTCAGCACTGTTTTCATTTCTTTTTGCTTTACAGACCCACTCCCATCTTGCCACTCAACTTACTAACATATATAGGCTGCACAGGTTCCTCTTGCCTAAGTGGAAGCAAGATGAGTCTGTGCTGACCTTTTGAGAAGGTTAGGAGTTAGCCCTAGCTTAGCACAGATCCTATTCTTGTCATTTAGACGGTATCTGGCTGTGAAAGAGATTATACTCTATGCCTTTTCCTTTTCCATGTAAGAGTGAATTCTGACCTGACAAGATAAACTAGCAAAACTATTTTAGAATAGAAGCAGGCTCTCAACAGAAAAAGGTTTTAATATCCAAGCTCACAAAATATATCAGAAGGTAAATTTTCATAATGGGTGTCAAAACAACAGCCAGTTCTTCAGGAGTGGTGGGACTCATCCATGCTATGTTGAGCCCATGATGTATAAGCACAGGAGGACAGGGAACCAACCTAAAAGCTGTTTTTCTGGGAGATGCAAACAGATTTGAGGAAGCACAAAGAGAGACTCCATCAAAAAATTAACAATTAGGAACAAGACTAACCAGGGTACTTCTTGACTGTGTCAATTAAAGTGGTCCATTGAAGCTAACAGGCCAGAGCACACCAATTAATTAAGCTGATCATGCAGAAGACATATGAATGGTAACAGATGTGAGTTTCTTTTTTTGCTGCAACATTGACAAGAGACTACAAACGGAGGCTCAGAGGTGGCCTCAGAAGTCAGACCATGGGAAGTCCATTAATTCCATAATCAGGAAATCAGGTAGATTTAATGCATGTCAAGTGAGTCATATGAAGTCCTTTATTACTTAAGTATGTAACAACTTCTTAAATCCCCTCCTCTCTTGAGATGATGAGCAAATCAATTTATCTGAAGGCTGTGCCTTGTCTGGCCCTAAGACATGCAGCTCTGTAGTCTGGTTCCTTCTACTCAACTTTCCTGCCTAACGGTTAGGAGGTGATGGCAGTGGGCTCTGCTTCTCAGACTCTGCTCCTTCCCCTCTTTGAATATTTGTTTCCATTTTCCAGGCTGGAAACCTTACCTCTAGCCAGGAAAAAAAAAAAAATCGTTTCCTCAATTAACCAAGAGATCAAGTAATACTCAGTGGCTAGCCTGGTCTTGCTCCTTCCTGAATCCTCCTTCAAGCATCTGCCTCCCTGCAAGGCCGGGCAACGGCCGAACCAAATATTCGTCAGTCTGAGGGAGATTTACAAACACAAAAAATCGCAACTCACACACAAGTGAAGTCAAGACTCCAAGAAGGAGTTTACAAAGCAAAAACAGATTTAAAAAATAGGTACAGGCACATCTTTTCGTAGCAAATGGTTTACTAATATGGCTGAAGAAAATCAGTGGCCTGGAGGCTTGAACTACTCTTGCTGGTCTCCCACTGATGCTCCCACCGTCCTGCTATCTATGATTATTTTTCCTGCACTACTTTCATTTCTACCTAATGAATTAATTGCTTCCAATTAATTGACAGCAGCTTCATACTGTATTATCAAAGGATTACAAATTAAATTTTAATTACGGTTCATTGTGCAGGAGAAATCAAGTATAAATATAATCACACTCCATTATAAAGTAAGTATACTAGACATTTTCCAGAACAGATGCACACTGTCCAAATTATAGTCAATTCTGATATATTGTAAACAAGCTAAGACTCATTTATTAAACTGAAAGTATCACACCTCCCACACATAAATGCATGAGACAAATGTTTAAAGCTTCAAATTTTCACAGATGGCAGCAAGAAGAAAACACTCTTGTAAGACAAGTATTTCATGCCTGCAGTCTTCAGCAGTCACTGGTGTTCTACAGAAAGGAAAATAAAGTTCCCAATGTAGTTTTTCCTGTACCACAGTGTCACTAAAATCACTTAATTGTCACCATGAGTTTGGCCTGACGTCATGAAGAACTTGCTCCCTAACAACGGCTTGCCAGCTGCCTAACTCCAAATTGTTAAAATACAAGTCTGAAATCAAGTTTAACAACTGTCCAAGGCAGAAAATATTCTTTGCAGTAAGGGCATCCTGAGCTTGGAAAAATAAAATTAAAAAAAAAACAGGGGGAAGGGAGAGAAGCAGAGCATACTGCTCAGTATCTTCATCACTTCAGTGCCTAGGATAGGATAGCTCTGTCTTCCTCCTTACGTTCTGTGGGAGAGCAAGTGGAGCATTTTTTGAGGTAGTGGCAGGAAGAAAGATAAAGCACAGATAGATATCTTCAGAGCAACAATTTTATTTTATTGTTTTTCTCAATAAGCTGACTTCAAAACATCTGTTAACCAAGCCAGTGAATTCAAAACTTGCTACATGAACTAAGCCAGATTTTAGCTTTTAAAATTTTACTCAGCTTCATTAATTTCAGTAATGGGAGACCTGGGGTTTTGAGGAGCTGAGAAAGCATCTTTTGAAACAACCTGCAAGGACACTGCCTATATGATTTGATTCTCTTTTTAAAAGTTACTTTATGCATGGGCAACTTTTTTAACAAAAGAAATAGGAGCCATATTTTGAAATGGCTGACAAAGACTTTTCACTCATCATTATTTCACTCCACTAATTATCACTAACAATCTGAAAAGTAGCATTTCACCATATGGTAAAGTATTTCACCATACAATAGACCTGATGTAGATGGGTATTCTCAAAATACTTATGTAGGTGAGTCATCTCAAAAATTCTAATTCAAGAGACCCACCAACTAGAGGTCACCTTTCAAACACAGATAGCATGTGTAGAAGCAACAGAATACAATCCTTCCAAATCATCATGTCTGAATGCAAAAAGAAAACAATTTTTCAAAATTGAGGTTTAAAAGAAAAGGTAGTGAATTCTGCATTGTAAGATGCAGATCTGTACTTATTTGTTGTAGGGTCCTACAAGATCAGTTGTCGCTGACCTGAAAACACTACAAGTTCAGTGGTAATAAAATCACAGATGACATAGAGCTATATCGCAAGTCATAGGCACAATTATGTCATCTGGACCATTCACTACAGTATGTTCAGTCAAATAACATTTTAATATTCAGTAAAACAGTGCTAATCTGTAAAACAAGAAGGATATAATTTGAGAAAGCACACTATGATCATCATTCCAGCTAACAAAACACAAGGTCCCCATGCAGTTACTACAGCTAATGGATAACAACATCCCTGGGAATACAAGCAGAGGAATACGTATAAAGACTGCAACGACAGTGTTACTCCTAGGTATGGAGGTATTTTTGGATTGCATGAGTATTTTCAGAGTGCTGCTTCTGGTTCTGGTGCTCTGAAGGAAAACATCAGAAAAAAAGGAAAAATACTCATACAGGAACAACTAGATAATCAGAGAACTGTAAATCCTGCCTTCTGATGACAGACTTAAGAATCTGTGTCTATCTGAGCAAAGAGAAGATTAAGAGAGGACTTGATTACACTATACAAGTACCTACATGGGAGATTACTGATAGTAGAGAGCTCTTTAATCCAGTCAAAAAGAGAGTAACAACATTAAATGGTGGAAAGATTAAATTAAACAACACAAAGTAGAAAAGTTTAACTGTTCAAAGAATTAATCTTGGAAATGCCTTGATGTTAAAAGGCTACAAATTACACACGATGTAAGCCAGTAGAATTTGTGATGGTAAAGAGAGATGCCTCCCATACACCTCAGTTCTAAAACCTGGGGGGTTTTTAAGGAAAGCATCATGCAAAAAGCTTCTTGACTTTCCCGTGTAAGTGAACAAAAATCAACACCACCTTCATCAATATTTTTCTAATCCTCTGTGTTTATATTAGATGAGTATAGCTAAAATTTCAGCTATTGTCCTGCAATCCTGTACCTACACAGGAAATCCTCGAGACACAGCAACATGTTTCTCAATACGCAGGTACCCATTACTAGCGATACCAAAATATCTTCTCAAGATCATCAAGTTTCTACGTGTTCTACAGAACTACTGATGATCTTTCTGCGAACTAATATCATTCAGTTAAGTAAAAACTGTGCCACTAACTGGAGTTCATAATACTCTCACGGAAGATTTACACTGACATGCATACAGGCACGTCAAAAAGAAATACATGCACACATCACAGTCAAATGATTGCTGGCAATTTTTCAGGCTATACTACTGCAACTTGAAATGTATTCATTGTAAGTTCTCACATGGGACCTGCAGTCTATTACAAGATGTTGCTTTATGCACACTGCAGACACTTCACTGTCATTTAGCAGTCTGCTGACAAAAACAAAATTATACTAGTGACACGCAACAAAAATGTGCTATCTACGTGATTTGTAAAAAGGAAACCATAATATGTGTACACTTGTAGTGATAAACAGAACGAAAAACGACAATACAAGGACAGATACTGAACTAATTTAAGGGTTTGAATGCTTAATATGTTGCATGACACATGCGCATGTGTATGTGTGGGTGTTAGTGAGACTGAGAGAAGCTGATTTATCCTGTCAAGCTTTCAAATGTTCCCTTCTTTGGATATTTATAACAAGATGTCACTCCTTAGGGTCAGGTTACTGATGGCTTATTTATCTAATATTTTAGGACTGTGGGGAAAACATTTGATAGGATGTATTCAGTCCAGTGTCTGATAGGTGCTGGATGAAGTGAATGAATGAACTGGGGACTGACTTAATGGAATTGGCAATACGCAGTTCCTCGCTAGTACAGATTTGTTAGCAGAAGGGTTTGGACAGAACTAGAACACACAGTGTTACTCCAAGGAATTTACAATGTTATTTCTGCAGCACCACAAAAGGCTTTCAAAATACCTTTACACTTTCATTTTCTCATGTCCATGTTGCGCATGTTTCTTTCATCTGCATTCTATTTTAAAGGAAAGGACAAGATTTTATAATAAAAAAACCAGCAAAGAGTCTGAGAGAGGTCAGCTCACGAGTTTGCTGGTAGAACCTAAGTATGTTTACGTAGCACTCGCTAATCTTTTACCTATTTCACACAAAACACTTTAGTAACTCGTATTCTCCCTTACTCTTCTGCAACTTTGTTAGATTTTGCACTACAATCCTTCCTATCTGTTTAGCAGCATTGTGAGAATGAGAAAATATTCATTCTCCAACGGATATTTAGTTAAGCTTGATACAAAAGCCTGTACTTCCTGCAACGCTTAAATAATAGATACTGAATCAAATGCTACTATTCCAAACAGAATAGTACACAGAGTTTCAACTAGAATTAGACACAAGACCAGAATCTCAGATGGGTAAATAAACACAGGTCAGCTTTTCCAAGCAGCCTTCTCATTTGTAAGTCTATATACATGAGTCATCAAAAAGAAAACTGTTTGGGTTTTTTCTTTTTTTTCCTTTTCCACTTTTTTCCCACTTTCTTGCTAAGTTTCCTTTCAGCGCCAAAGCATCTCCAGATTTCTCAAGATTTTATCAGTGGCTCATGTACCTGGAAGATGACTTCTATCTTTCATGAGATTACTCAGAGGAAGTTTTCGTTCAGAGAATGATAGTATAGGCATGTTGGGGATGTGATCTGTAATTCTCTTCAGCAAGTATTTCATATGGCTTAACACAAATGTGACATTTTTGAAATAGCTCTTTTGTTATGATATAATATTCAAAAAACATGGGCAACCAGAACAATAGGAACAGAACAATGGTTGAACTTTTCCAGCTCAAACATCTGTCTGTCCCAATATTTCACCTCTGACAGATGACCAAGGAAAGTACTAGAACAGGGAAATGCTATAGATGGTACTTCCCCATCATAGACTCCCACAGCTGTCAGCAACCTGAGGCCCAGGGGCTTTCTTGGCCAAAGGTGATACCATCGTGTTTAAAATTCCAATTTTTTTTTTCCAAGAGTTTATGAATCAATTCTGCATCTACAGAGATCTGCAATATTCAGTGACAATGAGTTCCATGGCATTGTGTTGCTTAAAAAAAGTATGTCCTCTGGCTTTCACCCTACTACTCATTATTCAATAATTCCTAAATTTTACAGCATAAGAAATAGTGAAAAATTGTTCTTAGTTAATTTTTTTCTGTGGCCCCCCATGATTTTATAGACTTTTCACAGACTCTAGTCTACTTAACAGCTTCTTACGTGGAAGGTGTTCCTTTAATCATCCTTGTTGCCCTTCTTTATGTATCCTGGAGTTCTTCATATTATTTTCTGAAGGGGGAACAGAATTGTGTGTATCATTTAAGGTGTAGGAGCATTACAGCTGTGAACAGTGGCACAATGATTTCTGTTCCTTTTTCTAAACTCAGTTCATTGTTCTCTGCTCTTTTTCTAATAATTCCTTACATCCTCTCTTTCTCTCCTTCACCCTCTGCTCACCTTTGCACTGACATTTTTATAAAACTACCAATATTAACTCCAAGCCCCATTCCTTGAGAGGCAATAGCTTGTCATTTGCCACATTGTCATCTACTAACTTGGTGTTGTGAAATACTTCTGTAGCTCTTAGCAGTGAGTTTTCATTTTTGCTACACTGAATAACGCAGTACGATCAAAAGCTCTGCCATTCTGCTCCTTGCCCTCTTTCCCAATATACTTCTGCAAATACCAAGCAGTACGGACACCAGCACAGATCCTTTTGACACATTGCTAAAAATATCCTTTTTTTTTTAAAACTGACCGTTTATTTCTACCCTTTGTCTTCTAGTTTTTAACAAACTGCTCACCTCTGAACACATCTTCACTCCAATCCTGAGCAAGATTCTTGGAAGACTTCAATGAGAATCCCAGGCTGGAATACAGTGAGAACTCTGTGACTGGGCATTTGCACCCAAATACATGTCAAGTACACAAGAAGCAGGGTTCTAGATACACACCATTCCCTTCCACCATTTCATTAATAAAAATACAGTCTGACACCTAATCAACGCCTGTTCTCTTCATTTATCTGAGGAAGACTTCTATCAGTATAAATCAGATTTGGATTCATCCTGCCTTTCTAACCATCTATTCAACTACGATGCACAAACAAGAACAGGTGCAGGAGAAAATACTTCTCTGTGTTTGGTCTTATAATACCGAGATGTACAGTACCTTGTCAACAATGACAAAGAATTATTACTGGGACCAAAACTGCTCACTGGGCTTAAAGGATTATCAAATGATCAGAATAAAAGCAGTTTTCAAGCTTCATTATATGTACATGAAATTACAGTTTAAGAAGTCACAAAACATTAGTGCAGAGCAATACTTCTCCTGGTCTACATTAATTTACCTAAATAATACAGGAAACCCAGTTTTCTGTGGACTTCTGGGATTATACAAAACTACACTTGTAAAATAGGTGTGTTGCAGAATGAACTGCTAGGAGGACTTTTTTATTTAAAATGTGCACTCTGCTGAATCCCTAAGTTACTCTGCTTCTGATCTTTATACCAAAAGACAGAAGGGATTCAAATAAGTCTCCTGTTGGAAAAGGAAAGGAAAACAGAGAAAACAATCCATTGTATGTTTGATTGCCTCAAACGTACCACAGAATTGACAAAGCCTTAACGTAGAGAGTTTACTTTTACTTCAAGACTCTGAGTCTCCATGAGAGGAATCAATTGTCCTGGGAAGTTTCCCTGTAATCAAAGGATTCGAGCAAGTCAGCTTGATTTTTTTTCATACCTATCCCAGTAACTTTCATTTCTTTTTGGTGATTTACTATAGAAGTTTTCTCCTTCAAAGTAAAGAACACTGAACTGATAAAAATCAGTTGCTTTTAATCGAATGTACTGAAGATTAAGCTGGTAACAAATCTTACAAATAATGAATTTAATACACTTAGTGCAATCATTTGTTTAAGTCAGCACAGTAGGTTCCAATTAGCATTTTTAAAAGTATACTTTGTGCAATACTCACACAGGTAGAATACCTATTGGTAGGGTGACAAAAATTCAATATCTATATTTACTGTCTGCAAGCCTACTGCAAATTCAAATGTTCTACAGGATATACGTGGTGCTGCTCCAAAGGTGCAGACGCACATTTTTCAATGATACTGGAAAAACACGTGGCCAAAAATACAGAAATGTAGGCTCCATCATAAGGAGCCTGAAAAGGAGAAATCCCACCCTCTAAGGACAGAAATAGTTTTATCTTTACCTTGAGCATGCACTCAATCCATCAACAAACTCAAGATGGATAACTGGCTCAGCTGTTACTTATATTGTCACCATCTCGAATAAAACAGAGACAAAAGAGGAGTTGAGTCACGGTGCAGCTGCAACACGCAGCATGAAACTAATCCCAGCTGAACTGCACAATTGTGAGCAGTTACCAGCAAATGCCAAATTAAGGGGGGGGGATTAATAATGATTCCATCAAATAGATGGAGTAATTAAATAACAGCAGTTAATTGGTATGTGATTTATGTAGGGAAAAGCATTCAGACATGTCAGATGTAAACTTTGCATTAAAGAACCTTATACATAGCCATGTTGCATCCTGATGAAATATTAAGCCAAGAACTCTGGAATCATGAAAAATAATGTAATATTTAATTTGATTATCAACATTTTTATACAGAAAACAAGGCTAGCACTCTGCATCATTTATTTTAAATTGCACCATAGCCCTAAGTATCTCAATATACTTTCCTGTATACTTTTACTGACAGATTTTGTAAAGCCTATTTATTTTCTGCACTAGTTATGCATGTTAGATGATTTTAGAGGTCTTTTCCAACCTTAATGATTCTATGATTCTATACACATCCAGCAAAGATTACCTTATGATTTAGAGCAAGCTATCTGCCACTTGATTTATTGCCTCCTAGCAGTTCACTTATGGACAGACTTGGGAGTATTTTGCTCACTTGAGTACCAATTCACAATCGGTTGTTCTATTGGTTTAGGGGGGCTAGGACATTCCTTGAGGAAACCTATACAAGAAAATCTGACTTTAAATCCAACCTTGCTTATTCAGAAGCTGCCATTTTCAGTAAGTCAAAGTCGGAAAACTTTTTTCAGTAAAATTTCCAGGAGATATATTTAATGAATTAAATATTGTTAGTTACGTGTGAAAGAACTGATCAGGTTACAGAAACCCATTTTTATGTTACTCAGATTCCCAAACATTCAGAGTAAAGACCAAACTCACAAAGTAATATTTTATGCACTGCACCAAATTCCTCATCAGAGAAGTGACTTTTTGACATATATAGGAATATACAATCTGTCATTTATCTACTTACATAAAGATCCTAGTACAACATATGGATGACAGCTTCCCTTAGCAATTATTTATTAATTAGACAAATGCGAGTAATGTATAGAAGATTTCAACATCTGAAAACGTGCAGATGGCACTGTAAATATGTATATAGTTCACAGTCAATATATTCTTATGTGGGAATTCAATAACATCTTATTCTGTATATTTTTGACTCTTCATTCAAAAGCTCATGAAAGACAGAGACAGCGTATCTTTCAAATGCTTTTTTACAGTAATTTTGATCCATTCTAAAAACAACAAAAGACATGAAGGGTAGTTTTAAAGCTATTGTTAATTCCAAATATAACTTAATTATAACATGTCTGGCAAGTAAATCAGGTTCTGTTAAAAGGCACGTTACAAATGTTTAGCCACAGTGCCCTCTAGCTGTCTTATTTCTGATTTTATAATTTCAATACAGTTTCCCATACACAGAGCAAAAAATTCCCTGGATGAAGCACCAGCTTTATCTCCATACAAAATGAAGCCACGTGGTCACTATGGGCATTGCTACCTGTGATCCACCTGCCTGGTTTTCCTTATCATGATGATCCACCCACACCACCCCCAAAACAGCGTTTAACTTACCCCCCCAAAAAATATGTATTCTTATCGAATTTCCCAGCCTGAAAAGAAATCAGAAAACTAGTCTGAAGAAAGTAAAACCTGATTCAACCCTTTTTTTAGGACCCAAACAATCTCAACACAAAGAACGGGTTCCTACCCTTCACTGCTTTCTACTTTTCCGTGCAATTTACACTGACTGGTTTGAATCGGAAAGCACCAGTGAACAGCAGCAGATTTGGCTGACCTGAAAAGGTAGGTTGTTGGATAAAATGTGAAGTTCAGGCTCTCTTTTCAGATGACACCAGTTAGCAGCAAACAGCTACAAGCAGTTTATCACATATCTTTCTAATCCAACTGGCTTAGGGAACTGTTGGGTCACTTTTCGAAGTCCGTGTCTTTCAGGCAAGCTGTCTGATACACACTTGCTTTTCTCTCATTCTCCCTTCATTTGAGACCTAGATTTAGCACACTTAAGACCTTTTAAACCATAGTCTCCAAAAACCTACGAAAATCTGATGTACTTGGTGTGTTATTTAAAAAGTCCTGCACAACTGTATTCTCTGTAGCTTCGTTAACTTTAGTGGACAAGATGACTTAGACAATGAATTTATTTTTTTTTACAGCAGTCATTTTGGTTTCTAAAAAAACCCCAGGGAATTGTAGATCTTTACAAAATAAAGGTTTATTCAAAATACTTTGCAATGAACTGTCTTTAGCACTGTGTCCTTGCTCCTTCTGTAAGCCTAAAGTCTGACCAGTGCTTTGGACAAGACAAAGTCCCTTCCTCCCTGCCTCTCTTTTCCCAGTCCAGTCTTCCACAGCCTCTCTTCACAGCATGTGCTGTTCCTTCAAATTCACTCAGTCTCTTCACACACACACAAAAAAAATCAATAACAGTTGAGAAAACCCAAATCTTTGCTTCCAGACAGGGCACTGTTTAAAATCCCTTAGCTCTTCCATAAGTCAATAAATACTAGTTCACAGATTCTCAGTCAATGCTGCACTGTTCTTCACAGACATATGTGTTCAACTAAGTGGCAAGTTTCCATTAACAAAAATGCTCATTTTATAATCATAGAATCACAGAATGGTCTAGGTTGGAAGGGACCTTAGAGATCATTTAATCCAACCTCCCTGTCATGGGCAGGGACGCCTCTCAACTAGATCAGGCAACACATGGGGACCGAACGGGGATTGAACAAAGGATAACGGAAATAAAGGTTAAAATTAAGAACTGAACAGAGAAATCAAAATGTTAGGAAGGTATAATGTGTGATTTGATGCAAATATAAATTAGTATGAAATATGTATAATATAATTATATCAAATACAATAAATAATACGTTTAGATTAACGTGGAACTGTATTGATGATAATCCAGCAGAAGAAGGGTGACAGGTAGTAATCTACAATCTAGAGAGGAAGCCTGTTGCTATCGAAGTTAACAATAAAACTCTGAATAACCTTCAGAATCTCACAGTTTTTCCTGTAAGCATCACAAGTCAACAAAAAATACTGTGAATACAGGCCGCCTGCCTGAAGTCTGAGCATGGCTCTCAAAGGTTTTTGTCTCAATAAATTTTAAATAAAGATATGGCACCCTGCTGCCAGGGGAGGTTTAGACATTCTCAGGGCACCCTCAAGAGACATGAAGCCTCTCCGTTCCCCAGCCATTGTTTTTTTACTTTGAAACAGTAACATTTACTATCCCAGTCTACCCTAATTTTTAATGTATAAATCCTCAGTGTAAGTTTGTGGCAAATAAAAAGTAAATCATTTATTTTCAGCCATTTTCACTGTGTTCTCAGTTTAAAATGAAAAGCAGCTGGAACCAGTAATACCAGATGGGCACATACAATCATACGCAATGTTCATCGCTACAGAATTCAAGCGATCTCTCTGACACTGCGGGTACTCTGCTTGTTTATTGCCTGTGAATCGCTTCATTTATGCAGCTGCAACATAGGGCAAAGCAGAACAGGGAGAACCTGGACCTTAATACCCACTGTGTGAAATATCCTGGGGTATCGCCTTTCTAATGGGCGTAGGATGCTTTCAGCAACAGACAAAAAACAAGGTTTTCCTCCTCAATTCTGCCAATATGAGAACTGAGCATTTACTCTTCATTTCTTGGAGGATGCAGACAATTCTTACTTGGGGGAAAAAAAACCCAAAAAACAACTCTCAATCAAATGACCTTGAAATATCTAAAGCAGTGGACGTTTGTGAGTAAGAAGAACTGATCATATGTGGATTGGTTGTGGTGGTGTTATGGTCTAGTTTCAATAAGCAAAAATTTCCTGCCAGTAAGTTGAAATCAGAAGTCAATAATTTTTGTTTCAACTTACTGGTAGGAATTTGTTGTTGCATTTTTTCCATCCTAACTTTCACTTACCTTTTTGCACGTATATCTGAAAACCATTTCAGCATGGAATGGTTCTAGGGGGTAACATTTGGGAAAAAAAGTAATTTTTAATTAACAGCATAAATCTGAAGAAGACTAAAAGATGCCTTTGTAACCTCAGGTGCTACATGTTGCTAGTGGCTAAAATGACTGTTTTCAGCCCTGAAAACTCCCAGGCTTTTGCGACACGGGTTTCTGAAGTCTCTAATGTAAGGTTTCCTTTTCTCTTGTCCCTGAGCCAGTCTGTGCAAGCCTCAGTACTAAGCCCAAGGAGCCCAGAACACGCAGGTCGCTAATAACTGGTGTCATGGAACTCAGCAGGTAGGTTTCCGCCACTGCTGCCACCCAGTCTGGGAGCAGACCTGTTGTACTGGGAGGTATCAGGGAGTTTGCATGGGACTGGCCTTCGCTCCTCTAAGACAAGAAGAAAAGCCCTTTGCAAGTTCCGCCAACTACGCTTTCTGCGGAGCAGGCTGTCATCCTTGTGTTACTTCAGACAGCTAAGTGCTCAAGGAACATTCCCTTTCTTAGCCTTACAAGCATTTTAAGGCTAGGAAAAGGTTCTTTTTGATTCTATTATCATTTATTCGCCACCGCAGAACTAATTGTAGGTGTGAAACGCTGCTGTTACCTAGGATCGCTCCACATTCTCCGTTGCCATTATGTGTTAGATAGACTGGGGGTATTACAATGGATCACCTGAAAGAAGCAGAACCTATTCTGTATCTTTACTTTTCAGAGCATGTGTCACTGAAAGCCATTTTATCACAATTCTTCTTACAGGTTGCTTCCATTTAGATAGGTTCTAACTGTGTCATTTTCCATGTTTCATTATAACTTTTACAACCAGCAGTGCTCTCCATCACAGTCATGCTGATTCTTTTACAGTAAAAATGTCTCTAAAAATAAATCCCCAGCCTACACTTTGCTAGGTGAGCATTGGTAAGTGGCAAAACATTTCTAATCTTTTCTGTACAGCACTCAAGAATTTTCTCTAACAAATCTTTGCATGGAAAATTTTTGCATTGGAATGTGTTCACATCCTAACTTACATTAATCCTTTTGCATGCATATATGAATACCACTTCAGCATGCAATTTCAGAATTTTGTGCTCAGCTTTTTTCAAGCTCACTCATTCCTAAATTGGTAAACTGTATTAGAAGTTTTACTTATTGGGGGAAAAAGGAAAAAGAGAAAAAAAAATCTGTAAATAAAAACTACCAGTAATGCCTTTAGCCAGAAGTATAAATCTTTAGGAAAAAAAAAAAAAAAAGAGTATTCTTATTTTCTCAGAAATAGTTATATCTCACTAAAATTCCTCTGTCTCTACAGATATATATAGGTACAAATTCAAAAAAGAGTATTTTTATTTTCTCAGAAATCATTATATATCACTAAAATTCCTCTGTCTCTACAGATATATTTATAGGTACAAATTCAAAAACAAAGGCACTCTAAAACATACTGGCCATTCCTCCTTTCACATAATATCCCTGCAGAACAGACAAGGAAAGTATCTCAGTGGATGTAATTGCGTTTTGTCTGAACACTAATGAAAGTTTCCGTGCTTAAACACTGAATTTAATTGAACAACGATAATATAGAGAAAGCTGTGGGTACACTCATTGCAAAAAGTTCTTTTCATTAATTTAGCAATCTTTTCTGCCATCTAGTACAACCATAAGTAGTTATTTGTACATTATTCAAAATGATCTTTGAATTCTTGAAGAATTTTGGACTGATTGTTAACTTTTCACAGCAAGCATGAAATGTTTTATTCAAGGTAATAACTGCGTCAATTAGCTGTAACTGATGTTTTGGCTACTTATTCAAGTGTGAAGTTCCTTTGGGTGCTGAAACTACATAATACACATTTTTGGCACAAATACAAATAAAAAATAAAATCAGTAGTAAGCCTTGTCTCAAATCTTTCCATACTATTGCTGCTCAGTAAATAAAAACAATCACTTCAAAACCTGTAGGTGAGTGTAGTGGGGAAAAAATATTTCTGTGAAGAAGGTTGAAGAAATTGTGAGAAGCTATTTGTTGTTTACCAGTAAAAGAAAGTGGGGTGTTGCAGCTACCACCAAGCAAAGATCCTGGATCATCCAGTGGGTTTTCTGACTAAAGAATTCAAGAATTGGCATGAAGACTTACAGAGAGAAGAAACAGCAAATGTATCTCAGTGATCAACCAAAAAAAATTAAATAAACCAAGAAAGTCTTTAATTTGTTCATTATTTTTGGTAGACTAAATTATCAAATCTTGAAAAATTCTCCTTCTTCCCCAAATTTACTGTCTTTTCTTCTTGTAGGGGGACTAAAAATGAAGGTTTCTCCATATTATGAGTATTGCTTATACAAGAGTAAGAACTCAAGTCCAAGTCCATAGTAAAAATATTGTTAGCTTCATTTTAGATTAACTCATGTATAGGTTTCAATTAAAATAATGCAAGTAACATGAATGACATGTGCTATTATTCTACCATCTTAATTTGTGCCTTTACTATCTGATAAACTGAGTATTCCCGGCCTCAATGTGACACTTCAGGAGATCAAAAGGTTTCTATCAAACAAGCAGATTTTAAAGCACTTTTCTTTTACTCCAATATACCTGTTTTTCCCTCAAAATTCAAAACCTGTTCCCAGCTTCCATTTCACAGCCAAAATACTAAAACTCTTTAGGTGAAGAAAATAACGACATTTTGATCAAAAATACAATATTTCTAGATTAGAAAAAATAGTTAATTTTAAAACTGAATGAAACATTTAAAAGTTTGCATCTATTAATCTGCTGATTTGTAGAGTTCTGAACAAGTTAATGAACTGGTGTGACCTACAAGTCAGACACTGTTTTAAAAAAAATTGCAGTAATCCTGCAGTTTTATGATTAAAGCACATCACACTTCTCGATTCTCTTTAAACAGGCCTAGAACACATGTAACTGCTGAAAAATGCAAATAAATGTAAATATTTTTTTTAATGGACAACTTATTTTTGTTACGGTTGTAGTTTTAGTGTGATTGAATAAAGCAATGGGGAGACATGCATTATCCCTGGCTAAACTCAGGTATTTCTATTAAAATATCTGTGCAGTGATTTTTCAAGCTGACAACAAAATACGAACTTTTGAGGAGGACTACAGTCATAAATGCTTAAAATAAACTCAAGTCATACTTCCTCTGAAAGTAAACCTGATGTTTCATTTTCTTCCATTTCCTCTTCTACTACTAAACGATGAAGAAAAGAAATAATTTAGACTGCCCTCTCTAGCAAGAGCAGTTTAACCACCAGCATTAGGGCCATAATCCGGCAAGGGCTACCTCAGGTGCTCAGTTTTATAGACTCGAGTAGCCACATTGAAACGGGAGGCATTAAATGCACTCAGAGCCAGCAGAAGGGCTCTGTACAAGACTGTTGTCCCAGGCATTACCCTGTATGAGCTGAAAGAACAACACGGGCCAAAGTTGTCTGAGTCAAATTGGCTGCTGCTACTGCTGCTGCCAGAGGGACGCAAGCACTTACAAAATTTCTTGCTGCACCTTCTTTTTCTTCCCTGCCACAGCTTTCCTATTCAGCAGCCCCGATGGCAACTCTACCCTCCACTCCAGCAGCCTCACGAGGCTGGGGAATCAGCTGCCGATCCAGCTGCTGCTGCCACCTCCCTCGCTGCTGGCAGAGATGTTAGGGACAGGTGGGCTCTCTGTCCCCCAGTTCTGTTAGGATGACAAAAAAAAGGAGAATACAGCAGCCGTTCCTAGAGCAAGCAAATGTCTTGCTAGGGTGACAGCTGTGCTACATGTCTTTCTATTCCAGGTACTTGATAACTTCAGGGTCTCCAGCCAAAACGAAGGAGGATGAGAAGGTCCAGGAAGCATTTTCCTTCTTAAAAACTTGCTTATTTTGGAAGTGCTCATTATTAATTTCTGTTCATTAAAACTCTGTGTTTATGTGAATGTCCTCCTATGAGCTAAAAGCAAATGGGAGAAAGAAAGACAGAAATGGACGAGCTCCTCAGCAGAAACTGGCAGTAGTTCCCCTCAGACAGCTCTGTAGAAGATACTTCCCAATTCTAGTTTCATCCCTGGCAAAGAATAAATTTCTTATAATAGTCCAGATCACAGCTTTAGAGAGTTCCTAGTCCATGGTGAAAGGAGGAGACCTGAGGAACTCCTTTCCTATACAAGAAGACAGTACACTTTACCTAGATCATCCTGACACGCCTCAGGAGTTGTCTCTGGACTTCCAGCCTCCTGCAACATGATCAGTCATGGATACCAAGAACATCATGAGCTGTGAACACAGGGTAACCCACTAACTTTAGCCCCAGTTATTTTTCCCTTTGGAACTCAACAATCTCGGTTAGAGAAAAGCATTTTTCAGTCCTCAGGAGACTCAACTCGTGTGTAATGGGCAAAGAAGACAAGACATGTAGGCAGTAGCAATGCTGCGGTTCCTGAAACAGCACGAGGGCTGGTGGAGCAGAGTATTTTCACATAATCCTAACAGACAATGCCACGGTGACAACATCATAGGGTGATTAAGGGAAAACACTCCTGTATCAATTCAACCCAGAGGGATATGAAATTAAAAAAAAAAAAAAAGTAGTGTTGCATCCATTGCCCTGTGGCTTCAAGAAAGCTAAAAAAGATGTCACTGAGTGCCCACAGGATGGGCAGAGGAAAAACGTGCCTCATTATTGTATTTGTGATGTGAAGAGAAACGCTTCAAAAATGGCCAATTTTACTATATCAACACCAACAAAAATGAACAAGTTTGCGAACTTTTATATACAGTTTCATATTAATATAAACATAGTAACTGACATTTTGAATATTTTAAGTTGTGGGGGTTTTTTCACTGTAAACGAGCATAATAGTTCAAAAAAAGAATAAAAGCAAACACAAAATATGTAGAAGTGCCCTAAATTGACTTTTGCATAAGGTTTAACTGCATTGTACCATCGCCAATTTATCTTGTCACGTTATCCCTAGGACTGGAAATGATACTTTCTTGAAAGGAGGAAAGGGTAATCAGTCTACACAGCCCTAAGACATTCCCAAAGTCACATCAGTGTCACCATGGCAATACCACAGGACAGCTGTGTTGCAGCCACAGGGCTACTTGCTCCAGGGCTATTTGTCCAACCCAGGGCTTGAGCCCAGCCTTTGTCTCCCACACACTTTTCCCACCACAGCCTACAGAATCCTTTGTATCCGCTGTTCTAGCTAACAGGTCTGGCTGAGTTCAGCACTTACTTCCCTCTGGCATCGCTGATCAGTGGCGACCTTCTTGAAACCAGTTATTAATTTTGGCAATAGGAAAAAAGCTCTTAGACAAAGGGGGTTTTACAACAGTGCTACTACAACTATAGTTCTTACTCAAACACTTAAAAGTACTTGAGAGTAATTCAGGCAGAGCACATAACAAGTACCTATCTTTCAAGCTTGGTCCTCTGCCTGTGTCTTCACAAAGAACTCCTTCCAGAACTCTCTGTGCCACTTTAATCTCTGTGGTTTGGCCTATGCTCCTAAGCTACCTAAAAGAGTTTACAGGAAAATGGTTTGGCTTGAATATTTTTTTTCCTTGCAGTTTGGTTTTCTCCACAAAGTCCTATTAATTTCAGTCATTCTAGCAAGGTGATTAACATTGCTCTCAAACTTATCAACCCGTATTGTGGATATTTCATGACAACAGAGCTCCAATTGTGCCACAGGTTTATCTGGCAGTCTTTGATCCTGCTGACTTTATCGATAAGGGAGCTCTTTGGTATCCTGTCCACATCCGTCCACCCGGAGATCTATGCTGCTTCTATGCTGGTTGTTCTGTGATGTGCAAGACCTATTTTGTCCTCTGTCTGCACAGAGAGTGTGGTTTTGGAATTAATGTCTTAGTCATTAAAGGATTTGGGATGTCAGAAGCATGTCAGAATTACATCTAAAGTAAGCATTTTCTTTGCTTTGTCATTTCCTGACTTAAGAGAAGGAAAAGTGGGCTAAAATCTACTTTACAACAGAAAAAAGCAATATGGCACATTGATTCAGGAGGTAATTTTTCACCAGGGGCTATGACTGAAGGTACATTTAGCTATAAAGGTTGAAATACCTTGAATTACCTTGGAAATTTTAAGTAAACTTTAGTTTTTAACTACTAATGCTGGCTCAAGAGACTTCTCAATCACAGTGACTTTGAAAACATGGTTTCTTTTGCTGGTGTGATCTCACTAGACACCTGTGCTTTACCATCCCAGCTGGGATAAGAACCTGCAATAAAAAACCTCACTAGAAGACCACCTAAAGACCACAGCCTTCTGCATTCTTGGAGTGATATTCTACATCTGTAATTCGTATAACTGTATTACATTCTCTGCCTCTATATACATTTACATAGGGGAAGCCTGTCACAGCCCATGTTGTTTAGAACCTACGTGTATTTTAAGGGAGACCCGGTTTTCCACACACTGTTTGGAAAAGACTCATGATGGCCCCTGGACTAGTCTCTGAGACTAGGCATAGAGGGGTTATGGATTTGGAAACTTTTCTTCCAGCAGTTCACAAAGGTTGAACTTTCTGAAGCTCACAACTATCTTTGCCAACTCGGTAGGGACAAATATTAAGCCCTTTTTTCTAGCTGAGAGCTTAAAACAACAACAACAAAAAAAAAACCCAACCATCAGCAATTTCAGATTTGCCTTATGGCATGACTGTGGTATAAATACATCACTAAAATAGTTATATACAAAGGATACAACAACACAAAGCTCATAAAACACATGGTTGGGTAGACACAGCCATGAAGGTAGTCTGGAGGGCTAATACTGATCCACTGTGGACCTTGTGGCTCTGTGGAACAGTAACAGTGATTAGGAAAGCACGTTCCTGTTTGTCTCTAAAAGTTGCTCTAAAAATTATGCTAATGATGACTAATCCTTGACTCATTAAAAAGCAATCAAACAAGCTAAAACACAGAATACTAAATACGATGTGGTATAAAGCCTTCAGTAAATACACATTTCCAGGGACAAAATAATATGCAACTGCAATTGGGGAAACAGGAAAAGGAACAGTAACTAACGAATAAAGGTAAAGTATTTAATAGAAAACTACTATTGTGGCTTTTTAAAACATATATAGCTGGTTCCTTGTTTCAGCTTGTTAAATGAAATGCATTTGTCAACTGCAGATTGTAACTGAGTCCCAATTCACTAAATCACTTAAACAGAGTCATCTTCAAAAAAAAACCTTAATTGAAATTAATTAAAGGAATATTTTTTTATCCCTAAAGAATTGCTGCTATTAATGCAAAACGTGTTGTAATTTCACACTTCTTCTGTGAAATAAGAGAAGACAAAAAGGACACCAAAAAAGAAGGACTCTCTCCTAGTGCTTTATAAGAATAACTGAAACCTTTTGACAACACAGGTAATAAATTCATGCCAAACCCTCTCCTGACACATTCAGCACTCAAAGAAGACAATCCCGACAACTTGTATTATTGCTGCAGTAATGTGACAATTAGCATCAAAAAAGAAAATGGTTTGTGTCTACAATTTTAATGACACTTTACGATGTTGAATAACAATGCACCTGAACATCCTTTGGTCAATTGAAAAGCACTTGATCTAAGACAAGACAGATGACATTTGTGAGACAAGTAGTAAAAACTCTGATTTTTTGATGTCCTGTGGAAAAAAAAAAAAATCACTGTGTTGTGATTTTAAATATTAAATCATTATTTACTGACACGGGCTCCCAAAGGAGAGAATGGGTTTCCTTTAGGAAATATTTTCTCTACTTAAAAGTAATACAACGGGAAAAACCTCAGGTACTGACTTAGATTATCTTAGTATGTTAAAAGCATATAAAAGTCACATGTAAACGACAAAAATATGGGACAGCTCCTGGACAGTTCAAGACCCAGAATCCCTTTAAAGAAAGATACGACAAATCAAGGGCTGTGAATTTACTTGTGGCACAGAAAAACTCGGATAGGAAGGATTTCTGTGTGCTTACACTGGATTTAGCTTGCTCACCGTTAAAAATGCGCTCTTTGCTGCCACCACGTGGACATTGCCACGAAACACTAGGAATGAACAATACTTTTTCCATCCCTCTTCAATCCCCTTCTTTCCCGAGTGATGAAAGAATAAAAGCTCTTCCTTTCATTTATGTTTCAAATACAGCCTTAAATAAATGAGTTCTGTTCCTTATCCGCTACGTGTTACATAGCTCAAGATCTCTGCCAAAGTTCAAGAGTCTCAATGACTTTAGCTAACAAATAAACACACAAGTCCCTCACTTTTTAAACACGTATTCAATGGTACTTCAATAAAAGATATACAATACCTGCACTTCAGTCTGCGTGTTCGGACACCATAAAGTTAGTTGTTGTTGCAAGAGTTCAATGGGTCAGGACCTAGATGGGACTAGATGTATTCATCCCATCCTAGATGGGATGAATACAGAGTTCAAAACAGCCAGTTACTTGATAGCTGTCAGGACAGTGTTTATATTACACTATATAAGGCCTGAACTGCATACATATAGGTAATGTTAATGATTCACATGGTGTTCTGAATATGAGATGGCTCCAGGTTGCTGGGCAGGTGACACTGAGATTATAAACTAAATATAGGCCCTTGATCTGAAAAATGTTGAGAAGTGTCACAGTTCTAGGCCCTGGACACAACATGGACCCTTAACTGTGAAACCTTCCATCCACACCTGCACAGCAGGTTTATACTAAGCACATTTATATGAACTGTTAATATGTAGGAAAAAAAAGCCCCCCCGACCGTGAAACCACATTGGAGCTGCACACCCACACACCTTGCAACATGCAGGAATGGGGACATAACGGTACTGAAACACGGCGTAGATCACAATGATGCTGATCAGTCCTCCAGCAGTGGTCATGGGCATATACACAGAAGAGGACACTGGAAATATCTGCAGGTTTGGTCATTCTACCACACAAGAGATAACAAAAGGTTGAGAACTACTCTCTTCACATTGCTTTTGACTTTTTGACTGAGAGAGACCTGCATGTGCTTTGAAAGCCAAGATCATTCTAGAGACATCATTTTCAAAACCATGACGGCTCTCACCAGTATATTCCAACCCTTAATTTTTAAAGAAATTCTTATCTGCTTTCTTCAGTCTTTCAACTCAAGCTTCAAAAGAGCAACCAGAAATGGCCAAGTACAGGAGACAACATGCAAGACAAGTGGTCTGATGGTCTGATGGAGTGCCTTGAGACAAGCCTTCCAGGCATCTTCTGCAAGGGGGCAGAAAACGTGAGCATGGTCACTGGCACTACGCAGAAGTTGCCAGACAGTTTTAACTTATCTATCCAAGATTTGAATATCTGTCCACACTGCATTTTGGAATACGAAGGTCATGAGTCCAAAGACAAGGGCGGAAATCAGTTCTCTGGCAGGGTAGCACAGATTATCAATTACAAGGCACAAGAGAAAGTCTTCGCATGGGAGAGTGCTCAGCACCTAACTGCATATTCACACTGTGAATTGGGAATCATTCAGAAAGCTCTTATTCTCACATTGTCCTTGTTACCATTCGTTACACAAACTCCTGTTTTTCAAAGGTTTTAAGGAATTCTTCAGCCTAGGTGATGCTGACCATAGCTTTCTATAATTGTCCTCTGCAAAATGATTTGCTTGTTTAATCCTCTGATTTACTTTGGCACACTGGTCTCTGAGCTACTTTCATACACACTAGGCTTGAGTTTGCTGCAAATGCTCAACAGCACACTTGCATATTAAATTTTACTGCTTCTACCAGAAAACTTGGCCTTGGCCAATGTTATTGCTCTTGTTCAATAACTAACTGCACACTACTAATAATGTCCAGCACAAGGTATTATTATAAGCACTTAACAGATCCCATTCACATCTTCAAAGACCATTAAGGTACTCCTGCTCAGGACTATACAAACAGGACCACATTGCTCAAGGTGGGGCATGGCCAGTGGAACAAAATGTCACAGAGTTGTTGGGCAGTGACCTCCCTGGACAGACAGATGGTCACCCAGCCACTTTGCACTGCATTTGTAGCCCTGACTGTGTGACTGGTTGGCACCCAAAAATTATGAAGCCCCTGTTCATCGTCACTTTTGGTTATGGTGGACTGTCACCAGTTCATGGCCCTCAGCCTCACCCAGTGATCATCAACGACGCTTTGATTCGGCTTCCAGTGAAAACATTTTTCCCTCTTTAGAGCACTGGTCAAACTAAATGTTACAACGAAGTGACAGGAATTGACAGACACTTTTGCAGAAGGGAAAACAGCAAAGCAGAAGCTGAGTACCACAAGAGAGCAGACACTATGTTCTTATTGTCCGTAATCATATAAAAAGTCTTGTATTCACTATAGGCAGCTTGAGCTGAGTATGAATTAAGACCTGCAAACAGGCTCTCACAGCTGTTCCAAGATGAATAAAGGAAGGAATGAGATTTTCTCAGCCACGTGAGGGCAAATTATAGTGCAGAGAAGGCAAAGTGACAGATTTGACACAGAGGGCCACTTTAGATGGCAGCTAGCCTCTTCAAAAAGCTCCCTGTACAGAGGACTGTTGTGTACATGTGTGATGGGCCATTGTGCACAAGCATGATGGACCACAACATGACAGATGTTCTACTTCTGCTTGTGTGCACAAAACCACCACAAGACTCGTAGTGTGAACAGCAGTTCCCCGTGCCAACATACGTCACATCTTGTTGTATCAGAGTCCCTCTCACCATCCCTATCACTGGCTAACGTAGACACACAACCACTAAGAAAAAACGTAATCAACAGATGTAATCAGCAGTGCCTTTCCCACTGCTTCAGACACTGAAAATTCTAAATCATAGGGGGAATTCAACAGTCTCATTCCCACTGCACAGCTCAATCCCTGGCATCACACAAGATAACAGTTTTCCCAATCCTGTACTAATTGGGTTTACAGTTTTCTAAGTATTAAAACTATTTTAAAATAAATCTCTCCTTATTTGAGCATAAAGCACTACTTAAGGTTACTCTGACTTTCAGAGGAACTGCTTTGTCCGTGTTATCCTCAGAGCAGCCCGGCTGCTGCTTTATTCTGACTGACTTGTCCTGCCACGCTCCCCAGGTCTCTAAATTTAAACCTGAGTAACGTCTGAGCCTTTCCTACCTATCGGTCATTTTGACATTTAGCCTCTCGATTCCACATCTTGCTTGTGGAGAACGACCAGCTAGACCAAATACCTTGTTCCTGAAACCTGTGCTGGGCCTTCAGATAGTTGCACAGGTTGGGACTGATGTGGGCCCTCCACCCAGCTCAGTCGCTGCTGGCTGTTTTCAGAAGAAGAGAAACAGTAAGAAATAATACCTGCAGAGTATTGTCCAACAGCTTTTCAGACATATTTCCTCATCAGATGTTCAGCTCAGAGTAGAAGAGCAATGACCTAATATACCATGGGTCAGTGCCATAAACTATGAAGTCCCTAAGAAGAAATATCACTGAACAAAGAAGAGGGACATAAAACTAAAAAAGTATATATTCCAATCTGTCACAAAATTCACAGTTCAAATAGTCATACTTTTACCCAGCAAACAGCTCTATATCTTCAAATACCAGCAACTTGTTCAGCCTTTGTTCTTCCCAGCAAACTACAGTCCCTACCGCTACCCTTTTTTAAGGGATATGCTCACACTTTTTAGACTTGTCACACATGTGAAGTATATTTAAAAATATTTCTAAAAACACCTTCAAATCTTGCCAACTGTAAAATATACCTTCTTAGAGATAGTAACATGGCAGAGCTTTAAAGCACTCCTGGCACAGGTTTCTCGAATCCTCAACAGGATATTGTTTCTGCTGGCATGTAGATGCAAGACATATGATTCTCCTACTCCTGAGCTACAAAGGGATTTTCATTGATGAGACCAAACATTTGACATAAAGAAACTCGTGAGAATCACTCTCCTGACAGCACACAGGACAAGTTGGATTAGAGACAGGGCAAAAAGCAAACATGCAAAACAAGAGAATGGTTTTTACTCAGTCTTGTAGACAGTAATTGTAAGGCTCTAGTAATCTCTGTATTGGGAAGATGTGTATTCTGGATGCTGTGTTTAATAGGAGTCCATAGGCACAAAGGTCAGTGTGTCTCTACAAAGCCTGTAGCCTCCACGCAGGCAGACTCTGACTTTTATCCTAGAAACCAGTCTCTCCAGTGTCAGCCATTTCAGCAAGGCACTCTGACGAAAGGTGTAGACAGAGGTGTTCTTTTGCACGGAAGCATCAACCATGAAGCAAGCTTTCATAAGGATTTTGTTTACTCAGAAAAAAAACCAAACAATCTACTCCTTGAAACACATTATTATGACAACATGAAGTAGTTGGCTTTGATGATATTTGTTGCAGAAACCCTTTCTTCAGAAATACTACACATTGTTCTACCTCAGCTTTGAGAGAACTGATCCAACGGTTCTGTTTGATTGATGGTTTATGTTGTGCTGTCAGAGACTGAAACTATTCCATATCTGCTTGCTGCCTTTGGCCAGAATAGACACCCAAAACAGCTGCAACAGGCCTTCCGTCCATTTGAAAAAGGCAGTGTGATACCTTGAGCACAGAGTGGTCTGCTTCCAACAAAAATATCACAACAAATCTAGAGCTGGGACATAAGCCCCAGGAAAGGAGAGGTTTCATCCAGCAGAAAGCAAGATGGCAAACTGACCGACACCAGATATTTTAGTACAAGGCTGTGCCTGCTTCCCTGAGCATGGATGCTGGTTGTCACACAATCTCTTCAGAGCAGCTCATGGAAGGTTGTAACAAATATAGGGAGCAGGAATGTTGACAAGGACAAATGAACTCCGTTTTCCAGACATGAGTCAATCTTTCAAAATTAATGCTTTGTCTAACAGCTAGTTATAGTTCACAGAGCATTAAATATGCCAAATATAAATCTTAACACAATATCAATAATAGCATGCCTATGTAAATATGGAATCCAGACACACGCAATGCTTCTCATTTCAGGGATGATCATTCTGCCTCTTACTGGGCACCCGCTTTACTTGCCTTGCTCAAATCAATACATTTAGTCTTCACGTCAGAATCTCATGATTAGCGTAGCTGGTCTGTGCTTCAATGACATTCAGTGTCATTCAGTGACATTCATTGACATTCATACACCCACTCTGCCTCCTACTCACCTTTTGGTTTACGTCACATCAGTAACAGGACTTTATACACTGTGTATTTTTGTTGACACGCCTAAGATCTGTAATACACCACACCAGGACGATTAAATAACTCTTCATCAGACTCTGTTGGTAGAGCTCTGATATTCTGCTAAGAACAATGCATTCAATTATTTGCACTGCTCTTCAACTTACATATACACGGGGTTTTTTATTCCTTGCTAGAAACACTTCAGATTCTATCTTGCCTTTCATGAACAACTGTGTATTTTTGTCCAATGAACTCATTTTGTATATATCAGGTGACTAAAAATGTAGGTTTCCTCAGGAAAACTGACATGTGAAAGTGGTGTTTATTTTCAGATAATAGGAGTAAGCAACTCTTCTTAAGCCAGAATATTAATATAAAAAGCTCCATTTGAAATAAAAGATAGCTGTTCATCCCTCAGCCAACCGTAACTTTGCCCTGTCAGAGCTCCTTATGGGAAAAAAAAAAAGAATATTTTTAGCAAACTGGATCAGCAAATATTATTGTACATAATCAAAATAGCACAATACTACCCATTTAATGTTTGTGCTTTGAATGTGAGCTTCCTCAAGTTTGGATGTAATAATTTCTTTTAACTAACTCTGAATTTCTTGAGTATGCACAATAGTAAGGTTTATACTTTTAAAACTACTCAGCCCTAATTTGAAAACAAATTTGTAGAACTCTAATTTTAAATTTAAAAAAATAGGTATAAAGTTCATTAGTACCCTGATTATTCTAGGACTCAACTTCTTATAACTGGTACTTTATATCCTCTTGGCTAATTAACAAATTAAATCACTATTCCACCTAAATTCAGAAAGCAGAGGAATAAAAAAATATAGTGACTACTAGTATGTTTACATTTTGGTAAGCACTTGTTCATTGTAAACCAGCGTAATACGAAATGTTTCCAGTAGAATATATTCTAGAGATACAAAAGGAAACTCTGTAACCTACCTCATATTCCCCGCCATAATGAGGAACAGATTATAAATGTGAGAAAAAATGAAGAGGAAGAGGATGGTACTGAAGAACATCGTCATCCAAGACCCATGGTCCTCTCGAAACATTTTCAGACGGAGCAACTGACCTATGGTATGAATATTATGAGAAAGTATATTTTAGTCAGTGAGTAAATACATGTTTACACAATAACAAAAATAAGAGTACTAACCTGTATTTCTTCTTATATCCAATTATTCCACTGTGTCTGGGTGGGGCAGATTTAGTATCATGCCACCAAACTACTCTTCTGTAGTTCATCATGAACAGATATTATACATAGAAAATTAGAAGGATGCTTCCCTCAAACTGAGGAGAAACTGGTTTGGGCTCTTACAAACAGAATCACTGAGACAGAGGTCTGAAGGAGTCCACATCACATCCGTGGTACCTGATCAAAATGTAGCTGAGACTTTACATAAACTACAAGTGATTCTATATGCTGGTTAAGCAGCTTTCAATGTTTCCCTCTTTCAGCCATTAATAGCTCTACTCACTTTCTACTCTCGTGCTGGCACAGCAAACTGAGCAGCCATGCACAAATGAACAAGGGTGGGGAACTGACCCATCTAGGAAAAAAAAAAAAAAAAAGAAAATTTACCTTTTTTGGTTTTTTTTTTTTGTTTTATTTAAATCAGCTCCATCAACCTGCTGACCTTGAAGCTCAAGGAACAGTAGTGCTGCACATCTGTGCAAAAATGGGAAGGAGTAATGGATTGGAAGCATAACTGTCTAAGCCATCGCATTTTCTAGAGAGTGTTACATCCTAACACTCCAAAACAAATGCCACAGCAGGGAAAATCTCATGGAATTAGTCTAGACCTCAAGGCAACAGAACTTTTCAGTGGCATTTGAGCACTGTTTTGAAAAACAAGCCTATTTATAAATTTTGAAGTGTCATAAATACCTCAGGCTGTCTGAGATTCATTATTTGCTGCCAATTATTTCTGGATCAGTAACAAAAAAGTCTCTTTCCACGGACTATAGGCAGCATCAGGTCAAATATCATATGATGTGATAATAGTGATCTCATCATTTGTGTTTGTCTAGCTTGCAGAAAGCACAAACATGGAATAGAATTGGGGATTCGCGACAACCGGGCTCGTGAGACAAAAAAAGATTATTTGCTTTTTTGAGAAGGGAACTTGAGGACCAGTTGAGGATGAGAGAAATTGCCTGGACTAGAGGGAAACTCCATGTATCAGAGGGAAAGTCATCTCTTGAGTAAAAGATTACTCTTGTCAAGTCCAAGAGTACACAAAGATACGAGGCTAGCAATAAGTAAATAATCACCTCTCCTCTCAGTAAAACTGAGACAGCACTACTGTGCAATCTCATTGTTCTTTTCTGTGAGATAGTACAAGGCTGCCCCATGTTTTTGTCTGCCATTTAGTGTCAACAGAAAAAACTCTGTAAAAGTCTTACACTCCAATATCATGGAACTGCTCAGCTGGGATAACGTCACCCAATGATGTGATGTACACTGGGAAATGCCAGAAGTCTTAGAATCAGTTTCAAACTCTACCAGAGACCTTCAGTGATATTATAGACAAATCATTTACACTCTACGCTCAAGTTCTTGATCCACAGAGATGAAAAATAATATTCTTCTCTTTCTTCCAATGTAGACATTATACCATAACAAGGCCACAAGCTGGCTAAGCCTGTAAGAGTTAATATTAAAAAAAGAATAATATCACACTAAAGTCTAGAGCTTGTGGCCATAGTTATGATGTAATTACTATTCATTCCCTCATCAGGTATGTACATCAAATGTTGTCACAGAAAACTAAATATTCTGAGTATTCTGAATATTTGAGCTATCACTGTGTCTCATGGGTAATGCTCTTGCCACTTCACAATGGTGATATTTCAAGTTCATCAGAGCAACATTGATTTTATTGTCCTATCCTCAAAAGTCTTAATGCAATACAACATTCTTCCCCATCCTGTTTTTTTGTACTTTATTCTTGGTTTTAATGTTTCCTACTTTTTCAAAGGGTATTTACTTGTAGGGATTAATGATATAGATAGGAGTGGGTGAATGATGGTGGAATGGTGTAGGAATGTTTTTTCAGTGCTTGACTCCAAGCAAGAACACCATCTAACACCCTAGATGGGATTGTGAAAGAGCTTTGTACCAACAAATCATATTTGTTTAAGAGAAATATAGTTGCTACAGTGGTTATTTTTTACTACAACAGTAACAGCAGAAAGACTGGTCTACTACCAAGAAATTTATTAAACAAAAATTTGTCAAATGCTGAGTTATAATGCCTGGCTGTGATATTACAAAATAAGCTCCTACAGTCTTAGTAGTTGTTCACCATTCCTATATACAGAAAAATCTCAGTTCCTTATGCACATTTTTTGTGCATCCTATTTTCAAATGTTACACACCGAATATGAAGTCCAAAGTAAAGAAATAGAAAGAATGTAACAATAACTTAGGAATAACAATTTTTTTAAGAGATGCTGAGAAAGATTACAGGCTATTACAATTAATTTCAAATGCTAAAGAAAGATTACTGATTCACACATAATTTTCCTTTTTATGTCTAACAAACCTTTTCTTGGGTGAAGTATTTGAAATAGAAGTATGTCCCTTGACACACATTATTTGCTGCCCTGATTTCATTAGGAAATCACATTACGAGTCTGTGTAGAATCTTCTACTGTGGGTTTTTCTTAGACTTAAAGCACTTTAATCATGTGATGTGTTACACCTTATTCTGCAGAAGATGCCTGTTTCAAAGAATAGTGGTATGTCTTATCACTTGAAAAGAATCTCTGTTTACTCTCACCATTGGTGACAGGTGAAACCTTTGTCATGTTTTCTGCAGGAACATATTTTTCCTGGACAAGCTTTCTTTCCCTGTCTTCTCCTCTTACCTTTTTCTCTTTGACCTTCTCCATTATCAAAAACATGTGAGTTCCTCACCTCTATTTCCTGTAGCCCTTTATCCTTTCCACCTGCTCATACAATCTCATTGTATCCATTTTTCAGATCTTGTTTGTCTGCTCTCACCCCTCTTTCCCTGTTTTGAATCTCTCCACATTTCCAGTCCTCTCCTTTCCTAAACCGAACTTAACTACTCTTTTTTTTTTAACATCATAACAGCCTCTATACTTGCTTCTGCAAGAATACCCTATCACCTTTTTGTCTTTCATCTCCAAACTCTTTAGGCACACTGTTTATTCACTGTCTGGAGTTTTTTTCTCCTGGAATTCTACAAGTCTGATATAGCTTCTTGAGCTATTTTAGAATAATAATTAGAATTTCTAATGATCACTTTCTTAAAGCCATACTAGTTCTTCCTCATTTGGGTGTCATGCACCTCAGTCTGGTTGTTCACACTCTTCTTGACATCCTGACCTCCTTTTGTGTTCATCATTCTGTCCCCTAACAGCTCTCCTTTTACCTCTACTGATTTTAGCAGATAGTTTGAGTAGCTCACCATACTTACATGCCCCTCTAACTAAGAGAGTACCATTTCTTTAACATGGGTTACCATAGATGGTCTATCTTTTTTTTCCAGACAGAACATTTGTCTTCTAAAATCAGCTGGATTTTTAATGAGTTTTTCAGTTGTTTGGAGTATTGAAAACCTCACCAGTGCAAGAGATGGGAATTTGCTTTTGCAAGATGGAGAATGCCACAGCAGAAGCCACGAGGAGTAAGGAAGGTAATTGATAATTCAGGCAGTAAGGTGAAGGACAGCATCGAATGAGGAAATAGTGCAGTCAGGTTCCAGATGATGTCAAATTAAGGAAAATAGAAGGAAGATGAAGAGCTGCACAGGAAGTACCAAGAGAAGTGATATAGCACATCAAGAGATGGAATTGTCTGGGATGTAGGCAATCTCTGAGAGCTGTTGTTGAATGGCAAAGTGCAGTTTCAGCATGGATTAGGGCTGGACACATGGCAAAGTTATAAAGTGGGGGAAATTAGTAGAAAATGTGAGGTACTCCTTCAGGGAATGAAACAGGAAGATCCCAGGACTAATATGTACCGATGAAGACTGGAGATGCAGGTCTGGGGTCGGAAGACTGGAGGACCTGAAGCAGATCTGGGCTATAGGCTGAAGTGGTAGGTAGGATTTGAGCTCTGGAGTAAGCAGAGTTGAAGGATGGGAGTACTCTGAGAGGGCTGAGATTTTGGAACAAGGTGGGAATTATGAGAGAGGAGAAATGATGAGCAGGCTGAGGGGAGACTTTATTGCTCTCTACAACTACCTTCAAGGAGGTTGTAGAGAGATGGGGATTGGTCTGTTCAACAAACAAGTTATAGGACACCAGGAAATGGTCACAAGTTGTGCCAGAAATTAGGTTTAAAAGTTTAGGTTGGAGAGGGTCCAGGGGAGGGCTACAAGAATGATCAGAGGGCTGGAGCACCTCTCTGACAAGGACAGGCTGAGGGAGCTGGGTCTGTTCAGCCTGGAGGAGAGAAAGCTCCAGGGAGGCCTTATAGCAGCCTTCCAGTACCTGAAAGGGGCCTACAGGAAAACCGGGGAGGGACTGCTTACAACAGCAACGATTTTAAACTAGAGCAGGGTAGATTTAGATTAGATATTAGGAAGAAGTTCTTTACAACGAGGGTGGTGAAACATAGGAACAGGTTGTCTAAACAAGTTGTGGATGCCTCATCCCTGAAAGCGCTCAAGGTCAGGCTGGACAAGACTTTGGGCAACCTGGGCTAGAGGGAGGTGTCCCTGCCCATGGCAAGGGTGTTGGAACTAGATCATTTAGGTCTCTTCCAACTCAAGCCATTCTATGATTCCATGATTGTATGATTCTACGGTTCTATGATATTAGGAAGAATTTCATTACTGAAAGGGTTATCAGGCATTGGAATG
The DNA here is from genome assembly GCA_020746105.1 of Trogon surrucura. NCBI lineage: Eukaryota > Metazoa > Chordata > Aves > Trogoniformes > Trogonidae > Trogon > Trogon surrucura. The sequence goes on from CM036617.1 coordinate 188,256,006, forward strand.
GGTTGCTCAGGGCAGTGGTAGAGTCCCCTCCCCTGGAGGTATTTAAGAGTTGGGTAGACACAGTGTTTAGGGATATGGTTTAGTTGAGGACTTGTCAGTGTTAGGTTAATGGTGGGACTCAGTGATTGTAAAGGTCTTTTCCAATCTAGAGAATTCTGTGATTCTGTGTAGGTGGGGTAAATCAAGCTCTGCAATGGGGAAGGAGCAACACGTGTCCACAGATCAGTTCAGTAGTACGTCAGCAATAACCAGGACTCCGGCAAGGGGAAAAAAAGAGAAAGTGCAAACACACACCTACATGCCCCAAGCCCGTGTACTCTCCTCTTTCACTGCTGGCAAACAATGACAGCTCCAGGCCTAGTTCGGCTGGGAATGTACAATAAGTCTGTCCTTCCCTAAAAAGCAACCGGAGGCTGCTATGGTAATAGCAGTTCATCCAGATTTACTGAGAGGAGTGGCTTAATGATAAACAGTATGTCCCTTGCAGTTTGATACCTGCTCTCTGAAGAGCTGCCATTGTATATGGAATACTACTGACACCTTGGATTAAAAACAGTACTTGCAAAACAGAGTTGTGATTTTAAAGGTTCAGATCAATGGAGAGGAAAAGCACAGATGGGCATCTAGACTTCTGTAAAATAGATAATTCCAACCTTTCTAAATCAGGTAAGAGAAAGATTTATTAAGTATTCATTGCACCTGTAATATGCAAAGGAATATAATTCTCCCTATTTAGCTATTAGACACTGATTACTACATATACATACATATATATTTCATATTTTTTAAAGCATGTTTTTACAACCATTGTCTTTTGTAGGCAAATTCTTACACTTTAACTATCCTTCTACTGCAGCTTATGATGTTTGCCATATAGGCTTACGATGTTTGCCATATAGGACTTCAGTAACTCACAAGTAATTATATGAATATCATTCTTAAATAAAAGAAATAGTAGCTTAATCACAATCTATTTACTTAATTGCATGAAAATATTGCTGTATATTACTTATTGTTCCCATCATACTAGTATGTATAATATGCTAAATGCAGTTGAACTAAAATATGTGAAATGCTCCACTTAATACTCACATTGCATTATATATCCTTTGATATCAATTCAACTGAACATAAGAAGGGAATGCATGAGATGATTACCTAATAGGTAAGATGTTAAAGTAAAAACTGCAAATAATGCTTGATATTTTTATAATAAAACATAGGACTCCCTGTATAATGCTTTATTAAATTGATAAAATGAGCTAAAAGAGTATGCTTTGAGAGCACATATAACAGAAGTATATTGGTGGATGAATAGTCAGAAATTTGGAAAATCTATCTGATAACTGGAATAGATTTGTACTAGATTAAAATACAGTTGCAAACAGGCAAACAGAATTCTCGGAGTAAGCCCAACAAAAAAGTTCATGTAAAATTAGGGCTTCTACAGTAAAGAATAGCAAGCAAAAAGGAGAAAGGGGCAAAGAGAGTAGATAAGGAATGAAATTACATAGAATAAGCTATTAACTCATGTTAATTTTTTTTTTTACTTCAGGTCAAATTAATTGCTTATGATGATCTTATTAAAAACATAAAAAAAACATAGGACTCAGCAGTGAACACAGTAATGTTCAGAAAAAGAAAGTGTTCTTAAACTACAGATGCAAAAATTTGGACTGGAACTGTGAAGATGATCTGTTCAGAACCTCTAGCTCAAGTTATTCTCTAGGTGCTGGGACAGTAGACAAAAAACTTTCTGTTGTCTTACATTAAAAAATGGCACTTCTGAAAACCATTACAGTACATACACAGTTCTACTGCACATCAGGGTAGCTTCAACAGCCTCAGGATAAAGCAGGGCACGCTCCTTCGCACATGCAGTGAGACTGGGTCCTGATTGTACAAGGCTTCAAATTCTCCTGACGGAAGCCCAGGAGCTCTTGTTATAGCACCAAGCTGAGGGTTGAACCCCTTATGTTCTTCTCTTGCTTATTATGTCACCTCAGGAAAGGTTCTTTTTTTGCACTTGCTCCCCCATGTCCACCCTCATCACACTCACATCAGTTGCAAAGCACACTGTTTCAATAATCTAATCTTAGTTACAGCTTCTAAGCTCTACTATAATACAAAGAATTAACAAAAGACAGTAAGAATATTTTAGTAAATTTAAATATGAATCCGAAGGTAGACACAGGGGAAATGCCTACACAAACACAGTCATATTTGCTAATGACTCCCTGAGACCCAAACATACCTCACCCAGCTGTGCAGTTCCAGCCCCTCCAGCTACATAACTAACTTCATACAGCTCAACCGTGAGTGCAGTCCAGTAAAGTGGAGGTGGTGAGGGGGTAGGGAATTTATTAGTCCAGGTCTGCAATTGCCCTAACACAGTTGCAGGGCTACACAGCCAACTTACAACAAAGCGGGGCAGACAGCTGTGCTGGGAGGTCTAAATGGAGGGATGGAGGTAGACAGCTGCCTCCCTCCCTCCATTTAGACCTCCCAATAGTCCCTTTCCATGAGCTCGATGAGATCAGGAATCTGACATTACAGTCCCCTCGGGCAGCTATGGCCGTGCTGTTTGTAGCCACTTCAAGCTTACTTATACTGCCAACACAACTTGGAATCAAGAGTTTAGTGCCTGCATTCATAATTATTGAAAAGGAAGGCAGAGAGGCAGGAAATACAACCTAATTCGAAGCACATGTGACCTTTAGCCAAGAGGATTTTAAGAAAAGATAACTTTGCTATACATATTCAAACCCCTTTTAATTGAATACATTATAAGAAAACATTACTGAACCGTATTGTACCTATTAGGGTATAATTTTAATGAATTTGCAGAGACAGAAAGTTGAGCTGAAGAAAAAACTACACAAAGTTTGTGTAATTTTTTTATATTCACAAGGGCCATGGAGAAGAGTGGGTAAAAAGGAGTACAACGACCCTAAACTAAAGTATAGTGCTTCAATACTTAACAAAATACATTTAGAGAGCAAACATTCCCCACCTGTGAAATACGCTGTGAGTAGAACAGATGGCGTTCTATCCATGTCCACCTTCTGGAAAGGCATTTGACTGCTTTTGTTGTTGAGCTTCTAGAGAAACAACTTTCCTTCCTGATTTTGTTGGGCACAGTCTGAATTAGCTTTTTGTCAGTTCACACCTGGATGAACTATAAGTTTGCAAAGCACAGTAATGCAGTCTCTATTTAGCAGGTCTTCACTGTAGGTCATGTCTGTTATATTTTGACCTGCGTCTGTGAACATACTTTGGAAAAGTCATATTGTCTTAAGGTTGTCATGAAAGCAAAACTGTGTTCAAAAAAACCACTACTATCAACTTAATGGTCGAAGCTGTTTGAAAATTTTCAGGGAATCAATAACATTTTTTAAAAGTCATTTCTTCCATTCAGTGTGTAGTTTGTACCGAGTAAAATTTTATCCTGTCATCCTATCAGGTACCGTAGTGGACTCTGATCTATAAATGGTTATTTTGATGATGCTCATACAAAGCTCCTACTTGAACAGACCTTACAGTTTGGCACCTGCTGCATCATTTGGAGAGAGGTTCTAGAAATATAAAAAGCTGCAACTGGTGACAACATATTCTAGCAGAATATTCCAACCTTATTTTGGTTTTACTAGGAGCAGTTGGGATTAAACGTAAGACTTTACAAGCATAAAAAACTTGCTTTGAAAAATACACTACAGAGCTATATTCCAGATATTCCGTAACAGGCTTTCATGCAAACTGGGCCATAAAGAGCAAGGCAACATTAATTCTCTCTAACTCTACCATGGCCATAATATTTTTGACCTTGGATATTTGTTTATAGAAGAAAAACAAAGGGGAAAAAAAAAAAGGCAGTTTGTTCAGCGCTATAGATGGAAGGGTTGCTATGACCTTCATCCCAAGCGGGGTTTCATCCTGATTTGTTTTGGTGCTGTTTTCTGGATCTCAGTCACAGCCCACTGCACAGCTGCCCACTTTACACATGCTGCTAGGCCCAGTATTGATACTCAAGGCAATCAAAGCAAGGATGGAATGAGAGTGGGCAATTACTGTCCTTCTCTCCTCTGCTTCTTCCAAAGATAGACACAGATACACTAGTGGGCAAGGGGATGCTGGTGTTACTGAGGGTGTGTTTCTTCTCTCATCTATCACACTAAATATTAGAGAGCAAAGAATATAAAGGTTTGGACAATTCTATGATTGATTCTAGGATTCTGTGATTCTATGATTCTATGATAAAAGTTCATGAAGATCTGCTTGTGCTGGTGTGGTACAGTAAGCTTCAACTGTTACCTACTTGGAATTTACTTTTTTTCCAGATAGAGTAGAGCTTGTACATTACACCATATTCTGCATTCTTTTGCCAGTTCAGACATATTTGATTTAACTTAAAAGTTTTGTATTTTAAATTCCATACATCTAATTCAATTTTCATTTTAAAAGCTATTCATGTCTTTTTTCCCTTCAGGGCCACTCCACGGAAAGATGATGAATGGTACATGCACTATTTTCATTTGCAACACAAAATCTAAGCTAGAGTGGTACTGTTATTTGCTGATCATACTTTGTATTTTCACTTTATTAGTAGGATTTCTAGGCAATATACTTGCACTACGATATTACACGTGCTACATGAAGACATGGACTACCAACACCGTATTTCTCTTTAATTTGGCACTGTGTGACTTTACTTGGACTCTCATGGCACCTTTTTCAGTATATTACAGTCTCCAGAAGTTACCTGTTCATTCCAATCATGCATTTTATCGGATTATAAGACTATTTTTTAGTATTAATGTCTATGGAAGTGTCTATTTCCTGACACTCGTCAGTTTTGACAGGTACATAGGTGCTGTCCACCCTGTAACTTCATTAACATGGTGGGACAAAGAAAAGGCCGTGTTTTGCATCATTGCGATGTGGATCTGCGTCGTGATTGCATCGATGCCAGAAGTCTACTACATAGCTGTAGCTGGAGAACAACAGGACATCACATTCTCCCTGGATAGCACCGAAGGACCTTCAAAATTTGCAGTGCCGTTCACACTCTCCAAGATTGTACTGAGGTTCCTAATTCCAGTCACAGTCATCTTTACGTGCTATATACTGACTCTCAAAGCATTATTACAGCTCAGTAAACGTCAGCAAAGAAGGAACAGACTTGTTAGACCTCTATTACTGATTTCGGCCACTATGATTATATTTGCTGTTTCCTTCATACCTTATCATGTTATGATGATGGTGATACTAATTTACAGACTTAATTGTCAACTGCCCTGTGGGAACATAAGCACATTAAATGTCATTTATAAAGTCACAGAGATCATCTGCAGCATCAACAGTTGCCTTGACCCCATCATTTTTACCATAGCAAATAAGACATTCTATCAAAGAAGTGTAAAATGTCATCCCAAATGCCAGTGCTGCTGTTGTCTGACAGAAAGGGTAAGCGACATCACCCTGTCCCCAAGAACAATGACTTAAACACCAGTCTACAGAGACATGCATCTCCCACTGCCCATTTGTCTTTGTCTCAACAGAACTGCTTAAATTTTGGTCTCCTGTATTGTAGAGCAATCTCTTGAATAAGCAAGAATACACAGCAATGTGAAAAGAAACACTAGCAATTCTTAGCTTTATAGAATTGGCATTTTTAATATTCTTGTCATAAATATAGCTTAGTTTACTGTGAAACAGTACTTCTTACCTGTACGTACATGTAACACGGAATGAACAACGAAGAAGTTCTCAGTGGTTACTTTAATTCTTGGCCAGTAAAACACAGCAGGATTAAGAGCACGTAGTGTTGAGGACCCTCGTTATAGTTTCTGTTAATTATTTATTCATCTGTTTCTAAGTGCTGCTGTGACTGGACTATGTAATTAATGACAATCATGATGCTTACAGCTGAACTTCTTGAGCATTTGCAGAGAGGCTTTCTACAAGTACTTCATTTTAATGCTGCTTGCACTAGAGTTCCACCGACACTGCCAGTGGAACCTCATTAACCCGGGTCAGTGCAGTATATTTCCAAAAGCAAACAAACAAACAATAAATAGTCAGATAAAGTCCCTGATGACAGTCAGAGCCACAGTGAATCCACTCATGAAGCAAACAAGCACAAACTGAAAAGCTTTGTTAGGTCAGGCTCTCAGCAGCAGGAGTTCCAAATCAGTAGGCAGGGCACACTGGTGGCATCCCCCAAACTTGGACAATTAGAGCTCTTTCTCCGAAGTATTCCGCTTCAGGGGAGTGTGTCGTTCTGCTATGAACCCAGAACTCATCGACAGGGAGAAGTGTGCACAGGAAGAGTTCTGCAGTGCAGGGGTGGCTGAGCTGCAAGAAGAGGCTGCTGTGCAGGAGTGCTTCTCCTCCATTTAGGGTCATAGCACCACAGTTTCAGGACAGTCTAAGGTAGTCTATCATTCATTTTAACCATTAAAACAGCACAATATATAACCATCAGAACATCCACCTTCAAGAATCCTTAAATATGTGTTCTTTCAATAAATTTCATGGGCAAAATAATCATGTTTCATAATCAACCACCTGCTGACCTGCTTTCTTGCCAAGTTCCACACACTACTTTGATAATTATAAAAGTTGATGTATCAGTGAGCACGTTAACTTTACTTTCCGAAGTTACTAGCAACAAAGTACTTTTTAATATAATTTGTAAAGTGTCTTAATTCTTTAATTTCCATAGGTTTAAAATAATTTTGTCCTCACACATCTCTATGTGAAAATAATCCTATGTGGATATTAAATCTCTCTTGTATATTTCAACTGTATTGAGCAAATATATAAGTACATGGAATATCTAGAACGTTTCTTTTGACTGTCTATAATTGTGACATGAAATGAAGAACCACATCCTGATAATCTGAAACTCTTTACATATGTCTGGATCTACTAGCAAACTCATAGGATCTTATAGCAAAATTGTGTGCCTCTATTCTCTGCAAAGGAGTTATTTGCTCACCTCATTCTAAGTGCTGCTTTGTTCCTTTGATAATTTCTTAATCTTCCAATTTCTCTTATTTTAAAAGAAAAACATTCACTTTTTTATGCATGAAATATCTTTTGGAAGCATGGTAGGGTTATTAAAAATGCATTGGCTTCATTAAGAAAGAGAGCTTTTTAATCCATGAAAGGGCAGCCATCCACAATTACCTACTATAATATACATTAACATATCAGGATGACACAGAAATAATGTCAATGCCATTTAGCTACAAAGATGCTTTCAGCGTGAAAAAGGATAGAACAGGAGATTTAGTGTGAAGCTCAGGGCTAAATGAGTTTATTGCCCCAAACGAGATTGCACCCAGGACTGTAAAGAGAAAGCTATTTCTAAAATCAAACATTGCTACTTTTATCTTTCAATCTATCTTTAAAGGTAGAGATACACTGTTTCCTTCCCCTTTTTCCAACTTAGTACTGCTTTTCAGCCAGTTAATTTGTGTGTATCCAGACCAGGTAAAATTTAATGTGAAATCAAAATACACAAAATTAAACACTACAGTCCTGGGCTAGAAAAGATAATTTCCTACCTCTGGGAAGTGGAGGTTTTCAGGGTTTACCTGTCAGGACTTTTAATATGTAAGCTTATTCAGGAGAGACAGCAAGGTCTTTTACCAGCAGCTTCTCTAAATATTCTTGAAATTTTTAAGAGCAAAACAGTTGTTTTTTTCTCTAGAGACAAGTAATTTTATTCTCACTGTGTAATATCTGCTATACAGATGTTAATGTTACTATTAGATATTAAGCAAGTATCATTCGAAAGATCTTTTGTTGATAATGAGGAAAGAAACATCCAACTCAGAAGAAATTATGGAAAACATTATCAAAGTCACTTCCTGATTTTGGAAAAAAATGGAATTATTTCCTCTTGAAATGTTGCCATTATAATACCTACAAATGCAGCCCACACTCACAAGTAACCAACGCTGGTGAGAATGAAGTTAAAAACTTCAATTAAAGACTGAACTTAAAGCCTCTAGTGAGCTCAAGAACAAAAACAATAATTAAAAAGCTTCACAGATAGCCCTTCCACAACTCACATGCAATGGCAAATATTGCAGATTGCAAATATTCTCAAGCAAAGTCTAGGGTTTCTCTGACTGTGTTTCAGTGTGTAAAAATTCAAACTAAGGCAACAGTAAGGAAATGCTTTAAAGTCAATGTGAGAGTCTGACTCAAGAAAATAAAAAGCTAGAAAGAAATTTCATTGTGGTCAGGTAATCAGAACATAAAACACATTTAACTGAACAAGAATGACCTTTATATTCTCAGTGTGACTGACCTATGCAGTGTACTCACACAGAAAGATGCAAAATGAAATGCTTTTTATTTTCTGGTGGCACTACCCCACCAAAGAGCTGCACGGTCCAGGGTACACGTGATGAAGCGATGCCAGGAGCTGCCAGCATGGGCCTGGGCAAGTACCAAGGAGCACTTACTGCACTGTGACAGTGACTAGGGAAGGACCAAGGAAGCAAACAGGCAAGGACTTGCTTTTGCAGGGGAGAATCCAGATCTCAGCCATCTCAGAAGATAAAAATTGCCATGACTTAACAACTAGCAAAATAACACCAATTTCTGCTGCGTATCCTTTGATCCTCCCTGACCTCCAAGAACATGAACAATACAGGCAGCTTGGATGGTTGCCCTGCTCTAAACTCTTTGCTAGGCACAAGCAGGAGTAAGCTGGAGATTCCTCTAGTTCAGTTACATAGGACTGAACAAAGTGGGTGTCCTAGCACCTCATTTCACTGTTCTGGGCTCACCTCCAGAACAAGAGACAAACCATTTGGACTCTGAAACTCTGTTATTCTGCATTGCTCCTTTTTATGTCCCAGTGAAAGAAAAATGTGGAATAAATTGTTACAAAAGTAAATCCTTGCCTCCATGTATGTTTCTCTAGCTGGATGCCAACCTACATGGTGCACACAATCCTATAAAGCTCATTAATTTTCTATCAGTAAAGCCATCCTACAACAGAGGTCCCAAGCTACCCGCACACATATGAGAAAAAGGGGAAGGAAAAGCAAAGAAACCACCTTATGCTGCTGAAAAGATTATTCCCAAGCAACCCAAATAATGAAGAACAGAAGGGGAAAAAAGAAGATGGGGACATTCCTGCAAAAAGTATCTGTGTCACAGTGCCTCTGTGATCTGTTGTCCCAACCTGGGCATCTCGCACAACATGCCTTGTGCTGGGCTGAGTCTAAGGGTACTCAGTAATCTTTAGAATCTATCTTCAGGACACAAAACTCACGAAGAAACCTTTCCTCAGCCTCAGCTGTTCATGTTCCTCATAATACTCAGCTGTAAATACACCCTAGTAGCTGACAAGGCTTCTAGACATTTGCTTCCCTGTTCATAAGTGATCCTATAATCAATTAAACACATGTATAAAAAGTGTTTTTGTTCAACTAGGCCGAACTAATGCTAATGTTGTAATACTAATGCTAATGACTGCAAAGGTTTTCTACAAAATAAGAGTTAAAAGGCACTAGACATCTGTTCATATTTACTTGGTCATATTTTTGTTTGGAAATACATGCTTCTAAAACATTTTACTATAATATTTTCCAGATAGAATGACATAAACAAACAAAATTAAATAAGTTTATTCCATTTTGCTACAATAAGTGAACAATAAACTAAAGAGCTAAGAAACAAAGTCAACATGTTCTACTATGACAAGTATGTTGCAATATTGGTTTCTCACAGACCTTTGTTTGGATTAAATCATAGAATCATAGAATTTTTATGGTTAGAAAAGACCTTTCAGATCATCAGGTCCAACCGTTATCTAACTATATCAGTCCCATTTCTAAACCGTGTCCCTGAGGACATGGTATCCAATTAAATGCCTGTTACAATGAGCTTGAATACATTACTGACTGTTGTAATAATGTATTAGCTTACAAAATCGACTGCAAGGTATGGGTAGATTTCATTTACCATATCTAGATTCTAAGATATTACAGTGTTGGACATCTTGGTAGTAATACACTAAAAGAGTACAAAATGGATGATAGCCTTAAAGATCTGACTGCTTATGTACGACTCTCCGGGCCGCCAGGTCTTCCCGCACTGTGCCTGGAGCCCGCAGTCAGAGGTGATGGGACATGCTCGCCCCCACTGCAAGGTCCTGTAGCCCTCCTCAAGTTCTCTTTTCAGGCCTTCTCCCAACTTAACACCTACCAGCTCGGTCCCTTCCTCTTTACATGACTCAGCATGCGTGGGGCTTCCTCCAGCTGAGAAAGGTGAACCTTCATCAGGAAGCACTGCAGTTCTCAGCTTTTGCAATCTAAGGTAAAATGCAGCCTAGCGACACAAAATGTAATAACCAAGGTCTCAGCTACGACCTAGCTAGAAAAGTGATGTCTTGGCAAAGTACATCATGTGCTAGGGCAATGGGAACCTCTGGTTTCCCACCGGCCCAGGCAATACCAGTCAGAAGACTGACATTAGTAGCCAGACGTCTTTTAATCAGGCTTCTTGTGCAGACCCATTTTGGTGGTCTTAAAGGCCCGGTCTGAACTAGAAACAGCAGGTGAAACGTGTAGCACTCTGCCCTCCTCTAAAATGCCACACAGCTTTTGAAGATTGCTTCCTATTTCTCAAAAAAAAAAAAAAAAAAAAAAGAATAGAAATACAAATGTTCATAAGAATGCACACACATCTTTTAATAGAAAAACAAGAACAGGAAGATGAACTTCTACTGCTGCAAGGGAAGGGCTGGCATTTTCTTTTCTTAATGGATTACCCAAAGGTAACCAAGAGCAGGGTGGTGATGGTCATTACCGAACGGTTCAAGGGATTCATGAAGGCACCACATCTCCCTCTTTGCTTTACAGTAATGTCATTACTATTACCTGGGAACAATACCTTGAGGTACTGTTATGGAAAAGCTGTAAAACACAGATAATATGGGAAGTCCTAAAGCTATGCCAGAATTACAGTGTGTAGGCAGGCTTAATTTTGCATTTTTCTGCATCTGTCAATTTCTATTACACAGATTTAACATATAATTTTAATTACAGACTTTTACTGATGTTACTACTTCGGGTTTAGAGAATTGTGCTGATGCAGTTAAAAGGAAACATTTAAAAATAGATATTGATTTCCTATAATGTTTTAGAGCATTTTTTAGTAGGGAAGCAACTGAAAACGCTGAGTTAGCAATAGGAAAAGGTTAATGCATTTGTTCTTGAGGTGTCGATTTTTTTAATTCTATGTGACTTTATCTCAAGTTATAAAATTAATGTAAAAAAAAACCTGTCTCTTTAGATGTCCTCACTGCATAACAAAAGAAAAGTTGGTTAAAGGGCATGTAAGTATGAATTATATTTTTGCACTCTTTATCCCTTAAGAATTTTTAGCACTTTTAAGAAGCCTTCTTGGTTCAAAAAGTTAGACCTACAAAAGTTATTTCATGATCCTCCAATTCTTTAGAGCTACTGTTTCATTACCTTATATGTAGTGCCTACAGAAACTACATTTTCTCTTTTTTGAATTCCTTGGAATTTAAATTTTACAACAGGTGAAAGAAACCTAGCAGTATCTATATCCTGTATAATGCTGATGCTAAACTTAGAAGGGCAGTACTTCAATCTCTAATTTTCAATACCAGTTTAGCAATACTGTGGTAATTTGTTAAAACAATATTTTTTTTTGATATTGCTTTGTTCTTTTCTCCTAGATCTGCAATGAAATTGATTCACAAGCTTATTTTTAACAGTAAATAGAGTTGCTTACAATCTATCTGCCACACAGCCTTTTAAAATGAACAATTATAAAGCATTTCAGAGTCAGAAAACCAAGCATATCTTGTCATCATCCATCTAGGAGCACCTCCAGGTTTACAAACGGTCATTCTGGCAAGTGGTCCAAAATGTAACACTGTGGCACAGTAAATTGAAAACCTGATTGTAATATAAAAATAGTTTAGTATGTTTATATGTAAATAGTTTAGTATGTTTAAATAATAGCAAACATATATAATAAACCTCTAGTCTGATTTGAATGAGCGAGGCCCCTTTCTATCAATCATACAAAGCAATGCTTGAAAGAAAACAGCCACCAACAACTAACCTCAGCATTGAACTGGACTCAAAAGAGATTTAGATTTGACCATGAGCTTTGCCAGAGATTTTCCACTGGACTAAGGCAAGCAATGCTGTCTGTGAGACTCAGAGCGGGGGATGTAAGGGACACTACTAAGCACGCATGCTGAGCCACCAAAGATCAGCAGAGAGTAAGAGAGAGAGGAGATTTACGCTTCCTCAACGCAAAAAAAGGAGTCATTTCGTTGGTCAAATATGGAAGATTGGCAAGTGTCCTAACAAAAAAAAATTTGTGTCTCAAAGAAAGCAAAACAATGCTCACTTTAACTAAAAAATGAGCTAAATTCTCTCCTGGTCAAGAACAGAGCACACTGTATTTGCCTAGAACCCCTCAGCAGATGAGCACTCCCATGCAGGGGTTTCCCCTCTCTCTAGTGGTAATCAGAGACGCAAAGTACGGAGAAAAAAAGAAACACTAACAAGAAACAGTTCTCTGATTCAGTCTCAGTATGTACAGATTAAGCATGGCTTTTGTTTTATTTCTTGTCTTCAATAAATACTTGCAACAATGCTGTCTGTTTTGGACACTGTGGCTAAATCTCACAGCGCACAAACAGGAACTCCAGGGGTTACAGAGTGTGTTTGCACTTCCAATGCACAAGACAAGTGGAGAATTGATGTTGTGGGACCAAGAGGGAGTATATTGCAGTGACAAGTAACGCGGCTCTCTAGTCTACAATAAAATATGGTGGTACACACTGAGACCTGAGCATTTTCAGACTTGGTGAAAACTATTGTTTCATAAAATACATGCTTCTAGACTAGCATCTCAATATGAATCTAGACACTTGTCTGAGCCCCAACCAGTTAATCGAGTCCTACATCAATATTAGTATGTGCTGCAAGCTGCACAGAGCTTACACAGGAAAGATGATTATTATTCTCCCAGACCCAAAACAGCCTGAGGGTTAGGCAGTCCTGCTTCCACCAAGTGAGTCCGGCACTTGCAATATTTTGCAGAATGCTGTGCCCACTGTTACAGACAAAACCCCAACAGCTTCAGTTTTGCCCCAGGTGCCCAGTTCTCTTACCATTCCTTTGCCCTGCTACTATAGGGTGGAGGATGCAAAAATACTAGCTATTTCAGAAGGGCACAACCAAAACAAGTGATATGGAATGAGCTTTCACTGGTTGTAACGTTTGCAAGATCTCTTTCCTAGGCTGAAGTTTCCAGATGCTGAAACATTTCTTCAGGAAAAAAAGGTCAGGCTCCCTACTCTGAAAACACAGGGTTGTGTTCACAGAAATAAAAAGTAGAACTACAGTTATGACTTCTTTTAACCACCCACAGATTGGACTTCTTTTATTTGACATTTTGTCACACAGTTGCAAAATTCAGAGGAACTCCATGAAAACCTAAGTATGAATATCTGTTTCATACAGATAGCTTCCACTAATGCACAAATCTCCTGCAATGACATAATATTAAGCATTACTCATTAATCCTAATTTGCCTTTCTAGAAATAGCACATCATTAATTTGTATTATGTGCACTATGTAATGGTATCCAAAAAGGATTATTTATTGCATACAAATTGAAAGACTAGAAATCCACAATATAAGCTGAACCACCATATCCACTGTATTTAGTAGTAACTCTGGAAAAGCAAAATTTTAAATAATTTGATACTATGTCGATGGCCAAATTAACCATGGCAAATACTATTTTGAGAAATATATCTTTACTAGAAACACACTGAGTGGAGCAACTGTGTTAACAATCAGTGAAACTTTAGACAACATAACAGTTCCTTAGCAAATTTCCTTTGGAGCTAAATCAGACTTACAATCTACTAAAATTTTCATTACTAAAAAAGCCAAAGGCTCGGTAGGTTCTGCAGTGGAACACATAAAAACACTATTTCCCAGTAAGCACATAAAAAGCTAGTAAACAGGGCAGGAGTATTGTAATTGAAAAACATTTTAATTTTTCCAAAAATATGTTTCCTCTACTCAGGTCTGTTTTTTCCTTTTTTTTTAAATGGATTATCAATTTAATAATAAAATAGTGTATAGAAGTAATCATCACTAGTCATTGTCTAGCATATTTACATTCCTTATTTAGAGAAAATAATCATTTAACTACTTGCCATATTCATTCAATACCACTAGAAGGTGCTCCTCTGTTGAAAGATAATTACTTCTGTCTGAATTGCTTCTCGGAGCTAATTTTCCTCTGATAACTGTGGTTCTAGCCAGTTGTTTACACAGACTGTAATTGCAACGACCTCCCTGTTACACAACAGCAGGATCTCATATGCCATAACCATTACCACAGCATAAGAATAACAGATCTGTTATCACTCATTTTCTTGATAAATTCAAATCCCAGCTGAGCTGGACTCCAGTCAGTTTGCTGGAAGGTGAGGTGTGGAAACCTCCAGTCCAGAGCACTGGCACAGGCTGCCGAGGGAGGTTGTGGAGTCTCCTTCTTTGGAGGCATTCAAAACCCACCGGACACGTTCCTGTGCGCTCTACTGTAGGTGATCCTGCTCTGGCAGGGGGTTGGACTAGATGATCTTTCGAGGTCCCTTCCAACCCCTGACATTCTGTGATTCTGTGATTCTGTGAACCGTAGCAGAGCTGACATATTGTAAAGAGCTACAGTTTCTGTGAGGTTGAGAATCAGAGAATCATAGAACCATCCAGGTTGAAAAAGACCTTTAAGATCATCAAGTCCAACCATAAACCTAACACTGCCAAGTCCACCAAACCCATTCCAGGAGTATCTTAGGGTAAAATGCATCCAGAGAGACATTGGCACATTTGTCTGAAGTCCAAAGACAGGAGAGTCCAACATAAAAAAATGCTGTTAAGACAACCGCAAAAAAACAAGCATACGGTCCACACCAATTCCACACCAACAGTATCAGGACATCAAAACTCATCCAGAAATCCAAGGATCAATAATTCATATTTCATATACAACCTTTTATGACCCTCAACCAAGTTAAGATTTAGTTTGATACCCAGAAAGGAACTCTGATAACCTCCGGGTATACACAGACTCTTTGCATACACAATAAAGACCTTAACTGAGAGATGAAATAATTGCAGTTTTTCTAACAAAAAACTTCAGCCTGCACATCTGAAGAGCTTTAAGTTTTGTGTCATCTGGGATTGGGTAAGATTTTGGTGAGAAATGGGAAAAAAAAGGGGGAAATATGGATGAACCGACCAGATAAGGTGAGATTCTGACTCTTCTAGCTGTAAATTTGGACAAAAAAGCTACCACTAATGAATGTAATGATTGGGCATACTTGGAGAGCCTGGATTTCTTCAATTCTTTTAGCTCAGACAACAGACACTAGAAAGGACATTTTCACCAAGAGAGGGTAAAAGAAGAAAGTCACCATGCAGTTCAAACAGTTTAAACCATTAAAAACTACAGTCAGGCCCCAGGGAGAAGCTTCCTGCTGGTAAGGAGACATGCATGTGGCCTTTCCCAAATTTCCGTATCACAAGAGAAGCAAGTACAGTATAATCATCCACTGAAGCACACTGCAGAGGCTGTTGCAAAACTCAGGTTAACTAAGCTTAGAGGCTACTCAAACAGAGTTTGATTTATCAGACAGAATGATACTCTAGGCGATCCTGTTTTGGCAGGGGGGTTGGACTAGATGATCTTTGAGGTCCCTTCCAACTCCTGACATTCCATGATTCTGCCTGATCAAAACTGAAATAAAGGAGAAAGGTGCTGGTGAACTATCCAGGATGAAAGCCTTTTCCACCCACCTCTAAATGTTAATGTGGCAAAGGCTGTTCCCTAAGAAGTCTGACACTGCTACAGAAAAGCATTTCACCTCTAAAGGTGTAGCTATCTAATTTTTGAACAGATGACGATTTATATAATTCAAGATCTAAGAGAAAGAGAAATGATAAAGACAAGTCAATGATGCAGCTTTAAGGTCCAGAATGCCTTATGCGCAGCACGTCAGTGCACAACATCTTAATATTCAACTAACCAAACAAGAGCTCTTCATCTTGAGACACTAGTGTCTTAATGAGGAACAGACACAGAAAAAAAAAAAAAAAAAGTATATGGCACTTGTTTCCTTGAGGTTATGGAGCACTTTCTCAGTTTTACTGCTGAACATTTTCAGCTTTCTTCCCTCTCAGAGTAAGGAATTCAAATCTCTTCAACAGAGTCAAAAATGTCTTGACTCATTCTGAAGTTGTGTTTATTTTAATAATATCTTGTTAGACGGCATTCAGTACATCTTGTATGTACTGAAAAATAACCACAAATTTTGTCTTCAGGCATTTACCCTGGTCACAAAACAGCCACTGCGACTCCTTGAGAGGTTTAGTTATAAAGGAGTTCTATTTCAAATAATATGAATTATGCAGTTACAAAACGAATTTCATAGTGCCAAAGACACCTAAGTAACACTGATATATGTAGGAATAAACAATCTCTTCTTTCTCTGAGGAAGAAGTTCCTGAAGGACTTTGCCTCCCCATAACACGTCACACCAAGGAAATGGCTAGAAACTTGCTTCCGTCAACATGACAAAATAGTGTAAAATGGTTTTATGGCAAGTCTCTTGAGAGATAAGGTTTGTAACCATAAAAATGAAAAAGAGGGATTGTATATATACTTACACTGAATATACTGCAATGTAAGTAACATGAAAATTCCTAGTCTCGGTTTTGGTCTTCTAATGTAACTGCATCGCGTGTCAATCTGATTTCCAGGGCACTACCCACAGTGGAAGGTGAGCAAAGAGCTTGTGCTCTGTAGCAAACGGGCTAACTGTTCCAGGGAAAATGTCTTGTCTGGAGTAGCTGGTCTACAGGGAGGAACTTGTACAGTATCAGTAGAAACACAAGAACTAAAAATTTATGAATTACCACCAGAAGACACAGTACCAAAAGAGAATTTTGCAGCAAATGTATGACAGTACCGTAACATTTGAGACAATGAAGGATTTGGGCTCTCTAGAGTTCATGGGTGTTGGGAGAGTGCTGAGGGTAAGATTCTTTCAGCTATGTTGTGAGCCAACCCTCTGCAGGCAGCGCAGCTCCTCTGACTGAAGACACTACCGACGCTTGCATTCGTTCTGACATGTGCCTGACATTCGTTCTGACAATCAGGAGCAAGTCTCAAGAGAAGTTTGCATTTTTATCTCCAGCCTAAGAGATGGAAATCTGTAGATATCCCCAAGAGAGGCGTACTCCTGGTTTATTGTTTGAATTTAGACAGGTCACACAGAAGTGACCTCTAATTTAGATTAAAATTGCTCCACCTTTGGCTGCCCTAGAGAGGAGGTGTATGCAATATAAGCATCGCCCCAAACCACTTCAAAGAAATCTAAGCTGGTATACATCAAGAGGAACATCAAGGAAAGTGGAAGGCAGTGAGAAAACCATTTGCCAAGTGATACAGAATTGAATGCTGTACTCAGCCCTGAATTCCCCAGGTCAGGACCTCCACAGAACCTGCACATAGAATCATAGAATCATAGAACAATTCAGGTTGGAAAAGACCCTTGGGATCATCGAGTCCAACCATTAATCCTACACTACAAGTTCATCCCTAAACCATATCACCCAACACCACATCTAAGCGACACTTAAACACACCCAGGGATGGTAACTCAACCACCTCCCTAGGCAGTCTGTTCCAGTGTCTGACCACTCTTTCTGTGAAGATTTTCTTCCTAATGTCCAGTCTAAACTTGTCCTGTTGCAACTTGAAACCATTTCCCCTGGTTCTGTCCCTAATTACCTGTGAGAAGAGACCAGCACCAACCTCTCTACACTGTCCTTTCAAGTAATTGTAGAGCATGATGACGTCCCCCCTCAGCCTCCTCTTCCTTAAACTGAACAGTCCCAGCTCCCTCAATCACTCCTCATAAGATCTATTCTCCAGGCCTTTCACCATAAAATACTAGTTTTCGGTTTCTCCTTCACTTTTTATACCTCCAGCACATTACATTGGCAAGAGTGAATTAAGATCCATATTTTTTGTCATTTACATCTTTGACCACAGATTAGCAGGAGAGCTAGGATGTTTGTAGGTTTTTGTTAATTAAAGCTGGGATCTCTCAATTTTTAGGCCTTGTTCCCTTCTTCTCAAGTAATTACAATTAAATATTGCTGCTATGACTCTCTAGGAATACTTTCCTCAATCCTTCCTCATCTCTTTATGCCCTCCCTCATTTTCATGAAAATTCTCATTTTCATTATTTGCTTATCATGTTTGACTTCAGCTGAATCTTGTACAGATTTAGTTTATTCTTTGTTTTAGTATTAAACGAAAGTGTGCTTCTTAGTAGACACAAATTGCACCAGTGTCCCAGAAATGGAAAACATTATTTAGCATGTGCATAAGTGAGCCTACAAAGTGCTAAGAAGCTGTGTACTTAGAAAGATCATACCTCAGTGCTGCAGACAAAAGATGAATTCAAGGCATTTTAAAAGACGAGAAGATCTCATCAGAAGAACCTGCCTTTTCTCAACCAACAGTTCGTTTGTAAACTTCTTTTTTTTCTGAATTTCAGGCAAAGGGCCAAATTTGCCAATATCTTAACAGAAGCAGGAGATGAAAGAGTTGGTAAATGTGGGGGTTTATGAGTGCATGTGGAAGTTTGAGAAGGATTTGGTTCTTAGTAGCAGGTAGATAGGAACAAAGACTACTGCTAACTACTACCTTTATTATTTGTCTTCAGAATGACTGTCAAAGGCATCTAAAAATAGACATATTTTTGTTTGAATTCTGAGCAAATTGTTGGGGGCTGGGAAACTATTCTGGGAGTTATCAGTGCAGGCTTTTCTATTCCTATACCTTTATCTCAGCATCCACAGAGGGTTACTGTCAGATAATGAGCCAGCAACATCACTGGTTTAACCTATAAAATTAATAGTTTTTTAATGTCTAATTAATCATAATAATAAATAGTTGATAATCACATCTAAATCAGGTACTTTGCTATAACTTATTCGATGGTCAATTTGAATATGCCAAAGATATTTGTATTTTTATCATTCTTAGTGATAACTGATAGATGCATCTATCAATGTAGAAAAGGTAATGTGCAAAACACGAAAACATGGTTGTAGCTTGTAATTTTTAACTTTTATCATAACAAATTAATTTTTTGCCTCTTTATTTGGACATACAATCTTCAGAAAACCTAAATTCTTGCATTGCTGAGCTTAAGGGAGGACACCACTTTAAATACGTTAAATGTTTTGGGGTATTCATATCAAACAGGAAAACACTCAGTTTTTTTCTCATTACCACTGGCATCATTAACAGACCGTCATAACCATCATTCAATTACCATCAGCATTTTTACCTGAAAATTTCCAAAGAAGGGTCTTGCTCCCAAACATCTATGTAGTCATCTATGTAGTCTGTGCTGCACAGGTTGAGCTGCTGCTTAACTACACAAAGTGAGTTTGTTCTAATGAGGTTTCCATAACAGCATCATGGAACCATAACATGCTGGTGCTTGGGCAATAACAAGTGAGGGCTATTCATGGATTAAATGTTAAAGCATTTCTAAAAAGTTAAGTATGTGATACAGGGTGGAATTGACTTCACTTAGGACTAAAATGCAGTTGTTTTCTGGAGTGAATTGTGGTAATGGGTAAAAACACCTCACCTTACTTAGAAAACAAAGGAAATTACAATCTTTTATCTGAACCAAGCTTTGAGAAAATTTGTATGAAAAGTCCCTTGTTTGTAAGAGCTCTGCATGATCATAGGCATGATCAGAGAGCTGGAGTAGCTCTCCTGTGAAGATGGGCAGAATGTTGGGGTTGTTCAGCCTGGAGAAGAGAAGGTTCCAGGGACACCTTATAGTGGCTTTCCAGTACCTGAAGTGGGTCTACAGGAAAGCTGGGAAGGGACTGTTTACAAGGGTGTGTAGCAATAGGATGAGACGAAATGGTTTTAAACTAGAGCAGGGTAGATTTAGATTAGACCTCAGGAAGAAGTTCTTTCCTATGAGGGTGGTGAGACACTGGAACAGGTTTCCCAGAGAAGCTGTGGATGTCTCATCCCTGGAAGTGTCCAGGCCTTTCACCGTGGGAGGACATCCTAATCCTTCCAAAATCTGCCACAGGCCTTTTCTGCTCACAGTGTCAAAAGCTTTGGTGAGGTCAACAAAAGTTACATAGAGTCCTTTGTTCTGTTCCCTACACTTCTCTTGCAGTTGTCTGAGAACAAATATCGTGTCTGTTGTACTCCTGTTGGCTCTGAAACCACATTGGCTTTCAGGTAGAAGTTCTTCTGAGATACCTGGTACTAGTCTGTTCAAAAGTATTCTCACAAGGATTTTACCAGCAATAGAGAGCAAAGTAATACCTCGGTAATTTGAGCAGTCCTTTCTTCTTGTACAGGGTGATGATGACTGCATCACACAGATCTGGTGGTAGTTCGCGTTCTTCCCAGCAATGCACAACGAGCTCGTGAAATTTAGCACGGAGTGCTTGGCCTCCATGCTTCCAGACTTCAGGTGGGATTCCATCAATCCCAGCTGCCTTGCCAGTTTTCACCTGCTGTATGGCCTTGAGAGTTTCTCCCATAGTAGGGGCTATATCCAATTCGTTTTTCACTGGTTGTTGTGTAATGTGCTGAACTGCTGAGCCTTGAACTACACGGTTGACACTGAAGAGAGTCTGGAAATGTTCAGACCATCGATTCAGGATGGAGGCTTTATCTGTGAGAAGCATTTGGCTGTCTGCTCTTAGCAGCTGGCTTTGAACGTGGTGTGTGGGTCCGTACACTGCTTTCAGAGCCTCATAGAATCCTCTGTGGTCACCTGAATCAGCACATAGTTGAGTCTTTTCTGCTAGGTTGATCCACCACTTGTTCTGGATGTCTCGAAGGTTCTGTTGGAGCTTACTGCATGCAAGACGAAAGGCTGCTTTTCTTACATGGCAAGATGGCTGAGCAAGGTGTGCTTGGTGAGCATTTCTCTTCTTTGTCAACAATTCCTGGATCTCTTGATTGTTTTCATCAAACCAGTCTTTTTTTTTCTTGGAGGAGAACCCCAAAGATTCCACAGAAGACTGGAGGATGCTATTTTTAATATGTTGCCAAAGCGCTCCAGGAGAGGGATCTATGAGATGGTCTTCAAGTCTAGTTTGAAGGTTTACCTGGAAGCTGTCTCTCACTGTAGCTGTTTGAAGATTAACTTGGCGCCTCCTCCTTGGAATGCCGCCCCTCTTAGGTTTGGGCTTAAAGTAGAGGTTAAGTTTGCATAAGAAATGCATAAATCACTATTATTTGCTAAATAGTACTTAAATCCTGTGAATGTATTCAAAGTTTTAAAGCTCAGACTGTTGGTTGATTTTTTTTTCCATTTTGAATTTTTTTTAAAAAAAGCAGACACACAGGCTGACTTGAAGATCTAGCAGAATCACACAAAGAGAAATGTTGCCTACATACTACTCTGACAGCCTAAGGGGACCTTTGAAAGGACACGGTATGACCAAGAAGATCACACACTCCTTGGGGCTCTCCATCAGGCACATAGTGAGGTGATGTTCCACACTAACACCGCCTCCACCTGCTTATTGCATGGAATAAGGAAAGAAGAAACTTGCCCCTGCACTAGGTTGCACCTGCACTATGCCTATCAGGCTGCTTCTGCTAGGAATAAACTCTCTTCTATTTCTGGAATTCAGGGAACAGAGACATATTATTCCTGTAAGTGGCAGGCATCATTCCAAACTCCCTCTCAGTCTGAAATGGAAAGAAAAATCTGAAAGTCATGTCAAAAAGATCAAAACACAGAGTTGACACATCAATATGAAGTAGCAATGAACTTATTTTTAGGTTTCAGTCAGTGGATGCTAAATATTCTCTAGAGCCCTCCCATTATGGATAATCTGACACATGTAGCTCTTCTCGCAGTCTTATGCTGCTGCTTGGGGAATGGGATACACACCTCCAGTAGAATTGAAGCTTTCAATGAAGCAAGAATAATCTTTTTGTAGCTACTGCTTGTACCTCTCCAATTAAACTCTATAATTTACTACCCAGAAGTCGTATAGTATGAGATTGATTCCACAACTAACGCTAAGAGCATACAATGGCAGTCTTCTCATTGAGCCTGAAGAGAGGAAGCAGGAAAATGTTACAGCTCTTCTAAAAATACAAGAGTTAAAGAAGAAATTAGGAGGTCACTTGCATGCTTTTCATTTATATTTAAAAGGTCACTTGTGGACTCCCTCATGATTGATGTAAAGTTTATTTTAAACTGACATCTTAATTAGTGGCAATGTGCCAAGCTGGAATCTGATGAGCCTGCACTTGTTCAGTGGCTGGCTGTGAGCTTCTCCCTTTTTATGTGTTTTGTTGAGGATTCTGGCTCTCAGAAATGCTTGCTCACAGTCATTTGTGGGTTATTATTAGCAAACTGTTAGATTGGCCCCTTGGAGCACATTTTGTAGGACCAAAATAATCTTATTGGATTGCTTCAACATTTTACTGGAAACAAAAGAGGTGAATTGGCAGTGAAGCAATCACAGTAGACCTTGAATGCCTTCAACAGCATTAACTTCATCATTGTTATTGAAATTCATATTGAACAGGCTCTTGAAGACAACATTTCTTACCAGCTAGCACATTAGTTGCTTTCTATTAGGCTGAAGTCGTCAATGGAAAAGAAAAAGCAGGAACAAAGTTGCTGGGTATTAAGTGACAGATCTTATTGTAATCTAAGATACCGAGCTGACAACAGAAAAGAATATGCTCCATCAATCAGGTTAGGATTTTATGCAAGTATTGCCATAGACTCATCACTTGTTCCTACAGATAGTGGCACAACTGTTCATACACTATCAGACAAGAACAGGAAACAATCTGTTCGAAAAACAACCATGCAAATATCTTAAATCTTTTCACATATCTTTTTTTTTCCCTTTTTTTTTTTTTTTTTCTCCAAAACAGATCACATTTGGCTCACTGGCTATTGCACAAGTACCGTTATGGAAGTGAAAGGTCACAGGAATACTAGTAGGAATAGCACAACTTAGATTTTACACTGACATGACCCCTAACACATCAGGACACTAATTAATTATGTACGTATTATTGTACAAATTTATCCTAGGTCTGCTAGCCACCCAACAGATTCACTTTCCTTCTGCACTGCACTGTCCTCCTGACTATATCCCACTCTGCCTGATTTCCTCTTGCAATCTGCCTAGTTCCATCGCTTCAGTTGATACACACTTTAACATTCAGCATAAAAGCAGACACTGAAGCATCTGTTCATGAGAGGTTTCCAGTATCTTTCAGAGCCTTCCAGATAAGATGCTTGACAAAAAGAGTAATCCTTTCAGACAACAGGTCCTCAGTGGGTGTTTTGTATGAATCTGTCTATCATGAAATTGTTCCCAGCATGGCACTACTGTCCATTAAAAAATCTGCAATATTAGTGTGTACCCACAGCTCTGTGCCATTTCTATAATGACTACTTGATTTATTCACTCCAGTGTCTATGAAGCTCAGATTATCACTTAATTCTAAATAAACTGCATATTGTGAACATTTGTAAGAGAGCAACCCATTAAATTCAACATTTATTCAACAGCTTTAATTTGCTTCCAGTATTATGACAATTTCCATTTTAAGAAATATGGTTTCAGTTCTGTATATCTTGTTTTCCATAATTTGTTATAACATGATAAGCATTTAGTTTCCATCCACATCATTTGGAAAGGAACTTACAAATACAAATCTAGGCACACCCATTGGCAATTGAATAAAAACCAGTCTCTGTAATCACAGGCTTTTAATCAGATTTTAATACGCCTTTATAATCACTTAGAATCAGAAAAATCGGCAGGTAGACACATGTACATTTTGTAATAAGTATGTTTTTAAAAACTGATATGCAGCATAAGATAAGGATTATTACGCATTGAATCAAAGCAAAGATGCTGGACTCTAAAAATTAAGATATTACTTTTCCAAGTACACTGCCCATTTATCCATACTGCTAAAAGTCTATTCAAATGAAAAATTATTTTAAATTTACACGATAGATCATATTTATGCACATTGATGCAAAATGCACAGCCTGAACTTTGGGCCAAAAACCACTACTGAACTCAGAATTTGGGCCTGAGGGTGAAGTACAGAACTGCAACAGCAACACTCTGAGAAGGTGCCGATTAAAACACATTTTCTACACGCTAAATATTGTGTTATTTTTCAGACAGTGCCCCAGAGCAATATGAAAAATGCACAAGAGTTTATTCAGGAATTTCTTTTAAGTCAGCATTTAAGATCCGAATGCACTGTCTCAATGTATAGTGTTGTCAAACAGGGTCAGTTAGTAAGGTCTTTCTGCTTTTAATAAAGCAGAAAATAAATCAAGAAATTTCTAAGTGCAAAAAATTTACTACTTTTCCCTGCCTCAAGTAAATCGCTCATGCAGGAAAAAAAATAATAGGGGTATATATATTTAATTTTTATTTTCCCTAACTTCTGATATCCATCTATGACCTTTCATTTTCCATTGCAAAATAAAAAGCAAGGCAGAACACAATACCTAACCAAACAGAAAATATGCTTAGTGATGAATCAAAAGAATATAGTGGATAACAGCCAAAAGACAATTTTAAAATTCCATTTGTTCTGTCCATATGCCATAATGTTATAAAGAATGTACTAGATAAAGGCTGTTTTCCTTGGAAATATTTATCATGGGAGATGTTCATCAAATGAACTAAGTTATTTCTTGACCCAAGAGCAAATTTTCTACTCTTGTTGCAGGTCATGAGCAGTGTCTTGAACAAGTCGCTGAAGAGATTACTGTTCAAAGGTTGTAATGAATATTATCAATAGAAAACACCCCATCATGTCCTCTAGTCAAGATCTTTATTTCTCAATAATATAGTTTACCTACTCCCTTATCTCTCTAAAAACTCTGAGAGATGAAGCCTAAATAATGTTTCCAGAACCCTTCTCAACATAAGCCGGCAGTGCGCCCATGCAGCCCAGAAGGCCAACCGCATCCCGGGATGCATCAAGAGGAGTGTGGCCAGCAGGTCAAGAGGGGTGGATTCTCCCCCTTTACTCTGCTCTTATGAGACCCTACCTCGAATACTGTGTCCAGATCTGGCGTCCCCACCATAAGGGAGACATAGGTCTGTTGGAACGAGTTCAGAGGAAGGCCACAGAGACGATGCAGGGGCTGGAGCACCTCTGCTATGAGGACAGGCTGAGGGAGCTGGGATTATTCATCCTGGAGAAGAGGTGACTCCAGGGTGACCTTTTCACTGCCTTGCAATACCTGAAAGGAACCTACAGAAAGGCTGGAGAGGGGCTTTTTACAAGAATGTCCATCAATAGGACAAGGGGAAATGGATTTAAATTGAAGGAGAACAGATTTTGATTCACTCTTAGGAAGAAACTCTTCAGGTGACAAGACTCTGGAATAAGATTGCCCAGAGTGGTTGTGGATGTCCCCTCCCTGGAGATGTTCAAGTCCAGGTTGGATGAGACCTTGAGCAACCTGGTCTAGTTAAGAGCATCTCTGCCCATGACAGGGAGGTTGGATCAGATGATCTCTAAGGTTCCTTCCAGCCTAGGCCATTCTATGATTTTATGATTCTATGATTCTCCTTCCACTTTTAGAAACATAACATGCTTGAACTTATTTCTATTATTTTTATAGTTTGCAACAGTGATGGCTATCAGACAGTGTCTGTGAGACGGTAAGCTGTATTCCAGTGTATTTCTAGCTAGTTCACATGCAAACCACCATCAAGAAATACAGAAGGGACAAAAGAGCACGAAGGGCATAGAGAAAGAAAATCCTTTCCACTCCCCTTCATCTAAAGTGAGATGTGCAGACTAATCCTTCTCGATTTCAATTTGCAGCCTACACTGTGAGCCAAGATCTGCCAATGGAAGATTGACTGGTGCTATTTGGTTTCCTGACTGCAGGAAGTTATACATAGGTCACAAGAAACAATCAGACACAATTTCCTCTGCAAACAAAATTTAGCAGAGAAAAAATAAAGAAATGAACAAAGATTAAAAAGCACAATGTTTCCAAATAATTACACATTAAAAAACCCAAACCAAAACAAAACACCATCAAAGCAGCAGCTACCTAAAAAGATGGACTAGGAAAATTAAAAACAATCAAGGGGTGAATTCATGAAGCACTCAATGCCAGAAGATCCAGAGGACATAGTCAATGAGGATCTCAACAAAAGGAAGGATTTCTAGGCAGTGAAAACATTAAAACAGTGGCAAATAGCTGGCAGGAAAGATTTCAGCATGGGTTGTACAAATCTTCTGGAGACCGAGAGACATGCTCAAGCTGTAAACCCACATCATCATCTCATCAACGTGATCGCTATCCGCACCAGCTAGTTTACAGCTAGCGTGGCCGCATCAATCAGCGATACAGTCAGCTCTTCAGTCACGCAGACTGCCATCTGCTCACCGTGTATCACAAGCAACAGCATATTTCCACTGACACACTGTGTGGGTGCAGTCCCACAGCACCCGAGCCAACACAAGGTAGGGCTGCCGTGGTCCCTGGCTATCTTGGCTGCACAATCCTTAGCCGTGGCATCAGCATCGGCACTGAAGCGACTGCATCAGTTTGAGGAGTTGGTGTAGACGACAGCAGAAGCAACTGGTTTTCCACGTGATCAGCTGCCTGAGCTGGATCACTACTCCCTCATGATAACAGCAGTGCTGGCCCAAGGGAGGCACCGAAATGATGTGGCTGGAGTTAGAAGGGTGGAACCATGGCAGATCTACATGAACTCAAACTGCCATGGAACTCAGCCAGCAGCAACCAACCTCAAATCAGATTGTACCTACACACGTTGGTCACCCAGATCATAAATACCTATAAGCCAGCACTGCCATCAGCATTGGGAATCTCTTGCCCTGTAAGTTTCCTCCCAATGTTGATCCTATCTTTGTGCTGCCACAGACATTGGTATGATCAGAGATATGATCCTCACAGAAATAAAAGACACGAGCTGCTCATGTGGGTAAGTTCCCTATCATGTTTCACTGAGCAACTGCACAAAAGCACGAAGCAGCAGACACCGAAAGCTGGGCAGACCTTTTCCTTTTGACAGTAATGCTCATTCAAGCCACTTTAAAATTTACATTAAGCTATGTCCTACCTGTGATATATACTTAGAAATCCAGAAGGAATTATCATAATAACCTACCTACATAAAAGATGTCTGTAATTAGACTAGAACATACTCCCAAATATGAAAAAAATCATGTTTTCATGAAGCCACATCCTACAACAACTTGTTCCATTGATTCTCTAGCCTTTCAGTTTAAAAAAAAAAAAAAAGTCCTGGCTATTTGCACTTCCAAGCACTGGACCTTGCAATATATTAGCTGGACTGGAGGTTCTGTCCTTCAAGTCAAATTTGAGCAAGTCACTCTCTAATCTTCCTTTTATCCTCTCAATCCTCTCACTGTAGGGCAAATTTTCCAACACTATCATCAGTTTAATTACTTTCCCCGAATCTTCTCCAATTTAACAAAATCATTCCTCAATTGTGGAAGCCAGAATTGAAAATATTTTTGTGACAGTGCTTGTTCGAGAGCCCAGGAATTAAGATAAAATGTCCTCTTTATGGGGACATTTTATAATTGTCATTACATTATGGTAAAATGTTCACTGAACAGTCATCAAGATGCTGAACTATTTTTCAGAGTAAGTGCTTCAAGAGAAGTCTGTATTAAGAGAAGTCTTTTAACGTGGCTTTGTTTGTTCATTCCTTGACATAACAGCTTTACATTTGATTTACTGAAACAATAGTGGCTCTCTCTCTATCTTAATAGAACAAGACAGACTAAGGAAATGACCTATCGCTCACGTGCTTCCAGGTGTTCTAGTAAGCTTCCATCCTGCAGTCCTACCAGTATAAGAACACTGGTCCATCTAGACCAGCAATGACACACCTAGAATCAGACATTTCAACAGCGCAGCTGACAGAAGTGAAGTAATCTTTTCCATGTTTTCTACTTATCTCTAAATCTTAGAGATAGCCTTGAGCAGACAAATGCAGTATTTGAATATGACTCAGTTAAGACAATGATACATATTTTTGTATCTCTACATATTTACACCTAAGTTCTCAGTCTCTGAATTTAATCCAGGGTCATTCCATTCCTTCTAGTCAATTCATGTCCAGCAAGTTCCTGGTTTAGTCATAATTTGTGTACGAAACCATTTACTGTGACAGTTTTTTCCATTTCCTACCTTCCCATTTCACTGACTCGCTCTTGTGCTAAAAGACAGACAGGTCCTGCTTCTCTAGAATTCCTATTTTCACATGGGAGCTCTTCAGCACAGCTCTGCTAATACTAACAACAGTCTCTACTTCCATTTATGTGACTTTTAACAAGATATACAGAGTTGCTGCCCCAAGGAACAATGCCTTTTCTGCAAATTACTGAGAAAATTACATAATAAGATTTTAAAATTGTTCTGAAGATGCAAAGGAGTATTTTTACATTGAAAATCACTGACCTCTCAGGTATTTAAAATATGTCAGCTTTCACTATTTTTAGCTTTTTTTTGTCTGAAATCACTGTGAAATCATGCTCACAGAAGTAGACATGGCATTAATTTTTGCAATGATATGAGCTTTGATGTTCTGAGTTCTATATAGCTCTAAACAGTTGAAGCAATTAATAGCGAAGCTTACAAAATTGCAATGAGTAAAAAGCTAAAAGGAGAAGTCAGAAAGCCATTATCAGGAAGTCAGTAGGTGCATCATGTAACTTACCAAACAGGCGCTGGTGGAAGAGAAATTTCCCCGCTATCAGTCCTGTAAGAATGGCAAGGAGCCACAGAAACACCTTCAAAAATCTCCAGCCTCCTCCTTCAGGATACTTATTTGTTACAAAGGAGAAACAATTGCCAACAACAATAACATTGGCTTCTGTCTGGCTGTGAGATACCGGGTCCTCAGCAAATATTAAGAAGTTAAAGAAGATCACTAAGTAAGCCACAACTAAGCGAGACCATGGGTGCTGGAAGTAGTAGCGGAAGTCTTTATCCATCCTCAGACACTGCAGAACTGTTCTTTGCCTGTATGTAAAGACAGAGATGCACAATGTTACATATGTACCCAGAGTTCTTGAGTTTAGGAGACATCTGCACATTACAAACTTCAAATCACTGTAACCACGTCATTAGTCAATTCTTAATGCTTTGGACTTGACTTAAAGTGAAAGTTTCAATCAAAAGATACTGTTAGATCCAGCTAGAGAAAAACAAATTTCTGCCGGTTCCAATGTAAAAACAACCAAGATACGTAATATATACATACATATAGTCAAACATACATACAAACATACAGTCTCAAATATCTCTATATTATCTTCTTCAAAGAACAGTTCTGTAACAGGGCATAAAAATGCAGCATGTAAGAACACGATCAGCTACATGAAACTCAGAGTCCCTTTCTATCCGCATTCCAAAAAGAACAACACAGGTTTCACAAATGTTCATGGTAAGACTAAATTGAATCATTCTCCTTATGCCAGAAAGATGGAAAAAGCCCGTAAATCCAGTGAGGTCTTCTACTGCCTCATCTCCTGGAAGCTTACAAGCGTATACCTCAGCAACATCAGAAACTTGTGTTTGCATGAAGGAGAAATATGATGGAAAAGTTGCTAGACTTGCAGGTCGGGCAAGTCTGTGGAAATCTTTTCAATGACTTCAGGGAGTATACCTATAATTAAGCATATTTTCAAAACTGGACAATAAGAGTCCCCTGAGCACAGACTGTTTTGTACAATTACAAAAACGGTATTTTGAAACTTGCCTGCTTTCGCAGTACTCCTATGGAAAAAAATGCAGCTGAGCAAGGTTAACATTTCGGTCGTTGCCCATTTGAATTCTTTTTCTTTTATTCACAACAAATAAGTTGTTTCATCCCGTTGAACCACTTTGTATGCACAAAGATACAAGGCCCTTCTGTTGTGGAATATCACAGTTATTCAAGGGACACAGAGTGTAGGAAGAAAACGGGGGGGAAAAAAAAAAGAGTATCTAATAATATTGCTTGTTTATTACAGCATGATCCTTGAAGGATACGGTGTACTTAACTGAATAGCACAGATTTTTGCAAATGTCATATGCCTTGCAGGAAGAAGAAAAAAACAAACCAGCAGCAAAAGACCTAAAAAAACCCAATCAATTACTCATCCCTTCTAGGACTTCTGACTAAGTATCACTTTGCAAACTTAGAAACGGCTTGAATTACAATGCCTCCCTTTAAGTAGTCCCTTCAAAATTATTTAACTCTATAAACCAATTTATATTTGAAAAATTACAAGGAATCCTGTGCGCATCAAATCAAAAGGATAAAAAAAATCTCTCAGCAGGTTGTCAACGCATTCAGTAAACAATAACAATTAATAAAGTCCCATAATGCATAAATTACATATGAAAAAGAAAAAAGAAAAAAAAAAAAACCAAACATGGAAAGTTAAAAACTTTGCACAAGGAAGTGTCAGTCCTTTGAAAACTTTATGAAAAAAAGTGATTTAAAGCCAGGGTCACTGGCCCAGCAGTCTAAGAAAATAGGCTGGGGAGATTAAATCGCCGTTAGAGTCACAGGGATGCCCAAAGCTATTTTATGTTCTCCTTTCTTCCCGTTAATGGGAAGAAAAGTTTTGGCATTTCCCTTATATGTGGGAACCATCCCTAAAGCCCGAATGGGGCTGGTGATAAACAACTCTACGCCCTGACATTTTCTGGCAGCTGCCGGATACCCGAGAGTTCCTAGACACCCAACTGAAGACGCAGCTCCCGGGGAAGCCTTTTCTACCCCCAGAAGCCAACATTCGTAACAGCAGCGGTGCTAAATCGCTCATGAAAACCCCGCTCCCGACCACCCCGACGCCAAAAAATGCGGCTGCCGAGAACGCCGCGCACAGCCCGCCCGCCGCAACCTGTTCAATCGACCCATTTCCCCCCGCCCCGGCGCACCCCGGGGCACCCGCGGCCGCCTTCACCCCTCGCGGGGGCGCGGGGCCGCGGGCCCCCGCAGCGCCACCGGGCCGGGGCTGGCGCCTCCCTCCCTCCCTCCCGCCGCACTCACCGCCGCGGGGGATCCGGCGCCGCGGGCGCGGGGCTGCAGCGGCGCGGCTCCGCGCCTGCCGCGGTGCGGCTCTCAGCGGCGGGCGACCCCGCTCCGCTTGCGCTCCCCGTTCGGCTGCCCGAGGCTGGCAGGGCCACCCCCGCCCCACCAGCCCCTCGGGCGCTGACAGCGGAGCCGGCGCTGCCGCGGCGTCCCGCCCCCCCCGGCCGCCGCGGGGAGGGAGCGGCTGCGGCGGCGGCGGCGGCGGCGGCTGTGCCCCTCCTCTCCGCTCCGCTCCCGGGCGCGGGCGAGCGGCGGCCCCGGCAGTGCCGCAGCCGCGGAGGCAGCGTGCGGCGCCGCTGCGGCAGGGTCCCGCCGCCCGGGGCTGTCCCCGCCTGTCTGTCCGTCCGTCCTCCCCGCGGAGACGGCCGGCGAGGAGCCGACCGAAACGCGCGCGTTATCCCCGCCGGTGTCTTTGATTCAACCCTGGAAAATGGTGGCCTGGGAGCCGCGGGGGCTTACCCAGCCGGGAGAGGTGAACGAAACCGGAGCGACACTCAATTCCCGCCGGTCAGACTTCAGTGTTATGTAAATTGGCCGGTAGAAAATGGCAAATACGGGCAATGCAGGGTCAAATCTGGGGATGTATTACCCCCAAGGAAAAGCATAGCCTTAGCAGTAATAGGCAGATCACTCCGGAAGGTTTAGGAAAACCCTCATCTTCGGGGGAGGTGGGGGGTGTCCATACCCATTTTGCTTACATAGGAGGGGGCTATCGTGAGGCGACAGGCAGTCCCGAGGGTGCACACGCAGTCGCTGTGTCGCGCAAAACGCCTCTGTGCAGCCCGACAGAGTTGTTGACATTGCACTTCAGCCGAATTGTCAGCCAAAGGCTTTTTCTGTGGGCTGTGGTCCCTAGCGCCAGTGTGCTGCTAGTGCTGACATCCCAGGAAAAGGTTTACAGGATGCTCTGAGCATTGCATTGTGACGTGGTCTTAATGCATTAATGCAATATGTACTCGTTCTGGTCGTTACTGAAGATAAAAGCAGCCTGAAGCTTCTAGACACAACCTCAGTGTATCGTTGTGGAAAGCCAGGTAACTCCATTGGAGCAGGTATCTGAAATACGGCATCAAACTTAAAACACGGAGATCTATCTGACTGCTTGAGGCCAAGGTATGGAGGAACACAGCTGAAGCACGCTGAGTAGAAGGGGCTTTGGGTGAGTCATGTGGAGGAAAGAGCAGTACAACCAGAACAAGCACCACGTGAAGACCCGTGAATCTCCTCTGTACTAACGACAATATGGTTTTATATATTTGTGTAAATAACCATTACTGTATTGAAGGGATCTGACACAATCACATTATCTTCCTCAGTGGAATAACTTAGGAGACCTTCAATTTTAGCTGTAAAGATGTAAGATTCAATATTTAACATTAACACACACACACACCCCAGCTATCTCTACAGTAAACAGAAAATTAAAATATTCAGAGACAAAAAATCATCATGTGCAATGAGAGGGTACAAAAATACAGCATACAGCACTGCCTGTTCATGCAACAGCTCTGTGTGCATTGCCACGCTTGCAGAACTCTGACGCCTTCTGTTCAGCAAATAAGAATCCAGAGGGAAGGAGCCAGCACCCACCACAAAGGAGACCACGCTCTTCATGCACCTACAGACTAACAAAAATTCTCTTCAGCTCAGATAGAAACTCATACTACAACTACAAAGCACGGATGAACATTTTTTCAGATAGTCAAGCAGTGAGTAAGTTTTGGAAGCCAGTAAGTCAATCAAATGAAAATCATTGGCTTTTCTACTAAAGTAACTAGAAGCAGAAGTGCACCATAAACCTCTCCCAAATCTGTTGCAATTGCTTTCTTAGAGGAAGCTAATATTTTTTTTCCAAAAAGTTTAATATTTCACACACACACAAATATATATATAGCTGCACCACTCCTATTCCTTTCTTTTAATAAAGAAATCAAAATATAGTTGATGAAATACATACCTGAATAGCAACAATTAATAAATAATCTAAGCAGACAAGACTAATCAGGCCCGCTCATTAAAACCAGGAAGTGCCATCAACAGAAGAATATGAAGAACTCTTATCTACAAAACTGTTGCAGGTTGAATCAGGCCAACACGTCATCTTGAAATGCTATTTTCGATACTTCTGAATGAAACTATTTTACCAGCACGCTTACTAGAAAATAACAGGGGTGTAAGAGGCTATTGTTTTCCCTCAGTTTCCAAGAGAGAACTGTGAGTATTGAACCAACCGTATATACGTCTTACTGCAGTACCAATTTCTATAGAGTCATTTTACATTCAAATATGAAGAATCAGCTTTCTGCACATTAGTCTGTAGCTGGAAAGCTCTCTCACAAGCCTCTGCTGCCTCAGACAACTCTGGTGCAGGAACATGCACTGAGCTACAGTGTGTTCCAAAATAACGGTGCTGTACTAAGAGACAGGTTTCTTTGCCTTTCTGTGCTGAAGCAAAAATGCTGGTTTTGTCAGGGGAAAAGCAGTAGGTCCAAACTAAAAAGACACACGTAATTATTGAAAAAACAAACCAAAATGCCGTTCATTATAAAATCCTGTGTATCCAGGACTGAAAGGTAACTCTGGAAATTGGGAAAAAATGCTTCAGCTTCATCTGAGAAAGCTCTCTGATATCCCATATTATCTATACTGACTATGTGCTTGGCCACTTGATCCGCAAAACTCCGAGTCACTTAACACCCATGAAATTTCTTAGAATCGCAACATAACTGAGACTGGAAGGGACCTCTGGAGATTCTCTAAGCCAGCCTTCTGCCTCAGAGCAGGGTTTTGTCCAGCTGGGTTTTTAAGTATATCCAACTCCACAACCCCCCTGAGCAACTTGTTCCAATGCTCGACTACCCTCACAGTAAAAAGCTTTTTTCACAAGTTCAGTGGAACTTCCCATATTTCAGTTTGTGCCCACTGACTCTCGTCCTTTCACTGGAGAGCACTGAGAAGCTTCATCCTTGCTCTTCCTATCAGGCTTTTAGACACATCAATAAGATCCTCTCCCTTGAGATTCTTCTCAAGGTTAAACAGTCCCAACTCTCTCAGTGGGTCCTCCCACTCCTTTCATCTGTGGTTGCAGAAAATGTTTTTCCCCCAGCTTGCTGCTTGGAAAAAGTACTTCCTTCCCTGATACCTCAAACTCCCCATTCTTCAGGGATAGTGCTCCATCCTACTGTTGAGGATTGACCCTAGGAAGGAGGGAAGCACCCACCAGCTGCAGCCTCCCTGTCCCTGCCTCCTCCACCAGTGGAACAGGGGAGAGAATAGAAGAAAAAGAGTGGAAAAAAGATGGCTTAATAAGGGGAAAAAAAGAAGTTTTATTAAGTGAGGATTAAAAAAAAAAGAAAACTGGTGTTAAGGCAATCACTCACCAAGGCCCACAAGCAGATCGATGCCTGGTCAGTCCGATAGCCCAGCTTTTAAGCCAATTCCCATCCCACTCTTTCCCTCTACCCAGTTTTATTGCTGGGCGTGATGTCATATGGCATGAAGTATCCCTTGGGGCAGCTGGTGTCAGTTGTCCTGGCTGCATCCCCTCCCAACTTCTTGCCTGTTCCCAGCCTACATGCTGGTGTGGGAGTGTGGGCAGAGTGGGAAAGAAAGACAGCCTTGATCCTGTGCAAGCACTGCTCAGCAATAGCCAAAACATCGACATGTTTTCAGTGCTGCTTTAGCCACAAACCCAAAACACAGCACAATATCGCTGCTGTGAAGCAAGTTAACTTCATCCCAGGCCAGATCCAAAATACCTGAAAAAAAGCCATCCTTGGAACAAAAGACTCCCAGTTTTGAGATTTCGCAGTCACAGTTATGGCAACCTGTCTCAGCTGTACAACTTAAGATCTATTCATTATCTGCATCCTCAACCCATTTTCTACTGTCTAAAAGAAGAGAAAGCAACACATGAAAATATGGAATAAATGGGGAAAAAATAAAAGCTGGCAGCAGTTAGTGTGTAGCTAAAGAGTTAAATAATTTAAGATCTTAGAAGAAAGAAAAGGCAAAAATATATATCCCATGGAAGGTAAGAATGTTAAGTTAATCAGAGATAATGACATTGCAAATACTAGTATTGCTTTAGAACTAGATATCAAAAATAGAATTGTCTAAAAGAATGTGGAACACCAGAAGTGTTTCTCTTGCATATTTGGAAAACATGAACAGTGTTTTCATGTTATGTAACACTGAAATACTCTCCATGAAATAAATAATATGAAAGGATAGTAAACAACAGCAACTTAAAATAGACACTTATTTTTAAAATGAAGGTCAAAGAGTTATTAGAAGAATAAATGAAGGATGGTATTTCAATGAAAAAAAATGAGAATTACACAAAATCAACATTATACATGATACCCAGATGACCTAATAGGCTTCTAAGTGCCTTATTTCTGGTTCTGTTTAGCAATTTTCATCAATGAAACAAGAAAGAGATTACAAATTACCTAAGAGGAGGGAAACTAAAAATAATAGCAAAGGGGGCAATTTCTGATGCTAAACCTCTGGACTCTGACTTGTGGGCTACAACCTAAAACATTTCAAACCAAATATAAGTGTGAATATGAACAAATTATGCCTGCTGTTTCTGCAAGGCACAAGAAAAAAAGAAAAAAAAAACACAAAAAAAAGAGAGCTTTGATATAGATTTTAACAAACATAAATGATGCTCTAATTAAACATCTAGTGGAATCTTGGGATCTGGACAATTACGTAGATTTTGATCCCTGTCAAGCAAGTTTTAGTTTACCAAGATGAAATTAAGGAATGGCTTCATCATTGTTGATAGGTTAAACCACAAAAATGGAAGGTTGAGCAGAATTTAATGCATACATCTAATTTTGCAGTACCAGTGGAACTTGGGACACAAAACAATAGGAGGACCAGAACTTTAAGTGACCCTTTATTTACTGTGAAACAGAACTTCGTTCTTGGAGCCAAATGATACCGGGCTTACCAAGGGTAAAGCAGAAGCTGTACTTTTGGAGATGATAGTCAAATGACAAATAAAAC
This sequence comes from Trogon surrucura, assembly GCA_020746105.1. Lineage (NCBI taxonomy): Eukaryota > Metazoa > Chordata > Aves > Trogoniformes > Trogonidae > Trogon > Trogon surrucura. The sequence goes on from CM036617.1 coordinate 188,292,306, forward strand.
ATACACTCGAATGAAGTACTTACTTCTGTTCATCCAGACCAAAATTTACTTTAAGTAATCATGATTCTACTTCAAATAATCTACACTGATTTCAGACAGACAGTATACACCTAGTCTAGATAAAGTCACTGAAGAAGAACTGTCTAGTGAGGTGAATTTACACCACTAATTAAATAAGTTTTAAGTGCACCTGCTGGCCATATGGATGCTTTCAACTAACAGAACAGCTACATGTGACTTCTGTACTAAGAAAAGAAATGAATAATCAGCTTGTAGCTACTTTGATAGTTGCATATACAGAATTAGAGAAAGCACAAATCAAGAAAAACTGGAATCTGAGTTCAGCCTTCCACTGATAGTGCTTAACCACTCACCAGTGTCAAGCACAGGGGGACAATCACTTTCCTAGTCCTGCTGGCCACACCATTTCTGATACAGGCCGAGCTGTATCAGAAGCACTGCTTTTAAACTCAAGCACAGTGCTTTTAAACTCAAGCACAGTGCTTTTAAACTCAAGCACAACTCAAACAATTAAGTTGCTTTGTTTTCAAATCTCTGCACACCTGAGATTGGAGTACATTATCAAATATGATCAAAAGAGCCTAAGAGCTGATCGTGCACTCTCACACACAACTGACTGGATCAGGGGGCACGGCTGGGAATCCTGTGACCCTCTGGTTGCTGTGTTTGGTGTCTTGATAGAGACTCTGGCAAACCAGACAACACACTAAAACCACTGAGGAGCAAATCCACCCCTGACGAAGCGGACACATCCAGGTGTCTTGTGCAAAGCACGGCTTCTCCAAGCAGTGGATCAAACCCTGGGAATACAAGCGAGCCACTCTTGCCAACAGCTTCAATGTGACTGTCCAAATGGTAGCACTCAGTGAATCAGAACTATAATCTCACTGAAAATAATCAAATGTACCAATATTAAACATGAGAGAGCTAATCATAGCCAGAAGATAATTAATAAGTGAATCATATATACACTACTGTGCCCAGAGAGTGGGAGTTTTGCTGTCAAAATTTTTAGTTCTGGACAAGCAATGAGAAGACCAAGTTCTGTGACCTTTCTTTAAAGCTACTTCTTATCATATATAGGATATGCAGTAACTATTATGCAAATACACATTTTTTCAATAGCCAAAAAATAGCCTGCTATTTTTAGCTCACACTAATGGACTGTGAAAAAGCATAGATATGCCAGAAAAATTACAATGATAAATGCAATAATTTATTTAGTAGCTGGAAATCCATTGAAAATAGACATGCACTTTGAACAAGTGTCTGAGAGAACAATTAAAAATGTATAGTGCAGTCAAAATGTCCTTTGTTTACTGAATTTCCTTTCAGTTACAAGAAGAGCAGCGAGTGCACTTTGGAACTAAAATAAGAGTGCTGGAGACCTTCAGCTCATGCTGAGACATAGCACACACCTGGGATTTTATGTGCCTGTGACGGAAAAATGCAACTACGTCAGGTTTCATGGCATGCTTTCTCCCACTCTTCTTCCATATTTCAGTCTATTCAAACAGTAAGCACTGAAGAGTAAGGATCTATGTTACAGTTTTATTCTGTCACATCTCAGAACGCTTTGTGCAAACAATTACTAATAAAATCTCTAATTAGCCTCATGGAACCCTTTTGGGATAAAACTTCCCATGTTTTCCTGCTATTACTTTTTAATAGTAATTTACAGGTAGAAACTGGGTGTCATCTGTGAGTTACTCAGAAGAAAAGCCTGTCTGACTGAATTTCTCTTCCACAAGTTGGGCTCAATGAGTAAGAGGAATGTTTTGCCCCAGGTCCTCCCATTCTTTCACGCCAGCTTCAGCATCTCTTTAGAAGGTCTTATCTATCTTCTTGACGTCTAAATCAAAAAGTAGAATTATCTGACAATAGTTTCAACTTTTTCTTAATTTTTTTTTATAAATGTGAGTAAGATCATAAAATAGCAATGAGAAGCGTACAAGGAGCCATTAGGGGGCATTCAGTTGGATGGTCGCATTGGAGGGTAGCTCTCAGTGGCTCAATGTCCAGATGGAGATCAGTGATGAGTGGTGTCCCTCAGGGTCTTAACTGGGACCAGTGCTGTTTAATATCTTCATCAGTGACATAGTGGGATTGAGTGGACCCAGCAAGTTTACAGATGGCAACATGCTGAGTGGTGCTGTTGACACATCTGAGAGATGGGATGCCAACCCAAGTGACCTGGACAGGCTTGAGAAGTGGGCCCATGTGAACCTCACGAGGTTCAACAGGGCCAAGTGCAAGGTATCAAGATAGGCTGGAGGATGAAGGGATTGAGAGCAGCCCTGCCGAGAAGGTCTTGGTGGATGAAAAACTGGACATGAACGAACAATGTGCAGTCACAGCCCAGAAAGCCAATTCTATCTTGGACTGTATCAAAAGAAGTGTTACTAGCAGGTCAAAGGAGGTGATTCTGCCCCTCTATTCTGCTCTTATGAGACCCCACCTGCAGTACTGTGTTCAGCAAAGGAAAGACATGGACCTCTTGGAGCAAGTCCAGAGAAGGCCACAGAAATGGTCAGAGGAATGGAACGCCTCTCCTGTTAACAAGAGCTGAGAGCATTGGGGTTATTCAGGCTCCTTGCAGCCTTTCAGTACTTAAAGGGGGTTTATAAGAAAGATGAGGATGGACTTTTTAGCAGGGCCTGTTGCAATAGGACAAGGGCTAAAGGTTTTAAACTAAAAGAAGATAAATTCAGACTAGATAGAAGGAAGATTTTTTTTTTTACAGTGAGGATGGTGGAACCTTGGCACAGGTTGCCCAGAGAGGTGGTAAATGTTCCATTCCTGGAAACATTCAAGTTCAGGTTGGACAGGGCTCTAAGCAACCTGATTCAGTTGAAGATGTCCCTGTTCATTGCAGGGGGGTTGGACTAGATGACTTTTAAAGGTCCCTTCCAGCCCAACACATTGTATGATTCTGTGATTCTATGATTCTGTGATTTTATGATTCTATGATTTTATGATTTTATGATTCTATGATTCTATTAGATCTAGTATGTTCACAGCCATACATGACACAGAGAAACAGGCAGGAACCTATGATCTCAAGAAAGACAGGCAAAATGTAGAAGAAAATACAAGGCAAAAGACTGAAATTTTCAAAGACTACAAGGTAAAACAGTCTTAGCAAGGTCCAGAGGCTCTGCAACACTTTAATTAAGAGAGGAAGTGACTTAGAACTTCGTATCTTCAACACAGCGTGCAAACAATGCCTTGGCCAGAGTCATGTTTGCTTCATCTGGCATTAGTTTGTACTAACTGTACCTCATCAGAGAGGAACCGTCATCTGTGTAGTAAAGGAAAGCAAGATAAACAATTGCACATAGTCAGCATAGTGCTGTGCTGCGGTTTAACCCCAGCCAGCAATTAAGCACCACACAGCTGCTCTCTCAATCCCCATCCCAGTGTGATGGGGGAGAGAACTGGAAAAAAAGTAAAACCCATGAGATGCCAGTTTAATAAGAGAAAAAAAGGAAGGGAAAATAATAATGTTAATAGTAGTTGTAGTTCACCCACTCACCAATGACCAGACAAATACCTGAGGAGAGGTCAGCGCCTCCCTACCAACTTCCCCCAGTTTATACACTGGGCATGACATCCCACAGTGTGGAATATCCCTTTGGCTAGTTTGGGTCAGCTCTCCTGGCCATGCTCCCTCCCAGCTTCTTGTGCACCTGCTCACTGAAAGAGCATGGGAATCCGAAAACACCCTCACTTAGGATAAGTGCTACTTAGCAACAACTGAAACATCAGCGTGCTATCAGCATTCTTCTCATACTAAATCCAAAACACAGCACCATACCAACTACTAGGAAGAAAATTAACTCTATCCCATCCAAAACTAGGACATGGTGTTTCAGCTGATTTCACAATGATTCAATGCACTCATCTAAAGTAAATATTAAAAGAAAGTGAAAATAGGTAGGAAAGGAATGTTGCCCAGCATCTCTTTTTTTGAGTTCACCAGGAAAATTACTGGATTCATGCTAGTGCTGTGCCAGTTTATCACCCTAGATCATCTGCCACTAAAAGCAGTTCACATACTCCTTACTAGTAGTCGTGTCTGTAACAAAATCAGTGAGAGAATTCTAAATGATTTTGGTAAGGTCATGATATCCTCCACGTAATGTTAGGAAAAAAAAGAAGTATAATCTTTAATTTTTGTAATAGGCATTTTCACCCAACCATTGTATCTGCCTTGTGATTGTTTTTTAAATGTTTGTTAGAACAGGAATATTTGAGTGAGTAAATCTTCAAGAAAATGACTGCTTTCCAGAGTACTCAAGACTACCCACCAGCTCATTAGATCATGCAAACTTCAAATACTGCTCTATGCTCAGACATGACTACAGGCCAGACAAGCCACCCACCTCCAGAAGGTAATTACCAGTCTTGGCAGATAAGGTCTACTCTAACTCTAGACAGTATTGTGTTCGGTGGCTCTCTGCCCGGACTCACTAGCTTTCTGAAAGGGGCCCTTCTACAGCCACCATGTGCTGGGCTGTCAGTATGATCACTCAGATGGGATTGAAACCATCCCAAGTACATTTTCTTTCTCATTAAGAAATAGCTAGCAAATCCAGTGGAGTGGAAGGTAGGGTAGCCCTAATGGACACGAAAATGCGAAATGAGAGGCTGCAGAAAGATATCGAATGTACCCACTCTCTTCAAAAATAAATGGATATTGGAACAATTTTTCTAGACTGAGATCCAGAGTAAAGTTTTACTTGAACACAAACAGCAGTTCATGTATGCCTTGGAGTTTTTCCCAATACAAGATGTTCATTTTTAATATAAGTGTTATTTAAGTGGTGGCAAGAAGACTTCTTTCTTGCTGAATGAAGATAACGTCTTCAGTTACTGCTTTGCTATCATCTTCGATCTAGGTTATAGCAAGGTAATACACCTTGCCATAAATAATTAGTACATCTCTTCAGCCACTCACCCTACTGGAGCAGATCATGTCCTGCTTCTGTTTTCTGTACAGTCTTCCCCTAGAATCCAGTCAAATTTAAAATCTTGGTATTTATGGTCTGGCATACGATAGCCTGGGAAGAAGGCACACACGCACTAGCTTAGTCTTGATAGCTTAAAATGGAAATTGTGACTTATAAATCTATTCCAAGTGCCTAAGTGAGCTGTCCAGGTCTTTACAAAACTTTTCTTGCTTTCTTTGACTCAAGAATCGCACTGAATATCATGTAAGATGATTCCTAAGAAGCTTTTGTGTGCTCTTCGTGCAGGGAAACTTCTCAGAACCTGTAGTCAGTAACTGACAAAGCAAACAGGTTTAAAATAATTTAAATAAATTTTCCCATTGGAGAGAAAAGGCAAAATTGAGAACTGCAGAGATACCAGCCACACTGTTTAATGCACTTCGGAAATACATCCAAATAACACACCATGGAGGCAGAACAGAAAATCTGAAAAGAGTGGCTGAGAGTGTGACTGGATCACAAATTATTTTGAAAAATGATTTTGCAGCGGTATTTACATGTTAGTTAATCACTACTATTAGGGTAACTGTATGAAAGAACAAACAACATTTGAGACATTTTGTAATAAAAATCACTGACAGTATGAAACAATTTGATCATCATATTTGCCATTACACTGTACATAGAGAACGTAGAGATGCCTTGTGTAATGTCTATCTACAGATGGAGAGAGCCCAACGGAGAGCTATGAGGATGATTAAGGGACTAGAACATCTCTCCCATGAAGAGAGACTGAGAAAAGTGGGGCTGTTTAGCCTTGAAAGGAGACGGCTGAGAGGGGACCTTGTTAATGTATACAAATATCTGAGGGGTGGGTGTCAAGGGGAAGGAGACAATCTCTTCTCAGTGGTGCCCAACAACAGAACAAGAAATAACAGGTTTAAGTTAGAACATAGGAAATTCCACCTCAACATGAGGAGAAACTTCTTTATTGTAAGGGTGACGGAGCACTGGAACAGGCTGCCCAGAGAGGTTGTGGAGTCTCCTTCTCTGGAGACTTTCGCAACCCATCTGGACGCATTCCTGTGTGGCTGCCCTAGGGGATCCTGCTCTGGCAGGGGGGTTGGACCAGATAATCTCTAGAGGTCCCTTCCAACCTCTAACATTCTATGATTCTACAGATTTACCAGATCAGAATAAAGGGTAGAAATCGGCAAAGATATCAACAAACCATATTCAGAATCAATTCCTTAATAATGACTGGAAGCACATAGCAGAGCAGAAAGATGTAAGGAATATGAAAATTCACACCAGCTATGCTTTCTTCAGTTCACCTCACAGGACATTTGCTTCTTACTATCAAAACATATCAAAGTATAGCAAGAATCAGTTCAGCACCTCACGCTTAGCTATCTACTATACCACAATGCAGTTTAAAATCATTGTCTGCCTAGCAGGTTCCTGGCCACCCACAGACAACACCTACTGTATCAGCTGTTTAAGCAGCCAGAAAGAAAAGCCTCTCAATATTAAGAGACAGGACTTGGATGATTTATTTGCTCATTTACGAGAAATGAGCAGAAATACCTCACAGCATAAAGAAATTATGAGACACATTCATACTGCTATAAAGACTTACTGGTGAATGTAAAGTGAAAGCTGTCCATAATGTAATAAAACCCACTTGCTATAATGGCAAGAGATCAATGAGTTCTTGCAGCAATACTTCTTAATAGCAGACTATCCATTAGCACTAGCCAACACAAATGAATACCTTTTATTTGGCTTGAATATAGTGCGTTGGTTGATTAGAGCTACATATACCAAGGCTTACAAACAGATAACACCGGCATGCTTAGAAATCAAAGTCCATTTTGCCAGGAAGAGGTTTCACACACAACCTCAAAGTTATAAGAATGTCTGACTCTAAGAGTGGTGTGATTTCTAATTTGTTTGTTTAGCTACCTATGGACATATGGGAATGGAGATTACTGAAGAAATTAAGTTTTCACGTATTTCTGAAGGAAGTAGTTGATATTCATTTGTTATATAGGTCTTATGAAAATATGATTATTTTTGAAGAACATGCTGGTGGAAATGAATGTTCTAAGCTGAAGCTTTGAAGATTGTCAGGATAGGGATCTAGAGGCAATGGAGCTCCACAGCAAGAAAATCAAGATGTAATATTGCCCAGTAAAAAGGTTTTCACTCTTCACCTGTTGGAAATGTGTTCAGTGTTTGAAGTGTTACCTCAAGACAGGTATGGACTACAGCAATAAAAGCTGTATGTGAAAAATAATATATGTATTCCCATTGTCAGGTGGACGATTATATTCCAGTCTGGAACAGGTCTTCCTGGCAACATCACAAGAGGAGGAAATGTTTGCACACCATTACGGAACTGTGAACATAATTAACTAAGGATTCCACAGAGATTACAACCACAGCATTTAATAAACTAGCATAAGTGAACAGAGCATTGTTAAATCAATCAAGAAGTAAATGTAGGAAGAAATAAATGATGAAGAAATAAAGACAGGCAAAATGAAAGCAAGACTCAAAAGTCACATAGAAAATGCTGTGCCAAAGTCTATTAAAAATAATTATGTTTTTTAAAATGTCATTTATTATTCATTTATAAGAGGCTTATTAAAATTTGGGAAATTGCAATATGCTGTCTCTACCAAAACAATCACAGTCTTAATTAGACAGAAAATCTAATATATACTGGAAAAAATTAATTCAAGTACAGAGAAGAAAATATAATAAAAAGAAAAAAGTTATTTAAGGCACATGTTAACAAATATACCTCTCTATTCTTGTCCAGACACTCTTGCAATTTGAAAAGGAGTTTAATAATAAAAAACATTTTAGTAAGACTGAAGCATCCTAATACTCAGAAGTTTAGACATCTTCTTTAGATATAAAATCCTTATTTCCTTGTTCTTGTTTCTGTGCAATGTCCCTTTTTTGTCAAACACCAAACACTGTAGCATGGGAAAATATTTGTGATATTGAGATTTTTAAAAAATACTTCAGACTGTCAGTTTGTCTTTTTGCCAAAAAGATGCTGCAAAATGCCAATGTGTGTTAGCCTTGTTTCATATGAAGCAGATGTTAAGATCCCACTTCTGTACTTTGGAGTCTTCTGACAGATTGCTGGGAATTGGTCTCATATAACCAAAGTGATCTCAGTATAGTGACAGACACTATAGTCTCATACTACTCTGATATTTCAAGTCTGAGCATGGGTTTGTGTTCAAAGCAGAGTTCAGTACTCTTAGCTACACAGCCTTGTTACCATGTTGCACCAATAGTAGTTGCTCCTGGGTATACATGACCAACTAGATCAGCTGGATCAAGGAAGTGACCTGTGTTTTCAGGACACCTGTCTATCAAGGAAGACTTCCTTTTCCCTTGTAAATTTTCAGGCAAATTCATCCTTTAGAAACACTAACACCAACACTGCGTGGGAAACCAAGAACATAGGACCTGTGGCAGGCTTAGGCTCAAATGATTTAAAGTAATTTTGATAGCACTACATCTTTGGTTGCCACTCTGGCTGGATTTCTATGACTCCTTTTCTCTTCCAAAATTTGCTTTATTTTTTTACAACCTTTGTGCTCCTGAAGGTTTATAAAAGAGGAATTAGAGCTGACCTCTGGGTACCTTGGAGGCACCTTCTGTCTCTCATTTCTTGGTTTCACATGTACTCTTTTCCCTGACTCTTTCAGCCTCCTTGCTACAAGAAAGATAAGCTGCAGCTTTTCTGTTTCACTGGCTGCTGCAGTCCTCAGTTACTCCCAGCTCCCTAGCTGGTGATGTGTCTCCATAGTGACTTTGTATTTGCCGGACTAGTGTTACACAGCACAGCTCACAAGCTAATTACAGTGCTATTTCGCATTTCCCAAATAGGACACTAAATCCCTCACTTCTTTCAACTGAGGGTCTGACAAAACGCAGACACCCACATCTTCCAACACAGCTGACTTCAGGAATTCCTGCACTGTGGGGCTCTGGAGGCTGGGAAGGTGAGCCAGGGAAGGATTACCATGAGCTTGCCTTACTCTTCTGTTCTTGCCTGGTCCACTGGGCTAGCTATTTGGTGTGCCTTTTTAGTGCACTTCTTACATTCTCAGGTTGAATAGTTACCCACAAAACTCCTGCAAACTCCCAGGAATCTGGAGGAACCGTCAGCACCAGGGTGAGGGACCTGGGATTGTTCAGCCTGGAGAAAAGGAAGCTCAGGGGAGACCTTATTGCTCTCTACAACTACCTGAAAGGAGGCTGTAGCGAGCTGGATGTCGATCTCTTCCAGGTATCAAATGGTAAAACAAGAGGAAGTGCCCTCAAGTTGCACCAGAGCAGGTTTAGATTGGACATTGCAAAAAATTTCTTCATGGAAAGGGTTGTTAAGCATTGGAACAGGCTGCCCAGGGAAGTGGTTGAGTCTCCATCCCTGGAGGTATCTAAAAGACATGTAGATGTGGTGCTTAGAGACATGGTTTAGTGGCAAGCCTGGCATTGCTAGGTTAATGGTTGGACTTAATTATCTTAAAGGTCTTTTGCAACCTAAATGATTCTGTGAGTCTGTGATTACATTAAGTGCCCAGAGGCCTGCTGCGAAATGAGCAGACATTTGCAGGTGTGAGTGGAGTCTCATCCAGACCACAGCACAGATCAAATACACTGGCTACGGGACACAGAAGCCATTTTTAAAGAAGGGGTAGCAGTCACCTTTTAATTACTAGAGGATGGTGCTTCTCAACCTGTGGACACGTGTCTGTGAAAGACAAGCAGCAAAAGAAAACCGACCTTCAGAGTGTGCTTAAATTCAAGAGGTAGGACTCTCCTTCACTAGGAACTTTAGAAGTTTAAAGAAACTTTATCCTCACAGGCTGAAAAGTTGTAAAAGCCTATGACTGTGTGTACAGGCCACTCACTGAGAAGCAGGTACACCCTTTCTCTGCCTGGATCTGTGTCTTGCCAATGCAGACGAGCACCTCAACCGCCAGGTCCATGCTGAAAAAGAAGTCTTCACTATTTCTGTTGGTGCAATGCCACCAAGTAGCAAAATTTGCAAAATTATCAGAGAAAGATTGCCTTATCAGGGGCAAGGGCTTCAGCTCAAAGAGCCGTGGTTTGGGGCTCTGGTCCCTCCTTTCTGGGCTCTTTATCAGGTGAATGCTTGGTGCAAAACTCACGGTGCACACAAGAGCGGGGGAGTCTCCACGACAGGCTCCGCCTGAGCTCATTTTCAGTACTTTGGCCAACGAGCAGTCCCGCGGGGCACTCGCCCCTCTCTGCCCGGGCGGACGAGGGCAGGCGCAGGGCCGCCCGCGCCCCGCGGCAGGTGAGCCGGCAGGGCGAGGGGGCGACAGGCGGAGAGGACACGCTGCGCCCCCTCCCCGTTTTACAGCACCCAGAAGCGACGCCCGGGGCGGAGGGAGCTGCCACAGTGGAGTCGCCGGGAATCGGCTAGGGCTCCGCCGCAGGGGGCAGCAGCGCTGCGGCCGCTCCCCGCCACGGCCCCGGGGCCTGCGGGGCCCGGAAGGCGCCACGGTCCCTCCCGGCCGCTGAGTGGCGGCCGCTCGTCACGTGTGCGCGGCCGAGCCGGGCCGGGCCGGGGTGGGCCGGGCCGCGGCAGACGGCGCTGTCCGGGCGCGGCGCGGCGGTGCGACATGTCCCACCAGACCGGTATCCAAGGTACCTCCCGCGCGTCTCTCCCCTCCCCTCCCCGCTGACGGCCACCTCCGCTCCGCGGTGCCCCCCTGCCCCTCCTGACAGCCGAGCCCCCCTTCCGTCCTCTCCCCGCGCCGGCCGGGCGGGACGCGGCTCTAGTCGTGGCTCTAGGCGGCCGTTGTGGCCGTTTAACGGGCCGGCGCCGGCAGAATATTCTCCCCGTCCGCGCTCTTTGTTCGTTGCCGGAGTAGCCCGGCGGCGAACGGTTCTTCCCCTGCACCCCCGCGGGGGAGTCCGGCTGGGCCGGGGGGTGGAAACTGCCTCTGGGCTGTGGGGTCGAGCCCAGAGCTTCGTTCCCTGGGCAGGCGGAGACTTTGCAGGGTTTATCCGCGCCATTTAGCGCGGCTGCCCGCCTTAGAGCGGCAGAGAGCCCGCCTGGGGACACAGTTCGCTGCAAGGCGGGGGCTGTGGTGTGTGTGTGTGTCCCCTCCTTGTCTCGGGTCCCTTTCCCGAGCGCGGGGTGTCCGGCTGCGGGTGCGCTGGGAGCCGGCGCCCCGGGGGCTGCGGGGACTTCCCGGGCACCGACAGCCCCTCCCGGCTTTCGGAGAAGCCGCCGTTCTGCTTCGGGGTCGCCGCAGCGGGTTTGGGCTGGGAGCACTAAGGAGAACCGGGAGCCTCGGAGCAAGGGAAAACCACGAAAAAACCCATCACTGGAGGCCACAAAGGGGGAAAGCGGTGGTGATGGTGGGAACCTTCTTTTTTCTCCCCATATTTCGAGGGTTTGGAGGGTGCGAGGAGCAATTTGAAGAAGGTATCTTATTGTTTCTCAGTGGTACTGGGTGCCCTTCCCCGAATCATAGAATTGCTAAGAAGGGATTATACTGCAGGATTATGAGGGGGAGCGGGTTTTACTGTCTCCATTTCTGCAATCTGCTTGTTCGGCGACCAGTCCCGTGTACTTTGCCTGCTCTCTCGTATTTATTGTTGAAGGTGACTTTTGTCCCAGCCGCGGCAGCTCCGAACTGCTCTTCTGTTCCCTTTTTTGTCCATGGGCTGCACTGGGGCTTCACCCTTCCCCTGCATGCCAGTCTTTGCCCATTTTTTTCCTGCTTCTTAAGTTCTTCAGCCCTTCTCAGGCTGGAGGTGCATCTGAGATAGGTTTTTTCCAGGCTGGGAGAACTGTTACAGTGGCTGTTCATTCCCTCGTTTGCTCTTTTGGCAATGCTGGAAGGAGGAGCAGGAGAATATCCTGTTGCTTGCCACAAGCAAGAAGAGTGGCTAAGCCTCTTCTTCTGCTGCTCTCCTTCATGTATTTTTGAATATTTTGTCCTCAGAGGAACGCTACAGAGAACTTGGCAGCTTTCCTGCATGGGTTCTGCCTCAGCGGGCGCTAATCAGTCGTCCCGTTTGCAGCAAAGCATCCACTGCTGCAATTTGGAAGAGAAATGGCACTTGTTATGCCATTGCTGGCTTTAGCTACAAACGGGCTTCTGTCACTCATAAACAGTTGCAAGATTTGGCAGCATGGGCTGCTCTTTTCTGGAAACAGAAATGAAGTCACGGGGACAGTGATATGTACCAGGCAGTTGCTAAAAGGACTGGACTTTCATATAGGCCAGTGCAGATACATAGTGTAGGAAGTTGCGGAATGCATTGAGCTGTGGGAAAACACTGCTAGAGTATGTTCACAGTCTTCTAAATAATTTGAAAATTATATTCCCTGTTAAATATCAGTGAGATAAACCTAAATTTTAATTCTGTAGGTCTCTGCTTGCAGACAAAGTAGAAAATAATATGGCTCTGTTGTGAATTTTAAATCCTTTATGAGGAAAAAAAGAAGAGTAGATAACTTGATAGCGAGATGGTTTCTCAAATATCTTGTGTCAAAACATTATTTCAGGAGCTATTACAGTTCTGGTGTTGGTGCAGGGACTGCTGTATTTTGGTGGTGTTTCGATGTTTTGATGTGTAGGGTTGAAATGAGAGGATAGAGAACAGAGGGATAATAGACAAGAAGAGGACAAAAAAAGAATCTTTGGGGAACCGAAAGGTCCAAAAAGTGGCACAGAGTTTGCATACTGAATGGAATGGTGAGGACCAACAGAGACAATTGGAGAAGCTGGCAAGAAATTACGTTGAGGATATGCACTGGTTAGTGGGAAGATGCTAACTGGGATGAAACTGGAGTTGGACTGGTGACTCGATGCAGTTTGGTGTATTTAACACCCCTTTTCTCTCCCATGCCATTTTGGAATTTCAGAATGGGCCTGGGCATCACTTTGATGGGCATAAATTTAAAATGTTTTGAGTATGGGCAGTAATGTTGATGGATATCGTCTGACCATCTGTTGGCTTCAACCTGACTATAAATAATCCATTTTATTTGTTTCCTGGTTTTATGTTTGTTTTGCTGGTGCTCTGCTGTGGGATTACTTAAAGGACCAGCCTACAGTGAATGTTCTTCAATAAATGCTGTGCAGCCCTCTGTCTACACTGTAATTAAACTGATTTGCACTCTGATTATTTAGCAGAGCAGTTGAGACATGAATGATCTTGTCATGACTCAAGCACAGCTCTTCAGTACTTCAGGGAAGTGAGTCTGTCATGCAGTGTAGTGTCCGTGTGAATTACAGGCGTTTTAAAATATTTTTAATTCTTTGTAAATTCATTATAAAGCTATCCTGTTGCTGTAGGTCAGGATTTGAACAGCATCATCAAGATGCACAGAAGGGGCTAAGGTGATATGAAAGAGGAGCAATGAGTGGCCGCCTTTACTGGTACTTTTTGGAGAGGTGTCCTCAGCAAAGACCGGCACTTTTGCCAGACGAGCTCTAACATTTTCCTGGCAGGCGTGAAGTTTCTGCCTGAAAGTTTTCACTGAGCCTGCAGACTTCACGAAACTATTGTAATCGGAGAGGCGCCGTGTTTTTACTGTGTTGCCATGTTAACTCTGAAACCAGAGAGCGATGATGTGATGTCACCTTCGATTTTCACAATGCTGAAAATCATATGATGTGCTAGAAAGCTGGATCGTAATGTTGCCTGTCATCTTCTTGAGGCGTGCCAGTGGCTGGAACAGTGCGCAGCACAGAGGGAACATCGCTCCCATGTGCCTTTTTCAGTCTAGCTGCGTAGTGAGGGGCCAGCCCTATGCTTTTCCAGTGTAGTTCTTGCCTTCGTGAATCTTCTTTATCTTCAGGAAGTGAAATGTGTTAATTTGGTTACTTCTGTCTTCTCTTTTTCAGCCAGTGGAAGCGTTAAAGACACCTTTGTGGGAGCCAGAAATGGACAATACAGGCTTTTAAAAATAGTCATTGACAATGGTTAGTCAAATTTTAATGTTTTTCTCTGATTATTTTAAATATTTTCCTAACTGTTTTAGTGACCTACGTGGACAGTTGTGTAAAAAAACCTTAATGTTACTAAGGTATTTCAAACACAGAAGGTAAGGTTTAAGTTTCGGTGATGCTAAGCTTTTCGGTATGATGCTACTGTATTTTTGCATTTGAACTTTTCTTACAAATGTCTTTTTGTATTTTACTAAGAACTGGATAATATAAATGTGCTTACTCTTCTGACTAAAGAAAGAGTAGAGCAAAAAATTTGCACACCTGTGTTATGTTTTGGTACTTGGGTTACTTTCAGTAGGCACAGCAGCTAGTCACTTTACCTGAAATATTTATCTGCCTTTTATACTGGCATCAGCTGCATGTCAAAAGTCCTATTTGGGCAGATGTTTAAGTAGTAATTTGGTTACATAGAAAATATCTTCAAAAATCTGTAACTTTGTACAAATTTTTAAAGCTAAAACTGTTCCTTAAATCTCACATATATGTAAAAATTTAAAATTATATCATTCCTTGCAGCACTTGGGAAGTGATCTGGGCTGCAAATATTGCAAGATAGAATGCATAATTGCTTTTTTTTTTTTTTAAATAGCAATGCTGGTTGATTGTGTGAGATAACTCATGCTTTAGCCCATCTTTTCAAGTACTTCAAATGCCCACCTTTGTTTTTTTCTTCTTTACAGTACACTGAAATACCTGTTAGCTGGAGAAAGGTACATATATGTACATGTACCTACACATGTGTAGTTTTATTGTTAAGTAAATAACCTACCCTTACCTTCTTTGTGTTTGCTTTTCTGAGTAAGTCTCCTGACATTTGAAATGTTGCTTTCCTTAAGGAAGTGGCAATACTAAGATTATAGGCAGATTGCTGGTATATAGTCTCACTAGCACAAGATAACGAATGTTGGTATACTGCTTAATTTTTTTTTCCCCATTAGGCAAGGTAAAACAATACGCTTGTGTGTGTGTGTGTGTGCTACTTTTACTATGAAATGAAGCCTAGAAATAAGATACAAATGGAAGACACTCCCTATTATTTTCCTTTTTGTGTGTGTATGTGTTCTTGTGTATATACAAATATATATACATTTTGTTCCTGCATAAAAGCAGAATCACATTTGGCTCTATGTGGAAGCGCAATCCTTTCTTTGATACCATTTTCCACAGTTTGGAAAGAAACTTCTAAAACTCCCAGAAAACTGGAAGAGAGATAGGTGCCTCACCTGTCTGCTGGAGCTTTCGACAACTGCCCTCAGTCAAAAGACAGTAGTCAAACTGAGTTCTGCTAATCTGAGTTAGTAAGAGAAGAGGTTTGCTGCTGGGCTGTAGAGTTCCCCTGATTGTATTTTTCTATCTTAAATCCAAGTTGAGTATAAAGCCACCTGTGATTCAGAATTGGCAGGTACATTCTGAATACTCTGGTCTTCGGGGACAACTTCAGCTCCTTCGCATCTAGTTCAGAGAAGGGCCTCCGTCTGAGCATCTCGTGTTCTGTGATTTGCTGTGGTAGGGTGCCTTGCTCTGAAAGTTTTGCTGTAGAGGCATTTGTGTACTGTTGTACTTGGGCCTGAAGCTTCACAAGTGAGGTCCTAGGCCCTCAAAAACTAGTGTGTATACTAGATACTGTGATGGTCCTCAAACTGTTGTAGGATCTCATTTAAACAAAGTATTTCTGGTTTGGTTGTGGGGACTATTATTTATTGGGAAGCTGATAAATGTTTTGAAAGACACTATACGAATACTTTCCTTTGGAAGCTGAGTTGTGATTTATAAATAAGAGAAAAATCTTGTTGCTACAGCTGTTGACATAATTAAATCTCATCTGAGGTATTCTATACAGACTTAAGCCAATTACACATAATAAACAACTTCAGATATTTAAAGAGACCATAGTAATGAAGCTGTATTAGAGGTTTATCTACTTACATAGTCAAGTTAAAGTGATTAGCGCAAGCATATTCATTCTAAACTCTTTTTATTGTGTAACTGAGTTATTGACTCCTTATAATGAATACAAACACTAATATGCCATACCAAGAGCATCAATACTTCTAATTCTAAAATTTAAAAGCTTGCTCTTGTTTCTATTTAAGTATTCCAATTTAAAAATAAACTGGCAGAAGACAGTTTTTATTTCCCTTCTATGTACATTATGCTAAAACCACCAATATCAGTCTTATCCCTTCAGATCAAAGAACTTGACAACCAGCGTATTACTTCTCAACTATTTGGGTTAAAGTAAGTTGGGTTTTGAACATACACAGCTTTCGTAGGAATTCGTCTGCTTTCACACTGACTGTTCTTGACTTCGATTCTTGTGGACATAATTATGAAAGATGAAAAGTCTAATTGACTGTTTATTGTAATCGCTAATTTTGAAAACTGGTATTAACTGTATTGTTGCTAACCTGTAGCTTTGGTTATCGGTTATAGAGCAGCTTGTTCTGGGATCCTCAAGGCGGCCAGTTGGATCATGGGAAAAGGATTATGATTCCTTTGTCCTTCCACTTCTTGAAGACAAGCAACCATGTTATATATTATACAGATTAGATTCTCAAAATGCTCAAGGATATGAATGGATCTTCATTGCATGGTCACCCGATCACTCTCCTGTAAGTTAGCAGTCATCAGAGGCTTTCTGTTTTTAATGACTTTCCAACAGTGCCATTTGATCTGAATCCTAGATATGAAGGGAAAGGATTTGAGGAATGGAGCATTCCTCAACCTTCCCCTCACTTCCCCCCAAGAAAACTGGGAAAACATCTTTCTTGAAGCTGAAGGAAGAGTCCTATCTAGAGCCCTAGTCTAGGTGGAGTGCAGCTGATCCAGTTTATTTGCAGTCTGACTGGAGACAAGATGATGGTTTTGCCCTGTGTGTTTGTCTGGCTTTCTGTCAGTGTTTCATGAATATTCATTGCAGGATATAGGACAGAAATCTCAGTGGGTGTTATCATAGAGAGAAGGATTATAGCCTGAACTCAAGCTGTTTATTCTGTTTGGCTTGCTGGCTGCCCAGCTGGCACTCAGGGATCTGAGACCTGCCACAGAATATGCTCTTTCTTAGTCAGTAGTTAGAGAATATGGGAGGGAGTTGAGGTTAGAATTAAGGGTTTCTAGGAGAAACTAGGAAACTGGACAGGTTCTGGGAATGTGAGATGAGGCAAGAGAGAAAGTAAAGCTATTCCAGTATTCTTACGACTTTCACTAGCAGATAGGAAATAATAAGGCATCAGGAACTGGAGTGCATAAAAGAGATCAGGTGTGAAAGATGAGGCATTGTGGTGAGAATGGCATGACAGTGAAATAAGGTTAGAAGAGGGAGTTGTTGAGAGAGGAATAAGTGACTATGTTAGACACAAGTGCATAGGGAGCTATCATCATTAGATTGTCTACCTCCAGAAAATTTCATTTTTTCACTCTGTGGTTGAACCAAAACTATCTAGAGTCGCTGATCAAATAAAAAATAATAATGAATTATTTGCTCTGTCCCTGTTGTATTCATTAATACACAGACCAGTGACAAAAGATGTAAAAAATTGTGGAGTTTTGCATTTACAATTAGTAAAGATCATGCTGGGTTTTTTTCATTTAAAAAGAAAGTTCGTACTCTTGCTAAAGGCAAAATTTAGTTTTGAAATTACTTTGATAACTCATAGTATCATGTGCTTGAGAGTTTAATAATGTATATTAATATTGTGATCCAGAGCTAATTTAATGGAGTTTATTCTTTATTAAGAATTACAACTTTATAATTCAATTTCGATACTTAAAATATTTTTTCAGGGAAGATGTTTATTAGTGGACTTGGTACACCAACATGCTAGACTCTGTGTACACCAAAGAAAAAAAATAGTAACCCAAACCAAAGTAATAGTGGTTTATTGTACGCTAGGTTCGTCAAAAAATGTTGTATGCGGCAACCCGAGCGACACTTAAGAAAGAGTTTGGAGGTGGTCATATTAAGGACGAAGTATTTGGAACAGTACAGGTATGTTTTTCTTCTTAAAGTTAGCACACTGACTTTGAATAGTAAATGTAGTACTGATGTTACTGGCATGAATTTGGGCTGCTTCTGCTCTTTTTTTTAAGGAAAAAAAGAATTAAAAGCTATGTGTATTATACCAATGTTAAAATGTAGTAACTCTCATTTGAACAAGTGACTATATTTTACAACTTTAGACTAAGAAGTCTTTATTTGAAATGGTTATGGAAACTAAACAAGAATAATAGAAGGATCTGTTAATCTCACCCCATGCATGTGAATCCTCTAAAAGCTGTAATACCATAGCTTTCAGGCCAGTTGTATGCACAAGCCATTCTGGACGTGTGATTCAGAATAAAAGGTGAACTAGAACAGCAATCTCTAAGCTGTTAGCATCTGAAAACAAATGTTTTATTCTTAAATCAATGATATTAAGCTGTCAGTTCTTTAGAATTTGACCATAAAATGTCATTCAAGTAAGTCCATGGCTGCGATCTTAACTTATTTAAACAGAATGTTATAGCTCCTGATTTATTCAATGAAAATACTAATAGTTGACTGTTCACATACAGTAAGGTAATTGGAAGATGTATATATGAAATGTAACAAACTTTTAAGGGATGTTGAAAATCCTGCAAGTGCTGCGCATGTAAGGAAATACAACGCTATTGCATTACCTTGGTTTGTTCGGGGAGGGAGTCACACATGGTTGTGATACCTGCCTGTTTGTCAGGCAGGCATCAGTCTTGATTTTTAAATCCATTGCCAGTTTTAAAGAAATACAAGTTAGAGTTCTCAAAGAATTCCTATAGCTTTCGTGAAATCTGATGATTACTTGGAGATCCAAATTGTCATTCGTCTTTTCCTCCTTTAGCAAAGATAGAGACTACAGAAATTATATTCTGTTTGGCCTGTTAGTTCATCATTTGCACAAATCTGAACCAAAGCACCACTGCTATTGGCACAGGAAGCTAATGCTGAAGGAAGGGAAGCAGTTGGAGATTTAGGGAAGAACAGGAGATAGTCTAGTGAGAAGAGAGCTGTGGAAGAGACATGGTTTGTTGTGGTGGACACACAAGTCCATGAGGACTTGAGGCTGATAATTCTACTGCTCACCATGATTCACCATGCTCACCATGATTTGTTACATTCATTACCAGCCTGTGATGGAGGCTTCGTTATCCTAATAAAGACACTAACAAACCTCTCTGGAAATGCTTTGTTCTAGAGAAGTAGGTAAGTGAGTTCAAAGAGGGTTTACTGGCAGAGGTCATGCTGGCTTTTCCTTGCCCATTCAGTCAACTAATCTTACACTACCCCTTGCACCAAACCATCAGCAGTCTGTGTAATACACAGAATTTGTATCTAGCCCAACAACTGAGTTTCCATCGCAACTGTAAAGAAGGAGCATTGGATTTGCTTATTATTATTGTTTCAGAATGTGCTTGGGGCACTTAGAGGATGGAGTCAATGTAACTCACTTTTTCCAAGCTTCTTACGTTACAGCTTGATGTATCTTTGAATTGTTGGTTTCACTCTTAATTATAGCTGATGTCTAATGTTGGCCTGTGTGAAAAATCACAACTTCTTCGAAGTATTCAAGTCTCAAACTTTGCTTAGAACCTTCATCATCATCATCCAGTGGATTACTCTGTCTTCATTTTGTTAGACACAAAGATGGGCTAGTTGCAACCAGCTCTGTTATCCTGGTGGAACCCGATTGTGGTTCCACCTGCTACTTCACACGTCTTAACCTCGATACCCCTGAACTCCTGAAACAAGGCATAATGGAATATTGGCACTGGAAATTGTATTTGGGGAAGTCTGTCTCTTTCAGAAAGGGAAGAGCTAAGAAGGAGCTTTCTTTTTCTACTCAGAACTTGAGTATAAAATCACATTCATGTGATTGCGGTAAGTCCTGCCCTTTTCTGAATGACCACCTTAATAAGAAAAATGTAACACTATTTGCCTCTTGTATCAACCTCTTTGGAGAGGGCCACAATTGACACTAAGTATTAACAAGCTGTGCAACGTGCTCATTGCTTCTGTGATATTGTATCTTAAACTATTTGCAGTATCCCTGTCCTAAGGTGGCATTTCTGTCTCTCATTTTTTATGTAGAAAACTACCAATAAGCTACCAGCCTGAGCATACAAATTTTGTAAGAAAATATGTACTTTTTTATATTACTTATCAGAATTGGGACAATCCTTGAGGTTTTGTTCAAGAAGGCTGAATAACTTCATGCACACAGTTTTCATTAGTGCTAATTTTTGAATTAGCAAGGTAATTGGAGGCAGATCATCGAAATACTGCCCATGGTGTGGTTGGGTACAAGCCCAATGGGCCCTGCTCTACAGGAAGATTAAATTGAATTTGCAAATGCATCTACACTTGTAATCCATTCAAATAAAATGACTATAACTGTATGGGAGGTAACTGGTCTTTTTATGCTGCCTGTTACGTCTTTGAAGAAAACTTAATATCAAAAAATGATCAGTATTGATATTGTGCTTTCAGGATGATGTTTCACTGAATGGATATAAAAAATATTTGATATCACAGTCCTCCCCTGCACCTCTGACTGCAGCAGAAGAGGAACTTCGACAAATTAAGATTAATGAGGTACTTAGAATGTCTTTGAGTTTGGGTGGGAACCGGTGTGCAGAGTTCTAAACGTATTGTAGGAAAAAAGTTATTCTAGAGTAAAAAAAAAGGGCAGAACAGAAAGTGGAAGTTTCAGAAAGTTTGAGTGGACAGGAATATAAATTTATTTTTCAGTGAGTTGAGACTTCAGGGTGATGATGGCTGGAGCTGAGGTTGTGCGATCTGCCGAGTCTGCAAGGCTTTGGGTCTGAGCCAGTGGCCTGACAACTGGGGAGCTTAATTGTTGCAACTTTGGCCCTTAACAGGCTTTTAATAGCACTGGATGTGCTTCATTGTGAAAAGTGACTGACCACTGGCACAGGTTGCCCAGAGATGTGGAGTCTCTGTCCTGGAGATACTCAGAAACCGTCTGGACAGAGACCTGGGCAGCTGGTTTTAGGTGACCCTGATTGAGCAGGGTGAGCAGAAAAGACAACCTCCAGAAGTGCCTTCCAACCTCAAGCAGTCTGTGATTGCCTACCTCCCATGGTGGCAGAAACTGTAGAGAAAACACAAAATAGCAACTGTTGCAGTGACTGAGTGCCAGTGCTATTTCAGCAACCTTATTCCTAGAGGGAACCCACTTAGCTGCCAGCACCAGTGCACTGGCTGTGTGGAACTGAGAGGAAATGAATAAAATACCAATAAAATAGAAATCCAAACCAAGTAGCTACTCCTTTTAAAAAACTGGTTTGCTTTTTGCTACAAATGCTTTATAAATAAACCTCTAACAAATGCCTTTAACCAAATAATTTGAGGATTGCCAGCCAGCCAGTGACTAAAAAGTTTCAGAGGATTCTTTTCTCAGCATTTTCCTTCACTTGATCACTGTTTGTGTTCAGACATGTATTAAAGAGGTCACGTGCTGATTATATTAGTTCTTTAGGCTTATATTTTACAGCTGTGGTACATGTGTTTGAAATTTGGTTTGTTTCTGCAGTAACATGTAACAACATTGTGTTACATGCAGTTGTGTATCTCTTCTGCTTCCACTCCACTGTGCTTTTGCTGAAACTTTTGTTGTTTATTGACCTTTTTTCTTTTCACCGGTGATGTCTTGTTGTTTTCCATGTCTTTGATTAATCCAATGTAGAAATGCATTCCTCATCATCAAACACTGTGTTTTACTTGAAGAGCTTTAAAACTAACCCACTAATGAATGTAAAAGTTCTGTAGCACTGATGATCGCTTCTGATTTTAGTGTTATATCTTATGTGCTACATATGTTGTGTTTATCAGCTGATTCATCCAGACTAAAACTTTACCTGCTATTACAAAACTTCAGCAGCGATAGCTGTGCTTTTCAGAGATACATAAACTGTAGCTTGTTGCCATTTTGGTGTTGTTGGAAGCATCTTGCAGTGCATCAATCTACATCATTTCTTTCTTCATAGTTTCCACTATTAAGAAGCCTGTGATAAGACTAAGAAAAATAAAAGCTTTTACATTTTTTTTTTTTTACAAAATAATAATTTAAGTGCTCCATGTATATTTTACTTGGCCAGATCAAAGGATCACCTAGTCTACTGTCAAGTCCTTGAGTAAACAGCAGCAGAAATCTAGGAACGGTGTAAGAGCAGGGCAAGAAGGCCATGATAATTCCCTTCAATTGTGTTGCCTCAAGGTTTGCTTGTAGGGATGTTCCGTAGCAAGAGATGATGTCTTAATATATGATTGTTCTTAATAAGCTTCTCATCTATCATTTAGTTTTGTCAATTTTCTAGATACGCATGAAGTTTTTGCTGGTCGCAGATCCTATGGCAGTGTGTTCCACAGCTTGACAAAGAAGTGTGTAAAGAATCACTGCCTTCTATCTACTAGTTTATTCTGACATTCTGATTATGTTGGGAAGGCAGAGAAAAGTCATTAAGTAATTCTTCAGTTTCTCCCTCCCCTTTGATAAAGACAGTCGCATGCTGGGCTGCGTCAGAAGCAGCGTGGCCAGCAGGTCAAGGGATTTTGGAGCAGGTTCCAGAGAACGGCCACAAACACGACCAGAGGGCTGGAGCACCTCTCTGCTATGAGGACAGGCTGAGAGCGCTGCTTGTTCAGCCTGGAGAAGAGAGGGCTCTGGGGACACCTTACTGCAGCCTTCCAGTACTCGAAGGAAAGATGGAGGCAGTCTTTTTGGTAGGGCCTGTAGTGATAAGACAAGGGGTAATAGTTTTAAACTAAAAGAAGGTAGATTTAGACTAGATATAAGGAAGACATTTTTTGCAGTGGGGGTGGTGAATCACTGGAACAAGTTGCCCGGGGAGGCGGTGGAGGCTCATCCCTGGAAGTGTTCATGGTCAGGCTTGGTGGGGCTCTGAGCAGCCTGACCTAGTTAAAGATGTCCCTGCTCCCTGCAGGGGGGTTGGACTAGATGACCTTTAAAGGTCACTTCTAACCCAAACTATTCTGTGATTCTATATCCATGGACTTGTGTTGTATTCCTTATCACTTACCTCTTCTGGGTCGAAGAGTCCTTCTGTGGGTAGTTCTTTGTCCTGAAGAAGGCACTCCGTACTTCTGATCTTCTTGCTTTTCTCTGCAGTTTTTCCAGTTCTGCTATATAATTTATAAGATGGAGGGATGGGGAAGCCAGAACTGCATGTGGTATTCAAGATGCAGGCATGTAACTGGTATCTACAGTGCGTAATGATGTGCTCTGTTCTCTACTGGTCTTCTAACAAGTCATAACATTTCATTTCTGCACAGGGAGTGGGGTTTTTTATTTATTTCATGTTTGTTTGGGGTTTTTTGCCAAAACTGGCTTCTGGGCTTATATTTTCAAAACTGTTTAATGTGACCTGCAAGGTCTTGCTCCTGAATGGTAGTACTAGCTCGACCAAAGCACTATACAGGTAGGAGAGAGGGTTTGTTTGGGAAAAAAAAATTTTCCCCTCCTGCATATGTTACTTTACATATATTCATAGGAAATTTCCTCTGCCATTTTATCCACCGCTAAGTAGCCATCGCTAACAACTCTTACGATATGAATTTAAGTATTTTTAATTGACTTAAGTGTTTTTGCTTTGCTTTAGTGGTCTGCAGTGTGTTGCAGCCTTTGCAAATAGATTTTGTTCATTTTCTTAAATCTAGAGTTATGATGGATTACTCTCTTCCTTTGCCGGTCCCCACACTTCCCAGCTTGTTTTTATGTTTGTTTGTTTTTTTCTACCTGTATTTTAATACACTTTATAGAATATGGTATTTTATTGGGTTTTGTGTCATATTTTATTAACATCTTTTTTAATTAAGGCTGAACGTGTTCTAGTTGATATATCTAAGACCCACACTTTTCATTTTGTACACTTTTCTGACTTCTGCTGCTTCATCACTAATGTTGAAAGTGCTTGTGAAATTATAAAAGGACATCAATGTATTCAGAAGCTTAGACAGTAAGTTCATACTTGGGAAAACTGGGGTCTAGAGCTCGTTTTGATAGAAACTGCATGTTAAGATAAACAAATTCTTGAAAAATGGCTCAAAAATAACTGTTGTCTGAAATAATTTGTGACTAACATAACTGGCTTATGAACAATTGTCTAGGTTGCAGTTACTGTGGATTTTTTCAGTTTGTGTTTAGACTTTCTAGAAGTCAAAAGATTTAGATTTTGTTTCTTTGCCTTGTTTACTCTTTCTTTGGTATAGGCTTTGAGGGGAGGTGTTGAAGCAAGCAGGAAGGAGGGAAGTTGCTTTGCTTTTCCTTCAGGAGGATCAGTTTGTCTCATGAGATACAGTTTCTTTCTTCCTCCAAAAATTTTGACTCCCTGGAAGTGCCATTTGTGTGTTTTGATGTAAAGTTTTTCAAGGTACAACGAGTTTATATAAGGAACATTGGCAGTTCAAAAGTATAACACAGCATGTGAAAATCAAGCTCTTCCCTCCTGCCTTTTTGAACCTTTGGACTGGAATTTAATTTAGAGCTTTGTCACCAACTCTTGAGCCCATTTTCCTCTGACGATTGTGTTGCCTCTGCCAAGCTCGCTGTTCCAGAGATGTGAAACTGTTTTCAAGAGAGCAAGTCAGACACGACCTGTAAATTTAAAAAATGCAAATCTGTTGTGTATGGGGATGATGTTTTAGCGTAGTTTATTCTTGGAATATTTCCCGCTGACTCTGTGTGTACCCACACGCAAGGCATTGTCAGTTATTGTGCGGAGCTGAACGAACCCTTCCAGAGGTTTCCATTTACATCTCAATTGACTTGTGTTCCAGGTACAGACGGACGTTGGTGTAGATACCAAGCATCAAACATTGCAAGGAGTAGCATTCCCCATTGCTAGAGAAGCTATTCAAGCTTTGGAGAAATTGAAAAATAAGAAACTGAATTATGTACAACTGGCAAGTATAAAATATTTTAATTATTTTTTAATTGCGAGTATAAAATAGATTACCCACACATTACGCAATGTGCATTGATGACATACAGTGATAAATTACCATTCTGTATGAGATGAATTAATTTTTTTTTCATCCTGTCATGTTCTCTGGTTTGCTTTCTCTGTATTAACTATATTCAGGTTTGCTTTGTTAACAGCAAATTGATATGAAGAATGAAACTATTATTTTGGCCAACACGCTTCACACTGAGCTTAAGGACTTGCCAAAAAGAATTCCAAAGGATGCTGCACGTTACCACTTTTTCCTGTATAAGCATGCCCATGAAGGAGACTATTTGGAATCCATAGGTATGAGAAAATTTCCTAATGTGAATCATTGGCTTGTTTGAAGTACTTAATCATTCTGAGGCAGAGAGAAAGATGTGTCATGAAAGTAATCCATCAGCATGAGTGTAAATTTCAGAGTCATTTGATTGTGAAACTGGCTTCCGAAGAGTCTTTGTTTCGAAGGTAGCAAGCTATCCCTTTTGATTATGAACCCCATAAATCAGGTGTCACGTGAAAACATAAAGATAGCAGTTGTTCTCTCATCCCCTGTTTGAAATGAAACACTTGCTGAAGCAGAAAAGATCTAGAATGGTGTTTCATTTTTCCCTTCTAGACTGCATAGTTGATTTGCAGGGCCTCTCTGCTGTAAGTGATTTTATGATGGAGGTTTTGATGTGGCGTAGTTACGGTCTCATTTGTGTGTTTTTTTCTGCAGTTTTCATCTACTCTATGCCAGGGTATACATGTAGTATACGAGAACGAATGCTCTACTCTAGTTGCAAAAGTCCGCTGTTAGAAATTGTAGAAAGACAGCTGTGGATGCAGATAATTAGAAAGGTGAGTACACTGGGTATACTGGTATTTTCTCCATCCCCTTGTTCTCTTCTTAATTTCTAACTCTAACTGCCTCTGCCACCACCTTCTCTCAACAATGAAAAGTGTTGTGTAACTATTAAAGGACAAGAAATACTTTGTTGATAAAGCTCTAGATACAAAGTTAAGTCATGGAAGCTTTTCTCTGGTTCATAATTTATTTCTACACTTTCATAGCTTTAATAAACATATCCTTGTGCGTCAAGGATGTGGTTTGAGAGTACTTTAAAGGGCTGTTTAGAACTAAGATGAGTTCTTACTAAAAGACCAAATTGCTGTCATTGAACACTAAATTCCCTTAGAGCCAAGGTTATTTAGGGATTTTCAGAATTATTCTGAGCTGCAGCTCTGGAGCTTAAAACTACTGTCTTAAGAGTCCTTGATGGGGCAAACAGGAATTTGCAGGTAAACTGATCTTTTCACATTGTATGGATTTTACTACTATGCTACAAGTTGCTTCTTGCCTTCAAAGCAGAGACCGTAGGAATGGTCCATATGTGGCCTACGGTTACATTCTTAAAGACTTGTGCTGTAAATTTAGAAAAAACTTTGAGGCTTGGTTTCTGTGGGGATTATGCCCAGCTGAAAAATAGCAGAGTTATTACTCATTGTTTTTACTGAGGTGACGTGAATTAAGTAGATTATTACTACGTGGTTTTATATGTAATTATTTCTCAGAAATTTCCTCTCTAGAATGAAATAAATGCACCATGTGACTCCTGATGTTCCCATAGACGTATTTCTGGGGCATGTGGGTGTAACAGCAGTACCAGGGCTGGCTGGCAGGCTGAATGCTCAGCAGAGCGGGGCCAAAGCGTTTCTCTGACTTCTAAATTCCTGCAATTCGAAACAGTTTGGCTTGAGATCAGTTGTTTTCTTTCCATTCAGGTTGATATGCTTAAATTTTAAAAACCAAAACAATGCCCCTGTTTGGTCATTAAACTTGCTTTAGTTTTTCCCTGGCTTGAGTACTTGCTGAGTTGCAGTAGCTCATTGTATAAGCTGTGTGCACTCCTTCCTTTCTGTCCCAAGAGACAAGAAGAGGTATGCATGTTGCTTTTACAGTTAGTGTCTAAAGCACATTTTAGTGAAAGTTTGTAATTCTTAAAATGTGGAGATTACGTTAGGACGAAGAATTTTTATTATAGAAGAAAGAAAACAGAAAGAAAGTTGTAGTTCTGAAAGATCCACACGCTGCTTTCTTGTCTTCTCTTAAGGAAGTTACTCACAGATGAGTAAATAAGCACTTGTTTCTACATGGAATGTGTATCGCTAGTTAGTATTGACATGTACACAGGGCTAAAGCTTGGGACAGAGGAAGTTTCTTCACATACGTACTGTGTAGTTGTGCTTATATTTCAGGAGAAATAATGAAGTCAGATCACACTAAGTACCGGTAAGAGTATAGTGGGTTCTCAGAGAAGCTATCCAAGATTGCTCAGGGCATTAGGCACAAGTTAGAGAACATTTCATGCTAGACTGAATATTATTGCACACGTGGTTTTAATACAGTATTTAGAGCATCGGCAGAATTTCAAAATGTTTTTAAATATGTCTTTAAGATGAACACTGTAAAATGTTTTTGCCCCAGATTGAAATAGACAACGGCGATGAGTTAACTGCTGACTTCCTTTACGAAGAGGTTCATCCGAAACAGCATGCTCACAAACAAAGTTTTGCTAAACCAAAAGGTCCTGCGGGGAAGAGGGGAATCCGAAGACTCATCAGAGGTCCGGCAGAGACTGAAACACCCAGTGATTAGAAGCTGTTTGTTTGCATTTGTTATAAAGCATTACAGTGAGAAATGAATTTCTGGCTTTTGGTAATGAACTGAAATCATTCCGTTCATAGATGCTAGGGAAGAAAAAAAGGCTTTTTACTCTTGTCTCTTTTGACGTCGACACTTTTTTTATATTGTTACATGATTATATTTGTTGACCATGTTTTATGACGTGTGGAAGAGCTAATTATAAAGCTAGAAGAGGAAAACTAAGCTAGTGCCCCTTCATTTTAAATTGGAATCTATTATTTAATAACTGTACATGTGATCATAAACTTTACAGGCGTGACTATTCAGTCCATGTAGTCTGTGGGTTTGTTGCAGCTGTGTGCCGACATAACAAACCTCGATTCTTAGGAGCAGCCTATTGAAACACGTAACACTTTCCAGGCGAGAAGAGTTGCAGGACTATATAGTGTTGTCCCAGATTAATTTTCATTTTTCCTTGTAGCTCTTATGGACAGTAGTACAATAGATGGGTTTTTTTCCTGGTTTCGACATGATGCATTGTTGGGTTTTGTCATTGTTTTGTTTGGGTTTGTTTGTTGGGTTTTTTTGTAATAGAAAAGATAAAACTAAAATCAGGTATCCATCAATTAATGCAAGTGTTCAGGAATAGCTGGGTATTTTCCCACGCAACAGCATGGTCATTTCAAATTTCTAAGTAATTGCGTGGAATTGTCTTTTGAAGAAATCTGGTGTAAAACCACTACAGCTTTTCCAGACTTCTGTACACTACTTGTAAGCCTTACATATTAAATACTGAATGACCAAGTTAAAGGCGATTAAAAGTGCATGAATTAGTATACTCAGTAGATTATGGAGCTGCTTTCAAAAGCAATATGTTTAAAGTTTCTAATAAATAATTGATTATCTGTGCACTTGGATCTAAAACTGTAAGCTCAGTAAAAACTGAAATAGACTCGTTTCATAATGGTGAGTTATTTTTGAGATCCTAGTGTGTTTGCAGTATCAACTGCAATTTTAACTTTCAAGGTATTCCGAACGTGACTTTTCCTGAACGTCTGAACTTTAATAGTAACTTAAATCTGTAACAAAATCCAACAGGTCTTGAATAACTGCTGGCAGCACCTGGTTAGGATTTTGACTTTTTTTTTTCCTCCTCCAAAATACTGAAATTAGCCAGAATAGTCTAAATTTGATTGAACCATGAATAATGTTTGATACAAAGAAGAAAAGTAGATTAATAAGTGGATTAAAGAATAATTAGATGTGGGAATCAAAGTATTGGATGACCTTAAATATTTAAAATCGTGTAATGAGGCAAATACTAGTGGAGAGATTATATTCCTCAGTGGGGACTTGTGTTGTGTTTTTTTTCCTGGATGTGAGCTTTGTGGCTTTGGAATTTTTATTTTCTTTTAAAGCTACATCGGAGTTGCAAGTCTTGGCTCACTGCATATGATCGTAGGTTCTGGGTGTACACACTTTGTAGCTGAATCACGTGTCCATCTGGTAGAAGGTAGATTTTAACCCAGTTTTGTATAATGCTCTGATGCTACTAGTTCCTGATTAAATTTGTTTTATCTTACATATCATTTGGGAGATACTAGCTTGTTAACGACATCTGAGATTGCACTATGTAATGTGAAGACGGCAATAGTTGTTGGTTTTACTGTGGTTTTTTGCTATGCAGTAGAAATTTGACACCTCATCTTTTTTTTCATTTAGTCTTATACACTACATCCATCCACTTCAAGAGCTCTTGATCCTCAGTTAATCTCCTGCTTGCCCTTAGCTACCGCATCCTTTTTCTGCCTCTTGCCTTCTTCCCTCTAGGGCAAGGAGCTGGACTTTGAAGGGTTTCTTCTCTGTGCTACCTGTCAGGCAAGTGTCATTGTTTTTTAAACATGGTTAATGTGCGTGCAGCTCATTGTACATTTTCATCAAAGGTATTTTTAGTTGAACTCTGAATCTTTTCAGCACACCTAATTCAATTTAGGATGGAGTTTTTTGTTCTGTTTGTATTTTGTTTGTTCTTTTTTAAGGAAAACCTCTGAAGTGTAGCAGTTAAAAATTACTGCAAGAGGGTTTTCTGTTTGAATTTAGTATTCCTGCCATACCAAGATTGGACATACATTTCTACACTTCTTTGAGCCAGTAAAGAAGTTCAGCTTCTTAATACCAAAAGTTTCAACTGATGAACAGTTTGACATGATATGGTTACGTGCATGTTGTGTTGTTGGTTTTTTGTGGGTTTTTTTTCCTAATCTTGTCCTAGGTAGATGAGGATTGGAGATAGAAAGCTTAATCTGGAGGCTGGTGAGAGCTGATTAAGTGATTATGTGAGGGCGTTTATAATGAGCTGCTTTAGAGTTTGGTCTAAACCACACATTATAAGTTACCTGACTTGAAAATATTCTATGTGGGTGTACAACCCTCTGACCAGCCAGCAGAGAGTCATGTCCTGAGCATACTTCCCTCTCACCTTCCCCCTGAAAGAGAATTGTGTGAAGTCTTGCACTGTCACCTGCCTCTCCTGGCCTCTTGTAGCTGTTCTGACAAAGCAATAACCATCATCCCATCTTGTCATAAGATCTGTCAAGTTTACATCTATGTAGTTGCCTCACATAACACTACTACTGTTAACGAATGCTCAGAGCCAGCACAAAATGAGGGCATTAATCAAAGTTACTCCTTTAACTGTCTCTGGTCATTTAGTAACTGGAGGTGTCCATTCAGATCGTTGTTGGTCCTCATAATGTTCAAAAGCAATGCAGCTGCTTGCAGTTAACTCACAAGCTATTAAATAGTTAATTAACCAGTAATTATTTTTGAAATATTTTTGTGGCAAGGTAGGGAGAATTTAATCCTTTAAAACACTCCTGGCAGAGGTTTGTAAAACTAATCAAGGCAATAATTGCTTTATTACTTGCATAAAAACCTTGATAAAAGAAACATGATTTACAGTGTCTATTCAATGAAAACCACCTTCAGATGCTACAATTAACTAAGTTTACCTTATCTATTTTGTAATTTACTTTATAAATAAAGACTGATGCTTTAGTTGGGTGTCGTCTGAATTATTTCACAATCTCTTGAACAAAGATCCATATTCTAACATCATGGTGCCTGAACTGGGCCAGAAAAAGTGATGGCAGGGTGTAAGAAGAGAGGTGGGCAGAAACGAAATTCCAGGCTTTTGCCATTGGAGAAAAATCAGTGTTAGAAATGGCTACTTTCTTGTTGCCTTGTGGAAGCAGCAGAGGCCTCCACAGCAGGATCCAAGTGCATCCATCTTGGGGTTTTTAAGCTTTGAATTAGCCCCTTTAGAAAGTTCTTCTGTCCTTTTAAAATGCTGACATAGTTGATCAGTAATGTAACAGTTCTATCTGCTGTTACTTGCTCAGCATGAGGTAGTATAATTAAACTACTCAAATGATGTTGTTCCATTAACGGTTTGTTGTTGGAGTTTTTTTTTTTGTCTAAACTGAAATTAGTTTGTTTGAAGTCTTCCCGTTGCCCTCAAAATTCAAGCTGAAAAGAACATTTAATGATTTGACTTTTAACTGTTCTGCCAACATGTCCCCAGGGGGAAATCGGTGATCCAGCAATTCTGCAGCTGAAAGAAGGAAATTTGAAAATGTGTCGAACTAGGATTTAAGAATAATTCTAATGAAAACTGCTCTACAGGAACAAAGCCTTCCTCTAAGAGGAGCAGGAGCAAAGTAAGAAGCGGGAATAGACTAAACCTCTGTATCACCACAACTCTCAGAAGCAGTTTTATTTGCCTTTTGGGCAGTGGGTGTTGAATAAAACTCATCTGTCCAGCCCCAATACAAAGACGAGGCAATGCTTCCCATTTCAATAATGCGAAACACTATGATGGGCAAAAGGTGTGCTGGCTCAAACGGCAACTGAACGAACTGATCAAAGAAAATTTCTTAGAATCATTAAGGTTGGGAAAGAGCTCCAAGGTCATCAAGCCCAACTGTCAATCCAATACTACCATGACCACTGAACTATATCCTGAAGTGTCACTTCTACATGTTTTTTGAACATCTCCAGAGATGGTGGCTCCATCACTTCCCTGGGCAGCCTGTTCCAATGCTTAACAACCCTTTCACTAAAGAAACTCTTTTCTGTTATCCAACCTAAACCTCCCCTGGCAGAACTTGAGCTTGCTTCCTCTCAATAGAGGCTCGATAACTAATGAAGACGTTACATCCTCTTCAAAGTTAATAAGCTGCAAACTCTACAAAGCCATCATGTTTCATGCAGTATCTCTACATGGGTGTCCTGTTCTCAAATTCTTTCCTTGGCCGCCACAAATCGCTCCACATGCTGATGCTGGGACTGTGCAGACCCCTCAGGTCTGACACACAACAGCCATCCTGTACCTCCTCCCACAGCCAAGGGAAGAAGTGTTGCTCTCTGTAACAAGCTTTCCTTAACAGCCATTTTTTTCCAGTTCATTAGCATTTGTTTTTATCTTGCTGTTTCTTTCTAGAGTCTTAGTTGCAATTGCAATAAATAACTCCTGCTATTTTTGTGACTGAAGTGCTTTATGTTGCAATTCTCTAAGTCTTCGACATGCAAAAGGCTGGCTCTTTCACTGAGGCTAGTGACCCTCGCGTGCCCTTCATGGCACCTTCCTGCCATGACAGAACACAGGCCAGCCATGTGAGCCCCATCTCTACCCCAAGAACATCTCCTGTGCGGAGCGCTCGTTGCCCACCGGGAGCTACAACAGACTTTCTCTTGCCTCCAGTTCTGTGGAACTAGATCATCCCTGTACTCACAAAGAACCTGAAAGACTCAAGTTATCCATTTGCGTGTGGGAAACCTCAAGTGTAGTAATTAATACAAACAAGTACGGGTTCTAGCATAGCTTAAAGTTTTCGCACAGAATAAATAAAACAGAAGTCAGCTACTCTTATCCCCTGTTAGTGTCTACAAGTGCTGGCTTTACTGTATGAAGACTTCAGAGAAAATCAGGGCAGGGACTTCATTCTCCCTGTGTATTTAAAAAAAAGAAGAAAGCTTCCACATGAATTGGCTAGCTCTACCTGACTACCTAACGCTTCACAATTTCATTCCTCACTAGAATAATATAAAACAAATTCAAACCTTTTTTTCCTTACATGAAACAGTAGCTAACATGCTTCACTTTCCCTGAGTGAAGGAAAACCACTGCCAAAACTTTGGTGCTGGCAGCAGCACTGCAAGTAGTCACTGCCTAGTACGACAGAAGAACAGGAACTCACATACTTATAGCTGAGTCTCCCAATACTTGGAACATCACAGCTGGTGCATAAACAAACTTGTTCCACACCAGAGGGGACCAGCAGTTACTGGGGGGAGCTACTACAGCAAACACACTTCAGGACACCCCTAAGGATGTATTCTAGCTCCAGGGAACAGTAAAAAGCAAACACGATCTAAGAAGCCTTCACGAACAGCTGGCAATGTTTACAATTGAAGAATGGCTTCAGCAGATTTTATTGTGATTTAAGCTTTATAGCAGCTTTTTCTCCCCAAGCCCAGGCTCAGGGCTGTACAGCTTTATTCCACGCAGTGAGGTTAGCATCATGTCATTACACGAAATGCAAGCAAGGTAGAATGGCCTGTTTAAAACACTCAAATAATTATCTGCAATGATAATGCAGGCTTTGTTTCTGTTAACAGTCTTTTACAATTTATTCTCAATAAAACTATTGCTTGAAAATGCAATAAAGACTAAGTTGACCGCCAGAGATCTAATGATATAAATACAAGTGTTAGAAATCACATGCTTTCTACAAAGATATATATTATCCCTGAATGCAGTCTGATCATTTCTCAGTGTTACCTTTTTCTCTGATGACCAAGGAATTGCAAACTTAGCTGCAAACCAGGCTATTTTCCTACTCCTAAGCTGTCCAAAATAAAGTTCACTAAGTGCAAAAAAAGTTTGTACAAAAAGAACCTCTTTCACTTACAATGGCAGTATATTCATACTTAGTCCAAAGTATCTGGAATCTTACCAGTCACTTTCATTCCAATTTTAGTCTGCTTTGATCTGTCAGTGTTTTTATTTTAGAAAGCTTTCCATGTCGCTTTTTAAAAAGTGTATTTTAATATTTAGTTATTAATATACATGCATACAGATATATTTTTAGAAATAGCTTAATCATCTGACTAAGGGAAATGCACAATTGGTCTTCGCAGAATTATTTATTCTGGTCCCTTTAACAGAATAAGCCATCTGTATTTATAATCCATATGGAATCTTCTCCTAAAGTGTGAAATACTCAAAGTAGCCAAGAGTCTTCCTATGAACAAAAATCATATGGTTTGTCATCGTGCAGAGTTCACTGGAACAAAGCCATATGTATTTTTGCATTTGCGCTGCAAGATAATTACTTTGCTTGGGGATTCCTGAAACCACAAAACAACCTAGAATATGCCATCCAGCATTTGACTAATTAATCCCGAGACGATTTTGAAAACTAGTCACATTCACAAATCCTAATGGCCCATTCACACTCACATGAACTCCCAAGTTAAAATGCCAAATAAAGTTTGTTTTAAATGAGCATTGCTATTGTTTTTATCCCCAAAAGACAATGCAAGTGCCATTTATATTTATTATCAGGTCTACTACACTTGATCAAGAACGCAGTCTGCAAAAAAAAATCCTACTCTGTTACTGTCATACGCCTTCGCAGCAGACATACTTGATACTTGGAAATCAGAAGAATCAAATAGATGCTAATGCAGAACTGTACAGAGAAGACGCACCAGCACTGCAATTTGTTAATAAAAAAAACAGTTTTCTCATGTTACGGGCCCAATGGCTAAGGATATGTAAAAAGGCTGCTCAGTTAACAAAAACAGCACAATTTTGAGAGGCCAGCAATGCACCTTACAGGCAGAAAAGTTGTGAAAAGCAGAAAAGCTGGTAATGTCACACCAAATGCTAATAAAATATTTGCTATTGGTGTCTGCTCCATTACAAAAACATTTGTACATCAGAAGAAACACGTCTCAAGTTTTTATCTCTTGTAGGTGCTGTTGGACCTGTAAGAGAACAGACAAATATAAATAACTGATACTATAACAACAAACACATGCACTCAAGTCTCTTGTCTGAAAGAGGACATACCATCTTCATGTCCGGCCTTCTGGTTTTTTTGTCATTCAGACACTGAGCAGCAACTGAATACATTTTATGAATTGCAGGTTCATCCCAGTCGCTCATCTTTTCATCAACATAATCCTCAATAGTCGCTTCCTCATCCTCGATTTCATCTTTGATACTTAACTGCAAGAGAGTTTGAAGCAATGAGAAGGTAACACTGTAAGGAGCTGAACATTAGGTATTCTGGACTAACACTGAAAACTTCCTTTTGAGTGTTCTTTTCTCAGCCACCTTTCTGGACAAAGAATGATGACAATGGTTCCAGCAGCATAACTATCAATATCTGCAGAAAGAGCCTATGAGAGTATAAATAAACCATGCATTTTTATTATAGATTATTTCTGAGTTAAGACAAAATTGTAAAGCATTTTTCTTTAAGCTGCACCATACAGCTTTAACTTACTCCCAGTTCAAGGCTCAGTTTCCTAGTATTGTCTCTTTTCTGAGAGAAGAAGCATGATCAACACAAAGTATTTATGTTTATTTAATAACCCCCAAATACGCAAGCTTGAGTGCGAATGACTTCTTTTTTTGTCAACTTTATAAAGCCTCTTCCTGTAAACTAATGTCTTCTGGCACCACACTCTGTGGCT
This sequence comes from Trogon surrucura, assembly GCA_020746105.1. Taxonomy (NCBI): domain Eukaryota; kingdom Metazoa; phylum Chordata; class Aves; order Trogoniformes; family Trogonidae; genus Trogon; species Trogon surrucura. The sequence goes on from CM036617.1 coordinate 188,327,705, forward strand.
GCTGTATCTATTCAAAAGGAAACTTGTAGTGTGAAATCATTTTTTAAATCCGACTGGTTTAGTCCAAAGCTCTCCAGCTCCAACACACATGAAGTGCATTATCTGCAATCGCAAATCCTGTTTGAGGAATACCTCAGAAATGTCAGGATGGTAAATGAAGAAATTAAAGTCAGTGAGCAGAGGCAGGTCTTCTGCCTTCCTCCTTGAGCCAGTCAGAAATTGCTGGCTAACATTCAACTACCCCTAAATTTTCAAAGCTAAGGATGCCACGTTATCTTGCGCTTCACCGTTCTGTTTATGCTCCCAAGAGGACGTTACAAAGGTGAATTGTACCCATCAAACCATACTTTATATGTCTTTTTAGATGCTATCTCTGAAAAACCCTGTGCCAAAAAAAAAAACCCCAAAACCTCAAGATACAGTTTGACAGGGACTGAGTTCTCCAAGGTCCTTCCAGAGCTCAACAGGAGAAGTATTAAGCCACCCTGGAAGATGGAGCTTAGAGGACAAAAACTCCATGAACAATACACAGGTACTCCAAAAGCTGTGGAAGAACGGGATCTGCTGTCAAACAGTACAGAAAAAAACCAATCCAAACCTCAATGTTATTTCATACTTTGTAAATAAGTAAATCTTTATGTAAAAGATATTCTAGGAAAACCTTGGATTAAGTACTACAGAATTAGTTTTAAGCTAAATGAAAACTTAAATTAAGAACAACCTTGTAAGATTTTTAATTCAAGAGAGTGAGCTCTTGAGGCATTAGTTTCCTAATCAGTAGACTGAATTACTAATTGGATAGCAAAAAAGAAAACAAAATTCAATCCACCTTTCAGCCTGCAAAGAAACCCTTACATTCCAAACTTCCCTGAGGTTACACAAGGTACTTGCAAGTTATTAGTGAAGCTGAAAACTGATACAGGAATGCTAAGAAGTATAAAGAAACAACTGAGATGAATAGTTTAAGATGTTCTGGTGGATGAGGACTTACCAGGGTATCTGGATAGAGCAGGAGTGTGCTGATAGAGCATAATGGTTTTACAATACGAAGCAGCACCAAAAGGAAGACAATTAGAGTATCAGATCGGAAGGAGATTACTTTGGGGACTGAACAATCTTCTGCCAGCCCAGAGAGAAAGGTTTCAGCCTTAGCTCCAAGACAAACATTGACACAATAGCTGTTTTCATAACTATGTATTTTGATGACTGGTTTGATAGTCTCAGAACCTGTTTATTGACTATGATTGCCTATAAAGTGATCCTGCAGCAGCGGGAGGCGATGAGAATGTAAAAATAACATACCAGTAACTGTGGCTCCCGTTTTTCATCTACTGGAGGGAGACCCGTTATTATTTCTAGTAAGACCTAGGAGCAAAAAAATCAGAAGAGAAAACAAAGCAGAAAAAAATCCTTAGCATATAGACGGTTTGTAAAAACAAGCATGACCCCCAGTATATCAGACAAATGCTCACAGAATCTGTATTTTTCCAGAGACAGCTCTCTATCCCATTGATTGTTGCTGCTGTTGTTCCTATCTTTATTTTAGCTGTTGCATGCAGTACAGATTATGAATATCAACACACATTTTTTCTCACCCTACACTGTATTGCTTCAAAGCGAGATGGAAGGATTTCCAAGGCAGGACGGAAGGATTTCCAAAGTATTCACACACAGTATCGGGTCTCCTTCCTCGTGAAATTACATGCCATGAAGGAATCGGTCAACAGCAATTAGGGTCTTGGATCTATTCAGAACAGATTCATGATTCTCCCAAATATTAAGCTCGTGTCTTTTTTTGTACTCAGCTTTAAGGCAAATCCCACATGGACAGCACACTTTTGATGCTGAACTACGGTAAAACACACTTAATTTTGCAACATTTTAATTATTTTTTCCCCAGCCTGATTTACATTTTTGTGAAATACTGTGCAAGAAGAAACAATGTTTCACATTACTTCAAACTACATTTAGTTAGAACTTGGAATGTTATTCTGCTCTGGTCTTTGACATGCAAATTCAACATATTCAAATGATCTTAAGCCAGTCAAAGTTTAGAAACACTATCTCAAGAGCACATCTACTGGGAAAAAATTAAAATGATAGATCAGGATAGATGATTTAATTTCAGATATTCTTGATTCTGTATGCTTTTATCATTTACAAAAAGAAAAAAAAAAAAAGACATATACTGCTTCCCACATTCTACTTACTACTCCAAAACTGAAGACATCGGATTTAGGTGTTATCTCTCCTCGCAGAGCTTCAGGTGCCATATAGGCTGCTGTTCCAACAATTCTTTCAGTCATGATTGTTTGTGTGAATGTTACAGATGCTCTTGCAAGTCCAAAGTCAGAAATTTTGGGCATATATGTCTCAGTTAGTAAGATATTTGCACTGAGGGAGAGGAGAAAAAAAAAAAAAAGAGAATTTTTCCAATCCAATATAATAATTAGGTTTTATAACGGACTAATAACGCTTTAGTAACCAAATGCAAACTGCTACTTTGACTGTTTCTTGAAATCTAATATATTTATATGTTATTCATATAACAAGAAATGTAAGTTACTTTTATCACGAAATGCTCAACTTCGAAATTAATTGCTCTAAATAAACAAAGAACTGGCTGCCAAGATCCATCCATGTTTATTCTAGTCCATGTATGTATGCAAAAAAAAAAAAAAAAAGAAAAAATAAGCAGAAGCTCCCACCCCTAAATCCTGCAAACCTAAGAAATTTCTTATAAGAGACCAACTATGTTACACCTATGTTTTGGATCTGAATAATCTTTCTTTAAGAACGATAATAGAGAATACTTAGCTCTGACCAACGGGTACTGGATCACAGTACAATTCTTAACTGTTTAAATCTCTGCTCAGAACTAAGAAAAACAGGTTTTTATACCTATTATCTAATAGCATGTCAATAGTTACAAATTCACATGCCAAATGAGTACTAATATTCTTACTCTCTTTTGGAAGAGAAACAGAAAACATTAATGTTGGAATAATTTATGTGTTGTGTTTCCACTTGATCTCCAGCTTTTATTTCCCTTAACACTCCCCCTGAAGACCAAGGCTCATCTAAAAGATCTTAATGCTTTCATAAAATACTCAGTGGGACGAATTCCAGCATAAATCTTTTACCATTTTTTAAACTTGTAGCACTTGAAACCATCTTAAAATCACTTGATTTAATATTTCTGTAATCCTCCTCATTTTCTGACCTCCTTGATGGAACTATAAGAAAACCACACAGCCAGATACAACATGGAACACCTTCTAGAAACCTACATTTCTAACTTTCCCTTCTTGTTCACCAGACCTTCTCAACATAATTTACACGGCTGTTAAGTTACAACAGATCACTTGGTGTTAGAACTGCTGTAAATAGTTTTAATGTAAGGCCACTACCAAAGGCCACAGCACCATATACCAGCTGGTTTCGTATTTAAAGTCGAGCTTCTAAAAGAAGAAAGAACAGGATCACAACTTCATAAAGTGGAACTTACCAACTTGAGTTGAGCCCAAAGAGCTCAAGAGAAGCAAGTTTTCCTGAAACTGTCAAGTTTCAAGAGACAAATGAAGTATTTCCTGGGTTTAACTAAGCCAAAAAGCTATGGACAACTCTGAGAACACCCATTCAATGATGTTCCCTCTAGCCTATTGAGAAGCTCTTCTGTGCCTGTGTGGTTATGAATTGCCTCCACACGTCACAGCAGAATGAAGATTGAAGTTAATGTCAGATGTCTCTTCATTTTTTACCTAGCAGTGGCAGTACTATTAATAACACCAACCAAATTTATTGAACTATTCACACTGCAAGTGCAAGAGGCCTCAAAATAGAATCTAAACAAAAGAAAAACCAAAATGAAACCCAATCCTGTAATATGATCAACTCACAGCAGTTAGAAGGGCAGAGTAGCATAAGGTATAAAATGCGTTCCTTCCAGTCATTACACTTGTCCAGAGGCTTAAGCAGGGAAGAAAGAAGAAGAAACACAACTTGTCAAAGCAGCAGACACATTCTATGAGGCAGCTGAAGTAAAAACTTGTTCCTCACAAGCGAGAAGGTCACAAAACCAAAGTGGCCTACATTTATTGCACAGTTGCGAAAAGCCAAGAAGCTCTTGAGACATTCATCCATTACACCCAACCAGCCAGTTTTTCCTTAACTCACAGAAGGAATAAGGCACCTCGGGCTGTCCTGGGTTTAGCTAAAAACCCAGTCCTGTTTAGTGATTTTTACTTTCCAGTTTAGTGTCTTCTAAAAGGTTGCACGTTCTGAAGTCAGCAGCATGTTTTTGCAGACAGTGTGTGCTACTGGCAGTGATAACACCTGATGTTTACAGTCACCGCCTGGGACTGCGATGCAGAAAGGCTCTTGCTTATACTTATTCCCATAGTGACCAAGGCCACTGCTGGCTCTTGTGTGCCACGCTGGGGGTGCCGGGTAGTAAGAGGGGGCACAAGGAAGTAAAAGGTAGCACCTCCGGGGGGTAATAGACAGGACAAGTGACCAACAAGAGTATTCTGTCCCACATACGTCATATTTAGTATAAATTGAGTGATCACAAGAGTTTCAGCCCTTTTCGCCCTTCGTTTTGCCTTTCCTGCAACGGCCAGTGTCCAGAGAGGACTCCATCTGACCTCCTGCTTTCGATCCGGATCCTGAGTTCCCGAATCCAGCTCCCTGTATCCATCTCCAGCCGCCGCTGAGCCTGGGGCTTCCCCAGTGCCTCCTGCTCTGCAGCACCAGTGGGGATTGCTATCGGGGGAGGGAGTTTGGTTTGATATTGGGCTACTATCTATAGTTGTATATAGTTCTCTACTTTTATCTTCTCACCATTATTTCCATTATTTTCATTAAAGCTGTTCTAGTTTTTCTTCCCTAACCCGTAAGTGTCTCTGCCTCATTCCCTTTTCTCTTCCCCTTTAGGGGGGGGAAGAGGGGGTTAGAGAGCGTCTGTCCGTGTTAGTGGCCGGCTCAGCCCTAAGCCGCGACAGGCTGTTCTTCAAAGGCTTGGACTGCTTGGATATTTTAAAAAATTTAAAAATAAATCAAAAAGTGTAGCAAGGGAAAGGAAAAAAAACCCAGAGAATAACCACATAATCCTATATCAAAACCCTCACCTCTTCTGAGCTCTGATATCTCTAGGAAAAAAATCTGGTATGATAAACAAGTGAAAACACATTATCCTTGAGAACCCTGAACTTCACAAACTTGACTGAAGTAATTTTACTGTCTTCCTAATAAACAGCAGTAAATCAAAAAAAAAAAAAAAAGGGTTTTCATCTGAAAAATTCCCCATTTAAAAACTCATTATGTACTCTTAAGTGCAGCTTTTCCATTAGCAGCACTTGTGAAAGAACAGAACTTCAGGGTGTCCTTGCAGCACTCAAATAATGATTTGATAGTAACAGATTACAATAGCCTCGTAATTATCTTTTGAAGTTTGTACTGGTCACGTCCTTGTGGCAAAGACAAGATTAGGGTGATGGATGTCACTTGCGGAAAAGACTGTGCCCTTGAAGTAATGCTGCTTACAGTTTGTTCTCTCTAAAATGACGATAACAAGGGAAGAAGAAAAAGAAAAGAAAAAAAAAAAAGGGAAAATGCAGTCAGCAACAGTCAGCAGCTTTTACCTTTTAATATCTCTGTGAATATGATTATTTTCATGCAAAAATTCTATGCCATTTGCTGTACCTTGAGCAATTTTACATCTTGTGTTCCAAGAAATCGGTGGAGTATTATCCTTGAATAAGAAGGGAGAAAGGCAAATAGAAAGGTGAAAATCTAATATATATCTATGCCCACAAAAAAACCAACAAAACATAGAAAAACCCCACAATCGAAAACCAATTTCTTGCTATGTCTTGTGGTTTTCAAGTAAATTGTTAAAAAGACTAATAGCATATACATTGCTTAATTTACATGGGCAGAAATACACACATTTGTCATATTCAGCTCTTTTCCTTGAATTTTGCCTTCAATTCATTCATCCGTTGCAAAAAGAGTTCTGACAATGTTCAACTCTGACCCTACAAGGCCAGCTGCACTGCAAACAAATTCCATCTGTCGACCACATCTTCTACTTTGTACCAGCCTCGATCCCAAAGCCTTTTAAGGCAAAGCAAATAATTCAAAGCAATCAACAGTTTTTACTAACAAAGATAAGTCAATCTTCCAGCATTTCTTGATTTACCATTTCTCAAGAGTTTAGCTTGACTTGTTTTACTAAATAGACCTTAGAAGTGAGGATACCTACACTAAAAAGCCACTTCTTAATCTGAATGCTTAACTCTTCTGAGAAGCTTAGTTTCTAAACAGTCTACCACCTCCCTCACCTGTTTCTCAAAGCCCAGACAAGATGATGATAAAAGCAAGAGTTTGTGCCTCAAACACACCCAGCAAAGCCACAAAACGAAGTTATCAGCAAGAATACGCATTCAGTATGCACATTTCTCACCTGTTCAGCTTCATCAGAAGATTCTTCTAGATTTATAGATTTTGATTTAGATACTTTATGATTTATGTAAGTTTGTTTATTCCTTGCAAAGGCCTCAGTTATTACTACTTTAGCTTTCAATCACCCCCAGTCATTGAAGCTCACTTGATAATGACAATGATGAAAGTTACATGGATGAACATCTTCTTATACACCTCTGTGAAGCACTGCTCATTTCTAAAGATAAACTTGCACTGCCATAAATAAAACTTCAGTCTTCCTTCTGCACTGATTCACTTTTAAAAAAAAAATTTACAATTGCAATTGTGGAAGTGTGAGCAAGCAAATGAACCAAATCAACCTGAGACAGCAATGCTTCCAAACATACCCAGCCCTTTCCCCAACAGAATCACAGAATGGTAGGACCTGGAAGTGACCGCAAAAGATCATCCAGTCCAATTCCCCTGGCAAAGCAGGATCATGTAGAGTAGGGCACACAGGAAGGCGTCCAGGCAGTTTTTGAAAGTCTCCAGAGAAGGAGACTCCACAACCTCTCTGGGCAGCCTGTTGCAGTGCTCTGTCACCACTGCTCTTCACTCTCATCCCAACACCACTGCTGGAGCAGAAGTTGTTTGGCCTTGCAGAGAAAACGTCTCCAGGTAGAAAAACAAAGATTTTTTTTTCACAGAGTATTTTTTCAGTTTCAACAGTTCCATAAACCAGCTCTTTCTCCAACTACTAAATGCTGGAGCTGGTACGACAGGAAGATCAGTGCACAAGAAAGCAAAATGATGTATTTTAGGTCTAGTGCATGGGGAGTTGAAGTAGCACCAGTTTAAGATGTTCAGCAGCTAACAACCTCAGAAGCTGCACTTGCTTAGTATAAAGCAGATTTTGAACTCCTTAAACTAACATGGACACTCATCTGCTAGGTTAAGTCTGCCTTCCTGTTGGTATCACTCTAACAAGTAACTGTTTGTCCTTCATACAAAGTTGCCTCAAGAAAAACAAAGCAACTTACTATTTGTTAAAGGCCAAGGCTAGAAGATACGTCATTTGATTAAATCAGAAGAAAGTATTGCATTTACACAAAATACTAATTTTAAAAAAAAAAAAAGTATTTCCCACTTATTTAGGCACTTTGGAAAAATACGCACACTATGAATATTGTGTTCTAACCACTATCACAAGGGCAATGAACCAAGGGCAATCTCACAACGCAGGACCTCAAGAACTAGCAGAGAACGTGCCAATGTCAGAACTGGGAACAACATGACAGCGCAGCACCCTCTTCTCTGCTCCATGCACGCAGGGCAAGTCCAAGCTCTTGTGCTACTTCATGGTACTCTCAGCCTGCTCTGACTTTAATGTGCCTACAAAATTTGTACAAAATGTTATTGGAAAAATACTTGTTATCATATTTGTCTTCTGGAACACAGAAGCAAGTTGTAAAACATCTTTTGGCCATTACAGTTCAGTACTGGTTCAAAGTTATTTCATAGATATCTATACTTCAGCAAAGTTAAGACAACTGGAAGCCAGAAAAGATTTTACTTACCAGACAAGCAAGTCTGTCAAGCAATGAACCGTTAGGCATGTATTCATACACCAGACATGGTTGAGCACCATCACTTGAGAAACCAAGTAATTCTACTAGATTCTCATGCTGGCATCTATGCAAAAAAAAAAATCTATTCATATATGCTCTGGAATACTCCCAAAATTTGAGGAAAATAAAAGATAGAAGGAACTTCATAGAATCATAGTATGGCCTAGGCTGGAAGAGACCTTAGAGATCATTTTAATCCAACCTCCCTGTTGTGGGCAGGGACACCTCTCAACTAGATCAGGCAACTTGATCCCAAACTACTTGTTTCAGCCCCACTGCATATAGCCAGGTTTCTAGAGTGGTGCTTTAAAATGAACAAAATAGTCACACTGTATATTAAATATTCTCACTTAATATGAAAATCATTAAGTTATGCCGAAAAGACAAAAATAAGGGATCGCATTAGCCTATGTGTTATCTGCCAGCTTAGATTCTCATAAAGGATACGAGGACACTGTATAACACTGTACTCACTTTGCCATCATTTTTATTTCTTGATCAAATTGCTGCTTCAAGTCCTGAACACTAACATCAACCATCTACAAAAAGAAATATTTGACATTAATATCTTTGACAATATTAAAATGCACAGGCGTTCAGTAAAAAAAAAAAATCAGAAGTGTAACTCCTCCTTTAGATTAGTTACATATAACAACTACTTGACTGTTTACAGTACTTTTTTTTCACTTTGCCCAAAAATAAGGTATCAGAATTTGCCTTTTAACTCTCTGAAACACTGTAGTATTGGGGAAATAATTCTGTTTCAGCACAGTCATCAATTTACCCATTATATTTCAGTGCAGTTACCCACTAATAGCACTTACTCGTTATAAAATTAATTATTCCCACAAAACACTGGCTGTGAAGACTAAAATTCTGTGGCAATACTTATTTAACTTGTGATCCTGAAAGGGAAACCTCCCCAGGACTCCTTCCCTTCTGCCACTTCTGCGCAGGGGAGAGAGGGGAACTGCAGAAGCACCTGCTCTTCCTGACAACTTGCTGGAGCCACTTGCCACAGAAAGGGCAAAGCACATAGTCATTGAAAAAAGCCCAGGATGACTCACAGCAATGAGCTTCTTGACAGCCACGTTTCTGCCGTTGATGTAGCCTTTGAACACAACACCAAAGCCACCTTCTCCCAGTTTGTTACCTCCAGCTGATTCCGGTCGTGCATCAAAATTATTTGTAACACTTTCCAAGTCATGAAACGAAAAATTACGGAAATCTGAAAGACATATTTGCCATTTAGCACAGCGCTATGTTTTCACTTGAGGAACAAGTGTATTGAACAGATTTTCTGCTTTGGTTCTGCTAAATCAAAAACCACACAAATCCTGACAGTGTGGAACGCTGCTTCTAGTTTTGTGATGAAGATAGAAGAAAAAAGAATGAAATACAGAGAAACATATATAATTAGCTATGCATAATATTCTTCACAACTACCACTATAGCAGCCTTCTGACTGTACTTTTTGTTAAGACTTGGAATACAGGTAGTAGAAATTAGATGTGCAGCAGATCGCAGAGAGCGCCACACTGCATAAGATGTAAAAATGTATCATCTAGATTGCATCATGTTCCTGCAAGTAACCCAAAAGTGGACCTTTAGGAAGGAACAGATCAGCCATATATTTTCCTAGAATGCTTTCTTTAGTTATCTTTTTTCCAACATTCTTATTAGTTCCTGACGTGTAAAATCTGGCTTTAAAACACAACATGCTAATCAGTCTACAAAATCAGCATTGAAAAATGGCAACAGGATTACATGTAGCACAAAAGAAATTGCAACTTAACTAACAGTCAAATTTTCCAGTAGCCACCTTATTGGCAAGGTGCATCACATATTCAGACATCTTATTACACAAGCTAAATTCAGTCACACAGAACACGAGCAAAAGTAAGATGCTGTGTCCCATAAGTGCATGACAATGCAAGACAGGCATTATTCTAATCCATTGCTGCAATTTATTTCACATGGGCCAAAGGACAGATCAGCAAAAAAGATTGTACTGAATTCTGCCAAGATGGGTGCCTACCTGTGTCACTAGACTGCGCGCTGCTATTTTCTTGCCTTAAGCAGGGAGGAGATGAATGTTGCTTCTCAGCACTCTGAGCTAAAACAGGCTTTAGAGATGCCATTTCTTTTTCCTGTACGGGCAGTTGTTTCTCATGTATAGGCAAGGTTTCCTGTGAAGAAAGAGGTAACGTAACTTCTTGTGCCATCCTTACAGTTTCTGAAAATGGAATTTAGAAAAAGCGTTAACGACATGAGGATCGGAAAAACAAGTAACATTAATGCCAGTATTTACTAAGAGGTGCATAAGTGTCACGACAAGTTTATATTCTTCCAATACACGTAAACTGCAGGACTATTATTTAAACCACTATTACAAATAACGAAAATAGAAAATATGTCCACTCTTGGTTACTTTGACCAAATCCTGTCTGATTTTCAAGTTACTGTGAAGCTTCTTAGCATCTTAGAAAACCGAGAAGAGCGCTCGAAATGTACAAGAGAAATAGTTACCTGGAAGCAAAAGGCTTGCTGGTGCTAGGAATTGATTCCTAATCAGTAGATCCACAAGATCACCAACTGTACAGTTTGTTGTTCCCCAGTCATAAAGTAATTCACATGTTGGGCTCTTTCCCATTTGTACAAATGCCTCAAATCTCCTTAAAAGATAAATTAAGACCAGCATTAAAAAAAAACCACAACAAAACCAAGCGACTCTTGAGTACAACAAAGGCAAAGAGATTAAAGGTAAATGATAAAAAAAAAAAGAAAATTAAAAGAAAATTCTGAATCAACTGAACTGTACTGTACAGTTATTTGCAAATCTTCTGAAAATGCAGCTAAAAAACCTAAATAAATTCAAGTTCAGGGGAAAGAAAAAGCACAACATGAGAAAAATTAATGTTTTAGCTCAAGCCAGGACATGTGGCTTCAACGTTTTGTCCAGGACGCATCATATATTAGCACATGGGACTAACAGGTAATAGAATGTGAGCGAGAGACAGATCATAGAATCATAGAATGGCCTAGGCTGGAAGGGACCTTAGAGATCATTTAATCCAACCTCCCTGTCATGGGCAGGGACGCCTCTCTACTAGATCAGGCAACACATGGGGACCGAATGAGATCAAACCTGTGACCTTGGGGTTATCAGCACCACGCTCTACCCGAGTGAGCTACCCAGATCAAGGAGACAAAAAACAAAAAAAAAAGTGTTTCCATCCATGCGGCATTCACACTTAATTTTGAATATTTTGAGATAGGCATTAAGTATAAATTGAGAACCATTATTCTGACTGATTTATTATTATTACAATAAAAAAAAATTAAGCCTAACATCACTAGAAAGGCTGAAAACCCAAGACAATATGTACGGTATTTAAAGTGTCATAACCATTGAAATAACTTAAGGATTCAACAAGCTCTTCAAGCAACAAAATATTCATAAAATACTGCTGACATTACTTGCAAGTTAAACTTGTTAGTTTTAGGCCTTGGGCTTCCCATAGCTGCTAGATATTTTTTTGGGAAGAGTGAATTAGAAGTTACAGTCCAGTTGTCTCTTGTGCTGTTCTTGTGTGAAGATGAACAATGAAGTCAATGTTTACTAGTCTCTAGGGTACAGAACGTTATACAGCCAATGCTGTGTCACTAATAATATATATGTCTGTGGCTCTAATTAATTCTAATTTCCTTAGTCAATTGTCTTTGGCTATAGCTTGTCTGAAAACTGAACTACAGAACAATTAGCGGTAATTACCTTGAGTTCTCTAAGGAAACAGTACTGTAAGATAAGTTCTTAAGTAATTGTCTGCATGCAAACTGCAAAAAGTTACAGTAATGGGATGGACCAACAGTAGAGAATGGACAATGGGATGGGAGGGACAATGGATATTGAACAGTTAATAGGCAAGATTATGTTACATGATGTCCTGGTTTGAGCTAAACAGAACCAACTCTGTTCAGTGATTTTTACTTTTCAGCTCAGTCTCTTTTAAAAGACTGCACTTTCTGAAGTTAGCAGCATGTTTTTGCGGACAGCGTCTGCTACTAGAAGTGATAACACCTGATGTTCATAGTTACTGCCTGGGACTGGTATGCAGAAAGGCTCTGGCTGATACTTGCTCCTACAGCGACCAAGGTCATTGCTGGATCTTGTGTGCCACGCTAGGGGTGCCAGGAAGTAAAAGGAGTCCAAAGGGAGTAAAACCTCCAGTGAGGAATAGACAGGACAGGTGAACAACAAGAGTATTCTACTCCATATACGGCATATTCAGTACAAATCTCAGAGATGATGGGGGTTAAGTCCTCTTCTTTAAGGCCTGGCATTTCAGGAGGACTTTGTCCCTTCTTCTGTCTTTGATCCCAAACCTGAGTTCCCAAACCTCAGCTCTTGTGTCTGGCTCCCCTCTGCCACTGAGCCTGGGGCATCCCCGGTGCTGCCTGCCCTGCAGCATCCGTGGGGATTGCTGGAGGGGAGTGCGGAGAGTCAGACTTGAGATCAGTTTTATATACATTTATATATATTTCATTACGATTATTTTTATTTTAAGTACTATTTTTGTTTTATTACAGCTTTTTTAGCTTTCTCTTCCAGTTCCTCTCTGCCTTATTCCCTTTCCCTTCCCACCTGGGGAAGGAGACTGGCTAGAGAGCACCTGTCAGCGTTCAGCGGCCAACCCGGCCCCGACCCGAGATGCGCGACTTCCGTGTAGGACCTTATATGCATTTGGTTGTATCGGCTTTCACCGGAGGGGTCGGTTATATCACCCGCCAACTTCTTCCACCCTTCCTGCGGATCGATGAAATCCGCCAGCCGCCTCATCAGCCCGTAGCTCATGCACCGCACGTACGTCGAAGTCGTCACGGGTTTGCTCATCTCCAGCCCCTACGGAACACAAACGCCGCCGTCACCGAAGGGATACGCCAGCGAACCGAGCACATCCGACCTGCCCGGGCCGCCTCCTCAAGGCCCCGACGGCCGCTTCCCGGACGCCCGGCGAGGTGAGGTCCGGCCCGGCGGCCCTCCCGCCCCGCGGCTCCCGCCCACCGGTCCCGGTAGGGGCGCGCCCCCGCCCCCAAGCGGCGGCAGAAGCCACCTCACACCGCCTCGCCTGAATTCACCTCGCCTCGCCTCGCCTGACCTGGCCTGGCCTCACCACCGACCCCCGTCGTCTCCCGGCAGCGGCCCCCGCGACCCGCCCGGAACCCTCGCGCCCTGCCCTCACGCGCCGCGCCCCCGCCGCATCACTTCCCCTTTAACAGGGAGCGACTCCAGCCCCGACCGCGCCGGCGTCGCCGAGGCGGGGGTGACTCGGTGAGGGGAAAGCGGAAGCGCTCCCCTCGCACGCGGCCTTCCTATAGGCTGCTCGGGAGATGCCCCGCCCCCTCCGGCGCGCCCCATGGCAGCCCGGAAGCGCGGCGGGAAGTATTTCGCTCTCTTTCCCCGCGCGCCCGAAGAAGTTGGTACCGGCCGTTACAGGCCCCTTCTGCCGTGAGACGGGGCTGAGGGGGGGGCACGGCCGGAGAGGGGGGAGTGGCGCCCCCTGGCGGCCACTGGCGAGGGCTGGGGGATGCGCGCGGGTCGCGCAGCGCGTGGCAGCGCCGTTAAACTGGCCCGTACCGGCCGTTCGGGATGGGAGCGGTACCGGCGGCCCTGCCTCCCTTCTTCCCTCCTCCCCGCCTTTCAGCGGCCTTCTCTGGAGTAGCCGGTTTCATTTTTCACCCCCGTCCCTTTTTTTTTTTTGTTTCCTCGTGCCGCAGGTGTGGCGGTTTGTGGCGGGCTGGGGCAGGCAGCCATGCTTCGCTCCTTCAGTTACCTGACGGATCACCCGGGCTTCTGCGGCACTATCAAAAACTCGCCGAGTGACTTCGTCGTGACAGAGATCGAGATGCCCCAACACGTGCTTAGGGACACCCGGCCTGAATCGCTTGATGAAAGCGGCGAAGCGCCGCTGGGACGAAGTAGCTGGTGCCTGCAGCAGCCCAAAAAGCTGAGAACGGAGCCTCCTGGCCCATGTGGCGAGGGCCACCGTGGTGGCGTGCCCGGTCCGTCAGAGCGTGACCCAAGCTGGGCGAGAGGGGACTTTTCTGCATCCCCTAAACAAAACCAGCGCGAGGGTGAACCTGAACTGACGAGTGACCTTGAGGAAGCCAGCGTATTGGATTCCTTGCTAGGCAAACCCATGAGTGAACTGCTTGATAAATTTGCTTGTGATCTGAAGGATGCGTGGGACTTGGAAAGTGATGCTGGCACTAGGGAGTTCTCGCTGGGTCCTGTACTGGACAAGAAAAGTCGAGCTGGTTTGCACAGTGCTGTTAGGCAGAGATTCCCCTTTCTAGTCACTGTTACGAAAGACAATGAAATGGTTGTGAAAGGAAATGCTGATTACAGAGAACTTCGCCGTTTAGTGACTGAAAAGGAAACAAGCGCTTTCTTTAAATTTTTAGATGCAAAGCTAGAGAAGTCTACATTTTCCTTTGAGCCTGATGGAAACAAAGAGCACAGAAAAGTAGTTCACCACTTTATCAACAGAAAATTCGGAAAACTTTTAGAAACCAAGTCTTTTGCTGTGACAAATGGCAATGATCAGCAAAACATGTCCATAATGGTACGATTTCGAGAAAAAAGTTCGTCCAGAAAAAGGTCTGCTTGTGGTTTCCAGGAAAAACAAGATCTTTATACAGGTAAATATGACATTTTTAGTGAAAATACCAGATATTATGGTGTTCTTTAGTAAGACCAAGACTCAGAATGATTTTTAAAGTGATGTATGGGCCTGGCTGACTCGTTATTTATGCTGAAATGAATCATTATTAATGCAGTGTTATTATAGCACTGGTGAATGAGATGGAAGAATCAAGCTCCTGAAGGATTTTTTTACATAAGCTGTTCAAGGATAATCATAGAATCATAGAATCATAGAATGTTAGGGATTGGAAGGGACCTCGAAAGATCATCAAGTCCAATCCCCCTGCCAGAGCAGGAATGCCTAGATTATGCTACACAGGAACGTGTCCAGGCAGGTCTTGAATGTCTCCAGAGAAGGAGACTCCACAGCCTCTCTGGGCAGCCTGTTCCAGTGTTCCGTCACCCTCACTGAGAAGAAGTTTCTTCTCGAGTTTAAGCGGAACCTCTTATGTTCCAGTTTCAGCCCATTACCCCTTGTCCTGTCAGTGGTTGTCACCGAGAAGAGCCTGACTCCATCCTCATGACACTCACCCTTGATATATTTGTAAACATTAATGAGGTCGCCCCTCAGTCTCCTCCAAACTAAAGAGCCCCAACTCCCTCAGTCTTTTCTCATAAGGGAGATGCTCCACTCCCTTAATCATCCTAGTTGCCCTGTGCTGGACTCTTTCCAGCAGTTCCCTGTCTTTCTTGAACTGAGGGGCCCAGAACTGGACACAATATTCCAGATGGGATCTCACCAGGGCAGAGTAGAGGGGAAGGAGAACCTCTCTTGACCTACTAACCACCCCTCTTCTAATACACCCCAGGATGCCATTGGCCTTCCTGGCCACAAGGGCACAGTGCTGGCTCATGGTCATCCTGCTGTCCACCAAGACTCCCAGGTCCCTTTCCCCTACACTGCTCTCTAATAAGTCATTCCCCAACTTATACTGGAACCTGGGGTTGTTCCTACCCAGATGCAAGACCCTACATTTACCCTTGTTATATTTCATTAAATTTTTCCCCGCCCAACTCTCCAGCCTGTCCAGGTCTCGCTGAATGGCAGCACAGCCTTCTGGCGTGTCAGCCACTCCTCCCAGCTTGGTGTCATCAGCAAACTTGCTGATAGTACTCTCTAGTCCCTCATCCAAGTCATCGATGAATATATTGAATAATACTGGTCCCAGTACCGACCCTTGAGGAACTCCACTGGATACAGGCCTCCAACCAGACTCCGCCCCATTGACCACGACTCTTTGGCTTCTTCCCCTTAGCCAGTTCACAGTCCACCTCACTACCCGAGAGTCTAGACCACACTTCCTCAGTTTAGCAGCAAGGATGCTGTGGGAGACTGTGTCAGATGCTTTACTGAAGTCAAGGTAGACCACATCCACCACTCTACCATCATCTATCCACCTTGTTATATCCTCATAAAAGGCTATGAGGTTAGTCAAGCACGACTTCCCTTTGGTGAAGCCATGTTGACTGTCTCTAATGACCCTCTTATCCTTGATATGCCTTGAGATGGCACCAAGGATAAGTCGTTCCATCACTTTCCCAGGGATGGAGGTGAGGCTGACCGGTCTATAGTTACCCGGGTCCTCCTTCTTGCCCTTTTTGAAGACTGGAGTGACATTTGCTTCCCTCCAGTCCTCAGGCACCTCTGCCATCTCCCAAGACTTGGCAAAGATGATGGAGAGTGGTCTAGCAATGACATCAGCCAGCTCCCTCAGCACCCGTGGATGCATCCCGTCTGGACCCATGGATTTATGGATGTCCAGATTGCTTAATTGGTCCCTAACCCAGTCCTCATCGACTAAAGCAAACTCCTCCACTGCCCTGACTTCCTGTGGGGCCTCAGGGGAACGGGGCTCCTCAGGACAGCCTCCGGCAGAGTAGACAGAGGCAAAGAAGGCATTCAGTAACTCTGCCTTCTCTGTATCATGTGTCACCAAGGCACCCACCTCATTCATCAGTGGGCCTACATTGCCTCTGGTGTTAGTTTTATCTGCCACGTATTTGAAAAAGCTCTTCCTGTTGTCCTTGACCCCTCTCTATGGTTGCAATTCTGGTTATAGCACTTACTTGTGTACTACCTTTCCCTTCCAAGTAGAGAAGGTTTCTAGCCATCAGGCAACACGTGTTTGTTGAATTGTGTTGCATTTTATCAGGTACTGTTTTTAAGGGGTTCTGGTTGTTCTATGACGCGTTTATCATGTCTTCATTTTTCTCTTTCAGCACTGAAAAAGTCCCATTTCCTTTGGTTTTGTGGGGTGGGAGGACTGTTTCTTTGCAGTTTTCATATTTGAAGGAAAGAACTTGCCAATCTGTCATGGCAGAACACCTGTATGATTTAGAAGTGCAAATTCCTAATAATTCTGAGATGATTGTTTCAGCTTTCACCCTTCAGAAAGAAAATCTAGAAACACTAGAAGCAATCAGCTTCTTGGCTGCTGAACTTGGTGTTCTCCCATCAGACTTCAGTTACACTGGCATCAAAGACAAGAAGGCTATTACTTACCAGCCTATGGTTGTGAAGAAGGTGACTCCTGAGAGGTACTAACAATCTGGGTGCATTAAGTGTAGCACAGAGTGTATATGTTAATAAGTATCAATGTGGTAGGATCTTCTGAAATGTTCTTGTTGATGTGTCTTCCCTTCTGTATTACAGCACAGTGGAAATGACTTTAATTTTGTGGCTTTAGGGAATATATAGCTGAGTGCTGAAGTCCCCTAGTGTTGGAATTCGAAGAAAAGTCTCGCCTTTGTCTGTATTTTTCATAACACATATATATCTTCTGGGGCAGTATCTCTCTAATTCATGCCCATGGGATCCCCTTTATAGTTTCTTACATACTATCCTCTAGCTGGAACTGAGAAGTCTGTAGTGCATAATGCAACAGATTTCCACCTACTATCGTAGTATTGTCTTGTGGTCTGCAGACACCACTTTAAAAGCTTTATACAGCTACAAAACTGAAGTAAATCATTACAGATATGCTTTGGACAGATGCTGTCTTTGAGTGTTAAGTATCAGCTTCTGTTATATTGTCCAGTTCAGAAACATGAAGCCAAATAAAGAAGATGTCACCAAACCTAAGGGCAGAAAATACCTTCTGAAGAACATGTCAGTAATATAAGACATGTCTTTCCATTCCTTATTTTTGTTACTCTCTGTAGCTAATTCAGTGGATAAAAAAATATATTCAGTTCTACCATAGTAACAGTAAAAAATTGCTGGAGTCAAAACCCTAATTTATTTCTTTTTCAGCTTTAACCTACTGGATTTTTGTCTTGGCAAAAAAGTACACATTACAAATAAAGAAACGCAGAATTTATTTTTTTAGGATTTGTTACTAATAGAAATGTATATCACTAGTAAAATTCAACTGCAAACTGGGCCATAAGGCCAGTTGTTCAAGAGATAATTAGCAAAACTTTTCATTAATGTTTAAATGATTAAGCAAAATAATTAAATGCTTCCAAGCCACTGGCATAACAGGGAAAATGAATAAGTTTTAGAAATAAATGGTTTATAAAACTGTGAAAATATTTCTTAGAATGTAAGCTTTTATGCTGAAAGTTTCTTTTGGTTTTAGTAGCTGTTACTTACACATAAGAACAAGGAGATTGAGTGGATATTTTAAAGGGCAGATCCTTGAACTGTCAGCTGTGTTTCCAGTTACAAGCATGTGCAAACATACCCAGAGAATCAGTGCGCAGCGTTTGTTTTTGTTAAGTCTGACCAAGAAAGAGCAATTTTATTTTGGAGTTTGCTAGAGCATGTTACTTTTTTTTAAACTTTTTTTTTTTTTTTAATGAAAAACATAGTTTTAGGACTGAAGAGTACATCACTTTTTTTCAGTAAAAACTGCAAAATGCCTTGCAGTTGCCTTGAGAAAGTTCAGTTGCTTCATTCCAAGATCTGTTGAGCTACAGAATGTAAGTACAAGTGAAACAAACATTTTAGAAGTGTTTCTGGACTATAACTAACTTTTAAGACTCCTATCTCTGCATTTGATTTTGTTTTCTCATAATAATCTGTTTTAAATCCCTTTTTATTTTTTTCCAAAGGTTTTTAATTCTGGTGCAAAGGTGAAGGAAATGTTTATTACAAGCTTTAGTAGGGGATGATTCATAATTTCTCTCAATTATTTATGCAGGTTGAAAGAAATTGGAAGCAAAATGGAAAAAAAGGGCATGAAAATACACAACATACATGCGACATGCCAGCACCTTAGACTTGGTCAGCTGAAGGGCAATCACTTTGAAATACTTGTGAGAGATCTCAAACACCACAGTCATGACTCGTCTGCAGATTTGAAAGAGAGAATATCTGAAGCAATGGAAAATGTTAAGGTAAGAAAGCCTCATGGTTGTCAATAACGTACAGAGTTTTAATTCCGTGCTGTAAAAAAAAAAAAAAAATTACTTGTAACGAAAGTGCTTGTAATAGCACAATAACAGCATTATTCACCACTTTTTGTTGCTTTTTGGTGCTTTCTGCTATTTCACATCTTTCCTGCATTACTTAAGGAATCACAGGAGTAAAGCTGCCTTCCAAGGAGGGGCCGTAAGTGAATTCGTTCCGTGTTACAGACTGCAGAGCCCAAAGGGATGCAGCAAGACATATGGGAAATCTGGTAGCAAGTGAGCGTGGATAGATACGAGCCATCGCTGCGCAGACCTCAGGCCAACCAAAGCCATGTGTTTCACCGTGCCAGTTGCCAGGGTGAAAGAATGTAGTTACAGGTGTCAACTGGTTTTGTTTTTTGGTCATGTGAGGAACATGCATGCTCGGCTGGGGTGAAAAACTTTCATGGTATAAATACATGTGAAATGGCCATAGCAGAGAAAAAAGATCCCCTGAAATTCAGTGGCTTTTGATTGCTGTTATCCTAAGTTCCTGAAGAAAACCCAATCACGATTGAGAAAAATAGAAGGAGATCATGGAAAGGAAAAAAATCCAGGTGTTTTGTACAGCAATAATTTTCTTGTCCTGTCTTTCTAAGTAATAACCGTAATACGAATTAATTAAGAAGATTAATCCAGGAATAAAGACTTGAATGAAAACTACACAGTGTGCAAAAGCAAAATACATTACATTTATTTTGGAAATTAATTTTATTTTGGGGAAAGCCATTCAGCTTGTACTTGAGTGCTTTTTTCTCTCTCTTTGCTGTATCTGACTCTTTTGTTTTGCTGTTTGGAAAACGGACAAAGATTCCTGTGGTTGTGTATCTTGCTTTATTAGATTTAGCTTACTGGTTAGATGATGAATGACAAAACCAGCAAGTGTGTTAAACCAGAGGGCAGATTCTTCATCTTCTATGAAAACACAATCACGTATGGGACCTATGGATGTTCAAAGCAAGGTTATATAATTTGAACTGAATAGGATTTCCAAAACAAATACTATACACTTTTTGCTTGTCTACTCCATGCACACTTACTATTATCTAGATAAGGGTGGTCTCATGGGGTCACATGGCTGTGATCTTACTGCCCGCATGTGACCTAGAACTCATCGGAAGATGGAAAATCCCAGTTAGCAGAAGTGCTAACTCTTGGCTTTTACTGTTCTAACAACAATACAAATAATCTCATGTGAAGATTAGTATTTTTAAGAAAAAATGTCCAACAGTAATTAGTGTTCATTATCTGTGCTATGCTGCTTTTGCTTGAGATTTCATAATTTAGTGAATATAAAAAGCTGTTACTTGGATTTGACCTGTAGTCGTGTTGATAATAATTAACGATATAGAAATAATTTTGTTTTGTTTACCTTTTTTTTTAATGAAAGTGAAGACAATGGTAGGACTGGCTTTTCTTTTTAGATATTTCTAAATTGTGGGCTAAAATGTAAGGAATCATGAATCGCAATTTTGTTACATGTTACTTCTGATTAAAAAAAAAGAATTTATATGTGTTTTGGATGTAGATGTAGATGTATGTGTGTTATATGCTTAGTCTCATGAATTGTACCTGGTACTTTCGTGCTTTTAACATACTTACTCTTTATCATTCTAGACAAAAGGATTTGTAAATTACTACGGACCTCAGCGATTTGGACAAGGACAAAGTGTTCAGACAGATCAAATAGGATTGGCTTTACTAAATGAAGAAATGGTATTTTAATTATGTAATTCAAGTAGTTACTATCAAATTAATTTCACATTACTGTTGCAATGTCTGGCGCTGGAATTGACCTTCCCAGTGAGCAATTTCATTTGTGAGATAAACCCATATGTGTGCTGGAAGTAATTGCCAGATAGGTTTTGGCAACAACCATGAGCATGAAGATCTTCATACTGAAACCATTTTTTTCTTACTTTTTTTAAACAGCAGGTGCAGCTTTAAATAGTCCAGGAGGTGATTTTTCGGTCTATGATCGATGTGTGATGGTGATCACTGTTATGCCACTTGTCAGGAAAGTGGCTGCCCTCCATACAAGATTTGAACACTCAGATTGTCTTTATGCAATGTTTATTTATGGTCCTGATTGCCTCCTAACTTGTGGCCTCTTTATCCTGCTGGGGGTCTATATACACCTCTTAAAAATGTCACGAGATATTACATAGGATCATATGAAAAGATTTGCTTTTTCAATACCACAATAATTTATCTGCTGTATAGAAGAGATTGCTGCTTTCCGTTATTCCTTGGCTACTTTCCCAAACTCTTAGTTCTGAGTGCTAGCTCCTATGTAAGCTAAGGAGAGCTTATTTCTTAAGTAATTTATGAGTCGTATACTTTCCAACATATATGATATAATACTTGGCACAGGTCTAAAACAGAATCAGACACTACAAAGTCGAATGAATACTTCGGAATCCTTTTCTTCTGTTGTTGTTTTGGTTCTGAGAAAAGTCAGGAAAACCTGTCCTCCAAATATAAGAAGAACCAAGATCTGAGGGTAGCCTAGAAATGTTACTGTTGATGTATGTGACATCTTGAATGCTTGTATGCTAGCAGTCAGTACCGTGTGCCAAGCCCTGAAGAGTAATGATTTCAATCTCTAGTCTTAACTCAGCTACTTTTTAATTTAAAACATGTAGAAGCTACTATTTATATTAAAAATGTGCCTGTATGTACTTGCACAATCCAATACAGAGGAGGACGAGATGTCACAGGTTGGTGTAAGTGGTAGGAAATTGTGTGACTCTACTGGTGTTGCAAGTAGCAGAGGTTAATTTATTTTTTCCCTTGTCACGATGTCATCTAACCTAATACAGATCATCATTTTAAAAAATAAAGATTTTGCCCCTCTGTGTGAGACCGTGGAAAGAATTTTACGGGAAACCTGCAGGAAGCAGAGACGGAACTTTTGTCTTCAGGATAGGATGATGCGTTACAAAGTGGAGCAGTACTAACTGGGTGTTCAGAAAGAGGGAATGATTTCTCACAGATCTTTGAAAGTTGTCTTTTTGCCTTCTTACTATAAAAAGGAACACAACCATATTAGTTTGTTGTTCATGGCATCTTCTGTGAAAAGGAGAATTTTACTTTGACCGTAAAGAAATGATATAATTTTGAGAGCTTGCACAATACATTAGCACTGAATTGGATGCGTGATGATCTGTTTAGTTGACAAATAGTTATATTTACGTGCAAAAAATATAAATTACTATTATTGTTCTTTAAAGGTGAAAGCTGTGAAATTATTTTTCACACCCGAAGATACTGATGACCCTGTGAACAATGCAAAAAGATACTTTCTTCAAACTGGTATGTCCAGTTAAATTTTCTGTATATTTATTCAGGGTCAGTGTTGTGAGGGAATAAGATTTTGCTGTACAGAGAGATGCTTTTTATTTTGCTGCTGCTTTGTAGCACTTAGAGCTTATTCTGTGGAACTCAGTAGAGTTGCACAGTTAAAAGTTGGATGAGGGTGAAGCCTTAAATGTGCAAAATAGTGGAAAACTAATAAACTTCGGGTGCAAGGCAGTATAGGAACAAATACTGTATTGCATAATGCTGGAAAAGACTAAGATAGTTATATCCGAATAGTTTTAATCTCCTTCCGTCTATCTGCTTTTGGAATATAAACTTCTTCTCCCTAATAAAGGAAGTATACAGGAATGAGGCACGCATACTTAACACGTGTGCATCTAATTTTCTGAGATTTCTGTAACAAACTTAGCTCGTGTTTTTTTGCATCTTTGAGATTTGCTTTTACATCTGTCTAATGATATATCTCTTCCATGCTTTCCTGTGATCTTCCTTCTTTCTGTCTGGAACTAAAATCATCAAGATATGTCAAAGGCAAAAGGATGCTGAATAAGATGCTCTGATTGTCATATTTATTGTTTTTATCATTCAACTTAACTTCCTTGCCAAAAATAAAAATTTGGGGTTGCTCTCAACTTCAAGTATATTTTTTCTTTTCAAATATTCCACATCTGTTAGGCTGCTTATCACTGTAGATTGACAGAACTCCGATATATAGCTTCAGGAGACACAAATATGTTTCATTTTGCAAAAAAGATAAGGTGAATCATTGTGTGCTGTACATTGCTCTATGATACATGGAAAGACATTGATGTGGACCCTGAAAACAACTGCGTGTCTCTTCTGAGAGCAAAAGATAAAAGGCTACACAGTAGGCTTTGTCATGTAATAACTTGTAATAAGAAAATATACAAATCATACAATTTTAAATATAGAAGATTCATATAAATATAGTACAAACCTGCTTAAAAATATTTTCCTCTTGCTTGAGGCTCAGACTTCCAGTGGCCGATGCAATTTGTGCCTTTGACATAAAGGCATATTTTTGCGCCAATGAAATACGTGTCCTCCAGTGATGTGAAGTAGAAGCTCAGTGTTCTTCTATAGCTTGCTTTTTACTTTCAGTTACCTGATCTAAAGAAAACTTCAAGTGATGAAGGAACTTTCTAAAAATAAAATAATGCGACCTAGAGTGAATAACTGAATGACAGCTGATTTTGTTTATAGTGTGTGAAATAGAAGAGAATTCATCGGACTGTGTTGATAGGCATGCAAGATAAAATTTGTCTAATGTGACAATTGAAGGAAAGGGAATAATAACCTAAAGACAGTATACTAAGAGATTAGACTGATGCCATTTTTTCCCTACTTGACTGTTTCATCTTCTTGAGTGTATTTTTTCCTGACAGGTAGTATTTGACAACTCAGAGATTACTTATATGGCTATTTTTGTTTATATCAGAAGATGCAAAGGGTGCACTTGTGATGCTGCCAGAATTTAAAGTGAGAGAGAAGATGTTGCTACGAGCTTTAAATCGCTATGGTGTAAATCATGAAGGTTGTACCAAAGGATGGCTCAATATCCCCCATTCCATGCGCATATTCTATGTCCATGCTTATTGCAGCAAAATTTGGAATGAAGCAGCATCGTACAGGCTGAAGATTTATGGTTCAAAAGTTGTTGAGGGTGATCTTGTCTTCTCAGAAGAAAACCATGAAAGCATTTCTCTGAATGACAAGGTAAGTCTTCAGAAAATGGGTGTGTGGTGGTGTTTTTTTTTTTAAAAAAAAGCACTTAATGCTCTTGAATACATGCTCTAATGCTTTTATTTTGGTTAATTCCTAAAATATTTAATATTAGTGACAAAAGTGAAAAAAGTGATGGAGTTTTTTTCTTTAACCAGAAGTAGTCATATAGGCTAGCTGTGTTCTAGTAGCTTTTTTCTGTTCTGACCATTTGCTCGAGTGAGAAGAAGGAACAGAATGTCAGAGTTGATATAATTAAGTAATTAACATGCATGGTATGTAATGCTTTTCTTAGGATCTGACTTAGGAAAACCTTCAGAGTGGGCTCTGGGGATGCCTGTCACAGAATCATCGCAGTTGGAAGCGACCTCTAGAGGTCACCTAGTCCAACCACCCTGCTAAAGCAGGATCGCCTAGAGCACATCACACAGGATTGCAGCCAGGCAGGTTTTGAAAGTCTCCAGAGGAGGACACTCCACAACCTCCCTGGGCAGCCTGTTCCAGTTAATGCAGATCTGAGTCTTGCTCTCCAGGTCAGAGCGTCCCCTTACATACATTAGCAAATGTAGGGCTGTGGTGAAAGGTGGCCTGAACTCGTAATCATATTGCAGCTACACAGTCAAAGCATATTTTGCACAATTTTGCTTACTCATGCAACTGCAGCATATTGACTGTGGGTCTGAAGTGTTAGCAGAGGTTCAAAATATGTAGCAGGCTTTTGGGAAAGCAGTAAAGGGCAAGGGAGTGCTTCTGCCTGCTTGCGCACAGCATGGCCTGGGTGCTGTGCATGGAGCCAAAAGTGAGGCAATGGGCAGTGGAATGTCTGGTTCTAGGTCTTGGCATGCTGAAGTCCATTCTGAAGCCGTGTCTTCTTTCAGGGTTAGCATGCCTTTTTGTTGTTGTGGAAGCAGTTGGGTCTCATCTCCCAAGGAACAAGTGACAGGACAAGAGGAAATAACCTCAGGTTATGGCAGTGGCAGTTTAGATTGGATAGTAAGACAAAAATTCTTGTGAAAGGGTTCGCAAGCAGTGAATCAGGCTGTCCAGGGAAGTGGTGGAGTCACCATCCCTGGAGGTATGTGGTGCTTAGGGACATCATTTAGTGGTGCACTTGGCCATGTTAGGTTAATGGTTGGACTAGATGATCTTAAAGGTTTTTTCCAACCTAAATGATTCTATGATTCTGCCTTTCTCCTGATCATCAGCTAAAACATAGAATTTTGCAGTCTTTGACTGGATAACAAATAGTTGTGTGCATAGGCAGAATGCATCTCATTTCTTGTGGGTGAACATCTCACGAGTTCGGAAGCAAGAGCACTTGAAAGGATACTGAATAACCTCCAGTCCCTGTAGAGTGGCTTCTGTTCCCCTCGTGATTTTTCTTCCACAATATTTTTGAGAGTGAATGTTAGTAAAACAAGTAGATCAAATAAAATGAAAAGCAGAGGTATCAAATTCAGTAGTGAATTATTGAGTTTAATATAGATATATCCCTATTTAGAATCGTAGAATCATAAAGGTTGGAGAGGACCTTAAGATCATCAAGTCCAACCTAGAGCCCTACACCACCCTAACACTAAACCATATTAAATTAATATTAAACGTTTTTCTTAGTATTTTTGCTTTTACTGGTGTAACACGTATTGCATTGACACAGTTAACCTCAAAGCATATGAGTTTGAAGTGATAATTTGATAATTAGTGGTAGCTAAGATTAGTAAATATTTAATGCAACACCATTCACCAGTAAATAGTTTACTTTGTAGTAAGCATCCCTACTATTTTTCATACCTGAAATAGGTTATTGTTGTTGTAGTAGTCAAATAACCTTAGAATCCTTTATGAGTTTGGGAATACAGTGCGTAATTCCTAAAATAAAGTGTATGTTTTGTTTTTAAGAAAGCTTTTTCTCTTAACTTCTTTAAATGTCTGTCAGGTTCATGTAGTCACTGCTCCAGAAGAGGCGTCTAACAAGTACTCTATAAACCAAGTAAGTCTGTATGAAAAATTCTGAGTTGTTGATCACTTTATATGACTAAAATGCATTATTTAATGTGATTAACTGGTACAGGCTTCTTCCTTGCCAGAGTGCACATTAAAGAAAATACATGTGAACTAATGTCCACTCTCATAGCGAACAGGAGGAAAGAATACTTATATTGGAACGGAAATAAGTACAGTGGCATTTGCATTATGGCAGTATTTATCTGGAAGCTGAATGTAAATGCTATGAAAATGTTTTTAGTCTACTGGGAAGAACATTTGAGAGCAGCTGATGTTCTAATCTTTGAAGGTTCGGAGTTCTTAGTTGCACAGTCTTACACAGGCAACTTAATGTCTTTATTGCTGAATGTAAACCAACAAGCAAGGAAATTCATGTTAGTATATTTCTAGTTTGCTTTAGGAATGCTGATACATTGATTATTTTTTCCGCTTTAGTTATATCCATGATACTTGTGTTGCACAACTTTATTTCATAAGAGAAGCTGTTGTTTTACTATTTCAGGCACCAAAGCACAAGATTTAGACACATTTAAAATTGTAATCACATTTATTTAGAGGGGAATTGGTGGGCTTTATTTCAAATATGTTTGTTGTTTTGTTCTGTTTTCTTTGAAGGTGGTTCTTCCAATGGTGGGACATAGTATCAAGTATCCCAGCAATAAAGTTGGGCAATGGTACCATGAAAGGCTTTCTAAGGATGAGCTACAGATGTGTAAATTCAGAGTGTCTCCATTACAACTGAATATACCTGGATGCTATAGACCCATTTTGAAAAATGTTCAGAACCTGTCGTATTTTTTGGAAGGTAGTGAAAATGGAACTGAAATTGAAGACACCCATCTGAATGAATCAAAAGTCTCTCTTCATATATCCTTTGACCTTGATTCCTCATGTTATGCAACAGTCTGTTTGAGAGAAATAATGAAATGTGACTTTTAAGATTCCAGTTAATGAAAGATTGCAGAAATATTATGCAATGGTGATATTTCATGTATAATGCCAAAAAAATCAGGGAGAATAACAGGTTCAAGCCAAGAACAGGAAAAAATTTGTAGATTAAGCTTCATATTGATCAGGGAAAAAGCCCACTAAACCCCTTTGGAATGTTGAAAAACTTTCCAAGCCCTAAATGGAAACCTTTGGATGGGTTGGAGTCAAATGATGTGTTATGCCAGGCAGGTCTAACAGAACATAAATAAACCACGTGCTGCGAGCACGGATTTCGTATTTGCGTAGACATTTGACTTGCACATTAAATACTGGAACAATGCTTGCAGCAAACATATTCCATTTTTTTTATGATGATTTTTTAAAAAATGGTTTATACTAAATACTGTTCAAGCAATAATGTTACAAGTTTCCAGCCAACAAGTATCTATCTAACTGAAAATTGTGGTACTGAGGTTCACTAAATATATTGTGTTTTCTTTGTGTTCGGGCGTTAAGTGTTAAAAGGTACAAGTCCTGAGTTGACAGTGACAAGTCAGCTGATACTTTGTCAGGCATTTGCTGAATCCACCAGCTTAAGTTAATGCTAAGGATTCCAGGATTAAGTAGTGCATAGCTGTTAGGTAGTGCCTATTCAAGTAAGCTCATCAAAATGAGGTGAGTAATTAACATAACTGCAAAACCATTTATAATAAAACCAAAACCCTGTTTACAGGATGCAGACTGTATTCCTGTTACGGTGAAGCTTTATGGTAGCAAAAAAAATGGAACCATCCCTGGAAAATAACTTTTATATTTTTTTCCTAATTAAAAAAAAACCAAAAAACAAAAAAACCAGTTCACTATGATAAAATGAGGGAATTTATGGAAAAGGAGAAAACAGAAAATGCCATTTACCTCAACGTTAGCAAGGCGTTTGACACTGCTCCACAATATCTTTGAAAGTGTCCTGGTTTGAGGTAAACAAAAACAGTTCTCTTTAGTGATTTTTACTTTTCAGCTCAGTCTCTTCTAAGAGGCTTCATTTTTTGAAGTTAACAGCGTGTTTTTGCAGGCAGTGTCTTATACTTGCTCCTGTAGTGTCACTGCTGGCTCTTGTGTGCCACGCTGGGGGTGCTAGGGAGTAAAAGGATCACAAGGAAGTAACAGGTTGCATCTCTGGGGACAGACAGGACAGGTGACGGACAAGAGTGTTCCATTCCATATCAGCATAAACTGAGGGATTACATGGGTTAAGCCCTCTTCTTCAATGGCCGGCATCCAAGGAGAACTTCATCTGATCTTCTGCATTTAATCCCAATCCTGAGTTCCCAAATCCAGCTCCTGCGACTGGTTCCCCTCTGCCCCTGAGCCTGGGGCTTCCCCTGTGCTGTGTGCTCTGCAGCATCAGTGGGGATTGCTATCTGAGCAGAGGAGTTGGGTTCAATGCATTTTTATATATATATTTGTATATAGTTCATTGTTTGTATTATTTCCTTATTAGAACTATTATTGTTTTATTAAAGCTGTTTTAGTTTTGCAGTCTGTAAGTCTCTCTGCCTTACTCTGTTTCGCTTCCCATTTTGGGGAGGGAGAGGTGTTAGAGAGCATCTGTCAGTGTTCAGTGGCCGGCCAAGCCCTAACCCTCAACAGAAAGCAAGTTAGGACGTTATGATCACAGAATCACGGAATGTTAGGGAGGGATGGATGGATGGATGGATGGGTGGATGGATGGATGGATGGATGGACAACCATATGTGTAAAAAACGTGATTGGATGATGAGGTTCAGCAAGTAGTTGTTAATGGGTCACACCCTACCTGAAATTACTACTACTGGGGTATCTCCTGGGCCCCATCCTATTTAATGTTTTTGTTGGTGACCTGGAGGAGGGCATGGAGTTCACCTATTGAATCGGCAGATGACACCAAGTTAAGGTAACAAATGCATGCTCTGGAGGATCAGGCTGCTAGTCAGAGCAACCTATAATCACTGAGTCATAGAATTGTTTTGGGTGGAAAAGGCCTTTAAGGTCATTGAATCTAACCATTAGCCTAACACTGCCAAGCCCACCACTAAACCACAGAATCACAGAATCACAGAATGTTAGAGGTTGGAAGGGACCTAAAAGATCATCTAGTCCAAACCTCGCCAGAGCAGGACCGCCTACAGTACAGTGCCCAGAAACACGTCCAGGCGGGTTTTGAATGTCTCCAAAGAAGGAGATTCTACAACCTCCCTGGGCAGCCTGTTCCAGTGCTCGGTCACCCTCACAGTAAAAAAGTTTTTCCTCGTATTTTTATGGAACCTCCTGTGTTCCAGCTTCCACCCATTGTCCCTTGTCCTGTCAGTGAACGCCGCAGAAAAGAGCCCGATTCCATCCTCCTGACATTCCCCCTTGACATATTTATAAACATTAATGAGGTCACCCCTCAGCCTCCTCTTCTCCAAGCTAAAGAGATCCAGCTCCTTCAGCCTTTCCTCATAAGGGAGATGCTCCACTCCCTTCACCATCTTTGTGGCTCTACGCTGGACTCTCTCAAGCAGCTCCCTGTCCTTCTTGAACTGAGGGGCCCAGAACTGGACACAATATTCCAGATGCAGCCTCACCAGGGCAGAGTAGAGGGGCAGGAGGACCTCTCTTGACCTACTTGCTACTCCCCTTCTAATACACCCCAGGATGCCATTGGCCTTCTCGGCCACGAGGGCACATTGCTGGCTCATGGTCATCCTGCTGTCCACTAGAACCCCCAGGTCCCTTTCCCCTGCACTTCTCTCCAGCAGGTCAGTCTCCAACCTATACTGGCACATGGGGTTATTCTTCCCAAGTGCAAACCTCTACACTTGCCCTTGTTGAACTTCATAAGATTTCTCCCCGCCCAGCCCTCCAGCCTGTCTAAAACCATACTCTGAAGCATCTCATCTATGTGTCTTTTAAATGCATGCTGGAGGAACAGATCTTGGTGGGAGCCTTATGACACTCAACAAAGACAGACACAAAGTGCTACCCCTGGGAAAGCAGCACCCCTGCAGCAGCCCAGGCTGGGGGGCAGATCTGTGGGAATGGCCCTGGTGGGCAGCCAGCCTTGGTCCTTGGCAGCAAGGATGACTGGCATGGGATGTGTTAGCAGGGACACAGCCAGTAGATCGAGGGAAAGGATCATGTCAATTTTCAGCGCTTGTTGGATCACATTTAACTTCTACGTCCAGTTTTGATCCCCATCACAAGAAAGACTTCAAGATGCTGGACCAAGTTCAGCAAAGGTCCTTAAGCCATTTGGGGACTGGAGCACTTGTGATTTGAGGAGGGGCTGAAGGAACTGGGCTTCTTCAACCTGGAGAAGGAATGGCTTTGGGAGGGGAAACCAACAGCAGCTCCCCAGTATGGGGAGATTAGCAAGAAGATGGAGGCAGTCCCTTCGTAGCGGTGCATAGCAGGAGAACAAGAGACAACGAGCTTAAATTGAAAAACTGGGGTTGATTATGAGAGATGGTCAGGGAGTGGAACAGGCTGCCCAGAGAGGCTGTGCAGTCTCCATCCAAGCAGCTTTCCAAGACTCAACGGGATAAAGCTCTGAGCAACCTGGTCTGAGCTCAGAGACAACCCCGTTTTGTGGAGACAGTTGTAGTACAGACCAGAGACCTCTTGCAACTCGGATTACATGCTAACCAGAGTATTGCAAGTGTTTATTTAGTCTGTAGATGGCAGTGTGACTTAAAACTAAAATGGAAAAGCCTACTCATTTTTACTGAGCAAGAATTGAATTCTGTTTATGGCATTGGCCTTTCAGTCATTGCTAACAGCTGAGTAAGATAAATCTCCCAAGGCTGATAAACAGACCTAAAATTATAGGAATAGGAAAAATTGAACTGTAGAAATATAATTCATGTTATTTCAATGATTGTGTAAAACTGCACGGCAAGGAAGAATCTGGCTAATCCACTGCCTTAAATAAGAGGATTTCTTTGTAAGTCTGAGTAATTAAAAATTTGACCCTTCACTTTTAGATGGGAAATTAAACTGTCATACAAACAATAGCTACAGAGCCACTGTACATCATTTACAACGTTCGCTCTATTACAGTACTTGCTCTACACCTCAAGTTTGTGGTATACAGTCAAACCGATTGAAAAATCAATTTCCCCACCACAACCCATCTGAGATAGCTTTGTTCCTGTCTTTGCTTTTCAGTATCACCTCTTCCGTCTTCCACCTGCTCTTGAAAATACCCTTCTTCTGGAAAATTATTTTTAACTCAAGTCGCTTCGGTACAGCACAGCTCAAAAAGAGTTGTCTTGTCACTACTGACATGGTAGAGTGCTGCAGTGCAGACAGGAAGCTGCGTGCAATTACAGTGACCAGAAGAAAGAAATTAGCACTGAAGTTCTATTTAAAGAGGCTATTGTCATCATCCTTGATGTGGCTCAAAACAGCCTTGAAAACCATCTCATCACACACGAGATTTAAATACAGAGGGTATTAAAAGTTGAGCATTGATTTGGAAAAAAAAACACACAAAAGGTCAGATTAAAAGGTTTTTGACCGAAAGGCACACTATTTTAAAATAAAAGATCAGAAGATGGTGTTAAAAGAGTTTTCCTATAATCATTTTAGGCTCATTTGTCAGTACTTCTATTGAACACTAAAAGGACTAATCTTCTTAAGCAAATCATTCTTTCAGCGACTTTAAGGTGAATGAGCTAATTATGTGTGTCCATGGGTTAAATTCCTATAGCAGAAATGTTCTACCAGGGAAAAGTCAGGTTAGCTATTAGAGTGTTTTTATGGTAAACATCCTTCTTACTTCTTGGGCATTTATTTGTAATTCATTCTCTTAATCCTAGCAGCTATTTTGCAGAATTGTGTACATAAGAGTTGAATTCAGAGAGTTTTGTACAAGTGCAATACTCAGCTCCCTAAATATAATCTATATAAACAAAACGTCCTGGTCCCTGCATTTAGAAAAGATTATCATTGTGCGCTGATCTGAGTTTAAGGAAAAGATCGATGTGTTACCTCTCATCTCACTAAGTGCTTCTATTACTACCATCCTTTTCTGATAAGACTTAAAGCACTTTGCTAATACTAATGAAGACAAGTCTCTGATTCTGTTTCTAACAAAAGGGGTTTTAAGTTCAATGGCCAGTTGTGGGGTTTTTTTTTCAGCACAGATGATAGCTAATTGGGCATTTGAATGGGAAAAATGCAAATGTTCTTAATCTGTGAAAACCTACTACTTTTAATTCATTACGAATTTGACAACTAGTATTATCCTCAATGAGAACTTAGAAGTTTTGAGACGTTTCGGAATGATATGGCTTATAATTTCATTCCTATCATATAGGTAGTTCAGAAGCCAGGTGGATGTACGATTATTGGCCCAGCTCACTCACTAAAACTCCATTAACTCCTCTTTTGGTGCCAGTCCTTGTCAGCTGGGGATTTGACCTCTTACACCCAGCTGGTGAGCATTTTCCTTTCTCTTCCAGAACTTCTGCCCATGATAGAAGCTTAAAGGAACAAGCTGAGAAACTTAATGCTTTCTTTCATTCCTCAGTCATGCCTTGCAGCCCACTGGTTCAGATCTAGATTCCTTTTAGAGGAAATGAAACCAGAAAAGTGAGCTCCAGCTGCATGCCAAGTGTACTTTTTGTCCAAATGGAGGAAGAGGAACAGGGATCCAAATGAGAGGTTGGTCAACCTCTCCATGGGTGTGTTCTCTTATGGAGCCCAGACAACATTTAGCCCAAGGTAAAACCACTGAACCTCATATTACACAGGTACAGAGGCTTCAGTATGATGACCGTGTTCCGTCACACCAAAAAACTTACTCTTGTAGACATTGTCTAAGGATGTTGTGTTTGCAAGGAAGGCAGAATCAATGAAGCGTGCTTGTGCCATCTGAAGTTAATTCATTGTGCTTAGCAGTAGTCAGAATCTTACATTACAGTAGTTTAAGTGCATTTTCAGCTTATACACAAATATTCCTACCTGCTTAGAACCGAAAGGTTTTTAATTAGCTTTAGAAATGACAGAGTTCAAAAATTGACTCTATCTGTCTTTCAGAATGTTCCTGCACTTAAAAAAAACCCAGGACACCCTCTCCCATCCCCAGTTGGATTTTTAACCTTCATGTCTCTGTGTCTCTACTGAAATCATTAATATCTACGTTGAACTCGTAAGCCAAATTTCAGAACTCTTCATAAAAAGAACCATAATAATGCATAGCCAAACCATTTCCTTGTTGAAAGCACAAGAGGGATCATTTAGTGATTTTTGTACTGATATGAAATAGAAACAAACACACAGGATTAAAATGAGTTTAGATTTAACACTCTACAGCTGTAATGATTCGGATCAAGGCTCAGTCTTCTCGCTTATCCTGTCTGCAACAGTTTCTGTAAGCGGACGTGTAGGAAAGAGTAAAGCAAGGGAAGCATATATGATATTTATTCTCCATTTTCAGTTAAGCTGATTTCCTCAGTCTGGTTTTGCTATTTAATAACTCTTAGTGGACTTCTTTTCCAAGTCTTTCTCATCTCCCCTTGAATAGGTTCAACCTCTTCCCAGAGTTACATGTGTGCTACCTGTTGTATGAATTTCCACCTTCTGTTCTTTTTAATCTGCCTCATTCTGACTTCGTTTGAATGACCTTTGGTTCTTGTGCTTCAATACAAGGGACAGTAAAAACTTAATGCATGCCTATCCTCCTGATTCCCAGCCATTTGTATCTCTGCTCCTGTGGAAGTTATTCCATACTTACCATACTTGCTGTCCTTTTGCGAGCTTTTCCTGGGGTTTAAAATAACTTTTTGGAGATGAGGGACCTAGAACTGTGCACAGTTCCGTATTTATACCACAGACTTCTCCACTGCCATGGTGATGTTTGTTTTGTCTTGTACCTCTCCTAGTAAGTGATCTTCTCTTTGACACTCCCTTCTTCCATAAGCATTGAAGCAATGTATTCTTGGAACTAGGTATCTGTAACCCCAAGATTCTACCCTGGAGTCAGGTGAAAGTTCATTATTTTATGTGTGAAGCATGCCAGCTTAGAATATTTTTTAGCCTCGTTGAAATGCTCATGGGTTTTGGTCTGGATCTGTACTCTGTTCAGTTCAGATCAGAAATTTAAATTCATGTTTCATCATAGCCTGTTAACCACAGTTAGAGCCTGTGAGAGTAACTGTTAATGAAGGTAGTGTCATGGTATGACATTTTTGGTTGAAAGTAAGAGAAACACTTTCTTGAAATTTAAATATGGGAGACCAAAGGTAAAGTTTAATTCAAGTGGAAAATACATTTAATCTCTGTGATGTAGTCGCTGGATTATTCTGCAACAAGCGACTGACACAGCTGCATACCCATCCACACAGTTTCAGGTCCTACTGTTTAGATATGGGAAAGATTGTCCCTAATGAGAATCTTGTTTCTGAGCATCAGAGGTTTGGGATGGGAAAACAAGGAAATATTTAGTTCAGTTCCTATGTGCCCAACAGCAAAAATGAGCTAGTGAAGGAATTCAAACTGCTAAAGGATTTGCATATGCTAAGTAGGACATTTGGGAATGTTGTTAATACCTAACCTCTGCTGAGAACTCGAGCTTTAGAGGCAACATCTTATAGAAAATCAAATTAAGCACTTGAATTATGTCACTTCTCAAAGCTTGACCTATAAGTTTGGGCTTAATTATATCTGTTAAAGATGCATTTTTGTAATCCTAAATTTATACTAAAGGTCTGATACAACATGCCAAAGCATATGGAATTACCCCCTGGAGCAATACACATCCCTCTTCCTTCCTCGGGGCAGGTTAAAACGACTGGGAAAGGCAATACCTACCTCCACCCTAATGTGCCAGCAGATACACCAGATGCTGTGTAAAGCCAGGCATTTCTGGTCAAGTCATCCAGCATCTTCCCTGACAGCCCAGCTGACAACCATCCCACAAAGGCTGGCTAAAAAGATACCATTTTATTTTCCCATGGGAAAGGAGTTTCAGGAAGGAGCTCCCCATGGAGCCCTCCTGCTAAGGAATCAGAACATGCTTCATATTCGGTGCTGAACCTTTTTAGGCCCTGAGGGCACCCACAGCTCTGACTGGCTCTCACCTCCCTCTGCCCAGGGCCATCCCCAAAGAAGAGCTGGGTGGCTGGGGCTGCCCCAGGTACCCTGGCTGCCCAAGGCAGTGGAACGGGCTCTGGCCATGGCATGGCCACCTGACAGAGCTTCTCAGTCCAAAGAAAATTTCGCCCTTAAAAAACTCTGCTTGCAGCAGGCATTGTTTATATGATACATGCTGCAACCAGACTATATGATTAATCCCAATGCTTCCTTTGTAATGCCACTTTCTTTTACACCTTGCAAATAATGCTTGTTAGCTAAATGGCTGACAAATTACTGAACTGTGTTACTCAAAGAAATCCTGGAAAACTACAGGGCAAAGTTCACAATCCCACACTGCCCATAAGCCCTAATTCTTGGCTAGACACCTGGTACAGATAGTGCTTATCTCCTACCAGCCTGTCTACGGCAAAGAGTAGTTTTCTGTTTCGAAACATTTTCACATAAACATCCACTCAGGTGTTTTAGCATTGCCTCAAGCTGCACATCAGTGACTTATTCCCTAGGAATAGTGTATGACATATAGTACAATGTTACTGTATGTTAACTCTCATCTATTTGCTTTTCCCAAGGGGAAAAAAAAAACACTCCACAATATACTTCATCAAATAAAAAACTTCTCTTAAACATTGAGAGTCCTCCACCTCTCTTATTCAGGCAGTCTCTCACAGCTAAGCTGTGGAAGTATATCTTGGGGTGTGCAAAACAGTTTAAGATAATTTTGTAGATGAAAAAGAAACTTTTGGGGTGGGTGCTTCCAACAACTGGTTTAAGAGAAGAGTGAAGAAGGGATCATTTTGGAGGCTAGGCTGACTGCTGTATCAAAAAAGGTTATTGGTAAGACTGATACTCTGTAGAGTTCTTGTTGGGAAAGGCAGGAATGGAGAGAGAGGTGGTCTGAGAAGGAAGCTGTACTTGGGAAAGAGTGGTATTGACAGCTGAGTAATATGGGAGGAGAAAGAGGTAAACAATTAGATCTGCTTGAGTAAATTGATATAGACCCATTTAACACAATATTTCTCAGTATGTGTACCTCAGTTCAGAGGTGTACTCATTTATTATTGCTTTTGCTTGAAAGAAAGAAAAGTTTCTGAGACAGCAGTTCTGTTAAAAGCTGGGGTAGAGTGGAGAAATGAAATCTATACTACTTAAAAAAATACACTTTTGGGCTTGATCTGATGCTGCCTTGCAATTTATGAAGGCATTTACCCATTTTGCAAAACAGGCAAGGTCAGAGATTGTTTTGTAACTGTGGCACAGAAGGGTGAGTGACTATGCAGGTCTGGAAGTAACGCTCTTGTGGGCACAGGAGCGTCTGGCTGCAATCAGGACCTGGGGTCAGATCTTTGTCAGCTTGACTGACAGGAGCCAGTTGAGATAGCGCAGGGAATATATAGTACAGTCGGGTGTGGGCTGTCAAGGCACATGCTGATTAAAGGGCACTTTAAAATGCAGGACAGTCTAATGGAGAAGAAGCATGATTTTTGTCTATCTCGCTGTAAGTGCAGCCCTAGTGTGATTACGGTATTCCTGGCATCAAATGGACTCTACGGTTTTATTTTATGCCACTTGTTTTCAAAAGAAGCCAAAGGTTGTGTCCTGCTGTTAATTTATAGCTGGTTTTTAGTACTTTTTAATCAGTAAATTGGAGAAAAACATATCACAACTTTGTCCCTTTTTGTGGTATTTTGCTCTTTTATTTGACCCTGGCTTCTTCATTTCACCTTCCATTTAAAGCGCTTCCTCTCTCCTTACATGCTGAGAAGCATCCTCATCATAGGAGCAGCAAATAACACGTGCCCTACCAAGCTAGAAACGTGACCTTTTAATGTTAACCATTCCAGCCAGAGAACCTGCCGCGCTCCTTCCACGTCCACCCCTGCCTACCCCTTGCCCTAGGGACTGTCGTTCGGCTTTATGTAGCTATGCTGGTATTTCTTTCCCATCTCGCTGGTATGGAAAGAGCTGTGTAAAGTAAAGCTGCAGGACAGAGGTTCAGTTTCACAGTAGGGGCATAGGTTCAAAAAGTTACAGCCTCATTTTGTTACTGAGCTCAGCCCTTCAACCCTCGAGAGCTCTCCAGTCTGAGCTCCAGGGTGTCAGACAGAGCAAGGGGAGACCCAGCAGTGCCCAGAGCTTGTCCTACTTGAATTTACACAACAAAGACTTCAACAAACATTGGAAAAATAAGCTTGCAGAAGGCTGGCATATTGACTTTGGCAAAGCAGCTGGCCTACAGCTGATACTTTTTCTCTGAGGACCTTTTTGATGCTGATTCTGTTCAGGAACTGTGAAGTGCTTTGTCATCTTCAAAGGACAGGTTTGTCTTTAGTGCTTATAAGGCTTAGTTGAGCAAACAGATGAAGTGCTATTCCTAAATGCGGTAAAAAGGGTTGCTCTGTTCAGAATATAAAATATTCTAATGAATTGAAAAATGGGAATCAGGTGAATGTGAAAACTTTTCATCCTTGAGAACTTCTCCCTCCTGCCCTATATATTAAAGCAGCACAGATGTGAAAGGTAAATCCCTTACTATGTGGGACAACTATGTTTTATGCTATGGTCTATTAAGCTAACATCAGGAAATAATTGCAAAAATACTATACCAAAGGTCTTTCTTTTGTCACATGCAATCTTTATCTTAGAATGTAATTTTCTTCCAATGTTATAATGCTGAGAAAGGATACATGAAAAGAATCAATTAGCATTTCTACTGTCAGAAGTTCAGCTGTCTTCTGAAACACTGGTATTTACTAGCCGCTTTTATGTTCTCCATTGTAACACACAAGCAATTTGCTGTGTCTTCTAACATTTCTGTTTTCAGACAAATGAATTGTGCGGTGAGACAATACATAATTCAGTTTATTATTAGCATAATTGTCCATCCAAGGTAAAAAACAGCACAAGAAATTCGATTCTAGGATTTAAACTGCTTTTAGGCTTTGAACAGGAGATTTCCAGGCTGTCATATTTTTAACAATTGGGCAAAGAATAAAACAGCATGTTGTGCTGAGGTTCTTGATGAAAGACCGTCATGTGGCTGTGTAGGAATGCTGAGGTAAAATCAGAGCCAGACAGTCAAATTCACCAAAAGCATGTGAATGGAAAGGGCATTTGATTTTACATGCCATGGAGTCTAACTGCAAAGGTTACAAGAGAAGCCCACGTTGGCATGAAGTGCACTGAAACAAGGTGTTCAATCAGAAGAATTGCTGCTTCCCAGAAACATGCACATGGAGGAGAAACTGTGAAAACAATGTAGTGTCACATCTCACGCCCTGTGTTTTAAAAAGTATGTTGACACACGCTTGCTATAAAATAATTTGATATGCGTTCCTTATTTCTAGAACATCAGATTGACACAATTCATATGAATCAGATTCCAGTAGAGACTGCACATACAGGCACACACGCACAGGCACCCTCCAGAGAATCTCTCTGCCCTGTTTCTGATTCCCCAGAACATCTGAGGCAGAAGGGCTTTTCCAGGGCTCTTTGCTGGCTCTTCACAACCAGATCTCTGCATGTGAATCCCCACATTGATGTGGAGCTGCTTCTTCTTCTGGAGTATAACACTTTGTATGACAGTACCTAACAGGAGTCAGAATGCGGGGATGGTATACTGCAGCTCTTCCCTTTTTATGGCTTAATTACCTATTTGAAAACAGGGTTGTACTGAGTTAAAAATAAAACCAAATCTGTATTCATAGACTCTGAAATGAACATGCTGCTTTATGAGGTTTACAATTAGCACGTCATACAACTTCATTCCATAGACGTCTCTTTTTTTACCAGTTAGGAGGCAGAACAGATTAAATAGAATTTACTAGGTTATTGTGGTACTTTTTAGTATTGGGACTGGCAGATAATGTTCAAAAGACTGTTTTACGGGACCTTGGATATGACATGATTTAAATGATAAATGGTAAATTCCCAGGGCAAAAACCTGGGAGGAAGAGAGAGAAATTCAAGGCAAAATACTTTCTTTTAAAAGCTGAGGTGCTCCTGATTCTCCAGGACTGCCCCTGCAAGTCAGGCCTGCCTGGAAGCTTTACATGAAACTGGCTGCAGAGACCTCCCAAAGAAGAAGGTCTGGATGTTCTAGATGTTTTAGAGCGGAGCCAAGGTCTCTTTTACCTAGTTCATGTGGGTCAGGAATATTCTGAGCCAGGCACACTTACAGCCCCAGCCACTAGCAGATACCCTGAGGCTGGCTTTGTCTAAGTGGTTTTAATGTTCTCAGCCAAGCTGCAACAGAGTCCACAAACAATACTGTGGGCAGACCAGGCGTGGCTTTCCCAGCCTTGAGCTTGCTCTTAACCTTGCTGTTTATGTAGGGAGGTTATGTGTAGACATAATTTGCAATACCACATTAAAGAACTTTTGGGGTCCATGCATGCTTTTCTTAAAAGCCTAGGAAATGACTGGCTAGAAAGTGCATTAAAAGAATATTATGGTAGCAAGAAGAAAAATACTGAAACTGAAATTCCCTATGCAACCTCAATTCAAGCTTCTTCTGTATCTCTCTTATTACATAGCCCTTTATTAATTATTTTTCCCACAGGAAAATGTGAGGGATGGATAGAGTTCTAAGGAAGACTAAGAACTCAGTAGTGAAAGAGGCTTTGTCTTGTGATCTGTACTTGTGATGGAGAGGTCTATAGAGAAAGGAAAAATGGTCTTTTGTTTCAGTCAGTTGAATACAGAATTGTAAAATGTGGAATTGCGGCAGCTGAGAGTTGTGGGACTAGATTCTGTCCTTGCCTCCAGCACAGAATTCCTGTGTAATATTTGTCAAGGCGTTTACCCACACTTTTACGAATGTGTCCCTACTTTTAAGGAAAGATTTTTTAAGACCACAGAATCTGATCTGCAAAGTGCTGAGCCAGGAGCTGAAGTTGAAAGTAATGATACCTTGGCTTTCCTATTTGCAAAAATTCAACTGTAAGGATCAGATTTGGCACCTAAATTTGATGGAGAATATTTCCTTTAATTTCTGCTCCCCCATCTGGAGATAAATGATCTTTTCATCTTCTGAAGTTTTTGAGGAAGTTTCTTTATTGTCTGTGAGGCATAGATGGTACTGTAATATAACAAAATGCCCATGAGGAAATCAATCAATATCTTCAGAGCCAGACTTGAACTCTTGCATAGAGCCTAAAGCTGTACACTGAGAGCTGAATGTCAAAGGACAATTTCCATAGCTGCCTGTCTGGGGTTTATGGCTATTCTATCCCTTGAGTGTGATTGCAGAGCCATGGAAACACAGTATATAACAATATTATTAAAGTTATTTCCTGACACCTTGCATGATGGCATTTAATAGCATTTTGTAACTCCGCGTGCTTGACTTTAACATTTCTTCTGTATGTTTGTAATATGCTGGCATTGATAGTCACACAACCTTAACAGACAAATAAAACAGATTCTGAGACAGCTGGATGCTGCCATTCTTTTGCATATATGGTCTCCTTTGAGAGGTAGCCACAAAGAAGTAATTTATTTCGATTGAACAAGAATTTGTTATTCGGAGACAGTCTGAGATCCTGATCTAATCATCACTGACATCAGTGTATCACATTTGTTTACAAAAGGTGATGGAGCTGACAACTGTGATGTGGCTCTCACTTCACAGTTTAATTTGTCTGAATGTGTATAGTCATTATCCCAAAGAAATGTGTGGTCATAAGATGCTGACTTTTGGTTACTGCCGGTTTGGGCACAAATTCAAATAAATACTCAGAAATTTCTGCATTATTACATTGGTCGGTAGTTTTGCAGCCACCTGTAGGATCTGTCTAGATGAGCTTTTAATTACAAGAGATAATTGTATAAAAGTGGCTGACAGGAGTAATTGGAGCTAAATGTAGAATTCCGAAGGTGGAAATACTCTGCCCTTGCTCTTTTGATCCAAATTGTAGCTTTGTTAAGCAGATGGTGATCCAAGAAAATAAGAACACCTGATTCAACTGAATTATGAGATAAAATGAAACAGGAGGTGAGGAAACCCCCATCATTATGAAAACAATGCCATCCCTTGTATTTACACTACAGCTGTCTAAATCTCCAAATGAAGGTATTAGCTGAGATCAAAGATATTCATACAAATGGAAAGGGAAGGCCAAAACTCACAGTAATAAACCAGGTAACTATACACACTGACAGCACAATGTTTTTCATTTAAATCAGTAATACCGCTGCTATCTTATTTCTGGAGGCTATAGGACTTTTCATTCAAAAGGATTTTCTGAAATATCCAGAAAGGAAGAATTTCAAGTGTTTGAGCCACTGGAAAACTGATACTAGGTATAACCCAGCCTGCAGCAGGGTGTCAGGTTGCCCTGGCGTAGCCTTCTTTGAAACCCATCTTATTCACTTGTGAGAAACAGAAAGGATGAACTGCAGTGAAGGCTTTGGACTGGGACTTAGCAGATGCATATTCCCAAGCATTACTGCTGTGACCTTTGGCACCTCTCCTAAATACCTCTCAGCACCCAGCATTTAATCTTCTAGTGCCTATGTTTCCTTCTCATGTTTTGGAGGTAAATAGAGAGCCTGTTCTCTTCATGCTGAGGAAAAGATGGGATATAGAATCAACATGAAACCTCAATCCATTTAGTTCTAAGAGAGCTTAAACTGCAAATTCTCTGTTTTGCATAAGGTGGTCATTTTGAAAAGGAAAGTCAAAATAACAGTAGGTGCCAATGAAAAAGAAAAGGAACCACAGACAAAATATTGAATACCAATCTGACAGTCGATGATTATTTTAGTCACTACTCTGGTTTGTATGCAGTTAGATCTGAAGACAACACTGCAGCTTTCTGAAGTAGAAGGAAATGTGGCCAACTGAGCAAGCCCTTCATTCAAAAGCGGATGACACAGTAAGGTGCATATTTTAATATATGTGGCTCAGAAGATAAGGAACAGACTTGACTGGTGCTTGACAGTTAATGCAAAGTATTTCTTACATGATGGATATCCTTTCATTAATGGGATAATAAATTGGTACTATTTTTCATTTTTTAATTATTAAAAGTAACACTGATGACAGTGAGCAATGCTGGATTGCACAACACGACATTTGAACAGGTTTCAATAAAAGAAACATCTATGTGATTAAACTAGAGCAAATCTATAAAGTTGAGACCTGGCTTCATAACTAACGTAACCAATGTGATGTGCAACTAGGAATATCTAATGCTAAGACCTGGCTCTCTGCATGGATCCCATGTGTCCAAGCGAGGCCTTGGAGCATGTTATGCACTGTGTGAGGAGAACTGATCATCTCAAAATGAGGTGCTTGAAAAGCAAAAGTTAAAGGTGTTTTGAAGATCCATGTCCTTTAGTACCTGATTTGAGGCTGTAAAGTGACACATGCTGGGCTGAAATGTATTGTCTACGCTCTGTGTACCTTCTGCCATCAGGTGCCTGCATGGTTTCTTCAAAAGTTATGGATCAGTCATTCTTTTCCTTAACAACACAATTGCAGAAGACAAAAAATGACCTGGTGTATTTGTCCTCCTCAACTTCAGAGCATTCAGTCTCTGATGTCCCATCTCCTAGTTATCCTGGGCTGGATTTGTCCTCTATATCTCTTTGTCAAGGAGTGGCGCTCTGCTAATAAAGGATTGGTGATTCATAGTAGTAAGAGATGGCAGCAAGAGTGAGAACAGTCCTGCAGTTTTTTAAGGACAAGGTATTCCTCTGGAAGAGAGGATACCTGCTAAAAAGGTTGCTTATGGATTCACTCAGGGACTGTTTAATTACAAGCAAAATTTGTGTTATGGTTAGTGTGGGAAAAAAAGCAAGGGGATGGAAACTATCAAAATAAGGACGGGTCACTGGTTTGATGACTTTGTTAACCACAATGATGGGAACAAACTATTTTATCATCAGAGAGGATTAAAACAAGACAAAATAATACAAAAGAGAACTTAGAAAGTAAACTTAGGAATAAAAAATAAATCATCATCTGGTCAGAAAGATGTTAGAAGTTGGTTTTCTTTGGCATTTACTTAATGTGAACCCATTATTATATGGAGTGAGTAGGCGTAGGTTAAAGGCTAGTAAGCTCTATTCCCATGTAAACTTAAAACTAGATAATAGAAATGGTATATTAAGGGTAGTTTACTAGCACATAAACCTCCTGTTTTTTTCTGACAATGACAATCATGCTGCATTATTGAAGGAGTTAATATTTTTAAATAGAGCTATGGTTTTCCAGGGCTTGGCAGTCAACTAATATTGGGCTGCCAAGGCACCCTGCCAAAGCATCAGCACACATTGAGCCTGGGCTAAGCCCATATCAAAGACGTGCTTCAATAGAAGCTCTTTTGACACTGTCTTCCTGCCAGTGTTGTAGTAGGTAGCTGATAAAAACTCTTGTTTTGCAACTAAAGTCAGCCTTTGGCTTTGGTTTCAGCCCACTGTGTCCATCATCAGGGCGATAGATTTGCGAAACTGCAAAGTCCTCACATCTTAGCATCCGTCAAGGAAATGAGAACGAACCCATTAGCCTGATAACCTGGGCACACAAAGATGAGTATGTGTATGAATTTGGATTCTGGGATCTGGCTCCGAAAGGCTATGTTTGAATCTGGGTTTGTGTAATTTACAGGGCCAGGTTTCCTAGAGAAGATACTGAAACCAGGAATTGCAGCAAAAACGTGTTGTTGGAGTACATAGCAGAGGACTGTTATTGCTGTTATGATAAAGAGATATAGGGATATTGCACTGCTGCTGGGGACATGGAATGAGATTTCTAGATTGTGAGATAAAGCAACTGCATACTTCAAATGGCCACCCACAGAGCTACGACGTACATGTGGAAAGGGACCTGCTTATAGAGGAATTTCTTGTAACAGTTTTGGATTTGATCACAGATGCAAAAGAACAGCGGGTAAAAACTGTTGAAAGATTTGCACACACAAGCTATTCCAGCAGATAGAGTGGAAAAGAGAATAAAAATAGAATTCTGTTAGAGAGAATTGAATATTGAATGTAATGA
This sequence comes from Trogon surrucura, assembly GCA_020746105.1. Taxonomy (NCBI): domain Eukaryota; kingdom Metazoa; phylum Chordata; class Aves; order Trogoniformes; family Trogonidae; genus Trogon; species Trogon surrucura. The sequence goes on from CM036617.1 coordinate 188,371,983, forward strand.
ATAGAATTCAATTAGAGAGAACCATGAAAATCTCAGAAAGATTAAAACTAGATGGCAGAGAGCAAATATTGGAGGCAGCTGTGAAGAAAAGGGATTTGTAAATCAGAAACTGGGGAAATGGATTCAAATTCTGCAGGGAGCTGGAAAGTGTTTCAGTCGGTTTACCCTCATGATGTCAAAACTAATTTATATTTTGCATCTCCAAGACCTCATGAAAACTACCCATCTTGGTAGCTCAGATGCTACACGGACTTCCTCATTACAGTTCCATCTCCTTGGATCACTGTCATTAATTCTGAGTTCAGCCTCTTAGACTACCCTTGATGTATTCTGATGATGGAGCAGAGGAAAGCATTGCTCCTTTTCATTTAGGGCAACACATTCGTTTAGAATGAGCCCAACTTGATCTGCACTGGTGCAGGAAGTTCTGCGTGCCCTTTATCTCTAATTGAGAGTATTGTTTTTACCTTAGGTCTTGGGTTTGCTCTCATGTCCATAAACTTGAAGTCATTGTGGGCTTAGACCACTTTTTGCCCTCCAAAATCCTTCCCTTGACTGAATTTCCTTTGTCACAAACCTCAGAAAGTTTACTAAATAAAATGATCCATCTTCTGTATCTGTTTACGTATAGTAATGTTACACTATTTCTGACTCATTGCTATTTTTATTGTCCTCAGATCCTTGGTCTTTAAGTATCAATGGATTATGAGTGCTGAGACAGTTTTATACATTTGGAAAGTATATCTACTGTAAAAGGACACAATTCCCTTCCTCACCACAACATACGAAAGAAGATAATGAATGTTCAGAATATTTATATATTCCCCTATCATTGGTTCTTCAGATTATGTGTTAATGTCTTTTGAAAGAGTATGGGATTGTACCTAACCGTCATCTCTAAATTGTAAACCATTTTTTGTGTAACTTAGAGGATATATGGGCAAATGTGATCATGGGAATGTGATCAGCCTTGGATGCCAAAGTGTGCCTTGAACTCCTGCTGCAGGTATTTGCCTGCATCATGTCTATGGTTGATTTTCTCTTCCAGACCTCCCACATGCGAATGTTCTGTTTTCTTCCAGTTCTTCAAGCTACAGCAGGAATGTGGCATGAGATGTGCTGCCACCTAGTTTAGCTGAGAAATATCCAGCTGGCAGCAAAAGCATCAGAAACTGCCCATGTACCCATGCCACCATAGACAGTCAAAACTGGTGGCAGTTCCTCTTTCAGTGAAAAAAAACACAAAGCCTTTTTTTCTCAGACAGAGTGACTCTGATTGAGTCTGCTGGAGTTGTTTTTCTTTTATATCTATCAGTCTTCCAGTAAAAGATGAGGGTTTTTTCTGCAGCTCTCTCTCTCCAGTTTCAACGACGTTAATGCTCTTTAAAACTTTCCACTGGATTTTTCATTTTATTGTAATTTCTTAAATCACCAGCATAGTCAAGGTACCAAATTCAGTAGAAGAATATTTTCAGTTATTTTGATGATAAACAACACTAGTATGTCCATGTTTTCCTTAGTATGACTGAATATGTTAGTGACTGAAACAACAGTTAATATTCGTGATGAAATTACATTAAATGATCTTCTGGGAACTACATTTTCATCTGGTCTATAGTTCTTACAAAACAGCTGTTTATCATGTTGTGACTAGGGAGTATTAAACCTTAGAAAATCTATTGATTCTGTTGAAAGTCGTCAGAGCACCTTTCTATCAGATTATATAGTATTCATTCATTGTTACTAGAAATTCTTTCCAATTTAGGAATGAAGTTATCTAGAACAGTTGCATTTAACTTAGACTCTACTTAGCAAGACACTTAAATATCTGACATGAGGAAGACAATTTTAAAAATCTGCCTTCTTTTCCATATGTGGAATTAGGTGATTAAAGAGAGTCACTTATCTATGATCTTTGCTTACTCAAGATGTCAGGGGCATAATTCAGTATACATTTGAGACCAGGGGGAGTGACCAAGGCTCCACACTGGGCATCGAAGACATTTGTAGGGTAGTAAAGGAGATCTGGGTTCTGTTCTTATTACCAAGAACAAATTAAGCTTTCATCCACAAAAACACAGGAACCACATCAAGTTACACCACAGCGTCATCTAGCCCGATAGCCTACCTCCAACCGCAATAGATGCCCCAAGGAGATTAGAAACAAGCTAAGGATGCAGTAACAGCTCCTCAGAATATTTTCCCCAACAAATTGTGGCTCAGTGTCTCCCCTTGCCAAAGATACTTCCCTCTTCATTTGTCTGGATTGAGATGTGTTTCACTAGTTCACTCTGCCCAGAGCACTTTGAGACTTTTATCAGCAACAACATCTTGCGGCACCAAGTCCCAAAGGTTTGCACAGCTATAAGCCGCGCAAAGAATGACCTCCTTGTTTGCTGCGAGCCTCTCTCCCCCATCTGAGGCCCCATAGTCCTGCACTAGAAAAAGCAGTAAACAGTTATTCCCTATTCACCTTATCCAGCCCACTTAAGGTTTTGTTGTCCACTTCCATTTCAATCCTTGGTCATGTCCAATCTGAAAGTTTTTGTCTGCTTGGTTGTTTCCCATAGGAAAGATGTTCAACGTCTTTGAAGATCCTTGTTATTCTTCTCTGACCCTTTCTCATTTTAGTCTAGTCTGAGCAGAGCTAATCATCTTTGTTTGCAGACTTTCATCAGGAAAATGAAAATTAGCTGTTATTATTTGTTGCACATCTAAATATCTAAGAAGAAAGAAGTTCTACTCCCTTTTCCTGTCTTTCCGTAAAGGCATTCAGATGCAGTTGTTGTTATAAAAAATAATCAGTTGCCTTCTAACCAGTATAGAGAAATTTCCAGTCAGTATTTACAACTGCTTCTCAGTCATCTGTTCCAGAGAAAGTGAACTGTTGCCAGTAATAAAACATAATTTACTTTACTCTGTTTCAAGTTACGTATTTTACTTTATTGCAATTGAATTTTGTAATCAATATTAAAATACAAAATTGATACAGTAAACTAATACACCATAAAAGAAACATTATGAAACCCCTAATATTTTTTTTTCTGCAGAAATTAAGTTTTCCAATGCTCTTCTTGAAAGGCTGTAACTCATAAATTTAAAGACTCTGCAACAGGATAGCACACAAAAGAAGGCCATGAAAGTCTCCCTTACAGCTTTTTAAAAAATTTCTTACAAAAAAGACTAGTTCTTCTCCTCTACCTTAGGAACATATAGAATATCTGCATCAGAAACACCAGGGTAGTGGCTCTGGAGCGCCCACCATGCAGCCGGGGCTCAGGCCCAGGGAGGCTGGGAAGCGGTGGGACTGGGGCACCTCCTCTGGTGTTTTGATGTTCTCTGCACCGCCTCTGAGATGACCGAGGGCCCAACTCACCACTCGGGATTCCAGTTTGGGGACCAGATGGTGAAAGCTAGTGATGGTGAAGTTAGCAACTGAGAAGTTTTAACGTATTTCAGTGCCCAAGTTCCTTTTTGGATTTAACTCTCTCTTAGCAGGTACAACATGGGGTAACAGCTACCACATTCATTGACAGAAGCTTTGATGTATCTGATGCCTCCTGCTTAGCAAAGGATGGGGAGGGAGAGGTTGGCTGGCCTTAGAGCATTTTGAACTATTTCCATGTTTAACTCTCTTTTTTTTGGTAAATGTTCCAGATATGAAGCACTGCAAACAAAAAACACAGCAAAGAACAACTTATTATTTCAACAAATGATAGATGTGGAAAATCAAAGAACAGTCTCAGTTTTGAATAATGTTAATATTTTCTTCCTCTGATATTGCCTTTAAATGTTGTTATATCACTTCTCTGAAGAAAAAGTGATATTACAACCGCTGGTAGTGATTATTAGATAAAGGTTGCAATTGTGCGCTTACTTCCCCCTCCTTCCCTGAAGAGTCTGATTGTTAAAACATTCTCTGAAGAAGCTGTTTCAAGCTTTTCTGCTATGCCAGACTTCATCCTTGGTGATTAGCAGCCTCTTTGCTTTGAAGATTTAGTGCAAGCAAACTATACTTCTGTGACCTTTCATTTATGTTCTGAACTCTCTGAAAATTCTCGCTTGGCACAAAAGAAGCAACACACATGCCAGCCTTACAAAAGGAAAGCAGCTTTCTGCAATTGAAAGATATAAATCAGGAAGTAATTCCTTATCCTTGCCTATTTAGATATTCTCTTTTTCTTTCTCTAGCCCAGAGAATATAATTTATTTTTATAAATTGCCATCCAGAGATTGCCCTCACGGTTGAGGCTTTGGCTTTACGCAGCAGAAATCTGTTTTCAGTTTGTGGCTCTGATTTAGACTTGCTGTACAGCCTGTCAAGTGACCAGGGACAAGAGTAATCAGCCCTAACAGGCATCAAAAGATAGACTTTTAAATCTGAGTGAGTCACTGACAGACTGCTGAACTGAACTGGGCTCTCTTTACAGGTGCAGATTCATTTTCTCCTACCACAGACAGAACAGGCCAGCTGAACTGCCTTGGGATGGTGCTTGTTTATCTCCATTAACCATGGAGGGACTCCAAGGCGATGTGGTACTACTTAACACTGGACTTTTGAAAATAAGACTTTCAATGAAAAGACTCCTACATAAAATCTATTATCTATCTGTAAAAATTAATTATGATAGTACCTTTCTACTCTTTCTTTGCATCTTCTTTTCAAATAGGAGATTTCTGAGGAAAAATCAATGTTTTTTTCATGTGAATTTGTGGTGCCTACCATGGATAGCAAGGAGGAGGGAAGTTATAGGTTGAGGCAAGGCTCTTGCCTCTCAAAATATACAAATAGTAATCCATGGCCACAGACTTCAACAGAAATAACATTCTGAAATGTTATCTCAAAGATACTTGCGAGATTGTTAAAGGGTCCCAGGAAAGATCATAATATTCCAGAAAACACCTCTGGTTGCTGGGAAGAACCCTGCGTGCTGAACATTTGGAAACCTTAAAAGTTCATCAGTAAAATCTCTGTCCCTTTGATTTACTGAGGTCAGAAGCTTGACCCAATACCAATTACATCACTGCAAAGTGGTTGCTGAAATTAGATTCTTAATTTCCAGTATGTAATTGCTGAAAAGGTGGGAATGAATTACCTGGCTGGAATGAGCTTACCTCTTGCCACAGGTAATCCATGACTAACTTTCTGAAAATGCACTACCACCTCTGACAGGTAAATAAAGTTATTCTATAATTATCTTTCTCTTGGCAGAGCTTTGTCCATGGCAAAATATTTACAAATAATTATTTAGTTTTTCTAAGGTGTTGTTCGTATGCTGTAAGAGGACACAGATACTGAATTCCCTTCTGGTGGTTTTGTACAGTTACTAATGTTTCTTCTCATTAAACTGCCTAAGTCTTGCTCCTAATCCCCAGCACTGGAATGAATTTTTTTTTTACACAAGTCTTGTCAAAATAGTTTTATTTTCTTTCATCTCTGCTGGTTTCTAAATAGTTCACAACTGCCTGGTGACACGCTTGTTGCTATCTAAATTTCCCCTTACAGAGAAGCAGTGGAACACTACAGTTAATGAGTTTTCTTTGACACTATTCATAAACGGATAAATCAAATAAATTAATTCCGTCTGATTTTCTCTCATCCAACGGCAATAACTGGCATAAGGCTAGCTCAAAGTATTTCTAAACAATGAAGAGAGTGAATTTATTGAAGTTCACACACATCTGCTGGTTGCCTCCACTACAGAACTTGGTTTAACTGGTCTGGACCAGTCCTGGTAGAACTAGTGCATGAGAACACGCTGGGTGGCTGGTTAGCATGGTTTGATAGATAACAGGCTTTCCTCTCAACTGGCAGATGTTGTCCTTTCTCACCTCAAACCTCAAACTTCACTCTCACAAAATAAAATGCTGTGGAATGGTTAAGTCTGGTCGAGGAGAGAATGCTTGATCGTGATGTTTCAACTGATGCAGAAACGACCATTTTTGACAAAAGAAGAGGTCTAGGGAAAAGCATTTCGCTTGGTAAGGTGAAAAAAAGATTTTCAGAAAAGTAAACCCAACGAACTCAAGAAGATTGAACTAGGAGAAAGAGAGGATGGGGAAAAACATTTAACACTGATGTTCAGGAACAGAGTGACACAGGAAGGAAATGAACTAATATAATGAGCTGAAGTGAGAGCATGACGTGAAAATCACTGCACAAATATCTGGAAGATTTCTCAGAGGGAAAACATGGAAAATAAAAATACAAATGAATAAAGGATATTCAGCCACATGATCTGAGGTAATTAGAGATCACAGTTTCGTGCAACATGATGAAAGCTTTTATTTATAACGACACAGTCTGGCATCACTTAAATAAGTCTGAGCTGATTCCATTGACATCATTGCTTTTCCAGGTAACAGTTTTGAAATTAAAAAAAGTCAGAAAAGTCAGATGACTCCCCTGGAATTCATGAGATATGCAGCCATATAAAATGAGAGGAGAATTTAGCAAAGTAAGTTGAGTCAGTGTCAGTAGTGATAATTTTCTGTGCTATGTTATTTTGGTATTAGTCTCATAAAGACCTGAGGTTTGTTCAAAGTATTCAAACCTTTATTTGTGGTGTTACTTTCATCATCCTAAGAGCTGAAAAAACTCATAAGAAAAAACTCATAAAAATAAAAACGTAAGCCCAAGTCTGACAATTTTTATTAATGTTCTTAGTAAAGCAATGTAATATACATATAATATACACTTAGTAAACATATAATTATAAATAAATTATCACTCAACTGATTATATACACTTGTATTTAAGATGGAAGTTACCTTTTTCTTTTTTCTTTTTTTTTTTTTTTTAAATACTACTCGTAAGAGATTGTCATGTGTGCTTTTCCCATGTTTTTCTTTTGGGATCAATAGTGCCCTGAGGGTTACTATGCTCAATTTGTCTTTCTGCTGGAGGTTACCGCAGGTCCTAGAGACCGTCTCTCTGAAGTAGGAACAAAGGCGATACTTGAGCGTATCCTTTCTAATTGAAACAAAACAGTGGGAAAGAAAATTCCGGACTCTGGGCCTGGGGTGAGAGGTTGGAGTGTAGGAAGAGTGTAAACTTCTCTTTATGCTTCTTGATACACAGAACAGAGATAAATAAAGAGCAGCTATTGTCCAACAGATGTATTCTAGCTAAGCCTTTATCAATCCAATCATCGTTGCATTAATCAAGTGGGATAAAGAGTTTGCCCTGAAGAAAGTGACATAAGTCCTACCCTTTTCCCAGCTCCCTAATAATTTCCTTCCTCGATTTTCTTTTATTGCACCGTCCCTATTACTAGATGCCAAAAGTTCAGAGGATTTGGCAGACTGCTGCTATCATGTGGCAACCCCCTTTGGTGCGCAGTAGATATGTTGTGGGTTTACATTGTGTATCTCCTTTCCACATGCTTGAATCAGAGGAGTCTTTTTATCCCGTACAATGCTGAAACATTGCCACAAAACTGCAGCTGGAGCTGTAAAGAACACCATAGGCTTGAAGGCCAGGCCTCAGAGCATCTTTATTGGACAAGAAGGCAAAATTTTAAAAAGGAAGGAAGGAAAAAAGACAACAAGCACAGCAGGCTATTTTCTTCCATTGAGCAAAAGTGGAGTTTCCAAGTGGGGCTGCAGATTTCACTCACTAGCGGGTTGTAATGGTTTGCCAACTGCGAGCACCTTTAATACCTCCAATGTGACTATTAAAAGTTTTATTCAGAATATGTCAGATTCTATTATTGTAAGAGAAGATTAAATCAGTTGTTCTCCAGACTCTGCGTGGAGGGATGATCTGACTATTTGCAGCAAAGTGACAAATCACATCCTTTACCTCTAAAATCTTCAAGTGAGGGATCTTCCATCTTACATCATGTCTATTTTTAAAAAAAAGAAAGTAATAAAGGAAAGCCTTAGAAAAATAGTAAAAACAATTCTTATATTTAGTAACAGAAGTACTTAAAGAGTTCAGGGCAGTAAGAGTGTTTAAATCCTTTTCTGAAAGATCAGGAGTGTATTTGTACTTTAAACGAGGTTGGTAGTCAAATCCAGCTGTGGACATGGATAGATTCTCATTTGCTCTATTATCATCTGGAGAACAAGGTATTTTGTGTCAGAAGTACCTCCATATATAACTGGAATTCTGTATTTTCCTCTCAATAGCTATTAGGAATTTCATCTTTCTCAAGATTAAAAATAAAACTGTTTGCAGCTGCCTTATACTGAAAAAGGATTTTTTTTTGAAAAGCTACAGGCGTATAACCTGTTGCAGCCCAGTCCAGCAATTGCATTCAGCCTTTCTCCTCAGTTTCACTCTTTCTGGAGGAAACAGCCCCTTAAAGAAAGACTACGAAGCTGAATATGGGCTGAAGGTGTACCAAGTCAGATTTTAAGAAGAAAAGCCTAAATTAAAATATAATGCTATTAAAAATTATAATACTATGTTAAAAATTGCTTCTGAGATCTCCCAATGATAGAATCAGTTTGACTCAGCAAAAACTTAAGCAGCATGTGCATTTGGCCCTGGCAAACATTCCCATAATAGAAATTAGTATGTCAGATCTATTTTTGAGATGCTCGTGTCAATTGTACTGCTACAATTGTTCCACAAAGAAAAGACCTGGGTAGGTGAATACTGGACAGGCTTAATTCTTCCTGATTTTTTGTGAATCCTCTTTATGCTGGATATACATATAACTTCCTGCTGTACAATCTTCTACAAAATATTCCCTTCTAACTTCTGTCAGAGCTAAACTACAGTTAAATTTCAGCAGTAAATGTTTCTCTTTGTATCTTTTAATAGAAATTTGGTTGAGAGCCCATGCCTGCAATGTGCTGGTAGCGTTCAACTCTAAAGCTGAGGGAAGTCTCATTTTGGAAGATTGCAGTCAGAATTGCTGAAATGTTTATTTTCACAGCAGAAGAAGATTCTACCTGAGAAGGAAAATGCTATGTACCTTACTTCTTTCTCCTTAGTTACTAAAACGGAGATTTAAAGGAAGATGTGGCCTTTCTCCTCACACTTAGCAGTGCCTTGCTTTTGTGGTTGAAAAATAATCATGACAGTAGACTGTCTTCTCTCTCTCCCTAGAGAGATCTGCAGAGTTGCTTGCAAGGTGATGAAAGAAATGCAGACTGATATTCACAAAAGAACTGAAGAACATGAGGGTACCACCTGCAGAATACTGAACCAGCAGTTAAAAAACACTGACGGAGATGTGGAAGCACTTCCCAAAGAGAAGTGAACACGTTTTTATTTTTCTCCTGCTTTAGAAAAAGAATCATCGAATCATAGAATCATAGAATGTCAGGGGTTGGAAGGGACCTAGAAAGATCATCTAGTCCAACCCCCCTGCCAGAGCAGGATCTCCTAGGGCAGGGCACACAGGAACACATCCAGGTGTGTTTTGAAAGTCTCCAGAGAAGGAGACTCCACAACCTCTCTGGGCAGCCTGTGCCAGTGCTCCGCCACCCTCACAGTAAAGAAATTTTTCCTCATGTTAAGATGGAACTTCAGGCTCCTGCATTCCCTTCCTTCAAGACACTCCAATTCTTGTGGTTAACCTAGACACTCTGCAGGTAGCAAGGATCAGGCCAGTAGGGTAGCCAAAACCAGTATGATGTATTAACAATTACGGATCATGCTGAAAAAAGTATTTGTTAAAATGTGATGGAGTCCTAAGGACACCAATAAGAGCTATGAGTACATAACCCAATGAGCTCCTTGCACTGGCCTGAGGTACCAGCAGAACAGCACAATTTATATTTTCAGGTGCTGACAGAGGCTACTTGAGATATTCTGCCTGTTGTGCCGGAGAAGGTAACCTACCACAGAAAGCTGCTGAAATTACAGCAGACGAAAAGATGTTCACTTCCCGACGGGCCATGCCTGGCTTGACAGCCTTTCTCAGCTCCACGGGTAGTGTGGCCAGGGGAGGATTTAATCCCCAAGTAATAGCCAAAAGATAGTGCCTAACTCCAGGCTTTAAAGCAAGTTTCTTTGACCCTCGGGTACAGGCAGACCACAACCCTGATGCCTGGGAAGCATGTCTGGGAGGGAGGTGGGAGGTGGCGTGGCCCCTCACATGGCTGATGTACAGCTCAGCGAGAGAGGGAAAAGAGAGGTGCAAGGCCGGCCAGGAGTGTGAAATCCGGACATCACGGCAGTGAATCTGATGCTGCAGCCCAGCCTTAGGGCGGAGTGAGAAAATAAATCATTGGGAAAGAATAAATACCCTTCCAATTGACCTGCTGTAGCTGGAGAGGAGGCAGCTTTCATGTGTGCAGGACAGGCTCGTGATGAGTCGTTAACCTTAATGAGGGAGTACTGACCACTGCCCAGTGGTGTGGCTTTGACCTCTTGGGAAAACACAGTCCTGCCTGTTTGATTTCTGAGTGAGTCAAACTCCATGAAGCCCAGGGAGTGGCCACGTTACCACAGCCAATGGAGCCGTTCCTGCTGCCTCCTGGGCAGGATATGGCCAGAGTTAGCAATCTGGTCACCACCCCGTGGGCAGCATCTGCAGGCCCTGAAGGTCATATGTAAGCCATTGCTGAAGGCAGGTTAGCTTTTATACGGAAGGAGATACAATAATATTGGTGGTCTTCTAGAAAATTACTTTTTTTCTTTGCTTTTGCTAAAATGTAAGAATCCTTAAAAATGTTTTTAAAGCTGACTGTGAAGCCAGTTACTGCTCTCGGGTGAAAAGGTCAAGCAAAGCATGAAGTTAATGGGATATATTGGACTATTCCTTATAGGAAATAATTGCAGGATCAGGTTTTGCACTGTTGCTGTAACTAGACAGTGGAATCAGAGGTTATAAATGCCGAATTTCAGAGTGGTCCTTCAGAACAGCTAAGATGCAATGACATAGGTTAGAGATACAGATTCAATCCTTGATCAGCTAAGTACTATGAAGGCTGTTGGCTTTATGCTAGGAAAATACCAAATATTGAATCTTTAGCCTAACAACAGGAGTTTGTGTTCTTTTCAATTGCATTAGATGGAGTTGAGAACAGGCTCTGGGGCACTGAATTTGCAAAGGTAATACCCACTAAGGGAAGATTTAAAACCCAGCCGTCCCCAGAGCATCAATAACTACCTGTAGTACAGGTGAAAGGCAGCCAAAGGGTCTCAGCATCAAAGACGCAGAGGCAATTTTAATGTCAGAGTTTGAACTCAGTTAATTGCATCTTCAGAAAATGGAATTTGGAAGCCCACTAGAAGTGAAAGCTACCAGTATAGGAGTTGATATGTTAATGTATTGCTCCACATACTTTATGGATATTTTTCAAGAAACAAAATGGAAATATTTAAGAGAAATTAAACCAATGATGTTTTCCAAATTGATTGAATGAAATTTGAAAATCTTTAACTTTCAAAAGCAAAAGAAAAAGGCTCTGTTAGAAAAATAAAGTAAAAAATGCTAAAATCAGGTTTCTTTCCAAATCAGTAAGTCCCAAATACTGCTGCTCAAGAGTTTGTATTCTTTGCTTGTCATAAGTTGCTTCTCCAGCATGGTTTTCACCGCAGCGTGTCTGTATAAACAACTTTGTCCTTAGAAGAGAAGCCATGAGTCTAATAATGGAATGAGTAATTTTACTGGATTTATTACATGAAATGTAGACCTTTAGAGTAAAAAGACCTAGGTTTTATATTGTGGCTTTATTTTAAGAAACATAATACAAGTCACTGTCGAAAAAGTAATGAAAGCAATAATTCAGTGACTTTGGGATTTTCAATAAGTCATATTTGTTATTTAAAGACACTAGCAGGATGAAGCACCAAGAAAAAACAGTTTTCAGAGGAAAAATTATTCTATCAATGCGCAACAGTAAAGAGATCCATGGGGCAAATATTTCTAGATATCACAGTAAAATTAAATATCAGAGCTGAAAGACTGATGCAAAATTCGTGTTATAAAAAAAAAAAGAAGAGGATTTTTTTTCTCTTAAACAAATTTTAGGTCATCTCAATAAAAGTTTAAACATAAAGAACCGCATTATGAAAGTCAGGAGAAAGTTTTAAAAAAAAGATGGAATTAGTTGAAGTGTGCCGTAACAGATAAATAGGTGATGTCAGTGCCTGTCTGAGTATCTATCAAAACCCTTCAAAGATCCCAGAACAAAGAGCCAGCCTAAACAATTTCTAAAAATTGAAATTCCCTTAGATAACGATCCGAGTTGGCATCAGATTCTACAGAAACTCAGCCAAATAAAAAGTAAATTCTTATGTTTATATTGCATGATATCTCTTCGACTTCACTATGAATTAGTTCTCATTTTTTAATTTCAGAGCAAGCTCAGCTGTGCTCAGACAGTAATGTGAAACATATTGAGGGCAAAACCTGCATGAATTTAACAAGCGTAGGAGCTATCTAGGCAGCTTGGAGCCCTGAGTTAAATCAAGTTCAGTACATCATATAACATTTCCTTGATTTATTTGAACTCTATTATTTTTATTGTTAATATTGCTCCTTTGAAAGGTTAACTGCCTGCTTACAAATGCAGAAAATGTAAATTGAATATTAGAGAGAGATGTGACACGTACAAAGCACTGCCTAATATTTCCCTATGTGATGTTGTTTCAGTATTTGAAATTTCACTATTTGTATGTCTTTGAAAAGGGCACGCCTTAGCAATACTACAGGTGTTGAACTAATGTGTTTTGTTGGCAGTAACCACTGAATTTTCCAAGGATGCTCACCGGTAACTGCCACATTGCTTATTCTAACATTTCATTCAACAAGCTGCTGTTTTAAAAATATTATCTGTTGAATTACAGCAACGTGGAGGCAGAAGATCCACTAGTCACCCATTTATAGAAGCATTAAGAGAGAATTTATTGGAATCAGAGATTTTCTGAACCTGAATGGTAGAAGAAGAGCCTAGAGTCTTATGTGCTAGAGTATGGGAGTTTGGGAACAACCTGTGTGGAGACAGAAACAGCAGCTGAGAATGAAATGAAGTAGATGGAGGAGAGACGGAGTGACTAGAGAAGGAATTTCTCAAGGCAAAGCCACACGGAAGACACTTAAGATAGCAGGAAATGACTACCATGTCCTATTGCTGCTGGGAAACTCAGCATCGTTCTTCAGTCAGCCTTTCTATGACAAGATGGTCCCAATAAAGCCGCTCCTGAAAGTCACCAAGAGGTAGGCCCAGAAGATTTCCAGCCAAACCAAATCTCCCTCAAACTGTTGACCTAGAAGGTGACTGTAGGTCACAGGTATGTTTCACAGTGATGCTTTCAGCATGGGTCCTTCTGGTTCATTTTGTGGTCAAAATCCAGTCGGGTCCATTTGAAATCAACAGGATATTTCTGGCTTTCGATTTTGAAGACATGAGGTGAGAACTGCCATTGCTTCAGGTTTGTTTCCTTTCCTCAGACACTGGTGAGCACAGAACTATGAAAATGAAGATGGTTTTGGTTTGTCAAAGCTGCTTCCTCATGCCCATCTCATACTTCCCTACATAGCCCTGATCATCTTTCTAGGAGGGAAAAACTCACAGAGTATGATGACCAAATGAACATAGAGCACAATATATGCAAAGCCATATCATTCCTCAGGGTATCCTCCCTGACAAAAAAAAGGATCATCTGTGCATCAGCAGACATTCTCTGCCAAATCCTGGCCTTGCTGAAATGAAAAAGTCAAATTCATGGAGCCAGGATTTTTCATTCTTTTGTTCTCTTGCGGAGGCATTATATAAGGAGAATTCAGTTACCTCCACCGAGGTCAGATTAGGTGTCAGTGTGTGTCAAAGTTTAAGGCTGAGCTGGCCACTAAACTTTGACAGATGCTGTCTGTGATCCCCTCACCACCCTTCCAGTGGAAGATATCAGGAGAACCAAGGAGAGAGGCTTTAAGGTTGAAGGAAAACTTGAAGCAGTTTAATGAAAAAAGAATAATACTACCAGTAACAGTGAATATGTCAAACTATATACATACAAGAATGCAAATAGTCTCAAATATACAAGAGAATATGTTAACACAGGACTCACTCCTTTCAGATGCCAACAAAGTCCCGAGCAGCAAGGAAACAGTCCCAGACTGGACTCAGCTGCAGATGGTAGAGCCCAAGTACAGAGTCTCAATGACAGTCCGAAAGAAACAGAAAAGGAGCTGTGCCTCTGCCACCCGTCCTCTCCTCTCCATAGGCACAACTGCCCCTCCTCCCCCACTGTGATTGCCACCAGTGCCAGGCAGCCCAGAAAACTTTTGTCCTCTTGTCCTCTCAAACTAGGACAGTGTGATTTAAGTTAAAATTAATAAATAAAAGGGATAGGAAAAATTCCTTCTTTTTTTTTTTCTTACATTTTTAAACTGATCTGACAATATAATAAATCAGTTCATTTTAATTTAAGAAAATAAACTCTTCTAAATAACAGCTCATCTCATCTCATTTTTTAATAATGTGGGGTAATTTACTGGCAAAAGACACTAAAAATACATTGCAAACACTGTCAGATAGAATGACCCAAACCTCCAGAAGTCTGGAAACTGTTGTTAGCATACAAAGCTCTGTATTTTTTGTACTCGCCTGCAGTACTAGTGTATATAATACTCATCCACGGAACAATAAAGAATTTCCTTAACAACTCTTGTTAAATTGAAACAATGTGCATAGAAAAAATGACTCACTCAGTCAAAGAAATGCACACAACCACTTCCAGAAATTGGCATTTCAGTCATACTTGGAGTTTAAAACTTGGAAACTGTTCCAGGCATATTTATCTGCAGTGCTGTTCTTTGCTAACAGTTTGGGTCTGGTCTGTTTTAGCAGATCTGCTCAGGGTGACAAACTGATTTTTGTCACCTATGAAGCAAGGGAGTATTGAGTGTGATCATCTTCTGCAGAGTTGGGTTGGTATTTGAAAACAGACTACGGTGAAAAGTTTGGAAACTTTTGTTACTGTATGCAGCGTATTTTGCCATCTCATAGTCAGCCGAATATCCTTTTTTCACTTTTCTTTGAAAAAATTGGCAAAAATACAGAGTATCCTTTCTTGTCTATCACCCATTAAAATAACAAGCCCTTGAAAAAGAGTAATTGAAAGAAACCTGAGAGTGTAAAAAAGTTAGAAGGGAAGTTTTGTTAGGGTAGATCAAGCATCGTCACATCTTACTTCGTGTAAAGTATCCATAGCCCATTCAGTGAGAGCTGCTGTCTTTCAAGTTACAGCCCTCTGTGATTCCACCCTTCACACAGGCTTTGGTTCATAACCAAACTCTTGGGACACTGGCAAATATTAATGCCATGTAATCTCTTGCTATTACTAGCATTTACCAGCTTGCTATCTCATTGACTCTAGCCTGTGATACATATATTTATTCACAGTATGTAAGTGAATATCAAATCTGTGAATGTGTCAAGAAGAGCTGCACGGCCGACTTGCAAGAGACAACTGATCACTTCTGCCAAGCTATCACTTTCCATGCTTTGCAATCCACTCCAGAAGGGTTGTTTCTTCCACATAAATACAACGGTAACATTAATATGTGACAAGAAGAAACAGAAATTCTAGCGATATCCTCATGGCTTGCCTATTCTGCATCTTCTGATAAAATAAACTCTTTCAGGAGAAGCACAAACAGTGTTTGGAGCCTTATCTGAATATGCTGTTAGATCTTAATATTTCAGACAAGAACAGAAGAGAATTTTAATCTGTCCGAGGGATGAAAGATCGAGCCGGCAAAACTGAATGACACAAAAGTTGTGAAGTTCAGCAATCCCCATGAAAATAAACAGCTCTCAGGAAGTACTAAGTGCTGTTTCCCAAAATTAGTACTACACCAACATAACAGAGACCAGACTCTAGAATAAATCAAAATAAATCTGGCAGAAAAGAAATTGTTGTCAACAGAAGCTGAGCTGCATGCATTTCTTTGAAACTGCAGCGATCTGTGAGGCCTGGGGATAAGAAAGACAATTTCTTGGAAATGGCAACAATAAAGAGAGCTACAGCCAAGAGTGGGTAGATTTCATAACCTATCAGAAATGGGACTTAGCTCTGTCCCCTGATTTTCTTTGCAAACTGCATTACAGTGTAATGGATCAAAGTCTCTGCTGCACTGTAGCTTCACTCACCCAGAAATACGAGGGTCACCTCTGTGCCAGTGCAAGTCCCAACTACCACAGAGCCAAAAGCTGCCCTAAAGCCTGACAACTTGCAAAAGCTTTTCAGGAGCAAGGCTGGCTGCAGCAAAACGTGCACCCTCCCCCGGGGTACAACATGGGTCCAGCTATGCAAACGAGCTCAGTCTGCAATTCAGTAACCCAAATGTAATCTGGAAAGGGCATCAGTCTTTCTGGGCATCCAAACTCTTCAAAAAGATGAATGTCTGCTGCAACAAAACATTGCATCAGTGAATGAATGATCTCAGAGGGAAAAGGGAAAGGATCAATGTTGCCTCCTGCACACACATGCCTCCTTCATCAAAAAAGACAAACCCGTTTTTGTTCACTACTGCAAAGCTTAAGTTTCCACTCCTTTTTCACTTCACCTTCAAATATTTAGTACCCTTTAAACACTTTCAGCTAAAGAGTAAAAAAAATGTTTTCACTCTTCTGCTGTAAATTAGTCAGCGTGTACACGTTGCCTTGACAGCTCTCAAGAATGAATTCTGCTCGTCCCCAGAGCAGGTACAAGGCAGTCAGAAATGCTTTTTCCATATTGCCATACCAGTAAGTCTCAGCTGTTGCTCGGAGTACTTCTAGGAGTGAAAAGACAGTTTAATCTCCATGTCCATTCAATTTTTGGCCTCTGCAAAGAGACTGCCAAAAAAGTTGCCAATTAGTGCTAATTGTGGAGAAGGTTTTTGTGATGTGCACCCTTGTCCACTGAAAATTGGATTACAACCATCAAACTCATTTCCTATGCTGCTGATATATTTTATTCAGGTCACTAGCACTTCTGCAGTTAGCCTTTTCTAAAATAGTGTCTGATCATACACGGAGAGAACAGGGGTTGAAGACTCATCATTATATTTCACTCTCTTTTCTCCCAGTGTGTCAGATTTATTTGAGGGGGTTATGTCAGTTGATTTTTCTCAACCACAATACACAAAAAACATTAAAATAAGACTTCAAGAGTCTTTCAGTTCTCATGTGGTTATATAATAATACATTAATATAAAGGATTTCCATTTTTAGACATCAAACCCCCGACAGATGTTTTTGGATCTAGTTGCATTTAGTTAGTCTCCATTATTATGGCACACTTTGATCTGGAGAATTCCTTGTCTGTGATCAAATGTAAAATGAATTCAGATTCATTTCCTTTCATCTCATGCGAGCAAGACGTGTGAACCATTTACTTAGCCCTGCGACTCTGTATGATGATTATTGTCTTTTTCACT
Source organism: Trogon surrucura (assembly GCA_020746105.1). Taxonomy (NCBI): domain Eukaryota; kingdom Metazoa; phylum Chordata; class Aves; order Trogoniformes; family Trogonidae; genus Trogon; species Trogon surrucura. The sequence continues at coordinate 188,389,316 of CM036617.1, forward strand.
GGTTCCTGGTGGGTTTTTTTTCTTTTCCTGGTAGATGAACCAACTCCTTTATATGATCTTACAAAAGACACCGGCAGAATGTCACTTCACATTTGTCAAGAACAAGCCCCACAATCTCTTTAACAAGTGATGTTTTACAATGTCTTGCAGGAGATTTTTGCAAACTGATGTTAATTAGCTCAGGAAAAAAAAAAAAAAAAAGAAAGATAGCAATTAAGGCATCAAAACTGTCTTCAGAAAACTTGAAAGGTTTTACTCAACCCCACAGAGGTAGATATTATGAAGGTTAACAGTACAAAAGACTCCTTAACTCATCTCCTTTTAACTAAGCATTGTAGTAATCAGCCAAGAAAGGTTACCCTTGCTGAGGAGTCTTTGCTGCCACTATTAAGGCTCAAAAGAGTGTGTTGAAAGAGATTTGCAGTAATATTAGTTTCCTTGTTTTCACAAGTTTACACCATACAATTATCATAACTGTATGTATTTTCTATACCTGTATGGTTTTACTACAAGGAATATGGCAAAAGAAAAATACTCTTCCCCTCACACTTCTACTATCAGTAGTTTTAAATGAAGCCTTACTATATGTATTGAACATCTGACAATCATTCACATGCTGAACTCTCAGTTTGCCTATAATCTTGTCTTTAACCTAAGAGAACAACTAATGTTTACACAATCTTTGAAGAAGAACATGTTCTTACTTACTTATTTTACGCATCTGATTTTTATTTTTTACCCATTTGTTTACAAACTGTTTTATAACTGACTCTTACACCTTATGCCAACATATTTAAAAGTGAGATACTCTCATGGACCACAATTCCACAAGCATGCAGCGATTTAATAACCCCTTACACAGCATAAGGGATGTCTTCACAGCACTTGCACAAGAGACACCTTTAGACAGAACAGGACACTTTTAAATATCTGGCCCTGGGGGTTGCTAGCAGTCTGCCTTTGGCTGGGATTCATCTTGATAGCCAAAATCGAGCCTGGCACAGTGCAACACCTTGATCACTGTGGACTCTCCTCTGGGGTTCAGTCGTCTCCTTTCCGGATTTGTCTTGCCTACAAGGTTTTCAGCGTTCTCTGGCATGATGTGGCAGTTCTGTCCCCAGTTCCTGAGTGATGCCTTGAATTGGGCATGCTCTGCCAAACTTGTCAAGCATCAATGGGATCGATGAAGACCTCCATGCCCACCCCTCCCCAGGCACACTCATGCCCTCGGTTCATGTTCACAGCATGGACAATTCCCCATTTGAGCTGGAACTCTTAAACTGAGGTTTAGATCACCCTAACCTGTTGTATACATATTTTGCACTTCTAGGACTGAGATATGGCAATGCGGCAAATGCCAGTACCAAACTGGAGTCTAATTTCAATTTTTAGATACATTTTTTTTTGTCCAAATTATTAACCCTTAACTAAGAAATGTCCAATAAAAATGTTGAAAGTCTTGCTAACAAAACAGTTATTTACCGGAATGCCTGTGCAAAGTTTTAGCTTGAGTTTAACTCCCAAACCATGTTTATGATATCGTAGGTTTTTTTTGTTGCCAGTTTAGTGCGTTTAACCACTTCTTTGGAGAAATCCACTTTGATGCCTTATTACATCATAGGTTAGGAAGGAGAAGCAAAATTTATGAAGTTCTGTGGAAAGGTCAGTAAAATCAGTAACTGCTGAACTGATCCAGTGCAAAAAGCCTGTGTAAGGTTAACTTCTTCTTTTCAGTCTCACTTATCTCCATCTGTGGGCTGCTTCTGGAAGGATGGAGTAATTTCTGGTCAGTATTTCAGAGTGAAAAGATTTAAAAAGCAAGTGTCACAGCTGACTGGACCACACAAGCAGAGGCCAGGGGTGCACTGTGCGAGGGAAACAGCAGTTTCTGTAAATAGGTTTAGAAATAGCAAATGGTGAATGTTTCACAAGCAGAAACATGAATATATTACAAGCTATTACTGTCCTTTTGGCTGCTTGGAAGGATGGGTGCTTGGAACGCATGACCAAATTCAACTTCTAGTCTAAGTGAGAAGAGACAGTAAGAGACAGAAATGGAGATTTCAGCGAAGTTTTGAAAATTTGCTGCTTTTCAAAATAGATAAACATATATGTGAAAGAACTGATAAAATCACCTTTTTCAGTTGCCATGGTCCGTGAAAGCACCCACAGTGCATCACTGCTGTTCTGCTGATGTAGGAATTCATCAAACCATTGTAGCTAAGCCCCTTGCAAATGTATAGACTTCCAGTACATGTCTAAGGCAAAACTGTATTTTCACTTGCTTTCTACTTTACAAAACTTTCTTCTGTTTTGGCAGGAATTCAAGTCAGTGTAGTTTTGTCGGCAAAATAGGTTTTTGGAGGGGACACTGAATAACATACATTATATTGTAGGGTAGTATGCAGATAGACCTTGGAGTCCTAGTGGACAGTGAGTTGTCCATGGGACAGCAACGTGCCCTTGTGGCCAAGAGGGCCAATGGGATCCTGGGGGGCATTAAGAAAAGTGTGTCCAGCAGGTCTAGGGAGGTTCTCCTTCTCCTCTACTCTGCCCTGATGAGACCACACCTGGAATATTGTATCCAGTTTTGGGCTCCCCAATTCAAGAGAGACGGGGTCTACTGGAGAGAGTCCAATGGAGAGCTACGAGGATGATCAAGAGACTTGAACATCTCTCCTGTGAAGAGAGACTGAGAGAACTGGGGCTGTTTAGCCTTGAAAGGAGACTGCTGAGAGGGGACCTTATTAACGTATAAAAATATCTGAGGGGTGGGTGTCAAGGGGAAGGAGACAATCTCTTCTCTGTGGTGCCCAGTAATAGAATAAGGAATAATAGGTTCAAGTTAGAACATAGGAAGTTCCACCTTAACATGAAGAAAAATTTCTTTACTGTGATGGTGACAGAGCACTGGCACAGGCTGCCCAGAGAGGTTGTGGAGTCTCCTTCTCTGGAGACTTTCAAAACCCACCTGGATGCATTCCTGTGTGGCTGCCCTAGGGGATCCTGCTCTGGCAGGGGGGTTGGACTAGATGATTTCTAGAGGTCCCTTCCAACCCCGAACATTCTATGATTCTATGATTCTATGTTAGTGATGGCAATACTTAAACATACAGGAACAAATAAAACAGTCCGTGTGGTATAACATGAAGCTCTTATTGGCACGATTGTAATATCTTTCATAATCCGTTTTTTGCTCCAGCCATGTGAGCTGGCATAAATCCCAAATTCACGCTGGTAAAATCTTAATATCACACAACCTTTAATCTTATTTCGAACTTATCATTGCCTTTTTAGCCATTTTCTGCTAGAATGTGAATTCTATGTGTGCAACACCATTTTCTTTCTGATTGACTGAAAGTCCTTGGCAGACTTTATTCTTCAAACTCCTTCTCTCTCTAGGGTGTTGTTTACAAGTAATTATTATTAATATTACCATTGTACTGCCTCTGGATGGCGGTAAAGAGACTGATGCTAGAGGGATTTTTTCATGTGGGATATTCGTATGCCACATTGTGTGGTACGCTACGTCAGGCGCTTTGAATTCCCAAATGTTACAGCTCTGGGATAACAGGATGGCAGGGAATTTCAGTCTCAGACTGAAGTGTTCCAGTCTTCAAGAAACATTTTTGACCTCAATTTTCTCTCAATAAATCACAACCTTTCTGGCTTGCACACAGTTCTGCAGGTTATGGCTAAATAATGTAGTGCCATTTGAAATCATTTAAATGTCACGCATGCTTTCTACAGCAGTTCACATACAGAATAAATTGAAACAATCTGAAAATTAGCCCCTGGAAAGGTGCATATGCCTTATTGCCTAGGTAACCCATGGGATATTTTAACAGTCAAATTAAAGATCCAAAAGAGACACTCATTTAAATTAAAATTAATTCTGCATTTTGAATAGCATTACATCCTGGAGAAATGAATACACAAAGGCTCCTTTGCAGCTGTGGAAAAGATTGCAAATAGTTTTGTTCTGCCAACATCTGCCAGCCAGAAAGGGCATGCAACGTTACAGTTTGCTGTTCTGTAGAGCCATAGTTACATTTTCTGTACATAACACTAAAGCGTTATGCCCTTGTAGACAAATTTCATTCAAAATAGTAGTGGTCACAGAGGGCCCATAGTTTCATTGCACAAAGGGCAATAACGAGAACTGTGGGTCAGGCTGGCAAGGAGCCTTTGGTGCTTGTGAGCATATTGGAATTAGTTTGCTGTTTTCTTTCAGCTGCAGGATGTTGGGATTTCCCCTTCCTCACATTTAGGGAGAAGAAAGAAGTTCAGTGATTGTCGAATGTTACCAGCACATCCGAGGAGACCCCCAGAGCCTGGCAGGGTTGCTGTGTTGAGCCTATAAATAGTGATGTGCGTGGCTTCTTCAGACATGTCCTCAAGAGGCAGCGCCAAAAGGGGTCCCCAAAGGGCTTCTTGGGGATTCCCCTAAGCCTGTGGTGTGCTTGAAGACATCACTGCAGCAGATAAGCATCTTATATTTCTATGTTATAAATCTCCAACAGCAAACCTCTGTTCCTGAAGAGGTGATGGGTCAGTTACTGGTGGCTAGTAACTGTCTGATGGCATCAGCCGTCCCTGCATTCCCCTCGCTGCGCAGTGCAGTGAGACGGAGGGCAGTTTGGGATCTTGCCCAGCATCAGTGTTGAAGTTGTTTCCGCCCAGGATCATTTGTCACCTTCCTGGGAAGTTTGAATTGATGCAAAGAGCACATCTTGGAGAAGTCTCACATTTGGTACAACTAGTATCCAGAACTGGACTCTCCATCTATTTAGAATTACTGCCAGGTTACCCTTCATTTCTTCTATCTGTTGACTTTGTGAGAGCTTGCCTTTTAGAAGAAAAGCAAATCTGTGGTGACCAGACTAGGGAGAACACATATAGACTAAAGAAATTCTCTATCTCTGTTTATGTTACTGTATAATCCCCAGAAGACATTCTTCAGAATCTTGGTAAGGAAACCCTATGGAACCAAGATACTGTCCCCATCTTCTCTAAGTCTGGGCCAATTTCACCTGAAATCTTTTCCTCTGTGGATGGTGATGCCATTATAACTGCTTATCAGTATGTTGTGTCTATCAACAAATTTTGAACCTTCATTTTGAGTTGTAGTGGAATTAAATATTTATCTTTTGATTCTGGTGCTCAGACACAAAAGTGTTTTTCCAGCAGGTATATTTTTAATGGGATGTGGTAATCGGGTACTCTATAGTTAGTTGTGAAGATTTGTTCATTAGTCGTCAGTGCCTGCATGTCAAAAAAAATTTAAGAAATGGTTTTGTCTGTCTACTCAATAATGTGCAAAACTGTCAATAACAGCTTCTGATGAATTTCCAGAATTGCTTTTCAACGTAAAAGTTGAGAGCAAATCAAACACATGCATATGTTATCAGTTACTCAACTTTCTGAGTTTATTTGCTGTTACTAGCTCCTGCTGCAAATCTTGCCAGGACAGGATGTCTTTTAAGTGCTGTTGGAGTGTGATCATTAAATTACATTCATTATAATATACTTTGACTATTGCTTTTTTTTTTTTTTTTTTCTGCTGCCATGATGTAGGTAGCAAGATGTCTTCTGTACTGATGCCTCACAATAAGAAGGGGAAAAATGTGTTTTCTTGTTAGTCACTTAAAATAATGGTACAAGAAAGGTGTGACAAGATATCTCATGTTTATATGAGCAAGTTTGCTTCTACAATTGCTGTCATAAAAAGGTAGAAGTTTTTCCAGGTTTCCACTTGTTAGTTTTCCCAAGGTTTTAGTCTCCTGCATTTCAGCATTTCAGAGTCTCTTAAGGTTTTCTGTTTCCTTATGGAAGCAGTTACTCTGATAACAGAATTCAGACGATTAGCTTCCAGGACTGGAAACTCAAATTTGCTCTGAAAGCAGCTAAATAAAGCACGACATCTCAGGGTCTGATAACTCACGAATACTTCTTTTACATATGCCTGTTTCTAGGCAGACAGAAGTGTACTATCATTCAGGAAAGAAGTAGCACACTGATTCCTCCATGTGACTAGCACGCATGACAATTAGACTAGTCTGGGGTATTTTTCAACAGAAACACTTCAGGATTAAAAGAGCTGTCTTGCTACAGTTTTTATCTTCCACATTTGGAAGGGAAGCAGAAGACATAGCTTTGTACCCATCACATTTGAGCACAGAATTACAGCCGTTAAAATCACAGTTTTGGATCTTGCTGCATGACATTCCTCCTCACAGCAGATGCCTCTCATAACCTCTGGCACATTCAACGTGGGGTGCGAAAGTGGTCTCATTCAGGTTGGAAGTACAAACTAATATAGCTCTCTAAAGAATGTAAAGCCACATACTTCACTCACTCTTCATTTTAACACCATTTCTGAGATCCCTGCATACTGTGGTAAGTGATATAATAACAAGGTGTTGATGATTTAGCTGAAGACATTTGTGGGAGAGGTATGTTCAACTTATGTTCAAAGTCTGCAACTATGTTAACAGTGTTTTCTGGTGGACCACGTAGCATGCAAACAGTAAGACTTTAAGAGTTCAAGTTTGAAGAGCTGGACAAAGATCAAATACGAAAACATTACACTTAAAGTGTAAGACTTTAGACTGACAGTTCAAAACATGAAGTCCTTGTATCTAGATGTGTTTCATGGTTCTGCTATGGATTTCTTGAATGAAGTTAAGCGAGTCATTTAAATCATGATGTGTTACAGTGTTTTGATCTCTGAAATGGAGATAATGACAACCGTTTATCATGAAGGTTGTGATGATTAATATGTCATTGAAGCATTTTGAAATCTGTGGATGGAACTTGATATATAAATATGCACTATTATTACTGTTATAAGTGAGTAATATATTTAGTCTCAGGGCATGCTACAGTTATATTTTAGATACCACCTTATATCATAAGTCTTTGTTTACAGTGACTTTTCTTGATTATCTTGGGCTGCAAACTTTCATATCTAACTTAACCTAGAAGTTTGAAAGAAAGCCATTCAGCTGTTACCACAATATTTTTAAAAAAATAGTTCTTTCAGCTGTTAGAGAAATTGAGCAGGAGTATTTGGCTCTTGGCTTCTAGTATGCATGTGCAGTAATCACCACCATGAACTGCTGCTTTTCAAAAAATAGTTTAAGAACCAAATTCCGTTATCTCTTTCATAAAGAAGTATATTCTTCTCCCCTAAGGAGATAAAAAATACAACACACACGTACATTGGGATAACAAACAAAACATGGGCACCTGCCATGGGAATATATTAAAAACTTAAGGGTAACAGTGAAATAAATAAGGTACAAATAAGATATGCTAAAAATTTTATACAGTGGATTCCAAACTGCATCTGTTGTGAGAGGCAGCAGTCCTAGGTCTTGATCCTCTGGCTTGTTGCCCCAGCCCACTCACAGGGTGTACTTCCCCTAGGATTTTCCTTAGAAGATGAGTGTATCTCAGTCTGTGGATGCCTTGGCACTATACTATTTTTGCTACAATTTTCTAGATGTGGCAAGGAAGTGTGGTTAGAGCAGGGCTGTGATTTGACATCCTTAAATGATGTCTTTGCAGGCACCAACAACTTTGCTCAATGCACAACAATTCTGAGTCTTTTCTAGGCTGTGTTTGAGACCAAATGTTCCCCAATTTTATTTTTTTTTTGGTTTGAATTCACAAGTCATTTCTGCATCACAGGCATAAGGTCACTCACTAGTATAGTCTTTTGTTCTTAGCCCCTGCATCTATTCTGTTGCTTTGATAAGGCCCTAGCAGAGGAAGGTCAATCTCAGCAGTCAGCCTGAGTACTGACACTGACACACACAGATTTTCAGTGTCTTGATCTTGACAGATCATGTCAGTCTCTTGGTTTGTGGAGATAAAAAAGAGATAGGTCTGGCTTTTATGTCTTCTCACAAGAAGTGGTGAAGAGCCAGCTAACACGTGTTTAAGAAAATAATACAGACAGACATAAATTTCCAAAGTATCAAATACTTATTTACTTACTTTCCACTAATATAAATAGATATGGTAGGTATCACTTCTATTTCTGCTTAGAGTTGAAATTGTACAAGGCGACCTTTGTAGGATGCTTCTGTCATCATTCATAACTTTACCAGACTTTGAGGTGACCATATTTGAAAAGTTTCAGATAAAGCATTGTAGCCATCTCTAATAATTAGATTACGTAAATAGTAAATTGTTTTGTACTTGCTGAAAAAATGCTGCTCACGTGAAAGAAAGTTTCTTGGAGCAAAGTCATGTTATATATGATAGTGGGATAGCCATTGCATTCTCCCAAATTTCGGCAAATTTTAAACCTCTGGCAATTCAGACTGCACTAGAGGCAGCCACAATTCACAAGCTAGATCCTTTACAAGTTTTTCCAAATGGAATTTGCTTTATTCCCTTGCAGCTTCTGCACTGATCAGATGGCATATATACCATTCTCATTTCTCCTAAAAGGATACCAGATGACTCCTTCTGGCTTTGGGTTTATTATAGTGCAAAAGAACAAATAAGTTGGGAAAAGCCTTTTTTTTTTCCAGAAAAAAAAAAAATCAGATTTGTTAGGAGTTATCAATTTAACATAGAATGTGTGTAATGATTTCTCTCCTCACCATTGAGGAGATTTTTCTCCCAGTCCTGGTTTCTAGTGTGGGATGACACCATTTGGGTCTGCTCCAGCAAGCAGCAGCTGCCTCAGTATTTATCCAGAAAACTGCATTCAGTCAAGTTCCATAGTTATAGCCTCTGTCACAGAGATCAGCAGCCCCTCTCTGGCAGACAGCATGCTATAGCACAAAGCACACAGATGGGGAATGCTGGCTGATCCCTTTTTCCACCATCTCTCTCTTATGATTCAAAGGTTCCTGCAATTTAACAGCGGGTTTTCTTCCAGGCTTTCACAAACCTTGGCACCCAACGCAGACCTCCTAGAGGCTCATCTGAAGATGCCAACAGAGGTGCCTTAAGGCCAGGGATGACAAAAGCTACCACGTGTGCTCTGCCTGTGTCAGGGTGTCTGACACCGAGTACCGGAGCAGAGGTGGCAAAGGAGCAGTCAGGTTCCCTCTTTGTCACTGGCAGGAACCCCAGCTCTCTGGATCTTCTCCTGTCTCTCCTCTCAAATTCTTCCTCCTTTTCCCTTTGCTCTTTTGCCCCACAAGTGAACTTTACCCTGACTTTTCAGGCAGTAAAATTCAGTTTTGCTTCCCAATGCTGAGAAACTTTGAACTGTCTCTGACTTTGTTCCAGGGGAACCAGGAAAATAAATAAACAAATAAGACCAGAATAAAGGACATTCCACTAATTAAATAGTTAGTCATACTTAAAAACCAGAAAACATGCAATGAATGCTGCTGTGCTTTTATCGTAATATACTAGATGTAAATAAAAACTAGTTTTAGTACATTTAGCGGTCATAGGCAAGAAAAAAAAAGGTAGTATAATTTCGTCTTTCCTACAGCACTGCAAGTAATTTTGTGTCTTACATACTCTTTTATTGTCAATCAAAATGACAACAAATAGCTCTTTTTAAATAAGAGATACAGTTTAATGATCAGCTTTTAGCAGATATGGAAGCACGTTTTAATCAAGTGTAAAGTTATGTTCTGGCATTTCTTCAGAACACTGTATTTCTTCTTGACAACATTTTATTTTACAGAAGTGTAAAAGAAGTGACAGGTTATTGTATATGTAATCATGGCTAATTTTTAACTTCAAAAACTCCTCTGTGATCTTAAAAGCTTTTAATTTGTTCATAGGCACAGGTTTGTACAAGCCCTGTGCAACATCTGTAGGCCGTTTTACCAAATAGTTATAGTGGTAGCCCTCCCTCCCCAAAAGTTTAATTAGATTTGGAAAATGGCTTTAGCCCTTATACGACGTTGACACATATGAACATCATCACAAATGTTCACACTTTGAACCCAGTACTGCAAGGTGCTATGGCTTTCACGGAAAAATGTTTCATCCCCAAATCCTGCTGAGACTGGTGGGTTTCAAGGTGAGCAGCAGCTCCGAAGATGTGGTTGGTGCTTTACTGAACCGGCAATATCTGGGAGCTTCGAAGCCTTTGGCAAATCTCTCACCGGCTTTGGTCTACTAGAAATTTTAAGTCACAGTGACCCTATACTGAGCTGATAGATAAAGGACATTAGAGATCAAGAAAACAGAAAAACATAATTGCATAAGACCCTTGTTCCAAATCGTATGTTCTCCATTAACACAAGATGCATTATATCACAGATACTCCTCTTCAGGAGGTATTTTTCTATTACTGAGAACATCATACACATCATCACAGTTGAAAGATAATCTGATGTTTATAGATTGTCATGTAACATACATTTCATTCAACACACAAATCTAAATAAGACTAAAATTGACCATATTAATGAGTAATATTTTTAACTTCATAGTCAGTTTAATGGGACTTGAGGAAGATATATATCTATTTCAAAGTAGTTTAAAAAATGTTACAATATATTAAAATACCAATTTTTAGAAATTAGTATCAGTTTCCTTAAAAAAAATCTTGAAGCAATAAAATTTTTGCTCTGTATTTTTATATATAAGCCAGTAGAATGTCTTTAAATAGCTATTGATGTGCAATTCTGAGTATTAGATTTACTTCCTAATAATCAGTTCAATATCTTTGTAAGAACCTGAAACACTTCTATTTTTTAAATTTGTGGTAGAAGTAAATTTAGGGTGGTTAGAAAGAATAGCGTGAATTCTTGAACAATCATCAAAATTTACTGCTTCGGTGAAAATTTACCTACTTACGTTAACTGGTAAATCTGACACTATTTGTGTGCAAGCAAAAATATAGGATTACTCTGAAAAACATGTGAGTGTTCATAAGATTATTTCACACTTAATTCAATCCCGTTGTCCTTGGCATTAGTTGCAGAACTGCCGCCGATGTTGCCAGGAGCAACGCTGAGCCCATAAAGCTTTTTCTTGTGCAGTTGGATATGTCCCACTACTACAAGTCCGGAGCGAGGGGTGAGGCTTACAGTAACACCTATTTATAGTTCCTGCTTGCTCTGGGAAGCACAAGCAGAGAGTGAAATGGGATATGTCTGTCCAGTTAAGTGACTTGGAACCCTTAGAGAAGACAAAAAGCAAGCACTGCTTCGGCTGTCAAGAGAGGCACGCAGTGCCCGAGTCTCCAGCAGACCACCCAAGAGTTCCTTGCAGTCCTTCGCAGTGCCCACTCTCATAGGAATCACTCGCAGCTTCACATTTAGTCAGTCTTGCTTTTGGATTGTTTAGTGTATGGCAGTTTTTGCTAAAAAGTTTCGTTTCTGAGATTCATCATTCATCTCCTCTTATTAAAGTGCTTTTTGGCATACCCTAACAGGAACAGACTTGACCCACAGGTCAGATTTTTGAAACAGCCAAGCCACTACCAAATCTATAGCAATCAAGATAAGCTCCCTCCCTGCAATAAAAAAAAAGACTAGATAAAAGCAGACATTAATAAAGCAGCTGTTTAATGTCAACATTCAGAAATAGTGAGCTGTTTCCTCTGCATTTCTGTTTTATACGGTAGAGCTCTCTTTAGTGACCAAAAGTCACTAGATTTTAAAAAATCCAGCAGTGATATAGGAAAAGGTGTTGATTCCCACTACATCAAGATGCAGAGAAGAGCCTGTTGTCATTGCTGTATGAGCCCTGCAGAGTATCTGAGGGAAATGCAAGATGTGTTCTTTAATCGTGCTCCGAGTCATGACTCCATGCACCACCTAAACCAGACTTGATTAAACAACTTCTCCCCTTCTGGTGGGATCCCAAAGCTGTAGCTCACTGTCACGGCTTCTACGGCTTAATGTCCACCATGCCTTCCCACCCACTGAGAGGAGTGCGCCATACTGCATTGGTTCTGGTCGCTGCTCTCTTTGGTGATACCAGTCTGGAGGTCCCACAATGTGAGTGTTTGCCCCCTCTGCATCTGGGCCTGCAGGAGAATCTATGAGGGGAGAACAGAGAGTCCTTCAGTTTAGCATGACTGTTGGAATCAGATGGTCCCAGTACAAAGAGTTGCGTGTCAGTCCTCTGTCTTGATATCTAAGGTCAGAGAGTTTTCAAAATGCCACCAGGACTTTTTCACGGCAAAATTACCTCAATATTTTCTTAGATGACTGCTTGTAGCTCCTTCACCTTGCACAAGGGACTTCACCACGAGAAGCTTACCTTTCTGCATATTTTCCAGCAGCAAATCAAATGAGTTCCAAATAAGGAGGAAAGGCCTGCATCAATTTCAAGTACTGAGAATTTGGAAAGAAACTTCTGCGCATTTATCCTGCTCTGCTTTCTAATAAGACCAAGGAAAGTATTCAGTGGTCCTGCCTGGCCTCCTGCCCTCTTGTCTCTGCTGTGAATGGTCAGTGGCTCTGTGCCTGCTTTTCACCTCCACCCCCTGATGTCAATCCACTTTACTGGTTTTCTCTGGGGTCACTGGGGTAACCACTGCAAGAAGGTGATCTTCCCTCTAATCTCCTGCCAAGCTCTTTTCTTGGCAAGCACCCGCATTGGATACATGACATTTGGTCTGCATTTACTTTTAAACCTCTTGCAAGAGGGCACTGTTTTCCTAATTCACTCACTTTGGGACCTTTCTGTTTCATTTTGATTTGAAGGTTTCTGCTGCTACCTCCATTTTTACAATATCCACTTATACAACAAGTACATAAACTGAAGTCCAGACTATTTAACACAATAATGTTATTTTTTATTTAACACAATAATACTCTAGTTTAAAAAAGTCTAACATGATTACTTTTTCGTAAAAATTTGTGTTGTATTTTATATTGTGATACATTACATGAATCTAAAAAAAATTATGATACAAAAATGAGTGTGCTGTCTGTGGTGAATGTAACTTGCAAATGTACAGGCAGAAGCATTTTTAGAAACTGGAAGACTTTATAACATAAAATGGAAAACAAGAGGGAATAAGATGAGCAAAGCTGAAGCAACATGATCCATAATCATATATTGATAGGATTGTCTTCTATATGTGTGATGAATGGTTCTTATTGTTAATAACTAGACCATAAGAGGTCCTCCTAATACATTCAGATTTAGTACATCAAGCAACGAATGTACCTTTTGCCCTCTGAGCTTTTTCCTGCGGTTATAGAAATCAAGTTCTAACTATTTTATCACTTATTTGAAGGAATGTCCCAAGTAAGGTAGATTTCTGATTGTCTAACAGTCTGTTACAGTCAGTCTTTGCAGCTAATAGTTTTTACCTCAGTGTAGTAAAATTACAGATAATTATATTTAAGTGTCTCTCTGCCTGTAATTGACAATGATAAGATATCAGACGAATCTGTCTGAGTTCACTAGGCACATTACAGTGCAATTAAAAGAGAAGTTTGGTCTTGGGTGTTCTCTAAATGTGGAAGGAGATAATTATTTTCCAGAGAGCAATAAGATACAGCAATTACAGTAGTATTATGCAAGCAACTCAGGTTAATTTCTACTTCCCAATAGATAATGTGCTTATCATACTTTTCAGTGAGTCTTTTACTACGCCTGAAGTATCATATAATGCATTACTGAGCGCAGACAAGAGCATATTGTTGGGGCATTCACTAATGCAAACTATGTGTCCAAGTAGAAAAAGTTTCCATGCTTTATCAGAAATTATCTTTTAGCAACCAGAGAACATAATTCTCCCTAGTATGCTTTTGAGAAAACTGTATGCAAAATGTTTCAGAATCAGAAAGACTGTATCTAATGGTCACAATGTATATGTAAAAAATCCCAGCTAATAGTAAACAGTGTACAGCCTTGAGGCAGCTATGAAAACTCTGTGTGTGTGTATTTGTTGGTAAAAGTGTACATTTATCAGTAAAATCCATTAGAAATAGCAGTTTAAAGGAACTTCGTTACTGAAAACAAAGTTATATTTTTTTAGAAAATGCATTATATATAAAGAACACTTACAGGTATATGTACTGCATTTCTAAATTCTGTTTCGTTGTGAGAATATGTTCTGAATATGTGTCTTAGCAAACGAACTGCAAGAAAGCAGAAAAAAAGTTACAAACTCCATCAAAGAAAATATTGTTTAGAAAAGGGGAGTAACAGAGCACATGACATTACTTCATCAAAGAAATATGGCTGCATATTTTAAAGTAACACTTTCTAATTGCAATGCATGGAGAGCAATGCATCCATCTAGGAAGAGAAGAGTAACCAGCATGGTCACTCGTGACAGTCAGAGAGCAGAGCAATTTGCAGGCACGGAGAGCGTGCACACAGCCAGCCACTAAGTCTAGAGAGAGAAGGATCATGGGGTAATGGGCATTTGACACTGTGTTCACACTCATTTTGAAGAGCAAATTATAGACTGAGTAGCTAAAAAAAAACAACCTAAGGAAAGTAAGCAAACAACACTGATATGTACAGTGATTTAACCTTACAAATTAAGATGGTTCCCTCACACATTTTTTATATTAGTGTAACTAGTTATTTGTGAAATGACTCACTAAAAAACCTGTCAAAGAGGCATAGTGCTTTCCTCTATTATATGTTAATCTCTCTCTGATGAGGTTGATCTGCTTTTTTATGAAAAGCCTGACTGATGCCACCACCTGCTAACTTGGGATCATTGTATCAGATCATTTCCTTCTACCACCTGCTGTACGGAATAGAGCTGGAATTCAGCTGGTATTTTTACATACTGGTGACAAGATTGTGACTGCTTCTGTAATCTGTATTTTAATATAGGGGTTTCCCCAGGAATATTCTGCTAATTTTAGCTAGTTCAAAATGCTGCACACATGAACAAAAAAAAAATCAGAATCCGATAACCAAGGTTTTAAGAATTGTGCTTTCCTCACTCGTAATTTAGTTTGGTTCCCTACCAAATCCCAATACTGAAATCACTTTAGATTTTTCACTCTTTTTCACTCAATTCGTCCTTTTTTTTTTTTTTTGTTATAGGGTTAAACGGCAATAAAATGCCAAGCCATGGATGATGACATAATAATAAATATCTCACTATGTATAAATTAAGATGTAGACTGTCTTCCAGAAGCAGAAAGAGGCAGCCATTCAGAAATTACCACAACTATTCTTTTTTGCTTGAACAGTTTCATAGGAATGCAACCACGACTGAACCATGTGTAATTTCTGCCTGTGAGCACTGATTGAACGTGTCCTGTCTTAAAGAATGGCTAAGTTCCAGGTAACTTGGTATATACACTTCTCTTCAGTTTCATGCTTTTATAGCAGCAGCTTTCGGGAGGAGATGTACATGTGAGCAAAGTACATTTCCCCGTGAGAGGCCCGCATGTCACTTGGAGTCTCTTTCAGGTCTCTAGGTAATTTTCCAAGTAGAGAACAGTCTTACAATTCTATTAAATGTTGAATAAAAGTGCTCAAAGTGTAATGAAAAAGCTTATCATTACCCATGTGTGGTAGACTGATGTTAAAATTACAGTGGAACTAAGAGTTTCTCATTCTTTAGTAACAAATGCATGATTGAGCACAAAAGTTTAATATTCCTCTGGTTTTAGAAATTAATATGTTTTTTAAAAGAGGGAGCTAGACTTAGAAAGAAAAAAAGGGGGAATGAAAGTGTCTCATTGAGTCAAAGTACTTTTATTGAAACTACTGTTATTCAAATACTGTCCTTTTTGTGACTCTCCTAGGTCTCAAATCAAATGACCTGATGATTTTGCTTCAGGGCTTAGCAAACAGGTTCTACAACACAACAACCTTTGCTTGGCAGGAAAGTCTTAGGGGTTTCAATAATAATTTGCTAGTACCATTAAAGTTTACGTCCTAGGTTACAAAGAGAAAAATCACTCTCAATACTGGTTCTAGTCAAATGCCTTGGTCTTGTACATCTTGCTTGCTAGAAGCTGACAAGGCTTACACAGAGCGGAACAGTGGCATCTCAGCAAAATACTGTGAGCTCTTATTAAATCACTTCTTGCAGAACTTGTACTTCTAGACCAAACTCCCACAATTCCCAAATTTAGTACACTTGGTGACCTGTCCATTCAGCAGTCTGCCCAGTAACCCCAACCTAAGAGTCCTCAACAAGAATGATGCAGGATCCTCGAGTTTATTTTCTGTTGCTGCCTTAATGAGATATGAAACCATACAACAGAAAGCTGATCTAACTGCTATACGGTAACAGATTTTCCACTAGGGAAATGGAAAGTATGTCGTATATAATGGAACATTATCAAGAAAATGGGCTACAAGCATGCCCAGCTTACTCTACTGAACAGCTAATGGAAACACAAGATCAAATCCCCTTTGGAAGAAATAGGATTAAGCATGGGCTTTTCCCTGGATGAATTCTGTAACGGCTGGCTAGGATAAAGGAATTCTCCTCCTTCTTTAGTTTTGTAAATCTAAAACTAAATTCAGTCAAAATCATCTCCTGAATTTGGATTTATTTCTCAAAATAACAATTCCTCTGTATTCTCTCTGAAGATGTAATTGATTAGTCCAGTTAGGTCATCACTACTTTCTGCAATTCACCTATCAGGAGATAATCTTTCAGATTTAGTAAAGATGAAGATACAACATTTCCAAGCCTTACAGAATACTGGATTCAAAAACAGCTTGAAAATAAAACTGAAATGAATTACTTTGGGGAAGTTACTTAGAATTATATAAACTGTATCAAAAAATATCAAAATCATATATGATTTATCAAAGAAAAAAAAACACTAAAAAAAAGAAATTTGGGGTTCCTCCACCCATAACTTTGAATGTTGAGCTCATATAGACTTGGTACAATGGGCGCAGTTCTTTACATCCAGCTTTGTATTGTTTTGCCATGGAAGCCCTCATATATCCTTCATCTTGGAGGTCAGTTCGGTATTTTTCTTGTGAGTATTCCAGCTGGTAAAAGTTGTGTGTGAAGGAAGATTAAAAAATACCATGTTTGAAAAACAGGAAAAAGATGGTGGCTTCTGGTATTCTATTTCAGCGACTATCACCTGTCAGAGATCTGACACCTCTTTTCTCAGAAGCTTTTTGCAAGATGTGAAGAAGATACTCTTTCCAGGAATAACCTGTTAATGCTATACACCATTTCACTCTCTTCTTGTCTTCAGCAATTGCATAGTCAGAGTTATGAATTCTAATGTACGAATGGTATTCTAATAATGAATGAGAATATCTTGTCCAGTCAGATACTACAAAGATCCATGAATTTGTGGTGATCCCACATTTGTAAAATATGACTGTAATGTCAGAACTGTGAAATCAGCACGAAACAAGCTCACACCTCCTTCAAAATACAACACTGTAATATGCAAATGCTTCTTGATGCTAGTGTTGTGCTCTAAGCAATCTTTTTTTTATCACACTACAGAGCCACACATAGCACAGTGAATGAAGTTCAGGTGTCTCTGGATCCTTGCGATCTTTGTACAGCTCACTCTTATGGACATATTTTGATATAAATTTCTGGTGTTGGGAGTTTAATTCCTGCTAAAGCTAGAATTTTTAAATGGCACAGGATATCACTGAGTAAACTCAGATTTCAGTTAGCACAATTAGCAACCATTTCACTTGCTATTAACAGTTTGATTCTCACATTTTATGACCATCGTTTGTGTCTTGGAATGTTAAATTTGTATTCTCTTGTGGACTAATTTTAGGGTACTATCCAGAGTGGGAGTCTGGAAATGGCTGGTAGCTAGGAGAGTGTTAGGAGTGAGCCAAATTATCCCTGGCATAACTAACAGGGTTGATACGAGAGATGAATTGGGCCCTATGTCTCTTTACTGTAGGGAATGCTTTCTCTCGAGCCAAAGTAACAGCTGCAGTGTGCTTGTGACTTGAAAAAAAAAAAGCTTGCTTTTTTGGCAGAGTGAGCACACATGCCTTCGTCCTCACAGTTCAGTAATTCTTATTTTTCTGAATGATTTGTATGGAGTCACTTGTACATCTCAGGATAGAGGTTTTTTCCTTATGCACTACTTTCTATGAGTATGCAGTGATCTACACTTGCCTCTCCTTGAAAGCTGGAATTCCCCCCAGCTGGTGCAACAGGTGCTCTGCGCTGCTGAAGCACAACGATGGGGTGAAATTTGGAGCGGGATTCCTGTCCCAGGGCTAGCAGGAAGCACAGAGAAGTCTGCCAGCTTCTGTCCTGGGACACTGAGATCCAGTACGTCCACGGTGCTTGCACATTGCTGGGTGTAATACCTTGCAGTTGGCATCTGCTTCTTCGTCTTCATTCCCAGGGGATTTGTAATGATATCAAAGTGCCTGTCTTTGCTTATAAGACAAAGAAATCATTTCAATCAATTGTAAGCTTCCTAGATTAGTAGCTATGGCTGCCTGGCATATATTTGTTTGCAAATAATGATTTTGACCGGTAAGTTTGTATTTCACAGGCAATAGTACAAAATTATTCATATGGAAAATAATGCAGGATCTCAATAAAAAATTAAGGAAGCAAGTTCCAGTTACATGGTATGGTATGCAGTACCTTTCAGCCTCTATGTAAGCTTGTATTTCACGTGGTAAAACTTGGCAAAAGACTTCATGTTAAATAATATGAAGTAATGAACTTTCAGTTACCTTTGATTAAGGGAAGAGTAAATGTGCAGACGTTAACCTTAGAGCAAGTCACTATTGTTCAAAATCATTATAGTGTGAATGCAGATGGTAGCATAAATGTATATGTAATATAGGAAAAAAAAAACCAAACAACTTTTTTTTTTTCAGATGAGCTTTTGAATCAACTCAAGAATGAAAAATATTATTATATCAAACTGTTGAATCCATTTCCAATATGGTTCAGAATGTCTACAGATTTCTATTGGTTTCTGTAAAAATTCATTGATTTTAGCCCCTCTAAATTCAGTGCATTCATGGGTTCACCTACTGGGTCATCCTGAATTGTTCCCCTGTGCCCTGGTCTCCTCAGTATCCACACTGCGCACAACCTGTGTGTGCTCCTGGGCTCCCTCTGGAGTGACCAGGCTGGTTGAAGGGACCGTCCGCTCCAGTTTCACCCAGTAAGGGTTGATGGGACCATGCCAGGGTCAACTTCCTGGTTCACCCAAGAGTATCTCCTGCAGCATCCCTGCTGTTCTCACACTTTCATCTTTCTTTATACACTACTGCAACGCTTACGGACCTTGCCATCCTGATCTCAAGACTAGAAAAGACCTCAGAACCGTGCTATCCAGTGTGGATTGGGTCTTCTTCACTTCATACTTGACCAGCCATAATTTTATTTTAAATGCCCTGTATTTAGAACCGATGACCATTTAGTCTCTATTTCACTAGTGCCAGTGACAATACATTCATATTTCATTGCAAGAGATTAAGAGCAACCAAGCTGGCGAGTGGTCTAGAGAACAAGTCTTATGAAGAGTGGCTGAGGCAGCTCGGGTTGTTTAGTCTAGAGAAGAGAAGCCTAAGGGGAGACCTCATTGCTCTCCACAACTGCCTGAAAAAAGGTTGTAGTGAGGTAGGTGTAGATCTCTTCTCCCAAGTTACCAATGATAGTACAAGAGGACATGGCCTCAAGTTGCACCAAGAGAGGATTAGATTAGATATTAGGAAAAAATTTTTTTACTGAAAGAGTGGTGAGGCATTGGAATGGGCTGCCCAGGGAAGTGGTGGAGTTACCATCCCCGAAAGTGTTCAAAAAAATGTATGGATGTGGCACTTCAGGACATGGTTTATTGGTCATGGTAGTGTTGGGTAGATGGTTGGACTACGTGATCTTAGAGGTCTTTCCCAACCTCAATGATTCTATGATTCTATGATATGTGCTGCCCTTGTGTGTTGTGGGTGTTTCATGGCTAGATCTTATAGAATCATAGAATCACAGAATGCATCTTCACCTCCCCGGTCAGCTCCTGGAGCTGCAGCTGGGCTGGCAGGTGGACAAGCATGCTGGGAGGGAGCTGAGGACCGGGCAGGATGGTGTGGCATAAGGTGAAGGAGTAGAGAGCAGGGTGGAGGATGGGGCAAACACCATCAGACCTATGTCAGCTTTAAGCTACTTGGGATATGCCCAGAATCCTTGCTGAAAGCTGGTCACCAATAGCCTTTTGATGGATGGTGCTGCTGCCCCTGAGTTTCAGGAGAAAAGCCAAAGCCACTTGCAGTGGCAGTGGCGGGGCCTGTAGGAACCACACACGGCGTGCCGATTCACTCGCATGCAGCGACTCAGCCAGTCATCTCCCTCCAGCAGCCCCAGCAGCTGGCCACAGACAGAGCTGTGTGGGGGCATGGCAGGGCACAGGTGGGAATGGCCATGGGATTGGCATCGAGTCGGGCTGGCTGCAAGGCTCAGTGTCTGGGCAAGGCCAGCCCGCTCCTGACAACACTAGCCTTGATCAATGGGGGCTCAAGCCACTCTTGACCTGGTGCACCACGGGTCAGGTGGCCCCACAGTGTGTGCATATATTTGGTATAAATATAACCTCTGGGGTTTCTTAGGATAAGCATCAGACAAGGTGATGAGTAAGAGAAGTGACTGCAGACCGGGTGGATTTTTGCAATGCGCTTAGTGTCCTGACAGGAACAATAAATAAAGAGTCTGAAGTATTGATTTCAATTGTATTCCATGAGACACATATAATAATAAGGAAGTACAAGATATGCTTCACATAGTGGCCCTTTCCAAATAAAATTTGTTTATAAGTCTTACTTTTTATAACAATTTCACTTACTTAAATGTTGTCTTTGCCTTTTCTGAACAACTGACTTCTATCCTGCCACTAATTTCCACTCTGTGACTTTCAAAATCACTTACAAAAGACCACTTCGAGAAAATGGAGGCAAAAACAAGTTAAAGGATTTAATGGCTAATCTGTGGTAGGTTGTACTGCACATAAGGAAGAAATTCATTAACTACTCATGTACACTTTTACACATTCTACTCTTTTATCTGGTAAGCCTTATCTCCTGCAGCATGTTAAGCGGACAATACAAATATTTGAACAGTCATGACATAATTGCAATTCAGTTTGTCCATGCAATCCTAGTGAAACCCCGAGGAAGGCAAGCGGCTTCAGCGAGCACAGAATATCCTTGTATTTCATTCACTTGCAAAGTAATTGGCACAACATACTTCATTCCAAACATATCCGCTGAAAGAGATAAGTGAAAAGAATAAGCAGTGTAAATAGATGGATTTATTTCACAAATGTAGGAGGCATCTTAGAGGCAACTGTTCAATAGCAAGCTTTAATGTCAACGCAGATTTAATGAAGTCAGAATGCATTACATCGCTGAGGTCTGCATTTGCAGATGCAAACCAGCACAGCTCCACTGCCTTAGCTGGAGCCAGTCTACAACTTCCACCCTTGAAAAATCTTATCAGATGTTCTCAGCTCCATCTCCTTTCCTCCTCTTCTGATTCCTTGTAGCCTAAGACTATTTTCTCCTGATTTTTTTCCCCCCTACATCTTTATTCTTTTACTAGGTCTAATGACTCTCTTCTTCCTTTCGACTTTGGTCTCTTCAGCTTTCTCCATCAACATTCTTTAATTTGTTTTACAAAATAGAATAATCTGTGCTGGAAGGAACCTCTGGAGGTCATTTAGCTCAAACTCCTGCCCAAAGAGGCAGTTCAAGTTGCTCAAAGCTTTCTTGCTCAGTTGAGTTTTGAGTATGTGCAAGGATCGATATTGCGCACCCTCTCTCTGTTCTTATTTTGGTGCTCAACCCCACATTTGAATTTTTATTTTTGATATTCCATTATGTATTTTTGCAGTTCTGCTCCTTTAAACAGCTTCTGTAATTCTCCTTTGTTTCATCCTCATGCCTGTCACCACCCTTCTACTTCTTAACGTTGTAGCAAACATAGTATTTCCATGCTTTCTGAATTTTCTCATGTATTTATATTTCTTCATACTAGAAATACACTGCTTCCTTTGATATAGAGGGCTATATTTACTCCTCACAAGATTCAAACTGATGCCATATGGGCAGAGGTCAGGTTGAATGACTGCAGCTTATTGCCCAAAGCCATTCAGGTAACATGAATACTACTAGAACTGCCTAAAAACCCCTACTCTTATTCTCCTTTGCTCTTGCACAGCTAACCCATCTCGTGTTTGAAAATCGGATTTGTACCTGACACCTGTAGAGATTCAGTGGTTTATGAAAGTACAGTGGCTGCTGACTATAAAAAGGTTTTCAATGTGAATGCCTCAATTTGAGTGCCTGAATCACCAGGTTCACATTTGGAAGTTTACCTTGTGTTTAGGATGAAAATTCAGAAAAACAATTGAAAAAATTGGCTCAGTTGGTACTGGATTTTGAGCAGTGGTCCCATGCAACTGCCAGGAGCTACTGAAACAACATTAGCAATCTAAATAAATGTTGTCAAATTTATATTGCTCTAAGCAGTCAATCTTTAGATTGAATTTCCAGCGTTTACTACCGAAGAGCTGGTGTTCCATTCTAACAAAGAATACAGAGAAAGTTAAGCACATTAGATGAGATTTAAGCAGACCAGAAAAGACTGAGACAAAGCACTTAATAAAGGAGAGGATGCATGTATATTGCAGATTTTCTGGGGAGCACTGGTGGCTGAATTGACAGATCGCACTAACTAGATGCCCATCCAGCTTAGAAACCTGGCTCACCATAGGTATCTGCATTTGTAGATGATTTAGATGAATGACACCGAAAATTATTACCCCATCTTTAACAGCGATTACTCCCTAACAAAATTGATTCTCTGACATGAGGAATTTTTAGTGTTTTACTCATTAACAAAATTGATTCTCCAGCGTGGGGGATTTTTAGTTCAAGGCTAGATTCCTGCCCCATCCCCCTTCCTTTAAGGTGTAGGTTGAATCATGGCTGTAAGAACGAGGTTTGAGGACCAAACAACTGAAAACTACATTTTATTAAAGCAAATTCCAGATCTTCTTGAAGAGAAGCCATTGTACTTGTGCAGCGACATGGCCTCCTGACAACTTGTTTTCGGTAAGGCTGGTAATCCACCGGCTTGGTGTCCAGGATGGGGTCTCCCTGAGTGCTGGTACAAAGCAGTTTTACGAAGATTTTGCCCTGACAGAATTACCTAAGCGGAGGACCCCAGTGTTAATGCAAAGGCAAGCCCAGTCCGTCCACACCACCGTGGTGCCAGACTCTGAAAGGCAGCTGTAGTGAGACGGGTGTTGGCCTCTTCTCCCTAGTAAATAGAGATAGGACAAGAGGGAACGGGTTCAAGTTGTGCCAGGGGATGTTTGTATTGGATATTAGGAAAAACTTCTTCACCGAAAGGGCGGTGAAGCATTGGAATGGGTTGCCGACGGAGGTGGTGGAGCCACCATTCCTGGACGTGTTTAAAAAACGGTTGGATGTGGCACTTTAGGAGGTGGCTTAGTGTTAGGCTGGTGTAGGGCTGTAGGTTGGACTTGATGATCTTAAGGTCCTTTCCAGCCTTTATGATTCTATGATTCTATGATTTCTGCCCCGAGGTCTCCTTCCTTCCAAGCCACGCGTGGGAACGTGAAAACTTCTTTCTCCCCGGAGCGGCCGCGGCAAGGGGAGGCGATGGGCAGGGGGTGCCTGTGGGCCACGCCCGACCTGCGGGGACCCCCCCCAGCCGCTCCCCGACATCCACAGCGCTGCCTCTGCCCTTCTCAGGGTGAATTCGGCGTTGCCAGGCATCTCCACAAGCCGGTGTTTTTTTTGATTTTTTGTTTTGTTTTTCTTAGTTAAGTGACACCTCTCAGGCCAGCAGCACTAGGCGAGGCGGGTGTGGAGGGGGAGCGCCGAGCACTTGCCTCCGCCTTCGCACGCCCCCCGCCCGCCCCGGGGGGTGTTGAGGGCCCGGCCCGGCCGGCCGGTGCGTGAGGGGGAGGTGCCGCGCGGCGGCCCCGCGCGGGGGGCTGCGCTCCGCCATTGGGCAGCTCCTGCCCCGGGGGGCGGGCCGAGCCCCGGGGCCCGCTTTGAAGTGCGGGCCCGGGGATGGCCAGCGCCTGAGGGCGGTCGGGCATCTCCTCGCCTCTCCGCCGGCGGCAGGGGCCAAGGGAGGGAAGGGAAGAAGGGCCGTCCTCGCCCACCCCGGCGGCAGAGAGCGAGCTGGGGGAGCGGAGGCGAGGGGCCGGGAGGAGCGGGGGTGCGAGGGGAGCGCGGAGGCGGCGGGACGGCGAGGAGGAGCGCGGGGAAGTATGGAGGAGCCGAGCGGAGCGGGGTCGGCCCAGGCGGCCGGCGGCCGCTGAGGCAGCGGCCCGGGGGCGCTGCGGGCACGCCCGCCGCGGAGCGAGCCATGCGGGTGGCGAGGTGGCTGGCGGGTGTGCTGTGCCCCCTCTCTCTGCTCCTCACCGAGTCGTGGGGAGTCCGCTTCCACCCGGGACAAGGTAAACAGGCGGCAACAAAGGCGGCGGTCGCCCCGGGGGTCCCGGCCCGCCGTTCCCTTCGGGGCAGTCGCCCCTCCGCCCTCCGCGGGCAGAGAGGCGGGAGCGTTTCCCCGCGGTGGCGGCGGGCGGGGAGGGGGAGCGGCGGGGCGGCCGCTGTGGGGGCGTCCGTTGGGGCGCCCAGCAGCTGCCGCGCGGGACTGCGAGCGGTGGGGCGGGGAGAGGAGGGGGGCGGCCGGAGCCGGGTCTGGCTCGGCGAGCTGGAGGGGCAGGGCCCGACACCCGCTCCTGTCACCGGAGCCCCGGCTCGGGCAGCGAGTGCCCGGCCAGCGGCCGCCGGGGTGCGAGCGGAGGCTGCTGCCGTGAGGGTCGCGTTAGGCTGAGTGTCGCTCTCTGTTGCAGAGACCTTGGTGAAGCAGCTCTCCTCCTACGAAATCATCACACCTGTGCGAGTGAATGAGTTTGGAGAAGTTTTCCCACACACGCGTCACTTCAGCAGGAGGAAGAGGAGCTTGGAGGCACCGCTGGAGCCCGCGGCTTTCCGGACACATTACCAGCTCAGTGCCTACGGGCAGGTCTTCCAGCTCAACCTGAGCGCTGATGCCGGCTTCATTGCCGCTCAGTACACTGTGGTGCGTGTAGGGGCCCCGCAGAAGCCGCCCTCCCCGGATCTGCGGCACTGTTTCTACCGTGGTCATGTCAATGCAGAGGAGAAGCACATGGCTGTCTTCAGCATCTGTGGTGGCTTGGTAAGCATGTTGGTTACTGCCTCCTGTCTCCATTCATATTCTTCACTGAAAGAAATGTAGTGGGATGCCTGCGCTGCAGAGCTGAGCTGGAAATTCTTGGGCGTCGTTCCAAGTAGTTGGTCGTGTAATGTCTTGGCGTTGGCAGTTTGCAGTCATGATGATCCTTTTTGGTGGGATATACAAATGCTGCTTTCAAAGGATCTGTTGCTGGACTGTTATAGAACTGGTTGATGTAACTCCTGACACCAAGGGCATTGTAAAGGAGGAAAAAACATGCCTCAAAAGCACAGTAAGCTATTGTTTTGATAAAATGATGCTGTCAGTTGGCATCACTTATGTGTTTGTAGCCTTATAGGTACTGTGTGGTTATGAGTGAGGAATAATGGTACTTGAGATGATGAGACAAGAACTAGTGTTGATGTTTTTCTAACTGTGTTTCCAGCAATGCTGTAGAGGTGTATCATGCTTTAGTAGTTGTGCAGCAGTGCTTGTTAATAACATTTCTGTTAGTAGTGAATGGGAAGCTTCCTAGTAACTGTAGTGGAAGTGTACCTATAAACTGCTTATTAAGAACTGAATTGAGCAAACAAATCAAAACTCCCTTTATATTCATTCTAATCCCTTGGTAGCATTCCATATGTCTTCCACAGTGATAATGGAGAAATAGTATCACACAACTGTCTGTCAAAACAGTTGTGCTGTGGTGCTAAATTACCTAGTTGCTTTACTACATCGTTTGTTACTGAAATGCTGAGGACAAATATGTGTGATATGTGCACTGTAAAAATATGTTGTAAATTTTGCTGTGAATGTAAGTTGAAGTTGTTCCATGGTTTTTCTGTTGTCATTTTTTTAGTTTTTTTTTTTGGTTGTTGGTTTTTTGTTTTTTTTTTTTGCAGTTGCTCAAGAAAGTAAAGTTGCAAGCTTTTTATTTTTGGGAACTGAAAAGAAAAATCCGGCTTTGTATTCCAGTCTTTTTCTAGGAGCTTATAGAAAATAGAATGTAGTTGCCTGGATGCATGCAGGAGGGTGTAATGCGTATTAAAAGGAGGTGATACACATGATGGAAAAGAGCATCAGAAATAATTGGTACTTGAGGGAGACACCTCTGTCTTGTGCTTGTTCTTTGATATTTGGATATGTGCCAACTTGTCTCTGGGTTGAGCTCTGTAGACTCTTCAATACTGAATTTTTAGCTTGGTGAATGGGAATGAAAATAGAAGAGATTGCTTTGAACTATTAGGTGTAATTTTATCTTGCCTATGTAAGGCAATTGCTATAGACCAAAGCTGTAAAAGCTAAAGAGGAAAAAAGGATTCGGATTAAAAGGTAGGGGAAATTTAACAAGGAAATTTTTAAAAGTGATCCAAAGTTAAGCCAGATACTTGTGTTTGCTTTATCCCATAGGCATCTATCCCCAAGCTCTGCACTGCCTTCATTCACAGTTTCACTCCTTTTCTTTTTTGCATTCTCAGGTTGAGTGTGTTCTCCCCCTCGAGCTCTGCTTTCCCTTTTCATCTTCAGTTAAGCCTTTTTCTGAGTGTGCCAAGAGCATGTACAACCCAGAGTACCCGTGGAGCATTGCTTAATGGCTCTTGACACCTTGTATGCAGTTTTGTTGTGTTACATTTCAGAGCATGCCCTGGGTTCAGGGATACAAACGGCAAAGCGAGGTTAGAAGGTCAGCAGGGAGTCTGTAGTAATTGCAAGGAGGAAGTGTGTAATTAGGGAAGTTTGGGATGCTGTCAAAGGCAGAAGGTCATTTGGAGTGATGACCGGGGTGCGTAGCTGAACATCTGATTGAATACAGGCATATTTCTTGCATCTTTAGAGTAACTTTTGAAATTTCATGCTATTTCATTTTGATTTCCTAATTTCTATATTTTTTTTTACTGCATTAGACAATAATAGCTTTCTACAAACATGGGAAGTGAGATCTGCTGAGGATGTTCCTGGATGCATGTAAAGACACCTCTCAAAGGTTATCTAGGCAGCAAAATCATTAAAAAATTATGTAACTTTTGAGAATGTATGGCTTAGAAGTTTATTGGAAAAATACAAGCAAATACCACTGAACAAAGTGTCTTAAAATGAGGGAGCTATCACCATGTGTAACTGGAATGAGCGTTTGATT
The DNA here is from genome assembly GCA_020746105.1 of Trogon surrucura. NCBI lineage: Eukaryota > Metazoa > Chordata > Aves > Trogoniformes > Trogonidae > Trogon > Trogon surrucura. The sequence goes on from CM036617.1 coordinate 188,416,534, forward strand.
CCTAGCAGGTCTTTGTATCAAGAAGGATCTTTATATTTTTTTCTTTAATCTTGAATGAATGCTATAAAAAGTTTGCTCAGTTTTTTGAGAAGCCTGATATTCTTTCTTGGAGGTCAGGGATGTGTTGACTGATGCTGAGGATAGTAAGATCAGTGTCTGTGATCTCAGAGAATGCTTAAGTGCCAAAGATGTTTGACTACTGCGTGTGCAGTCTCTGGTACATGGAGCAACTGCACATGCTCACTGACTGGCAAAGTTAGGAGTGGGGAAGCCCACACAGATCTCTTCTTGCATGGATTTACTGTATCAGCTTTTGGCAGTTCAGGAAGGCAGGACTCTTTGTGTTTTTTTCGTTTTGTTTTTTTTTTTCTAGTATAATTTCTGGAGTGTGACAATGTCTGTGTGACAAATTCATTCCTCAGGAGCTCAAGGAAGTCCCTTGGTAAAACTCCTTTGCTGTACATCTAGCTTGCTTTTGTCTGGAGAGTGGCAGGAATATGAACCTGAATGTGGATCTTCAGAATTTCCTCAGGACAAGAGGTTGTGCGGTGTTTTTTTTTGTTTTGTGGGGTTTTTGTGTGGTTTTTTTTTTTTTTACCAATATGGGTCAGCGGCTCACCTTTCCGAGAGATTTTAAACACAATTCTGTGTGCTGCTGCTGAATGATTGCAGTGGTTCCTTTTAAGGAAAGGTAGGCGGTCCTGGAATTTATTTTTATGAAATGTAATTTTTAACTTTTTTTAGTTAAAGCCCCACAAACTAGCTAGAAGCTAGTGGTACAGCAGCCAGCATCTAGTTTATTGTAGAGATTTTAGTGCAGGTAACAGACTCCAGGTATTTGCTCCACAGATACATACTGCTTAGTATAACTTAAATGAATTAAACTATATTGGTTTTCTAGAGGAAGCTATGCTTACCTTCACATAACTTGATGCTTTAACATACAGGCTGTCAGTTCAAAGAAGTTACCTTCTGAATTTGAAAGATGGATTAGTTTTCAGCATTCAGGTCACGTTTATAAACCTACGAGCACCCGTGAGCCACATACTATTTTTTACAGGTTTTTATTTTAAGCTAGGAAAAAATCATATTAAAATGCAGCTCAAAGACAATCACGGCTTACTTGGGCAAACTAAGTCTTATTCCTGCTGACTGGTTGAGGTGATGATTTCCACTTACTAGTACTGGTTTCACTTGTCGTATAGAAATAAAGGCCAGACTCCAGCTGCTAATCTCTGCAATAAAACAGTCAAAAATTTTATTACTTCCATTATTACCCTGTGTGTTTGTTCTATCTCGCACCAGCACAAAATAGTTTCAAGTACTAGGACTGACTTTGCAAGTAAAAGATAAAATGTTTTTTCTTTTTGGCTGTTGTTCTTAGAGCTAAAGAGAACAAAAAAAGTATCAGGAAGTAGGCCAAGCTCTACCCTCTCTACACTGAATAGACCTACATAAAGATTTTTGTACTTGATTTCTTCATTTGAATTTTGCATTCAATGTTTTTCCTTTTTTTTCTGCTTTCTTCTCTTGCTCATAATTTCATTTAATTTACATTTTTTCTCATTTACTTTGGCTTGTTTTCCTACTAGCTTTTCTCTAGTGTGTATTATTAAAATCAAGATCAATTTTTAATATTTCTACTTCTGTGACACTAGATCTAGCATTTTTCAACAAGAGTCTGTTGTAATGACTGTGGTTGCCTGAAGTCTTCCCAGTCTTAACTCTGCTGGTCACAGAATGAATGGCACATATCTATTTTACTGTTGCTGTCTCCTCTCATTTTAGGTTTGTTTTCTCATGTATGGACACTAAATATCTCTTTCACATACATCTGAATGGATAACAACACTTGAATTTACTTGAAGATAATTCTGTATCTCAGAGTCATTTTCTGTCTGCCTGCCTTGCTGTTTGGCACACATTATGAAATATCAAGACAGCTTAAGGCCACCCAGCAGATGTTACAAAAAAAACCCTGAGACATCCCCAGTAAGCTTTTCCCCGAGCTCTTTACATCTCATTTTCCTGCAAATATTTCCAGAGACTATTCTTTTATGCATAGACCAGCGAGTACGGGTGGTGATTGCAATTGTAAAGTGATGAAGTGCATGGGGCTACAAATTGTGCAGCTGAAGACCCATCACAGAAAATGTCTATTGGAAGCAGTAGAATCTGAGCACGTGTCTACTTGTTCAGCAGTGATTCTGCATGAACTGCCCTTCAAAGAGAGTGGAACATGCCTATGTAATGCTTTATGCCAAGGGTGCTCAGCCACTGGCCCTGCCTACATTCTGTGTCTGGTGGCCTTCTTCCCTAGCAAGTTGCTCGAGCACATTCCATTTGCCAGATAAATTGTGTGAATGGCTGCAGCCTATTCTTAACCTTTGCCTTTGTAGAAGATCCCCCAATCTCTTTATGTCATTTTGGCCTTGTGACACAGGTGAATTTGATGGAAAGCTGAGGGCAGCCACAGGAGGTTGGTTTTGTGTGTATATATATATATAAAATGTAAAAGCAAGTTGTGTGTGCTTCCTGGAAGTTTAATAAAGGCACTGTGCATCAGCGTGAGTGATAGGAGTACCAGGAGTGTTGGGTGGGGAGAGAACGCAACAAATGGCCCTTTGCTGTCATTAAGTGAGCTGACTTACTGAAATGGTGTGCAAAACAGCTTGCTTTTTTGTTGTTGTTAATGCTTCTAGCTAGGCCCACGTGGCAGTTAACAGCTGTCGTGGATCTTGAGAAACTTTGCACTCTTGGGGAATAGGTAGGCTTCCCATGTGAGATAACGTATCTGCAATAGTCTCGGTTGTCGTGCTGTTTCAGATATACCCTGATGTAGAAAATAGCAGGATTAGGGTAGCAAAGTCAGACACTGTGAGAACAGGTTGTACCTTCTGGGTATATACATATTGACCAAAGTACTCAAGGTAACTTCCTGCATGGTTGACTAAAACAGGTGAAAAACCAGCCGTACCTTGTGTATACTTGAGTGATAACTGCCTGATGGTGCATATGAGGTTGAAAGGACTTTATGGAGTTATTAATCTCCAGTGAGAGAAAAGGGTCGTTCTGTGTGTCCTTCAGAACATCAAAGCTAGGAAATTCTCTTTAAATAGAGATAAGTTGCAAAAGTAAATTTGCTTGATGTTTACTGAGACAGACAATATAATGAAATTTACTCCACGGTTCAGCATACAGATCCCTCAAGTCTGTGTTCTGTGGAAATGCTTAGCTTGATGATAGCTTTTTTAGGTTTTAAAAACAAACCCTCTAAAAACCAAAAATCAAAGTCAACAATCACCTCCCTCCCAAAAAACCCCAACCAAACAAAAGCCCCCTTTTATGCATATGTGTTTGGTTTGGCAGTTTCAACAGGTATTGGAGAATAGCTGCTTTTCCATGATGAAACTTCCATGTATGTGTCTATGAAAAAGCTGTTATGCACTATTTTTAATTGATTTGCCTAGCAGGTTCACTGTGAATTGTGTATGAAAGTAAAAATAAGTAATTTACCCCTCTCTTTTCTTTCCACCCTAATGAATCTTGTTAATTGCAATGAACCCTGCTCTTTCCACCTGTATTTGAGGTTATTGTAACATTCTCTCAAGTTCTCTACTATTTAGCTGATCTATTTTATCTAGAAAATTCTGGAATACCATTTTTACCAGGTTTCATCCAGACTTTGTTGCTTAGAATAGCTGTACAAAATTATGTTTGAGTTACCTAGTCCCAGGTTTTACACTTTATGCAAAAATATCCTTTCCCCCATGCGTTATGTAAAAGGGAAATACAATGTTTTTTGGTGGTGTGGTGGGTTGTTTTTGTTTTGGGTTATTTTTTCGGTGCATGGTCCTGAGTGAAAGTAACTTGGTGGTAAGGACACTGGATCCAGGGCTGTGGTTATCAGCGTGGTGTGATCTAAACATACAAATAGGTCAGATCCCTTTAGGAGTTTACATGGGATTTGTATTCCGATTGAGTTCTGTAACTTTGTTTAATCTGATACCTTTCTGTACTGGGACGCTTGGAATTGTAGGTGGATGTCTTATCAGTTCTGTTCAAGGTGTGATAAAGTGTGCTAGAGTGTGATTACTGTCTGCGCATGAAATCTCATCTCCTTACAAATTCTGTGATGTTGAAACATTGTGTTTTTTTCCTCTATAATAAGAGTTAAACATTTTGTTCTGTTTCTCTCTAAGAACTTCAAATATAGTGTTGCTTTCAATCACTTCTAAAAAAAAAAATCTTCCCTCAGAAGACATTTATTCATTGCAATATATTCTTTGCTGCTTATCTGGTGTATTATTTATTCTATTATTTTTATTTCTATTATATTAGCTCTAGTTTTAATTAATACATTAGCCTGATGCCACTACATCTTGTTGTGTTTCTAGCTGAATTATCTTCTAGTCGAAATGTTTTTACATATGTTACAGTGTACCAAGATCAGATAACCTCTAATACTTTTCTTCAGTGAACTAATTAAGCTATACTTTTTTAGTCTTTCATTAGAAAACATTATAACAACAGGGCAGGAAGAAAAAAGGTGAAGGGCTTCTTGTGATTAACATAAGGAGAAGTAGGAGAGGTGAGAAAAAAGGAAAGGATTTTGTAATTACTTTGCTTGTGAAAGTGCTCCTGCTCTAAATTGCTTGCAGGTTTTTGAGTTTGAGTTAAGAAGCCTTATCATAAGGGCACGAAGAATACTTGAGCACAGGAGTGGAGCTTACCTGAAGGGAGTCTGCCAGTTGAGAGTAGTGTTTTCCAAACCTTCAGTTGTTCTTTTAGCATTTTTCTGAAACCTTTCCAATTCTCCTGTTGGACATATTAATTCCACATTTCTGGAACCTGCTATATATCCCTTATGTTTTCCATGTGTTCTGTGAAGTTGCCATTATACACAAGGATGTAATTTGTGTATGAGCATGGTACGTACTTTAACCATAACTTCTACAATAATTATTTCTACTACTCTTGGAATAAAGCAAATACATTGATTAGGCCTCTAATGTTTTAAGCCACTTGAAACCCCTAAGACACACCATATATGGTGAATAGCTGTGTCGATCCATTGAACCTTGATTTAATATCAAGTGTCTAACTCATTCAGAGTACTTTAAATCCAAGAAAGAAATTATTTTTCTCATGTGGGTTTTCTCATAAATTTTCCCATATCTATGCATATGTGTATGTTCTGGGTAGTGCTTCCTCTTTGGACCACTTATTTATGGTGTGCAAGAGACTGTTTTCAATTTTGTACTCCACTTCTACCAAAGAGATGTTTAAAATGGACTTTTGCCTATTTATCTGGGAACAGAAATGGAGTGGTTCAGGCAGATTTCTTGTTACATGGTTTGAGAGGCATCTGTAGATGATAAACAAATCCAGTTCATTTCTGATTTAATTTCCTGCAAATGCTTGACCCCCTGTTTCATCAACCTGCCTCTGTACATCTAAGTAACTTTGCTTTATTTGGTTTTACCAGAAGTATTTTTCATCTGGATCTCACAGCCCTTTCCCCTGTGCGCTTAAGGTGAAGTAATAGCTGCGGAATCTGTCACCAGATAAAGTATAAATTTTGTAAATGAAGGACTATAAAACAGACAAGGTAGCTCATGACTGAATTTTTGCAGGCTTTTGTGTTAGGAAAATGAGAAGATGACCGTGTGTAGCTGATAAAAATCCATCTTTAGTCTTCACAGAGAACTTAAAGAATTGGAATTGGCAGCTTCGAGCTCAGTGTCTGCTTGCCTTTTAAATAACATGTCATATAGCGTTTATAAGCTAGAGCACTATTTATATCTCTTATCCTTTGCTTTCTCACGTATAGTATGATGACCTCTTCTCAGCTTGGATAGTGGATGTGCAAAAAAACTTAGACTACTGGTGAGAGGTCTTACTAACTAGTGAGTGGTAGTAACTGCTTATTTATTGATACATTGCTGAAGACAAGAGACTTCATTGAGGGAAAAACCAAGATTTGTTGCGTTGCATATATTTGAGTCTAAAGAGAGTTGATCCTGGGACACTGAATGAGAATCGCTGGGCCAGAGACTGAGCAAGTGAGAGGAAGCCTGACCTGGTTCTTCCAAAGTAGTTAGAATAAGTATCTGGAAAGGTGGAATTTCCAGTCTTCAAGAGACTATTGTGCCTTCCTGTACTAATATTTTGATTTAAAACCAATAGCTAAGAACAATTCTGAGATCATGAAACATAATGTAGGATTCTTTCCTTACAGCTGTCTGTCCTAATGTTTTGGGCTATAAATTTGTGGTATGTTCTGTATTTGCTTGGGTGTAATAAAGGAGATTTCATTTTGCTTTTGAAGTAATTTATTGTGTAACTTACTGTGAAGGTGAACGCAGTTACTGCTACTTCTGAGTATCTTTTAAAAGACCAAGAATGCCTCTTCCAAACTCCCCCCCCCCCCCAATGATTTCATTGTGTCTCTTTTCAGCACAAGTTTCTGAATTTCAGTTAATATAAATGCATTGGTTCTGAATGAGATGTTTAGACTACAGAGTAATGAAAATTGAGCTGCAGATGTTGCCAGCTGTTTTATATTGTGTTATTCATGGCTAGGCTCAGCTTGATGTGCAGGCTTTAGAGCACCATTCTGTTTGGCTTGATGGGCTGGTTTTACAGTAAGCTCTTGCTGATATGAAATGGCTTTTTTTGCCAGGAAGAATGGTTCTCTATTCCAGGTGACCCTTACTATTTCAATTGAAAAATACCTTTATTTGGTAGGAAGCATAGATTTTTAACTGCACAGAGGAGTTGGTACACAGTGCACATGATTTCCATTGCTGGTGCTTAAAGATGTGTGGCAGGGCACATCTAGAGGAAGGGCAAGGCAGGAATGGTCCTTCTGGAGTATCAGCACTCCTACATCGACTTAGATCAGTCATAATGCCTCATGTTGACTATTCCCAATGCACTGGATAGGATAATGCCTGCGTAAATATGATTTTGAGTTCCTAGATAGTTTTCCTTCAATAGCACTTGGTTGTCTGAGTATGGGGGCAGGAGTCTGAGTTGAGTTTCCAGTGATCAGACTCACTCAAAAATGTATGTCTGACTGACTTTTTTTATTTATTTTATTCTTTCTTGAGTGTGGGATGGTAGTAGAATATAGCCTTTTTCTTGCAGTTCATGTTTTCCAGTGAAAGTCTTATATTCTGGAAGATGAGTTTAAACTGTAGCACAAACTCTGTCCTGATTAGTTCTGTGTTATTTTTCTAATAGGTATGTTTGTAACTGAAACAACTTATCTGTAAAATCTGAAAGCCTCCTAGCTGAAAAAGCCATTAAAGAAACAAATACAGAATGTCTGCCCTAGCTATTAGAAGGAGTAAGAGGGGAATTATAATGTGTATATGTGTAATAAAGCAGTAGCAATACAATTTTTGCTTAAATCCAAAATAACATATTTAAAATGCCACTTACCTAAAAATAGGCTTTATGGTATGTCAGAAAAAAATTAGTGTTAGCGTTCACAAATAGTATGGGGTTAATTTGCCATGTTTTGATAATTGAGACTTTAACAACTTACATCATAAACATCAAGAATCTTAGCATCCATTCTTGTTGCTTTATCCCTGAGTGACAGGCCCTTCTTGTCTGTCCCTGCCATTTTTCCCAGAAGGTTGCACCTACTTAGGACTAACTGACAAGCTGTGGCGTATCTGTTTTCATGAGGCCCTTTCCAGGGAGGCGCATAGAGCTCTCGGTATGCTCAGTCTGCCATCCTCTACAAATTGCATGCCCTGGAAACACTGGGTGTGAGAATGCTGAACTGAACATTTAAAGGATCTAGAATGAAGACTACTTGCAAAGAATTTAAATGAAATTGGACCAGGCTGCCCAGGGAGATTGTGGAGTCTCCTCCTTTGGAGACTTTCAAAACCCACCTGGACTCGTTCCTGTGCGATCTACTGTACGTGATCCCCTTCTGGCAGGGGGGCTGGACTAAGTGATCTTCTGAGGTCCCTTTCAGCCCCTAATGTTCTGTGATTCTGTGAAATTGAGGTCAAGAAGTCTTTCTGTGAGTTAAATTGAAGCAGTTGTGACAGAAAAATACTAATTTAGTTGGTTCGTGGTTTTTTTTGTTTTGTTTTTGTTTTTGTTTTTTTTTTTCATTTGACAACAAAAGGTGATGCAGAAAACTCAAGCATAGTGGGTTTACAGTACCTGTAATTTTGGATGATACCTGTATCGGGCAAGATTGCAGATAGTCTGACATATGCCTGAAGTCTAGCAGACCTTTAAATATAGAATACTGATAACTGCTAGAAGGACCCAAAATTCAGGGGAATATTATACTTCCACTACAATACCCTGGACTCTAAGGTATTCTGCAGCAGATTTTACAAGACTTTGTAGGTTGCCTGAAAAAAAGGCCCTTGCTCTGACATTCTCTCTATAACCTTGAGTGCCAAGGTTGACAACACTTGCTTTCTTAAACCATATTATGCAGATTATCACTGTTCTCTTATTGGTCAACATGCCTCACTAATATGGCAAAACAGCTAATGGGATCTGGTGCACCTGCGCACCCCTGGGTGCTTAACTGGCTGAAGTGAGGAAGTTGCCAAAAAGTCTGAAAATGTGATGAAATTCTTAGCTGATTTTTTTTTTCGTTGTCATAGCCTCCTGAAATGAGGCACTTAAGACATAGGAAAATGTGAATTCTGTTGGAAGTGCAGTGAGAAAAACATTCTGCTTTAAGATTTCAGACTTGAATGATATATGGGGTAGGGGGAAAGAGCTTAATTTTTGTTCTTTTTCTTTGTGTATGTGCCAGTGTTGGTAATCAGGTTCCTCAGGTTCCTGTTACGTAGTTACCCGTGTGTGTGCTGTAGAGGTGAAATAAAGACCAACTGATGAGAAAAATGCATTAGACTGTGAACTTTGAATGCCTCAAACCTCTTTCAAAGTCTTTTAAAATACTATCAGGTTAACATTGTTTCTACCTATGGGCAAAATGCAACTTGCTATAACCTGCTTACTTTATACCCAGATTCTCTTTAATTTTGTGGTCTCTTTCCTTTCATTAGGTCTGTATAGTGATTATCTTGCATATTAACAATGAATCGTAGGTAGTCTTTTACTAGTTATTCTGGTAGGACAAGTCTCTGAAAGCAAACTCCCCTTTGTCTTACCTTCCAATTTCCACCTCCAGTGTCCCCTCAAGTTTCCTCTGTCTTAGGTGCGAATTTACTTCCATTAATTTCAAACTATGATCATAAATAGCTTTTTTCAATGAAAATTATTTTTATATCACTGTTCTTAGTGGAAAATAAAGTGCTTTTCTTACTTTCAGATGGGCACCTTTAAGGCACATGATGGTGAATATTTTTTAGAACCTCTGATGAAAGCGGATGGAGGTGAACACGAAGATGAACATAACAAACCACATCTTATATACAGACATGAAGAACTTAAAAGTTATCAGAAATCCCGTAAACCTTGTGAAGTTTCAGGTATAGTCATACTTTAAATTTTAATGTGGCTTTTTCAAATGTCAGATGGTTAAATCCTACCTTTTTTAAAAAAAAAAATTGTAAATGATATTTATCTCCAGATTGCTTCATTAGAATGTACATATTTTCTTTCATGTTGGTTTGGCAGTCATTTCCTCCTTTTTTCTGCCAGTAGTTAATTCAAATGTAGGCTAAAAGGTACGTGTTCTTAAATAAAATTTGTGAAACTCCAAGAACTTCTCTGTGGGTTTACTTTTACATCTGTGCTGTCCCATATACAAACAGTTAAAGAATAGATCCACAGGCATTGTTGCTTGTATTCCCAGAAGAAAATGAACTTATTGCAAGTCTAACAGATGATACAGGACATGTCTTCCTTAATAATGGCAATATCTAGTATCACCCATTAATGCAGTTTTCTGTCCTTGAGCGTATACTAATTTATTCACACTTCATAATATTTAGTTTTATTTAAAATCAAGTGGAGTAATTTACAAGCATACTATTGGCATATGTGACAGCTAAATGAATAGTTGTACTTTTGTAGCTTCACAGGATACAAGTTAATCATTAAGCAAAGTAACTTATGAGCAGGAACATATAAAGTGAAAGTGACTATGAAAGACGGAAGAGCTTTAATACTGTGCAGCAGCAAGAAAAAAGCACTGTGGTTTTGTTTGGTTTTTTTTTTTTTTTAGTGGTGCAGAAAACTTCCAATAGTTTTTCAGTTACACGTGCATCTTTGTAGTCGGAAAACAGTATATTGTGAGAAAGGCACCTGCAGCTACCATCGAAGTACAAGGACTAGACAAAAGAGCGGAATTAGAAGGGTTTTATTTGAAATTTTAGGTGTCCACTGACTCATTATAAACACTGAGATACCATCTGCTTTGGGATATAATGATGCAGAAGCCTTTGAAGCTTCTGCCTGAGCAGTGCACTTCTTCACCTTTACTTTTATACTAGTGCCATTTAAAAAATATTTTTTGTTGTGGTGGAAACACTTCTTTATCTTTAAGCCTTGCACTTTAGGCATGTTGTAGGCAAGGCTGAATGCATAAATATGACTGAGGGAAAGGAAAATAATAAAACTTTATCTTCTTAAGGAATATCTGTCCAGATTTTTAAAAATATAAGTTACAGAAATAATGATGTAGCTTGGATGGCTAATGTTTTTAATTTGGAAAATTCTTGAAGCATATTTTCTACTCAGAAAGAGTATGTTGAGAATTCTGCATTTCCGTAGATGCTAAAGCCAGAAAGCAACCATTATGATCATCTTGCATTCAACAAATTCTAGTGAAAGGTATTTCTTTAGCTCTATTTTATGAGGCTGATGCTATCTATTCATTGGTTTTCATTGCAGAACAAGGAGTTAGTACTGTGAATGTCAAGCAAGTGTTGTTATTCCTGAGTCTTTCTGGGTTTTTTTAGTGCTGTATAATATGTACTGAACCAAAGTAGAAGTCTTTCAGTTTGGGATTGCTGTCATTTTTGAGGAAATAAAGTTGCAGATATGTTCATGGAGAAAAACCTTGTGCTGATAGATTTCTGCTCTTCTAAACAAGAAATCTGTCTCCTGTAATACTAAGCTTGCCTGATTATTCACATCCTCCCTTCAAGGAGAAACAAAGTATATCTAGCAATACTTGGGATCATGAGAGTTTCTCTCTCTAGTAAGTGAACCTTGAGGGAGGATATGGGGAGGCACAGCATTCAGTGAATCTCTTTTGTTTGATAATTACTTCTAAAATTAACCGTCTCTTCCTCACTTTGTACTGGTTTCTTCTAAATGAACTTGCTGATGAAAAATTAATTGGAAACCCTGGTACAAGCCTTACTCAAGTCAGGATATGACATGTGCTGCATTTCCTCTATCCATAAACCTTGTTTCCTTAATACAGGGAAGCTCATCTGAGTTTGCCATAATGTTTTTTATAAATAAGATAGCATTACTCCTCCACTTGCTGATTTCTGATGTTTGTTTCTAAGCAAAATTAACTTCATTTTGTTCTGGTATTGAAGTTGTCTTGGCTGGTCCCTAAATTTAGGTTGTCTTTAAACTCCCACTTTAAATATAGGTGCTCTTTCCCATTTTGCCAGTGTGCTGAAATCTCAGACACCTTCTGTAATGTAGTAAAGATCATGTGTGTATGAGACTGCTTCAGCCAGTTCTCTTCAGGCCATTAAACTCAAGTCAGTCAGAACACATCCAACATATGTGGGTGCTAATAAGCAAGTTTCTTTTAAAGCTAGTCCCCAAATTCTCTCCTTGTTATTGTCAGTACATAGTTTTTTGCAATTATGCTACATTTTATTACTGACTTCTAGATAGTTCCTCGGCAAACATAAGGTGCTTGCTTGTGTTCCTCTGCTGTTGTTTTCTGGCTGTATTATGCCCTAGCTTGAAAAGGGACAAACTATTGACCTGTCAAAAGTAGCTTAAACTTTACAGATGAGGGCTTTTTCCTTGAAATATGCAATACGTGCATTTAAATCCTCTCAAGTTGGGGTGACAGTGTTGAGATCTCTGAATTTCTGAGTCAGTGCTGTAGTCACTAAGGCATTAGAGTAAAAGGCTTGGGAGACATCCTTTGGCAGCTACTTTTTAAGAGGAAACTTAGCTTCCAAAAAGACAGTGGAGGTTTATGCGGAGAGAGCTGAAGTGTCTAGTTAGGTGCTTAACTTCTGGAGAGTAGTGAAAATTCAAATATGCCTCTCAGTTAAGTATTTTTATGGGCTGTTGCTGAGATGACTCTGACCACTGCATGGATTTTATGTGTTGAGCATTGGAAGCCTCTGGTGGCTGGACTATAGAGCATAATTAGAAGTATTATAATACTTGGTTTGGAGGTATCTGAGTAAGTTCTATATTTCCTTTAGAACCTGATCCTACATCATGAATATTAATGAAGTTGTCAAGGACATCATTGAAGGCTTTTAATGCATACCTTCTTATGAAATAAAATTAATATTCCTATAAATGTTCTATAAATAGAAAAAATTGCTAAGGATTTGAATTTGGGACTCAAGCTTAGTCTTTATTATGGTTTGTTTTGATTGGTTCTGTTGATGTCAAAGCTTTGTGTGTAAAAAAAAATAAAAATTAAAAAAATTTTGTTTAATTAACTTAATTTGTTGTAATGCTTAAGCTGTAATGCTTAAGCTGTAATGCTTATCTCCTTCCAGCCTGCTTGTTTGGATTATACTGCATTGTAGGAACTCTATAATACTGCTGTCAATTAATATTTAACAATGAATTCATATATGATAGAGCTCTGTGATAGTGTACAAGAAGTCTAGTTTGGTATTCCTATTACAACCTTCCATGTATAACTTTTTTTAATTCTTGCACTTGTTCTTTTGGAAATAAGACCATAAATATAAGTCTGCTTTGTCTGTTTTGGGCAACATTTTTAAATATAGAAGCTGAATTCAACATTATTTTACTTCACAGAGAAAGAGTTGAAGAGCACTTTACTACGTCCAACCTTCAGCAGCTTAAATGAAGAGAGCAATGTTTTACAGAAGTCTCTCAGCTTAGAGTATGCTTTGAATAACCTGTCCATAGAAGATGGTGGCAATCCACATTCCAGGAAAAAACGTTTTCTTTCTTATCCAAGATATGTAGAAGTGATGGTTACAGCTGACACTAAAATGGTTCGTCACCATGGGCAGAATTTACAGCACTACATACTAACACTGATGTCAATAGTAAGTACACTTAAATTCATAAGTATTAGTAACTTTGGTTATTTCTGTTCTGTTATTTTCTCTTCTGCAGCTTCTCTGTCTTCTGGTTTGACTGAATTCTGTATTAAAAGACTCTGTAAACCTTTTTTTAAAAAAAAGGTAGGGCCAAAACTTCAGATTTTTTCAGTTTAATGTGGATTTTAATGTGGATTTGTGGACTTCTTCAGTTTAATGTAGTAAGGTGTGTAGGTTAAATGCTGTGCTTGATTTGCTGTTGCATTAGAAAATTCTTAAGCTTCAATGAGTTAAACATATGGATTAATTACAGATGACAGAGGTTAAAAGTCATTGTGAAAATGCTTGGTTATAGGAATCCTAGTTTTGCAAGTAATTTCAAATTAATATGGGTTAGACTTTAAGTTGAGCTCTTCTGTGGTGAATTCTTTCTTGAACCAAAAATTACTTCTTGTATTGATGTAGGATAAGCACGATTGTTGAATAATTGTTTTTAGGCAACAGTGTGCTAAAATATTTTGCAGAGTAATTTCTAGATTTCTGTCCTTCCATCTATTCAAGAAGCTGAATTTATATATGAAACCTCACCTAATTTTAGGCTTGCAAGTTGATGCCTACATACGGGTATCTATGGAGAGAGCTGGTTTAGATGAGAGTGCTATTCGTCTGACCACTTAATGACACCTACTTTTAGGTGAACAGAATAGCTCTCTAGTTTCCACTGGGATTGCTTAATTTGCTTCACAGAAGAGTCCGGTGCTCTTCAAGGTGCCGCAGGACATTTGACTTGGCCTCAGCTGCTGCTTTACAAAGGTTTGCAAGACTCCTGTAGATCATGTGTTGTATCTGCCAGTTCTGTGTAGGTGTTGGATAGCCTATAGCTTCTGGAGTGACACTAGATAATATGTAGGTAGTCTAAAGCTCTTGCTTAAATGTCTAAATCTCCAGCTGATGGCAGTAGAGGTGCTGTCACCTATTAACACAGATGCAGGCACCTAAATTTAGAAAGTGGAATTTTCTTTAACTGATTTGTAAGAAAAATAGTGAGATTTTAATGGAGATTAGTGTTCTTTAATGTGATATTCTTAATTTTTCTGCTGGCAGTGGTGTGAAGGTCTGAAAGTTCACATATTAAAAAAAAATCAGTATTGAAAGGTCTTTTTTTTTCTTAATGTACCTGTTCCATTTGGAATTTTTTTAGAAACAACTGATCCTGAAGATGGCGTTTTTATAAAGTTACTTTTTTAATACAAAGATGTGGTAAGAACCAAAATGAAGTGTTCAAAACATTATTTTTAAATAGAAGCTTTTTTCTTTTTTTACAAAGCTTTCTGATGAGATGAAATGGAACATATATTGTGTAATTTTTCATGAGGCACTGTTGTAATTATAGCTAATGTAATTACTGATATTCTTCTTAAAGAACAAACATTGTTCCTGCATCTGTAGATGTTGTAGTTCCAACCACTCTTCCCTGCAGTGCAGTGTTTCTTGTGTCTTTTGACTTACGTAATTGAATGTCTGTTATGTAAATAGGATATGCATTGTATAATTGCTGCTAAAGTTTACCTGAACTGTTCTTAAGATCTGGCATTTAACAGGTGTATGAGAGGAAAAAATATTAGTTCTTTGCTAAAAAACTTGTCACTTCATTCTTGTGCTTACCTGCCTATACTGTAAAACTAAGGCTTGGGGCAGTTATTTCTGGCTTTGGGATGACAGCCTACAATAAAACATTACATATTTAATGTGAACTTAATATCTTTGAATACCACAGTAGATAGAAGGATGTATAGATGGTATCTTCTGGCAGCTCTTATTCCACGTGTACATCTGCTACTTCTGAAGGTAATCTTGAAACAAAAGTTTGTTATTTCTAGAAATGCTTAGCTTCTATAAATGCAGCTTATTAAATTTTGAATAGAAAACCAGAACTTTATTGTGAAATTTCCTTCACAGTTTAACTTTTTTTCCCCTCTCCAAGAATGCATATCTCGGCTCATATTCCTTCTACTTGAGGCACTTCAGCAATGACACAGAATAAGTTGTAAGCGACCTTTGGAAGTCACCTGGTCCAACCCCGTTCTCCCATATTCCTATGTCAGACAAATCAAACAATGCACATGAAGATGCAGTCTTCAGTCTCTCTTCTTGTTCTTCACTTTCTCCATAAGAGTTATTTTTCAGTAAGCTAGTAATAAATGTAAGGAATAAGAAAAAAAAATCAAACCCCAACAATGTGACTACCATTCCTTGTTATGTAATTGGTATTAGAAATCATCAGTATGTAGGTGGGTCGTTTCTTGACCCACAGCCTATTGGTGTTTGAAATAGAGCCATTGTTAGTCTTATTTCATTACCGATAAAGGGAAGAAATTAAACTACTAAATTTTATACTTGCTGCAATTATACAGATAGCTTTGATTATTAAATTTAACTGTACTTGTGTCTGGTCAAGCAACTTATCTTGGTACAGGAGATTGTGTTGCTGTCATTTTACATGAATCAAGTATTATAGTCTTATAAAAATTTTGAAAATTTTAAGGATACTCAGTTTTGGCTTGTATTTTAAAGAGAAGTGAAAAGTTTAACAATAGAAATCCCATTAAATTTTAGTGAAACTTACACAGCTAGCTCCCAGAAGAAGCTGTGAAATCCTGGCCAATTTTTCTTCCTTTTTCTCCCTTGCTCCTTTTTCTCTCTTGCTCCTCTTTTCTCTTCTTTAGCAACAACAAAACCTCCAAAGTAAGCTTGCTACTATAGGATACAGTTTTATGAGTGGAAAATAAGAGCTTAAATATATTGCTAAATATTTTTAGGGTTTTAAGTGTCTTGTCACTCATCCAATTCAACCTGAAAAGGCTTAACTCTCAGCATGCAAGTAATCCCATTGAACTGGAACTGGAATGCATTTTCTCATTTCTTTAAAATTGCCTAAATGGCAAGAAGAGTATTCACAGTATTTACGCTATGTCTTGGAAATACCTGTTGGTTCTGATTGAAATATGTATTCAAAGTGCAAGGAATGCATTTGCAATAGGACTTAATAAAATGTTTTGTATGAAAATACAATAGTGGCATTAAATAATGTGAAATGAAAAATAAAATACAGAAATCTGTGTTTGCTTAAGTCGAAATGTTCTTGCTCTTCCAAGTGCTGCATCAACACAACTGGCAGTAAATACTGCCTTAATAGACTTAGTAGCTGGAGGAGTCTGTTAATGCATGAAGCTGTGCCAGTTTGAATTCCCTAACATGAAGGCTTGATCTTAGCAACTGAAATAATTCATTAAGACTCTGGAGTTTACTGTAAAAACAACATAAACCTCATCAAATCTGGTTCCATTATACACTTTTGAGTTACTGTCCTCACTTTCTGAATTGGGTACCTTACTGTTGATGCCTCCAAGAAATGTACTGCTTAGGTAGTTTGGTAGTAAAAGCTTCTTGGTCTGTTCTTAGTCTGCTTGCAGCAAGAACTTTCTAATCCTGCCTCTCTGAAAAGAAAACTTGACATGTAAAACAGCCTGTGGTAGGGCTGTGTTGGCTGGCTCGGATCGTGAACTTGGCTGACTGCCTGGTCATGTGAGTGCTGGAGTTGGAGCGGGGAAGGGGGGCAGCCATGCAGCCCAGATGAGGATTGAGATGGCATCAATTTAGATCATTTAACTTGCAGTGAGACTGTGGAATCATAGAATGTCATTATGTAATAATATAGTACCATTATAACATGTATATTAAAAGATGGTAGTTTTTTAAAATTTTCATCAGAACGGGTTTTTAACTTGGACTGCAAATAAGTTGCTTTGACACTTCATTGTTTTGTTCTTCGTGTAGTCTTTCAGATCTGTGCAAACTGAGCTGCTGTCAAAATACCTTGAAATAGTTAGTGTTGTTTTAGTAATGTTTTGTGGCTCTCATAATTTACTGAGATAGCTTGTATCAGGCAGTAACTCATGAGGTTTGCATGGGCCAACTTCTTGAGCTTGTCCAGGTCCCTCTGGATGGCACCCTGTCTCAGGTGTGTCAACCACACCACTCAGCTTGGTGTTGTCCACCAACTTGCGGAGGGTGCACTCGATCACGTTATGTCAATGATGAAGATACTGAGCAGCACTAGTCCCAATGTGGACCCCTGTCATGGATCTCCATCTGGATTTTGTTGAGCTGTTGACCACTACCCTCTGAATGTGACCAATTCCTCATCCACTGAACAGTCTACCCATTGAATCCATTTCTTTCTGATTTGGAGAGGAAGATGATATGGGGAACTGTGTCAAAGGCCTTACAGATGTCCAGATACATGGTATCTGTATCTTTTCTGTTGTCCACTGATGTAGTCACTCTGTTGTAGAAGGCCACTGGGTTGGTCAGGCAGGACCTGCCCTGTTAGCAGTTCATCTTTTCATAGCACTCTTGGAAGACATAGATGTGTGCTAACATTTGAGAGTATTTTACATTACTGATTCTGCCATATAGGCATGATTTAAAACTAGGCAGTATACTTCAATAATTTGTAGGCCAGTCACTTCATTTGTATGACTAGCATTTGAAAGGCAGTAAATATTTTTAAATTCCAAATTTAGTGATGAGTATGTTATTCCTAGCATCTACCATTTAGATTTCACTTGGAGCACTGCATTACTACCAATGCTCCGGGAATGTTCAGTGCTTTTTATCTCACTTGGTGAAATCTAGAGAGCCAGCACAAAAGCATTTGTCTCATGCTTAATCTCTATACCTTATGTTTCTTCTATATATATATGAAACCACATGATCTTGTGTACTTTGGCAGGGTTAAAATGAAAATGAATACTTGATTATATACCAATGAATATAGATAGCTGGAAACAACTATTTTCAAAGTATTCATACAAAATTCTGAGCTAGACTTGTTGCTTATCTTGACATGTGGATGTCTATATGGGTATAACCCCCCCCCTATTTTTTAAATTGTGACTGTCATTGTATTTCAGCCTGAGGGTGCCAATGTATTAAATGTTGTAATGCCTCATACGTTGCTACATCTTGACATGCGCAGCTAATACAGAGGCATTGGAGCAAGCAGTGTGCCCAGGTTACCAAGAAGGCAAACAACATCCTGGCATCAGAAATTGTGTGGCCAGCAGGGCTAGGGGAGTAATTGTCCTCTTGCACTCGGCGCTAGTGAGGCTATACCTTGAATCCTGTGTTCAGTTTTGGGCCCCTCACTAAAAGAAAGGCACTTAAGTTCTGGAGTGTGCCTAAAGAAGGGCAGTGAAGCTGGTGAAGGGTCTCGAGAACAAGTCTTGTGAGGAACAGTTGAAGGAACTGGGGTTGTTTAGCCTGGAGAAAAGGAGGCTGAGGGGAGACCTTATCGCTCCCTATAGATACCTGAAAGGAGTTCATAGTAAGGCAGGGGTCAGTCTCCTGCCACACACCATGTAATAGGATGAGGAAATAGGCTCAGGTTGTGCCAGGGAATGTTGAAATTGGATATTAGGAAAGAAATCTTCAATGGGGTTAAGTGTTGAAACAGGCTACACAGGCAAGTGGCTGAGTCACCATCGCTGGAGGTATTTAAAAGACCTGTAGATATGGTGGATAGGGGCATGCTTTAGTGGTGGACTTGACAGTGCTAGGTTAACTGTTGGACTTGCTGGTCTTAAAGGTCTTTTCCAGTCTAAATGATTCTATGAAATCTTGCAATGCATAGGTAGGTTCATACTTGCTCATCTTTACACTTCACTGCTGTTAGTGCTATTGACAGCTATTTATTACCTAGATGGTGGTGGTTGTTAATTAGGTATTTAATGATTAGATTAATAATTGTCTGCATGACTTTCACCTAAGTATCTGAGGTTCAAGGTCTCTTCCTATGGTGAAGTCTCAGTACTGTTTGATTATGACAAAGGCCTTGCATCATCTTGACAAACAATTCTTGTCTTTCTCTGAGTAGCTTCTAATGCCTAAAGAAGCCTGACTATGGTTGTGCCTTGTGAAATGATCTTTTGAGGTAGTTTTTTTCAGATATGAAGGGAAGGATGCTTTGACATCTGACCTGTATATAATAGTATTTGATGTGATCCAATTATGGCTTTGGTGCATATTTTCATCAAAAGACTGTAGATAATGATGATTAAATCACCATTTATGGAGTTATTGCAATATTAAAGGGATATGTTTGCACCCATTGTGGTCACAAGTTGGAGATAAGACAGAGCACAGGCATCCTGGCAGGGCAACTCAGCCTTTACAGGGGTTGTATTCTCTATTTTTGGCTCAGCTAGAGCTCAGTATGAAGTCATCTGGAACCTGCATTTGATTAGCTAGTAGGAGGGTAGATTGAAGAGGAATTGGATGAGAGCACAGGAGATTACCTAAAACTCATAAGGGAGAAAATAGTTGCTCTGAGGTGTGTAGGTATACTAGTGCAAGATTGCATGAGAAGTCTTTGCTGGTAGTAGGTTCCACCGGGTGGATGGGCCAGAACAGGCGTTGTATTGCCAGAAATAGAATCATAGAATGCATTGGGTTGGAAGGGACCTGTAAGGTCATTTAGTCCAACCCCCCTGCAGTGAGCAGGGACATCTTTAACTAGGTCAGGTTACTCAGAGCCCCATCAAGCCTGACCTTGAATGTCTCCAGGCATGGGGCCTCCCCTCACCTCTCTGGGCAACCTGTTCCAGTGTTTCACCGCCCTCATAGTAAAGAATTTCTTCTTAACATCTGATCTAAATGTATCCTCCTCTAGTTTAAAATCATCTCCTGTTGTCCCATTGCTACAGACTCTTGTAAGCAGTCCATCCCCAGCTTTCCTGTAGACCCCCTTCAGGTACTGGAAGGTGTCTATAAGGTCTCCCTGGGGCATTCTCTTCTCCAGGCTCAACAGACCCAACTTTCTCAGCCTGTCTTCATAGGAGAGGTGCTTCAACCCTTTGATTGTTTTTGTGGCCTCCTCTGGACCTGTTCAAGTAGGTTCATGTCCTTCTTGTATTGAGGGCTCTGGAGCTGGATGCAGTACTCCAGGTGAGGTCCAAGCAGAGTAGAGGGGCAGAATCAATGCTCTTGATCTGCTGACCACGCTTCTTTTGATACAGCCCAGGATGCGATTGGCCTTCTGGTCTACAAGCATTCTTTGTTGACTTATATCTGACTTTTTGTCCATCAGTACTCCCAAGTCCTTTTTCTCGGGGCTGCTCTCTATCACATTATTCCCCAACCTATATTCATAATGAGGATTGCCCCGACCCAGATGCAGGACCTTGCACTTGGCCTTGTTGAATCTCACAAGGTTCACATGGGCCCATGTCTCCAGTTTGTCTCGGTCCCTCTGGAGAACATCCTGTCCCTATGGCATATAGATTACACCTCTCAGCTTGGTGTCATCTGCCAACTTGCTGAGGGTGCACTCAATCCCACTGTCTGTGTCATTGATGAAGACACTAAACAGCACTGGTCTCAGTACAGACCCCTGAGGGACACCATCAGTCACCCAAATAACATGGCTCGTTCTCATTCTCTCAGTGAAGCAATAAATTCTGTGATGGCTTCTTCATTTTGTGACTTCAGTCAATTCTGGGTTCTTATGGAAATATATGACGGAGTCAACAGGTGACAATGAAAGAGGTGAAGGAGAAATCTCCCAGATCCTGGATTTCTTACATCCTTTCAGCATTACAGCAATAAAGAAGAGATTGTTGCAGCCTGTAAAAGACATATGAGTCAGAAAGTGATAACATGTTTCTTCTGTGGGATATGAATGTTTGTATTCTCCTGGTGTGATGGTTATGTGTAACAGACAAGAGGAAGGAAAATGAGGTCTTGTGATAAAACATTTAGGAAAGAAGAGCTGAAGAAGTCCAGTTTGATTTAGATATTTCATTTACTTGTCTCCCAACCTCTAGATGTACTTGCTTGTTTACTAGTCCTTTTTCTAAATGGGGCATTTTGCCACAGTTCACAGCCCCAGTGTAATGGACAGTTACAACAGGAGTATCAAGAGAAACTAAGCTTTGTTGTGACCAAGTTCCTTCCAGTCACTTGGCAGGCACAGCTGTGGTGATGACAAGATCTGCCTTAATCTTTGAGAGTTTCATGAAAATGAACACTGTGAACCTTCCAGTGAAGGATAACTAGTTTTTTGTTTGTGGTTTTTCCTTTGTTGCTATGTGGTGTGAACTATTCTGTGGTGTGGCTGCTGGTTTTAAGAGTCTGAAAAAAATCTCTTGAAACTAATTTCCCTTCATCTTGGCTATTGTGTTTTACTTCTTGAACCCTGGAGTTGGATCACTGTAAAGCAAGTAGATCAGGAAATTGTAAGGAAATAGTGTATTCTGTCAAATTCCTATCCTGTTTTGTAATCCTAATTCATAAATGCTTCCAATAAGAGAGCACTACAAGAGGTAGTACAAGAGGTTCCTGCTCTGGCAGGGGGATTGGACCTGATGATCTTTTGAGGTCCCTTCCAATCCCTAACATTCTGTGATTCTGTGTGATTCTGTGAAGAGGTATCCTTAGAATACAGGAATAGGGAGGGCTTATCCCTTTTTTTTTTTTCCCGTTCACTAAAAATGATCTCATATTCCAGTTCTCTGATATTTCTTGACATCGGTCTATTATTTTAGGTCTCAGTTGATTTTAGGCTATACAGTTCCCTAAGTAAATCTTCATGTTTGGTTTGTGGTTTCTCAACTCTCTGGATTTTTGTTTTCACATGTGTTCAGCTAGCCTGCAGAGTACAGCTTACTTCACTGGTAAGGGCATCTCAATATCAGCACAGAGTCTTGCTCTTTGATCTTTTGAAAGCAGTGGTAATAACTAAATGTTTGGAAGTCATGAAGTGCCTATGAGATAAAGGATCCATACTCTGACTCAAATGTGTAGGGTTGATAAAAGCAGTGTTATTTTTATGTTTAGCACGAGCTTACCTGTCTGCAGTATGAGAGAAAGTATGGTTCAGGTCATGGCAAGAACTGCTAGACTCTGGCATCTAAGTGACGTTTTGGGCCTCAGCTGCTCTCCAGACAGAGATAACCAGTGGAGAATTTGGATGGTGCATGGATATAGTGTCAAAGGTCCTGCTGTAGATTCTCTTCAGGTGTGCAACGAGACATTTTTTCCCCTTCTTACACTTAGGCTAGTGCATGTCCTCTGAAGTATGAGTGACTGGTACTGCATTTTGAGGAAGTAATTTTGCTCAACTATTTTAAATGGTCCTTGTGCCAATAGGCAGGAAGGAGGACACCTGACTCTGGGTTCTGTGGTGGTTTCTTTGCCTCTGTGTTTTCAGATTTTGATAGCAGATAACCTCCACAGATGACACGTGCACAGCAGTAACAGATTTTTTTTCATTAATAAACGAGGGAACATCCGTCAACTACAGTCAAGACAATAAACAGGCAATACTTGGTTTTAATCCCAGGAAGATTCCAGCTTGGATTCCTTGCTTAGGTCATTCTAGTCACCCAGGATCAGATAAATGAATCTTATTCTTGCATACTATAGTACAGGAGGCCTTTAAGAAACTGAAGGTTTACAGGTTCAGTGTAGGCACTGTTGGTGTTATCTGGAGTTAGCTGAATCTAGTTAATCCTCCCATCCAATTCTCAATCCCGTTGCATCTTCTACCTGATACATGCCCTTGTAGAACTGGACAAATGCTGTGTTGTTTTTTGTCTGCTGTGTCAAGTGTCGCTACCTCAGATGACCTGCATGCTCCTTACTTGGTAGCCAGAGAAATGCAGCTGTTCCCTGAATTTCAGAGTTTTCTGTTCCAAAACAGGACAAGAGCTAGACTGATTTACAAGTTAACAGAAAGGTGTTTCTGACTACTCTAGTGGCCTTCTAGGGTGGAGTGACTGCATCAGTGGACAGAGGAAGAGCTATGGGTGCCATCTACCTGGTCTTCTGCAAGGCCTTTGATAGGGACCCCACAACATTCTAGCCACTAAAGTGGGGAGATATGGTTTTGATGGGTGAACTGTTAGATGGGAAAGGAATTGGCTGGATTGCAGTGTCCAAAGAGTCAATAGCTCAACGTCCAAGTGGAAACCAGTATGAGTGGTGTCCCTCAAGGATCCGTATTGGCACCAATACTATATAACATCTTCATTGGTGACACAGACAGTGTGATTAAGTGCACCCTCAGCAAGTTTGCAGGTGACGCCAAGCTGAGTGAGTCAGTTAATTTGCTTGAGGGAGGGGATGCCACCTGGAGCAACCTTGATAGGCCTGAGGAGCGGACCCGTGTGAACCTCATGAAGATCCACAAGGCCAAGTGCAGAGTCTTGCAGCTGATTTTGGGGCAATCCCTAGTGTCCATACAGACAGAGATGAATGGATTGACAGAAGCCTGATGGAGAAGGAGCTTGAGGGAGCTGATGGATGAAAAATTTGACATGAGCTCACAATGTGTGCTTGCAGACTGGAAAGCCAGTGGTATCCTGGGATGCATAAAAAGAAGCATAACTAGGAGGTCGAGGGAGGTGACTCTGCCTCTCTGCTCTGGTGAAACCCCACTTGGAGTACTGTGTTCTGCTCTGGAGTCCTCAACAGAGGAAAGACATGGACCTGTTGGAGCAGGTCTGGAGAAGGGCCACAAAAATCTTCAGAGGGCTCAAGCACCTCTGTATTGGTTTGGCCTGGCCAGATTTTGGCAGTGGGGGGGGAGCTGCAGGGTGGCTTCTGTAAGAAGCTGCTAGAAGCTTCCCAAGTTTCATAGAGCCAATGCCAGCCAGCTCCAAAGAGGGACCCGCTGCTGGCCAAGGCTGAGCCTATCAGTAAGGTGATAGCAGAGGAACGCCTCTGTGAAAAACATATTTAAGAATGGGGAAAAGAACTGCGCCCCAACAGCTGGCACAGAGATGGAGGAGTGAGAATCTGTGAAGACACCAAGGTCAGTGAAGAAGGAGCGGGGGGAGGATGAGCTCCAGGTGCCGGAGCAGAGAGAGTCCCCCAGGTCGTGGTGAAGACCATGGTGAAGTGTGTTGTCCCCCTGCAGCCCATGGGCGAGGCGCAGATGTCCACGGTGGGGCAGAGGACCCCATGCTGTGTGGGTGGATGCCTGAAGGGGGCTGTAGCCCATGGGAAGCCCTCATCAGAGCAAGTCACTGCTGGAACCTGTAGCCTGTGGAAGAGAGGAATGCCCATGCTGAAGCAGGTTGGCTGCTGGGACTTTTGGGACGCTGCGGGGGACTCATGCTGGAGCAGTTTCCCCCGAAGGACTGCGCCTCAGACTCATGACGGGTGGGCTGCCCCTCGTGAGGTGTCTCACGTTGGGCAGTTTGTGATGAATTGCCCTTTGTGGGACGACTCACACCGGAGAAGAGAGCGTGAAGCTTGTCTCCCGTGAGAGGGACCCCACAATGGCCCTTGGGGAAGAGTGAAGAGTCCTCCCCCAGAGTGAAGAAGCGGTGGAACCAACGTCGGATGAACTGACCGCAACCTCCATTCCCTGTCCCCCTGCGCCGCTCGAGGGGAGGAGGTGGAGAAACCGGGACTGATGTTAAGCCCGGGAAGAAAGGAGGGATGAGGGCAAGGTGTTTGCCTTTTAAGATCTGTTTGCTTTTTCTCATTTCTCACTATTCCTCTCTGATTTGTTCTCTTAATAAATGTAATTAATTTCCCCAAAATCGAGTCTGTTTTGCCCGGGACGGTAAATGAAAGTGATGTCCCTGTCCTTATCTCAAACCTTGAGCCTTTTGAAATATTTTCTCCCCCTGTCTAGCAGCGAAGGGGGAGTGAGAGAGCGGCTGTGTGGGCACCTGGTGGCCGGCCAGGGTCAAACCATGACAACCTCTCCCACAAAGAAAGGCTGAGAGTGTTGGGGTTGTTTAGGCTGAACTAGATGATCTTCAAGGGTTCCTTCCAACCTAAATCATTCCAGGATTCTGTTTATTTCTATAGAAATGCCTGTTTCAACATTACAATCTAGACATGAAGTGGACTGGCTTTGTTACCAGCTCTTTCTGTTAATGCTATATGCGTGTAATCTTCTTGCATATGTTTATACTGTAACAAATTCTGTTGTAAGGGGCTCTTATCAGTTTAAGGTAGTCAATCCTTGGGACAAGCATCTTCACAGTATAAGCCAAAGTTCCTCACAGATCTCATGTCAGATTCTTCTCTGACATGGCTTTGTAATGCTGTATGAATCCTTCTTTGCTATAGAGAAATAAAACTTGAAATTGTTGGTCTGGAATCAATCTCTGCTAGCCTCATAACGTCTGAAAATTAAACATCTCTTTTCCCTCCATAGTAAAGGGATGAAGAAATGAAATAACTTATCTTACTGTCTGGTATGAAAATACATATATCTAAACTCATATAGTCAGATAAACATGTCTACACAACAGTTCATACTTTCTCCTTCACCGTTGAAGTAATTTTGACGGCTCGCTTACTGTTAGTTACATGAGCTGAGATGAATGTGATAATTGCATTATGTTATTCTAAGACTGATTCATTCATGGACATACCTTGACTGTTTGTAATGTTTCATGGGGACAATAAACATCCAGAACTATCTGTTCAAAGTTTATCAAAGTGGATCACAAACTAAGAACAAATTGCAAACTTGATAGGTTGTGGTGGTTTAAAAGTAGTTTTGGTAGTAGCAAAACGGTAGATTAGTCCATTCAAATTCAGATAACCCCTTCTGCCTAAATAGTGCTTGAGCTGTTAGAGGCCCCTTTTCTTTGACAAAGGTATTCTGAATGTGTCTGCACCAGGAATGTGATCGTGTTCATCAATATAACATGATACAAAAGAAAAAAGAATACTGTTTTGCAGCTGGATCAGTTCCTTGATCCTGTGACTTTTGTAGCCTTGCAGCCTTAGCACAAGCCAGAAGGGAGGAGAGCCAATATTTCTGCGTTTGGTGGCAACTCTTGTTTGGATAAAGCTGTCATCCAACAACTGCTCTAAGCCAAACTGCAGGATCCATATGGATAGGACATCCAAAGCTGTTATTGAGAATGAATAAATTTTTTTACTGCTTTTATGAAGAATAACTTTCAAAGTGGTTCACTTTGATGTATGGATTTGACACCTGCTTTTCACTATCTGGCTGCAAGATTATGTGTAAAAATGTCTGTTTGTATGTAAATATGAATTTTATAAATAAGGAAAGAAACCTTTGTATGTGTCATGTATTTTCAGAACAGGTTTACAACTTGGTTCAGCTTCCATTAAAAGCAAGGGCAAAAACTTACTGTTTCCAAGTTGCTTTCTAAAACCCTCTCATATTTTAGATACTGAGTCTGCAAATTATCTGCATAAAACAGCTTATGTCTATGGCAGTCACAGTAACATTCCTTATACTAGCATTTCAACATGTTGCCTAATTGTTTTTAAGTGTATATAAAATTATAACTATTTGGCTATTAAAAACTGGGCAGATATTTTGGGTTGTCACCATGTCCTTGGATAGAAAGGTACAAATGGATGCATGAGACATCTGTTGTGTAGCAACTTGTTTTTCTCTGATGACTTACTTTTGTGACAAGAAGAGCTATGGCTTATCAGATGAGTTTAATATTCTAATATGCTGATGTTTTTTTCTCTGTAGGTTGCAGCAATCTATAAAGATTCAAGCATTGGAAATCTTATAAATATAGTTATTGTAAAATTAATTGTAATTCACAATGAACAGGTAGGAAAAAATATTAAGGATTTCTTTTTAGTCGAAGAAACAAAATATGTGAATTTGCATTGTAGTTTAATTTTTTTAGTTTTAAGTATAAAATATTTTCCTTAACTATAAAATTTTCCTTTAAAATAGGAGACTAAATGTCAAGTATGTGAGGTTAACTACAGTGCCATTATTTAATGTCTGTATTTCCCCATCTCTTTATTAGCACCTCCTGTTGACCTAAGTGGACATAAATTAGTTACTATATGAAAATTTATGGCATAACTACCTGAAGTGTCATGGAAACATGACAAGGAAGTGACAGGTTTTATAGGAGGTTTTGATGGAGGGTTTTCAGCCTTAACAGCTGTAATATTTTAAGATTGTAAGAATTTTACACTTTTCAAATATGTGTTTTTATGTTTATTGATCAGAAATTCCTCATCACTCTAATCTTTTAATATTTAACGTATGGTGTATGCTCATATATATTGATTAAAGGAGTGGGTTCTCATGACCAATGACTTTAGCTGAATTAAAATTTGATCCTACAAACAAATATGTATGAGGGCGCTCTTACATGGAGTCCTGCTGACTTTGTTTCCATGCGCAGTTGTTTTGCAGGTTAGGGATGCAGATGACAAAGTAATAAGTGCAAATGCACAAATATTAAAGCTTTTTTTGCTTTTTGGCTATTTCTTGCTCAGGAAGGACCAGCTATCACTTTTAATGCAGCTACCACTCTTCGTAATTTCTGCTTATGGCAGCAAGCACAAAACACTTTGGATGATGCTCACCCTTCTCATCATGATACTGCTGTTCTTATCACTAGGTACAGTACCTGAAATACCCACAATTACTCAGCTGGCTAAGACAAATGCTTTGATTTCTGTTTTACATCATCATTTTTTAACCATTCCACTGATACTGGTCATGGATAATTGAAGTGAGTAAAGACCATCTTGCATTTCCCAAACCAGTGATTATCAATATGTGAGCAATTACTGTGACAGTGAGATGTTAGGAGCTAACCATCTGATGAGCTTTTCATTAAAGATGGAAAATGCTTAGACCTGAAATATTTAGAAGGAAATGAAGACTTTAGCCATTGTACATATCTGTGATAGGGACGGAGAGTTGGACATAATGGAATCAGCTGAAGA
Source organism: Trogon surrucura (assembly GCA_020746105.1). NCBI lineage: Eukaryota > Metazoa > Chordata > Aves > Trogoniformes > Trogonidae > Trogon > Trogon surrucura. The sequence goes on from CM036617.1 coordinate 188,444,502, forward strand.
ATGCAGTGATGATCAGCTCCTGATAGCCTAGACATTATCAGAACTACCAAAGCTTACAAATGGAAAATGTTTAAATATTAATTTATATCCTTCTATACGCTGAGCCTCTCAGTGAAGGTTCTGATGTTCATTCACTGAAATATGTTCTCTTTTGCTGTTTTTTTTTTCATTATTTTTTCTACCAGTATTCAAATTGGACACACTCCAGCACTTCAAACTGTTTGATATTTGCCCTGCATTTTTACTGCTATTTTGGCAGATGGCCCACTGCATAAGGTGATTTCAAGTATACTGTAACCTACGTGATTTTCAGCAGGATTTCATGCTTAATCTACCTTCTGCATTGTAGAGAAATAACGTAGTATTTGAATTTTTGTTCCTTGCAAGCTAGATAGAAGGCAATGTTGTGAGCTTAGTCTGGTAAATTTAAGTTATTTCTTTCACTAGAAAGTAAGTTGTTTGAATGGACTGTAAGATTAAAAATTGAGAATCAGATTTGCAATTGCTGTAATTAATATAACAACAGCGAAGTAATTTAAAAATGATCTTCTATTTGCTGTTTATTTGCTTATTTTTTAAATAAATCTTCTCCTTCAAGGGAAGATATCTGCAGAGCTCGAGAGAAGTGTGATACTCTTGGTAAGTCATTCTTTTTTTATCAGTATGATTTTTTAACAGAAAATGTGTAAGAATTTCACTCTAGGGAGAAAAAACAATCCGGAATAAATCAGAAAATACAGGCAAAATCTAAATCACAGAGACAGAAAAATCATATTCTCAATACTGTTCTGCCCTGTCATGTACTTGGGTGCCAAGTGCTTGTTCGTTTTGTGTAAATTTGCTGCACAGCTGAGGCATGACTTTCAATTCCGGTGCCATAGTATTCATTATAGAGTCACTGCTACACAAGAATCCATTCTGTTAAGCTTTTATATAAGGATTCAATTTTGCAGGTTTAGCAGAGCTAGGTACAATGTGTGACCCTCTACGCAGCTGTTCTATAAGCGAAGAAAATGGATTGAGTGCTGCTTTTACTATAGCGCATGAGCTTGGGCATGTGTAAGTACCTATTTTCCAGCAGGTAAAATTTTTAATTTTCTTTTGAATGTGACCAGTTTCCAGTGATGGGCTCTACATTTCTAAGTGGGCACTGTCTGCTGTGTGCTTTTAGAAGAGTCATTATTTTTGCTCCTTTCAGTGAGCCAGCTCTGCCAACCGCCTAGAGGTAAAGAAATTGTGAATTTTATGACCTGGTTGGTATCCTGAACTGTGGGAAATACTGGACATACAGCTGTATTCTATACTTTTGTCCTAGGAACTGATTGGGATACTTGGACGGATGTTTTAGATGTGCAACATAGTCCTGTTAACTGCAACTGCATTCTAGCCCTGCTAGGAATTTACCTTTAAGAAAAGACAATTGTTAATATAACGGAGAAATATTCTTCCTTGTGTTTGATCCTTTCAGAATACAATAGAGTAACACAAAGAAAAATACTTTACACAGACAAATAAGAGGAGATGACAGCATTTTATTTTATGAAGCATACCTCAGCAGTGATGGCAGGAAGGTGCTATACTCTAGCTCCATGAGGCATGCCACAGTGTAGGTAACGACGGCGTTGCAGAGCTCAGTAGCTAGCTTGTTGATTTTCATGTGCCTGAAAGTTCGTTTGGTTCCATGCCATTTGTCGTGGTGCTTAAACTCAGACATAAAATAAGATGATGTGTTAGTCGCATAAATAAGATGTTGATGTGCTCTGTAGTTTGTTTTTGTTACTGAATAGCGAGAGTTACGATGTGAATGTTGGGGTAATATCTTATGGACAGAGTAGCAATGGCCAGTACATTCAGTTGAGAAGAGGGGTTGTTTGTTTAAAGTGACATACTTCCAAAACGCTGAACTGTTTCTGGTAATCTAAGGAACTATGTAACAAAAAGTCCTTTTTAGGATGCCTATTGCCATAATGCCAGATAGTTATATTGAGTATCATTAAATTTTAAGGTATTTTCAAACTCAAAACTCAAGCATTTGCTGCCACAATGGAGAGAGATTTGATTAGTTATTGCTGAATTTGTTTTGGAGTTTGTCTGTTTTGCTTTTTAGATTTAATGTGCCTCATGATGACAGTTTTAAATGTAAAGAAGCTGGAATTAAACATCAATACCATGTGATGGCTCCAACTTTGAATTACCATACAAGTCCATGGACATGGTCAAAATGCAGTCAGAAATATATCACTGAATTTCTTGAGTAAGTAACAATATAATGCTAAGTTTTTGATTTTGATTTTTTTTTTTTTTCACAATTTCATGTCTTTGAGTCCTCCAGAAAAATACATTTTGCTCTTTGGATATTTCATGTCTTTGTTAAAGTTGAATTCAACATATAAAACTAAAAAGACTTTTTTTTTGTTATATAGTGGTGTTGGTTATTGAAAATATCTTTATTAGTATTTTAGTATGTCAAAATACGCTTTATATTCAGGAGGTTTTATTTTAAAAATCAAGGCTTATTTTATTAATTTTAATTAAAGTTATTATATAGGCAGGTAGGCATGCAAAACCACTGAGATATACATGTGGAAGTGTTGTGTAAGTAGGCTCCCCGTGAATTAAGCGTGATTTACACATTTTGTTCCTGTTTTCACAACAGTACTGGTTATGGTGAGTGCCTCCTTGACAAACCTAGTGGAAGAATATATGATCTTCCCTCTCAGCTGCCTGGATCGATGTATGATGTCAACAAGCAATGTGAACTTATGTTTGGTCTTGGGTCACAAGTGTGCCCATATCTGGTGAGTGAACAACACACAAAATCCTGCTCAATCTATACTAAAAAATTACTGAAAGATGGGTTTAGAAATCTGAGGACTTCTGGTTTTGGAAGAATTTTATCCTCAAGTTCATGTTCTATTCTGTTGAAAGGGGAAGAGTTCAAGGGAGAGTGTTGCAGCTCTATATGCTGGAAATATATAGAATTTAAAAGTAGAATGCATTCATTTTGATATGCGCATCTGTGAATGTGGTTATAAAATCCTTTTAAAAGATCTAAAACTGCATAAATTAAGCTTGCTGTAACTACTGAAAGGGAATTATTTCAAAACTTAGTACAAATGTTTTTATATTACAGCTCCTACATTATGTTAACAGATCTTTCTTATATGCTTTTAGGTTTTTTAAGAAATTTATAATTGGAAGTTAATATGATTGGTCCAAAGTGTAAATTCCCTCTGCTTTGTCAAAGAGCAAAAAAAAATTTTGTGCAAAAAGCAAAATTGGGATAATCCGGTAAAAAAAAAAAAAGTAGATTAATATTGAAATTTAGGTATTATTTTGAAAACTTAATGGGGCCAGTGCAATATTAAATAAATAGAAACATAACATGATTTCCTTCTTTGTTCTCAAGATGCCATGTAAAGTTAGATTTTGGACCAACTTGTCAAATACTTCTACTAGTATTTCCTGGCTTATTGGAGCTGTTTAAAGGAGACAGTTTAAGGTCAGATTGTGTCTGAATTAAGTGAAGCTTAAGTGAGGTAAAATGTTGTTTAGGAGGAGTCTTTATGGGAGTATTTTAGAATAGTAAAGGGAGATTCAAAGACCAGAAGATAGTGTTATTGAAGACTGCTTTGTAAATTTTGTAATCCATAAAGGTTATTTGACCATTAAGAGTCTTAACAATTTGGAAAGGAGGCTTTCTTCTTAATTTTCTAGTAAGTGCATTCTCAAGAAGAATTCTAGTTAGAGTCTTTTTCTGGGGATTATACACAGACTGTGCTGCATATTATCAACTGTAACCTCTTACATACTTCTTAAATTAGATTTTCTACTGAATTAGAAAATGAAGTTCTCTATTACTTCTGTTGGGATCAGTTTCAAATATTCCACATTCCTGCCTGGACTTAAGCAAAATCTATTTTTTTTTTTGGTGGGGTTTTATCTGTGAAAAATGTTAGTACTAATAGCAAACATTTGGCACAAATAGTATAAGGAAACGATACAAATATCCCAACTAATGTCTAAAATGGTGTTACAGGCATAACAAAGCTACTCTTGTTCTCTTTTTAGAAGCAATGCAAACGCTTATGGTGCACAAGCACAGAAGGTGTTCACAAGGGCTGTCGTACTCAGCACATGCCTTTGGCTGATGGAACAGTTTGTGGAGTGGGAATGGTAAGCCTTGGTTATTTCTCAGGACTTGCATGTGGCAAAACTGTTGACATAGATGAGGAAGATCAGTGTTTGCTGTCTGGCAGTACTGTGCCTGTAGGAAAATGGTTATGTGAGCAGTATCTGCCTGACTTGACCTGCAGTTTCTCTCAGTCCTGTAATGTGACATAAATGGCATAGGTTACCTGTTCAGAATAATTGCAAATTGGATAAAAAGAGGTGGAATACCTCAGAGGAAAGTTACTGTCTTAAAAGTTCAGATCATTCATAACAAGTTGTTTTTTTCTTTTTTTACTCATTGGTAGTTTTCCAGAACTGAATTTCCCGGGGAAAAAAAAGATATCTTGAAAGTGTGTTTCCCCCAGTTTGTCTTCTTGAGACTGTTTCACTGAGCCAGAACAAATTAAGTATGAATTACTTAAATACAGGAGTACGCTTTTTTTGGAAAGAGAGAGGGAGTCTTTGGATTAGAATTCTGATTTCAGTAGGTATTTGTACATTTTATCTGTTTGAGACAAAATGTTTGAGCATATATCACTGTCTTCCCCTACTCTAGTAAGTGCCTTAACCATACATAACTCACGTTCGTATACTGCCTTGCCTATTGTAACATAGTTCAGGATACTTGGATCTGTTCTGTGCTAAAACCCCAGATTCTCTTACCACTTGTACCCTAATGCATAGGACTGCCTGGCTGCATGAAGTATGGATTGAATGCTTTGAAACATAAAAAAAAAAAAGAAATGAAAGCTGGATCTGCTATACCCTGCTTACCGCTTTATTGGGTAGAGTGTTTGGGTGGTCAGAGGGCAGCTTGCTCCTTCCTCAGCCCACAGGTGGTTTCTGAATACAGATCTGGGTCTGTGTCCTCAGATGATATAATCTTTCTTCATTCTTGGGCTGTCCTCAAGGGTCATGAATATCTAATCAGAGCCTTGAGTAGCCTGATCTAGTTGAGAGGCGTCCCTGCCCATGACGGGGAGGTTGGATTAGATGATCTCTGAGGTCCCTTCCAGCCTAGGCCATTCTATGATTCTATGATGATTCTAATTAGTAGTTAGAGTCAAGACACTTACAGACGCATGGTAGAAACAGAAGTAGTGGTGAAGACTAGCTGAATCCAGAGTTATCAGTGAAGATTTGAGGAGTTTGGTTTTGGATTAGTACATATTTTGGGAAGTGAACAGAAATTAGGTTCTTGAGTTCCTTGTTGCTCTCATCTTTGGCTTCGCCATTTCTCAGTTCACCACCAGCAAATAGAAATATTTTCTAATGTGTCAAGGGACTGTGAGAATAAGTATTTCAGACTTTTTTCACATGCTCAGATTTTTTTACATGCTCAGACACTTATCTTAAGTGTGTCTGATTTATTATATTGAGCTACTTTTAATAGTACTGTGCTTTGGCAGCTTCAGGGGCTGTGGGAGCAATGTTAACTTTTATATTTTGGTAGTTTTGTGTTCTCAAAGATGATTAAAAAAATGTCTAGTCTAATTTCTATGTGTACTAGGCTGTTACTTTTCACTCAGTTATGGGCACCTCAATACAAGAGAGATATTGAGATGCTGGAGTGAGTGTGGAGGAGGGCAACGAAACTGGTGAAGGGCCTGGAGAATAAATCTTATGAAGAACTATTGAAGGAGCTGCGGCTGTTTAGTTTGAAGAAGAGGAGGCTCAGGGGAGACCTCATCACTCTGTACAACCACCTGAAAGGACACTGCAGAGAGGTTGGTGCTGGTCTCTTCTCTCAGGTAATTAGCGAGAGAACAAGAGGGAATGGCTTCAAACTGCAACAGAGTAGGTTTAGACTGGACATTAGGAAAAAGATTTTCACAGAGTCATCAGACATTGGAATAGGCTGCCCAGGGAGATGGTTGAGTCACCATCCCTGCCTGTGTTTAAAGGTTGTTTAGATGTGGTGTTGAGGGATGTGGTTTAGGGGTGAACTTTGTAGAGTCAATGATTAGACTCAATGATCCCAAGGGTCTTTTCCAACTGAAATGATTCTATGATTCTACTAATTTTTTCCCAATAACTTTTAATCTTTACAGATATGTTTTTATTTTATTTTATTTGATAAGACAATAGTCATGAGGAATTTAAAAATACTGTCTTAATGGGTAACAATTTATTGGGTAAACTATCTCAAATAGTTTCTTCTCTTGCAAGATTAGGAAAAGTTATTTGAAGGTTGCAGTGGAAGCTTTGCTTGATTAAATACTATGCATGCAGCCGGTGTTACACTGCTTAACCCATTTTTCAGTCAGTCACTGATCAGAAAGGAAGTTCATCTTTTATATAAACTTCATGTGTAATCTTTAGTTTAATTGACTTGACTCTAATGTGCCAACATCAGAGGATTTCTTTTCTGTAAGAATACAAAAACCTATTTTATGCAATCACTGCAGTGAAACCAATTTTCTCTAGGAAGTGAAGAGCTAATTACAGTCATTACCTCTGAAAGACGTAAGAAAGAACAGCAATTAGTCTGACAAATTGTCATCTGTTCCTGTCTAAGGCACAGCTCCTTTCAAGCTCCGTCAGCAAGTTTCTGTTTATGTTAATGGGAATAAGACATGGCAACTAGTAATGGTAATTAATATTTGCTGGCAAGCTAGATAAATTTATATTTGACTTTTGCAACATTATTGCGGTAATGAATACATAAAAGATCCATTTAAGGCAATTGTAATATCAGTGTCAACTTTTTGAGCTTAGATTCGACATGTGAGTTCATTTTCTCAGTAATCTAGTCTTTCTTCGGGTTGCGTAGCTGATGGGTGGGTCTTGCTCTGTGGACTGCTCTGTAACAGTCCTTATATCTTTCCTTCCCTCAAAATACAAGAAGGTATAAAGGTAATAATAACAGAGTCTCGCAAGTGAATGAGCAAATAGCTTTACCTGAGTGCTTGCACTTCCTGATGCAATATCTTCTTGCCGTGTGAAATCTATCAGCATGTGCACATCTTGACAAAGAATTGTGTTTCGTGTGTCTCAAGGTGCACACACCTGTAGAAACCAGTGACTTAGTATGTATAATATTAGTGGTAGGTATGGGTAGCATTTTGTTAAAACATTAAAGGGAAAATGCAGTCTAACTTTTCAGTGTCTCATAGAGAATAAAGAAAATATTTTCTTGGGAATTTGAACACTTCCTATATTAATTCTTTAGAGTTATGATTATTAATTATCTAGGATTGATACTACTATAATAGAAAGCTTTCATTTTTTCTTCAATTTGCTGTCTAGTCAAGTTTCTTTTGAGCTGATCAAACTGTACTTCGTTCATCCTAGACTTGTCTGCAAAAATGAATTATATTTTCTCATTGGGCTTCTGCAGAAGAATCTGAAAATTCCTCTTCACCTCCTCTTTTTATACATTCTGAGTGCTTGGGTCTGCCAGTAGCCTATCGGTAGCAGTTCTGCTGCGTTTGAAAACGGTTCCTCACTCTGATAGTCACATTCTTTCTCTTCAGAGGCAAAATGTTTGTAAATCTATAGGTACATCATATGTGAACATTTACTGGTTTTGCAGGGGTGAATTTCTGCACAGCACAGGACTACGTTAATCATTGCTTAAAAATGTTTCTGGTGTTCTTTTGTGAGAGACATTATTAAATACAGAGGTATACATTTCTGAATTGTCTTCCTAGATACAATTTATATGACATAACAACAATATAAAGTTTTTATAAAAATGTTATTTTTATTGTGGAATGAGGCACAATGACATGAAAAATATTAAATGGTTCATGCTTTTTCGTATCTCATCTCTGTAATCGAAGGTGCCATGAGAGTATCTTTAGAATTAAGAACTGTGCCATGTAATTGGTTGGAGGTTGCTGGCTCACTGGGTGCCACGATGAATTTTGTATATACAATTGTAATTTTTGTTGTGATGGTGTAAACTATATGTACAAAATAAAAACTTAATAAATCACACTAAGAACAGTATTTGTATGCTACATTGAGGACCTAAATACCAGAGGAGACCCCTATGTATTGCAAGGCACGAGAGAGTCATTTTCCATTAGGACAGGCATTGGAGTGCTTTAATTGGCCCAATCTCCTTCTCTTAACCCTTGTAATTCTTGTTGCCGTTGCGTTCCTGGTAGGAGCTACTTCGATGGATGTTTGCAAAAGGTGAACAACTTTGAACAGATCTTTTAGCCCCCACTTCTTTTAGGTTTTCTTGTTGCATTCTGTTGTGCTTCGACATTTTTGCAGAACAGCAGGATCTCGGTATTATCTGTGTGGATTTTTTTGATTTCTTTTCCTTTACTATCTGTTTATTTTTTGAGAGACTATTTGGGGGTATATGTTGTGAGAAACTTACTTGTGTTTATACTCTGAGACAGTACAAAAGATTTCTCCTCACCCAGGGCATAGGAAACTTTGGATTTCTTTTTTCCTTTCTTTCTGAAATTCCAAAGACGTGAGTTTGGAGAGTGACGTGTTGAATATCTTTGTTCAAAGTTTAAAAAAAGCAGAACACATGAATGTTAATAGGTAGGTTTCTTAGATACATTGGATTTGTTCATAATTCTAAATCTCCAAGGTACTGGTTTTCACTGTGTGCTTATTGCCACAGAAAATACTTAATCCTGTTTCATGGAGGACCTAATTAAAAGGGGTAGGAAGCTAGCAGTATTATGGAAAAGAAATACCTGCACTATGGTGTGTAACCAAATTGGGTTCAAGCCAAGTGATATACAAACTCTCCTTACACAAACTCATCTCCAGGTTGAACCTGATTCAGAATCATGGCTTCTGTGTAACGAAGTAATGCAATTTTAGCGGTGTAGTTTACATGATTATTTTGTTGGAGTTGGTGATGCACATCTGAGCCAAAAAAAACCACCTCCGAAGCAGAATAGTTAGTGAAACAATCTGTCTTCTAGGAGTAGCATTCTCAGAGCAAGTCTTTTTTTTTTTTTTTTTTTTAATGCTATGAAAATAACAACAAAAAATACCCAGTAAAACATCTTTTAAAAAAATTGTTCTTTGAGACTCTCCTAAGGGTTGCACTCTGATCCTGAATTTCTGAGCAGTACACAAATATGCCGATGGTCCATTGATTCCGTGGATATTGGAAGGGAGAGGTAAGAGGTACCTATGTGATTCTGACTCAGACTGGAACAGTCACAGGGCTCGACATAATGGCAGTTTGCTATTTAAACACTTAAAACCCCAAATATTAGGCAAGTCTGGAAAAAGTTCCCTAACAGAGAAGGAATCCACATGATACAAATGAGAGTTTGGTTGGAAAGCATGTTCCTTTATATTTGAGGGAGAAGTGTATTACTTCACTGTAGATATATATTGTATATTGAGCTAAAAATATCTAGAGTAACTATCAAGTGAATTAAAATTTCATCCAAGTCCCTTTATAGCCACATAAAGAGAAGAATACAGGGACAATTGAGAACGGGGATGCAGACCAATAAAGAGTTGATTTGATAAGTAGAAGAGGCACCAGTCTCTTCTACGGAAATATGTTTGCTGCCCTTCAGTTGTAGGTCACTATCCATGTATTGATTTCTTTTAAAAATCGTTGCATTACTCGACTGCCTCGTGAATGTAATACATGGAAGTAGTTAACCTGAAAGAATAGTTCATTATGTGTACATGTGTAAAGTAAGTATAAAAATTCAGATGAATTTTAAGAGTTGGGTGATAGGGGAAATACGTTAACCATTTGGGAAGCAGCAGGAGATCTTCTGAATGGTAAAAACAGAATAAAGTAAGTGCTTAAACCAAGGATTTTTGACATCAACTGGGATTTTCGTGAAATAGGTTTCTGAAGAGATATGATTTCAGAAATATAAAAAGTTTTCTCTGGGGATATTTCAAGGGAAATATAAAGCATGTAGATTTTTTTACAGGAAAACGTTAAAAAAATCGAAATTTTGTGGGATTTTAGGCAATTAGCAATAAATGTAGGCTTGTCTGGGAATGCATGCTATAGAGATAAAGACATGAGATGCCATAGTTACAACTTGAGTTACATATTTCTCTAAGCTCCCTTTCTTATGTGTCCTACACTCATTTTACTAACTGTGCTCTTTTTACTGCTATAAGCTCTAGGCCCCATTTCTTGTCTTGGTTCTTTGAGCAATGTGCTTTCTTGACTTTGTATGTTATGGGAAGATGGAGCGCAGGCATCTGTCTAATGTGCAGCAAAATATTTCCTTACACCCACTTGCAGCAGACAAGGCAGTACATTCATTCATGGGAATGCCCCGTAGACCTAAATACAGCCAGAAACAACAGCTGAGATTTGTGGACTTTGGCATTTTTCTGAGTGGGCATTCTCGTCTTCCCTCCCTGCTCATCAGGTTATGTGCAGAACCTGTGGAACTTCTAAGATTCATGCTTGTTCCCAGCTCTGTGCAGTTGCAATCGACTTTGAGACAGTTCATGCCCAGATCTCAGCTACAGGTGAGGTATTTTGTAGGGAATCGGTCTTGTGCTGCAGATCTGCTTTTAGTGTTTATCTGGTTTATGGCACCAGCTGTGCTGGTTTTCTTTTTCTGCATTCAATCTAATGCGGCTTTCTCTTTCTGTGCTGTTACTCATAGTCATTCTCAGGGCCCTGTCTAGATATCAGAAGTGAAGAAATGGTATTTTCCAGGGCAAAAGATCAAGTGCGGAGTCCTACACTTCGGCCACAATAACCCCCTGCAGCACTACAGGCTGAGAGAGGAGTGGATAAAGAGCGGCCCAGAAGAGAGGGACCTGGGAGTGTTGGTTGACGACTGGCTGAACATGACCCAGCAGTGAGCCCAGGTGGCCCGGAAGGCCAATGGCATCCTGGCTTGTATCAGGAATAGTGTGGCCAGCAGGAACAGGGATGTAATTCTGCCCCTGTACTCAGCACTGGTGAGGCCTCACCTCGAGCCATGTGTGCAGTTCTGGGCCCCTCACTGCAAGAAAGACATTGAGGGGCTGGAGCGGGTCCAGAGGAGAGCAACGAGGCTGGGGAAGGGACTAGAGGGAATGTCCTATGAGGAGAGGCTGAGGGAGCTGGTGTCGTTTAGCCTGGAGAAGGGGAGACTCATCACTCTCTACAAGTACCTGAAGGGAGGTTGCAGTCAGGTGGGGGTCGGGCTCTTCTCCCAGGCAATCAGTTACAGGACGAGAGGGCCCGGCCTGAAACTGTGTCAGAGGAGGTTTAGGTTGGATCTCAGGAAGCCCTTCCTCATGGAGAGGGTGATCACACACTGGGGTGCACTGCCCACGGAAGTGGTGATGTCACGGTCCCTGGAGGAGTTTAAGGAGAGGCTGGATGTGGCACTTTGTGTGGTCTGGCTGATGTGATGGTGTTGAGTCATAGGCTGGACTTGATGATCTCAGAGGTCTTTTCCAGCCTCAACAATTCTGTGATTCTGTGAAAAAGAAATCAGAACAATCAAATTGACTCTTTGGAAGGCAAAATACAGACCATCATGTCCGCTTTTGCAATGCTATATCCTTTTTTCTCCTCACACTTGTCTTCAGCGTTCAGTCACCTTCTTTCATTTTAGAAGCACCAGCAATTGCCAGTAGCATGCATGGAAACATGCTGATGTTTGGAAATAGATGAATATTTTTTTTTGAGCCTCCCTTTCTGCAAAACTACACAGGGCTCCAGCTCATGAATCTGTATCCTCATACACTGAACGTCAGTGTTTCAGTCTTAGGCCCAAGATCTTGAAAAGCCATTTGTATCTCTGGGAGCAGTCTGGAAAATACAGGCAATAAGAGTGGTCTTGGAGTCCTTTTCCTGCTGTGAGTCATACCAAACTGTGTATGAAGTCCGTGATTTCAGAAGAGCTTTAGCCTTGTTCTGTGTGTGTCCTTGATGCAGTTGAAATTGAGCATATTTTTGCAATTAACACTTTGATAATTTCTTTCAAACCTGCTTCCCTGGAAATCTGTCAAGCTCAGTAAACTATGAGATAAGTTAGAAGTACCCGAAGTCAGTTTATCAAATCATAGCTTAATCCATAGGCAAGAGTCAAACTGCTTATTGTAAGCAGGTGATTAACGAATACGAATCTGGGTACCTCTAGGTTCATTGATCCTATTTGAATCATTAACCCTTCCTCTCATCTCTGAAGATGTTAACTGTTGACCTTGGCTAGAGCAGAGTTGTAACTTGCTGCAATTAACATGTTTGGAATTATGAGTGATCCCCACTTTACGTGATGCATACATTATAGTTGCAGTAACGAAGGTAGAAAAGAAAAAAGATAGCGATTACATTTAATTTTATGAATATTCTGTATGTCGTAGACTTCTCAGTGAGGCAATGATTCAAGCAAGCACAGAGGAACATCTGGAATATGTCTGGTGCTGGAGTTTTCTACTGTGACTTCATCATGTTGCTTCTGTAGGAATGCAGCAGAGTAATAGCTGAGAAAAGTTTTTTGAATACGCTGTTAAAATCCCAGATGTGAACATGTGCTTCACATTTTCATAGATCAAAATAATGCTGCTATGCATATAAAATTTCATTGTACAACTCTGGCTTTTTGTGGAATCTCCCTACAATTTACTGTAAATGTTTTTGTGGATGGAAGAACCACCTAGACTCTAGGTCCCTGTCCCATATTTGGATGCAGCATTCATTTTGTGAAGGGGGATCTAGAATCTTCAGCCTATAGTAGTAAAAAATTATTTCCCAAGATCATAGAATCATAGAATCATAGAATGTTAGGGATTGGAAGGGACCTCGAAAGATCATCAAGTCCAATCCCCCTGCCAGAGCAAGAACGCCTAGATTATGCTACATAGGAACGTGTCCAGGCAGGTCTTGAATGTCTCCAGAGAAGGATGCCATAATACATTACCCATTTGCTTCTCCCATAAGCACACCTTGTCTTGCTATTCCTGCAGTTCTTGGAAAGGCAAGTTCTTAGTGTTTCCTCATATTTACCTTAGGTCTGCACTATGCAAATGTCTATCTTTTATTGCTAGGTGCTAGATGTAGGCACTCAGAGGTTTGGATACAGTGGTACTCTAAGGGCATATTGAAAAAAGTAGTAAAAACTAACAGCAAGCACTGCAGTGAGAAATTATTTGCAGATACATAGTGAAACAACGATGTCCTTTTGGTGGTGAGTTCAAGTATTAGTCTTAGCATCAAGTGAGCGATGGTCTGGCCACTGTGCAGGATCATGTGAATGGCTGTATGAGAAGACAGATCTAGCTTCCATTCTGTGTTTGCTTTGGGCTTGAAAATCACCTTGAATGAACATATTCTTAGACAGAGGCATTCAGAGCTTAAAAGATAAATCAGTACAGGAGTCAGTGAGACAGAATTATACAGGCAGGCAACTTTATTGCTGAGTTGAATTAGGAGCTCAGAACTCGGAAGCAAGAATCTGATTCTGTGACAAATTCCCATTTTGTGAGCAAAATGGTTGCTAGCATATGAGCGTAAGTATCAATATAATAAAAACTTATACTAATTAGGAAAAAATTACTTTTAGGAGTTATTTGATGCAATGATAAAACCACTGAACAATGTTTGAGTTTTTTGTCATTAAGGTATATTCAGGAAGACTGCACACACTTCCGTTTGTTCAGCAACATTTCTCTTAATTGCTAGTTACTACATCATAATAACTCTTGAGAAATTCTGTGTAACACAGAATTGGTTTTAAAAAGGGGTAGAATCCTTGTATTACTTTATCTTCTGTGTGTCAGAGGTTCGTAAATTGTTTTATGTGCCAGAGCCTTTAGTTACCAAAATCCATATAGACTTTCAGGTAATTTGGAGCTGTTCCGTGTCACAGAGAGCAGAGAGGCAATGCCTAAGCTTCAGAAGTAACCAGGTGTTGCGTTGGTATTATCTGTTCTGATAATTCTAGTTGCTGATGCATGTATGTACTGCAGGGAAAGAATAAGCCACTTCCTGTCAGTTCAACTAGGAGAACCCTTCTTGACAACAAACCTAATGATCAGTCTAATCCCAAGTGTGCAAGCAATCATCTAGAATAAAAATTTCTTTCCATTGTACGTGAGCACTGACCCCGTGTAGTCCATGCTGCCCAGTGTCTTGTCTCCAGACATTGACAGTCTTTCATGCTTCAGAGGGTATTTGGAGTCAAGGACACATTACATATGTAGAAGCTAGCAGGCAATATAGTGCTAACATTATAGTACCTTGTGAATATTCTATTTCAGTATGTAAACTATTCCACTATGTTGTGATCAAATATACCACTTGGGATTTTTGAAAGCATACAAGTGAATTAGAATTCCAACTGCCATAAGCCGTCAATAGGATTAGTGCTGGTAATTCCTGCAGGTTCTTTGGAAAAAGTCACACACGCACCAATCATAAGATTCTCATTTAGACATTTTAGTCATGTACTTTAAGAGTAACCACTGAAGTGGATAAATATTTGCAGAGTCAGGGACTTAGATAGTAAATACTTAGAAGCAAGGGATGGATCACTTGATTCCTCTGAGAAAAATAGCTAGTAATTGTACCTTTCTGTAAACAGTAACAGTTTTCAGATATCAGGTGGTAAAGTCTTGTAACTGACGTGACCACAACAGAACAGTCTTGCAATCTTTGTCTTCTTAATAATGGAAAACCCAGCAAATGAAATGAAAATTACACCTTTATGTACAGTTTTAGTTGGAAATGGATAGTTCTTCAAGAGGAATAAAATCTGAAGTAATGCAATAGATGTAAAAGTCTGAGTTTCAGCATGAAACTATAGCATCATCTTGCTTTAGCATAAAAAAGATCTTAAGTGCTTGTCTGCTTTTCCCGAAGAATCACACTAGATCTTTAGTTTTTGAGATGCTCAAAATGACCTGATTTTTTTTTTTTTGTGGTTTGTTGTCATCATAGATATCATATCATATCATAGAATGGCCTAGGCTGGAAGGGACCTTAGAGATCATTTAATCCAACCTCCCTGTCATGGGCAGGGACGCCTCTCAACTGGATCAGGCAACACATGGGGACTGAGCGGGGATCATCATACCTTTTCACTTTTTGTATCAGCATGAATTTCCAAATTAAACTGGAAGAATCTCTTACGTGAAAGACAACTAAATCTGTTTTTGAAGTTTGTGCGTGAGAATATATTAGGGAGCCAGGATCAGGATTTTGAGTTTCTTATATAGTCATCTGAATAAAGTCAGAAGACTTAAAGATACATTCAGCATCCAGTAGCTTTCACAGAGAGCAAAGAAAATATGAAATATGACTACTTAAAAGAATCTGAACATATTAAAAAATGTCCAGACTGAGATTAAGAGCACTGAACTCTTAAATTGTACTCTTTCTGTGCCTAAAATAATCAGTAACCTTTTGCTTGACTTAGAAATTTTATCTTGTTTATCAACTGTGCAGCACTGCCGCCATGGAATTTGTGTGAGCAGAGAAGTGGAGATGCGCCCAGTGGATGGAGAATGGGGACCGTGGGGACCTTACAGCTCATGTTCAAGAACTTGTGGAGGTGGAATCAAGAGCACCACCAGGCTGTGTAATAGACCAGAGTATGTTTTTTACTCTGTTTTACTACATTGGTACGGAATGAAGATATTCGTACATAGATTGGTTCAAAACAAAATGAAGTTATTGCAAGTTGTGCAAATTAGTTCACAGCATCAATTAAAAATGTGCTTGTGTCAGCCGTGTTTGAAGAGAGAGATAAGTCTACAGATTCTGATAGGCAGAGAACTTTTAGATTACTCTCTTCTCTTCACTGGAACATTTGTATTTATAGATGTTTCTAAAGATTTATTTTGAAAGGATCTTTTTTTTTTTCTAGCTTTGCTCTAAATGCTGAGGGTTTCTGTAAACATTGAAATGCTTTCTTTGGAGTAAAATCTGCAAAAAAAAATAGATGTATTCCCTGGTAATCTTTGTAGTGAAACACTTGATTTGCTTTGATTTATCGTTTTTTCACGATGTCACCACTAGTATTGCCCACAAGGAACACTGGTTACAGCAGAGTCATTTGCAGCTTACCTTTATAATGAGAAACTTCCCCTGACCAGTGGCTTTCATTCTCTGTAATCAAAGTCATTGAGAATTTCTCCAGAAGCAGAAGCATAGCTGCAGCCTGCGTAGTTTCAGGGTTTTTGTACGAAGTCATGTCATCTTGATATTATCAGTGGGATAAATGAACTGCAGTTGAACCACCCCTAGTTATTTTATTTTCTCTGAGAACTAAGAGGCTGTAGACTAGATTCCCATTAGATATCCCTCTGTCAGTCTGTAGTAACTGATAACATCAATATGCCATTGATTTTTTTTTTTCTCCCCAAGAACCTACTAATACTGAATTATCGTGTGACAGGGTTTATAACAGGAAATGTTAGACTTTACAATAAATGGGATGTTTTCCACAGTTCTTTTGATCCTCAAACTGAAACTGCTATTAGGACTGCAGAAAAAAATGTGTCGGCTCCTAATGCTGTCTTCTTTCTTTGTCACTCTGTAAAAGAATAATTTCAAATTACTGAGGGAGGTGCTGGTTCTGTAAAAATAGGACTGTAGTCTCAGCTAAATTGTTAAGAGTATTAGATAATGTTTTTCCCCCAGTAAAATAATTATGACTGTAAGGGAAATTAAAATATGGTAGACATTAATAAACACCAGTAGCCTGATTACCAACTACCTCAGCAGCAGTATTTTACATAGACTTTTTATTTTCTTCTCGTCTATAAATGTATGCACAGTCCAGGAGAAGGTAAAAGTATGGATGGGAAAGTCAGTAACAGATGGCAGGAAGCTGTGTGACATTTTCCTTTTAGATCAGTAGCTCAAGCTGTGAAGTTCAGTAAAGACAAGTGTAGAGTCCTGCATCTGGGGAGGGATAACACCAGGCACCAGTACAGATTAGGGGATGTCCTGCTGTAAAGCAACCCCATGGAGAAAGATCTTGGAATCCTAGTGGACATGAGGTGTCCATGGGACAGCAATGTGCCCTTGTGGCCAAGAGGGCCAATGGGATCCTGGGGGTCATTAAGAAAAGTGTGTCCAGTAGGTCTAGGGAGGTTCTCCTCCCCCTCTACTCTGCCCTGGTGGGACCGCACCTGGAATACTGTGTCCAGTTTTGGGCTCCCCAGTTCAAGAGAGACAGGGACCTACTGGAGAGAGTCCAATGGAGAGCTATGAGGATGATCAAGAGACTTGAACATCTCTCCTGTGAAGAGAGACTGAGACAGCTGGGGCTATTTAGCCTTGAGAAGACTGAGAGGAAATCTTACTAATGTATACGAATATCTGAGGGGTGGGTGTCAGGAGGAAGGGGCCAGTCTCTTTTCCATGATGCCCAGGAATAGGGCAAGGAATAATGGGTATAAGCTAGAACATAGGAAGTTCCACCTCAACATGAGGAGAAATTTCTTTCCTGTGAGGGTGACAGACCACTGGCACAGGCTGCCCGGAGAGGTTGTGGAGTCTCCTTCTCTGGAGGCTTTCCAAACCCGCTTGGATGTGTTCCTATGCCCTAGGGGATCCTGCTCTGGCAGGGGGGGTTGGACTAGATGATTTCTAGAGGTCCCTTCCAACCCCAAACATTCTATGATTCTAAGCCATTTTAATGGAGAACAGCAATTCTAGAAACTGAGTGGTTTTTACCTATTTTTGTTAGACCAAGAAATGGAGGAAAATACTGCATTGGCCGCAGGATGAAATTTCGATCATGTAATACTGATTCATGTCCAAAAGGCAAAAAAGATTTCCGGGAGCAACAATGCTCTGAATTTGATGGCAAACACTTTAATATCAACGGTCTTACGTCTGCTGTTCGCTGGCTTCCAAAATACAGTGGTAGTAAGTAATTATAATTTTTTTTCAATTAATGAAAGAAAAATGTTACTTTAATTAAAATTTTAAAAAAGACAAGAAACCTGTTGGATTTTCTTTCCAGTTGCTATGAAAGATCGCTGTAAACTTTTTTGCCGAGTTTCTGGAACAACTTCCTACTATCAGCTGAAGGACAGAGTTGCTGATGGTACTCCCTGTGGAGCAGAAACCAATGACCTTTGTGTTCAAGGCTTATGCAGGGTATTTAAATCTAAACTTACTAATTACTAAAATAGATTTTAACAGATGGTGAAGTAGATACTAAATATTCATCCAAATAACCTTTACTGAAAATATGTAAAGCAAGATGTTTTGAATTTACTGAAGTTTGTTTTAATCCCTACCAAATTAAAGATCTGGAAATGGAGGCAGTTAAGTGAAGAACGTACTGTTGTATCTGAAGAGAGACAGTTTTTCCTCCCTAAGCCTCATACGTGAGAGAGTTTGTATTGTCCAATAACTAGGGAGAAACTGCTCCAAAATTGACATAAAGGGAGGAATGAAGCATGCTGTGTGTTTATTACCGTCGTATTTCTGCTGTCAAATAAGTGAAAAAGTAGAAAATCCGAGGGTAGATAGATTATGTGTTCAGTATTTCATTGCAAAATCAGGAGGGACTGACCATTGAAAAGGATCATGTCAGCATTCTTTGCGTAACAGCAGTTGTGAGAGTGTCATGAGGTTTTGTTGGGAGATATTTGTCAAGCCCAGGTTGTTTTGCTGATTGCAGTGAAACTGGGGAAACTCAGGATGGGGGAAAAACGTAGCTTTTTTGATAGTGTTGAGTCAAGAGAAAGGAGGAGATACCAGAGAATTCTCCTGCTTATCATAATTTTTAAGAAAGGAAGTTTAAGTAAAGATACATAAACAAAAATTGTGCTTATGCTAGTTTAACCAGCATAGTCTACGTGTATTCCTTTGCTTCTTTTGCAGTAATGACAGACTTTAAAAGAGTTGATGACCATGTACACATACTGCTTTTAGGATTCCAAGACTTTTTAATGTAAATATAACTTAAAATTTATACACTATGTTGATTTTTTTAATACTAAATCTTTGCATACTGTTATGTATTCTTACAGTTATTGAAATATTAAGTGTATTTGAATTGTACATTCTTAGTACAAAAGCACTATTGTGCTTTTTGCATCGCAGCACCCAAAAAGATAAAAGGCTTTTTTGTGAATTGCCAAGGAAGATATATACAGTGAATAAGAACATTTTGGGGGAGTGGGAAGCTTACATTATTTGTTTTCATTATTTTCCATTGGACTGAGTGACACAAAAGCTTATTGTATTATTTTTTTGTAGCAAGCAGGGTGTGATCACGTTTTGAATTCCAAAGCAAGGAGAGACAAATGTGGAATCTGCGGTGGTGATAATTCTTCATGTAAGACTCTTGCAGGTACTTTCAACAGTGCTCGTTATGGTATGTATGTTTTTAAAAAACAAATCTTAATGCACATTTCAGTATGCCTTAAATTACGTTTTACATTTGAGGAACTGGGATTTCAGTTTTTGGGGCCTCTGTCAACAAAAAGTATCTCCAATTTTTAGTCACACATACCCTCTCAAGGATGCAGAAGCAAACACTGTGGCACACTAAAACATTCAAGGGACAAAAAAACCCCAATCTGCTCTAAGGTGAAAACAAAAAACATGAATAAAAGATAACGATGAAGGTAAAAGTAGTTTAAAAGGAAGAATATTTCCTGATTTGAACTTTATATTCTCTTGTCCGTAACTGTGCAGCTGAAGGACTTACTCCATTGCCTCCTTTTGGTTGTGTAAAGAGATAGCAAGACGTCTGTGGTGTGAGCAGCTGATGAGGTTCTTTTTTTCCTATAGTGGAAATGATATCTTCTGAAATGTGAGCCTGCTCTTTCCAGAGGACATGGACAGCACCGTTTATGTTCTTTCGTCTTCCTTGGCATGTAGTGAATGAGAAACTTCTGAATAACCCTTGCAATTCCCATTTCTTTGATTCTGTTTCTCTGATAGAGCTACTGATAGCTCTTTTATATGTAGTCCTTTCTGGGAAGTATGGAGAGACTGCTGTATGTCTGTAGGAGGGAAACTAAGTAATTAGAGTGTAGAATGTAAAGGATGGAAGTCTCGAGGTTAATATCAGATTCCTAAAGGCTCCTTCATGCTGCTTCACTGGTTGAAAGAGACCACAGGCACTTGGAGAGCTGCCACAAAGGATCTTCAAAGAACGAAGGAATTGCTGGTCAAAGAAGAAAGTATGCCCAGTATCCTTTTGGATTTTGTACTTTTTGCTGGCACGGGGCTTGTGCAAACAACAAAGTACCAAAAACTTAAAGATGGGACCTTTAAGCTACCCTTTTCACAGAAATATATGTAACTTTCCTTGTGTCTGTGCTGAGAAGACGCAATCAGCTATTAGAGACTGGATTTCTGAACACATGAACACTGAAAGAAAAGAAAGTGTTATTCTGAGTAAAAGACTGTCAGTGGTTTTGTTTTCCACCACTGTGAAAGATCTTTTTGCTTCTAGGCAGCACGTGAATTCTGTCATAAATACATTTCATACAAGTGACCATTACGTGAAAATGCCCTTTGTACAAATATGGTTGAGACTGTCAACTCTGCTGTCAGCTTTACATTGTCACAGACTTATTTGCTTCTCACTGAAGTTGAAGGGAAAAAAAACCCCACGGTTTGCAATGAGGAAAACCTTGATTTATTATTTAGGTTTTATGTTGAATGTTTTAAACTATGTCTGAATTCTTTGAATTATAGCATAGAAAAGATGATACTGAATTAGACCACTGGTCAGTATGCTAAACATTTGGGATTGTCACTCGGGTGTGCTCAAGCAGGAGGGCAGCAATGCAAACAGGAGGTTGCAGCTACCTGATCTCTTAAACTTCAGTGTCCATGGGAGGCCTAAGACATCCATGGGTCAATGACTAACAAACGTTGTCTGAGGGTATGTTCTCTTCCAAAGAGGTTCTGAGTTAGGATCACAAGATAAGTACACTAAAGTCAGTGCTCTTACTCTTTGTCTTTTAACTTCGTCTGGTCCACTGCCATACTGACATGAGTCATTTTACTGTGGCAGAATTGGGACTAGCAGCCTGTGGTACATGCCTGTATTTATGCAGTTATGATGTTGTCATTAAGTGTTTAAACAATAATGAAACAATAATCAGAAATTCATTGCAGTGAAATATGAGTTTACTTAGGTCCCAATTTAGGAAATTAAAATCTAATTATATACACATAATTATTATATTGGCTATTATTATTGCATCAAATTAGAATATCTCCTTGACAGCATGTTATGCAGTTCTATTTATAGTTTCCTCCCAAAATTTGTCTTCTGTCATTCTACGGCCACAAGGTTTTCAGGGTGTGAGGTGAGGGGCTTTTCAGAGTGTGTTCTAGTGTTCTCCCCAGTATGTTGGAAGATTGACCAAACACCGTGTGCGCATTCAGAGCGTGCAGCGTGTCCATTTGCAGTTGCAGTGCTGCCCCCAGCTGGCAAATGGGACGGACCCGGGATTAGGTTAAATGGCCATTTAGATGCATGGTGTAATTTTAAGACATTAAGAACACTGGGCAGTTAATGAATTATGAAATTGAAAAGAATATTGCCATTTAAATTTTTATCTGCAATGGTGAGTCAACTGACAACGTTGAATCTTGGCAAGACCGTTAAACACAGCAAAATGAGTGAAAAAGTTAGCAAAGATTATATTAATGCTTCAGGTTGCATGTTTGTGTTTATTAGTTGTTTCCAATGTTGGCTATACTTAGTTTTCCTTAGGCATAAGAATCCTTCTCAATTTGTGATTAACATCTGTGAAAAACAGCTTCTTTTTTTTTTTTTTTTTTTAAATCTATGCTTGTGTGTGGAGCGACAGTTCTAAAAAGTAGATCTTGACGCACCTTATGACAAGGCTAGTGTTACAGTAATTGGAGGTATTACAGGAAATGATGGCTCATTTGTTAAGCATTTTTATTTTGAAGGGACCACACTAGGGTAACATTTTAAGTAGTGGAATGTGGATCAGGCATGGCTGGTTTATCTACTCGTGTATGACCTGCAATATTTGCAAATTTAGGACTTGTTCATTGGAGTGTTGTCGTGCAATACTCTTGTGAGATAAGGAAAAGCTAACCCAATTGTATAAACGGTGAGTGGAGATATTGTATGCTAAGTGACTTATTCAGACCAGTATAAAGCTTTTGTGCTTAAATTGTGAGGAGCCACAATGTTTCCCGAGTTCCACTTGGTGTACTTGACTGTTTTCTGGAGTAGTGCTGCTCTCTATAGATTTTTCTGAGTAGATTGAAATCATGTTATTGGTAAAGAAATAAATTCACATTCCTGAACACAGTAGTGTATTCTAATGAGTTATGAAAATGAAAGTTCAGTTGGACTGATTAGCAAACAGAATAAAAACCACCAACAAAGAAATTTATTACACATTTCCTTCCGAAAACATGAGGACATTCAGCCAGTCATTGTCACTTATTGCACTGCAGGATTTTGTGAATAAAGCCAGTTAAACGTAGGTTTGTGTTTGCTAGTATTTGACTATTTTTGCATATGATTAATTTGTGAATAATTACATTGCAGGTTACAATGTCGTAGTAAATATTCCCAAAGGAGCAACAAACATTGATATTCAGCAACACAGCTACTCAGGGAAACCAGAAGATGACAACTACCTGGGTAAAAGCCTCCTGTGTATAACACCGATGGATAGTTTTTGTGCTCGTGCCAGAGGTCTGCTCTAGACTTAAACTATCAGAAGTCTGACACGGTCTTTAGAGCAAATATCTAATTATATTGTATCATCATTTGCCTAAGCCTCTCTGCAGATGCTAGTGAATCACAATCAGTGAGATGTTGTTAGGTTTCTAATTCTTAAACGCATATTCGTCAGAGAATAGGAATTATTGCACATGGTGTTACTTTGTCAATTTTTTACTTTGCTGTGGCAATGTTAATTAAAACTCCGCAAGTGAACTCAATAATGCAGATATTTGTGGATTTAAATCATGGAAGCATACACTTTCTTTATAAATGAAGCAGTCTGACCTTCAGCAAACTTACCGGTTGTCTCACATTTCTCTTTTTCGATCGTGTCTGAGTATAAAGATCCCACGTTGATAGATTTGCAAGTGTGTGAGAGAAACAAAGAATTCATAAGCACATTGTACCAAAAATCTTGGTTCTCCTATTTCGCAGTACTTACGTTATATCTAAAGTGCCTGAGAGAATATTGGTGCGTATTTTCCCTCTGTCTCTTCTTCCATTACCATCCTACTCAGTGAACTTCAGAGTTTTCCAAATGTTTTCCTTGCCACCTGTTGCCCTGTTTATGCACATACATCTCACAGGACACAGAAACATCTCTCACCCCCTGGCATTAGCTACCGTTTCAAATGTAGTAATGCCTGACTAGCATGCCTTTACTAAACATTTTACTTTGTTTTTAAATTTATTTTTTAGCTTCTAACTCATCTTTATGATTGTAAATTGGTCATTATATTAAATTATTGTTATAAAGGCTTACTAATGTACTTTATTTTTACTTTAAAACTTACTTTTAAAAGCCATTTTGCTAAAAGTAGGTCTAACATATACAAGAATGTGAGCTGTAGAATAGGCCAGAAATACGGATTATTATTGTTTGCTTCTACAGTAGCAGAACCTAATCAAATTTGAAAGTGATGACTGCAGTCAACCCTTCAGCAGAACAAATACTATTAAAATTGTGTTGTTATACAGCAAAAATCCATGACAGTCCTGCTTAGGTGAAAGTTACTGATGGTTAGGATTGGATTCATGCATTAGCTGTTTGGTACAAATTTAAAGTATTACACATGGACTAAAATAAAGCTAAGTGTTGATGAGAAGATATATTATGAAGACTTTTTATTGATAGAACCTTTTTATTAAATAGATGCTTTATTTCCAATATTTTATTTTACTTATAGCTTTATCTGATATGAATGGAAATTTTATCTTGAATGGAAATTTTATTGTAAGCATGTCAAAAAGAGAAATCAATGTGCAAGGAGCCATTTTTGAGTACAGTGGTTCAAACAGTACCATAGAACGAATTAACAGCACTGATAGAATCGAAGAAGAGCTAACCCTACAGGTGCATGTTTACTTTTTTCATAAGTTTGAAAATTTGCTACATGATCATTATGTTCATAATTTTATGTTCAAATTCACTGAAAAACAGCTATCGTTTTATCTCAATTAAGGTTTTGTGTGTAGGGAATTTATACAACCCTGATGTGCGTTATTCATTCAATGTCCCAATAGAAGATGGAAGGGATCTGTTTACGTGGGACCCTTATGGACCCTGGCAGGACTGCAACAGGATGTGCCAAGGTACTGTGAATTCTTTTGTCACCAGAGCAAACGACCTGGTGGCGTTTAGGAAGGGACTACTCTTAAGTGTCAGATTTTTCACCCCTACTTGTAAGGAAGAAACTCGGTACTCTCAGTAAACTTCAGGTGCACAGAGCTTTTAAGGGCAAAATGGCTTCTGATTTTGGTTTCCCATTTTCCATATTTATGCAGTACAGTTCTATATTCAAAACTACGTTTGTGTTCTGTTCTTTTGTAACCACAGGAGTGATTTATAAAAATAAAGTTGCATCAAATCTAATGCATCCTTAGAAAGCAGTCTTATATATCTACTCATATGTATTAGGCTTTCATTATCCTGTTTGCCGATGCTCACTGATTTTTCTACTATCTCTCCTATATATTTGTCTTTTTTGGTTATCTGGGATGAAATTGTTTAAGGATATACTTTACAATTTTTCAGCTGTTATTCTATAGACCATTCCAGTGTGAAAATAAAACCACAGTATGTATATATAGGATGTATGTACACAGTTTTGATAGATGCTCTTCTTAGCTGGTGCTAGAAATGCCTGTACGTACGTGATGGTGAGTTTCTTCTGGTTTTGAGTCAGGTAGTAGACATTCTCATGTACTAGAGAAGCAGAGCATCTGTCAACGATGGGACTTTTTCCAACACTCCAGATCTTTTAGTTATCCCACGACCAGATTTTCTGCTTCCTTAAAGAAAAGGATCACAACCTCTAAGTTAACATGGTGGCTTGAAAATTTGGTAATTAGCGAAGGACAGATGTGATTCATCTGGAATACTGAGCGTGATGAGTAAATGGACTGTTGCGCTTTCGCTGTTTTCTGGAAGTTGATATTCTTGAATAGGGTATCTCAGTTAAATTCCTAAATGATGAACGGAATCCTTTAGTGTGAAAATGCACTCTTATTTTAGCCCTTTATTTGTTTTTTTGTTGTTGTTTCTTTTCAAGGTGTTCGACGAAGAAGAATGATGTGCATACGTAAAAGTGATCACATGGTAGTGTCTGATCAAAGATGTGAGCTTATACCCACTGTACCAGATATTTTTGAGGAGTGTAATACAGAGTGTGAATTAAGGTAAAAAGAAGTTTCTAGCTGATGGAGTTATTGTGGTCTTATATATTTTTATTGATAGATGTTGAAACAAAGTAGTTCGGGTTCCTTTATCCTCTGTCCCTCCACCCATCTCCACCTCTCTCATCCCTCCTGTCTCTTCTTCCTTTCCTCAAATCTCTTGGTATAATGGGCTTATGCATTGTGTTTATGCCTCTGAATCTAAGTAAAGCTAGTGTATTTTCCTAATTTTTGTTGCTAAAGTACAAAGTCTTTTGTTAGAATTGTGAAATCTGTTTTATATATCCTGGTGCAAAAATTTGTACTACTGGGCAGAACGCATTTTTTCACCAGAATTGTGCCCACAACTGGAACTGATTTGAAACAGACTTGTGGTTCTGCACTCTGAGAAAGCCCACGCTGAAGCATTCAGAGGATGAACACTTAGAATTATAGCTTACATTTTTCAAAGTCACCTAAGAGGTTAAGAGAGAAGATCCTTTAAATGTAAAAAGATGGTTTTAAGCCTATGAGTCAAGTTCTTTTCTATTGCTTTGAAAATTCCAACCATGAGATAGATTGTACAGTGTTGTCTGTTCCCTAAAATGTGTATCTGTATTTACAGGACAATTCCTGGTAAGTTCTCCGAGTGCTTTATTCAGTGTTGTCTTAAAGACAGGGTTAGCTTTCTGTAATACGTTATCCTTGTAGGTGGCACAATGTTGGCAAAAGTGACTGCACATCCAAGTGTGGCCCAGGGTATCGGTCTGTAGAGATCCACTGCATGAAGTACTCTGTTTCAAAAGGGCTCAGTGCCCTGGTGGATGATAAATACTGCACTGATCAGCCAAAACCTCCAACCAGAGAGCCCTGCCACGGTGACTGTATGTTAACAAGTTGGCACTACACAGAATGGTCAGAGGTACGAATTCGAAACCTTGTAATTGTACCATTACAGTTCTGGTTGCTTCCATATAAAATTTTTGTTTCTATGTCATTTTTTTTAGTTTCGGTAGCTAAAAGAAAATAATGCTTGAGAAACACAGAGTTGTAGGAGGAGATAATACCAATCATTATATTTCAGCAACTTCCTCATATTTTGGTAAGAAACCGTAGCTAAATTGTTTGCAGCTTGGTTTTGGAAGCCAGCAGAGAAGATCTGGTAGTTAAAGGTGTATATTTTATTTACAATCTTGATAATACAGTTTTGAGAGTGTTGTGGAGAAGAGGAATTAGTACAATTTCATCTTTAAGCTTCACAAGAGTTTTATCTTGGAGCTACTAAGCCAAGTACCAAATTTATCTCTTGTGAACATATTAGCAGTCTGTCGGTTAAACTTAGCACACATTTGTCTGACAAAATCATTATTTTTTTTCACCTTTGACCTGGTTTTATCATGTTGTGTTTCCTGTTCCATAATATTGTCTGTACGCCACAGTGTTCCAGGAGCTGTGAAAGAGGTGTCAGAACCAGAGAAGCTTTTTGCATGAACAATTTGGGTCGTCATCTTCCTGACAGAGAATGCCAGGACCTTCCAAGGGTTGTAACACAAAGTTGCAATGAATTCTTATGCCCAAACTGGTCTGTTAGTGAGTGGAGCGAGGTAATGAATCATATAAAACTTGAAATGCCTTTAGTCCACATAATTGATGTTAAAATAAGCTGCTTTAAGTGTTTGTGTTTTTCTAGTTCTGGCTATTTTGCAGCACGTGATAATAAAAGTTCCAAAGTTCTAGAATCTGGCTGATCTATATCACAGATGTACAAATGGCATGAGAACTTCTGAAAAACACCTAGAATTTATTTTTCTCTGAGACTTTGTTACATTAAAATGTGGTAATGAGGCTACTTGAAGTAAATCTATCCACAGTAATACGCATACCTTCCTTTCTGTGAAGCAATGAGAACCATTCAGCCAACTGAAGAACAGAATTATATCCATTTTATTGTAATGATTATGTGGATATAAAAACTCCTGGGTAGTTTAAACAATTTTTCTGTGAAAGCTGTGACATGTGCACTCATATTTGAAATGAGTATTCTTTATTCTAGTAAAAATAAATGATCTGTACATTGTTCTCATTTTTTTTATAGCTTTATAGACTTAATAGTGATTCCTTTGTATTAGCACATGGGTTGATGTTTACAGGAAATGAAGAGTTCATAAAAGAACTAGTTTTGTTGGACTGCTTACATTCATGGAATGTTTTTGTTGTTTATGTGATCTTTAAAATCCAACGGACAATTAAAAGAAAGTGAGGCCATTAGTGCAGATTCATGCCTTTACAAGCTGATGACTCTACTGATTTTACAGTGTCCTGTGACATGTGGCAAAGGAACGAAACATCGTCAAGTATGGTGCCAGCTTAATGATGAACATCTGAGAGATGATTTCTGTAATCCAAATGATAGACCAGAATCAATGACGCCGTGTGAACTTCATGAATGTGCATCTTGGGAAGTTGGGCCTTGGGGATCAGTGAGTACATGAGGATTCCTGGCTTCTTGTTTGCTAGTTCTGACTATTTT
Source organism: Trogon surrucura (assembly GCA_020746105.1). Taxonomy (NCBI): domain Eukaryota; kingdom Metazoa; phylum Chordata; class Aves; order Trogoniformes; family Trogonidae; genus Trogon; species Trogon surrucura. The sequence continues at coordinate 188,472,474 of CM036617.1, forward strand.
AATTGGATCTTAAGCTGTTACTTTAGCTGAATTGATTCACAGGCTTGTTTGCTCCTTTTGGCTATGTGCCCTGTAATTTAGGAGCACCCATATCTAAGTTAAATGCCTTAAATAGTCATTGATCATGAGTTTTAATATCAAAGATGCTTTTACTCATGAGTGTATTACTTCTCCAGAATAATGAAAATGTGGATAGCAAACCGTTCAGATGAACGAGACAGGTAAAAGAACAAATGTTTATAGGTGTGTGAGAATATTTAAATGGTAACTTTAATTAAGTTCATAGAAGTGGATGTCCTGATAACAGCAGGTAAGAAGACTTAGTATTTTGGGTTTATGTTTGGTTTTGACCTTCAGTGATAAAAGATCTGCTATCTCTTTATGACAAAGTGCTGTTGAAAAATACGTTCCTGTTGAAAAATACGCTCCTGTAGGTAAAGATGTTCATCTAATATATACCAGAGTGACTTCAAAATTCTGAAAAAAAAAAAGAATTAATTTGCAAAGGAAACTTTTGTCACCAAATCGATGAGAATTTATTACAAAATAGTAAGGTACTCAATTTCAGAGAGCTTTCATAAGATCAGGTTACTCAAACCAACAGAAATCTTGGATTATTCAGTGTTTCTTTGATGTTAGTGAGAATTCATAACTGCATAGCAGCTGATATTTATTTTTTTACTTATAACCTATTAGTAAAATACAGAATAAATTTACCTTTGGAAATTAGGTATATTTTTAACTTAAGCATTTCTTTTGCATCAAGCTTCTCTCGTGTAATGCTTTTTCCCATTAGAAATAGCCATATTGTTGTCTAACATAATGTTGAATCCCTTCTGAGGACTCTTTTGTCACAAGCTGCTGGCTTTTCATTCCTACAAGTTAAATGCAAATATGAAATTTAAAAATAAAAAATTCAGTTCCATGTTATAGTTCTTCACTGAAAAATCACTGTGTATGGCCGCATTGGAATAGCTCGTATGAGCAATTTGCCAATCCATGTCACTGGAGCAGAGCCTTCCATTGCAGTTTTTCCTCTGTATCATCTGGTAATAGCTCTTCATGGCCTGAGTTTTCACCAGTATTTGTGCTTCTGGACCACAGCAATTATGTGGTTCAAGTAGGATGGGAATTATGTTGTTGTATTTTCAGCCATTTATCATTTTAGGTGCCTTCTTTGCGTGTGCTCTTGTCAAACTCTACAGTGAAGAGAAAGACACTTAACAGTTGCAGCTAGTGATTCATTTTGAAGCTACACCTTAATCCCTCCCCCAAACTTCCTCCGGCTTAGTTTTTTTTACTGCTGAGCATGACATTACATAGCATGGACTGCCCCTTTGATGAGTTCAGGTCAGCTCTCCTGGCTGTGTTCCCTCCCAAACTCCTGCCCGCCTCTAGCATATTCACTGAAGGAGGCAGAAGGAGGAAAAAGAGAAAGCCTTTATCCTGCACAAGCACTGTTCAGCAGTAGCCAAAACATTGATGTGCTATAGACCCTGATTTAACACCATATGGTCTGCCGTGGAGAATGTGAACACCATCCCAGCAGTCATAAAATTTTTTAGGTTGGAAAAGACCTTAAAGATCTTTGAGTCCAGCCATTAACCTAACTTTGCCAAGTCCACCACTAAACCATGTCCCTAAACACCACATCTACATGTCTTTTAAACACCTCCAGGAATGGTGATGCCACCATTTCCCTGGGCAACCTGTTGCAGTGCTTGACAACCCTTTCAGTGAAGGAATTTTTCTTAATATCCAATCTAAGCCTCCTCCGGTGCTAGTCAATGCTATTCATTCTAGAAAGACTTTTAAAATAGAAAATGTAATTAAAAATTAAGTTTGATTATAAATAGTGCTATTTCAAGTGTGTGAAATTATTGACTTTAACAGTGTACTGTAACGTGTGGACGCGGCTACCAGATGCGTGCAGTCAGATGTGTTACTGGGACTTACAGAATTATTTTGGATGATGACAGGGAATGTAATGCTGCTACTCGTCCTAGAGATAACCAAGTAAGTTAAAAAATAACCTTTCAGTTGATTGTAGTTTTCAGTTAAGGGCATGTAAATACAAGTTATCTACTGACTCTTTGAGGGAACTTCTAGGTAACGAGTTCTAAAATAAGAAAAAAAAGTACTGAAACTACCTTCTTTTTTTTCCTGAACTGGCTTGGTATTCTCGAAAATTCTACTTGTATATAGTTCTTAAAAGAACAACATGTTTACCTGAAAGAAAGCTTCAGTTATTGGAATAATGCTAATAAAAAACTGTAGATAGGAATTATGATTCAATATGGTATTAATATGGTTCCTTACCTTTTTTCTTGTCTCTGTTTATGCACTTCATCCCTTCCTTTAATGTAAATATACCACATTTCAGAAGACTTATTAAAAATAAGTCAGCGGATTTAAACTAAAAGCAATTGATGTCTTAGGTGCTATGTATTAATATGTTGGTCTGATGTTGCAACTGATGTCATCTACCTGGACTTGTGCAAGGCATTTTATGCTGTCCGGCATGACATCTTGGTTTCTAAACTGGAAGGACATGGTTTTGATGAATGGACCACTCGATGGATAAGGAATTGGCTAGGTCATTGCACTCAGAAGAGTTGTTGATCAACGACTCAATGTCCAAGTGGAGACCAGTGGCGAGTGGTGTTCCGCAAGGATCAGTACTGGGACCAGTGGTGTTTAACATCTTTGTTGGCAACATGGCCACTGGAATAGAGTGTACCCTCAGCAAGTTTGCTGACAACACCAAACTCTGTGGAGTGGTTGACACACTAGAGGGAAGGGAGACCATCCAGAGGGACCTTGACAGGCTTGAGAGGTGGGCCCAGGCCAACCTCATGAAGTTCAACAAGGCCAAGCATAAGATCCTGCAACTGGGTCAAGGCAATCCCAAGCACAGATACAGGCTGGGCGAAGAACAGATTTGGAGCAGCCCTGAGGAGAAAGAGTTGGGTGTGTTAGTTGACGAGAGGCTCAGCGTGAGCTGGCAGTGTGCACTTGCAGCCCAAAAGGTGAACGGTGTCCTGGGTTGCATCAAAAAGAGTGTGACCAGCAGGTTGAGGGAGGTGATTCTGCCCCACCTGTGAGGCCCCACCCAGAGTACTGCGTCCAGTTCTGGACCCCACAGTACAAGAAAGATATGGACGTGCTGGAGCGTGTCCAGAGGAGGGCCACGAGGATGATTAGAGGTCTGGAGCACCTCTGCTATGAGGACAAGCTGAGGGAGCTGGGGTTATTCAGCTTGGAGAAGGCTCCAGGGTGACCTAATAGCAACCTTCCAATGCATGAAGGGGGCCTACAGGAAAGCTGGAGAAGGGATTTTTATGGTGGCCTGTAGTGATAGGACAAAGGGCAATGGCCAGAAACTGCAAGAGGGTATTTTAGATTTTAGATTAGATATTAGGAAGAAATTCTTCACCATGAGAATGGTGAAGTACTGGAACAGGTTGCCCAAGGAGGTTGTGGATGCCCCATCCCTGGAAGTTTTCAAGGCCAAGTTGGATGGTGCTTTGAGCAACCTGATCTAGTGGGAGAGAGGTGTCCCTGCCCACAGCAGGGCCATGGGAACTAGATGATCTTCAAGGTCCCTGCCAACCTTAACCATTCTCTGATTTTATGATTCTATGGTCTGGGTACCAAACTGATAGATCTCATTTGTATCCACCTAAACTGGTAACCACATATGTCCTTGATGGCATGCTCTGCTTCTTGTCTCAAGAAGAGGAAAGAAAAGGATTCTGTGATTCGGAGAAAACCAGGAACAAGTTGCCAGCCCTCTGATGGCATCTTGAATAGAATTTCGTAATATAAACCCCAAGTAATTGTTATGCTTTTATTTCCACTTACATGTGAAAACACTGGGTTTGAGTATGTGTTGTATTTTGAATTGTGGCACCTGTTTGGCTGTTGACTGAAACTGGGCAATTTTGTGTTCTCAGTAGCCGATACTGTAAAGGGCAGGACAGCACAGCCACTGTCTGCCCTCAGATCATCTCTGCTGCCTGTGACTGTGAAGCAAGACTCAGTAATGTCTACACCCCTTGTCTCCAGCAAGTTGCACAACAGAGATCTTCCTCAAATAGCAAATGTTAAAACTGTAATAGTAATAACTAATATCAAATGTGGTTTTGTTGCCTCTTGATTTATAACAAAACAAAGCAATTCAATGAAAATCCTTTGGATAATGTCAGGGGAAAGTTAGAAGATGGTATTTACTTGTTGATGAATACTGGCTTGTTGTAATGGTAGGATCTATCTCTGTGGGAGCTACTTGCTTTACATTTGATTCTTCCAAAATGTTTGTTTTGAAAGCTGTTTTTTTTTCCTTTTACCCTCACAGGAATGTGAATTGCCCTCTTGTCCAGAAAATACAAAATTATGGACTACATCGCTTCCTCTAGTTCATGTGGGGAAGGTGACTCAGTGGAGATATGGATCATGGACCCCAGTATGTAATGTAATAGTCACATCTTGCGGAGCAGTCCTTCATTCCTTCACCCATTTTTCCATAAAGCTCTCATTAGTATATTTTTCAGACTGAAATCTGCTGGGAATCAATTTTAAAGGAATTCTAATATTTTTTTTGTAAGAAGCTGTTTTTTAAGGAGATAGACACTCCCACCAAATTTTATGTGCTTCAAATCTACCTAGGGAAAATAAAGAGGGGAAAAAAAAGAAGGATTCTAGGAGCTGGATTTCTGAACAATATAGATTTTATATGAGTGAGAGTATGCAAGGAATGTTTTTTTTTAGTAAGTGGTCAATTTCTGAGTATGAAGAACATCTTAGATTCAAATCATATTTTAGAATTATTTATGTGAATAGTAATATTAAACAGTTCGAGTCTTTAAAGATCTAATTTTAAATAAATTATAAAATAAACATTTTAAAAATGGTTTCTACAGAAACTTTGAGGAAGAGTTTCTAATTTTGTTAGTGTTGAAAACTAGTTTTACTTGACAGAGACGTGAAAATTTAAAGTTATCTGCAAAAATATGGGTGTGTGTTAATCCCTTGAGGTTCTTAACAAAGCAGATAACACAATTGTATCTTTGCACAAGTATTTTAACTAAATCTCAGTGAAGAGTGCAAGCTACTCAGAAACTCTTCACTAAATCCATCTGGAACTTTTCAGCTATAAAGGTGTCAGAAGGGGCTCAATGGAGCATGCCACTAGGATGGCAAATGGATTGTGAATATCAGGTTTTATTTTATCAGATGATGTAAATATCACATCACTGTGTAGTAACTAAAATGTTCTGGAGGTTGCTCTCTAATGTTTCTGTTGTTAATAGATTAAAAACAATTGCAACTATATAATGATTTCCCATTGTAGCTGAAATGCTGCCTGTTCAGAGATCCTGAATTGCTTCACAAGAATTAAGGCCAAGCAATTCAGTTCCAAGCCAGCTGGAATTCTTAAGGCCTAAACAGTCCCACAATATTTCAATAAATAATATTTCAATAAGTAATATTTCAGTAAATAATAAATAAATCAATGGGAGGTGAAAATCTGGATCTCGGTGTTGAATTCTAAAGTCAAGCTGATACTACACTACGCTGTTATTTTAGATGTTTGCATAATGTTGTTTTGGTCTCCTAAAGTGCAACGAGCTTGGGTTGTTTTCTGACAGTGCTCTGCGTCCTGTGGGAAGGGTGATCGTGCTCGCTATGTGAGTTGTAGAGATGCTCATGGAGGCATAGCAGATGAATCTCTCTGTGCTCATTTACCACGACCAGCTGAAATTTCAAGCTGCTTTAGCCCATGTGGAGAGTGGCAAGTTGGAAATTGGTCCCCTGTAAGTATTAATTGCAATTTGTTTTTTCTAATGTGTCTGTTTAGATTATTGGCTAAAGTCTCCGGTTAGAAATTGGGGCTTCATATTCTGTGTTTTTGAAAAAAACAAAGTATATGTTTCTTTTTGTCAAAAGTAAATACAAATTTCTTTGATTATTAATTATCTGTGTTCTGTCACAAATGTTGGGTTAATTTTTGGTCAGTGCACAGTTACATGTGATAGTGGAATAGTAACAAGACAAGTTATCTGTGTCAACTATCATCAACAAATCAACGAGAATTACTGTGATCCTGAAGGCCGACCTTCTAAAGAACAGGAATGTAACATGCCACCATGTCCACCAGTGTATCATCATATTCCAAAAACACAAGACCCTCCAAGCCACTTTCCAGAAATAGGTTACCTTCCAATACATCATCCACAAGACAATAAAAACCAGTGGAACCATCCGTCTGTGGGAGGCTATCAGTGGAGAACTGGACCCTGGGGAGCAGTAAGATTTTATTATTTTTTAAAAAAAATATATTAGTTTGTTCTCTCATATCTGTGTTAACATTTCTGGAAATGTTTTTGCAGTACAGATTTGATCAAAAGATAAGCAAATTTACTTTAAAAGTATTATTGTTGTGAAGAAGTATCTATTAAATTCAAGATGTCATCTTTCTGTGATTTCAACTTTAAAAATACTTCTGCATAGCAGTAATTCTAATCTGCAAATTTTTATTTTGAAAGTTAAGATCAGAAATAATATTTTTAAGTTATTTTAACCAGCATATTTTACATTTTTCTGATTATGCAATTGTGACACATATGTTTACATGTTTTGGTAGTGCTCTAGTACTTGTGCAGGTGGATTTCACCGTCGAGCTGTAGTGTGTCAAGATGAGGAAGGAAGAAGTGCCAGCTATTGTGATGAGGCAACAAAACCTCCAGAGTCAAGACACTGTGATTCTGGACCCTGCCCACGATGGAACTATGGGAACTGGGGAGAAGTAAGATCATTTGTTTTCAAAGGGAAACATCATTTACCACATAAGATTAGAAATAGCAACACAGCTATTTTACTATGAATAGAACTGAACACTTTTTTACTTAAAATGAATGAGTTTCAACCTGTTTATATAAATTTTGTTCTTTGATTAACTCCAGAACTGTAGTAAAAAAAAATATCAGTGGTGTAAATATGCATCCAAAACAAATAAGTTTTGTGTGAGGATAAAGATGCACAACATGTAACTGAGCGTTGCAGTATGAGTGTAGCGGTGTGACCCTGGCTGGCAGTGAGATGCCCACCACAGCCGCTCTGTCCCTTCTCAGCTTGATGGAGAGAAAATATAACAAAGGGCTCATGGGTTGAGATAAGGACAGGGAGATGATTCACAATTACTGTCCTGGGCAAAACAGACTCGATTTGGGGAAATTAACGAAATTCATTAACAATCAAATTAGAGAAGAGTAATGAGAAATAAAAGGAGACCTTTAAAGATAACATCTTCTCTCCACCCTCCATTCCTCCTGGGCTTAATATTACTCCCGATTGTCCAATTCCTCCTACTGAGCAGTGCAGGGAGTTGAGGAATGGGGCTTGCAGTGAGCTCATCAGATGTTGTTTCTACCACTCCTTCCTCAGGAGGAGGATGACTCCTCACTCTTCTCCTGCACCAGCGTGGGGTCCCTCTCACAGGAAACCATTCTTGACACACTTTCTCCACTGTGAGTCCTCTCCTGAGAGACAGTTCTTGTCAAACTGCCCCGCCATGAGTCCTCTCCCCGGGGTGCAGTCCTTCAGGAGCAGACTGCTCCAGTGCGAGTACCCCACGGGGTCACAAGTCCTGGCAACAAACCTGCTTTGGCGTGGGCTTCTCTCTCCATGGACTACAGGTCCTGGCAGGAGCCTGCTGCAGTGCAGGCTCCTCATGGGGTCACAGCCCCCTTCAGGCATCCACCTGTTCCAACCTGGGGTCCTCCACAGGCCACAAGTGGACATCTGCACCCCCATCACCTCCATGGGCTGCAGGGGGACAACCTGCTTCACTGTGGTCTTCACCGCAGCTCAGGGGAGTATTTGCTCTGGTGCTTGGACCACATCCTTCTCCCACTTCTTCACTGACCTTGGTGTCTGCACATGTTCTTACTGTCTCTCTGCCAATTGTGGTGCAGTTCTTTTTCCCTGCTTCTCAAATATGTTTTCACAAAGGTGTTCCCATCATCACTTATAGGCTCTGCCTTGTCGAGTGGTGAGTCCATCTTTGGAGCTGGCTGGCATTGGCTCCATCAGACTTAGGGGAAGCTTTTAGCAGATTCTCACAGAAGCCTTCCCTACAGCCCTCTCCACTACCAAAATCTGGCCAGGCAAACCCAATACAAGACATAATAACTTCTTTTCTGCTAAAAAGAGATGAATTGTATGTGCAAAACCTCAGTGTAAGAGCTAGGCTAAGAAGAAAATGAGCACAAGGAGCTATAAAGGAACTTTATTACATCACATTTCATAAGTACTGACTAGAATAACTGCAAGAAATTTCAGCTAAATGGTGTGCTTGGGTTAGAATGTGTTGATGAAACGTTATACATTATTAGACAAAGAATGTTTTTTCCATGGCATGTAATGTCATATCTTGACCACACATTCTTGCTCAATCACTATAGAAAGAGTTAAAGTTGATTGGTTTAGCATTCATTCTAATCTAACCTCTTGTGGTTCTGGCTGTCATTTCTTATTCTTGATACATCATTATCTAGAGTTGGGAAAAGAAGAACAATTGTTTGAGTGACTTTTTTCCCCCCCTCATTTGGCTGGTTCTCAAGGGCCAGTCTGAGTGTCATGTTCGTTCTGTCCATGGTTGCAGAGTTGAGATCCAGTTAACACAGATGCTGCAGGTTTTGTCTAGTTTAGAATCCTCTGAAATACCTTAATAAGCTGTAAAATATTGGAACATGCTCACTTTTGATCAAATAGCTCATTAGAAACAAGAATATTTTTGTCTGGCATTGCAGAATTACAGGAAAACTGAAACCTGAAAAACTCATTCTATAAGTAATTTACACTTACTCTGTGTAAGTTACATTGTGAGTAAGTCTGCCCAGTGTCTCTTTTCTGGCAGGGAAGACGAGTTTTAGAGCCAATTTCCATCTTTTCCTTCTAACAAAGACAAATATACATGCATGGTTATTCTCATAAGTGGTTATTTCTCCTTGATAGAGTAGCTTCTTTGTAACTGAAACTTCTTGTAGGAAATCACTTGCTAAACTATAAAAACATGGTTTGGTAACCATTTTGGTGGGAGAATTGTTTTTTCGTTATATAAGGTTAGACCCTAAGTCCGTATTCTTGAATTGAGTGTCCAGGGAATACCAAAATAGACATAGTAAACATTGTAGCATAGTAGCAATGTCTACCATGTAGACATAGTAGACATTGTAGCACATACCAATTGTTGCTGTATTTTTTGGGGCGGTTAATGGTACGTGATGACTCTCTTAACAAAAATATTGCATTTAAAATTTTGTATTTCAGTGTACTCAGACTTGCGGAGATGGAATAAAGACAAGACTGGTGATTTGCCAGCTTCCTACTGGCCAAATGTTGGGTGATCAAAACTGTGAAATTCTAGACAAGCCACCTCATATGGCACAATGTAATGTGCATTCTTGCCCTGGTGATGTTTCATGGCATCGGGGACCGTGGAAATCGGTACGATAGTATTCACTAATATTTTTCACTTTCTTGATCTTTCTGTCACTCTATTTCCCCTTGCCTTTTAGAAGTTATTTTATGATTTTATTTGATAACAGTGAAATAATAATGCATGTGTAATATAGTCTATGTGGTTTTATTAAGCAATTGTCCCTGCAACGTTGAATTAAATGGGAAAAAGCCATTTCCTTCAGTGGGAACAGTCTCATGCTCTGTAAAACGTCATAGAGAATATTTTGAAAAGTACCAGGAACCATCATAGCCAATAGCAATACCTAGTAGGTGGTTCTATTTCAAAGGGTTATAATTTGATCTGGGTTTACATTTAAAAATATATGCTGTAATATATACTGTAGTATTATCTGCATATTTATATTTGAAAAAAAAAAGCTTTTTAGTGCATAACATTTTTCTAATAGTATATATAAGTATAAAATAACTCGCACACATGTATATTACACTGTCATCAAACATTTTACTCCATATAACGTGTACATTTGTGTATAAAAGTTTATATTTGTGGTTTTAAAACAGTGACTAATTAAAGCTGTCTATGTATAATTATGTATGTAACTATAATATGTTATTGTCTACATGTCACTGTCTATTAATGTGTAAAAATGCCTACAGTAATCACCATTAATCCTTAAAATTGCTACTAGCGGATTATTAACATACTGAAGTAATCATAGAAAGCTTTACAGTATAGAGTACATTATATTTCCCAAGCTGTAAATTTGACAACAGTATTTATTATTGTGCTCAAATCTAAGAAGAGTAATGGCAATTAAAGGAGATTGGATCCAATTTTAGATCCACTGCAATCAGTTGAAAACCTGTCATTAACATCCCTGGAAGACCGATTAGGACAACAGTTCTATTTTATTTTTTTTTTGTTAATAAAATTATGTAATTTGATTCTTTGCATTAACATGGAAACATTTTTAAAAGTACTGCCCAATTTCAACTTTAAATAATTTATTAGTGTTTACATAATATATTCTAATTTGTTGCAAATAGACTTAAAAATGAAAGTTAGAGTTCTTAATTTACCACAGTTATCTCTTTCTTCCACTGTGCAAAACAGTTTGGGTATGGGCTTAACAGACACCAGAGTATCTTGTTTAGCCATTAGCCAAATAATTAGTGGTGACTTGCTAATGCTTAATTAATTTACGTACTTCAGGTGCTGAAGAGACAAGCAAGGCTTTCAGCACACATTTGCCTTTGAACTCCAAATTTGTTTTCCTTTTAGATTGGAAGTTATTCACAGCCTGTTCGTTCCCTGAATGCTGCAGCTTGTCCTGCTCAATAGGTTACCTGTAAACTGCTGTAATGTATTGTCAGTGTTATGTATGGCTTGGGCTTGCAAAGATTTTCGTGTTGGGTTATATCGCAGTTGATGTAAAAAGCCATTTTACTCCTTCGAAAACGAAGTTGAGAATGGAATCTGGTTGTGAGCGAGTTTATGGCCTCATATGGGGTTACTCTGTTATTCAGTAATAGTTTTAATTTCATCACACTGTCCCACGGTGTTGTACAGAAGCAAATGTAGCAGATTCGGGAAATAAAAGCAGGCTCGCATATTAAATATGCTGTCACTTTTCAGCAATTTAGCTAGTCTGAACGTTGCCCACACACAAACTTCAGTTAATTTTTGTTTCTTTTTCAATAGAGCTAAATAGATTCATTCAAGACGACTATTACGCAAGAGCAGTGAAAGCTTTAGTCACAGAAATGCTGTTGTAGCCTCGCACAAGCTGCTTGATTTAGCCTTTCCCCATGGGGGATTGAGCAGTGATGTAATAGTTTGGCAATAGCTCAGGGCTCTGCCTGTCTTACACCTTCCCAGCACACAATGTGCTGTGATAGAGGGGGCTGGCAACGACTTGGACATTCTCTGGAGGCTGAGGCCATGGAGCATATCACATCTACGCTTATTCCCTTCCCTATAAAGACAGCAAGAACCAGATAAAACACTATTTATATTTTTGATAAAATTATTGAGTAATGTTTTTGTATCTGGACAGCAATGCATTACACTTTTGTGTCTATTAGTGAGATTGCGGCGGCAAACTTTAAGGAAGAAACGAAATGCAAGGCTTCGCCCATGCACTGTAATTTGCCATAATAGATTCTGCTGTATTTACTTCTAGCATGCCTGGCACAAATGTAACACATGGAGAGGGTGAGTTCAAGGAAGGGAATTTCTGAACAATTACTTTACCTGGAACAACTCCTTGGCTTCCTTGAATATTGGCTGTGTCTCTGGCTGAGCCAGTTCAGAAATGGGTGGCAAAACTGCTTGAAAAACCTTTTCCTCATTCTGATGTAGTCTTGTCTAAACCATGTCTGAATTAAGCACTTTGCTCAGGGATTCTTCTAGCTTTTACATAGCCAGATATTTTCCTCTTGGATTTTATATTCCAGCAGAAATAGATTCAGAAAAAGTCAAATTAGCTAAGACTTATTTGGAATCCTGAGTCAACAACCTGATCCACCGTGTAGAAGGATTGTTCTAGTCTGTCAGTTGTGTCTTTTGTGCTCTCTTCTGTCCTGGGGCATTCTAACTTCTTGCACTGGCTGTCACTATATTTGAGGATAGAAGACTTTTAGCCTTGTAAGTACCTCGCTTTCAGGTTTTGATTCATTTTACACAACGTAACTAAAGAAAACTTGTCTTGGGAATGCACACTAGGGCAGTTTCAAGGAAGGCTTTGTTTATGGTTGGAAGCCAGAGTGCTGGTCGATGCTTTCTGCAGTTGGGCAGCTATGGGCAGTTACACTTTGTAGTGTCTGTCTCTGGCTGCCGGAGCTGACCCTTATAAAACTTGAAGGCTGTGACCCCTGCTGTTGGCAGTTTCTGCAGCTGTCCAAAGGGATGTGACGCAAGTAAATCTCAAGTTCTAAAGGCTCGTACCACACCAGGACATTTTCTCAGAATATCATGCATATTCAGAAACTTCAATTCTATGAATCTTTGAAACTTTAATTCAGTCCAGAATTTTCATATCATGACATCTAAGCCAGAAAGATGCTCTGAAGTTTTACGGGGAGGATGGCTAGGAAACATTCCCTTTTGTCTGTAACTTGAATTTGTTTGATCTGGAAGTCGTTGAGAGACTCTGACAATCTTTTTAAAATATAGCTTGTATGTTCTCTCTTAGTTTTGTGCAAGTTTATAAGGGAATTTTCTTTAATAAGAACTGAATCATGCTCATCTTTTTTTTTTTTTTTCCTGCCTTTTTATCGAAACCTAAAGGAAATGGAGTGGATTTATACCCAGTCTGGGCATCTGGCAGATCTCTACCTTGTTTTCCAAGAATATCGGTGTCAATTTTTAACGTAAATGAGGTTTATGCACACATTCCTAAATTCCAGTGTTTCAGTTTGAAACATTTAATTTCAAGATTTCATTGCAAGTTGGCATGTATCTACCTCTTTTTTGATATACAAAAATGACAATACAAAAATATATATTTTCATATATACATATTTATAATGTATTTATAAGTTGAATAATACTTGATGTAAATATAGCTGCTTATTTTAATGGGGTTGCACTACCAGTAAATTTGACTCATATACCTTGGATATTTTTCTTTTAGACTACGCTTCTTTCATTGATGAAGGGATTGAGGCAATGATCCAAAACTTCATGAAAGAACAAATAAATTACAAGCTAAAAAGTATGGAAGCCATATGTCACATTATATAACATCAAGAAAAATTCCATAGTATTCTAACAGCTGGCTAAGAGTACTCTGTCCTAGTATAGATTTTTATTGTATCGCTTCTTTCCATGGAGCATTATTGGGATTTTGTGTTTAGTCCCTGCAGTAAGATTTCAGGTTTATTGTGTTAGTTGTCATCAAAGTGGTTCAGGTTTTCTGACCCTTATGACAAAAAAATTGTTTTTTACTTGTCATGAGAAAAGAGAATATTAGACATTCACAAAGATACCGCAAGGTTTTAAAACTGAACCATAATGACTAGGTTTAGCATTTTTTGTGCTGGAAGAATTTAATCTATCTTGAGTTGCTTTTTTACTTTCGATACTAAGCTTTTTTCCTTTCAACAGCATTTCCCATATCCACATGCTTTAGTATTCTTAGCCAAGTAATTGTCCCTTACCTGACAAAAAGTTATGTGAGAATATAATCATAACAACAGTTAGTTGGATCAACGGTTCTGTTTAGATAGAAGAAAGCTTCAGGTGCATACTCAATCTTGCAAAGCTTTTATGTAAGCACCACTGTTAAATGGCTATACTAGAGAATAAAAGATTTTTTTAGCAATATTTGCTGGAAAATAATTTGACACACAGTAGCAAGTTAGGAGATTGCCAGTGCCAAAGCCTTGGCCTGGTACCTGGGCAAAATGCGTAGTGTGATCGTATGTTTTATTTACTCTTCCCTTTCCTGTTCAACGAGTCATAACTCTTTTACTTGTCTAGTGAGCTTTTCTTAATGGAGGATTTTTATGGTCCTTTCACTGGAAGGATTGTATTTGACTGTTAACTGAAGGTTCCTCTTTTTATCGCAGTTTCTCTTAAGTTTTTAGTATTTATCTCTTCATTGAGTGATCATATCTTCCTTTCTAGTCTCTTTTTCTATGCTTTGTATGTTATTGCTACACGATAGAAAACAAGTGTAAGTTTCTCAGAATTTCTGACACATACATGCTTTTACTGTGCTCTGTACCTTTCATTTTAGATATTTTCTTAAAGGTTTTATGGAGTGTGAGAAGGAATTACACTGGAGGAATAAAATAAGCTATTCATATACGAGAAGACATTAACTTCCACCTTTACATAGTGAGGAAATTTTATTCCCCTTTTTGGGATGACAAGAATTTTGGTATATTTAGGAGTTTTAGTTTTGGTCCTCCATAGTTTTTCATTTTTTACCAAAAGCCTTGGAGACCCAGATAGCCAAACAGCAAGATCCCTTCTTCAGTAGTTGGTGGTAGCAGTTGGAACCTTTATATTTCATTAGAGCTTTCATTCTTGTGTGGGAGCAACCTAAATTTTATCGGAGACTTTTTAACCAGGTGTGTCACAACTTGAAATATGTGTTTGCTTCTCATCCTTTCTTGTTCCTTTAGAGAGAACACATAGCTGGGTTACTGAATCCACATTGTAACTGTTACTTAAAGGTCGTTGCCATAGTCTATTATCAGGTAAATCTTCACGGCACATTTGAAACCAGCTGTCTTACTGCGTACGTGTCTTAACTGGGGTGGAGGCAGCGCAGGAAGCTGCTAGAACTTGGAGGTAACAAGTATTGCCACAGAAGCAAACAGTGATGCCCCTGCTCTGTGCCATCCCCAGATTTACCTTGAATCATCACTCTTTCTGAGGTGTCCTAATTTCCTCATCTGAACAGTTTCACATACAGTCATTGTACAGCTTTGTTGCTAAACGTTACCAGTTAGAATTCAGAGCAAAGTTAGGTCCATCATAAGTTTTAAAAGTTTTTATTTTCTGTTAGATTTTCTTGAAAACATCAACATTTTGAATTTTATTTGAATACTAATGGAAGAGGATTTATACTCTGTAGAGTGAGTTAATTGAAATGCAGTCATTAGCACTTCGTTTTCTTGCATTTATTTTCCTAGCACATTGACTTTCCTACTCTTTTATTTTGTGTTTATATTGTGAATTGAGGTATGATACATCCAGTTCTTCTCAAAGTTAAGGCTTACTAAGAACTTGTCCTAAAACTTTACCATATAGCAGTTACGAAGTCAGATAATAGATGTAGAATTATTTTCCTTAACTACTTTAAGGTTTTTATAGATACCTTCTGTAATTAAAGGGACCTTAGATCAAAAGTGGACAGACACAACTTTCCCAACAGTAGTACTTGTGCAGAGTGTGTTTTTGCTGTTCTAACACTATTGAAAGAGCAAAACCCTGACAACAAACTAGTCATGTCAATTATACTTTGTTGTTAGTCGAGAAACTGAGTATCAGACGAGTGTTCCACAAACTGTTAAAATTACATGAAAAGAGAAGTCCCACAAAACTACACTTTAACAATGTCAGTTTTTCTGAGTTCTTGGGGAACAGTCTAAATCTGCTTGTGCTGAGATGTCTTTATGGTCAGCGATGCAGACAAGGTTTGATCCTTACAGCAGATAGTTTGTCTGAAATACAGATGAAATAATTTTTTTTCTTTGCTTTTGGGATTTTTATTTAATTTCATAAGTATTGCTTGTGATTTCAGAGAAAATAGACATAGAAAGAGTGCATCAGTTCATCTTCTAATTTACCTTTAAGTGTTAGAAATATCTTTTGTTACTACCTGATGCCCTTAAGACACAAAATGCAATGTTTTTTCAAGTGGCTATTTTTCTAGTTCTTCAGTTTTATTTTTACTTGCTCCAGAATGATTACAGTGTAATTCTGTCTTTGCATTGGTGGAAGAAACCTATTATTACTTTTAATGAGTATAAAATGATTTTTAAGGAATTGACATCCCAGTCCCCTTCCAGTGTTGTTACTGCCAGGCATCCCATTGACTTCTGCAGGCCCAAACTTGCCTAAGTAAAATATTTATTTGTATTCATTTTAATGCAAAAAATCTTGCTATGTATGATAAGTGCCTTCACTCACTTTTTCTAATGTGTAAAAAGTATTTATATCTTTAATCTTTTATATTAAAAGGGAATTCAGAATCAGTGAACTTGGTTTTCAAAACCAGCTTCAGGTTTTTACTTCTGCTGCTGCCTAATGTCGAACTTCAGAATACCTCATTACCAATACAGCACATTTATTTAATATCCCACTGGCTGAAATCTTAATGTTAGCATGTGCTATTCATTTTTTTAAACTGTGGAAATGGGGGGTGCCTTTTCAGAGATAACTGATAACATATGTCAGTGCCCAAATAATGTCATAAACCAGACTTGGGATAGTGGATTTCATTTAGGGTAATTCCGATAAAAATGAAAGAAAATACTTGTTTCCAAAATCTAAAAACAAATATATGTGTACTGTTCATCAAGTTTAGAGGAAATTTCTTCATTTTGGTGTTATGTTGCCTGTATAGCTTGAAATAATAAATAAGTTATAATGTATGTGCGATAATTTAATTTAATGACTGTGACTTATGTCTGTGAAATACAACTGAATTTTAACCCTTCTCTTCTATGCATGTTGTGTGGCTTTGTGTTTATATTTAATGTGTCCTTTATTGAGGAATGCTGATGTTTAAAGTCTTTAAAAAAATAAAAAAAAAATAAAAACATGAGGGGGTGGAATGGGAACTAACCGCTTTACTGAAAGGGAGGGGTTTCTACCATGGAGTAAGATTTGTGTTGCAGTGAACTTCATATGATCTTTTAGTGACATTGTTTTCATGAGGGAAACTCTTGAACAGAAAAAACTGTATAAAAATTCTTACTGATAATAGCAAAAATTGATGCCATTGGACAAATGGACTGGTGTAGGTAGTTGGCACATGATCTTTGCTGAAAAATTCAAAGCTGTTGAACCTTTTGCTGGAGCTATAATTTTATGGCTGAGTCCTGCTCTGACTTAGTCGGTGACAAAAAACAGAAATTTGAGGATCATAAGATAATGCTCAACTTTTGATCTCAAAGACACAGCACAATTTTTTACATTTCTTAACCACTTTTGCATGAACAGCTTTGCAGAACTTTCAGACCCTCCATTTAGAAAAAGGACAAGTATGAGGGGAACATAGTCAAAGTAAAAACAAACCCCAAACCAGAGTATCATGGAAGGGCAAAAAAACCGAGGTTGTCCTTAATACCATTCCTAAAGACAAAGAATCACTTAATGAAAGGAACGTGAAGCTTCTTTTTTACAGACTTAGAACTTTCAAAAATGATGAAGGGATCTGGATGGTCAGATCCATGTGAAAACCATTCTGAACTACCTGTATATATGTGGCAGTTCTAAAAACCCCAGTCACAACTCATAAATACTGGCTCAAAATGGGTTTGAGACCCAAGTTAATATTAAACATGTATTAAATGTATATTAAAGTATTAGCATTTCCTAACATTGTTAAAGGTTAATACAGAAATATTTTGGTTACCTTTCATGGATTAGGAAATGAAGGAAGTGTTCCATAGTTCTTTATTATAGGGGTTCCTAGTCCTTTCTTTGAAAACCAGTGGTTGTGGGAGACTGGTGACTCCACTGGGGCTGACTGCTGTATTGGTCTGTGTATGCTCTAGCATGCACCCATCTGTGGCGCTTTCACTTCAGTCAGAGCAGGACTGGGCACTTTTCCTGCTGAATCCCTCTTTCAGAAGCTTGCATGCATGCTCACATCTGTGCACATGACTGTAATGTTGGACAGATTTATCTGTAAGTAAATTGAAAATATACAGAAGAGTTGCTTAGGTTCAAAACAAACTGGAATTCAACGTGTGAAGGTAGGTGAGATGTTGTATTTCTTGTTACCTAAAATATACTCATAAACATATTTTTGTGCCAAATTAATATTTAAAATAATTTGTGGTCTTTTTCTTAATTCTTTAGCTGGTATTTAGTTAAGTGTCATAGAGTTATATTTTTATATGCTTCTGAAAAGTTTGGAACATTTCTGACAGTATTGTATGGTTCCAGTATATATTGTTTTATATTTCCAGTTCAATTTAAAGTTCGAATACAAAACCTTGGCCTTTACTCAGTTGAAAAAATGATACTTTTTATAGAGCAGACAGACACACAGAGCTCACGTATTTGTTATTCCTTTCATTATTGAGCTACTATTTTGCTACTGCTAAGATCCTTAAAGATGATAAATCAGAAATTGCTGTTGCTGGGATCTGGTGTTCTTATATTCGTTTTCACAAACAGAACTAATTGGTTAATTTAAAGGACTCTTATCTCTTAAGATGAAAAAGAAGAATCCATAGAATAAAATCTTAAATTGTGAAAAGAATGTGTAACAAATATTATTTCTTTTTCTCTGCAACCCTTTTAATTGTGCAAATCTAGCTCCCACACCAGAGATCCTACATCATGTTAAAATATGGTCTAACTTTTGTTGCGAAGACCTATGAATAAAATGTTACTCTCAAGGGGTGAACACTGCTTTTCAGTGAGAATGCAAATTATGTTATTCCTATGCATTTTTCCGTTTTCCCAAGAGGCAGGAGGCTATCCTGCCTGTGATTCTGTCTGTTAAACTGTGTCTGGTCATTGGAAGCAAAAAGGGATTCACGTTGGTTTGCTGTTTGGTTTTTCTGGAGGTTTGTGAACAGAACTGCTGTTCTCTGTTTGGAAAACGTGTCTGGAAATGTATCTATTTTTTGAAAACAGAAAAAATCCCTTGCATTGCTTTTGCTCACACTGAATTTCCCCGAGGTCTCCTATTTCTGATTCTACCACCCTTCTTCCTTGATGCTTGTGCTTTACTCACTGTCTCCAGTGCTGCTGCCATCATGTAATTGCTTAAAGGTGCTACTAGTGTTACATGACTGTGGAATAAAGATGGGACTTGCTGAAATCTGGCCAAGTCAGCAATTTGATGCCTGCAGTGGTGTAATGGTAAAAGTGCCTGTGTACCAAATACTTCCTAGGAAGTATCAAAGGCAAAGAACAGGATTGCTGTTGAATCTTGTAAATTTGACACAAATCTATAGTTGTAGATTAAGATTTTCAGAAAGACCTAGCTCTGTTCCTGTTTGCCACTGATTTTGGAAGGAAAGGTAAGGCACAACGGTCTGTTGTGGTTTATGTTGTTTGTTGTGGGTTGTTGGTTTTTTTTTTAATTTACCGCTGTTCTTGTTTTTTTAATAGTGATTTTTCTAAGCCATCTGTCTGTTGTACATATCATTCAACTGAAAGGTGAGAGAAGTTGGATACACATATCAGATATGTGTACCTCCAGATATGTACTCTTCAGAGCTACTGGAGAGAGTCCAGAACTGGAGCATATCCCATATGTGGAGGGGACTGGAGCATATCCCATATGGGGAAAGGCTGAGAGAGCTGGGTCTGTTTAGCTTGGAGAAGAGGAGGCTGAGGCGGGGTCTCCTCAATGTTTATAAATATCTAAAGGGCAGGTGTCAGGTAGAAGGGGCCAGACTCTTCTCAGTGGCGTCCAGGGACAGAACAAGGGGAAATAGTCACAATTAGGAACACAGGAAGTTCAACCTAAATATAAGGAAATACTTCTTTACTGTGAGGGTAATGGAGCACTGGAAGAGACTGCCCAGAGAGGCTGTGGAGTCTCCGTCTTTGGAGACTTTCAAAACCTGCCTGAATCTATGGGGCCAGGTGAGGTACATCCTAGAGTACTGGGAGAGCTGGCAGAGGTTTTCAGTAAACACCTGTCCATCATTTATCAGCAGTTCTGGCCGACTGGGGAGGTCCCAACTGACTGGAAGTCAGCCAATATAACACCCATCTATAAGAAGGGATGGAAGAATGATCCAGGAAAGGATGATCCAGGCCTGTTAGCCTGACTTCAGCTTCAGGAAAGCTGATGGAGCAGATCATCCTGAGTTCCATTATGCAACACATGGAGGATATCCAGGTGATCAGGCCCAGTCAGCACGGGTTTAACAAACCTGATCCCTTTCTATGACAGGTTGACCTGCTTGTTGAATGAAGGAAAGGCTATGGATGTTGTCTACCTTGACTTTAGTAAAGCATTTGACACCGTTGCCCACAGCATTCTCCTAGAGAAACTGACTGCTCTTGGCTTGGATGGGCATACGCTTCGCTGGGTGAAAAAATGGTTGGATGGCCAAGTCCAAAGAGTTGTGGTCAATGGAGTTAAATCCAGTTGGTGGCCGGTCACAAGTGGTGTCCCCCAGGGCTCAGTACTGGAGCCACTCCTTTTTAACATTTTTATCAGTGATTTGCACGAGGGAATAGAGTGCACCTTTAGTAAGTTTGCAGACGACACCAAGCTGGGAGGAAGTGTCGATCTGCCTGAGGGTAGGGAGGCTCTACAGCAGGATCTAGATGGGCTAGATTGTTCGGCCAAGGCCAATTCCGTAAGTTTCAATAAGGCCAAGTGTTGGGTCCTGCACTTCGGCCACAACAACCCCCAGCAGCGCTATAGGCTTGGGGAGGAGTGGCTGGAGAGCTGCCAGGCAGAGAGGGACCTGGGGGTGTGGATGGACAGCCAGCTGAAAATGAGCCAGCAGTGTGCCCAGGTGGCCAAGAAGGCCAACGGCATCCTGGCCTGGATCAGGAATGGTGTTGTCAGCAGGAGCAGGGAGGTGATCCTGCCCCTCTACTCAGCTTTGGTGAGGCCTCACCTTGAGTACTGTGTCCAGTTTTGGGCCCCTTACTACAAGAGAGACACTGAGGTGCCGGAGAGGGTACAGAGGTGGGCTACCAAGCTACTAATGGATTTGGAGCATGTGTCGTACGAGGAAGGACTGAGGAGTCTGGGACTGTTTATCCTGGAGAAGATAAGACTGAGGGGACACCTTATTACTCTCTACAACTACTTGAAAGGAGGTTGTAAAGAGGCGGGGTTGGTCTGTTCTCCCTATTGATGAGTGATAGGGTAAGGGGAAATGGCCTTAAGTTGTGCCAGGGGAGGTTCAGGTAGGATGTTAAGAAGAATTTCTATACTGAGAGGGTTGTCAGGCATTGGAGGTGATTGAGTCACCATCCCTGGAGGTGTTTAAGAGGAGGGGAGGTGTTGCGTTGAAGGACATGGTTTAGTGGTGTTCATAGGGCTAGGAAAAGGTTAGACTCAATGATCTTGAAGGTCTCTTCCAGCCAAAACTGTTCTGTGATTCTATGGACGTGTTCCCGTGTGATCTACTCTAGGTGAATCTGCTCTGATAGGGTGGTTGGACTAGATGATCTCAAGAGGTCCCTTCCAACCCCTGACATTCTGTGATTCTGTGATTGTGTTGTTGCAGGAATGCTGGTTGAGCAATGTTGTTTATTTGTTCCCTCCCTTCCAGCAATTAATAAGTAGATTATACTTCTTATTGTTTTAATAGATATTATTAATTACAGTGATAATTCTGCTAGAATGAGGACTGATGGTGAAGCTCTTAACAGAGGCACGTGCAGACCCTTCAGTGACACTTAAGACCTGCACAAGAGGTAGCAGAGTTTGCCATGTGGCTGCCAAAAGGAGGCAGAAATACCTATTGTTTTTCTGATTCTCAGGTGGTAGCCAGATGCAATGGGTTCAAATCAAGAGCAAGTAAGGCAGGAAAAATAATGATACGATTAGATTTTTACTGTAATTGAGAGATGAAATAGAGCCTATAAAGGAAGTGTTAAATGAGATACCAAATGTGATGTCATTACTGTTGGAGAACTTATTAATCATCAGCTCATGAAATTGTGATTATTATTTTTACATTTGGAAAAATATCAAGCAGACATTAACAGAAACACAAAGTAGCTTCAATTAGTGCAAGGCTTGTTTTTGCATCTCACTGATGCTGTTGTGTAGCGATGTTATCATGCCTGCCACTGGTAGATGGTTCTCTTTTAGGTTACTGTTGTGTCTAATAGTGAGTGACCTTTTCTTCCAGGGAAGCTGAAACCTGAAAGAAAGTAGTATCTGGGGGACAGATCACAATAACTGAGTCTGATTTTAGACCCTGACTCAACTACTCAAATTCATTAAAGTGTGGTATTTCATTTTCTGTGAAGAATTTCCCTCTTTATCTATCTTTTCTTGTACTTTTGCCAGTGTTCTATAAATTTTGTTTTCCTCTTCCACTGTGCCACACAACTTCCTGTCAACAGCCACACTAATATCTTTGTAATCTGTGTGAAATGGCTTTGGCACGACATGGGATACAGCATCATGCCTTGGATTATACTCTCACAGAAAATGGGAGGATGGTAGTCTCCTTCCTCTATGCCATGTTGACTTATTCTTCTCCAAAATTTGGAACAAATTAGGTTCCTTGTTATGGAGCTTGGACTTGAATATTGCTTGGGCCCACATTTTCCTTTCTGAATTATGTGATTAATATTCTTTAAGCTTCACAGTGAACTTTCATAAAAGGCTTTTGTTTTATTTATCAGTTCTCAGACCTCCTGAAGCTTGAGATTTTTACCTGACGTCAGGAATTTTCACTCTTTATAGCAGCAGAGTACTCAAGTCACCTCCAAACAAGTCAGAGAACACTCTCTAGAAAGAAAAAGAATAGATCTTTGTCTAGAAGCTAAATCTTGTCCCTTGTAAGTTGTGAATTAATTTATTTTTTAAAATGAAGAGTACTAAGACTTTAAAAATTTTTAGAAAAAAATAGAAAATGCAGGAAGAGTCATTATATAATATGTAAAGTATGATCAGTCATTTACAGAAAAAAGTTTCTGAAAGTTTCTTTTTCTTTGGACACTGAATTATTATTTGAGCATGGCCTTGAAAAGGACTTGAGTATAACTGAATATCCACCAGGATCTAAAGATGTAGGTAGCATAAAAGCCATAATGTACAATTGCTAAAATAACTTTGACAGCTTTAGCAGCTCTGTTGTTCTTGTGTTACTGTAATAGCTAAAAGCTTGTTGAAAGATTTGATTGTGCTGTGTGCATTCTATAAGTAAAAGAAAGAGAAGACTGCTGACTGGAAGAGCTTAAAGCCTCGTTATGAGATGAAAGTAGACAGGTTGGGAATACCCAGCACAGTGAAGCCTGGCTGAGTATCATGGTAGGTGGAAGAGCAGAGCGAGATAGCAACCTGTTTTTCAAATGCTCTGTAGTTGACATCAAAAAGTGTGCCAGGATTTAGGCAGTGACGGGCAGAACGGTGGTGGTGGTCATTGTGAGGAAGAACAACACGAGAGGGCTTTCAAAGAGGGACCTGGTCATCTGTTTTGCTTGTGCTGAGCCTGGATAGTGCTTTAAGATGTCAGAGATGGGCCAAATGAAAATACTTACTCACCAATCTAACTAGAATGAATAAATGAAATTTCATGGAAGATCGTTAAGTGGAGTTTCAGGGGTTTTGGATTTTCCAACAGCTGCAAGGAATTCAGTTGTTCATCTGCCATCCAGGCAGACTGCTGCTTTGCTGTAAGGTCTCCCTCACTAATGCTACTGCCTGCTGCACAGGACAAAAAATTTCAGACCATGTGACGGCAACTTTAAATATTGTCTAAAATTCTCTGTTGTTATATCAGTAGAGTTTGACATCTGCAGACATGAAATCAATTTACCTTCGAGATCTGTCTTGATGGTTCTGACTTTAATATAATGGAAGGTTTTGTTTGAGTTGTGTTTGTTTTAGCCGGGATGTCTTTATTTTTAAAAGCAGTGCATGAACACTTTCATAGTAGGTTCTGTATCTGTCTTCTTGTAGTGGTTTTACGTTCCTCTGATCCGCATCAATCCTAAAAATCTGTCTTTAATCCCCTTTATTTCTTCTTCATTCCTACTTTTTCTATGTATATATAAGTAGTTTGTAATTTATGTCGACCTATTAAATAGATACGTTTCGGCATGCTCTGAAAATAATTATTCAGATGTTTTCTCTTATCCTTCAGATGGAAGTTGAAACAAAGTTATTATCTTAAAAAAATCTGACAGGCTGGTTTTTTTTTAATGGAGCACAGAGTACTCAGTCCTGTCGGAAAAGCATGACTGTGGACAGTGGACAGGTTAGATGGCCTCAAGAGGGCCACTGCTGCCTCTGGCTGTTCTTAGCTGCCATGTGCAGACTGCTAGGTCACTCCAGAGTCTCCTACACTGGGGCTGGTTTGGAGAGCACTGGTGTGTTCCACAATACCTACCTGGAAGCCCTGGAAACCAGCAGATGGATGGTGGAAACTTAGCATGTGCCGGCTTCTCACCCTGTTGTGCAGCCAGAGAACAGAGCGAGACAGAAAGAAAAATGTACAAGTGCTTCTTGGGCTGTCTTAGAGAAAGTGATTTCTCCTTCCTTTTGTTGTTGAAAGGAGTGGAATTAAGAAATTTCAATATTAGATGGTGGTACTGGCTGTGGATGATGATAGTTGGGAGTAGATTGTTCTCTGGTTTCCATTCCACTGAGAGCAGTAGGTGGTGGCACTTTGCATGAGGGGCATCCTTCGTGAGCTGCCGTGCTGAAGAGAACGGCTTCTGTAAGGCAAATTTGCTCTCATGAAAAACAATGAGAGAATTAACCTTTAAGGCAAGTTTTCTTTATAAAAGTCTATTATGTGTTTTACTTCAAATTTACTGGGTTTTTTTATTAATTACAAGTAATTGACCTGAAATTGTTGGGGAGGGAAAACGGTCTTCAAACTGAAGAGTTTGACGTAACACTAAGTAAGTTTAACTCAGAACAGTACTTTTACTTGAAAATTATCTGAATATAGAAGAGACATTTTCCTAAGTGCTGTAATTTTGAGGGAAACTGATTTATGTATAAATATAGTATCAGATGATACTTTCTGGATTAAGTTTAGCTCAATGTTAACTAGGAAAACATGATTGTTATATACGGAATCTAGCTATAAATAACTCAAATGTTAAGTATTGCAATGGAAACGGGGATCCAGTCAGAGTAAGGGGAATGGCTTTCTTCATGTGTTAGAATAAAGAGTCTCTGAAACTCTTGAGCCTGCCTCCATGTCTGCTCATAGGAGTATCCCTACAAGGCACAGCAGTATTGTTGCTTATACTGGATGGAGGAGAATTTGGGGATAAAAGTTAATTTCAGAGGTTGTAACAGGTTTTCTCAATAATTTGCATGAGGGAAGGTAGTTGTGGAATCATGAGCCATTCAGGCTTAGCAAGGAACCAGAAAGGATTTCAGGCAGCTCTAACAAGGTCATGGAGGATTCAGTCTTGGACAGCTAATCCAGATTTGTGGTTTTGTAGGTGATAGTTGCAACAGCTAAAAATTACGGCTTCTTTAATGGCATAGAACTGGCAACTTGCACTGTGAAATCTCACTGTAGAGCTTGAAAAGAAGAATATCCATGTTTTTGACATCTCTCTCTGCTTAAAACCTGGGAAAGAAAAAACGTTAAATATCAAAACTACCTGTTTGGCTTAGAGAGCTGTGAACAGAGCGTTCATTGACAGGTTCTCTATACCTGCTTTGGTTTTCAGATGTGCTACAGTACCTCATGGCATGCTTTTCAAATAGTTTTGATGAGTGCAGTGGCATGAATACGGAGATTTACCCCGTGTCACTGACTTTGGGTAACCATTTGTCAGTGTCGTAGGAACCAAAGCTGTGCTGTAGACCGAGCTTTGCAAAGTGTTTCCAGAATGATGCTTATGTTGCAGTGAGACACTGGAACAGGTTGCCAAGAGTGGTGATGGAAACCCCATCGCTGGGAGTTTTTAAGGCCAAACTGGATGGGTCTCTGGGCAACCTGGTCTAGTGGGCAGTGTCCCTGCCCATGGCAGGGGGGTTGGAACTAGATGATCTTTAAGGTCCCTTCCAACCCTGACAATTCTATGATTCTATGATCTTACTGAAACATGGGGAGTGCTAGTTTCTCACCCTTCACATTTTGCTACACCAGAGGTCAAAGAGGTTCAAGGGATGCTATATTTCCTCATGTAAAGGCAACAGGCAGGAAGGAATTTGCAGTAACTGTGGAGGCTCTTTGGAGCTTTCTACAAGTAGACATTACTCAACAGTAATTCATCATCTTAAGAGAAAGCGACCTATTGAAACTGATTCAGCTCAGGTGGCTGTGCCAAATGACCAAATGGTCATTAGAAGTATATTCTAACTTGACTTTTTTAAAAAAAAAATTACTGAACTTAGAAATCCAGTCAAATAGTGTTATATGTATATCATCTAGGTAGTGTTTAGATTGGAGGGTAGCACTGCAGCCCTGGTGAGAATATGGTTCACACAGCAATGAAATGTGTTTATTAGTAATTTATGTCAAAGGTCCTGTGATGTTTGCAGTACGATTGCAAATATTACTGTAGAATGTAGTTTTTGCTCTGTATCTTATCTTCCAAATGTCTTCTAGAACTCTGCAAAGTGGAAAGGCCACAAAGAACTTGGATCAAGAAGAATACTACTGGGTATATTCTTGTTGGGTAGATGCTTTTTGTCATGGCATATTTTGTCTCTAGTGCTTCAGCTGATACACAGCATAGAGTCTTGGATACCCCCTTGTAAAATCATGCAGACAGTTGGAGTGTTCAGAAGACAACAACATGAATGGTAAGAGATTTGAGTAAAGTAACAAATGAGACAAGGCTGTGGTCACAGTGTTTTTCATGACCAAGTGTATAGAAGAACGGACTGAATGAGGTATTCTAACACATAACAATTCTGAGTCTGCTAAGGGTAAAATAAGTAACCATCTTATTTAACAGTAAGAGGGTGTCATTAAATCCTAAAATAATTTTTTGAACTATAAAGATGGTTATACAGTGGAAAAATGCATGCAAGGAAGGCTTGTAGCATCCCTGTCATTGAAAACCGGACTGACAAACTGCTGCCAGGAGTGGTCCAGTTATAGCTGATCCAAACTCTGAGAAGCGTGATGGGTTGGATGAAATCTTTGAGTCCTCCTTAGCCTGGCCTTCCTCCCTTCCATTGCTATAGCTGCAAAGGCACGTATAGAAAAGTGGCAAAGCAGACATACAGACTATGGCTGTAAGGAGGACTTAATCAAATCAAAATATTTTCTGAACACCAGAGGAATGTGATATAACACTAAACATTTGAAATGAAGCTATACTTAGTGAAATGACTTAAAAGTATCTTTGGTGTAACACAGATGTAATTTAGATATAACAGTAAATCATACACATACCTCTTGGAGTTCAATCCACTCTTTCTCAGGAGTGTCGGAATATTTGGTCTTTTGTAACAGTGGTCCTTTCTGAGTGCTTGAGCTATTGGCACAAGTGTTTGTACTTGTTTTAGTGAAGAGTTACTGACTCTGAATCAAAGAATTCAGTAGGACCTAATTACAGAGTCCGTGTTGCTTCTTGATAGCCATCTACATACTTAAAGGAAAGACTTTTTGAACCCTTGTAGCTGAAACATTCCTACTTCATACTCAAGCATTGCAAGGATCCCTGGGGAGATGCAACTAACAGGGAGGAGGCAGGCACAAGAAGAGCTAGTTCTAATGTGGAAAATGAAAAGTTGAAGTAATTCTCAACAAAGTAATGTTTTACTAGCATCTTGTGCAGTGGCGGTGCCAGTCTACTTCTAGCATAACTTCAAAAGAGCCCAGAGAGACTTTGGGCCCAACCAGGGATCATCAAAATGCAGTTTGTCAGACAACTCAAGCAACTACTGTGTTTAACCCTGTAGGTTTGTAATTATTCTGATTCATTTCTTTAAACTAATCTTCCTGTCCAGTCACAGAATTGCCTGGTTAAACACACACGCACACAAAAGAAAAAGACAGAGGAATAAAATACCTTTTAGTAGTTGTAATACAATTTATCCATTTTCAGTTCTACTGTTGTAGAACTGCCTCAGTGGCAGCTCAGCTCCACCCAGCTGCTCGCTCACTCTCCCCTCCTGTGGGATCAGAGAATCAGAAGGATAAAAGTGAGAAAGCTCATGGGTTAATAAAAAGTAATTTTAACGGGCAAAGCAAAAGCTGTGCCAACAAGCCAAGTAAAATAAGGAATTCATTCGTTACCTTCCATCAACTGGCAGGTTTTTATCCATCTCCAGGAAAGCAGGGATCCATCACACCTAACAGTTTCTCAGGAGGACAAAAACTATCTCTCCAAATTCACCCCCTTCCTCCTTCTTCCCCTAGTTTTTATTGCTGGATACAAAATCACATGGTCTGGGATATCCCTTTGGTCAGTTGTCCCAGCTGTGTCCCCTCCCAACTTGTTGAGCAGCCCCAGCCTGCTCGCTGGTGGAGTGGGAACAGAGAAGAACTTGAATCTGTGTAAGTGCTGCCCAGCAATAATGAAAACATCTCTGTATTATCAATGCTGTTTTAGTCACAAACACCAAACTTTGCCCTGCACTAGCTACTGTGAAGAAAATTAATTCTACCCCAGCCCAAACCAGTACAGCTACAGTAGTGCTTTTAGTCACAGTCACATTGCTGTGTATTTAATGTGAATACAAAGAGAAACTGTTATATGCTTTCCATTTACTGATCTGGTTTTCAGTTTTCAAAGCGCACTGACCTACCAGCTCATCTGCACAGAATACTCCTTTGAAAGAAAAGCTTAAGAAAATTTAGAACATAATCCGCCGATAACCCAAGGCCTTCAACTTTTCAATGAAATCATAACAATAGCAAAAGAATCAAAAAGCTTTTAGTGAAACTGCATGGCAGCTGCAGAAAGAGCCTTAATTTGGTAGGAACTGAGGCTGGCACGCTTGTCTGAGAGTTCGTCTGTGCTGCAGAAAGCATCAGGAGTTCTGTCAGACTGATCCTCACAGAACTTTATTACTATTTAAAAACCTCAAACAGATGAATCCTAGTTACCAGCATTATGGAATGACTTTGAACAATAGTAATCAAGTCCAGCTTTTTACTGTAGTTTTATGTTTTTTAAAGAACCTGACATATGGGAAATATTACTTTAGCCAGTGTTGAGACAAGTGCTAGAATTTCTGTGTAAAATGGTTACAGGATGATTTTTTCCACTTGCATTTTTTTAAAGAAATGGTCATATATTTCTTTTGAGAATTGAAG
This sequence comes from Trogon surrucura, assembly GCA_020746105.1. Classification (NCBI taxonomy): domain Eukaryota; kingdom Metazoa; phylum Chordata; class Aves; order Trogoniformes; family Trogonidae; genus Trogon; species Trogon surrucura. Next base: position 188,501,556 of record CM036617.1, read on the forward strand.
TTCTTACAGATTTTTTTTTTTTGTACTTGTGCAATCTGCAGAAAATATATGGAAAATGTACTCTCCATAAGCCTCCAGTTGTGTGGAATGTCATGCAAATGAAGTCCCGTTATAGATGTGTTGAGCCATAAGGACTACATTGTTCTTGTTTGAGTTTGAACGGGAGGAGGTCAAGCAGCAAGAGAGTTAAATGTAGTTGTGCTTTCCCCAAGGGCTGAGCCTCAGGAATATCAGTACCAGAGCATCTCATACAACAGAGTGGGCACCAAGCTGTGAGAGGCTGTAGGTGATCTGATTCTAGTGGGGGGTTGGACTAGATAACCTTTAAAGGTCCCTTCCAACCCAATGCCTTCTATGATTCTGTTCTACGATTCTATGACTAGGTGATCTTCAGAGGTCACTTCCAACCCCTACCATCCTGTGATTCTGTGTGACCATATTCTACAGGTAGCATGTGATACTGTGTTAGGAGCTCCAAGAAGGAACACCGGCTTATGAAGGGCAAAATCCAGTCTCGTAAGAAATATGCTATGGGCTAGATGCACCGAAAGGACACAAGTATTCCAGAGCCCAGAACAAGGGCTTATTCATGTACAAGTGAGAATTTGATGCTTCTTCTGCATGATGCAAGGCCGAAAGCAAGATAGTCCTGGAGGTGTCTTAGGTCGGTGTGTGCAATATGCAGCTTCCTAAGGAAAACACCAATGGTGGGGATAGAGGTCAGGGCAGGATGCCTCCCTGTAAGCTGTGTTTAGATACCTTTAGCCACACACAAGTCCCACTCGGCAACCTTCTCTGGAACTGGTATTTCTCATTCTAAGAAGTGAGCAGGAAGTTTGCTCTGCCCTTGCAGAAAACTTAAAACTATCACCCCCCATACTGATGAAACCTTTTGGTTCAGAGTTTGAGAGACTTGGTTTCCTTTTTTGGGTGTTGGTTCTCTGTGCTGGAGGACAAGCAACTATGTGTCAGGAGTCTCCAATGAGAAGCTGTACTGGACAGGAGCCGTCTTCATTTCTCTTGCTGAAAGTGGGTTGCTCTCCAGTTAACAGAGCTGAGCCTACCTCCATCTGATGCCAAGGCATTCTGGGAGGAAGCGGTCCCTTTAAGAACTATTTCTACGTATTATCTAAGGTATGAAGCCAGAATATGCCAAATGTCAGGAGAATACTAACTACAGAATTATATACCCTCTTGAACTTTCCATTGATGATCCTGGATCATCTACATCCAAGGGGAGTGCATTAGTTTTTTCACATGTTAATGAAAAAAAAATTAGAAATATTTCTTTTTCTTTGGTCCCATTGTCATCTGTCAATGTGCGTGCTTTGTTGTGTGCCTTTTTCACCTGCTGTGCACTCAGCATGCTCTTAGAGTAATTGCTTTGTTTTTTGAGCTTCTTAGTGGAAATAAAGGACAATCTGTTTCCGGGATGCTGATCATCCTGATGTGCATGTAAAGCATGGAGCAGGTCAGTCTGTTAAAAGGATTGTGCATGCTTGTAGAATTAGGCTGTTCCAGGTCTTTGACTGTGGCTCAGGGCCACTTAGGTGCTTCTATAACAAACGCATACAAAAGGTTTTAAGAGTATCAATCCTAAAATTAATTACTTAAATTTTATCAAGATCCCATTGAAATTGGAAAGAGTCTGATCCATAGAGATATTTAGGTTTCTCTTCCTCACACTGGTGTTGGTGGTAGATGCTCACGGCGCCGGATACAAGAATCTGGCCCCGTGAAACTGTGCTGAAGCAGGCAGGAGCTGCTCCACACAGTTCCAGGAGATGCAAAGCTGCTTGGAGGTACTTCTTAGTTTGGCAATGCACTTGTTTTTAAGTTTGGGCAATCGTATTTAAGTAGAGATTTACAGCTCCTTGGTGTGTGCAGGAGGTCAGCTTTTTAAACTACCAGGATCCTTCCTTCCTTTAGTGAAACGACAGACACACATTGACCTGATGAATTAAACTTCTGTGTTCTTTTATGACTTAAGTGAAAAAAACCTAAACCAACGATTTTAAAAGCTCTTAAGTTGAAACCCAAACTATTATGATACCAGTGAATTACCTCTTGCATAATGAAGTCTCTTTTTTTCAGTGTAAGACCTATTCAACAGAAAGTTTAGATACATGTAAATATGGGATCAGATCTGAAGCTGGAGGGATATGTGAAAGAATAAGATAGCAAATCTATATATAGAAATACTTTCTCTGTATTTCTGGAAAACTTATAGTTTGTAAGGATTTAATGCGTTTAAGATTTTTTTTCAACGTAATCCCAACCTGTTAAGTGTATCTTTTTAAATTTTTTTTTAAAGTAACGTTAAATTGACATGGAGAGAAAAACTCCCTGAAAAAAGTTATTTAAATGTGGATATAAGAGAGGTTAGATTTAGACTGGAGATAAAGAAGAAATTGTTTACAATTAGGGTGGTGAAACACTGGAACAGGCTGCCCAGAGAGGTGGTAGATGCTTCATCCCTGAAGATATTCAAGGTCAGGTTTGATGAGGCTCTGGGCAACCAAAGATGTCCCTGCTCACTGCAGGGCAGTTGTGCTAGATGACCTTTAAAGGTACCTTCCAACCTAACACAGTCTATGATTCTATAATTTTCTTGGTATAATTTGGCAACATTCTGTAACTTATTGTCTCTTACGGCTAGAAAAAAAATAACCAGATGACTCCTCCGAAGTTACATTACTGGAAAGTTAAACTCTTGTTATTCTTAATATCCAAACTGGTACTTTCCTTTCTGAACTCCCTCTTCAGCTTCCCATATAATATGATTGAAGCCAAATGTGGATTATTTTAATTCCTGTATAATTGTACTCTACGAAATTCAGTAGAACATCTTTACGAAAGAGAACTGCAGATAATCTCTTTATACAGGCATTGCTTTGTAACTACTAAAAATACCTCATAATAGGTTAACTTGGCACACAAACCTTCAATTTATTTCTTTAGAAGAAAGAATAGCACAAATTATAAAAACTAAATTAATAGTACAAATTATAAAAACTAAATTAGGCCATTTAAATATAAAAGATGTGTAATTCAATTGAGTTTGGACCAATGGGGATTAAATAAAAAGAGGGGAAAAACCCCAAACAATAATAAAAAACCTACCCAAAACCAACCAACCAACCAACAACCCAGAAAAAGGCCCAAGCTCAATTCCAACCTATGTAGAAGTAAATGTGTAGCATTGTATCCAATGAGTGGGGATACTGCTGGAAGATGTTTAGAAGACTGAGATGCAGGGTAAAAAATATCTTACGGTATTTTGTTGCTGTTAGCAGCCATTTGCCCCGTACAATAAATCTCTTTTTTTTGTTGAATAAAAGGTATTTGCACAAGCTGTACAAACAAACATGTACATGTACTGAAAAGTGTTGTCTTGATACTTAACGTTGAGGGCAATGGGAATTTAAAGAGGTTATTCTCTGCTGTGGTAGCCTCACCTCCTGGAAGTGGAGACTTCTTAGGACACCTTCTGTGGATGCAGTTCTCGCTCTGGGATGCCATCACCAGGAGGGCTCTACCTGACGGCCCTGTGGAGCCTAACTTATGCGTCACAGGGGAAAGCCACCAAGGAATGAGGGGCATGCGGTGTTTTCCTATCACACTGTGGGAGGAGGTTAAGTAATTCTGTGTTGCACTTCACTTACATACTATTAAAGAATAAAAAAGAAGAAAGTTCAGAGTTTAGGAGTCCTTTATATCTACATTTTATGATTAAAATTCCTGGAAAAGATAAAAAATCTTTAAGGGATAGCTGAATCAATTCTTGAGATACTATTAGTATTTTACTTTTCATGAGTACATGTTATCTTGCCTGCTTTGATAATTACATTCTCTGAGTTTTCTAAATGGCTTTTATAGTGGTTTGCAGAGTTTTAAGTTTTCTGACCTACATTATCATAGATAAAAGTTTTTGTTGTCTTCTTATCTTAGGGTACTTTATAAATTAATGAAACATACATTGTAAAGCTACATGAACAATATTTTAAAACGATAAATTTAAAGATTTTGCTGAGAGCAAAGTGATATAATTTAGAAACAAATGTTCTTCTTCACTGGAATTGTGTAGCAGACATCCAAAAGGCAAGCTGTGACCAAATCAGTACTCTTATCTTTTTTCAGATAAAATTATAGCTGCTTAAAAGAAACATGCTGTTCATTGCATTGTGTGATAAATTAAATTTATTGCTTTGTTCTGCAAAGATTTAATTTTAAGCACATTGGCAGTTTCAATTAAACCCTTAGGATTACACATATAAGTGTTTAAGGACACATACGAATAATCCCAGCGGTATTTGAGGACAAGTGAGTCAGGAAGGGTTTTGCAAAACGTGTCTGCAGCCCCACTGGTTTTAGGTTAGAGGGAGGGAGGAGATCCTAGAGCCAGTTGTGCACATCACAACCACTTTCTGGAGGAAACAGAGTACAGGGGTGGCGGGGCAGGGCCATGCCTCCAGGGACTGCACCAGGACCCATAGTGTTTACTTTATACCTCTTCTCTTGCCTCTGTCACATACAGCAATATGCCCAAAGCCCATGGAGGGGGGAGGTGCAAGGGCAAACTGACTTCATAACCTAGTAGCTGAAAACATGCATACCCACGATTTTCACAATTTTGCGTTTTTTCTTTCCTTAATGCTTATGATAAACATCATACTTACATGAAAGTAGCAATGTACATGCCAGCAACATACTGCTAGAGTGTGTTCTTGTGAGATCATAAGCTGTCTCCTACGTGGACGCGGGTGGTGAAGCCCAGGTATTTGTCAATGACAACATCAATGAATGAACATGACATGAGAGATGTTTGGCATCTGATCAGTAGTGCTCAGTACAAGAGAGATTACACAGATTTTTCAGATACGTACAGGAGATGTTATAATACAGAAACCTGCTCCTATAATCATAGAGTCCATTTTGAGCGAGGCCACAGCTTCTTTTGGTTTTCTTATTGAGATTTTTAGTCCAGTAATGGAATACACTTCTCTTTTCAGTGTTCTGTTTCCTGTGGAAAAGGTTTGAAGTTTCGTGATGTACATTGTTTTAATAGCTTCCAGGCTAAAATAGAGGAAGGAAACTGCAGACATTTAAAAAAACCACGGACATACAAAATATGTAGAGCTGGAAGATGTCCTGCTTGGAAGACCAGCAGATGGAAAGAGGTATGTCAAATCTGTTACAATTAGGTTCCATATAAGAGTACCAGAGAAGATCGTATTCATGATGCCCTGTTTCAATGGAAGTAACTGTCAGGAAGCCTCTTTTATATGAGTATCACAATTACATCAACAAACTACTGCATAGTTCATTATATTTTCTTTTCCTTTCTTTTAAAAGTAATTAAAAGTAAATATCCATGAAAACTAAATATTTGGCAATCTGAACCTTGGACTGGACAAGTGCTTAGGACTTTCCTCAACTTACCTTGTAAATTCAAAATAACAGTGAATTCTTGAAGTTTACTTCTTACCTTCAGTGATGAATTCAGCAGTATCACTGTAATTGCCATCATAGTCTGAATATGGAATTGAAGCTGGGTTGTGGGGAAAAGACAAGAAAAAGGGCTTGTGGGCACAAATACTGGCCTTTTCTTTGGTTTGACCTTGTAAGGGCTCTCTCACCTTGTTCTGAGACTGTGTGTAACTGAGCACATGGCAATATTTTGCATTTCACTCTCTTTCAAAATATAATTCCCCACGTTGGTAAAGACACATTCCTGCTCGCCACAATTTGGCCACACTTGGTAGAGCAGTGTCTGCTTTATCATTAAGCTTGAGTCATGAGGTAGGCTTTGCGACCTGATCGTGCTTCTGTCTGGGGTAAAAGGGGACTGTCTATGTCAGCAAGCCTCAGTGTTATAGTGAAATAACTTTGGCCAGGAACAAGGAAAAGAGGCACGTGGCAGAAAGGATTTGAGCCTTTTTAAGGTCCTCAGGATTCAAAATCCGTGAGAAAAAAAGTATCCTCAAAATAGTGTGCCATTTGCAAGATTTTTCTAACCTGAAATATTGAGGGTGTTTTTTCTTTCATTTAAATATTTGCGTTTTAAGACTTGTCAATCTCTAATAAAGGAATTACATAAACTCAGAACTCCAATTGTTTGATCTTGCAAAAATGTGGATTTTTACTTTGCATATGCCTATAGTGATTGTTGCTACTGTGAATTAAGTTCATCAAAGATCAGCCTAGGTAACTCGGATGCATTTATTTTCCATATTTCTTACAAATTTTTATTTTAATTGTAGTTTTACATTTTTAACAAATATCTACAGATGCAACAAAACACTGGTGTGGTAGGGGCTGGGAAGTATACTTCAAATAATATCCTAAGACCTCGTAATAATGGCAGCTGTACCACCTTCTGGGCACTGTCTCATAGAATCGTAGAATTGTAAGCTTTGGAGGGCACCTTAAAGATCATCTAGTTCCAACCCCCCGGCCATGGGCAGGGACATCTCCCACTAGATCAGGTTGCCCAGAGCCCCATCCAGCCTGGCCTTAAAAATTTCCAGGGATGGGGCTTCCACCACCTCTCTGGGCAACCTGGGCCAATGTCTCACCACCTTCATGGTCAAGAACTTCTTCCTAACGTCCAATCTGAACCGATCCATCTCTAGCTCATTTCCCACTGACATAACTCATTTTGATCAATTCTAGTGTTCTGTATCCTGCGGAGTGGGGATTCAGCAAAGGGATATCTACTGTCAGCTGAAAGGCCTGGGTCAAGTGAGTGAAGCAACGTGCAACCATGACACCCGGCCCGTTAGCACGAGGCACTGCTGGCTGCCTGCCTGCCTGCAGTACCACTGGTTGGCTGATAAATGGGAAGATGTAAGTAAGGTTTTCATCTTGTACGAAGTCACTGAGCGATGTTGAAAGTTTTATTTTTTAATTTATTTTTTTTTTCACATTTGGATAGATTTCTAATAGCTCTTAGGTCACAGAATAACAAGTGGCTGTCCTGGATATTTTGAAGGTCAAGCTTGCAAAATGAAAGAGTGACAAAAAAGGTCAAAAGCTCTGTTTACTTTCTTGTATAGGATTTACTTGTCTACTGTTGTAGACAAAAGCTCTGCTGAAGGTCTGAGCAGGTCACTACTGATAGAACTGTGTAATCTGAATACAAAGTTCTTTACATAGTGCATAAAGTGTTTAATAAAACCTCATTATGAATTTTTTTTAAAATCTATCTTTTAAGAATAGGAATACAATTGAAGTGTCAGCTGGCAGTAAAAATCTGAGAGGTAAAATCTTTGGACAGCATTTTTTTCAAGAAAATCTGTATGGGAGACTTATTGGAAAAGATAAGAAGCTAAATAAAACTCAGTGTTCTCCTACCAAATATGCGTTTTTGTATTTAAGAAAATCTAAAGTTGCTTTCAGGAGAGAGCTGTCATTTTTACAGCTGTGATGACTATTTTCTACATGCTAAAAATTAAGTAACTTTTGTACCCATCTATGTAAATGTACAAACTTACATTAAGGGAGAGACAGAGAGAAAAAAAACACCATGTGTAATACCTGAAATGATGTACAGAAAAGCTTATCTCTTACTGTAACATTAAATAAAAACCCAGTTTGTGCATTTGTGGCATCTTAATAATCTGCACTATGAAATTTCCTAGTGCAAACCTCCTGAAACTTGGTGTACGAAAACTCAAAAGTTTCAGGGACATGGTCCTGTAGAAGTGATGACTGTTAATATATAAATAATTTCTTTGTTCTCTGCAAAACCTGGATTATATTCATGCAGTTCAGACATACATACTGCTCTCTTAAGCTATACTGAGTGAAAGCTGAAAATACATGTTTCTTCCAAGTGTTCTTTTTTTCGTATGAAGCCGTTAAAATCAGGAATTAGTGGAAGTGACTCAGAACGTCCTTTTAGCAGAAATATAAACTTTCAGAGAATGAGTGTGAATTTTCCTTTCCTGTCAAACATTTGTGTATTCCAGCTGGGCACTTGGAGCTCTCCACTACAAATGACTTGTGTTTCACTACATCTTCCAGCTAGTTCATAAATTCTTCCACATGGATGTTGCTGTTTGCTTGAAATTTCTGTGTTCAGTTCCCTTCTCTCACCAGATTCATATGTAGCCCTCTACATCTAGTGTTAATAGTTCAAGTGTTTATCCATCTGTATTCCTCTCCCAGTGCAGCACGTCCTCCACTGAACACGCAATATTTTGCCCAGCTGTCTCAGCCCTGGGTGCTCTGTCCCCTCGTCAGCCACAGCATAGCAGAAAATTGTCCAGATCCAGCATTTCTCCAACTTGCACTGGGAGGCTGGAGGGATAACAGCAGCCAGCCTTCTCCTACCAAATACCCATTTTCATACTAAAGAATGTCCACGAGACTAATGTATAATGAAAAGGATTCTTCTGCTGGTCCTCATTACCGCATGATTGAGTTATTCCTTATGTGCACGATATTCTGAGCTGCTCCACACCACTGAAAGATCAGATGTTTCTGTAAGTTACATCAGACAACTCTTATCCATGCTCCAAAGTCCAGAAAAGGAAATTATCAAGAGGACAGAATCAGGCTCTGCACGGTGTTTCATGGTAGGAAGACAAGAAGCAATGGGAGTAAGGTGAAGCCAGGGAGGTTTAAACTGGTTGTTACGAAAAACTTCATCTCCATGAAGACAACTCAGGTAGTTGAATGGGCTGCACAGGGAATTTTGCAGTCTCCACCCTCTGAGATTGTCAAGGCCCAACTTGATAAAGTTAGAGGTTTCCTCTGACAGAGCTGTTTTACCATATGGCACCTGTTTTTGTGCTTCAAATTGTCTCTTTCAGTCAGTAATACTAAAATTTGAACAATAGACTTGATCTATGTATCAGACTTTGAGTTTTCTAATTCACTGTTGTTGGGTCCAACTTAATATTACGTTAGGTTCAGGTCTGACTGTAGTAGGTAGTGCTACTGATTATTGCCTCTGCTGAGACTGAAGTTGTGTATTTGAGCCTTCCTTCTTTATCACAGCAAGTTTAAGCAGGTTAGTTTAAGCACCCATAATGTATTACTTAGCCTGTACCTGCAATTTTCTGAATTCTGATAGCAGCAAGTTTCTTACTCTGTCCTGGCAGAACTACGATGACTTTCCATGCCCCCAGGCTGGCACAGGGGGAGATCTGAGGGCAAAAGCTCAACAGATGGCGCTGCCCAAGGCTGCCACTGGCTTCATCAATGGGCAGTTTTATCTTCTTTTGTTTTATTAGTGTGATAGGTTGTACATATTTCCCAAAGTTCTTATTGTTCTGTTTTCAAGACCACATAATTTTTTTTTTCATATTTCACATAAATATTTTCTTTGGCTCATTCCTTTTCATACAGAAAATATTTTTCACTAAACCTATTATTTTAGCCTGACATTTTCGTTTTCTCCTCAGCCTCACCCAACAGTTAGGGTGTCATGCCATTATACAATATTAGCTTTTTAGCTGAATCAAGGTGGCTGAACTTTGAAAAGGAAGAATTGTGACTCAGTGAGTAATTCAGTCCGATACTGATAAGAGATGTCATAGAAGTTGTTGCTGTCTGGGTTTTACTGGTGTGCAGCAATCGGCAAACAACGTTGTTCGATAAATGCCTAGTTTAAATGCAAAAAAAACTGTGACTGTTTTTCTTTCAGTGCTCAGCACCATACAGAAGAAAAGACATATACCGGAAGGTTAAATGTGTGGATGAAAACCAGCTTGAAGTGGATGAAAGATTCTGTGATGCTGCCGCAAAGCCTCCATCAACCAAAAACTGCAGGAAAACTCCCTCTAAATATGTCGTGCTTACAGGAGAACTGTCACAGGTAAACTAATATTGCTCGCACATCTTTTACATAACTTTACATTTAAGAATGTTATGTTGCTGTAAAACATATATTATGTGTGCAGAGGAAAAAGAAGTATATTTTCGTCTGAACATGGGTGTAGTGACTGTTATCAGTCTTCTTCTGATATCCCCCCTGGGACCTATGAGCACTAGGTAGGGGATGGCTGCACCTACAGGAGTCCTTTGCTGGTTCCCAGGAAAGAAAACCCTTTTCCTTGATGTCAGTGAGGTGATGGATCAGTGCCTGGTTTCCCTGGCATGTCTGCACTACCTGTGTGTGCGTGTTTGCATCAGAGAACTTCTGAGAAAGGGGTAGCGTGGGACTTCAGATCTCCTTACGTGCAAAACTACAGGAGATCTTCCTTCAGCACGTGGAGGCACCAACCCCGTGACAACAGGCATCAGCTTGAAGGCTTTTCCCAAAGTGAGGATTGAAGCTGCCTTATCTGTAATTGCAATGCTGCAGGAAGGTTGTTTCATGGAAATAACGCCTGTGCTTGGGGATTTGATTCTAGTGTTCAGCCAGCTGTGGGCTTGGTTACCAGCAGAGGATCGCATACTGCGTTGGAATCCATTCTGTCCAAAACCAGCGTGCCCGTGGCCTTCGAACTGTAGCGTACCGAGAATGCCCCATAGAGCCATCCCCATACATTTACAAATGTAATATCAAAGGATGTTCCCAAGCAGCTACCTGGAGAGTGGGGAAGTGGACCAAAGTGAGTACTGATGCACGAGCTCGTTTTCGATAGCTGCTTCAAAGATAAATGTATGCCGAGACTAATTTGCTGACATAATTATGTCAAATATTTGCTACCTTCTAAACTAACTCTTGATGGTTATCCACGTCTAGTGCTCAGTGTCTTGTGGAGTTGGGGTAAAGGAGAGAACTGTAGAATGTGTGACTGAAAATGGCTTATCCAGTGACTTGTGCCTGCCACATTTAAAACCAGATGCCGGAAAGATCTGCCGTGAGAAAGAATGTAAGTGACAGCTGTAATTTTCAGCTGAAGTTAATGTTTTCCCAGATTTCTTATATAAAATCTATAAATATATCTAGAGCACAATTATGCAAAAGTAAGTCCTAAAACTAAACTCCATTCATGAAATATTAATATAATTTATTCATTCACTTTGAAGGTGAAATTTTTGCCACCTGCAAAGATATCCAGATTAAAAGAGGGATTAGAAAGGATGGTGAATACCTACTTAACATTAAGGGAAGGATGATAAAGGTACTTTTAATATTTATGAGTTTTTATCAGCATGTTTCTATGAAATAATACTTTTCTAATAAAGATTTTGCTTAAGGGTTGCATTTTCTCTTCCAGATCTATTGTTCAGGCATGCACTTGGAGAATCCCAAAGAATATTTGACATTGGTAAAAGGTGAAGCAGACAACTTTTCTGAAGTGTATGGATTCAGGTACAAAATGGTTTTATAACTTTGTGAAATGCATTTGTTGCTTCCAAAATAAAAGAATAAAATAATACTTTGCTTTTGTGAGAACAGAGGAGTAGAATTTTTTTTCTTAATTTTCTGTTTTGAATATCCAGGCTTACGCACACACATATGGACACTTCCAGGCTGAAATTAAGTTAATTTTACGATCACTGTTAAATGATCATAAAAATTTTCTATCTTACTTTAATAGAAGTGGCTTCAGTCAACATTAGTGTTTCACTTGAGACAAGATCAATAGCTGAGCTTGTTGTTCAGTGACTGTTGTTTAGTACTTTTTATGTGACACAGTGCAATGTAATTGTTTTCCACTATAATGTATGTTACGGAAAAATGTCAAAAAAAAAAGAGCTGAATCTTTTCTGTTCTCTAGGCTGCAGAATCCATATGAATGTCCTTTCAATGGAAGCAGAAGGCAAGACTGTGCCTGTCGGAATGATTACCTTGCAGCCGGCTTCACGGTTTTTAGCAAAATAAGATTTGATGTAGCTTCCATGCAAATTAAAAGTAAGCATTTTGACAGTTTTAGCCAATGTGAGAATTCTACTGAAATTGCACATGGTCAGGACTACCAAATTACCATTTTGACCTAGTTATAGATCCAGTTGTGCCATTTGCCATTGAGCAAATAAAAATTCTTATTTCTGTTAGGAATCCAACTGGAATTTCAAACAAAAATAAAACTGAGAAGCCACCACTACCTCCCTTGTTAGCTTGTCCCAAGTGGTCGAGTGGCACAAACTGTATAGATTCATATTTTTGGTGTGAACCTTATAGATTCATATTTTATATGTAAACACGCTTCAGTTTTTAAGGTTTTGTTCCATCATTCCATTTTCTTTTAGTCCCTGGCATAATTTTCTTGTGAAAGTCTTCCTGTGCTGTAGTTAATCCCTTCTCAGACCTTGGCAGACGTACAAAATGGACAGGGAATCCTGCAGTGCTTTCAAGCCCCTGCCCTGAAGGTGGTAAGGTGGCCCAAAATCATCTCACCTGGAGCTGTGTCCGAGTGCATACCTGTTCTCCTCCTACCCCCTCCTATCTCAGAAAGAAAACTTATAGGTCAGACTGATGCTGCACTAACTAAAATGGACTATTTAAAATGTAGTTTCTAACAAAACCCCTCTGAACAAACAAAGACGACCCACTGAAAACAAAGGAGTCCTCCCTTCACCACGTTAATACCTTTTCTAATTGTTTTCACCTGAACTTCTAATGCGGCAGTTTCAGTATCGAGTATTCTTCTGTTTTCTAGCCACAGATTTTCTTTTTGCTCAGACTATACTTGGAAGAGCAGTTCCGTTTGCTACAGCTGGAGATTGCTACAGTGCTGCCAGATGTCCACAGGTATTTGCAATTTCTTATCCCCTTGAAATGTGCATGTGTGTGTGGGGGAAATATCTGATTTAGAGCTGTAAGATTCTAAACCAATCTATTCTGTCTAGTCTGTGTACTATATTAGTAAGCATTTTTTTCTTACTCTTTTCTCTCCCGTTTCAGCAACTTTCCCCCTCCCCAACCCCTCTTCTCCCTCAAATTGTTTACTTCACATGTTCCCTTTAGGCTCCATGGCATATCCAGCTTTCTACATATTTCATGTATTGCTCTCCGTCTCTCTGGACTCGATGTTTCCCCTAATCCCTTCTCAATCTTTGTTCTCCTTCAGCGCCTTTCCTTTTCTCTAATCCCATGGATTTTTTTCTCATCTTTTCTCTGCTTCTCTCCTGATGCTTCATATCTTTGAAGACTACCAGAGGAAATCAATGCTGTTTAGCAGTAAATTTAAAATTCATGCATCCATTGGTGTGTCTACATTAGTGGGTTTTTTAGGACTCGATATTGCTTTTTTAAATTAATCTCTGTATTGATGCAGTTTACTGTTTGGTTCACATAACAGAACAGTCTTGAAAGACAGGACTGGGATGCCTTCTGGCTGAAACTAAATCAAATAATGAGCTCCAGAAGAAGGATCTTAATTCACTCAAACTGCTAATGAGGATTCAGTCTATGGGACTAGATGAGAATTAGTCCAATGTAAAACTCTGACCTGTGTACTGTATACAGGCTTTGGGCTCTCTGACCCAGCAGTTTCACTCTACAGATCTGCTCATACTGCAGGGTCCTTCTTGCTAATGCAGACATAGCCCTGGTCTGAACTAGTCAACTTAGACTACTTTTGGAGCCCACTGGATTCTCTACAAACAGTTTAACTAATCTAAACTTTAGGAAGAGTTTAAGCATCCCCTGGAAATGCATATTTCTTTTCACTGACCTTGTCCAGTTCTGGAACCCACAGTACAAGAAGGGCATGGATCTGCTGGAGCGGGCCCAGAGGAGGCTCACAAAGATGATTAGAGGGCTGGAGCGCCTCTGCTGTGAGGACAGGCTGAAGGAGCTGGGATTATTCAGCTTGGAGAAGAGAAGGCTCCAGGGTGACCTAGTAGCAGCCTTCCAATACGTGAAAGGGGCCTACGGGAAAGCTGGAGAAGGGCTTTTTATGGTGGCCTGTAGTGATAGGACAAGGGGCAATGGCCTGAAACTGCAAGAGGGTCGATTTAGATTAGATATTATGAAGAAATTCTTCACCCTGAGAGTGGTGAAGCACTGGAACAGGTTGCCCGAAGAGGTTGTAAATGCCCCATCCCTGGAAGTGTTCAAGGCCAGGTTGGATGGGGCTTTGAGCAACCTGGTCTAGTGGGAGAGAAGTGTCCCTGCCCACACCAGGGGGGTTGGAACTAGATGATCTTCAAAGTCCCTTTCAACCTTAACCATTCTGTGATTCTATGACTAGCTCAGACTTGCATGGAGGTGAATCCCTGTTGTCCATCTTAAACTTAAAACAGTCTGTGTGGGTGGACACATTCAAGGGCAGCTAAAGACAATTTATGTACAATTTAGGTAAAATTGAAGTGCCTTAGTTAGGCAGACTTAACCTCTGACAAGAAAACAGTTGGAGTTCATTATCGTATTGGATACCTTCAATCTGTAAACTCTTTGGGTTTAGTACAATACAAATTTGTCTGGAGTCTGTAACTTCTCTTGGGAAGTCATTCTGCTCACATGGTTTTGCACTGACGTGTTTCCATCTGTAAGATCTGCACTGAAATGAACACTTTTAATGCAGTAAAAAGGCCTCTGCTTCTGCACAGTCAGTCCTTGAAATCTGTTCCTGGCCTTGAGTACGCTGCATGACATGTCAGACAGATGTTCAGCTGTCATTATAATTGCCCATAGCACTTCTCATTTATTTTTGCAAAATGATATCACTGTAAGCAAAGTTACTGAGGACCTGTAAATTGTTGAAAGCATTCTATGATGTTTGTTGAAATTTCCTCCAGATGCTTTTATGCATTAAATGGAAATCTTCCACTTTTGGGGCACTTGAAGAATAATCTACTCTATTCGTACGAGCTTATGTTAGCTCGTCCTGAGTGTATGAGTGCTATAAACACAACAATTTCACATAGAAGTGCTCTCCAAACAAATCTGCTCTACAAAACAATACAAGACTGAGTTTTTATGAAGGAATTTCAGTGAATCATAAATGTAAAGGCCGAATGCTGCATTTTTATGCATGCACATATATGTATACCCACACAAATATTTATATATAAATATATAAATATATAAATATATAACTTCCACTTATGTTAATGCTCAATTATGTTATTTGTTATACTGGAAAAGGAAATAGAAGATAAGAGGATGATGCTTTGACAGTGTGCTCACGAAAATTTGAGAATTAGGTGGCTAACAAGCGATTTGTCTGTAATTTACAGATAGCAATAGGTCCTGACCATGTTACTTCCAAAAAGTTCAGGCACTTATTTATAAAGCACAAAGTCTTTCAAGAAAGCCAGTCTCATTCTTGCATGTTGCAAGTCCGTACTTTTTTAAAATTAAAATTTAATATGTAGAAAGGAGGCTAAAATACTTTGAATTGTCTAGTGTTAGCTCTGTATTCGGACTCTACAGACAGATGCTACAGATCAGCTGACGCACACGTGCTACTTTCTGCAGAATAACTTGTATGTCTATGCCCTGAGTGTCCAAAAAAAAAGGATATAATGCTAACTCAGGTTAAGTACACACCTTTGAGTACTTGATGCCTAGATATACCCTAGGTAATATGATATATGCAGATATGCCAAAGTAAAGTGTTTTGAACTCTGTTTATTAGCTCTGTATTTTACCTTTTCTTTCTTCTTTTTGTTTTTTTAGGGCCAGTTCAGCATTAATTTGGCTGGCACAGGTCTGAGATTGTCCAACACGGTTAGGTGGATTGCTCAGGGCAACTACGCAGCTGCTGACATACACAAATCCCACGTAAGTCAATATTGTTTTCCTTTACCTGCTCTTAAGGCTTGGAATATTATGCCTCCAAAGGTGCAAATGATGACTCCAGTGAAAGATAATTGTGAATCAAAAGTAGTATTCAAGGTCTGTGATCCATCTAAGTTTTCTTCCAGATGTAGTGTGAAAATTATGTTTAGTCATACCGCCCATGATCTAATCCAGATCAGCACTGCCTGCCTACCCTCCACTTACTGATTTTAAGATACCTAATAAAATGTTAGAAACAAATAAACACCCAAAACCCATTTTATTGAAGATACCCTGTGATAAGAGGATCTTTACAGTTTGCTTTCCTCCAACTTGATTTTTGTGGGAAACCTAAGGACCAGCTGAAAAGAACAGTAAGCATGTGCAGTTCCAGACAATGTTAGTTGGTAAGCTGTAAAAGAAGGTACACAGCTGTACCAATAAAGGATCTCTGTGCCCATTTTACCAGTTTGGTACCTTCTCTTGATTTAGTATTTGTAGGTACAATTTGTCCAGAAGTCTACTGTGTGTGAAACTCGAGGTTTTTGTACAACCGTGATTTCAATCGCTTTTCTTGATTGACCGTTCTCTGTGTAATTCCCAGGATGGTACAAAAATATATGGAAGATGTGGAGGATTTTGTGGAAAATGTATCCCTAACACAATTATTGGTCTCCAGCTCCAAATACAGTGAGAACTCTGATGTGGTAAGAGCATCAAAGCAGAGACATATGCCATTTAGGTGAAAATTGTAGGTGCTGTGTACATATATAAAATCTTTCATCTCTGTATTGCCCATTACTGTAACGCTCATTACTAAGAATTCTTGTTTTCTTCAGTGTTAATTCAGGGATGTATTATCTGTTTGTGGGCTAGCAAATGCATAAGTCGCAATCATAAACCTTCAGGTTTTAATGGAGAGGCGTTAATTCAATGTACATTATATATTAACAAGTAAGTTGCACTGAAGTTACTACCATGGGTAACACTCTAAATTGTACCATAATTGTAATACTTTACCTGCAACTAATCAGTTCAATACTTTATGCAGTATTCGGTAAACTTTATACTTCACTGGTTTTCTTGATCTACATACTAAAACATAGAAAGGCGTTATTTCTACATAGAGAAGACAGGTAATAATTTTAAATACTTCCAGTTTTGTGAAACCTTGTAGGAATTATCTGTCAACCACTTAGAGCAGAAAAGTGTATAGCCTAATTACTTGAGATATTTTCTATAGATCTGTGTGTTTCTCCGTCAGTAAAAGCATCTTTCCCCATCCCTTTCATTATAACCTTTGTGGTGCTCAAATACTAGCAGTAATCCTGAGAAGCGCGGTTTAACCTCTGTAGTCTCTATAGCACATCTAGGCTTAGTTTTGTTGTGGTTACAGGAAAAGAAAAATAGGAAAAAATTACTTGGAAATCTGATTTTAGATCCCTGCCTCTCATCCAAATATACTGTAAAAGCAGTGTATTCTGTTTACCACGGCATCTTTTATATGATTGTTTGAATATATTTTTACTTAAACACTTTCCATACACATCTTTCTCCTTTGTACTGGCCAGTGGCAGATTAGTAGAAACTGTAGTGTGTGTGTCCCCCATATATTCCAATTCAACATAATTTTCAGTAAATTCAATAATTTTCAGTAATGGACACCCTGGGCGGAGGCAGCATCAAGGCCCACAGTGGTTTTGGTGTCCGTCTTTGACTCGGTTTAATTTTTCAATGTTAGTAAATACAGTTCTAAGATCTGCTAGTTAAAAATATTTCTCCTAGAAAAACATATGGAAGAGTTATAAAGTTTAAAAGAAAAACCAATCTAGCTTTTTGATTTTTTGTTTTGTATTACTTTGCAGTCCAGAACTGTAGAAATGTATGCATATAAGGATCATGAGTATCAGGGTCAACTCTCAGGTATTCAGAATAAAATTTTTTACATGCATAGTAACATACATTATGTACCAGATAACTATGCATGCTTTATCCAATGATACGCTTTCTGTAAACCAAATATTTGTTTTTCACGACAGCACAATTGGTAGATCAAATGGCAGCTATATCATGTTTTTACCCACAAAGAGTTAGCCATGAATTAGCAATATTATTAATGTATTAATTAAAAACCATACTGTACCACAGAAGAGTAAGCAGCTACTGTTTAGATAACACATGTAGGTAATTATTTTGTGATCTCTGCATCAGAAATGTACTTTTGCACTATGTGCCTTGTATTAGTTGTAAACATTAATAAGAATATAAAACATTATTTTCCTAGAAATGTTTACATTTATGATTAAAATATTGTAATTTATAAAATATTTATATAATAAATGTACTTGTGTGGATGGTACCAGAGTACTTGCTTCTTTTTTTGGTATCAAACATTTAGTACAAAGTGTTGCAAAAATATTTCAGCTTGTTTATGCACAGAATAACCATGTTCTTCATACCTCACCACAGTGATATACATTGACTTATACTGGAACAACTGCCACACAAGCAGAATTTAGTCATAAGAATATTTTTCATGGAAGAAAATCCTACTTCAGAGGTACAAACTCCATGTCTGTGTACTTTTTTCAGTTGTCCCCCCGTATTCATCTATACCTTTCCTGGTGCGTTCACTGAAATAGTGTAGAAATATGAATAAACGCACTGCGTGTGTGTTCGGGCATTTTGTGAATTCCTTGTGTTACGATTTTGATTTGGGGCTTAATCCATCACCCCATTTCAATTTGCTAACTTTCCATCCTGAGGGCAATTTAAGGAAATCATGAGCATAATGTTTGACTCTGTAGAATTTGGACATTTTGTGACACTGACATGTCAGAAGGTCTATGCAATGAAATGAGAATCGTGGGTTGTACGTGCAGTTTGATGTTTCCACCTCCTTTAATTGATGTTGCTGTGGATATCCGTGACACTGGGCAGCCGAGATGCCTGGAGTGCGGCATGGTGCTCCATGAGAGCTCTGTGAGCTCCACCTCATGCGTCTGCAACTGGTCACAGTCACACAGCTCCCCGGTTCCGGTGGATGCTGAGAAGATGAAATGTTGAACTGTCTTGCCACTATTCCATACAGAAAAAAAAATAACAGTTAAAGAATAATAATAGTTAAAGATGTCAGGTGTCTTCTAGGACATTTTCAAGCCCATCAATGACAGCATCAAATGTTAGGTGACACAACTGCACTTAGAATCATAGAAGTTTTGGCTGGAAGAGACCTTCAAGATAATAGAGTCCAACTTCTGTCCTAGCCCTATCAACACCACTAAACCATGTCCCTCAACACAACATCTACCCATCTCTTAAACACCTTCAGGGGTAATGACTCAACCACCTCCCTGGGCAGGCTGTTCCAATGGCTGACAACACGTTCAGTAAAGAAATTCGTATTAATATCCAAACTGAACCTCCGCTGACGCAACTTAAGGCCATTTCCCCCTGTCCTATCACTTGCTACCAGGGAGAACAGACCAACCTCTGCCTTGCTGCAATCTCCTTGTAGTTGTAGAGAGTAGTAAGGTCTCCCCTCAGTCTCCTCTTCTCTAGACTAAACAGCCCCACATCCTCATAACACTTACGTTCTAAGCCCTTTACCAGCTTGGTAGCCCGCCTCTATACCCTCTCCACCACCTTAGTGTCCCTCATGTAGTGAGGGGCCCAAAATGAGACATGGTACTCGAGGTGAGGCCTCGCCAAAGCCGAGTACAGGGGAATGATCATCTCCCTACTCCTGCTGGCAACACTATTTCTGATACAGGCCAGGATGCCCAGGCATTTGATGTGTGACGTGTGTGTTATGTACTCAGCCACTCCCACCTTTGTGGAGGAGTTGCGACTGTGTGATTTCAGCATATATGGGTATTTATGTAGATTTCTGATGGGTGGTTGTGAATTTTTCTTATCTGAGAGGCTATAATATCGAAGACATACACAAAAGGACAAGGGAAAGCTTTGTGGTGTTTCTCCACTTCTGTAAGCTGGAATACGTTTAGCACAACTTCACAGTTTTGTTGACTATTTGAAATAGAAGTCACATGTAACAAAGAGGGGGTTTATGTCATTAGTTTTATTGTAGTGGTACATGAGATCCCTGAGAAGTTTAGAATCTGAATATAACATAAGATGAATATCTGGCAAGTGCTTCTACATCTTGCAGTAAGATAAGTGAGGAGTGTGAAGGGTTGGTTTTCACTGTTTTCATAAAGAAATGAATGGATTCCTGAAAATTGGTGTTCTGCAGCTATAAAAGCTGAACTTGAATTAGAAGTGGAATAGAGATATGCTGTAATATTTTAGCCTTTACTTAAAAAATAGGAAAATAATATATAAAAATAGCTTTGAAGTAAGGTAATTGAATATTTAAATAGGAAATCAATATTAAAATGAGCATTACATGTAAACATTGAAGTTGAAATTTTGTCATAATCCATGTTGGCTTTAATTACAAATTAAAACTATTTCCAATCACACCAGAACCTTTCCCAAAAACTAACTTTCATGATGCAATACACTTGCATATTTCTCGTTTCGTAGATGCGGCACTTAAGCCATGAAATGCCAAAGGCTGTACTTAAATGCCTTTATACTTATGTATTGAATAGTTGTGTGGTATCTTACTTAATGCAGGTAAAAGCAGGACTGGAGGTCAGCGTGGCAGAACCCAACAAGATGATGTTCTCCAGGCCAGAGAGTGGCAACCCATGCCAGGGGGGACATTTGGATCCTCTGGAACAGCTCATGGTCTCTCTTGTAAGGTCTGCTTTGCTCTCTGGTAGCACTTGGCCGTCTTCTAGTGAGTGTTTATGATTTTTCACTGTATCTATATGTTAAAGAAATACTTTGAGGGGGCCCTCATCGGCCTCTCTCTCTCTCCCCCTCTCTCTGGCGTGCTTTGGAAATAGGCCGAATCACGGAAAAAGTAAGGTATTGCTTTTAAAGTGTGTTCCTGCCTCACGATACTGGCTTTCCTTCAGACAGAACAGGAACCGTGATGATAGCACGGAAAAATTACCTGCGTTTTGTTCAGAAAGAAGCATCAGATACTTGAATTGGGGTTGAAGCTGACATTTAATCATCTCATCCACAGAAGGTGG
Source organism: Trogon surrucura (assembly GCA_020746105.1). Taxonomy (NCBI): domain Eukaryota; kingdom Metazoa; phylum Chordata; class Aves; order Trogoniformes; family Trogonidae; genus Trogon; species Trogon surrucura. The sequence continues at coordinate 188,522,295 of CM036617.1, forward strand.
TTTTCTTTTTCACAATTACGTTTATTTTGCAATACCATGGCTTGAGAGGCTTTTCTGGGCTTTGTTTATCCAGGCTTTAGAGAAGCAATCTGTGCCCTGTTTCTGATAAATTTCTGCTTGTGTTCAGTTATGACAGATATTCCTTTGAATTGGCTGTATAAAAATACTGGAGAAGCAGAGCAAAAATCTAACTGTATTTATGTCTATATTCTGCCTTTAAACATGAACAGCTGTGCATACATTCAGTCTCATGTCTGCCTCTGTGCTGCCATCCAGAACCTTTTCCTTTTTAATAAACAAATGTTTCCTTCTTTAATCTGTGTGTGTGTTTTATCTCTGTTCCTGCAACAAAATTTTCTTGTCCACATATGTTTTTCAAATCTTATTTGTATAATTAAACAAAGCATGCGACAGGGAGAACCGATGCTGTTAGTGTTAGAGCTCTCTCTCTCTCTGAGTAGCTGAAATAAAACAAGCTATTTCTGTCTTGCACACCATTACTATTTTGTTTTGGAAAGCAAAACCCTGCACTTATGAATACTGAAAGACTCTTTTTGAAAACACTGCGTGGTCTTATTTTACAGTCTGATTTACAGAAGCAAGGAACGTACAAGGAGAGCTCATGAATTTTCTGTACGCAAAAGGCTGGAGTGATTCATAGCAGCAGCATATATTTAGGCCTGGTGGGATGAAATCCTTTTTTGCACTTTAGTTGTCTCTGGCAGTCATTCACTGATCATGGTAATGGCACTGATGGTCAGTTCATAATTCCCCATGAGTTTTTTGATGTTCCTTTGGAAGCTGGAATAATTAAAAATATACTTGAACAGAGCACAAATTGAAATTTGTGCTTGTAAAATCAGAGGGCAGAAAGTTTCTTTTTAATGCTTTGTATTTCAAATGTCTTGCAGAAAAGCCTTGTTGTAAAAACATTTATTTAACACCTCAGTAAAGAAAACAGCAGCCTGGCTAATATTTGCGTTCCTGAAAGGTCTGCAACTCAGACAGGGCTAAGCAAGCTGCCACCAGTAGCCCCTTTCATCAGAGTTTACAAGGTATTTAACTGAGAATTCTTTTGCCCTTCAATTATTGTTTTCTGTCTCAGATTTATTACTACTTTTGCTAGAAAAGTAACACTGTCCACAGTTCCTTAACTAAATTCCCGGTTGTAACTTCTGAGAGATGGAAGGGGAAAAGAGGAGTAAAATCACAGTTGTTACCTCAAAGGGAAAATACAGGACCTGTGTGCTAACATAAAAGCAGTATTAGAAAATGCAAGGTGGAAAAAAAAAAAAAAAAAAGATATTATTTCACTCCTAAAGTCCTCACTTCCATACCAGGATTGTTGCTGCTCTTTCTTATGTGGCCAGCTATATTTTTGGTATTAGGCTGCCAAATATTTACTCAGAGGGATTATTCTGAGATGGGGCTACACAGAATGCAGATAAGCAAGCATAAAAGAGGGAAATTTTCTTTGGGTTGCAAGTACATCCTCCTGCAATGTGTTTGCCTGGCCAGCTGTCGACAGCATTGCTTCATATGAAATTCAACATTCAGAACATTTTCAAAACAATGAAGGAAGTGAACTCTAGAGCACTGTTTGCAGCAGTGACTTGCACCCTGTTTAAGCAGAGGGATAGGGAAGGTTTTATCTTTGAAATGGAAACAAGCTTCTGGCTACCCAAAAAGTTTACCTAGCCCACAATCAAACAAAAACCCCTGCCATTATTGTTAACGTTGTCTTGTTACTGACATAATAAATTATATATAAGCTTGTAAAAATCATAAAATTTTAATAAAATTATGTATCTATAGGCAATTCTGTGCTGTGCAGTGTCTTTTTTTTCTCTCTGTGCTTTGTTCCCTGCACCACAAACATTGTTTCCTATCCTTTGGACGAGCCTGACTTTCCTAACCGAAACAACATTTTGGAGAAATTAGGTCTTCAATTTTTTTTTTACTTCTGCTTTACTCTCTGAAAAAAAGTGAGATAGCATACTTTAATGTTATTGCCCTAGAAACACACATTCAAACATCCGTGTATTTAAATATTTCTACCCACACCCCCACATACACACTCCTCATCAAGCCTGTGGCATTTTCCATGGCAGAAGGCAGAAGTTGGTACAAGCGTAAGCAAGCATAAACAGCAAAGTTGTCTGGTGTTTGTTGTTTGTGTTTCCTTGTAATGTGGCACATTACAAAAAATTTTATGTGAATTGGTGTCACCGCTGTTCAGTACAATAAAGGTCTTCTGGCTCTTATCCCATAAGCTGCCATATCAGGGCGTATTTCTAGCCTTGCACTGAATCCCAATAATATGCGTGTAATTCTGCGCTGGTGCGTGGAACTCTTGTGGGCATCCAGTTCCCCACATACGATACCTCAGGCTGTGGGATTTTGTTGACATTTTTGCCTGGCCATGTGTCTTCCTCTAGTGTTTTGTCCAGGGCAAAGCATGTGGCTGTTTTTCAAAATAAGCAATTGCTAAAAGGAAAACAGGAGAAATGGTGTAACAGAGTAACTCCTGTGGGATTTTTAAGGGTGAGTTTCTTTTGTCTAATTAGAAGTGTTGCCAGATGAATTCCCCATTGCTGCACAAGAATTACTCACTCTGAAAACAGAAATTTCATGCGCATCTGAGTGCCTATTTTGCCTTAAAGATCGATCTAGTTGTGTACTGGCTGCTAATTCACACTGCCTTTTACCATGTGAACCAAAGCCAAATGATGTGATCAGTGCCATGCCAAGTATGAGCTTATAATATCAGAATATTAGATATGAGGGCATTAAAAGGATCTTTTGGCATGCAGGAGACAGGCTGTCATGCCTACATAGCTGCAGCTAGCAGATGAGAGTTTCACGTAGTTCTTTTTCCTAAAAAGAGTATGCTCCTGATTGCTGTATTACAGAGCATGTACCCTTGTGTGTATAAAATCCCTGTTTGTTCATCTGGGAACTAATTTAGTTTCCCACACTCACCTGGTTGACCTAGTCCCTGCTCCAGTGGTTCTGCTTTGATCCTTTGTCATTAAGAAAGAGCTCGTCCATGAGCCACGAAGGTGGGAGCTTCTTCCATCCAGCATGGACTTCAGTGGTCAGTGTAGAGTTCATGTCTTACCATCACCAAGGGGCAATGTGGTAGCTGGTTCCCCAGAAGCACCTTCTGTCAGTCTCATAACTGAGCCCTGTTTCTTTCTGCAGGTGCTGTTCAAGAAGTCTGGGTGTCCTTGTGAGCTGGGGCTCACGTGACATTGCAGGACACCTCCAAGGCTCGGCACTGGGCTGCTTGCTGTGTCCTGCTCAGGACAGACCTCCTTCTGTCCTGCTGAAGTTTAGAAGTCACCTGTCTTTCAGCAAATCAAATATGAAAGATATATTCTTCAAGTCTTCAATTGTCTGGTTTAGAGATCTTGACTGTTCTTCGCATTTATTACCTGTAACAAATTTCACAAGTTTGTTACTGTAATAACAAGAGGCTCCAGCTGACATCAGTGGCCTATTTTGTAATGTCCTGTGCAATCACAGGCCTCAGGGCAGGAATTATAGAATCATAGAATGTCAGGGGTTGGAAGCAACCGCGAAAGATCATCTAGTCCAACCCCCCTGCCAGAGCAGGATCCCCTAGGGCAGGGCACACAGGAATGTGTCCAGGTGGGTTTTTAAGGTCTCCAGAGAAGGAGACTCCACAACTTCTCTGGGCAGCCTGTGCCAGTGCTCTGTCACCCTCACAGTAAAGAAGTTTCTCCTCATATTGAGACAGAACTTCCTATGTTCTAGCTTATGCCCATTATTTCTTGTTCTATTGCTGGGTACCACTGAGAAGAGATTGTCCCCTTCCTCTTGACACCCACCCCTCAGATATTTCTATACTTGAATAAGGTACCCTTTCAACCTTCTCCTTTCAAGGCTAAATAGCCCCAGTTCTCTCAACCTCTCTTCACAGGAGAGGTGTTCAAGACCCTTAAGCATCCTCATAGCTCTCTGTTGGATTCTCTCCAGTAGGTCCCTGTCTCTTTTGAACTGGGGAGCCCAAAACTGGACACAGTATTCCAGGTGTGGTCTCACCAGGGCAGAGTAGAGGGGAAGGAGAACCTGCCTAGACCTGCTGGACACACTTTTCTTAATGCCCTCCGGGATCCCATTGCCCCTCTTGGCCACAAGGCCACATTGCTGTCCCATGGACAGCTCACTGTCCACTAGGACTCCAAGGTCTTTCTCCATGGGGCTGCTTTCCAACAGGATGTCCCCTAATCTGTACTGGTGCCTGGTGTTATTCCTCCCCAGATGCAGGACTCTACACTTGTCATTATTGAACTTCACGAGGTTCACCTCTGCCCAGCTCTCCAGAAGACTGTTAACACACTGAACAACAAAAGGCATTAGATGGTATGTACTGTTAAAAACTGGGAAATCACCTATTTGATGATTTCTCATCCAGCTTCCCACATACCTTCATTAGAGTCAAAGGTACTTCTAAACAAGAAAATGTTACTATTGATCCAGACAAGAAATATTAAACAGGTCTTGCCAGACATCAAGTAAAATCCTGTCTTTGTGGCTACATCTAGTCTACAAAGTAGTAACATAATATAGTTCACCTCCATATGCCTATAGGTATAGATCCCCACACTAAGACAGGGAACCCTGCTTGCTGCAGGGAGCCTCTGGCATGTGCTGCTCCAAAACGTGCCCACATGCTGTCTGGAGAGTGGTGCAGGCCAAAACAGCACCAAGAAATGTCACGACAGTTTAATGCCACAGCCAGCGAGGCAGAGGTCATCCCATGCTCCAGCCCGGTTCAGTTTGCCGGCCCAGGAGCATGCCCTGAGGGTGAAGGGATTCTCCTCGTCCCTCTCACACATATCTTACACTCTTCATCTCACCTGCAGAGCATGGTTCCTAGAATCATAGAATCATTTAGGTTGGAAAAGGTCTTTAACATCACCAAGTTCAAGTGTTAATTGCTAAACGCATTTTCTGCAAAAACCCTGAACACCCTCAGACAGGGGAGATGCAGGGAGGAAACACTCACTAATGTGTTCCCATGCATGGGGCTGTGGTACTGGGTCACTATCACCCTTCCTTCTCCTCTTTAACACCAGTGCTAAATTAGATCACAAATTTTCCCTGGGTGGATTTTTAAAGAGGGGGATGCTCACTTGAGGAAAACATCTTGAGCTTTTAAGAAGTTGCAAAAGAGTCTGTAATGCTGGCAGATTGCAAGGGAGAGGAAATTTGTGGTTTTGAATAACACAAAGTGGCGCCAGCTCCTCTACTTTTATTCCAGGGGAAATTTTATTAACAGTTGGGAAACATAATCTGACTCCAGATTTCTTTGTTGCAGACCTCTCAGATACAACATCCTTGGCTAACGCAGCAGCAGGAGGAGGAGGAGGAGGAGGAGGAGGAGGGCTGGCTGTGAGGTGTCCATGGGCAGAGCCGACACAGAGGGATTGCCGGTCTGAGCCCACGCAGGCTTGGCGCCTCTCTTAGAAACCCATTTGTTCACTAGAAATCTGTTTCTCTGTGCTGGGCGCTGTACAGCAGCCCTGGAAAGGGCATAGTCTGTATTTTGGTTGACATGGGCGGGGGGCTAGGGAGGAGCACTGTGGTTGTCCTTACCCGCACAGCCGCTTGCCGAGATGCAGCTCTCGGACTGACTCGGACTGGTTGAGAGTAGAAACCCGGGACAGAAGTTCACAAGTCAGGACTGGGGAACATCTGGTTCACATTTACCCAGAAAACTTTGCATCAGACACCAACTGCTTGGACCGATGGTGAGAGGGAATGTGTTTCTCAAGCATCTTCAGACTAGGCACAGTTTCTCAACTTGAAGTAATAAATTAGGGCTTAAGGAAACCATTTGGGATCAGATGGCTGAAGCAGAGACGTTGTCTGAGAAGACAGAACTCTTTATGTTAGCAATCTGATTTCTCTTCCTCCTTTGTTGTGCCAGCTTTTTTAAGAATATGCATACAGCCTTTGGGAGAAATATTTGGCCTGCAAAGGGGAAAGTTTGCTCAGTGTCACAGTAAAACTGCAGGAGCTCTAAAATGATCATTTTATGGTATCGTGTGTGCTGACATCAGTGTAATATTTGGAGCAATCGTTTCCTCACCATTTTCTTCAGCACGTAGTGAACCCACAAGCTGAAATCAGGACCACACCAGATGTCACCCTGAAGTCCCACAAGATGGTGACAAAATAATTCTAATTACACAATGCTTTGACTTGGGGTACATAGAAACTTAGCGACTCCAAATATTTTCTTACCATCAGTCGCGTTAAACTCTGCTTATATAACATACTTCAGGCATATTTTAATGGCTTACTCATTTGGCAGAAGTTCATTCTTTTATGTACTTTGTTGATTATACTTTAAATTAACTTCAGGATTACATAGTGATTTTCAGTCCTCCCACATCAGAAGTCACAAGTTCCCTAGACGATGGAAAAGGAAAAGCATTTTTATTGCTTCTGATCCATTCCTTTGCCAAACAATTTTGTCTCCCTCTCTCTCTGATTTTTTTTTTTCTGTGAGGTCTTGTGATCCATAAATTCCTTCCTTTCTGAACTAGGCATGAAAAAATTGGCTTTGCAGATTAGCTATAAGGAAGGTGGCCACTGTAGGTCACGTACATGATCTCCAGAGGCAAAGCTGGGAACAAACACAGTGGGGAAGAGCTGAGGCTCCAGAAGCACAGGCTTGCTGGAAATCACCTCCCTTACTCTTAACCTCCGGATAGTTTATTATTTTATTTTATTTTATTTTATTTTATTTTATTTAAAACTACCAATAGTTTTAGCTATTTGGTTTTTTGGGCAATCAAGTTAAGAATCTTGACAGAAGCCTGAACTGCAGGACTCTTGAAAATTGTGCCCTCAAACTGAGCACTGGAGACAGAGCAGACATCCCACTTTACAAACCTTCTCTTTTGGGGGCTAAATATATTGTCCAATATTAGAAACATTTGCTTCCCTGGGTCTTATTGTTTTAGAAACAATAAAGGAGGCAAAACCTTTTTTTTAGCCTGTTAAAGGACAATAGAAATACTCTGTAAATGCTAGCTGTTAATTTCAGTGAGGGCAGGAACTGCTTTTCATAGACTGAATTACCCCAGTCATTCAGGTGCCTGAAAAAGATTGTAAAGAAAACACATTCCCAGCTGTAGCCGTGAGTTTCTGTCAATAGATGGCAAGAACAGACTAGTCCTTTGGGTAAGACTCACCGGTGTGTTTCAGTGACTTGAAAGCCATAGGACCAGATTTTCAAAGGTGTTTAGACATTTACCTCCCAGTCATTTAAATACGAATCTGGTGTCTAAATATGTTCCATGTCTGGCCAGAAATACCACTTCAAAATGACTTATGCATTCAGGAGCCAATGTTAAACGCAAAGCTTGTGTGATAAAGCGGGGATGTACAGAGACGCCCGCCTTGTTCTGAACAAGCTGGTTTGGCTATCAGACGTGGTGCAACCCACGTGAGCATGACAGCCCGCCCAGGAAAATCAGCCTTGCTGGGGCACATACTTAGATCATCTTCAAAATCTCACCTCCCACCCTCAGCACTGCCAAGACGTTTGCAGTGAATTTCTTTCCTATGGATTTCAGCCAGGACCAACACAGGCCGATTGCAATGCACTTGCAATTTTTAATACTATGTATGAAATTCAGTTGGATTTATCGTGGCAACGTTTAGCTCCTATTCTGGGAGGTGGGATGTAGCCAGCTGGAAAAGCACACTTTGATGGCAGCATAAACAGCAGCAAGTGAGATGGTTTGGGCTCAGGGACAGCCCTCTCTTCAGCAGCAGTAGCTTAGCTGGGCTTGGTGGGACATAATTTTCCCACTTTTATTTGAAGGGTTCCTCTTCCTTCTTCCTGTCTCTTTTTTTCAAATGCCATGTAATCCCCATCTCTGTAATCCCCATCTCTGTAACCCCCATCAGAACTGTGTCCAGTTCTGGGCCCCTCAGCTCAAGAGAGAGGGAACTGCTTGAGAGAGTCCAGCGCAGAGCCACAAAGATGATGAAGGGAGTGGAATATCTCCCTTAGGAGGAAAGGCTGAAGGAGCTGGGTCTCTTTAGCTTGGAGAAGAGGAGGCTGAGGGGTGACCTCATTAATGTTTATAAATATGTGAAGGGGGAGTGTCAGGAGGATGGAGCCAGGCTCTTTTCAGTGATGTCCATTGACAGGACAAGGGGCAATGGGCACAAGCTGGAACATAGGAGGTTCCATAAAAATACTAGAAAAAACTTTTTTCACAGTGAGGGTGACCGAGCACTGGAACAGGCTGCCCAGGGAGGTTGTGGAGTCTTCTTCTCTGGAGACATTCAAAACCCACCCGGACGTGTTCCTGTGTGACCTACTGTAGGTGATCCTGCAGGGGGTTGGACTAGATGATCTTTTGAGGTCCCTTCCCAATCCCTGACATTCTGTGATTCTGTGATCTCAGACCTGTTCTGTGGCAGATTCCCACGCAGATGCATCTTCATGTTATACATTGTTCCACATCTCTACTGTTGCCTGACGCTGCGTTTGACACCTGGCGATGGAGGAAACCATGCCCTCCCCTCCCAGCACGGCCATGCTGAGCCAGTTCCTGCTGCCTACATCCACTTTGGCAGGCTTTTACATACAAGCAAAGAAGATGATCACAAGCACAACCATGCTTGTCTGGAAGTGGGCTGTTCACACTTGTATAATTTTCAAATAAGAAGCTAGATGCCTAAACTCATGTTCAACATATAAATAAACATGACCTAATTTTAAGCATCTGCCATTCCCATGGCCTTTACAGGCATTATTTAAATGTGCAATCTTTGGCACCCAACTGGGAAAGTTTTGGCTTATGCTTCTCGAGGCCTGTAAGAAAGCTCATTTGTGTGCCACTATTTATAAAGGCATAAATACAGTGATCTGAAAGCAAACTTCTGGGCTTACCATCAATCCCAGGCAAAACATCAGAGTTACTGATAAAGAATTCTCTTTGCAGGAGAATGCTATCAGCAGTACTAGTAGATACAATTTTATGGAAAACAGCTCTTGTCAGATTGACTTGGTATCATTTTTCAATCTATTTTAACATAGAGGTTTTTACAAAATTAGGTTGGTTGATAAAGGCTTTAGGATTAATAAAATTTAATGAGGGTTCTGCAGAGCATTTAACACAGTCATTGTGTTTGTTTCATCAGCAGAAGCAACAAAATTGTAAGTGTAGAAAAGAAAACATCCTCAGCTGACTTTTTCTAGTTGGGAGACGCAGAGATTGATTCTTGGCCCTATATTGTAGGCAGCAATAAGGTCCGCCCAAAGTCATCTCTCCTCTGGCCTAAACAAGCCCAGCTCTCCCAGCCTCTCCTTACATGCCTTGTTCTCCAGGTCCTGACCAGCTTGGTGGCCTTCTGCCTCACTCTATCAATGTCTTTCTGGTACTGGAGAGAACTAAAGCTGAACAAAGTACTCCAAATCTGATTTCAGAAGTGCTGAATATAAGGGAATTTGATACCTGCAAAACCACTGAAAGTGCAACTCATCCTGTTGTCCAGATTTTCAACAAAGATGTTGAACTGTATTGACTTCTCTGTTCATCCCTAAGGGTGCCACTATCAACCAGTTACTGGATAGACTTTGTCCTGCCACTCACAATTCTTAGTCTTGCTGGTCTCTATCCATCTAGCCAATTTCCACCAATCCTGTAGTCCAAGTCTCTTGCCCATGACTCAACAGTGTGGTTATAAGGATACTGCAGAACGCCTTGCTAAAGACAAAGTAGACAAAATATCCTGTTCTCCCCTTGTCCAACTGCCAGTCACTTCATCACATAGGGCTATCAGATTGGTCATCACCTCTGGCAAACACACAGTGACTGTTCCTGAGCACTTTTCCAGCTTTTACGTCCTTGCCTTCCAGGAGAATCTTCTCCATAAACTTTCTGGGAGTGAGGTAAAATGGTCTCTTTAAGTCCAAGTATTTCTCTGCATTGGAAACAACTCCTAACACTCTTGTCCAACCTCTTCATAAACAATCTGGATTATGGGATTGAAAGCACTCTCGTCAAGTTTGCTGATGACACCAAATTGGGTGGTGAGGTGGGTATGTCAGAAGGGAGAACCATCTTACCAAGAGACCTAGACCGTCTGCAAGAGTGGACAAGCAAGAACAGTTTGAAGCTTATCAAAAACAAGTGTGTCATTTCTATTTACTCAATTTATGAATTTTTAAGACAACTATAGAGTAAAATTGGACCAGAATTAGGAAAAGACACGAATGTTCTGAGTTCCATGTGACTGTTGTATCTAAAAATGTGGCTAAAAAATATTTTGACTACTATTTCTCCCTCATGGACAGCATGCTACATATTCTTTTCACTTCCAGTGAATGTTATTCCTGATCACAGAATCATAGAGTCACAAAATGTTAGGGGTTGGAAGGGACCTCGAAAGGCCATCTAGTCAAACTCCTCTGCCAGAGCAGGATCCCCTAGAGCAGGGCACACAGGAACGCGTCCAGGCAGGTTTTGAAAGTCTCCAGAGAAGGAGACTCCACAACCTCCCTGGACAACCTGTTCCAGTGCTCTGTCACCCTCACAGTGAAAAAGTTTTTCCTAATGTTTTTGTGGAACCTCCTGTGTTCCAGCTTGCATCCATTGCCCCTTGTCCTGTTGCTACCAGTTTCTATCCACACAGGTCTACTTGGGATGGAAATTGCTAGTTAGAGCAGAAGCAGAGGACAACTACAGTTGGGTAGGGAAGGGGACACACATGTATGAGCTGCTTTTGCAAGCCAACACATAACTGCAAACCCAAGGCCTCAGGGACCAGGCATGGGCTGATGAACAACCTGTGTCTCCTGACCCTATGGCCTCTGGGGGAGATGCGGCAGTGGGGAAAATGGTTCATGTCCTTCCACTTCATTTTGCAGCCCAGTGGAGACACCAGCTTCCTCCTCACCAACTGATAGGCCTCTCCACTCCATGGCATCCTGTACCGAAATGGGGACATTTGGCAGAGGAAGGGAATCACAGAATCACAGAATCACAGAATCACTGAGGCTGGAAAAGAGCTCTGAGATCATCAAGTCCAACCCATGACACAACAGCATCGCGATGGCCAGATCAGGACACTAAGTGCCATATCCAGCCTCTCCTTCAATACCTCCAGGGGAGGTGACTCCACCACTTCCCGGGGCAGTGCATTCCAATGCCCGATCAAGGGAAGGTGAGGGACAGAAAAGGGGGAAGCTGTGATGTCCTCAACTGCCTCAGCAAGGTTTGGCAGAGGTCTGCTGCTGGAGCCCTTTGGCACGATACAGGGCCCGGCATGGTGCAGCAGTGCCATTCCCTCCATGCCTTCAAAACTCTGCTCTGTCATCACTTCTACCACCTCCCTTGTCTCTCTTCTAAACAACAACAAAAAGGCTCCTTTCCGAAATTTCTGAAACAAGATGTTCTCTGAAAGCTGCCTTTTGCTGATCCCACCCTGAAAACACAAAATGCTGCAGCATTTGGGAATACACATGAAGAAGAAAAGCTCAGTGCTGGATTTAAGCCACTTTTGGCAAAAGATAAAAGACAGTCTCTCTCCCTCTCTCACTCGCACACACTCGCACACACACACACAGACAAACAGGAAGAAAAGCTCCCAGGGGCACAATCAATTACAGTTCATATCTCTTCTGGGCTGTCAGAGATAGTCACTGGCACGGGCCCTGCTGGAGTGCAAACCCAAAAGGGATTTATAAAAACAAATCCTCAGCTGGTACATACCTTGTATACCAGCATAGCCCACAGTAATTTGTGGAAAAGGAGGAATAAGACTAATATATGATGATACACAAAGCACAATGAATATTTTTCTCTTAATTGAATTTCCTCTGGCCTTCTGTAGTGAACTGACTGAAACAAAGGCTCTGCTGTTTCATGCTGCTCATGAAAAGTTCAAGATTTTTGGAAATTTGACTCAGTCCCAAGCAGAACAGACATAATCATTACACATAACTGTATGTATAAATGAAGATATGAATAGGGAATTCTAAAAATATTTAAGTCGGAAAACTGAATACTGATATGAAATGCAGACCTACTGATCATGTATGGCCTTGTCCATTCTGCTGCTGCTGGAAGTGGCTGTAAAACTAGCCAGACTATGGACAGCAAACTCAGAGAGAAATCCCACCAGAAGGTAACCTGAAAAAATTACCAGACCTTCCTTGACAGAAATGACAGCATGAATTTTATCAGTTACAACTGAGAAACCCAGCTCAAGTGGAAATATTTGCAACCAACCCAGAATTAAATATTTGTTCTGTTATCAGGGGATCAGTGCTTGGCTGTTGTGACAGCGTGTAAATCCAGACGGCTGTTGTGAACGATGGGGAGCTGTGCTGCAATCATGTTGGAAAGCATCATGTTGACTGATTTTGGTTATACAAAATATTGGGACAAATAGTGGGAGTTTTGCTGCAGGAATAAGTGGGTTTAATGTTGAAGAAGCACGGAAAACAAGCTGAGCTAAGAAGCAATGACTTCAGGTCAGTCCTCACCCAGCACATGCTTTGGATTTGTTAGAAGCTGAGCTGTGACCATAAAAGCCCTGTCCCTCAGGCTCCCAACAGCAACCTCAGCACTCTCTGGCAACAACAGATCAAAAGCACCATAAACACTTAATAGATGCCCTGGGTCCATGGAGCAGGCTGCGAAACATTGTGGGCCATCGTTAGTGGGATGAGGGTCATAGAAGTCATAGAATGGCCTGGGCTGGAAGGGACCTTAGAGATCATTTTAATCCAACCTCCCTGTTGTGGGCAGGGACGCCACCTCTCGACTAGGTCAGGCAACACGTGAGAACCAAACGGGAATCGAACCCGCGACCTTCAGTGTTTCAAACAGCAATGCTCAACCCACTGAGGTCTCGGTATCCCTGATGTGCTGCCCTACTGGGAGACAGCAGCAAGAGGTCCTGGCCAGTGTCCCCTCTTGGTGGTGCCAGCAGGTGATGGATCTTTGGTTGGGGATGTGACCTGGGCGGGGGGGTCATTTAGACCCAGACCTGCCACTGACAGGGACATCTTAGCAAACCCAGCCACAGACACACCTCAGAGAAAGGCACATGGCAGATGCATCCTCAACCTCTGGTTCTGGAATTGTTTTCTCCAGTATGGGTTAATCATTCTGCTAAACGCTGGCAAGAGCTGTGAGTGAGCAGAAATCATAGTCTGCTCACAAATGTGTCAGAAGAGGGAGACTAAGCATAGCCAGTGATTCGTCATGAGTTAGCTGATGTGAGACACAACCCAGGGTTTGTAACATACAGAGGAACTGACATGTCAAAGCGGCATAAAAGATAGTTGTAATCCTCTAGATAAGTGTTACCATCAATTATTCCACTTCAGCTTTTGAACCAAAGGCCGAGGGCCCGCACGATATTTCAGTCACTTCTCTGAATGCTTGCACCAGAGAATTCACAAAGACTGTGCATGTTATACAAAATTATTGGACCATTATACCATAGTCCTCAAATTGCTGTGCAACTGCTTGTAAAGGATGTTTTTGGGTGTCTTTGGGGCCTCTATGGCTGCAGAGCCAGTGCAGTCTGCCAATGCTAAATTCAGTTTGAGCTGTACACATCTGAGCAGATCTGGAGAGCACTAACATGCTGCTCCATTTGCTCACCATATCCAAACCTCTGAGGCTTTCCCAGTGCTCTGGGCTTTAGCCAGCAAATATTGCAGGGCTATGTGATATTGATCTCCATCACCAGCCAGTTCCCTCCCTCTCCCAGCTCACCCGTTCTCAAGCCTGATGCAAAAGCATTGTTTATTTATGCTGAAGTTACATTCAGTTTATCTCACATCTTTCTTAAATTTTTATTTCTGGCCTCATTAAAGACTTCTGTGATACAAATGCAGAGCTGCTGTGTGTGAGTGCAGCGAGGGACGCTGCAGAAATTTGGAGCCCAGCTCTTGGGCAGTAGGGACTCATCTCATCCAAGGGGGCTTAGGGAGCTGCTTTGCATTTTAGAAGCCCAGGAAACCCTGACCTGTGTGGAAGAATTGCAGTAAAATCAGTTTAAATCTGTAACAAGGACAAGTTATAAGTTAGAAGCCTAAATCCTACTCGTCAACTCTTAAGGTCTAGGGCAATGGTTTGAGCCACATGTCTGATTATAGTAATAGCATATTTTAATGTTGCTTGTAACTAAGCTTGATTTTCATCATACTTGATATATCAGTGTCTACAAAGTGCAATCTCTGTATTACAAACGTGGGCAGCTGCTGTGGGCAAAGGAGCCTGAGACTAGTGTTGGTCCGGGGAATGGGTCAGGATCAGATCTTCTGGTTCTGAGCAGGGGCTGAAGGCTTCTGATATTATAGCGGAAGAGAGAGCCCTTAGAGCAATTAGCAACCTGTTTCTTGGCAAGCAGACCTTTTTAAGGGCCAGGGAGATGTGCCTGAGCAACCATTTCAAAAGCAGCCCGAGTTGTGCAATGCTCAGTGGGTCCTGTGACCCGTGTCACTCCTGCTCTGCAGGGCAGGATCAATTTATCCAGCCCGAGTCAGGATGCTGGGGTTCTATCAGTGGCTTTGGACATGCCTCTGTCCCAAGGAAGAGCTTACAAAACCTCATTCATTCAGATCTTCACTAGTTTCTGTTGAAGGTTAGTATATACATGGTTCAAACTCCGCTGGACATAGCACCTTTGTGCATTGCTTTTCATGCGATCACCGCAGAGCATGGCAGGAGTTGCTGAATTCAGAGAGGTTATTGAAAAAATAATCGGCTGAGGAATATAAAGAAGAAGAATTGGGAAGGGGAGCTCAGTTTTGGGTTGGTTTTTTTTTACTGTTTTTCTGTATATTGTGGGGCATGTTGTGGAAAAATTTTAGCCATCTGTCTAACGGATATTAGTAAAGTGGTGACTGTGTTAAAAATAAAGTGCCAGGTTGTCCTCTGCAGAAAGTTAATAAAAAGAAGGAAGTGAAAGACTGCTCATTATTTTTAATGACTTTGCTTTCCAGCAGAGTGCCTGTATCTCCCTGCCTTTACATTCTGCCTTATTTCAGTTCATTACAGCACATTGAACTGCTCTGGAGAATGATGGCTTTGTTCTAAAGCACTGAATTTATCAAGAGGCCCCTGGCCCAGCCTGGCCAGGCTGTTAATCACAGACCTGCTGCCAGGAGGAGGATGCTGAGAAGAGCCTGATGCACAACGAGTCCTGTCCAGACGTCTGGGAGCTCTTTGATGGAGAGAATGGTGCTGGGTTCTAGCACTGCTGAACGCCACATGCAAAGCCATCATCAGAATCAATTCAGCAGTGCTTGATGACTGTCCGAATTATTTTCTACATGCACATTTCTCCATTCATCTTTCTTGCTGGCTCCACCTGCCATGGAACTCTCCTCTGTCAACAGATCTTTGCTTTATTAACTTTAAAATACAGGACACATTTTGCAGTTCAGAAGATGAAGATTCGTGAGTGCAATTCAGAAGAAAACGAAGCACTCAGAGAATTCAGCTAAATCTGCAAGCAGGTAGAAAAGCTAAAAGTAGAAGTTGCATTTCCAGATTTAAAACCCAATATTTTTCCTCAGCAGCCTTGCTTGCAGAAATCTTTGCTGTGATTCTCTTAATCTAAAACTCTTCTGCTATGGTCTTTGCTTAATTCAAGGCCCACATTACATCCAGTTTTTTACAACACTACAGTTACAGTGATTTGTTTGGAAACAAGATGCCCATTTTCTAGGGTTCAGAGGAATCACCAAAAAGTGGTCCACAGCCAGGCCTCATGGTCTTTATAGAGTTTTTTTCTTACGGCTCCTTACAGACTCCTTTGTCAGCAGATTTTTTTGTCAGGCTCTGCCTCCTCTTCTTCCTTATCGATGGTTGTGGCCCTGCAGCAAAACCTGCCGTTGTGCATTTCATATGTAACACAAGCGCAGAAGTAAGTCCTAAACACGACGGAGAAACCACTGCGTGGCTTGGGGCAGCAGCAGAGACTTCAGGGAGACCTTGCACAGCTGTGCTCACATCTGGAGTGACTCCATGGCTCTTTCCATGCCTTTCCTATAGCTGCTGCTCCCAGACTCAGCTGCCACTCTCGGCAGTATGGAGGCTCATGGGAAACTGAATCCCAGCAATTCATAATCTCAGGGGCCTCCAGCACAAATTGTGTTTCATTGGGACAACTCCTTCAAGACCAGCCTGGCCAATGGGAAGAGGACCAAGTTTTCCTGGAGTTGCGGCAGGATCGGATGGGATGGCAAGAACTAGTGCTGCTCCCTTAAATTCTAGGCACAGTAGGTTGGCCAATGTTTTGAAATGGCTTACCTTTTAAAACAGAATGAGGCCAAAATTCATCTATACTGGCAAACCACATTTTTTGCCTCTTAATCCAGGAAATGAGAACCGTGATCAGAAGTGTAGTCCCCTTGTCTAAACACTGGCGTGTCGGTGTTTAGACAAAAGGACTCCACCGTGATTCTTCCCAATTGCCTGTGGAGCAAAATGAGAGCTTCAGCCAGGGAGGAAAATGAATCCATTCCTCCATGGAGACTCAGCACAGACTCAAGCAGAGATTTTTAGGGGGTAAAGAGGTTGTTTGTTTTTCTTTCCAACCCTTCCAGACACCAAACTTGGCTGTACCCTGACAAGAAGCAACAAAGCAATTTTCTGGCGGTAAGAAAAATATCCGATAGATGCCTACTGGCAAGCTAACTTGAAGAGAAGGGATTCAGTGGACTGAAGGAAAAACAAAGGAAGGAAATCAAAATGTTCAGGCACATCATTCGAGGTCCTCATCCTGGGAGAGGGGGAACAACTGGTTTCATTTCCCAGAGGCTAATCCTGCTCTAATTGACTTATTCGTGGAGTCCAAAGGAAAACAATCCGTGTGGCCACGGGGAAGGCGTGATTGCGTCTGTGGGGGGCAGAGTAGGGGCACAAGGAGACAATAGTTTTCAGTGTGTGAAGTGGCACGGGGTAACGTTGGTCATGTGCGAATCTCAGTGGCGTAAGACCCCTAACTGGGCACAGTGGTTAGTGTTACGCTGTGGACAGGGAGCACTGAGGGCAGGCTCACGATTCATTTTGACTCAGTGCTTTCAAACGCATCAGTCTTCCGTGAGAAAAAGCCCAACCCCTTTCTAAACAGAGAAGAGACTGCTGGGGATCACATGTTACAACACCATAGCTATAGGTTACTCACGAACTGCAAAAAAGCAAACTACATATTTACAAACCAAACTCAGGACAGCAGGATCCCATTTTTGTGAGAGATGATGCTATGCACATTGTATGACAGGGCTTTAAGGACAAAGACGCATTGAATTACAGTAAGTCTGGGAGCCGAGCAAAAGCTGAGGAGATTTGCATTTTTCAGCATTGGGAAAATCTCTTGTGCTTTCTATTAACACTGGAAATTTGTTTTGAGTCCTTAGTTTGCATAATTAAAATATACAGCTAGAAAGGAATTCAAATTTGGGCTAAATTACACTGAGGAAACTATGTTCAGTTTTGATCATTTTGCTTGACAAGAACTTTTTGGTATTAGAAGTACACTGAAGATATACTATTACTAAAATAAGAACTATTATGGAATGCCTAAGGGATACAATTAATTATCCAGATAAACTTTCAAATAAGCAGACTTATGTGCATGCTAAATTACAATAAAATTCCTGTAGAATTACATATGTCTTCCATAACAGACCAGATGATCTCATCTCATGAATGTTATTACTGTGACTACCATGGTTCTCCAGGGAAGTTCAGAAGACACAGTGAGCTTCAGACATAGTTAGGTAGTGTGAATCTATGGTAAATTAAAGAAACCAGATTCGGACAAGGAAAATCCAGCAAACAGAACAACTGTGTAGAAAAATACCTTCTGCCTCTTCCGATAAATTTTAATCTAATATGTATTTTCCTGCCTGTAATTGGTGGAAATGTCTTTTCTCCAGAAGGACTTGAAAGGAGTGAGCAAGTGTTGAAACAGGTGACTGTGTGAAGATCCCCTCAGATATTTGATTAATAGCTGTGGTTTGGCAAGGAAGGTGCAAAAATCTGAGCACGTTCTGTCGGACAAGGTTTTCTGAGATTTTGGACCAGCCTTTTCAAGTAGGGGTTCTGTTTGAGTGTTTCCAAGGGGAAAGTGGTAAAAAAAAAGAGAACAGCCTAAATTTAGCACACCGGAAGTATTTTACACTGCTGGCATATGTGTATGTACTGGTGATGGGTTTTACTGAGTAAGGGAAAAGTTCATTAGGAAGTAAGGAGCCAAGGCACATCACTCCAAGTTTGTAGGTTCACCTGGCGTACACCTATGGGGAGATGAAAAGTTACAAATGGTCCTCTCTGAATACAGCACAATGCAGATGGAAGATGAGAAGTGTCATCCATCTGAGCACAGGGACTCATTTCACTCCACTCGTTCCAGGTGGGAACACTTCTGCCAACTCTTGGGGCTTTGCTTGGTGACTGGGTGAAATGTCAGAGAGTCACAGAGTCACAGAGTGGTAGAGGTTGGAAGGGACCTCAAAGATCATCTAGTCCAGCCCCCCTGCCAGAGCAGGATCACCTACAGTAGAGCGCACAGGAACGTGTCCAGGCGGGTTTTGAATGTCTCCAGAGAAGGAGACTCCACAACCTCTCTGGGCAGCCTGTTCCAGTGCTCTGTCACCCTCACAGTGAAAAAGTTTCTTCTAATACTTTTATAGAACCTCCTGTGTTCCAACTTGCACCCATTGCCCCTTGCCCATTGTCCCTTGTCCCCTACGTCCTCTCTGTAGTTTGTCAGGGAGGGCTTGCAATTCTAACAGCTGCTTCAGAACTGTGTATTCTTGTCCTACAGACAATGAAATACAGCTGCATGTCTTACTAAAGTGCTCTGAAGTTAGAAAATTTCAGAAATTCTAAAAATCCTTTAAAACTTTGGTCTTACTGCAAGCTTTTTTTTTTGTGTGGAAGAACCAGCTGTTGTACCACATAATAAAGTAAAAGACACAAAAATAAACGCAGGTGGTAGGGAAAAAAGCTCTCAGAGCAATTGGTGCATTTCTCACTTATTAGGACATTTCCTTGATTTTAAGCATAATTTATTCTGTTTCAGCCTCATGGTTTCTGCACATTTCCTTTGAAACCTCTGTAATTCTTTCTGGCAGAGATCCGAGGCAATGCAGTGTAGTCTCATCTGGGAACAGTATCCTAGGAAAGTGAAAATATCCCAAAGCTGTAAAGAAAATAAAAATAATAAGTTAGCATTGTAGGGCTTAATTGAAAAAACGGAACTAGGTCAGAAATAAGTGAATCTCTTCACCTGGTGACTTGGGCAATGAGGAGGAGGAGGAGTCAGCCCTCTCCACATGCCAGTAAGCCTGGGAGAGTCCTGTCTGGGACTCATCAAGCCCCATTTCTGGTGGACTCGTGTTTCGTGGCTGACTGACTTTTTAATTCAATTACAATAAGAGCGAGGCATGAACTCTCTCTTCTATGGAATCCGCACAGGAGAGAGAAACTGTGACCGAGGAGTCGATTATTTGGAGATTAATAAGGCAAAGCCCTGAAATGTGTTTTCCACAGAGTAGGACTCACCATTTGCTACAGGATCGTTTGTTTTCCCAGGAGAGGACTCCAGCACTATCGAAGCCCACAAGCTCCTCAGCCGTTGCCCAACTCTGGGGGTTCAACCCTGAGGGAACACTGCAAGCACACCTACTGCCTCCTGCTCAGCGCTGGGTGGGATCTCTACCTCTAGCAACCCGACAGGTCCTTGCGGCGCAGTGCCATGCCCTGCAGAGGCACCCACAGAGGTCCCAAAGCAGCGTGGCCATAGTATCCTGCCTGACCTAATTAAAGAAATGGAGCTAATTAGGCCTGGCATGGTGCCATATTGATTAGACTGTAGTGAAACAGCCCTGACATCCAGATGTGCTAGCAGGATAACAGCACTTGGCTTGCATGCTACCCAGATAAATCAGAGCTTTTATCCTCTGTAACTGTCAGCATGGCACTGCTCGCAAGCACTGCCTTCGCATGGACTTTAATGTTGCGTTGTCTTTTGTTTTGCTTTAATATTACCCAGAAGTCAACCGTCATCTCCCTGTTTTGCAGGCACAGTTCCTGAAATAAGATTAACTTTGTCTCCAGGGGTCACTTTCCAGCCAGCAAACCAAAAGCTGTGCAGGAGAACGAAAACAAGGAAAAGAGAGGGGAAAAAAAATCAGACTGTGTTGCAGACCTTCCATTTAAGACACAAAAACATTTCAGGGCTCTTTACAGGGAAATATGTAAGCCCACAGATTAGGATTTTTGTGTTTGTGTAACTGTGGGGAACTGATCGTTTCTTGGCCGTGTCCCTAAATGTACAGGTCATTGTGTGGATCCACTTCACAGAATCACAGAACGTTAGAGGTTGGAAGTGACCTCGAAAAATCATCATTCCCCATGGATCCTAACCCTCAGCCTTTTCTGTTGAGACTCACCTGGCAGCACAGCACCCTGACAGCAGCCCTGCTAGCTCTGCAGACCTCCTGAAGATGACAGCACAGCCTCAGTAACTGTGGGTGGATCCATCCTCCCAGTATTTTTTTGTGTAGCCTCCGTTTGCCACTTCCATCACCCAGGTTGTTTCAAAAGAATAGACATATTTTCTTTTCCTAAATTATTCTAGAGGGGCTGTAAGAATGTTAATATTTATGGGTCTGACTAGCTGAGAAAATCAGACTTCATACCACGGCGTAACCATTTTGAAGATCCTGTTTCAAGGAAAAGTGAATCCCAAGGTTCAAGCAAGGCTGAGAAAAAAGAGAATATTTTATTATCTATGAATTCTCTGATCAAAGCAATACCAAAAGCATTTCTCTGTCTGCAGAAAAAACAATGAAGAATGTGGAGTAGGCAGAAAACCTAATGCTCATTCAATAATATGTGTCTGTACTTCTGAGCCCCCTCCCTGCCAAAAAAAGAGAACAGCACAGTCTTCCAGACTGCAAGTATGTGCGCACATCTACATTCATGAGGCTGTGAATGTCTCTATTTTATTCCATTTCAGTCTGTAAAGAAATGCAAATGGACTGATTAAACAAAATTACTTTATTCTAGTCTCTCTCCATTGAGGTGACAGAGCTGTTTTACTTGAGAGCAGACAAGAGGGGGCACTCATGCATTTCCTACACGTGGGCTTTTGATTTACGCTTAGCTGGTAGGAAATGTGTCTGGGAGAGTCCTTGTCGGAAAAGGTTGCAGAAAAAATACCGAATTAGCATAACACCAGAAAGAAGTAGAAAATCTGTTAGAAAGGGAAAGGAGAAAAATGGTTGTACGTGGGTAATGTTAAAAGCCAAGCTAGTGCCCTGCGCTGGGAGGCCTGACTCTGCAAATTTCCTTAGGTGGGAGGACGAGGTGTTGCAGAAGCAGAGGTGGAAGCGAAGATTCTACGGGTGTGAAAGAAAGGCTAGGTCTATGCTGAAGTCCACAGCAGTGAGTTAAAGCTGGCCTCAGGCCCACTGCAAGCTTTTAAATTTTCAGAGTAATGAAAAGGGGCAGGACAGGAGCTGAGAATAGCTCTAAGAGATACAGCTTGAAGGGCAGTCCTCATTTTACTAATGAAACAGTTTGAGCTGCCTACACAGACTCACTCAGGAAAGTTAAATAAATCAATCAGCTAAAGGTGTGAAGTCAATTTATGTAAGTTATAGCATATTAAAGCTCTGTGTGAATAGTTTCATTCAGGGTAAATAGCCTTAGATTAGTACAGCTTAGTTTTCTAGATTAGCAGAAACAAAATACGTTTTGATAGCAAAGTAAAGCAAGATGGAGGGAGAATAAACATCCAGTTAGTAAATTAGTCCTACATCTATGGCCTGTCTTTGTTTCTAGCAGTAGAAAATCCAACACTACTCAGAAAAGTAAAGCTTATTATGCATTATAAATATCATGTAACGACCTTAGTTGCAAGAGGCTGTAAGGAGCAGAAAGTGTGTTATGGCAACTAAGTACAAAGCTCACGGTGTCTGCTCTGCCACTGCGCGTCCCTTTTGCTGCCCACATTTCTCTGTGAGCACCCCGACTGGAACTGATCTGTATTCCTACTGCAAACAGCAGAGTCAGTTAACTAAGAATTAACTTATAATTGACATAATTTAATAAATTACCAGACAGTGATATGATCATGAACATTACTAATTCTTTTATTAAAAAAATACATTAATTTGCTCAGTCACATGAAATCTCAGTCAGTCAAACCCTCTGTCTTGCTCAGTAAGCTTCCCCTCTCTTCCCTTAGCTCGCCATCGGGCTCTCCTGAACGTTTTCTTTATGTGCCAGTAAAATGAGCCATGCTTGTGTCTTTTTTTTTAACTTTCATAGGCTTCCCCCATCAGTCTCATCACCATCCTAGGCTCAAGAGGTTTACTCTGCTCTAAAAATGAAGAACTTCTGATGCTACAACTAAATTAGTGAAACACGAATAAGGTAGTTGCCTGAAGTCAGTATGTTCTTGTGGACACTCATTTGTAAAGTGAACCTTCTTCACAAGGAAACCTGATTAGCAAGCGACTTCTGAAAATCATCAGTTTCCCCACAACAACTTTGGGCCCATTAAAACTGGGACTGGGCAAGTGAGTTTCACTAGTTGCTTCAGATACCTTGCATCAAATCACTAACTGAGGATGAAATTAGATTAGAAGAGGAGATATTGTACAGGATAGAAGTAATAGCATTGTAGGTCTGATTTTTTTTTTAATTAATGGCCATATGTAATTAGATATTTCATTGAACTGAACTATTGTTAAAAATAAAGTCCTACCACAGATTTTTCCCTGGTTTCAACCACAGCAACGAGCAGAACCACAGCAACTTCCAAGAAGAAGGAGATCAAAACTGTTCAGCAGGAAAGTAACACCCGAAAATGCATCTGAAATTGTTTATAGGATAGCTAAATGACTATTTTTGTCCCTAAAAATTGCTAAATCTTTGAAAATTCAGGGACAACAAATTGGGGAAGAACCATGGAAAGTCCTACAAGGTACCATGAGTGACCTGCTTTCAAGCAGAGCTCAACATTACGCAACCCCTTCTGGCACTGAGCTATGTAACAGTCTCCTCAGAGCTTAAATTAACTCCCACACATTTTTGTACTATCCTACAAATGAGACACATTTTAAGAAATTGAAAGATGGGGAAGAAGAAAGAAACAATTAAATCACTGAGAATAAGACAAATGCCTCCAAAAGAGAAAAATTTGTGTACATATTTGCCTGTAAACTACAAAAAAAAAAAAGAAATTCAGAGTACTACACATAATTTTTAAAAAGCTATTGGGAAAACAGACCCTGAAGGGTGAGGGCAAAATATTCAATCTCCTTAAGCAGCAGCTGAAACAGGCTCTAAATTAATCAGGATTCTTAGAAACTCTAATAAGAAGGGACTGATGAAAAACAGCTGCACCCAATCCCTATAAAAACCTTCAAAAAGAAAGGAATTAAGTGATAATGTTGGTGGAAGGGCATATCATCACAGGATGGTCTCCTGCTGCTACAAAATGCCAGAGCAAAACCAAGTACTTTTCTAAGGAGAGATAGTTATGATGAATCTCAGCACAGTTTTCAGTCCCTGGACTTGATTTTCACTCCATGGTGTGGTGATACAGCTCTCATTTGGGCAAACTTTAAATTGTACTGAGCACTGCGAGTAAGAGCATCCAGTTCTAATATGTATTAAAAAATGGTATTCAAAACATCTCCTCTGCCTCCACCATAGAGATTTGCTTGAGAAGAAGAATGTGTATCCACAGTACGGCTTTGTAAAGAGAGGAATAGGAGGGAAAAATAAAATGTATGCTCACCATTAAGTGCTGAAGGTCTTCAGTAGCTAGACTCAATAAGGTTAACTTATAGCCCAGTACTGGTGAAGGAGAAAGTATCCCACAGAGAGGCAGGATATAAGTTGGTGTCTCTCAGGAAACTGGTTGTCTGCACGAAGAATCATTTGTAGAATAGCGAGAGATGATACTAACAGGTTTTAGAGGTATTTCATAAAAAAATAATAGAATGGTTTGGCAAGATTAGTGGTGCAACAAGGTGATGTTGTACAAAGCCAGTAGTTTATGGAAAGAAGGAAAAAATTCTCCCCAAATTGTACGGTGATTTTTTTGACAGGAAAGCAGTCCGCCCTCAGTAACTCCCCTTGCTCTGCGTAATGCTACTACTGAGTGTCCCCCAGGACACAGTGGACCTCCAGTCTCTACAGACCTGGTGCCTGGCCTACGTAGGTTTACAGCAGCTTTTCCCAAAAACTCTGTAGAATTTGAGCAACAGTGACAGCCTGCAACTGCCTTATTGAAAAGACATGTATAACATCAACCATACAAATTTAAGCACCCAGATGCTGAGGTCTGTGTTTTGCCTCCATGAGGATTTTTGATGGCTGTATAAAATGTTTGTATGAGAGACTTTCCATCTCATTTTTTTGCCCTGGAACAAATTGTTTAATTTTTGTCGTCTTCAGCTTCTGTGGTTTTAAGATTGCCTTAATGCTCATAGTAGTTTCAGGGCTCCCATGTGGCAACACACTATTGCTACTTCTCCTCTAACCCAATTCATGATGATAGGAGACGACTCCTGGGTAGGAGACATTACATATAAACTATAGATGCTCATCTAACATTCCTGTGGAAGCTCGTTATTTCTCTCTGAGTGAATTGTGTGACAACGATTGATCTCACGATTGTTAAGATTTCTGCTTGTGTGGACGGTGCAGAGATGCAAACAGAGGTACAAGCACCACAGAGGAGCCAGCAAGCAGGAACTCAGCCCCATGAGGAGGCTGCTACAGCTGCCTCAGCATGAGGTCTCAGCACCCTCTGCTCCCACCTTGTGCCATCCCCAAGCTTTTCATTTCCCAGCACAGCTAAATGTCGACCTCTGAAAAAAAAACAAACAGTTGTATGTTGCAAACATATTTAGTAATGACGAGCCATTCTGAGGACAGTGTAACAGTCATAAACATGTTTGTTTTAATTGAGGTAGGGTAGGGTTTGTAGGGCAATAGAATGATGAAAACAGCCCTGATTAACAACTCCTTTCCTCTCTTGCTCTGACAGCCCCTTTCTCAAAGCACCAATATTACCCACTTAGAGAATGGATTTATGCCAACATTTAAAGCACTTCTTCTTCTTTCAGCACACCAGATGGTACTAAAAATTCAAAATATTTCCTACAACAGCTGTATCTTCGACAACAAAATTAATACAAGCCAAAATACCACTGTTGTGTGTAGGCCATAATGACCAGACTTCTCAGTTTTATGTCTAAAGTAACAAGGCATTTTATAGTTAAAAAATAGATCTGATCAACTTAGTATTGCGTCAATCATGTGGCTCTGTCTGGGTTTTCAAAACCAGATGCAAAATTTTGTAACTTTATAGTTCAACAGCTGGTCTGATAAGAATGTAAAATACACCTTTCCCTAGAGCTATAATAAATGTGTTAACACTTTCTTACAACAAACCCTTTCCTACAACTCATCATTTTCTTGCCCCAAGCTCCGTCTTTATGTATTTGATGACATAAATCTTTTAAGCAGGTTTTGACCAGAAGCTAACTTCCCATACTCTCTGATATTTGGACAATAATATGTGTTTTTTTTCCTTTGGTGTTTAAAGCAGAGGAGGGAGGAGGGGGAATATTTTCAATTCAGACAAAACAAAAATGCAAATGGTCGTGCTTGCAATTTCCATCTCCTCTAACACGAATGCATACAGTACGGTTTTTTTAATGATCTATTTGTTAGATCATTAGCTAGACCATTAGATATAAGGCACACAGCTCTCAGAGCTTTAATATTGTGGAAACTTTGGCATGTTCTGAACAGTGAGCAGTAAGGGCAGGAAACGCCAAAAGAAACCTCAAGCCAAATAATTTGCCCCTCAAAAGGATATAATATCCAAGCAATGTAATGAACAGAGTTTTGTTATCCATATATGTTTCTACATGTATGTGAACATTCTTGATGTGAGCATGTGAATATCTGCTAAATAATGTAATTACTTAACGGCGCTGTGAAGCAAGAAATGACTGTTGGCTCTTTACAGAGAGGTGGGATGTTCTGGTGGTTATTGATGCTAGACTTAGCCTAGAGAGGGACAATTTCATGTCTTTTCTCTGCCGCAGACTTTTGAGACACTGAGCCACCTCAGCAGGGAGTTGCACATCCCAAAGCTGTCTAAGGCCTGAGGCACACGGGGGATCTATCATGGGAACAGACACTACTACCCCAGCACCTCTGTTCTGGCCATCTCTTTCCCAGTCAGACCTTGCCTGTGATAGGTGAACATCTCCTTCCCCGCCTCAATCTGTCTGTCTTTGCTCTCTGCCAAGTGCCAGTCTCTGCTTTCCTGCTGGCACCTTCCGTGCGCAAATCTCTCCCCTCGTTCTCCCACACTGCAATTCCCACCCTCATCTGTGGGATTCCCTTTCCTCCACGATTCTGTTCCTTATTCCCTACAAATATGTGCTTGCACAAGGCATCTGGCATTGAAATGAGGCGGTCAGCCGGGCGCTGTCATGCTGGAAATGGAGGTGATGAGCAAGTGTTTGTTATTTGTGGATGTAGTACTTGAGCTATTTTTAACCATCTTCCTTTTGCACAGCTGCAGTGTTGTTGTATTAGTTCAGCACACTTGAACATGAACATTATAAAACAAGGAATGAAAGGTTATAGATTTTTAAAGTATTGATAGGTTGTTACTATTGTAAAAAAAAAATAGACAAAAAGTATTTTAGAATGCACTTAATTGAAAAATTCGCAGGCCCTGCTCTCAGCTGCATTAAAGACAAAAGACAGGCTGGAAGTGGAATGAAAGATTATAAATTAAATGGAGGTGGAGAAGCAAGACAGCTCACATCACTCAGGGCTCCCTGCAGGTACCTCCCAAATTCTACATTCTGCCCTGTGACCTTGCAGGAACAAGACCGTGATAGGAAGGTGGGCAATGGCTGTGGTCAGTGATTTATGAAGGCGTTTCATGTAACCATGTGAAGGTAGAATTGATGCTACTTTTGATTTTGTTTTGCTAGCTTTGATTTTGTTTTACTCAGTAGGAGTGCTCCCATTTAACAGTTTTAAGTAATTGCTTCTTGCATTAAGTGTGCCTAGTTCTAAATGAAATTGTTAGTGTTCCCCTTCAAAACAAATATAGTGCTCAAACTGACAGTCAGAAAGGTGTCAGGCAAATGTGTGTGTCTTTAGCAGACATGAACAGCTGAGTTTACTCTAGATAAATCTCTAGATAGGTTTCTTTAGAAATCTAAATTATTTATCTGTACACTTAATTTGTCTAGTGGACTCTAAATACCACAAGAGTGATGGCTTTCTGCGTCTCCTCAAATGCAGTGCAGCCCCACAACCAACTCACTTCCAAGATGAAAAATATGAGTGACTCTTATGCCCTGGTGATCACCTGAGTGGGATCAGGAGGAGAACAGGCTCCTTTCTTCTATGCTGAAGGCTGAGCTGACCTTGGAGGCTTAGAGTCGTCCTTGTTTTCCTGCCCTGATCTGCTCCCTCAGAGCCACACAACCTATTGACTGGCAGCCAGGCCAGTCCCACTGTAAAGGCAGGCACCCCTTTTAACTCAGGCGAAATAATTTTAAAGCTAAATTTTGGGGAAAAAATGGCCTAAATGCATCTCCTTTAATTTCTGAGGGGAGGAGATAAACAAACAACCTCTAAGCAGAATTTTGCAGCATTTTGTTATTCTACGTTTGGCCAAGATTTACTTACAGTTGTTTTATTTCCATTTCCATTTGCAGGAGCTTAGCTTACTCTCTTACAAATCCCTGTTAAGGAAACACATCCATAGCTCACTGGAAGCTAAAGGGATGGTCATACTGTTAGTAAAGCTCCAGCTTAGCTGCTGATTTGGAGCCAAATCAGCTCAATCTCCAAACCCTGACTGCCACCATCTCTTATGGTGTCTGCTAAGCAAGCAGGAGCTGGACATCAGCAGAGCACCAGCCTATTCAGGAGAGCTTCCCATGTGCAGTGTGGAAAGCGATCTGTGCTAATAGTCAACTAGTAACAGCTATGGGACAGAAATTTCCTCTGAAACCACTTTTCAGTTGTATCTATTTCATTCCAGTGCCGAGTCAAAAAGGTTATGCAGAAAGTGCCAGTGCTTTAAGGTAATCCATTTGGTCTTGCACAAGAATGAGGTAGAGCTGAAAGAGGTTAAAAGACACATTTTAAAGATTTTTTTTTTTTTTGTCATCGTTATTGGTAAGACTCCATTCCCAACTGTGTACTCACTTGGACAAAATCAGAGTAAACCAGGTAATGCATTGAACCAAGGCTCTGGACTCACTATTTGATTACATTCTTGGAAACCGAAGGCTTCATTAAAATTACTTCCTTCTTCAGTGCTAGCCCTGCTAGCCGAAATGAAATGCTGTGAATCTGATTCCTAGAAGACCATCTGCGCTTCCAAAATTCTGCCCCTGTAAGTCCCTTTCCCAGCCACAACGCATACATAATCACTATGGCTAACTGATTATTCTGGGAGCGTGTGTGATTCCCAACCTGTCAGATTTTCGTGGTTTGGGATGTTGACATACGGTTCCAAGCTGAACACTTTCAGCTGTAGGATAAAGCACATAAGGGAAAGCAGGGTGAGTTTAGTACACCTGTTCTCCATCCATCCACCAAAAACATGGTCTTTAAAGACTCAAAACAAATTCACCGTAGGCTCCCAGAGGTAAAAGGCAATGAATGAAGTCATTCTGCAATATTTTATTTGCTGCTAAGATTCTGCAAGGTTGAAGGAAAGCTGACACCAGGAAAGGTTACGCAGGCACCCCAGGAAAGAGCTCAGGAAGCAGTGAACACTGCCCATGCACTTTGAGTGCATTACTAGCTAAGCTCCACACATTTAACAACTTGCTCTTCATCAAAAAGATTTATGATGCTTGATAACAGAATGGTATTGCGACGAAACTGTGCTGCTTGAATGCCATCCTTGTGGTGGCATGCAATGACATTGCTGGTATAAATTACCTCCCTTACTGCAGCAAGTGGTCACTGTCTTTCTGAGCAATCTGTTTACTGAAAGACATCTGGGCTGCAGGTCAGTACACTCCTGATGCAGATCAGTGCACACTTTGATGAGCGGTATGGAGACTCCAAACCCTGTCTCCTCTTCTGTGAGGTGATGGAGGCCACAGCTTCACCCAGTCATTTACTTGTCTGATTTACCCTGAGGAGCTCATGGTCTCTGTCATTCTGTTGTCTCTTAAGGTCCAGCCTTATCCTAGGGCTTTCTTTTGCACTCCTTACATGCTTTTGCATTTTTCCAAGTCTAAAATCCATTTTGTCAAAAGAGGGCAACTATGTGTACTTTAGATGTCTTTCACACAACCACAGCCCTGTGTCTGTCCATATCTTTGTGGCTTGCTGCTGGCTGTTGCTAGTTTTTGTCTTAGTCCTGAATGTGTTCTTGCTTTTACAGCTCAGTCTGTCATGCTCTGTACCAATTATCTAGCACTCATTGTCTCCAAAGCCAGGATTCATTCTCAGCAGTAGCAGAACACAAAATTTATTTCTCTGTATAACCAGAACTATGTCAAAAAAAGCTCTATTTGCAGAAAACAACATGCAAGCTGGGACATATGTAAGGTATGTACATGGCCCATTGAGAACTACTCGGGGGTGAAATGTCTTTTCAAAAGTAGTGAAGTCAGGTCACTGCAATGCTGTGGTTGTTTGTGCAGGGTGAAAGACAATATTTTCCTGGCAACTGGCTGAAAAAGAACGTGGCCATGTACCAGTGTCCTCCTCTGATGGAGAATCCAGCTGGGAAAGGTGCTTTTGAGACACAGCACGTCTTAGGCAGAGCAGCAGCTTACCTTGGGCAATGCCTTGCTTTCCCCTGTAGCAGGTTAAGTCATCATGACAGAGGTTTGCTCTCTCCATCAATTTGTTCTATACACTTCTCTTTGTTTCTTGTGCTAATGCACCACAGTCCACTTTTGTTTTGATCATGTGTTTAGCCTGAGAACTCCCTTTTCATGGCAATCCCTAAAAAAATCCCTGAGTTCCCTGCAATGATCTTTGGGTGTCCTTAGCCTTGTTAAGGTGATTGCACAGGTTATGGATATTTGTAGGTCAGTCTGTGTAAGGATTTGGGAGGCAGAGTCTATTCTTATCTCTGTCTCTTGCCTTAATGGGTCACCTTGAAGGAATCCGTTCCCTGTTCTTTGCTTCTATCCTCTTATATACAGGAACAGATATTTAATATTTCTTGATAAAAAGCAATTAGCTAAACCGTAATACAATTTCCCTTCTTAGTTATCTGTCAGACTGTTGCTCGATCTGTGTGCTCTCATGCTTGCAGATACACTGAGGCACTATTTATTTTCCTTTTCTTAGCCTCTCATACTTCTTGGGCACAATCTTTGTGTCTCTTACTCCTGGTAAAAATGGGCAACAATATTCTGTCCGTCCTGAGTCTTGTCATATCACTCTTGGTAGACAAATACACTCTTTACAAAAGAAAAAAAAAAAAAACATTAGAGCTTTAATTTATAGTTTAGCTTCTACTGCATGATTGGTATTTGAAGTGATATGATACCTGAAACAATCTGAAGTTGTGGCACCCAGGGTCTCTGAAGGACTCTGAGACAATTCTGCTTGACTGTAATCTCTGCAGGAGAAACAGATCTCAACAGAGCGACACCTGGGATTCTGTGCCTTCCTGGTGCATGCTTTGAAAGAGTCTCCAAACATCTGCCAGGACAACACACACAATGCCTCCTCCCTCTGGAGCATGAGTTGTGCATGAGTTCTGGTGAGAGTGTGGCCAAAGTAACCATACGGGGTCTATTTAAGAAGTCCGGTGTGTCTGGACATGCCAGTGTCACGTTTTATGTGGTGCATAGTCAAGCTGCCATGCACTATGACCATGTGTCTAGGACTTCTGGAAATCTGACAATTCCATTACCATTATTACTTTTTCTCCTCTTTTCACAGCCAGACATCTTTAATAGGCCAAAAAGCTCCTTCTTTCTCTGACAAAGTTTCTGATAGAGAAGTGGCTATGTCTGGCAATATCCAGAGATGTTTTGGTTGAAAACCAACAGTAAGTCCAGTAACCCTCACCTCCCTTTACCCACCCTTTCTCACTGACCTTCACATGATTTTTTTTTTCCCTGGAGCACACAGACACTCTCCTCCTGCTCTCTCCCTGGACTTTCCTTCCCTTCAGCTAGTTTTCTGTTTCTTTGGCTGATGGTGCAGAGGAGAAAAGCAGTCTCCATGAAGACATACGCCTTTGTTCCTTCTTTTCTGCCCAAAGCTGCCTCGCTCTTCAAACTGCTGCTCTGTCACCTCTGCCCCTTTGTTCTCCTGCTTAGGGATTTTCCACTCCTCACCTTCCTGCTGATAAAGTTAATCAAACTAATTTTCCCACTCAGCTACCTCCCTTATCACAGTCATTGTTTGGCCAGAGCCCAATGGATATGGTTTATGAGCTCTGCTGTTTGTTCTACAGCTTTTTCTGACCAGGGTGAGTGATGTGTCTCAGGGTCTGTGTCAGCTCCTGGCTGATTCACAATACCTTGAGACAAATAACAAATAAATTTTGAACCATTTTGTGAAATAACTGGAATTCATAAGTTCAAATACTTTCACCATCCGGAAAATATCCAAGATCTTTTTGTTTTGCTTTGAAACCGACTACTTTTATCTAGTGCTTAACTGCCCATGTCCGAGTGATGACTGTAACTTGGTTCAGCTTCTTTGTCAATGATCATAAAAGGAAGAAAACACAGCTTGTTATGCCTTATCCCTGCTTGTGTTGCAGTGTAGCTGGTTTGAAGGTGAAGAATGGGAAAGCACACAAGTAGCGGTTGGAAATGGTCTCTGTCACCTTTGGCAGATGTCTAGTTTAATCTGACTCCCTAGGGCCCCTCAGACAGGTAGAGGAACAGCCTGTGCCCCTGAAGTGCCCAGTGGTTGGAGGAGCTGAGGCAATGGGCACAAACCAGTCACAGAACTCCAGGCTGGATCAATTTAGGGGTGGCGAGTCCTACCCAGTGAGAAGGATTTGTGGACACTCTTCCTATTGCTGTTACTGCTCCAACACCACATGTATTAGTAACACAACAGGCAGCATGTGAGGAGCAACAGCAGCATTTTGAGCAATTTGTCAGCCAGTCACAGGGTACCACAAGTGGGTAGGTGGATCCTGATGCTTGGGGTTGTCACTCATGCTTGTTATTTGATTTCATGCTACTGAGCTTGTCTAAGCCTTCCCAGTGAGGCCCCACACCCCACAACTTGGCTGTCAGTGTGAGAGACCTTTCAGGAGGTTCTCACAGCCTGGTGGCAGGAAAATCCCGAGTACACAAGGCTCGTGTGGGGTACAAAGCACCCCTGAAGGGATCCCTCTTTGCACATTGCTCCTGGTGCAGGGAGACATCCCAACATTTCACAGGTTATTTCACTGAGGCCAAAAAGAAAACCCAAAAAACCAAGTTTTGTTCTGCCACACTAGAAACAATTCTTTAAAGCCTGCTAGATTTGGAAAACAGGTGGAAAGAATGAAAGGGCAGTTCCTGCTCTGACCTCACATGTGCTATCCCCATGGCTGCCTTGGGCCACTCATCTTGCTCCAACTCTGAACCTTGCTGTAGCCTCTAATGAGCTGGTTTAACTCACTGAAACAGCAGAAAATTAAACCAAGAAGGAAAGAGAGGTAGAGTTGTCTGAAGTTTCAATGAGATCATTTGGCCCAGCAGGATACCTGATGGGTACCGTGGCTGGAGAGAAGGGAAAGAGGAGGAGTGTGGTCATGGACAAAAGACCAAGGGTAGCAAAGCCTGCCTTGCCCCTGTGCAGTGAGCTGTGGGCCAGCACAGGCGCACGTGCAACCCTACTCCCAAACAACCTTATCTCCCTAATGTCAAGCTCTTGTACTCAGGGCAAAGCCCTGTGAACCCTTCCTCTCCCTGGGAATTCAAGCAAGTGTAAATGCCACACTGGGGATTTCCTGTAGCCCAAAGACTCAATAATTAGTTTAATTAGGCTATCAATTTATGATCTTCTTGCTAGTGAAAAGCTGCTTGATACAATGTTAGCTTTTGATATGCAAAAATGCTTTTGAAACTCTACCTCACCCTGGGTGGCCCAGAAAGTGTTATTATTTCACTGTCAATAGATAATTCATTCATAATGCACACATGTATCCCTGCTTGACAAACGCTGATGGGAAGTGTTGAATAGAGCCTGTGGATTCATGTGAAGTTTTCTCCGGCGACAGTGCCAGAGTGATGTGTTTTTCAGACTTCTGCAACCCAAAACCATCAGATCACTTCACTGACCTCCTTGTGGACCCACAAACATTTCATTCAGTCTAGTGAGGGTACATGAAGGCAGGGACAGGGATAGGGACAGAGACAGGAATAGTCTCCTCACACTAACTCTAGTATTGGGAAAAACGTAACATGAAACTAAAGCTTGAGTTTAACAAGTCTGAATGACTAAACCTTCTATGACATAACCACAGAAAAAACTAATAAACAGGCATTATCTTGTTAGAAAGATACAACTTACCTGCAATTTTACATTGATGCTAAGTAAAATCTCTGGCAAGATGAACTGGAAGATTCTCAATTCTGAGTTATGGAAGATACCAGCATAGCAAAAAAGGGAAGGCTGTCTCCACTGAGGCACAATGTGGTGCTGTCAGCATCCTTCTATGTTTGAAAGGCCCCAGTATTTCCGTAAATAGTATTTTGCTAACATGATAATGAGGACGACAGAATTTCAGAGGGATTTCCACTGTTCTCATATAATTTTAAATAATACTCAAACTGTCTCTTCACCATTTGTTTCACTATTTTCAGCTATTCTGATTTAATTTAATGTGATTTTCTGCAGAGCCAAAAAAATTTCCCACTCTTATCCTTTTGGAGTGATTAGCTCATGAGGCACATTTGTTTCTCTTTCAGTTATAACCCTGTTGAAATGCAAACGTTTTCTAGGTTTCAAAAATCTGCTTTAGGCAGCACAGCGTTCTTAAATTAACGTTAGCCAGCTATGCAGTTTTCATGCTATTACACTGACAATCTAGAGTGCTGAGCCTGATTTCATCTCCCCTAAAAGTGCTATTAGGGACTCCTCAAATCACTTGCCATTTTGCCAGGTGGTCAGTTCACCTCCTTGTTCAAAGAGCAGTTTAGGTTTAACAAATGCATTTCTCTTTCAGACTACTTTGCTGGGCAGCTTGAAAAGTGCCCAATGTCAGCAGTGCTTGTCCACTTCCATGGTTGATCTTGCCCTTCGGGACCAGCATTGGAAGAGATCTGTCACTCACAGAAGTGTGTGGTTGTGGGTGCAGGGTCTATACCCCCCATTAGAAGGTCAGTACTACACACTGATGCCCAAGAAGAGGGAGGCACAGCTCAGGAGTGTTACTGTGTAGGGTAGGGGGAAGAAAATGCTTCAAGGGGACAGCTACCCACTATCTATCCCACTATCTATGCCTTCTTACCTGCCCTTGCTTTGCAAATATGACCAAAGCAGGGAACACAGCCATGAGGAACTGCCTTCAAATCCTCCCTTAGAAATATCTCTGGCCAC
This sequence comes from Trogon surrucura, assembly GCA_020746105.1. Lineage (NCBI taxonomy): Eukaryota > Metazoa > Chordata > Aves > Trogoniformes > Trogonidae > Trogon > Trogon surrucura. The sequence continues at coordinate 188,556,932 of CM036617.1, forward strand.
TTCAAAAATGCCCCATTGCCCCTGGCCCCAGGGTAGCAGCAGTATCAAGTGCTTCCAGCCCCAGGTCAGCTTCGGTGGCAGCCACGAGTGGTGTTTGGTCACAAAGGGAAGCAGCAGTTGCTACTCTGGGAGATGCAAGTAGACACAGACCCCTAAACTGCTCACTGGCACATCTCACCCAGAGACAAGATGTTTTCCAAATTATGGACCCGAAAAGCTGGGATGAGAGCTGGCAAGATATACAACGCAACATGACATGCAGCATGTAGTGGGCTGTTGATAGGGCACTCTGAAGGGGTAGAGAAACTTCTCTTAGGTCAGTGGTAGACGTCTTGTGCTTCTGCTAAACCCTACTTAGTGAGTGCCTCCTGACCCCAGCCTTATCTCAGCTTTATCTGATCAAAAAACCTCCTGAAGCCTTAAACCTTTGCTTCCAGTCTCTCTGCTCACAGCATTTCCAGACACTCAGGTCAGGAGGCAGATGTGGGAGCTGACAATTTTCTAGTGGTGGATATCCCTCACTGCCAGAGTAAAGTGTTGTTTCCAAACTGTCCATCACAGCTAACGGCATTATGAATTTTCTCAGAATTAAAGGCTTTCTAGGTGGCAGGTGGAAACTTACACCAGGAAGGAAGGAGAGGAGAAGGCCAGATATCTAAGCTGGTGGAAGAAAGGAAAGAAAAAGAGGTTTGTTTAGTGCTCATGCAAAACTGGCATTTCAGACAGCTGAAGACATTTCTGCATCCCAGACTGGATGGTGGCCAGTTTAGACATGAAGCTGGTGCTGGTGAAGAGATGAATGAATTGCAGTAGCTTTCTTAATCCTTCCTGTATGGCTACTTCTGGGCAGATACATGCAGACCTTCCTGCATGGTGTGAGAGAAAAACTGGTCTAAATCAAAGTCTCCATTTCTACTCACTAATCTTCAGCTGTGAACCTCCCATGTAAAAGGTGCAACAAAGCAGAACCTGAAGAAGACTTAAGAAAAGGAAAAGTAGCACTTCAAAAGCAATCCAAAGGGGGAGTTACTTCAAAAAGGAAACCAGGAGTAAGAAACACTTCAAAGGGGGAAACTTCCCTAGGGATCTTGTTGCAAATTGTCTTAAAGTAGGTCCTACCATCAAAAAGATGTAATTAGTTTTATTCCTATTGCTACTGTCATGAGATCTTGTTCATTCAAAAATACCCTGAACATTTCGTACACTGGAGGAACACTTGCTGAAGGATACACAGGAGTTTGGTGTTGTTGGCATCCTACAGCTGTAGGGAACAGACTGCAAGAAATACTTGCTCACCAGAGCTTGCCAAAGCTCAGAAAGATCTTTTAGAGCAGGTCTGTCCAATACTATACAAATTGGGTTCATTTTCTTGCAATCTTTTCATAGCTGCCTTGCACGCTGTAAGTGAATTTTGTTTCTGCAGCAAAAGCTGGTGCAATTTTCCTAACTCGCGTGTATTTTCAGGCACTTCGTGTACTCTCATTTGAGCACTCTAAAACTACATGGGTTTTTTTCTTCAGCTGTTTCATCATCTCTAGGGATAGGCCAATCCAATCTCCATGAACTGCATGGACTGCCAATCAGTTTTACTATTATTGTAGTGGGTGTAATTAAAATAATAGCAATGTAGTCTGATCCTCCCATTTTCCCTCTTTATATCTTCCTTATAATTTTTTTCCTTCTCGTCACTTTGCTCCCTTCATCTTCCATATATCCCTTTCTGTGTGCTTCTTCTCACAACAGGAGAAGACTCTTCCCAGACTTCATGGCTGCAGCTGCACCCTCCCTCATCCAGCATCCACAGCACTAACACTAATGTTAATTTTAAAATGTCTGTTTTCTTTTACAACTTCGAACCCTATACTCTCTGAAGAAACTAACAGGGTGAAGAGGGTTGTGTTCACAATGTAGGTCAAGCACAAACAATGACTTTCAAGAAGAACTGAGATATATCAGGATTGTTAAGTTACAAAGTGCCCGCAGCCTGACTTCTGGAAACCTCCCTTGGTTCTCAGCACTCTGCTTCCTCAATACCCTCCCAAACCCCTAGAGATGAGTTCATTTCTCATTCTCTTGAGAACCAATTAGCTCCTTTGGATTAATTAAAGTGTCTTGTGAAACCGCGCCCATGTCTATTCAGTAAATTCAAAGGTACATTATTCCATTATACTTAAATGGATACATGAAAAAGAGTGAATACGTGTTATATTGCTGTTAGATAAAGCGCATATCACTTGAAAGCTCTAACACAGGCACCTAGAAAGCTGACTCGTCTTTTCTTCTCTTTCCCATCAGACTTTGTCTCTTACTCACTGTGCATCTTTCCAGTAGTTCAACTTTAGAAAACTTGTTTGAATTTCCCTGAATATTGTTACCTTAATTCAAAGGTGGTTCCTTATTCCCTACCTTGTGTTTCTTGCCCTTCAAGGTCAGGCGAGGTTGTATATGTGTCGGAAAAGGGCAAAGAGATGAAGAGAGGAAGTGTTGGTTTTAGATTCTTTACCAAAAAAAGCAACAATTAACGCCCCAGCTTGAAGTTTTAGTGGCATTTTTCTCCTTCCAGCAGACATATTTTTATGCTGCATTTTCAGCGTCTTATTTCCATAATTCATGTTAAACAACTTTGTTTCAGCAAATCATCCCCTGGATTAGCAATGAGATTAATCTTGTCTTTGAAGACAATGAAAACATCAAAGCAATTTTTATGTGTAAAAATAAAGATATCTTTCCCTAGACGTCTCTAGTGCACCAATTTTCTGGATTTCAGCAGCCTGCACTGCCAGACATATGAAGAAACAGCTACTGGCGAGTGCAGGGATCAGTCAGGTGTGTGAAATAGGCGCGCCATGGGACGTACCAGACCCATGGCCCTCCGACCTGCCAGTGTTGGCAAGTCAGCTTCTCTGAAACAAAAAAAGTTACTTGGCCATATAAGAGGATATTAAAGTGTGTTATGCACACTATGAACATCTTAAATAAAGATTTCTAATATTAGCACTGTTGTGGTTGAGACTTGTTTTGAAATTTGTCTCTTAGCAACCTCACAGTTATTTACAGTAAATCACATCTGAATTGAGATGAAAGAACTTCACCTGACTCCAGAAAGTAAAATATACACAACTTGTGTTTACAAGACAACCCATTAGAGATGAATGCCTTGGTGATAGCAGCTTATGGAACATCCGTATGTGTTGTTGGCATTTGTAAGGCGATGAAACAGAATGCAGTTTCTGATATCTGAGATGCTTTTACTGTGGTATTTGCAAAAGTAAAAAAAAAAAAAACAATAAAACTAAACTGGGAATTTATAACTGTTGGTTTATGCGACAAACAGGAGCCAAACCATACTTTTTATTAAAATAAGGTTCAAGCTCTAAAATAATTAAAATATAAACGTGTCTTCATAGATATTTAGACCACTGTAGAGCAGCCTGACAAAGTACTGGGGCCTGAAGCTGCTGTTCTGAGCCAGAAAGAAAGTAGAGTAGAGTTATTCTTGTTTAAAACTGGAGAGAAGCTTCTAGGGAATACTTATTCCAGCTGTCTTCATGTCTTTATCACATTGCAAAGAGAAAGAAAAAAAAAAGCAATAGCAGAAAACAAAGAAAAAACTGTTGTCTTCAGAGCAGATGACCAGTCTGTGATAACAAACATTACAGTACTGTGCACATTTTGCTACTCCTTTGCATGTGTGCATCTTTTTATTGACTGTTCAAATTTGTAGAACTGGATCAATGGATCAATGGTTAGAGAAAGGGAAGAATTCATGATGCAGAGATCACTTTAGGCTAATTTGGAAAATAAAATTATGTCAGCATTATCAGTTCAAAAAACAAGTTAGACTCTTCTTTAGATTGCAGTTAAAGTCTTTGGTATTGGAAAACTGGACATTCTCACCAAAAAAATAAAAAAGAGAAAAATTGTGGTTTGGGCTAGGTCCTCAAAAAGTCTTCAGCTTTGCTATTTGAAGTATGGCAGCATATTGCAACAGCTCATCCAGAAAACATCTCTCTCACCATCTCCTGGTCAAAAATTCTAGATTTCCAACCTTTCCTTAGCAGAAATCAAGTTCAAATGTCCCTTTTCCTTCAGTCTTCCTCACTACCCTGCTTTGGCATCTCCTAACTACTGGGCTGTAACTATGCAGGTGGGAGTCCCTCTTTCATTTTGCATGAATTAATTATACATTCACTAAAACTATCTTAAGTCAAAGCCTGTAGGAGTCTGGAGCTGGGAGGACAGCTCTTATCTGAGATGCGAGGGAACTGGATACTAATGATTGTTCCAGTTATCCTTTATTATAAAGTAATAAACCTTTATGTCTCCCGCGCTTCAGGTAATGCTCTAAACCTTCAAATGCAGAGTCTTACACAGCGGGGAAGGGGAGCAGTCTTCCACCTGGAAGACCAGTTGAGGGGGTGCTGAGTTGCCCAGTGCAGGAAGGATGAGTGTGACATACCTCAAACAGGCGTCAGGCTGAGGGGGACACCCACCACCCACTTGGCTTCTCAGTGCTGTCACAACTTCCAGCAATTTCTTTGTGTGCAGCAGCAGGAATTTCAGCCTCTGGGCTTTGCTGATAAAACTCAGACGCTTACACTGTTCTATGACACAAAGGAAGAAGTTAGCCAGCAAGGGCATTTGGGGAAATCCCATCTTTATATTTAAAAGTACCTAAATAACTGTCGGGAAGGTATTACTGGCTGGATGGTATCTCACCATCAGGCACTCTTTCCTTCCATGAGATACCTCCCAGCACAGTCAAACTTCTAGAATGAGGAGACAGTATTACCCTCCAAGAAATAACAGCCTTTCTTTCCAAAATATTTAAGAATGTTTTCTAATTCTCAGAAATGAAAGCAGCAAATGTTTCTTATTTCCCACAGAAGTCAAAGACTGCCATCTTTATTTTTGCGCCTTTCCTCGACATTCAGCTGTCATAGTATTTAATTATCTTGTCAGAGCCATCTGAAATTTGGAGACTATTGCTTAAATATTTCCTGTTGTTTGCATCCCGTGGTAGCACATTTTAGTGAGTGGCATGAAACAGAAATAATATGGAGCAGCAGAAGGACACAAAGATGGTCGGGTTTGGCAATGAACTTAAGTAAGGCCGTGATGTAACAAGTTTAGTTCTGACAAATCAGGGACTATCACAGAATCACAGAATGTTAGGGATTGGAAGGGACCTTGAAAGATCATCTAGTCCAACCCCCCTACCAAAGCAGGATCACCTAGAGCGGGTCACACAGGAATGCATCCAGGAGGGCTTTGAATGTCTCCAGAGAAGGAGACTATAAAAAGAGCCCTAAAGTGGATGTACACCTTTAGAAATGGCAGAGAACAGCTTTACTTACCTTTGATGTATGCAAAATGTCTGGAATCTTTAAGTAATCTTTAAGTTTACTTGTTATATATAGTTTGTTGCACTTGCATGATTATATATCATTGCAATGATGTATCTAATGTATATAAACCATTCAGTCTGAGAGTTTTGCAAATCCCAGCTTTTATACAGGCGTTGAGGAGAGAATACACAAGGAGTGCATTCGCTGCCCGGGCTAAAGCGTGTGGACACACTGCCTCCAGCTATCAGCAACCCTTCTCATGATGGGGCCATGAAAAGGATTTGGAAAGAGATAGCCTTAGCTACAGAGAGGGTGGCAAAAATGCTGGCCTAGTGAGACCAGCACATGCTGTATCTTTTCCAGGACTGACAGGAAAGACCTAGCAGGTATAGCATTTCCATAATTTAGTGATATTCTAGGGTTAAGAGGACTCCTAGACACAGAATGCCTCATGGGCCTCCCATCTGGGTGAGAAAGTGTGTGTTATGCTGGAGCAGGCACATAAAACATGGGCTGACACATAGATTAATGGTGATTACCGAGTCCAGGCCCTGCTGTATCTCCAAATATACAGCTTTCGTGTAGGATGACATTGTCTCAAACATCTGCCAGAGGGGAACACATAGTAAATATCTCACATGCAGAAGGGGATAAGTGTTAGAGTTTGTTCAACAAATAAACAAACCAAAGAAAACCTGTTCCACCTCAGTCGGAGAGCAACAATTGTCTGGATCATCCCTTTCAGCACTTGAGTAGATTTATTGCTTGCTATCAACAGCTAGTTAAAAAAACTGCCAAGATGGTAAGAAAACAGGGAGGAAAATCCTTCACACCATAGTTCGCTGTTGATGCACACGAGTCAACCTGTCTTGTTTGTAAATCACGTTATGGCTGTCATTAGGGATGAGCTATGCTATTTAATGCAGCTGTAACTGCAACAGGTGTGAAGGCAGGCTCCTCGAAAATTATTTTAAAAGTTAAGTTACTAGTGTATCAGGAAATATACAGCTATTTCTGTATCATAAGTGATGAGTCTTAAAGATACTGATTAGCCAAATACTTTTAAAAAGGCTGTATGATGCACTTATAAAAATAAGGAAGGAGGTCTTCTTTACGAAACAGCAGGCAGGTTGCAAAAATCATTCCCTTCTGGTCTAAGGCATACAAACTGTAAGCAGCTCCAGAGTCTGTCCAAGGTAACCGAGTGTTTTAATGACAACAACATTATATTACGTATGAGAGAGATGGCTGAAACAGCAAAGAAAGATGTCAGTGGTAAGAGCTAATATGTAATGCTTAGCAATCCATGGCTTTAGTTTGTCTTGTTCTGTTTTCAGATACTGAATCCACCTCAGATCTGTTACCTACTTATAATTTGGATATTCAGAAATGGGGAGGTCACATTAGGAGTCCTCAGTTATTAAGAACATGAGTTTGCTATGTATCTGTTGTCCTGGTTTCAGCTGAGACAGAGTTAATTTTCTTCCTATCTGTGTATCAGATTTGCGTAATGCTCTTGCATTTCAGTTATGGCATTACCACTGTGCTATCAAAGACCTGCATAGGGCAAGAGACAGCCAAATGAAGGCATTTGGTTTTGCTACAGTTTCATTTGTTTATAAGAGAAAGATCAATCAAAAAAACAAGTGAACCTGTAAGATGTAAGTTACACTTTCAAGAACACACCTGTGTATTGCATAGTTTCTTCCCTAGTCGTATGGCCAGAAGGACTAAATTGTTCTTTTTTTTCGCTTTGTGAAGTTTAATGTAGAAAATATCTAAGCTATTGTGTCTTTATAACCATAAATTCTAAATTTCATGACACAGATGAGAGGGACCTAAATGTGGATGTGGTTTTAAAATGAACTGAAAGAAATTTTATACCTACAAAGACTGAAATGCTTATCTGTGTTATCTCCGATTTTAATGGAGTCTTTAGTGTTTCCTTCCTATTCCCACTTACATCAACTCATATGGGTAAAATACACAAATAAGTGAGATCTCAGTGTTAGAGTGACAATGCACAGATGGTTTAAAATTTTATGCTAAATTCACAGTCTGGATTTTTTTTATAAAAGTTATTTATTGCGAAATGTCCCTAGATTTACACTGAGGTGTAATGTTCCGCCAGCAATTGCTTTAACAGCTCTCCAAGAAAAAAACCCAGGGACTCACTTTATCTCTGGTTTGTATTTTATTAACTCTGTAAAGCTATGTCACTCCTGTCCATCACTTATGTTTTAGACTAATTTCACAGCCTGCAACAATTACTTCATACATAATGGATACCCTTTGTCTGAAAATAAAAGGAAAACTCCAACAACCCAGAAATTGCATTTATCTTCACACGTGACTGTTCTCCCTGTAGAATTTTAAAGAAGTGGTTTTGAGAAAGACATATTGTCCATAATCTCTTCATTTTTTTTTATCAGCTAGTGGAATCTAAACATGAATCACTGAAATGAAGCCTCTTCTGTTTTCACAGATCCCACTGTCTCACATGGCAAACCACCTAACAACCAACTAGGACAAGATAACTGCTTTTTTTTTCCCCACAGGTCTTTTGTCAGCTCGCTGGGAGATGACAGCAAGAATTAATTGGCGATTAATCCTTATATCGGAATTAGAAAGCTGCTTTCTGTGGTCACTGGTCCTGGCGAACGCAGCACAGTTCCTCTGGGGAGAGCAGAGCAGTAAATGCCTTCACCCAGGAGGTTCCTGAAGTCTGGTTTAGGTCAAGTGTGCTCGTGTCATGGCTGTCCTCTCTCACGTGAAGCTGCTGCCCAGCTGCTCCAGTAATTATCTTGCTACTCACCTGACAAAGACAGAAGTTAATGATGCGATGAGTCTGTAGGGAAAGGCACGTGTCAAGAACACTGACTTATTAATTTGGGGATCTATGCACATCCTGGATAAGAAAGTCTCAGCTGAAAAGAACATGTTTATTGCATTGGAAGTGTTTCTTCATAACCTGAAAATAACTCATAAACTGGAGGCTTGTTGTCTGACATTGGAAGCAACATCTCCACATAACACATTTGTAAGAGCTCACAGTCAGTTTCGCTAATTAGCTATTTTGTAATTGCTTTGGATAAAGTAATTTTACCCTCTTGAAATGTGTGAGCATCTTTAGCAAATTGTCTCAAAGTGACATGCAATTATTCTATTTGTGATGGAGCCAAAGTGAAAAATACTGCTTGCTGCTTTGCTCCCAAATCAACACGCAACTTATTTTGCCATTGTTAAAGACACAAAAGCTGCACAAAGGCCACCAGGTTTTGGATCATGGCTTCTGTAAGCGTGAAATGTGACAAGGTCCAAAAATAGCTCGAGTGAAACCTCAGGCTTATCAGACAAAGTGCTGAGCAGACAGGGACCGTGAGACAGGCTTTGACTACGAGAACGTAAATCTAAATAGTCAGAGAGTGGGAGAAAGCAAATGTTAAACCTATCTTGCAGATGGGGAGCAAAGGCACAGAGCAATTAAGGTCCTGATTCAGGAAAATACTTAAGAACATACATGAATCCCACTGAAGTAATTAAGTTCAGCTCCTGGGGAATGGCTTTAATGAAATGAGACCTGGGAAATTGCCTGCAGCCACTCTTAAGCTTATGAGTGAGCCAATGGTGGATTCTGGTCTCCAAAAGCCCGTTTTGGTAACTTCAACCGTGTTCCTGCACTACCCCACTGGCTGTGTTTCTGATCAGAGAGCACAAGAGGAGGAGCTGGACACATGAATGCAGAGCATAGGAAAAAACTGGTGGCGGGAGTCCTTCTGGTTGATCGGACAATGTCAGCTCATTTTTGGTTGCCCTTATTTGCTTGTTTGCTATCTTCCTTACTTTCTTCATCATTGGCCTTTTTGACGTCGCAATTTTAGCTGTTGAGGGGGGAGGAAACATAGTGGTGGGCTGTCAAGCTCACTTTCCCAACAGAGTCCTGTCCAGGAGCCCTGACACAGGGCAGAGGGTGCAGACCTGGCATGTTGAGGTGACTCTGTGGTCCCACTGCCCATTGTGCCCTCTGCTCCTCCTCACTGCTCCCTGCCACTCCATCTGCTCCTGGAAATGAAGCTGGGGGTGACCCCACCTTGGCTGGGTGCAGGGGCCACCCAGGTCAGGTACCACTCCCGGTGGCAATGTGGACAGGAGGGATGGGGTTGAAGAGATTAACTGCCCAGACTGAGTCATGTCACTGGGTTTGACTGGGAGGCTGTGAGGTCTGCTGCAGAAAAACAGCATCTCCCTTCTGAATGTGCACACTTTGGACAATGTGTCATTACACTCAGTCATTCAGGCCTGAATTAAACAATTAAAATAATTAAACAATAATAAAAGCCAGGCAAACAATGGACTTGTAGCTACATTGGAAGGAAATGATTGAAAGAATTTTTCCAACTGAGCTTGACTTGAAAAAATATTCAGGACTTCTTTTTTGCTTCCCAAGCAAAATTAATAGCAAGTATCACTTCAGGCATGTCAATGAAAGGATGCATAGTAAATTCTTTTTTTCCAGACTTAAAGTGGAACATTTCACAACACTGCTTGGGTGTACTACTGATGTGCTCTGCATGTTTTTCTTTTCCATAAGATATATGTTTCTTTCAAAAGGAAATACACCATTTCAAAATGAAGTATCAAAATATTGATTTTTAGTATCTTACAATGTTCAAACTTTTTCAGCCAAATCTATTCACAGACCTAGAAAGGAGCTTGCCCTTCTCCCTACCTGGTGGTGTCAGGGCAGTGATTATTCCTTCATCCCTAACTGTAATCTCCCTTCTGCTGTTTTGTAGAATTTAATGAGTGACAAGTTAATTATAGTTAAGATCCCAAACATTTTCACTGGACAGACATAAGGGAGGAGACCCATGACTCTCAAAAACACTTCTTTAAGTTCTGCTGCAGCTTCAGTTAGTGTTGGTCCAAAGGAAAGTACTCAATACATTTTCTGTCAGCAATCACTCCAACGTTACCTCTGAAATCACTTCTTTGATGTAGTGAAAATACAAAAAAAAAAAAAAATCACAATGGTAGAATTGGGATGCTATTACAGCATGTGCTGGGCCAATCGGTTTGGGGCTGAAAGGAAGTTATTTGTTTTTCTTGGTGCAGCTGTTTTCTTCCATCTGTAGTCAGTAGGACTTAGGGTATCTCATAATAGTCCTCCCTGGAAAAAAAAAGGAAAAAAAAAAAAAAGGTGTTTTCCTCTGTTTCGTTTTCAGTCAGTTGGTTCGATAACCATAAAGGAGGTACTTGCCATCTCGAAGGCTGACAGTCACATGAATATGCAAAGCGTCTCTGTTACTTACATGAGCTTTTGTCTCTCTCTGGTCACCTGTGTTGCTGCTCCTGTGTTTGGTTTATGAGCTGTTGCTAGGGTGTATTTCCCCGGCTGGGAGCTGGCCACATTTTGCTGATGTCTGGCATATGCTGCTCTGCTTTTTATTCATGTAATTGTTAAGCAGGAAATACCTATTAGCTTGTTATCATCTTGTGTTGAACAGAGTCCTGGTGAGCAGACACTGAGGAGCTGCAGCACAGTTGTTTCTGCTCACACACATCATTCTCCAAGCTGAGTACAAAGCGTATGCTTTTTCTCATTTCACAGAGCAAGAGTGTAATAAGTATCACATCGTGTGATTTCTCTTCCTTTGATTAGGCTTGCAGGAAAGCCACCTCCTCCTGCTAGTGAGATCCACATGTGCATCCCTCCTGGGCTGCATCGCTAGACCTTGCTGTAAGTAACCCTGGATTTCTAGCATGAGCATAATGCATTAACTCGTCTCTGAAGGAGCCGCTGTGAATAAATTAGCAGTGCTGCCACCACTGCCATGATTTCCACATGGTTCTGCTGCCGATGAGTGACATGGGCCATAGTTTCCAAAGACACCGAGGAGCTCCAGTAAATCAGCAGCTCGTTACTAGCCAGGAGATGGGCTTTCCCAGGATGAAGCAGCTGGCGAACTGTGAAAGCAAAGTCTCATCATAGGAAAGAATTATTCTTGATTGAGGTGTTTTAGCTCTGTAATGAGCACCTACAACTATGATACTTCTGAAGGTCTCACCACAGCCAGAGCTAGCCTTTTGACAGCTTTTTTTTAATATAAAGTTTCATTTTGGTAAGTGCAATAGACATGAAGTATGTGCCTGCAAGGTACAAATGGAGCACCTAAAGTGGAGAGTTCGTTAGTGGCCACAGACTTCAATGCAAGTTAGCTTTTACCTAAGTTTCTTTGAAAGGTGATGTCCTGCAGGTGGTGAGCTGATGTCTGGTAGGCTCCTCCTGACTATGACTGGACTGTTCATAAGGACCCATGCTCACTGCCACAAGGGAAATGGAGCAAGAGCAATCATAGAATAATAGAATTAGAATGTGTTGGGATTGTAGGGCCCTGTAAAGGTCATCGGGTCCCACCATCCTGCTGTGAGCAAGAACATCTTCAATTAGATCACATTACTCAGAGTCCCATTCAGGCTGACCTTGAGTATTTCCAGGGATGAGGCATCTACCACCTCTCTGGGCAACCTGTGCCAGTGTTTCATCGTGTGAGGGGCTGTTGAAACATATCTCCCTCATGAACTGGGCCACCATGGAAAGGATATAAGGATGTCATGGTTCAAGCCAACTGGGACAAAAAACCACGCAGTCTCCAGATCACTCCTTCCCCCACTCCCATTTCCACAGTGATGGGGGGGAGAACATTCAACTAAAAAGGCTCAAGGGATGAGATTAAGGATAGAGAGGATAATAATCTACCATTTAAGATGACGGGTGAAGAATGAGAGAGTCTTGGGGAGAAAAACATAGATTTAATTCACCACCACCATTTACAAAGTAGGATAATGAGAGAAATACATCATTAAATATGAGCCAATCTTAAATACACTTCACCCGCCCACCTCTCCCATCTTCATGGCTGCCTCCTCCCCACCCAGCAGTGCAAAGTGTGCTGTGGGCACAGTCCATTTGGCCATGGCATCTGTCCATGGCAGCTCCTCCTCGAGAAAGAAGGCTCCTCGCAGTCCCTCCTTCATGCAGCGTGGTGTCCACCCTCAGGAGGGAATCCTCTTCCTCCTCATGAGTCCACTGGCACCACAGATCGCTTTGGGCATGTACCCTGCTGATTCTTGGTCTCTCTTCCCTCTCCCATGGACCTCTTCATGTACTGCCGCATCCTGGACATTCTCACCGCTGTCGATTCCCTCAGCTGGCAGGTAGTCACCTCCCTGCCATCTCAACCACCACGGGGCTCCAGGGAAATGTCCTGCTCCGGCAGCCTTCTCTCTCTCCTCCTCCTCTGGGACTCTTCTCTCCCTCTTTCTTCTCAGAGTGATGTTCCTTTGTTCTCCTCTCACCTCCCCCTTCTCCAACAGAAAATTCCCCAACTTTAAAGACAGGACAGCTCAAAACGAGAGGAAAACAAAAGAGAAAAAGAAAAATGGGATCACCTCTTAAATACCTTGATCACAGAGACACTGACTGGCCTGACTCTGGCCAGAGGCAGGTCCAACTCCTACCTGGGGGTGGGGGGGGCAATCTCAAAGCTTCACACACAGCTCTACCCCCCTTTCCCCAAAAACACTCCAGACTCCAACCCATGACAGGAGGGGAGGCTGAAGCCTCAGCAGCCTCATGCTTTCTACTTGGCCTTGGGATTTCTGAGATTCAGCCATTTTGTTTTCCTGTGATTTGGATTTTAAATGGCTTCTGCTGAATGGTTTATCTTTGGGACTCCTACATTTGGGCACTACACCCAACCCAGGAATGTGATGACTGTGCATTTGAACAGACTCCGAAAGGGGGTTGAGGAACCTTCAGAAAAGGTGTTATGTGGGAGAGGGCTGCAGCATGGTATGAAACCTTCAGCCCTCTTCCTCCCTGCGTCTCGGGAGCCCTTGAGGAAGCTGGCAGCTGGAGTGAGCTCTTTGAATGTCTCTTTTGGAGAAACCAGCTTGTTCCTGGCCACTTTCCCAGATGCTCCTCAATAAGGCAGGAAATGGGAGCGTGAGCTGGACAGTACATAGCAGTAAGCCTGATGATTTTGAGAGTGCTCCAGAGTCCTGACTGCAGTGAGATGTAGTATTTTCCTGGTTGTCTGCTTGTGCGCGTCTGCATCAGAGATCACTTAGGGCTCTTTAGGTTATATCTCAGGTCCTATTTACAGGCAGCTGTGAAGGCAGTCATAATCACAGTATGGACCATGAGTCAGCTGCCTTCCACCTACAGGACACCTCATGGACAACTTACCATTTATCTGGAGGACATTTCTCTTGCTCCATGCCCCAGCAAAGTTAATAGTGCAGAGCCTCTGGCCAGGGCTTCTCTCCAGGCTCCCCCAGAGTGAACCTGGCAGACCTCCATGAGAAGGTGGGTGAGCCTCCAACTGAATAGAAATGACTTGGTGTGATTTAAATAACTAGGTCCAAAAAACTGTGAAGTAACAAAGCATCTGATGAGCAAAAGCAGAGATATCAGGGGTAGGCTGGCTGTCGCCAGAAGGGATGTTTGTTGAACTAACCTGCACGCTGGCATTTCAATAGCTTCATTTGAGAGGGAATGAATCATAGGACAGGAGGCCATTTTGTTCATGTGTTTGATTTTGACAAACAATGGAATGGGTTTAAAGACTTAATATGAAATATGAACTCTGATAATGATGACAGACTTTACAGGGGCCCATTCTGAATTACTTAAATATGTCTTTTAATACAGTATAATTAGTCTCCCATGGATGAGTGAAAGCTGGAAGGTTTCCAGGTTGTTGTCATGCAATAACTGTAGTTCAGTTATGTTTAACCAGGAAGAACAAATTTGAAACATGCATTTTAATTGGAAAGCAAGGTGGCAGATCTTAGCGACCAGTGGTACATTAACAATCTCTTAAATAATTCTAGATCTAGCTGGGCCTTCTGGAATTGCCCTTTTGGGATTCACACATCGATAAAGTAAGACAAACATTTGATATTTTAGGAAGGTAAGACTTGAGATTGCAGTTTTATTGTTAAAAGACACTTTTTAAGTGGTAAGGAGATGCCATTCAGAAGAAACGTATTTAAAACTATTCCAGAAAGCCAGCCAATGTACACAAGATTTACAGAAAAATTTCCTGGATAAAACATTAACAGCACAATGTCTCAAAAGCAGAACTGCAAAGAAATGCAAGGAGTTTAGGTGGGCATCCTACCAAGATACAGACAAACTGTGAGAATGAGAGACTCAGGGCATCAGCTGCATGGATGCGCTTCCACAGAGAGAGCTAAGTGATGACACAATATGGAAAATAAATGAACATGTTTCTGCTTACCACATTTTGTCAGTTCATGTTACCAGAAAGATCCTTCCATTTGCATTGCAAATGTAGCATTGCATTACTACTCCATGGTTTAGTGCCTCTGGGCATGAAAAACCTCTGTATTTTTTCAAGATTTTGCCGCTGACCTTGTTTGTTGGATGTTTCTCTTCTCAGCTTTCAGCTGCTTAGTCTCATTCACTCTGTCCACTCTTCTTCTGTTCTCCAGCACCTAATTCCCTTCTCTGTCCCCTCCTATTTCAATTCTGTGATTCTGTGATGAGGAAACCGGGGTGGTTTAGTCTGGAGAAAAGGAGGCTGAGAGAAGACTTTATCCCTCTCTACAACTACCTGAAAGGAGGTTGTAGCAAGGTGGGGGTGGGTCTCTTCTCCCAAGTAAAAAGCCATAGGATGAGAGGAGATGGCCTCAAGTTGTGCTGCGGGAGATTTAGGTTGGATATTAGGAAAAACTTCTTCACTGAAAGGGTTATTAAGCATTGGAACAGGCTTCCCAGGGGAATGGCTGAGTCACCAACCCTGCAGGTATTTAAAACATGTATAGATGTGGTGCCTAGGGACATGGTTTAATGGTCCATGTGATGGACATGCCATTAGTAGGCTAATGGTCAGACTCAATGACCTTAAAAAGTCCTTTCCCAACCTAAATGATTCTATGATTCCATAATTCTATGAAATTTTTTACTTGTGTAATGTCCTTCATCTCTTGCTTTGCAATGACAAGGAGCCATGGAAACTCTAGCAATCCACAGACGCAAACACGTACAATGCATGAAGCTTACCTTTATTGCTTAAATAACTTTTCCTTCTCTCTACTTTTGTCCTTTTTTAATCAAAACCACTTTGGATTCGGAGTCGTGACTATATTCTTGCAGTATCCACCACAGCAAGGTGGTGCTGCCATGTACTGTATGTAGAGGTATTGCCATAATAAAATAGCAAAAGAAACAAATGAATACATGAGAGAAATAACAACAGTGAATAAGATAAAATCAATGTCTATTGGTCAGGTCTGGAGAAAGGTAAGAGAAAATTATTTCTTAGTTATAAAGATTTACTCTGAATACTTAAAATGAGATGCTTATCTAGCACAAGGGTAAAAGAACAGGTAATATTGTTGGAAAACCATGTTCATCAGAAATAATGTAACAGATACAACTGACAAAGCCATCATTTAGAACTCTCCACACTAATGCATTTTGGAGAATCCCTGGTCTAAACTCTATTCCAGTGTTAGCATGTTGGGTATCAGCTCACAAAAAAATTTGCAAGCAAAGCTCTTTTGCAAGCTAGGATTTCCTTGGACAGGTATGACATATTCTTGCCTCATTTTTAGGGGAGCTGAAGTTTTCAGACACACTTTTTAAGTTAAAAAATACTTTTCCAAACAGTCCAACACCATGTTGCATGTCTTAATGCTCCATTTGGGACAGAGAAAAGAAGTGTTAGGTGTTCAAGAAATAAAAAAGAACACTTTTTCTTAAAAAAGAGTAAGTTTGTAGTTTTGGAAAGTACCATTTGGTAGTATATGACACATCATTAACTTATGAAGTTTGATTGTCATCTCTGTTCTTGAGCAAAGTATTGCACCACAGAGCTGACTTTGGTCTACTTTCTACTGCTCACTTACTCCCTGAAATATTCCTCAGATTTTGAAAATGCTTCTACGTGACTGTGTACTGCACATGGAGTTTTGCAGACTGATTTTTCAGGTGGAAATAAATACCTGGGCTTTGGTGTCACGTGCATCGGAAAATATGTCTGTTCCAGCAAACTGAGATAGTCACTGATTCCCCTGAGATACTACCAAAGCTGTGATACAGATGTTTAGAAGCAAGTTAATGACCATAATACCCATTCAAGACAATGAACTATGATCATCTGAATGATCCTCAGTGGAAAAAAAGCTGCATTTGTACAGATTTTGATGAACAGCGAATACCTATTCCTCTTGGAGCCAACATGCCTTTGAAATATGCTGAAGCAATCTTTTCAAACAGTGCTGAGCAAGGCCTAACGGCAGCTCTGTAGAAGCCTACTCCTGCTATGAGGCAGAGGTCTCTGAAAATCTCACTGCAGACCACCAAGAGGAACAACATTTTTTTATTGGATCAAAGACTACATCAGACCTGGAAAATCTAGTTCAAATTGGAAGCAAAACAGCTGTCACACGCTGCAAAAATGCAGTTTATACTTCACCAAAAAATTAAGCAGTGTGACAAGTCCTGGATATTTTGGAGTGGGTTAACGTCCCTCACTACAAGAAGGACATTGAGATGTGTGTCCAAAGAAGGGCAGTGAAGCTGGTGAAGGGTCCAGAGCACATCTTATGAGGAGCAGCTGAGAGAACTGGGATTGTTTAGTCTGAAGAAAAGGAGGCTGAGAGGAGACCTTATTGCTCTCTATGACTACCTTGAAGGAGGTTGTAGAGAGGTGGGGATCAGTCTCTTCAACCAAGTAAGAAGTGATAAGAGAAAATGGGCTTAAGTTGTGCCAAGGAAACTTTAAATTGAATATTAGGAAGAATTTCTTTACTGAAAGGCTTCAGGATTTGGAATGGGTTGCCCAGAGAAGTGGTGGAATCCCCTTTCCTGGAGGTATTTAAGATTCGGGTAGACTCAGTGCTTAAGGATAGGGTTTAGTCAAGGACTTGTCAGTGTTAAGTTAACGGTTGGACTTGATGACCTTAAAGATCTTTTCCAATCTAGGCAATTCTGCGATTCTGTAATGCATGTGTGGAATAACTTCTTCATTTCACAGAAGAGCTCAGGAAAACTGATGCACTTTAAGCTTGTGAGATGATGCAGGTGGAAGAAAAATCTCAAAGAATCTCTGATATTTAGGATTTATAACTGGTGCAGATGGTTCAGATGGTTATAATTCACAATATAATAACAAAATCGGCACCAAACACCTTACTGAAATCTGTTATCCAGATTTCCAAAGGGTGGGCAAGGATATGATTCTATCTAGATAACATCTAGAGATCTTATTCTAAAATGAAAAAAAAACTCAAAGGACCAATTTCTTCTTGGCAAATATCAGAGTTCGAGGTCTACTAGATGAAAATTCTGTGTTTTGAGATGTCAGAAAAGATTAGGGCTGCAACAGATACTTCATGTCTGGAAAATGAGAGTTAATTACATTCATTTCAGGAAGATTGGTTGGTGTCATATGTTGCTTATAGATCTCAACCTGCAAGTCAAAAAATATTACACTTTTGGATAACTTCTAAATTCCCTGTCTTTTTTTACATCTTTCAGAGGACATTTTATTAACAAGATAGAAGGCAACTACTTTCCAACCAACGTTTAAACAGATAAATAAAATAATGTACTTATTCATCTTTGACTTATTAGTCAACTTCTTGGAAAGATTTCCTATGCCTGCTGTAAGCAGAACCTCTTTGAAATTACATTGATTAATATGATCATGGCTTTCCTGGAGATATTACAGACATCATAAATGTTTAGGCTCAATATGAAAGGAATTTATTAAATGAATTTCAGAGAATTTATGAGAAATAACAGTATGAGGAGAATCTTATTGCTTTTCAGAGTACACTATTCTGGAAACCAGATGCAGTGATTCAAACTGGATTTTTAGGAGGTTCTGCATTTGTGTCATTTGCACTGATTTGCTACTTCACTCCAGTGAATTATTGTCACAGTTCATTTGAAGTTGGACTAATCTCTATATAAAGTTTCACGAAAAAATGGTACAATTCACTTACGCTGAACAAAAAACATTACAAAATCCTGTGTCTTGCTTTCTAATAAATTTCATATTAGCTGATACCTTGCAACTAAATTTTGCATGAGAAAGAAAAATCTGCAAATCGATATATCCATGCCTGCATATATTCAGCCAATATTTTTTTTTTCTCGGAATAATTCAAGAAGAATTTTTAGAAACTAAAATTAAGTCAGTTTTCTTGCAGTTTGTTGCAGAACTTACTGCAGAAGGGAAATGTTTTCATCTGTAGTGAAACAGAGTACCGCTGTGCTGGCGCTGAAGGCACTGGGGGTTTCAGCTGTTCAGGTGGTCACTTGTGATCTGCAACCAGGAACTGCTGTGGTGTTGCATGAGCAATCACCCGGTGCAGCTAACTGCACAGGTGACTGAGTAATTCCTGTATACAACACAACATGTTTTGAATTTACATTTTTGGCAAACGATGTGTATTTGTAAATCCTTTTGTAAGTCTATACATATTGTAAACAGGCTGCCTGAGCTTAACTGGGATATGCTTTAATAGAATATGGATATGCTGGATAACTGGGATATGCTTTCTAATAGAATTGCAATTAAATCAAGAGAAAGAGTTAGTAGACTTTTTGTCCAGATGAAGACTTCTTTCTGCCTACATAAATTCTGCTTTTTCTTTGTAAGCCCAAGTATTTCCATTCCCCGTATTATGGTACTATCTTTCCTAACAATTATCTCACTCTGCTTTCTCCTTTGTTTTCCCAAAGGGTTTTTTCCCCTTTAGCAAAGTCTAATTTGGCCAGATCCACCTACATATGCTCAGCTTTCAAATGATTCATTTCAGATGTTCCTTCTGCTTACTTCTCAGCAGCATTTGTTTCCATCGTTCTCCATATGTCAACAGGTTATTTTGAAACTCTCTTCCCATTTTGTCAGTAGGGTTAGCTGTGTTTTCTGTGTGAGGACAGTGGGTACAGAAGAGTGTACAAGCTTTTTTAGAGAATAAAAAAAAAAAAATGACTGAAGCTTTCATCTGTCATTGGCTCATAACTCTTGCACAAATAACAGATGAAAATCTTCCCTGTTTTTGCTGATGCCTGACTGGACATTTCTTGTTAGGCAACAAGATTGCCTTTGATTTCTCATGTTAATTTTGAGTTTGATGTTTTCTCAAATCCAAGTTATGGCATATGTTAATTATGTGGGGTTTTACTTCTGTGATTGTACAGATTTTTCCTGCAGATACTTTCCCCCTTCAACATTATGTACTCTGTCTGCAGTAATTCATCTTTCTCCATGTTTAGGGGGCTACTGTTCAACTTTTTTTCTTTGTTTTTTTTTCCCTAACATTTGAAGAAAAGCATGTATCTCCTATTTTCCTTAGAGGTATTACAAATATTTTTCTCTTACATATATATCATCATGAATTTAAAAGATATGTTCTTTCCAACATACTGCTCCTTCTCCCTAAGCCTTTTACCGTCTTACAAGAAACACTGAGCAGGATGGCAGAAGCCAAGGGCCCATGGTACAGCCTTCAGTGCACTGACCTGCTGCATTTTTTGTGTTAGACTGTTGCAGCTCTTCTGTATTAGCTAGTTTGCAGGATATCAGGAGAACAGAGGTTGTTTGTGTAATTTCTCTCTCATTTGATGTATCAGTTCATACTCAGAATGAAAACCATTTGGTGTTTTCGAACATACAGAATTTTTTGTTTTAATTGGCAACCACTGCACTTTGAAAAGGGCTGTAATTTGCATTTTACAAACCTTTCATGCAAACGTTGTGTTGTTTCCAATTCAGACACATCTCTTATTCTCTTATTTAAATTTTAAAGCATACTTTAAAAAGAATCTGCTTTGCAGATAGTCCAGTTGGTAACAAACAGGCTTTGAATCATGCCTAACACAAACTTTGTGCAGACAGCCAGACAATAGAAGGCCCGTTTCCAACTTGACAAATGTTAGATGCAGATTTCCATTGTCTAGCTTGTAGTTTAGGTTGCGTTGGGGAATTTCTGCTGAGATTTTACTCACTGCAACTGATTGTTAAAAATCACACCCGAAATCCAAAGTTATTAATAATGAATCCAACAGATGGCAGGTTATTTCATAAGAGCAAAATTTACCTGAATGAGTGATGGAATGAATGCGATTTTTACAAAATAGACTTTTAACTCACAGTATTGGGGTCTCAATCCAGTCTAATAAAATGCAGTGTAAATTGTAGTATAATGTAAAGGAAAATAATTTCGTGCCTCATGTTGTGTCTCCGTCTGAATCCCTGAGCCTTACCAAAAATGTCCATGTTTTATATATTTAACAGATTTCTTGGATCATGAAAAATAGTATTATTCAGCAAGAAAGTCCTATACGAGTGTAAGGGTATGGATATTTACATTCAATGTGTGGAAAACAGAACAAAGGTTTTGAGTGGGTTTTATTAATTAAGCTAGCTGAGATTTATAAATCTGGGATCTATATATGCTGCCAACCATTCCTCTCTCTGAAAACAATCCTAAGCTGCTTTTAGGGCTCTTTGCAACAGTCTGCTAGGATGAGCGAGTGGAACTGGAGTCCTGGAATCATCTAGGGTTAAAATAATCTCCAGAAAAAATAACATGAAGGTACATCACAACAGGAGTAGTCAAGGGAGGGAAAAATTTCTGAGCACCACACCTCCTTCCTCTGTGGATCTAGGGGAAGAACTGCTGTTACTTGCCTGTAACAGCAAGTGGTTCTCCCCATTGCATCAGCTCTGCTGTGCTTCTTGTTTTCCTGGTGACATATCATCAAGTTTCTACCCATTCTTGCACCTGATGACCCAAACATTGCACAGCAGCTGAGGCGAGTGATTACTCCAGCATCTGGCCACAGCACAGCCTGCATATAAATAATCTTGCGCAGACACTTAGATTTCTTTTTTCATCCCTTTTTGCCTTAATGGAAAGGAGGTAGTACCACTGGGCTGTCAGAAGCGGAGCCCGGTGGAGCCCAATGGGATTGCTCCTTTACGACCTGAATGGAGAATGCGATTCCTTCCTGGTGGTGTCGAAGGAAACACACGTGATGGAAACCGTGCGCTGGTTCCACCTTTGGGTGATGTTACAGCCCTGTAACGCTAATGAAAGGTGACTTATACTGTCAAACCATAATTAAAATGTAAACTAGTCTCGGTACAGAAGGGAAAGTACAGCACCTGCCTTTATCGGCCCCGGTCATGACTCACTTCTCTGTGGTGTAATAAGCCTGGCTGAACATGCAATTGGAGCTCAACCCACACAACTTCTCTCCAAATTAACAGTGACAACAGCAGGAGAGACACATCTTGCAGGAGCAACTGGAAAGTTTTGTTATCAGATACTTGACAAAAACTACTTTTTCTTACGGAAATTTCAATCCATTTCTCGCTAAAATAGTAGCAGTAAATATGAATACCTAAAGAATTGTACATTTGCAAGTATTTACCACAAAGCCCCATAGAAAGTTTGATGTATGGTTAGCATATGCTGTATTGAATGGGAATGTAGCTAAGCTATGCTAAAGCTGGCATAGTATTTCTTGTGTTAAGCAAATTTAGCATGTAATACTATCTTGAATGAGATTCAAACTATAATGACTTGGATTTGTGTTTTGTACCAGGTCTGTGAAATAAATGGCACTATTTCTATTGTACCAGAAGAGATTGCTTGAAGGGAAGGGAGCAGAGATAGCTTAAGAGACATACAGACAGCAAACTCCATGAAATAATTGTCTAGAGACATTTTTGGTCACAATCACCTTTTTTTTTCTTTTCTTTTACTGTTTTTTTTTTTCTGTCTCCTAGCATTGTTAAAGTGCTTTTCAAGCATTACAGAGCGTTCTGGGAATACTGTCTGTCTCTATTTTTATCCGTAGTTTACAAAGCCTCTCCAGCTGCAGACAGGCAGCTGAAGGAATTCGGGAGACTGCGGGTGACATGCCGAGCTGCCCTTTGTAGTTAACCTGACTCTGTCTGCAGCACTACCTAAATGAGTTATGCGTTGCTTTCATCTTAGATGCTTACAACATGAAAATTGCTTCCTACAGAAGGGATGGCTTTGGTCCCCACATGTGTTGCTATGCTGCTAGAGTTAAAAATCTGGCTACACGTTAAGGGTGTATTTATCCTTGCAGAGCACAATAAGTGGCTAAGCAAATTAAATCACCAGCATGTAGGTAACGAAAATAAGTCTTGTTTCAAGGTGCTTCTTTATACTTCCAGTCCATAACACTGATGGTCTGAAATAGTTGTATAATGTCACCATTAATTACTGTCCAGCAAGGTACTCAAGCATGTGTCTAGCTTCAGTAGAATTACTTTTAACTTAAGCTGAGCTTAAACTTAAACGTTTCCTTCAGTACTTGGGTTTTAGTATCTTGTGTCAGTGGGTACAGGTAACAAAATCGTGACAGTGCTTCACATTGGGATAACTGAAACCATAACCTCTCAAAGCAGTCTTGGGTTGGCATTGTCAGAAAACGCATATAAATTTTTACTGCTGACAACAAAAAAGTAGCCAGTCATTAAGCCTCTAAGGTTGTTCCCAAAATGGACCCCTGAAAACCTGTTAACTGGATGCTTTTTGAGTGAAGTTTACTTAAACAGTAAAACACACTTAGATGGTCCAGGGCATGGTTCTGAAGGAAGCAATTCCCTTGCTGATCTTGCACTTTTTCACACAGTGAATTCTCGTATGCATGTATGAGATTCAGGATAAAGTTCATGTAGAGGCGAGGAAGATTTAGAGAAGTTCAGTTTTAAATTTCTATTTGATTGAATAACCTCAGACATAGGAAATTCTTTAAACTTCTGAGATGAGACTATATAATTTTAATATAACCACAAACAAACAATAATAAAAATATCTTCCTCTTCCCAAGGCCCTTATTGCTCAAGACAGAATGCGAAGAACATTATTTGAACAGAATTTGTAAGACCCAGCAGGTAACAGTGAGACAATGTCTGTAACGTGGTGCTATCCTTTGACAGAGGCAAATATGGAATGACAGAGAAACTTATTGGTGAAACACAAAAAAACCCAGTCTGGAATCTGATCTGCAGGATCAGCTACTGCCTCTGGTCAGCACGCCCTGGGGATAAAACCAAAGATAGTGGCCCATACACTGTAGGTCCTGTTTACTTTCCTAGTTGCTACTCTCTGTCTACTTTCCTTAAATTAGGGTGTGACGAGACCTGTGGATTTTATGCACTTCCCTCCTAGTTCTTTAGTGGCCTGTTGCAGAGATGAGGCACAGGTACAAGCATCACAGAGACCAAGTTTGAGAAAAACCCTGATTTCTGTTTGCAAACCCAGATTTTTGCACAACATCAGTGTATTTCTTGCCGTAATGTTTGCGGTGGGAATTGCTAATGGTTTCTGTTTCCTTATATGCAGTAGTTAATATGATATAGATAACATAAATTTATGCATTGCAGACTGCACCACAGCACGCCTCAAATGTGGCTTTCAAGAAAATTAGATATTTCAAGAAGATCAGCGCTGAATCTATGCGAGGCTAGCAAGCTGCCAAATCAAGCAAAATTCTGTCCAAAATTGTGTTCCACTGCTTAGGTGCCAGATTTTCAACCTCACTTCATTCAGGTGTCAATTTTTACACCTGAAAATTTAGAAAGCCTGAATAACTACATGGAAAAAAAAAAAAACCAACACAAGAAAACCTATGACAATGGTATTTTACACTAAATTTATAGCACTTTAATGTTCATCTGCAAATTATCTGGATGCTAGTGAGTATATTAACAGAACATGTTTTCTTTTAAAGCTGATGGTGGTATATTGTAAGATTTGATTGTTTGAAATTGACCTTCCATCAAATACAGTGGAAGTTTATAGGACACCATTAAAATTCTGCAGCTAATAATTATTCATTGACTAATGAGCAAAGGCTGTTCCAAAGCATCGGGCAATAGAAATTCCATCATGAAGGAAGTGATGAAACCATGAACTGCAGCTTAAGACAGAAGTTTTACTTTCAACTCTCTTACTATTCCCTCCTGACAAGTATTAATTCTGATTTTCTTTCCTGTGTTGCTACAACATATATCATAGCGCTGCATGAAATCTTTCAAATAAAAAAAAAGCTCTTCAGCGTTCACTTTTTTAAAAAGAAAATAATTCTTCTTTTCTAAGCATTTCATTTTATCATATTTCTACCCAACTGCCCCCATAAAACAATCTTGTTTATAAAAACTACTTTAATCAGAAAACTAGTACCAAAAAAAAAGGATTCAGCCATTTTAAACAAGTATTCCTGAAATTCATCTAATACTAAGGGTCTGTTTTGAATCTCATGAGGTAAACTCAGCTTGGAAATTTTATTAATGCTTACAAGAGTTTGGCTAGAGAATGACAATGATTTTCTTCTATAACTCGTGCTGGATCTTTTGCTCTATGAGAAATATTAAGAACTAAAGATAGACTGAGGTTTGCTCTCTACTTGCTTTTTCAGTATATGTTCTGAATTTATTTTTGTATGAATTTTTAGATCACTTTTTTTGATAAAGGCTGGTGAAACATGAGGTGTTTGCTTAGTTTTGGTTTTGTTGTGTTTTTTTCCCCCTCAGTTTTGGCTGGCTGGCTGGTGCACTATCTGTAATTTCCTAGTAGAATTTATTGAGCTTTTTATATGAGAGTACTTTTCTGCATCTGTATTCTATTTCGAATGTTCCCTCTCCCTCTTTTTTTTTTTTATTTACAATGAACTATGTACATGCTCATGCAAACACACATGCATATGCATCCTGACCTATAAGCTGTGATGATCCCAGAGCTCATTTTTATCTCTGTTTGAAAATGGGAATTCCAGCTTTGAAGATCTTCAGATAATGAATGCTTAACTCTGTTTCAAAGTGTCCAAAGCCCAAGGACAATCTTATGTTATACTGGGAAAGAGAGATGAAGAAGAATTTGCAGTCAAGCGATTAATTGTAAAGAACTGTTAAAATCAGAAGTAAAAACTGTTAAGGATGAAATGATGGAGTCCAGTGCAAAGTGAAAGTAGGTCTCTAATAACTACTATTTCATGTTGGCCACCAAGACTTCTTACTATTAAAACCAAACATGGATGTGCTCTGCCCAGGGCATTTTTTCAATTACTCTCACTTTGTCCTGGAATGCTCCGTCTCATTAAGTGACTGATCCCAATCACAGAGAATTGCATGCTGCAGGATCAAACTCCACAAGAATCAAATTCCCTGATTTTTTTTCCCTTACTAAAACCATTTTTATGTGTTTATACAAATGCTCCTATCTATAATCTAAAGTAAATTTAAGCCTTTTATTTCCCTTTCCAGTGATTGCTCCTATGTAGCTCTCCAGATCCTGACAAATTTGAGGAGTTTCATTTTAGAAAATTCAGATAATTTTAGATATTATAAACTATCTTTTAAAAAAATGCAGGCAAGTTTCACTTGACTTAAGGTAACAGAACCTGGCTTTGTACAAAAATAAGCTTTTATTATTAGTACAAAAGATATGGAGAAAGCATCTTATGAATTATAAGAAGATTAACTATGGGTGTTCTTTCAGTAAGACAGTCTGAATGTGAGCACTGTTTGAAAGAGAATAATTTGCCAGCAGACGGTAAAATGTCTTCAAGACTAAATGATGAACTGAAAGCCAGGCCTTTTAATTCAATTGCATGGATAATCCATTTCTCAGAAAAGGTTATTTTAATATGAAAATGAAAACCAGAAAAGTTAAAACCAAGGGGAAAGTCTAAGGCTGAGCAAAAGAGAACACTTATTGCCAGATTCAGCCAATGCTGTCTGTAACATATTTTCATTTCCACTTTCCAGTAACACCAAAAAACTCCCAACGGGGAAGGACCATTCCAAACAGACAACACATGTTGGAGGAGGATGGGTGAAGTGGGAGATGCCCTCGCATGAGGCCATGAACAGGCCACAGGAGTGAGGGAAACCTGTTGTTGCGGAGTGCCAGAGGGTTCCCCTGCTCCTCCCAGCATTACTTCTGCTGCTGGAGGTGAAGCTGCCCAGACACTGACCAACACAGAAGCCCCCTGAGGTGCCCCTTACAGGCAAATACCTAGAAACAATATATATAATAAATGTCAAGTAAACATTTAAATACAACTAGAGTCACAGGATATCCAGGCAGGGAGCAAATCTGTCATAGGAGGCCATCCATGCTTCTAAGAGGCAAAAATGCTCAGTGGTGTAGCATTTCTAGCATTTAACAAGCTCATTGTCCTGGAAGACACATTGGGTAAGGTGCAAATTAGAAAACACTTGTTTAAAATCCTCTTAGTACAGGTGCAGCTTATCAGGGTAAAGTGTTTATGTCTGTGCTACATTCATCAGTCTCACAAACAAACCAAGATATCTTGCCACTGTTTGATGTGTATTTGCCAATATGATAATACTAGTCTTTAGGTTTTATGAGCTTAGATAAGCAATATGCTCCTATTTACCAAACACAACCCCCTAAGCCCTTCTTGATAAGTGCTGCTGTGTTAGCAAAAGATCCTTCTGACATTGTGCAGCGTTAACTCATTTTTATCTCCCTATAGACACCAGATACATCTCCACATGATGTACATCTGCAGCCATAGGATGGTGAAACAATGACAGTGGGTGGAGTTGCACCCACATCTACTGGTGGAAATTTGTTCAGCTGGTCCTTTATTGGCAGACTTCTTTGGGCTTGTGTCCCCAGCAAACCCCTAGATCTCTTCTGCCTACAGACCCTGTTGACACTGGCTAGCTGGGCTTCACAGAGTGCATCAGGAGCTTTAAATAGCACAGACAGCCCTGGGCTGACACACTTGAAAAAATCAGGTATTTTATTTCTTTCTGCTGTGGCTTCATCTCATTGCACGATTCCAGAGAGATGACAAGTAACAATTTATAGGGAATATGACAGTGGAGTCTCTGCTGTTTATAAATTTTCCACAAGTAAAAATAAAGTTCTCCTGACTTAAACTTCTTCAACTTTATTAAAAGATAGCATTTTAGAATTTCTTGGCTGTCTCCCAGTTTCCTGGCTTGAGTTTTCAGGCAGATTTGATGTTGTCAGCTGCTGCCCACAGTTTTGAGTAAAAAGGGAAAAAGAGGACTTTTTCTCTTGATGACTTGAAGGATCCTTTCTCTTCCAAGTTGTCTGATGCTTTTCTTACTGTCCTCTCTCTTCCTATGAACAAAGCTTCTTCTAAAACCTTTTAGGACATTTTCTTCTTTTGTGCCACCAGGGTATCTTCTATTAATTTGTCACTTTCTAATAAGCTCTTCCTCTTGACATCAATGTCCTTTTAGTGGGTGATTTCTGATGCCGTCAGCACGCTGCTTTGAAATTTTTGGCAAATAAGATGTCAATTAACCATCCCAGGTTAGAGACCCAAGGCTCCAGAAAATGTTCAAAGCCATACACCAATAATGGAAGCTTTCATGAAGTTTGTTGGCATTTTCTTGCTTGGAACCCACAGAGTTCAGGTGAGTCCAAGCCAAAACCATATCCCTCCACAGAGCATCAGATGTGGTATGAATCATTTTTTCTTCTACCTGCAGATGTGGGAGTGTGGAGTGCTGGTTTACTGTGGGCCTGAGGAGCTTTTTCAGCTACCTCCCATTAGTATTGGCCACCATGCCGCACGTTCAGATGTCCATGCAGCAAACCCTCTTAAACCAGTGTCACATTCATCCATAGAGTACCGTAGTTTGAAGGTTAATGCATTTGTTCTTGTTTGTATCACGTCTCGACAAGAGTCTCCAAGTCTGTGGGATCACTGGGACTTTTGATTTCCAGTTCAGTAATCTGACCTAAATTCTTCTGTTGTGTTTCCTGGAAAAAAACACGCTTTTTGTAATACTCTGGCAGATGTTCAATTCAGACCTCCTGGAGTGATTTCTATGACCTTGATCATACTTCTTCAGTCAATCTTACTGGAATGTAACATTTCATATACATCTTCCAGCATATTTTGCAACAGACCAGCACAGAGACACTTAAGGGAGACCAGAGAACAGTACATTATGATCACAAACTGTGACCTATCTCAAACCTGACTTCAGGAGGCAAAGAGATATATTTGAAAGCTGTGCTAATTCAAAAAAATACAGTCTTATTGGAGTAGCTTAGTGATTGTATCACCATGTTACACGCACTATGCACGTCCTGGGTCATGTAATACAGATACCCCTTGGCAGGCTTTCCATCCCCTGCACAGCCAGTAGGTGTTACTGTCTCTGAAGTCCACCCTGAGTCACTGAGTGTGGCAACTGAACTGCAGGCTGAAATTCTGCAGCTTCCACGTTCCAGCAATATAGAAGCTGCAGAATTTGGCCTTTGACTGTTGAAAGTGTTTTACAAGGGGTGAAGACACTGCAAGTTCAAGCACTGAAGTTTAAGCACCTAATTTTGTTATCTCCTAGGCTTCTCCTTTTACCAACAGTGAGGATCAGGTAGAGAGCAATTCAGAATTGCTAAGTTAGGCTTTCATACTCTATAGGAGTTAACTCTCTGCCAACTAGCTAGGGCTTAGAAAAATGAGGAGACTATTTTATTTAAGTTAGACGGTTTGCACATATCCTCTGACAAACACCCAACCAAATGTCACAAGATGAATTTCAACCAGATGCTTTCAAACTCACTTGGAATTTAGCTTGAGAAAGGCTTCAATACATTGTCCTCAACCAGCTGAGGAAGTTGATACCCTAGGAGATGTATTTACAACAGATAATTCCTCCATGTACTGCAGACAGGAGAAATTAGCATAACATTTACAAGCAAAGAAAAAAGTGTTATAAACACCATGCATTCTCTTTCCATATAATTTTATAATTTGTATTTCATCCTGAAATTTATTTTGTGCTGCTTCTTCATTTTAGACTTAGAAGTGCTTTATCACCTCTTGTTGATTGGCAGGTGTTTTCTAGTGAGAGGAGAGGCAAAATGTCAATGGAATAAACTTTACATTTCCTTCATTAAAAAAAAAAAATAGCATCAGAAAACCATAAAGTAACATGGATGGTCAGATACACTTCACAGGCTTCTATAAAAACCATCAGATCTGTGTATAAATTAAATAATTGATCTTGGGTAAAGAATTTTGTTGTGTTAGAATCTGTTACATGCTGTTGCCATGTAAATTATTTGGCTGGCACTACTGACAGTTTGTCTAACTGGATTGCAAGTTGCTTATTAATGCAGTGTTGGAAAATCATGTGAAACTATCATTCATCTGAGACCAAGTCAATATTTATCTACTTTTAGAAGATGCAGCTGCCATGGTGAGGGAAGGGCTACGCAGAGGCCAGGAATGCCTAATTCCCAGGTCGTCACTGCAGGCTCAGGGTGCTCATGCTTCTGTGGCAGGTATGTTCCCATATAGCATGTCGGGAGTTTCCCTGTAGAGCACCTTGGTCGAACTCAAATCTGCCCCAGGACAGCACTACTCCCAATGCTTATGGTGCCCTAAACACACTGGAAAGGGTTTTGTGCATAGTGAAGTCAGGCAAGGAGGATGGTATTCCTGCCCCTCAAATTTAATCATCTGATCTCCCACCTTAGCCATATTAAACTAAGTCTCCCTAAACTTTTTTTTTAACTATTTTTTTTGGTAATTTCACGTCAAGACTTGACTTTGGCAGTCTCAGCTCTCCTCTTCAGGGGTCCCTCTCTCTCCTTCTGTAGATTAATTAAAAACATACAAATAAATATCTCAGAGTTCTTGCTTTACATCTAACTCCAAGTTGTCCATGGCCAATGTAAAATATTACTATATACCATACACCAACTTAAGTAACAGCTTCTGTAGGGATAAGGCCCTTACACAGCTCTCCTCCACCTACTTGTCAGACAGTGGAGAAGAAAAGGGTAGAGGTAGAAAGAAAGAGAGTGGAAATAACCAAGGCAGGTGTGCACCAAGAGGCCAGGAGTCAGACTTACAGAATCACAGAATTACAGAACTGTTGAGGCTGGAAAAGACCTCTGAGATCAAGTCCAGCTTATGACTCAACACCACCACATTGGCTAGACCACGGCACTAAGTGCCACATTCAGCCTCTCCTTAAACCCCTGGGGACTGACCTGCTGGAGAGCAGTGCGAGGGGAAAGGGACCTGGGGGTTCTGGTGGACAGCAGGATGACCATGAGCCAGCAATGTGCCCTCGTGGCCAAGAAGGCCAATGGCATCCTGGGGTGTATTAGAAAGGGAATAGTTAGTAGGTCGAGAGACATCCTCCTGCCCCTCTACTCTGCCCTGGTGAGACCACATCTGGAATATTGTGTCCAGTTCTGGGCCCCTCAGCTCAAGAGAGAGAGGGAACTGCTTGAGAGAGTCCAGCTCAGAGCCACAAAGATGATGGAGTGGAACATCTCCCTTATGAGGAAAGGCTGAAGGAGCTGGGTCTCTTTAGCTTGGAGAAGAGGAGGCTGAGGGGTGACCTCATTAATGTTCATAAATATGTCAAAGGGGAGTGTCAGGAGGATGGAGCCAGGCTCTTTTCAGCGGCTCCATTGACAGGACAAGGGGAAATGGGTGCAATCTGGAACACAGGAGGTTCCATAAAAATATTAGAAAAAACTTTTTCCCTGTGAGGGTGACAGAGCACTGGAACAGGCTGCCCAGGGAGGTTGTGGAGTCTTCTTCTTTCGAGGGATTCAAAGCCCTTCTGGACGCGTTCCTATGCAGTCTGCTCTAGGTGGTCCTGCTCTGGCAGGGGGTTTGGACTAGATGATCTTCTGAGGTACCTTCCAACCTCTAACATTCTGTGATTCTGTGATTCTGTGACATCCAGGGACGATGACTCCACTACTTCCCTGGGCAGTGCATCCCGATGCCTGAGCACCCTCTCCATGAGGAAGTGCTTCCTGAGATCCAACCTAAACCTTCCCTGGCACAGTTTCAGGCTGTGCCCTCTCATCCTGTCACTAGTTGCCTGGGAAAAAGAGCCTGACCCCCACCTGACTACAACCTCCCTTCAGGTATTTGTAGAGTGATAAGGTCCCCCTGAGTCTCCTCCAGGTTAAACGACCCCAGCTCCCTCAGCCTCTCCTCATAGGACTTTCCCTCTAGTCCCTTCCTCAGCCTTGTTGCTCTCCTCTGGACCCGCTCCAGCACCTCAATGTCTTTCTTGCAGTGAAGGGCCCAGACCTGCACACAACACTCGAGGTGAGGCCTCACCAGTGCTGAGTACAGGGGCAGAATTACATCCCTGCTCCTGCTGGCCACACTGTTCTTGATACAAACCAGGATGCCATTGGCCTTCTGGACCACCTGGGCTCACTGCTGGGTCATGTTCAACCAGTTGTCAACCAGCACTCCCAGGTCCCTCTCTGTCGGGCTGCTCTCCAGCCACTCCTCTCTCAGCCTGTAGTGCTGTAGGGGGTTATTGTGGCCAAAGTGTTGGACCCTGCACTTGGTCTTGTTGAACTTCTTACTGCTGGTCTCAGCCCATCAACTCAGCCTGTCCAGGTCCCTCTGCTGTGCCTTCTACCCTCCAGCAGATTGATACTCCCCCTCAGCTTGGTGTCATCTGTGAACTTACTACGGGTAGACTCAGTCCCCTCATCCAGGTCATCAATAAAGACGTTGATAGGGCTGGGCCCAGTACTGATCCTTGGAGACACCACTGGTCACCAGACACCAACTGGATGCAGCACCATTCACCACCACTCTCTGGGCCCATCAAAGCTCACTGGACGAACAGGGCACTGCAAAACAGCCCCCTGCCATGCCTGAGGATCCGCTCACACTGTGCTTTGTTCTGTTTAACAAACAAGATGACCATGTCCCAAAAACCTAACACTAATTGTCTTCTCTGGGATGCTGATGTACATCAACTAGATCCTTCTCAGAACAATAAGAGTGCTTGAGACATTATTTGTTGGTCATGGCAGGTGTATGTGTAAGAAAATTACAGAAAAATGCCTCAGCTGATTGACAAGATACCATGTTTGCCCCAAAGTCAAGGCAGAGCTCTGAGTGTGCAACCTTCAGGGAGCTGCTGCAGAGTGAGGAGTCATTGCCTCATTATATTCTGAGTTTTCAATCTGCCAGCCCTCTCCTGGGAACAACTGCATGGTGTTTACATAGCTGCTGGAGCCAGGAGATGAAAAACATATGGGACACTGAAACATGACGTCAAAGTAGCCCCAGCGGCAGCCTGCTAAACCACAGCAGTGAACTTGGAAGATATATGTGAATCCTCCACTGCTGCCATCACCCAGAGATGTTGTCATTGGAAGGGCTGGAGTGAAGCAGGGAGCTAGGGGGAAATTCATGCAGGAGGAAGGAAGTGGAGGGGAGTGTTACCCTGATTCTTCGGCTCGGGAGGTCTGAAACAGCTACCTGAAATTATTCTCACAGGATTTTGTACGGAAGCAAAAGAAGATGTTGACAGCCAGGGTGCTTCTCTGTCTGACTCAATGCCAAGAGGTGCTGTAGATTAAAGATGAACAGAGACTGATGGGAACAGCCCAACAGCAGGGACACTTCTCCAGCAGATGCTGGAGAGTCCCTGAGGACAGAAACTGTGATTCGGTCTCTGACCTCAGAGCAAACAGTGTGCCGTGTCAAACAGCCATGTAAAGCCATCACATGGGGCACTCATTTGTTTTACAGTTACGGACCCACCTGTCATAACAAACAGATAAAATTCAACCTTTTTTTTTTCAATACTGTAATTGGAGCTGGAGTTTATTCTTTTATGACCAAATTCAAATGATACCCACTCCCTCTTAAGGAATATGAAAGCATTTGCTAGTTTTAAATGACAAAGGGGTCAAAGACAAAATGTGACAAATGTCACACTAATCATTGAAGTTTCAGGCTATCCACCTGCTGAAATGTCCCCAGCTAAATGTGCATATACCCAAAGTACAAGGAGAGAGAAAAAAAAAGAGAGAAGACAAAAAATGAGCAAAAAAGAAAACACCCGAAGCTGTAAAACCAGATCAACAACACAGGCAGAGATACCTATACACTGAATAAAGCTTTGTGCGACGAGTAATCCTATAGATATTAGTAGGCCCAATGGCGGAAAAAACATTTGTTACTGTATAAGTAAGAAAATCACAGTTTGGCCAATACTCAAATGAGAATGAAAAGTTCTTATCAGCAAAAGAGATTAAAGATTTTTTTTAAAGGTAGTCTTAGAGTACTTTTAACATTTATTTGTATACAAAATAAAACTATCATGAGCCTTATTTTTTCCAATGTTTTCACTGTCAAGGAAGAAGCTTTACAACTTTCTAAAACCTGATGCATAAACCACTGTGATTGTCAAGTAAGATCTTCTTATGATATATCATTTGATTCTTCAGAAGGAAGACAATGGTCTGTATACAAAATAACCTCCACATTATTATGTTCTTGATCAGAAAAAGGAAAGCGTAATTTTAGACATCTGTGTATTTGGCAGCTTTGCAGGATCTAAAGTAGGCTATGAATTACCTCATCTGAACAGATTCATATCAGATATGTAATTACACTTCCCAAGGACAAACCCACCCAAATCAAAGCAAGCATCATCAAAAGTCGTGCAACAGCTAGACTCCCCCTGAAATTAAAAACATAGCAGTACCAAAAGTATTTCAGTAAAGGAGGAAGTTAAACAACCTGTCTTCTCCAGTTTCTTTCAGATAGCTACGTGATTTAGGATACATTCTTTCCAAGTCAAGAAAATACTCCATGTACCTTCCATCTTCAAGCTAAGGAAGAACACACCAAGGTATATTTTAACCAAATGTACAGTGTTGGCATGTTGCATTTACAACAGCATCATCAGCTTTAAAAAGAGAAATTATGTTCTCCACTTTTAACCAGGAATAGGTGGAAATAATTGGCATGAAAAGAATGTACTCAAATTGAAATAATGCACGGGGATATACAACTTTTTTTTTTTAAACCTATCTACACATTTGAACTACAAACATCTTATCTGTGATTATTCCAAATTTTTTCTCTTTAATCCTCAAATTATTGGAGAAAAAATTATCTGGATCAATAAAACGCTAACAGCTTGACAGATGCTGTAGATACACACTAAACTACCATGGCAGGCCACCTAATCTGTCCATGTCATTTTCTCAGGAAGAATATAAGTTTGTGTAAATCATGTATTCACTCCTACTCTAATGATTTCATCCTGTGAACACTTACAGACTTTGCTTTTCTTTCTCGTGTGATCAGTGGCAATGAGTAACAGGTTTCAGCCAGCCAAGTCAAAGTGTTTACAGAGTAAAGAAGAGGGTGGAATCCATTCTACCTCACCGATACTTTAGGCATGTTGTGTCAGGGTAATTGGAGTCAAGGGAAGAGCTGATTCATTGCATCTAAATTTGCTTTACGCAAGGAAAATACTTCAGAAAACATATCCCACTATGCTTATCTTCTATTTCTCCTGTCTTCAGAGGAACTCATAAAATCTTCAAGGGAGATCCAGTCCTTCTTTTGCCTTCACTTGTGGATATGAGGAACCAGAAGCATCTGCCAGATGTCTCTGGCTTACAAAAGCCAGTCTTCGTGATCTCCTTCAAAGGATCTTGATGAGTCTACCGTAGTGAGATGCTGCTGCACAATCCCTGCTGCAGACTGGGGAGTGAAGCTGGGTGATGGGCCCAGGGATCTGCTTGAGGAGGGGAAACACACATGCCCACCCTCCTGGTAAATGTTCCTAATGCCAGAACACAGGGTGCCCCAGGTGACTACCCAGCTCTCATACTGTCCACGAGTGGCCAGTGGGCAGATACATTGCCCAGGAAAAAGCCCATGGGAGCCCACCACTGTGCAAGAGATGGCTGTCACACACACATTGGCCAGTAGCAGATGAGCTGGCAAGATCTGAAGAACATGCTGGGTAAACCATGACTGTCTCCCCAGTGAAATCTCCGAGCTAGTTAGAAAGGGTTGGAGCCTGAAGATACAAGGTGTCAAGTCAAGCACTTAGGAGCTGGGGTAGATAGAAGAGGCAGACTCGTGCATGAACTGGATGATGTGGGGGTTGTACAGTGGTAGTTTCATGTAAAACAGAAAAAAACCTGTAGATGTGGGTTTGGAGCACTAAGCACCCTCACATATGTACTGACTTTGGTAATTAAAATGCAACGTCTCTCTTGCCCCAGTATTCTGCTCCTTCTCCTCCACTGGAGGCCAGCCCTGGTGGCTGAGCAGAAAGGAGAGCAAAGGCTGCAATTAATAACTGTGCTGAGCATCTGAACAGAGAATTTTCATTCAGTAGTAGTGTCACTCCATAGTACTCACAGCATTAATAAATTCCTCTTTGAGGAAGGCCTCTTTAAAGTCCATATTCAGAAAGGAAAGCTTGATTATTCTTTCCCCTACACCATTTGTTTTCCTAGAACTGTTAAAGCCACCAAAGAGACATTCTGACTTCTCTTGGGATGCAACTATCAAAAATTAGTTATGCTACTTATTATTCACACCATAAAGAACACAGAATTTCGACAGTATCCAGTTAGATTGTTTTCTCACTTCTCTCTTAGTATAAAATTTTTCTTTTTAATATTACTGAATATTTCACTTCAGCAAGTCTATAATTAATCTCATTTGAATAAGTCTCAGCCATTCCTAAGTATATGGTTTTCACTGTATTTGTATTTGTATCACAGCTATTGTTTATTTCAGTTTCAATGTTTTGTTTCTCTTCATTTAGCCCTTGCATTTTCAGTTGCTACAGAAATAAATTTATGGCTGAATCAACAAAAGTTTTAGGAGAATGTCAGTCTGTTTAGTCATGGTCTATGGGGAAAACAACTGAAGGCACATTGCCTGCCCTCTGCCTTACTCGAAGTAATTTCTTCTGTAGAGATAGGTATGCTGGAACAGTGGTGTTCCCACCTGAAAGTGTATGGGACCTTAAGAGCTGAGGAAGATGAAGAAAGCAAAGGAACAGCAATGTTTTCTTCTCACGTGGAGTATCTTCAGTGCTCCACCTCCAGCAAGGGGCAAGCATGGGAAAGGAGGGCTGAAGTGGTTTTGGCTAACATGAGGGCATGTCTGCAACTTTGTCCTTCTGTGAAACAGAGAAGGGAGCCTCCTTGCTTTGCTCACTGCTGCCAGCTCTTGCGGCTTTATGCGAGACCTGTGAAATTTCTGCTTATCTCGTAGCTTTCCTTTGACTCCTTGGGGCATGTGCGGGTAAGTCTTTCACCTTCACTTGTGGAATAAAGTTACGAGCTTTCCTGGTAGGGAAGAGAAGCAAAACACAAGACCCAAGTGTTCCCTAATAGCTCAAGACCCCAGAGGCAAATAAACCACGCACAATTACTTTCATGAATATCATGATTCCTATGCCAGTTGCAGGAATTTTGAACCAGACTGAGGGTTTTTAGCTTACAGCTTATAGTGCTTCTTATTGTCCTAGTCAATCAACTTTCAAAAACACGTTTAATTTTAAGGTATTTTTCTTCCAATTCTCCCCAGTCCCCAAGTATATAATGTAGGACTGAGCCATGTGAAGCTCTAATATTCATCTCAAAAAAACATTGTAGATATTAACCAGTTCATGTCAGGAAACACCTACAAATACAGTGTTAGGAAAGTGCCAATTATGGTGGTCCTCATTAAGGTACATAAAATTTTGCCTTCTGCCTGATTAGAGTTGCCATGGCATTATCTGTGCTGAGGTACCATGGTAACTTTAAATACTTGAAAATGGTAATTATATACATGTTAATGTTGACCACTGCATTATTAACTGAACCTCTGAGCTTTGTAAGGCTGGAAAAAAAACCTCAACAAGAAAAGAAACATTGTATAAGAGCTGAATCAAACAAAAAGAATTTAGCAGATCTCTTAAGAGCAAAAATACTAGGTGGCCTCTAACATCTTACATTCTATTTAGTTCCGTATACTGTACATAGGAGCCACTGAAATAAGAACTAACAAACCCATCAACGTCCTTCACTAAACCATCAGAAAATAAAACTCCCCTCTTACATCCCTGGAAATGTGTCCCGTGCCTTCAATTAACACTTAAGGACATATATCTAAAGAATGGGGTTAGAAAGGAAGGCCAAGTCTTTCTGAAGAGTGTTCAAGATGAATGACAGTGAAGGTTGTTCAAAAATTTTATTCACATTGGAGAAGTGCCAGCTGCAGTCATTGTTAATATTTGAAATATTAATTGTGCTTGCCAAAAGACCCTTTCAAGACAGATGCTTCAATTCCTTTTAAAAATGCAAGATCAAAACATGTATCATCAGTTTCTTTATTTTGAAACATTACAAATTCTGTCCAAGATCAAATTCATGACACAGTCGCACAAGCTGATATATAAGATCAGATTTGGGGCCTTTATTTATTTTGCTAAGAATAAGCTCTCTCTCTATCACTAACATTTAAGAATGAAGAAAAGAAAAATTACATTAAAAGTATGATCTGTGTCTTCTTTAAAGAGGGAGAAACTTTCCTAGAAAATAAGTAGGCTTCCAACAAATATTATGAATCCAAAAGATACTATTTGCCATTAATTCTGTGTTAGATTCTGCATGGCTGGAGTGTCACGATGTACTGTTACTGTAGGTGTCACCAGAGGAAAGTAGGGTCAGTGAACAGTGCTGAAAGGTGAGCAAGAGGCTAAGAAGCTGATATAGGTAAGATCTGATGTAGGTAAGAACAGAGACTGTACCTGCCTCCAGGTAGGATGTGCTGTAGTGGCAACCAAAAGAAAACAATGAAGAACTGGGTGATCTAGTTTTGTATTACTGATCCTGTTCCATATGGCTAAGCTTAGCATTGATATTTATGTTATTTTGCCTCTCTTACAAGCGTTATTAAAAAAGGTTTATGGGGTTTCATAATACATGATTATAATTTCCCCCGTTCATGGAGTTAAATATGTTCTGTTCCACCTTTTAAAGATAAAGCATAATGTATAATATATGACTGGGAATCAATGGCCATATCTTCTGTACATACAGCGCTGGACATCGGCCAGATATTCCAGACACAAGTCTGGTTCCCAGAGAGTATTTGCCTTAAGGAGTGGTATCTGAAGAAATTTTATAAGTGCTTGGTATCTTTGTTACTTCTCTCCTCAGTGTCTCTGCTCTGAGGTGTCTCTTATCACTTTTCAGATCGAATTTTCCCCAGTTATTTCCTGGCATCCACTTTGGGCACCTGAGTTTTTATTGCCATTCTTTGGACACTGAGGTAAATGGTTTAATACTCATTAAACAACGCTGCAGCCAGTGTAGCCCTAAAGATAGCTTGATACGTGCTGCTTTAGAAACTGCCTCCCACAAAACACACTGTGGGCACAGCTGATGTGAATGTAAGAATTCAGATATGCAGAAAAACCAATTAGTTTTGTCTCGGTTAATATAAAATATGTACCAGGGACTGTTTGATTCAGGCAACTTAGGCAGCTGCTATGCTTTATGAAATACCTGTTAACCTGAAGTCAGAATGTCTTGAAGCATTAGTGATAAAAGTCTTGTATGGGACAGCAAGAAGTTAACAACAGCAGCAGCATCTAGGTTACAGAAAAATTCTAAAAAAAAATAAGTTAACGTAGAAGTAGTTATGAAAAACTCATCCTTCAAGGTTGTACTTCTCAGTATGGGAGGCACAGCTTGGTGGTGAGACTTTGTAAAGAGCAAGTGAGACAGGAGCAAGCTGGTACTGTCAGTGTCCTGCGGTCTTCATGGTAGGGCTTGAGGACTGAAATTTGTTGAGCTAAATATTGGAGCAGGCTTAATTTTAGTCCAGCAGAATCTGATAACTGATGTGCCTTTAACCTAGCAAGAAAGTAGGCTATAATAAGATGCAATGCCTAGAAGCTGAACGTTGACAAAATTCAGTCTAGAAATAGGACTCCGAACTTTAGCTGCCATAGTGATTAACTACTACAGTAATGTGTGCAGGGATGAGTAAATTCCGACAAAGACCATCCATTTTCCTAAATGACAGAGCTTCAAAGAGGAGTTCTGAGCACAGTGCAGAAATTAATGGGTACTTTTCCCTGGCAAGTGTCATGTATCATGGAAAAGGTTGCACCAGCTCATAGTACCACACCTTCAGGTCTTCGGATCCTCTTCAATTCATAATCACGTGTACTCCAGAGGTCTGCATGGCTGCTGAAGGGCCACAGGTAACATCCATCATCATTTTGGGGGAGATTATCTCACTGTAAACTTGAAATTCAGGTCAGATGAATTGAAAATTTCACGTTTTTGAACCAGCACAGGGCTATTTTCAAGTTAATCAGAGTCGCTCATCTAGATTTCAAATACCTGTGGGTTCACCTTCTTTGACACAAAATCCTCTCCTTAAGGCTTTTTGTGTTTCTTTTTGGCACTGACGAAAATGCAGGTTTTGGCAGAAATAGTCAAAATGAAAGTGGTAGAATATAGGTCATGACAGAAATCTCCAGTACTGCTGAGTTATGAATCATGGATATTTTCTCCTTCTAATTTTCTCAGTTTATGCTTTCTCAGGAAGGCAATGTATCTCAGGCATGTATCTAAGCATATCAGAAGACCTGTTCCAGTGAATGCTTAAGTCACGTTTTACAGATGTTGTTGAGTTGGGAACAAGAAAATGTCACTGTTCTCCCTTTAATTTCTTGTCTTGTAAGATGGGCTAATTGGTTCCATCTCTTCCAAAGGTTCAGAATAAGTACTTTCACAGGGTCCCTGTCTTCTGAGCTCAATAAGGTGTTTTCTTTTTGCCTGCAGAGTATCTTCAGTGACTCATGGCCTTTTGGATTGTGTCTTCCTGAAACTACAGACTCTTTGAAGTTTCACCATGTTTCACTTTGTGTTTCTGTATTTGGTGAGATCCAAGATTAAGAATGAAAAGTTTGGATCAGGAATTTGGGATGAACTACAACTGACCGATATTATAAAAAAAATAAATATAAGGCTTACAGTGAAAGTAGAAGGACCCCACAACTCTACAAATTCTACAAATATAGACCCCACAATTCTACAAATATACATTATTTAGTGCAAAAATTCATCCTTGCCCAGATTCTTGATTTTTCAGCCTGTGCATAGCATCACTCTCAAATAGTTAATGAGTATGGCTCCCTGAGACCTCAAAGCTTGTTTAGATTTTTTTTATCTGTATCTAATCCATTTTTCTATAACAGCTTTGAGGTAGATTCCTGTAGTTTGTGTTAGGAATTTTAACCTCACCAAAAGGCTTGTATAGTCCAGAGTCAGACAAAAGATGACAAAGCTCTGTTATTGCAAAGTGATAACACTCAAGAGATTCTATTATGTGTCTGTCTCTCCCAGTAAGCTGAAGCATCAGATTCTTGCATATATGGATTAACTTTCAGTCAGCATAAATAAAAGACTGTTGGTGGTGTTACTTTTGCTAAATCCTCTCACAGTGGGGATTTTTTATCAGTTTTCTGTGGCTAAGCAGTACACATGCAGAAAGAGAAGAATGCTGATGTGGGTGAAAAAAGTACAGCAGCTACCTTTTCCTAGGCAAAGCACAAATCCTCCTGCAGCTGTATCAGAAATCACGACAAGGACACTGTGCCAAGCACTGTTTATCCCTTGCTGATGGAAGCCCAATCATCTTCAGAGCTTCTGAGAAATACGCGGTTCATGAAAGCCTCTGCCAAGTCTTAGCAGTCATGCTAGATTTTGTCCAACGATGATGACGCTTGGGAAGAAGTCACAACGTGTCTTCTCCAAGTCCTGGGGGTTGGGTTTCTGAGCTGAGGCACCAGCACCAGTGGTAATGCCTTGCCCAGAAGGCAGGTCCCATTTGCAGCTGGTAGCTGCAACGTAGCACTCGTGGATGGGCATCCCTGTCCCCACACGTGGCGGTGGGTTAGGGAGAGGGTCCTGCGTGTGGCATTACCCAGCTCTTGCCTGCCCTCTCCAAGGAGGCAGCAACCTGTCCAAATCCCTGCAGCACAACCCAAAAACTAGAGCAGGACAACACCTATGCTGTCTTTCCAAAAGATCTCCAACCAGTAGTGGTAAGATGCAGGAGAATAAGAGGGGAAAAAAAATCAGTCTTTTCCAGTGCAAAATCTGCAGGGTGTCAAAAAAAACTAAAGGACCAGGTGAAGACAGGAGGTAGATTCAAACTGAACTAGAGGAGATAGTCCTTACTACAACCGGAGGCCATTGCACATTATAGCAGCTTACATAAACTCACAAAGAAATTGGATTAATTCATGGATGAAAAATCCATCTTGCACTATCAAATAGAAAGAAACTGCTGCTGGCTCAGGAAGCACCTGCACCACAAATCACTGAAGCTGCGAGACTGGGCCAGGCTAGCTTCATTATGTGCTTGTCCTGGTTTTATGCTTTTTCTTAAGCATCTTCTATTTGACAGTCTTGAAAACAGGTTTCTAGTCCTTTGATCTGATCCAGTTTATGGTTATTCTTGTAGTCCCGTAATCTTCAGAAAATCTTGGTCAAAGCTGTGATGTTTGAGAAAAATTTATAATTTGTATAAGTGAGTGTGATCTACTGCGATAAATACATAATTGAAGGCTGACACATACTTATTTTTTATTATTGATTTGCTAGTAGTAACTGAAATCATCCTATACAAGCTGTTTCCCACTTTTCACTTGGCTACATTTAATTTCTTTTGCTAACCTGCCCACATGTTTAGCTTTATTATTGCTGCACTGTAGTATGAAGCAGATCTGCAAAATGACTGGTGGAACACAGCCAGGGCGTGGGAGATCTGGGTCCAAAGTTTGCAGCTTGATTTCTATTCCTTTCTGCAGAAAATAAAAAAAGTAAAATTAAATCCTAATCTGAGTTTTAATGCCTCCATTGGCTGGCTTGGTTTCAGTGAAATTATTTTCAGATTATGTGTAAGTGTTCCTAAAACTCCAGTCTGTCAGAAAAAATATGAAATATAAACCTATGTGCTTTACAGCAAGGGGCTTGGGGGGCTCCTGAGATCTGGACCCAGGTACCCAACTTTGTCACTGGTCCAGTAAGTGACCTTGCCATGCTCCTCCTCTTCCTCATTCGCACCTAGATTAAAGTATCTGAGAGATGATGTGGTCCTTGTGTCTACGTTTGCTCCACGTGCAGGGCACATCTCATAACAAAACTCAACGGACTCAAGGCAGAGGTTGAGGCACAGCAGTGCACTGATTCCCGGGAGAAGGGACCTCAGCTGGTTTTGGACCAAGCTGTGCCAGGAACATGCATGATGCTGGTCAGGGACTGCATGTGGACACCCCTTTTAGGGGGGAAGAGACTAGGGTAAGAGAGTTTTCCCACATGGACACAAGTTCCATTTGATTCACCAGTTCAGATGCACACAGGCTCTAAGACCAGAGGCAATTACTGTTTGCAAAATAGAAGATGGTCTGAAAGCCCAGTGAAGGCAAAATGGCTTTTTAAGTTGGTGAGGTATTGGCCAGGTTTGCTGTGCCCAGTCAGGTTGGTGTTTGAAGAAACAGAAATCCCAAAAGAACACAAAATCTATCAGTTCCATGAGGAGAAAAGACCCTTGCCTGAAGTATATAGGTATAGCTTGATATTTTAACAAATTATTTGTGGACTACTGTCTAAGAAATGCCAAAAGTCAATGATATCTAAGAAAAGCAACTTCTAGGATGGAAAAAAATGGGAGTTTAAATTGATTGCTCCTTTCTGGATCTTTTTCCTTATCAGGGTAATGCAGCGCTGGAGTTGATAATGCAGCAGTTTGCCACACTTGAAGGCACCAACCGCTCTCTTCGCGGTTCCCTAATGCTCACAAGCAACAGCCCAACAAGCTGAGGCTGGTGCTGATGGCTTTCATACACCAGAGCCATATGGAAGTGTTACAGCCATTGTGATTCTTCTGTCATGTCACGTTACGACAGCGCCGCTGTACCAGTGCGCTATTCATGTGACGCAGATGTATTAAGCTATTACATCGCTGTTTCTGCTGAAGTGTATTAGCAGAAGACACATGTGGGTACAGTCTCACTCAGGTTTTCAAAGACTCCCTAAATGGTCCAAACACATTCAATTCTTAGAAAGATTCAGCTTGTAAGCTGTTGACTGAAAATGTGTAGACCATCCAAAATAATTTTCGGCAGGTGAACTGAAAAAAAATCCAAACTCTTTTTCAAGTATACCTGTATGTTATACAGACATATAAAATGTTATGTAACAGGTAACAAATTTTTCAACTGTGAAGACCTAAATGGTCACAAACAGTATTGCACCAATATCCTAACTCCATGGGCTTCAAAAAACGGTCTTCAGGCAAAATGAAAGCATAGGAAAATATTTTGTAGTGCTCTTTTCCATCTTTTTTTTCAACATATTCACTTCTCAGTATTTTAAGTTTTCTGATATTGGGATGGAGTGTATTATCAGTTCAAGGGAAGAGGGTAAGTACTATCCACTTCAGAGGGTACTACATGGCTTAATTAATGTTTATAGTGCCTCAGGAGTCTTACCCACATTAAAGGTATAATAAGAACTATTCCTAATTAACTTCCTACTAAAAAGCAAAGTTTCATGAAGTTTTAAAGCGGAACAGTGGATGAATTTGTAAACTCCATTTATTTGAATCCCTGGAGTAGGAAAAGTTAGTGGGGAAAGTGGTAAAAATCTTCAATTAATTTTCCTCAACCTGTGGGATTTCATTAAGATGTTAGCAAAAACCTGCAGGTTTCCTGTGGGTATTTCTTATTTAATTTTCAGTTTCACAAAGACAGATCTTGCATCTTAAAACAGGCTTTGTAAGCCACAAAGAGACTAATTCGAAAATAGATGTTAGTTTATTAAAAATGAACTGGGTACGGATCAAATCATCAGACACAGTTCAACAGCTGTATGCAGCACTTTACACCATTTACGTTATATAGCTTCCTTGCTTTGAATTTCTTTAAAAAGGGTTGCTTAGGATCAGAGAATATGTCTCACTGGAATAATTCAGCACGATACTCGAGATACCTGTGAAAAAGCTAACTCAAGTGTTGGAAACTACGTATCTCTGCTCACTCAGAATTACATCTGAGTTAATTAGTCCTGGGGAGAAGAGGAACATATTAGCTTCAGCAGAGCGCAATATAATGTAGTGATACCCAGGCTACCTTCTCTAGACATACCCTCTAGGAGTATATTTCCAGTTGGAAAGCAAGAAGCTATTAAAAGGGCCTGCAGCACTGTGTGTATCACACTGCACCAGAGAGAAGAGCTCGCCTGTGTCCTCAGAGTGCATCTACATTTACAGGCAAGAGAAGACCCGCTTCAAACGTGCAGAACTATAGCCTGTGAGGAGACATGATCCTGACTAA
Organism: Trogon surrucura; assembly: GCA_020746105.1. Taxonomy (NCBI): domain Eukaryota; kingdom Metazoa; phylum Chordata; class Aves; order Trogoniformes; family Trogonidae; genus Trogon; species Trogon surrucura. The sequence continues at coordinate 188,601,561 of CM036617.1, forward strand.
TTCTGGCTTTATCTCTACCCATTAAACAAACCATTGTGGAGAAATGTGAGAGCTGAAAAAGCCTCGTTTTCTTGAGGAATGGTCACCACATGGCATGTGGGGACAAAGCGTTGTAGTTTAGAGAATATCAGAGCTCGCGAGCTCCACCCACGTGAGGAAACGACAATGAAATAAGTGATGACTGAAAACAAAAATAGAGGAGTTAGAGAGAAAGAAATTGCATCCTTGTCTTAGAGAGTGTGAGTGAGCTTTAGAACCTAAGTCTCAAAATCATATCAGGACAGTCAGGGTATTATACACAGTTCAGAGACAGAGCCCTGGCTCTGAGCAGCTCTTGTTGCTTCTCTTCACTTGCCTGGCTTTCTGGCTTCTCTACTTCTCTCACAAAGTCGTTTAGTGCTTGTCGTCAGGCTCTACGACCCTGCTGAACCTGAAAAGAACTTCTGCCTTCAAAGAAAATGTCAGCAGCCTCCAGCATCGCTGGCACTCTGTACAGCTAGAGAAACCTGGTGAATGGGACTTGAAGCTGCGTGGGGACAAGCCTTCAAGCTCCCTGCCAGCAACCTGCTTAAATTCATCACGTGAATACACCTACGGCAGTAAATGTTTAAGGCTAAGATTTTTCTGAATAGGTTTGAAGGAATTAAATACCAAACTCTTACAGACTTTCTAGTCTAAGTGCTTTTCTGGATTGGGGCCAGAGTGCTAATCAACTTTCAGTCTTGAGCTCGTAATAGGGAACTTAAATCCCAACTGCTCCAGTGTGCTTCTTGCCTTCTCATTTGATTGTGGCCAAGAGCGTGCAATAGCATCCCTGGTTTTGGAATACTAAGGCTTCACAAGTGTTATTTTACATCTTTTTGGACAAGGTTTTTGTCTGATGTGCAGCACAGCCTGCAAAAATATATCCTCTAACATGTAGAATTCCAAGAACTGTGGTAATATCTGTCTAATGCGACATCTGTCTAGCATTAAGTCTGAAGAATTGGAACCATTTGTTTGATGAGCCATGTAACAAAGACAAAAATTCATTCTTAGAATATCAATGGGGAACTTTTTTTTTTAATGAAATGTGAGATGATTTCAACCAAAAAATATGTCCACCAGCACATATAAGCCTCCAGGCATCTTATAAATTGTTTATAAAAATAAAGCATAGACTCATTAGAAGACTTTGAGGGTAAAATGCAAATAACCTAAGATTTATATGCTGTTTAGCAGTATACAGGTGCTACTGATGAAAAGAACCAAGAGAAAACTTGAGGGCATTTAGGCAGACTTACTTATTTAGACAGATGTACTTACTGCCACATAATAGATTGTTTGTCCTCATATTTTATTCACAAATAATTCGAGACCACAAATCATGTGAGAGATTGCTATAGAAATCACTAGAGAAGTGCAAAGCAGTCTCTCAGAGGTGCTAGACACAGGTTTCTAGAGGCCCTCCTCCAGAGGTGACTGAGTAGCCAATAAATATGTATAAGGACCCTCCTTCCCCATGTGGCAAAACCGATCTCCATGAAATCATACCAGCTTGGGTGGGATGCAACAAAGTAGATGATTTGGGAAAAAAAAATACTGAGAAAAAGAAGTACAACAAGCACAGGAGAAGATGCCAGTACCCCAGGCTGTTGTCAGACTTGGCAGAGTTTTTACAGAGGTCAGGGCAAACTGGCTGTGGGTAATGGTACATCTGAGGGAGACGGAGCATCCCATAATGCATCTAGGCTGCTGGGAGATAGGAATATGACAGATGGGAACAGATTAAATTTGCCCACAAAATGCTAGTATTGACAGGTGGAAGTGTCAGTATTTTCTCCTTCAGAAAACACTTAAAACCCACCCCCACAACGTATTTGGCTTTAGATGGAACACTTAAATGAAATTGACGATGCTGTTTTGCTGCAATCATTGCATTATGCCAATCACAGGAGGCTCTTTGGCTCAATGTAAAATTTCAAAACTAAGTTCTGCTTTGCAGGTTCATTGAGATTTTTCTGGTTTTCCTGTTAGTGTCAAATACAGTATAATCTTTCTTGTTTTTCTCTGCTGCCTCAAAGCATAACTCTTCAACTGACCAGCTGTCACATATCAATAGTTTCCATTGGAGACCCTGTTAATCTGTCATTAGTTCTTCTGTTTATTCTATTAACAGAATAAACATAATTTGAAGAGTAAAGATTATTTTTTATTAGTTGCTCAAGAAAAAAAATCTTTATTTCAGACAGTAAGGAGCCCAAAGCTCTTTGTTTCTCAGTTGTTCAGGACATGTTTAAATGCTTTGCTTATGTCTCCCATTATAACTGGGAAACTAAAACATGTCTGTTAAAAACCAAATAATGCTTATTTATGACTCACCTCTAGGTTTTTTTTGCTCCCATTGTTCTCATTTTATTTAGTAGAATTAAAATACAAAGGACAATGACTATCCACAGCTTTTGGCACGTTACCAGTTATTTAAAATACAAGTCCAACACAACAGAGCTCACGCAAAACAAAATTAAATTAACTTAGCCAGCTAGTAATTCAAAGCAGTAAAATATATCCTGTCTCATTCATTCCCTCAATTCTTCCCAAAAAGCCTTAGGAAATAGACAGTCTTTGTAGTACTCTTTAAAGGTCAGAAGATTGTATTTGAAACTTTTCCTCTCTTTTGAACTGAGAGGACCAGTGCTTGTATCCCTCTGGTGACACCAGGATTGGGTATGTCAGCAAAATCTGAAAGAAACAGTAGGGCAGAACTTAACAATACCTTAATATCCAGCCAAGAAACCAACTAGCAGCCAAGAGTCATGAGACACAGATCTTAGATGCTTACAGAAAAATACTGTTACACAAGCTCCATCAACTGATTGCTGGCTCAGAGAAACCAGGCACAAAAGTGATGGAATCTGGGTAAGTCTCATTTAGTGGAAATAAATTCATCCAGTGATTAGCGGTATAAGACTATTTTTTTTTCAGTTTGGCCACAGAAGCGAGTGAAATTAAACAGAGCCCCCCAAATTAGACAGTTCAGACTTCAGAACTAAAACAAAATTGGTTTTCATTTTGAATCTCATCAAGTAAAAATAGAATGTCATAGGGTTTCATTTTGATATAAAGTTGTTTCATGTCAACAGAAAAGTATCGCATGCCTATGAAAAGCAGAACAGTGGCCAAAACTGAAGAAACATACAGTGATGGGGAAGGTTAGAGAGCAGGTCCTTCTGCCTGGACACCCACCTCGCTGCATCCTCCACATGTGTGCGGGAAAGAACCAGCTGTTTCAGCAGAATGCCCGTCTCCTAAACTAAAGGGGGACACTCCTGCTGGTCTTGATATCACCACTTCATTTTCTACAAAACAACTGGAAAAACCACCAGCACAAGGCCTGGACTACCAACACCTTGCCTCTTTGGTGAATGTCCAAAGGCCACAGGCTCTGGAGCCTCTCTCAAGCAGTAGTTGTGTAAGGAGCTGATAGCAGGAGCAGAGATTTGCTGGGAGCCCCTTTCCTCGCTGCTCCCAGAGCTTACCCCCAAGTCCCTTTCTCTGGCAATGTGTTGTTGGACTAGATTGTGCTCCTTCCACTTTGAAGCAACTGGTGGGTAGGATGTGCTGTAGGGATTCCTGCCCTAAAACACGGTGGTGGAATCAGTTACTGGGTTGGTGGAACTGATGTATTCAAAACTCCTCAGGCAGAAGATAGGGTTGAAGTTGAGTTTTACACAGATTCAATAAAGATTCAAATCACTGGGTGACTGGGGAGGCCATCTCCTTACACAAACTCAAACCTAGCCCTGAGGAAATAAAATCATATGCATCTACCTCCGAAGACTGAGAAAACAAACAGCTTGAACAGCTCTGCAGATGTGGGTTGAATTCAAGGATATTTTTCAGGCCAACAAAAATCATTTTTTTTCAGTGAATAATCTATTTGTTGGAAATAAATGTTCTAACCCTAATGGAGAGCCAGATCTTTTCCTGCTGCTGGAATAAACAATTCCTCTTTTTCCCTGGGGTAGGACTCACACCCACATGCTTCCAGGCTTCCTTCCTGAATTACCTCCTCAGGCATCATCTACCTCTGATGAGAGGGGCCACACCTGAGAGTGGTATCTGTAAATACGCCAAGGAACACCCACTTCCCCTTCCACAGAGCACCTCTTGTTACACTCTGATCCCTAATAAGTGACCTACCATGGCTTGTGCCCATGGCAGAGGGGCCTGGAACTAGATGATCTTTGATGTCACTTCCAATCCAAACCATTCATTGGTTTTTTTGATTCAGTTTTACAGTCCTTGCTTCTGGACCAAACTCATGGGTTTCATGATCTCCTGGAAGAATCTTGCAGGAGAAACATGAAACAGCTATCATGAACACTTCTGTGTGTTTAGATGAGGGAGGCCCAGCCATGCTCTTCTTGCCTTCTGCCTGTCTAAAGTCTGCTGAAGGTTTCCTTACTAGTGTTCTTTTTCTTCTGCTTCTTTCTTCACAAAATGAGCAGCTACTTGGTTGCAAATAAGGATTCAGAGAATTAATGAATGTGCATACCCTTTCCTGTCCCCTAAAGATATTCCAGGAACACTGTTTTATATGTAATACTGCAAAATCTTCAGGGAAAGCAAATAGAAATTGCAGAAACAGAGTTAACCTTGTGGACACACTCTTCAGAAAATCTCCTTTTTCATGCTGCTGAGATATCAGATTAGCAAAATGTATTTTCATTGCCAACAGCTGAGAAAAAGTGAAGAAACCAGGGGCCAGATTCTCCTCTCAGGGCTGTGGATGTAAATCACATTGACCTTCAATAGAGTTGCAACCATAATGTCAGACTCTCATCCTCTTATAGCAAGTCAGTGCTAACATGTCATCCAGGACAGATATAAGGGACTTCTGCTGCACATCACTCAGCAGATGAATTTTCAGTGGGGGGAGAAAGAGTTTAGTTCTTCTCTGAAGTCAGTTTACATTCGTTGCTCTCTTAATTAAAGCAGGGTGTTATTTTCCCAGACTGAAGTGGATTAGAAATACAATGGCTTCAGTGAAAGCTGAGAATAACTTCTCTGTGATGCATTAGTAGGATGACAGAGGAATGAAAGGTTTAGTAGGCCTGCTTCTCAGAATTTGTTTACACATCCAAGAATAAAATGTTAAAGCAGATTTTAAAGTCTATTGCCTGATAGAAAATCATGTTCCCGAAAGAATTTTCGCCACAACGACAGTTAACCAAATATGACTTCCCACCCTTGGATGTAGAAAAGACGCAACAATTTTATATGTTCTCTGTGCAGACATTTACTGTAAGAGATTTTTTTTTGTTATTTTTTTTTTATTGCAACAGAAAGAATACCATTGAAACAGTGCTCCTCTCACAGAAACTAGCACTGTCTGGCCTTCATACTAGGTTTAATAGTATCTATAGCAGTACCTATAGCAATGTATAGCCAAAGTTAAAACAACTTAATGTAAAAGAAAAGTCAATTAAATGTTTAATTTGGCACATGTACCTAAATTAAATGCCATGGCTATGCTTCAATAGACTATATGCAGGAATTGGCTCAGAATAAGTTGTGTTAAACAGCCACCTTTGCCAGGTTTACTGCCTCAATATTACTTATTTCCTGGCTAAGATTAACTTCTGATTTCATGGATATTTTTTTGTTTCTCTACTGTAATCAGCACAGATAAACAATTTCAAGGATACAATCCTTTAGACCCTCCTCAGGCAAAATGACCACTTAAGAAAACAGACGTTTTGCTGCAGCGGAGACTGATTCCATGCTGACATAGCTCTGGCACAAGGAATAGAAGTTAAAATAATGGATAACTGTATGCAGAAAAATAGACTAGTAATTAAAGACATCCAATCTTTTACTATTTTAATTCTATACTTCAACTCCGTGAAATACTCCTCAACACTCAGTAAACGATTCGGGCAATGTCGGTGAGCTGCAAAAAGACTAATACTAATCAATCCTCTCTTGTGCAAACTTAGATGTGTTTCCATGCTGATGTTTTCTGATGGCCAGGAAACAGATTTTACAGGACAGCTTCCTCTCGCAGGCCAGCAGGAAATAATAGAATATTTTTATTGCTGCTGTGTTAAAATTTGACTGAGGGACTCTAAGGCAGAGGCCAGATAAGAATGATCTTTTTTTTTCTCTTTTTTCCAATGTCTTTATTGCCAACTTTGCTGTGATGTGACTAAAAACTCATTTTAATAACTTGTGAAAAAGATCACTAGGTCTACAATTAGAGGCGTTTTCATGCTGAACACAGATTTTTTTGACAATCAAAATTAGATCAGCTGCCTAGGGAAATTTTCCACTGTATTATTCGTAACAGCTTCAAGTTCTGCCTGTTAGTGCCTTCAATTTTAAGGAGTCTTATTATCCTTAGCCCAGAATGCGCACAGAAAGAAAGGCATTTATTACAAGAAGATATCTGGTTGGTTCTCATTTTAAAAAGTGAATAGTTAAATACTTTTAAATCTCAGTCTCTCAGGTTTACAACAGACATTGAACTGCTATTCCTACAGTGAGGAGTTATTAAACACCACTTAATCTATGGCCAACGGTATGAAATAACCACATCAGTCCTCTTTTCCCTGGTAACATGATCACATGCATTAAAGCACATAACAGAGAAAGCTGAGTGGATGTCCAGTCATTATCATTTGACAGCAGATTCAAATTTGATTGTACAGACACTGTTAGCTGGTGTAAGCTCACTTTCAATGTAAAGCCTCAGCTTTCCTCCTCGCCCATGTCCTTCTCTCCTTGTGTAGTAGATTACATCTCTATTTCACCTGCAGTGGTCGCATGAGGTGGTCTAGCCTTCCCAACAAAGAGCAAAAGCCTTTTTTTCATATATCCATAGCTCTCTTCCCTCTCCATATTAGGCAGACCTTTGCTTGTATAGCCCTAGGCTTTTCTTTAATTGGGCTGAGGAGGGGATGGGATGCTGCCATACTCTCCTAGTCCTCACACAGAAGGACTCAGATTGTCAAATTGCCTTGTATAGCTCAAACCTTTTTCTTCTGCTGCTTAATCAGCATGTCCAAACTTTAATCCCTTAATCCTCAAGCTCCTGACAGACCATGATCCAGACAAATGCTTACACCTTCCGTGCCTTCCTGATCTCCCTTGGGCCTTTCCCACAGCATCCTCCCAGACAGCTTCTTCGGCTCTGCTTAAGAAGAAGTCACAACATGTCTTCTCTAAGCTCTGCTCTGTCTCCGGCTGAGAAAGGACCTTGTTTTAAAAAATGCTCATTGCATTTCCTAGCAGGGCTTGAAATCCCTGAGTTGCTTCTCAGGAACAACCAGCCTCTGGCTCCTTAGCAGATGCCATTGTTACCATTATCTTCTGCCAGGACAGCACAGCAACTAAGTACCCTCACAACCATGAGAACCATCTGAGTAAGGAAATTTAAATGTACTCTATTCAAAAGGGGCGTTTTTAGTGAACATTTTAGTTCATTTCAATATGTATTACAGTTTTAGGAAAACTTGCAATGAGGTTCATCTCTTCTAGTCAAGGAAAATTTAATGAATTATTTGGATCAGGACAAGGCTTCTAGCCCCTTGTGTCCTTGGTAGTCATTGAGAGAAACAAGCACCTCCTGATGGTGGATTACTGCACATGAAGAGAAGAGTCTCAGCTGCCTTAGTAAGGGACAGCACTGGCAGCTGTCTATTTGCTGAGAAGAAAACAGGCTTTAGAGAAAGAGAAGATAATGGACTGAGATTACACTGGAAATTTACACAGGCTCTGCCCACTCTTAAGACTGACGAAAATGAGGAAATGTTTAAAGAATATCCATATACAGCCAAAAAGTCCATATACAAAATCCTATAATTCTGTAACACTCTGATTTCTACATTTTCCTATTTCTGCCTCATAGAAGTCTGTACTGTAAAAGATGGTGGTGTGTTCTTAACAGTAGACATAGTTTCAGTCTTTGGATCTGTATTAATCCTTCAAGTTTCTCTCTTATGGTTTATTATGTCATCCAGATTTCACTCTGAACTGTCTACTCTTTTCCATATGTTCTTAGCAGGAAATGTGCATGAATTTAGAAACACAGCAAGACATACGATATTCAATAATAAGAACATTTTGAAGAGACACAAAAGAAAAAATCCAAATGAAAGTTCTAGCTGGCTTCCAGCCTCACTCAAACAAGATATCCAATATTCCTTGAATCAAAATTTAGTTACAGTAAAAAGTGTTTTGCTTTTCATTTATTCAACTATATCTGAGATTCTACTGTGGATACAGGCTTAGAGGGCGCTGTTTTATGTTTACTCACATCTAAGTTTTGTATTAATATCTAGAATCACTTGAAGTTTTTCTCAAGTTTTATGCAGGCAAAAGTAAATAAAGTTTTAAAGACTAGTCTTCGTATTTTGAGATTCACTAAATGTAGAGGTATGTGAGATGCCACATCTTGTTTTATGAATTACATTACAGATGTTATGTATAAATCAAATAACATGATGTAACTGTCTAAAAAAAACCTAAATGTTATACATATGTCGTATCAACAAGAAAACTGCAAATGATGTACAGGTAATTGTCTGAACCCAGAAAAATTATTCCCAGCTATTTTTCCCATTAAGAGCAAACTAAATAAATTGCCACCGACCTTGAGCATTCCTCCCCTGTGACCCTGCATGTAGGAAGATGATGGAAGAATAAAAAAAATAAGAGTTTGCTACTGCAGAAAAATGAAAGGAAATCCCAGTCTCCATAGCCTTGCGTATCTATGAAACAGGGGTGAAGGCAATGGAGAGGGGAATGGGAAAAGCAGAAAAGACAGATCATGGGAGTTATACAAGCCAGGACTGTACCCCAAGTCAATCAGGGATGTTCTGTAAATGTGTTTATTCCCATAAAGCTTGGTAAAAGGATAGTTTATTTGACACCCATAAGAAAAAAATGGCAATCTTTGCAACAGAAAGTCACATCTTTTTAGGGGAAAAAGATTCTTTTATTGTATTTTCTTTTTTTTTTTTCACTAGCATGCAAAGTTTTATTTTACACCCTTCTTCTCTGGGATGACCAATGTGTAGTATTAAAATCCTACTAAAATATCGGTTCAGGGAAATGGTGTTACCAGCGTCTGTCTTTGCTTGGTGATGGTGGGTCTCCAGGCAGGCAACCAGTTGTCCACTGAATGGAGCAATTTGCCCCAGGGTCTCTGTGGGATCCACAGTCTGGAGGGAACAGGGAGGCCTGGGCAAGACTTTAGGATAGCTCTTCTGCGTACTTCTTCACTACTCCAAAGAAATGAGGTGGGATTGGTTTCTGTTCCATCGTGTAAGGATTTGTCATGGGTATTAATGGTGCTTCAGACCTCCAGTTAGTAGAGCCTGATGTTAGACTGGATGATGTCAGCAATGTCATGCTACACACCCCGGGTCCCTTCTCCAGTCTTGGCTCTGTCCCATCCCTGCCCTCTGCTTCACATATTATCATTGGTATGAGATCCGCCTCCTCACAGGATAGGGAATAACCAAGGCTGAACACTTTTACAGCCTGAAGGCAGAATTTATCAACTTCAGCTGGAAGAAGATAAATATTAAATTATTTACAGAAAATTATTAAGATAATTAAGCTGTTAAAATTATTCACAGAGAGTGAAAAGTTTTTACTTCAAGATCATAGGCAGACAATATTTATGATCGAGATCAGCAGCTCCCAAACTGTCTTCTGCAGATGGTCCTTTGCCGAGCATGAGTCAGTGGCAAACAAGTGATCCACAGTGCCCTGTCTCCATTATACTGCTTCAGTGTGATGAGTCATGTTCTGGGTGCTCTGGCAAAGATTCTTCCATATCCTTTCTTTCCTGACTTGAAATTGGTTTGAGCCTCGGAAGGATGAGTCTATGTTTGCAGCAAATCATAGTCATATTCACTATTCCGGTCAGCAAAATATTTTATTTTTTTTTCTGTTATTAAATAAGCTTTATACTCCAGAGAAGGTAGATCTCCAATGCATGCCTGTACAAAAGCAAAACGTGAGCTGAGGCAGAAAGCTTCTGCACTGTGAAGGGTTTTTGGACTGTGGTATGTAGAAAATTCTAATTTTTTTCTGATGATATTTTTTGGTATTGTAATTGTGTAGTCTATGTGTACCGGGTCTGTAATTTTAAGCTACCCACAGGCAAATACGGCAAGGTAGCATATGTATAAATCAATGGATGTGACAGGTGTGGGCCACTGTAACAAATCTTCTATACTTTAAATTAGGGGTAAATAGATGCCTTTCACTAAGCAGCCTCTGACTTCTAAAAAATAAGGTGACCATAGAAATCAATTGATTTAATTTGGTATCTTAAAATGAAAGACATATGTGGACTCAGCTTCCACTAGTGAATTCACCAAATAACCCACTAATTTTTGTTATTAAAAGATGAAAATGTTTGCATCTCAAGGATGCAACCTCCATTGTTAAACTTTTTGTTTGCATTTTTTTCTTTTCCTTTGCACATGGAGAATTTCAAGTTCAAATATTGCTCTGCATACGTCCTGGCAGGACTGCCGAATAGCAAACACCCCCAAGTTCGGCCAGTGTTCCATTCCTCCGTTCCTCGGGGAGTTCCTGTTTCATGTGTTTTTCATTTTAAGTTCTGCCTCCTTGAATGCTATTTCCTCTCTTTCGGTTTTCACCAAGGTCAAACAAATCTTTAACAAATAAAAAATGTGAACATCCACTCATCTACTGGAAATGTGCCCATCCAGTGTCTAAATAATAAGTTAATAGGTTCATGGAGCAGTCCTATATCCACTAAGCAGAGCACAGCAGAAACCTCCATCTGAGCACTTCATCACAGCTAAATGGAGAGTACTTATCAAATGAGGGCTCTTTTGTCTTGATTATGAGTTGCAGAGAAATCAGTTTAGTAGAAAGCAGAATTCTAGAAAACAAGATTCTCCCAAGCCCCTGGGGCAGGTAACAGAGCACGGATCTTCCCCATTGGCCTTCACTCCTCTGTGGGTCAAAGCTGCTGAAGCCCCTACGCAGAGAGAAAATGGTGCTAAGCAGTTGGAAAGCCCAGCTACTGAAAATATGTCTCATATTTTGATAGTACTACATTAAAATCATAGGGATTAAGATTCCCTATTCAGCATGTTTGAGGGGATATCTGGTGAAAAGTACCTATTAAAAAAAAAATGTGATATAATAGTAACATTCACTAACTGCAGCCAGATGCACAGTTGAAGTTGCCTGAAAATCAAGAGTCTCTAACAGGATTTGTTACGGGGATCTGTTATTAATGGAGCTCTTTTGCGTCTGCAGAGGCAAATATGTATTTAGAGATTGAGCTAGTCAAGTGACTAACAGCAACTGATATTTCTTACAAATTTGGGCTTACTTTTTCATCAAAAATAGAATTCTAGCTCGAGCTAGCCTTCGGGTGATTCTATCAAACTGAGTGCCTAAGCTCTGCACAAGCTGTGAAGGAAGTCAGATCCAGAAGATCTCCCCTGGACTGCTGCCTCCAGTCTCCCCCAACTGCCTCACTGTACCAGTTTCCACAAACTGATAAACCTTTTGTTTCAACAGCATGTGTGGGTTGATGGATGGCTGTTCCAGAAATGTATGGCTCTTCTGGTTAGAAATCTCCTCATTTCCAGTTGAAGTAATCTGTGCTCACAAAACGGCACTGGTACTTACCTTTGCTGGAGGTTCCCCACTCAATACATTTGAGGACCACATTTATATTCTCCACAGGCACATTGCATATTGTGTCATCTGGTGATCAAATAGTCCATTTCCAGGTCTTTTTTCAAAGCTTCCTGCTTGGGGAAAAATTATGAGTCCTAAAGTGCCTGACCTCACCTTTTGGGTTATTCAGATTCAACCCATTTCTATTATTCCAGTCCTGAAGCTTATCCAATTCTTCCTGTATACTGTCCTCCTCCACATTCACACTACATATTGCATTATCAGAAAATTTCATGAGCACAGTACTACGTTTTCTGCCAAAGTTGTTAAAAATGTTAAATCGGATCAGTCCCTAGACACATCTTGGAAGAACTCCACTAGTAACTTCCTTTCAGTTTGGTATTTCTCCTTTCAGCATGATCTGTCTTTTTTTTCCACCTCACAATTCTTCTGCTAATCCAAATTTTCTCCAGCTTAACGAGCAATTTCCTATGCAGCACTGTGTCAAAAGCTTTCCTGGTAACTGAGTTTCATCTCGTATTTTCACTAATAAAAATAGTTTTTCAGTTATTCAGACATGATCTACTCATGCTAAAGTGAGTGATGTTTCATTTCATTTCCGTCTTTGTGTACTTATCTGTTTTTCTCCAAAGTGTGTTTTGAAATGTCACACATTCTGGAAGTCAGACCTGTAGTTGCCAAGGATTTTCCTCTTTTTTACTGAAGTTAGATCAAATGCTTGCTTTTCCAAGGAACAGCTATCACCTCTGATAAACACATTCAAAATCTTTGTTAGCAGACTTGCATTTTCTTAAACCAGTTTTTTCATAGTTCTTCTAGGATGTGTCTCTGCTGTAAGCTGACTCAGTCACATTAATCTCTTTAGAGTTTGGCGTCCACCTTAGATGTGGTTAATTCCATTTCCATTCTCATATTCCCATTAGCAACACAGCCTTGTTTAACATCATCATCCCTGTTGAAAACTGAGCCAAAGTATTCATCTTGGGGCCATATCTGTATTATCCTTAACTTCACCATCTTTGCTGCTCAGTGACTATAAATCATCTTTTTGTTTGTGTGGCTAAAATAACTTCTATTTGATTTAGCTGTGTTTGAAAAATCCAACTGAGTTTGTCTTTTGGCAATTCTCATTTTATCCATACACTTCCTGACCTCTAAGACTTAATTGCGTTAGCTGAACATTACTCTCTTTTTCCATTCTTCATAGGATGTCTACTCATTCTGAATAGGTTTATTTTTGAGCTGGGTAATCTCTTGATTTCAGCAGAAGCTCCAGAGAAATCTTGCACACTTGTCATTCAGAAACACTACCTCTCCTCTACACTCAAGTTCATGAGTTTCCCAGTTGAGTGAAGTGCTTTTTTAAAACTGAAAATGGTAGTTTCACTTTCAACTAGAACTGCCTGGTTTTATCTTTATATTTAATTTAAAATTAATCAAGTCAAGGTCTCTTGATCTGGTACAACCAGTTCTTCTCCAGTGCCCAATGTAGTAATCCAAACTGCATCTGATTGAATGATCTGTATCTGGTTTAAAGTTTATTTGGTGAAAAATACTGTCAGCTATCTGGGAGGTTAAAGGACTCCAACAGTAGCACAATTCTAGGTAATGTTTCTAACGCTAATGGAAGTGCAGAGATTTCTACCCAGAATGAGTTGGCATAAATCTGTGTTGCTCTGCTGAAACTAGTTGAATTACAAAAATTTCAGCCACCCTTTGTCACAACAAATGAGATCAGACACATGACCAGCACAGCACACTTTGGTTTAGACTACTGATCTTGCTGAACTGCCTCATTCCCTGCAAGCTTTCACATCCCAGAAAGACTTTTATGGCACCATTTAGAAGTCTTATCCCTTAGAGCGTCAAATGAGGACATTCCTGTCAATCCTGCTGCCACTGAAACAACATCTCATATAATTTATTGTCTTTTATTTGCTTGCAAAAAAGCAAGGAAGTTTCATTAAGTAGGTGGGAGAAGCTGAAGGCCTTTTTCACACTCACATGTTTTCTCTTTGTTGCTGTTTGTACAGGTGCAGTGAAAAAAAGACTCAGAGGGCGTATTAATAAAGACAAGACTTGAGAAATGCCACTTTAAATTGTTTGAAATCAAAGGTTTTGGTAGCTCATAAACAGGGAGCTTTTTTTTCCTTAGGATTGCAAATCTAAATATAAGGATCCACCCTGATGTACAACTGCATTCAATGTACACATGTAACTACCATTAGCATAGCCTTCCCCTTGTGGGTTATGAGAACAAGCCCTTTTTATTTATGTTCACTGAGAATTTCAATACCAAAAAGGAAAAAAAAAAAAAAAAGGATTCTCATAATCAACCAGTACATTTGTATGTTGAAATAAAAGTATCCAGTGAGGATGTCAGGAAGCCTGTACTCCATCCAAACTGACCAATTTAATGCTTGCTGTAAGCATACTTCCAGACTAGCATCTGGAAATCTTAAATGAACAAAGATAGACATAGACACCCTTACACTCTGGGAAATAATTAAAGTTGGAATAAGAAAACTCTTGTGGACCAGATCATCAGCTGGTATAAATCAGCACAGCTCTAGTCATTCCAGAAAAGCAATGCCAGTTTATGCTAGAGTTAAAGTGCTAGCTGGCTCCTGTAGCTTTCCTTTGTGATTAATTTCAGTGCAATCATTTGCTGGAACATGCTTTTGGACCAAGCTTCCTGAAGCATTACTTTTACAAATCTCTTGCATGCTCTTGGACTGCTGCCTGTAGCACACCCTCCTGTATTAAGCCTGCTTTTCTCCAACAGAAAGCTCAAAGTTTGGGAATTTTTTTTGAAATGTTATATGAAAAAAAAGACAAAACCAAAATTTTTGTGGAGTAGTTACTTCATACATGCCACTCTTAACACTCTTCTATGAATCAATGACACCTGCCTTTTCTATTCAGGGTCATTCTTTGTTTAGACTATCCTTATGATGGTTAGTGTTGGTATTTTCCACTCCTGGGTACTCCAAGATCCCACTTCAGTTTAAGAATGGAAATCCAACCTTGAGGTGGTGCAGAAGCAAATACATGGCTGCCTCTAGCACTCAGGGTCTGACAGCTGCTAGGGCAGTTTCACCCTGACTGGCACCCACTCACACAATTCCTTAGAAGTGCCCTGGCACCCAAGGAGCCACCACAGCACCAGTGCTCCTACGCCCTCCTTTCCATGAACCAGTCCAGGAGGTCCCCCAGAGCTCAAGCCTTTTACCAGGGGAGGGTACACAGGTGGCCCTGTCAACTTTCCACTCATGTCTCAGACCTGCCAAATTTCCTTCCCTGAATACAGTGATCTTAATGAGCTCCATCACACTGGGACCTTAAGCACAACACCTGGCCTCCTGCCTGCCCAGGTAAACCCAGCACCACCCACCTTGGGGCATCACAGATGGAGAGAGAAGCCACAACACTGTCCTCCAGCTGGAGAAGTGTCTCCAGAAGAGGCTGTGCACAAAAAGCCACCTCACTGGAGCTTCACCTCGCAGCCTCATGCCCAAGCACTCTGTGGTGGGATGCAGCCAGGTCCTCTCTCATTGAAGACAGTTTCTGATAAACTAGTCCAAGGTCACGCTTCACAGCCATCATGCAACTCCCCAGCCAGTCCACACAGCCATGGCTTGCACATTTTCTTTTCCATGTATTGACCACAGGAAAAAAAAAAAAAAGTGGATTACTTAATATACTGCCCATTCATTCATACATTGCAATTAAGCACACTTTGAAAACACACAGACATTCGTGGGTTGGCTTATTGCAGCTCTTCCTTTTCTTCCTCAGCTCCCTCCTCTCTTCTTCCTCAATCCCAGCCAGAACACATGAGGAAATACAGAGAACCTACGTGCACAATGGCTTGATTTTTTTTCAGGGCCATGGTAGCTCTCAAAATATTCTCCAACAGTGTCTCTCAGGTGTGGATGGCATTGCTCCTGAAGAAAGGAAGGCTCACAAAAGAATTCAGGACTGCAGCCTGCTGTCAGATGGCAGCAACTCAGTTGTTGTTGGTCACCCATACATAGCTCATGTTCTCCATTACAGGGGATAAGTACAAGACTGTTCAGCCTACAAGTGTTCAAAGATGACATGGGCTTTCTAAAAGCCCTTAAGGGTCAGCAGACACTCATTTCCTTCAGGTGACAGGACTAAATGCAGGTATGTGCAGTCTTCTACTAACAAGGAACTGAGCTGTTGTGATCTTGCACATAAAGAAATGAGCCAAAAGGGGACTTGACACATCACTTATCAATAGCATGAGATCAGCATGATTTTTCAGCACTCATAAAGACACAGAAGATTGTCATTTCAGTGTTAGCCATGCTTCCTCTCTGACAGCAACTTGCAGAATCACTTTTTCTGAATGCTTTGGTTTTGAGTTTCCAGGTTTTGATTTGCAGAAGGATTAAGTACTCATATGGCTTTGAAACCCCCATCCTTGGAGATACTCCGGATTTGACTAGATATGACCCTGAAAGACCTGATCTGATTTCAAAGTTGGGTATAACTTAAAAATTTGCCCTACTTTGAGCAAGGGGGTGGATCAGATGGTACCTTCTAACCAGAATGATTCTCAGACTGCAGCTGCCACTGCAGTCCCTAGGAGCTATGCCTTGAATAGACATTTGCTCCAAAAAAATCAGAGATTTTCTGTTGAGCACGTAAAATTATTTGGAACTTTAGGAAATATTACATTTAAACACCGCATCTATAAAATGGAGCAAATAATGCCAACACAATTCACAGGTAGGGGTTAAAGATAGCTTATGAATTGCTCAGGTATTATTTTAGAAAAGACTCTGAGGAAATCAGCAATTTAGTACTCAGAGCAGGGCTTGGATAATGTAAAGGGACAGAGCTCTTTGTGGAATCAGAATGCTTAAATGATAGGCTGAAAATTCATTCATTAAACACTGCCTGTTCTGCGTTTCTCTTCTGACTCATGGCCTCTGTGCAGAAGGTAGCTGTACAATTAAAAAATGTAGCAAGCTTTAATTTTTGGTTTTCCCCTTATTAACATTTATCTTCTGAAAATTCAGATTCAACTGGCCATTCCAATCAATTGGATATAATTCCGTATCAATACTGAAACAGCCATTTTTTGGTATTGCCCTGTCTGGTCAAAGTTAAGCTTCAAGGTTATGAAAATGGAGGTCTGGAAGCTCACAACTGAAGAAATGCCTTGAGTCTGAGTCAGAGTCAGTGACTAGTATTGACCGGACACTATGAAAGCAGAAGAAAATGCTACAGAGTACACACACACGCATGTATCTGGGTGAAATCTACTTCACTCAGCAATTAATCAGATTAAGAACACTACTGAAGCAACCGAGATTTCATTTAACACATTTCTCATGGGTAACTACTAACTGTGATAGCAGAAACAAGCCTTCAAGACTAAAAATAGAAGGCATTCCTATTACGAGCTTTCCTCAAAGCTCAAAAATGAAAATTCTGTGAGAACAAGGGAATGGGAGCCTAATGAAAACATCTCTCTTTTCCTCTCTCTCTGCAATGTCACGCTGAGAAGCAGCACTTACTTTCTCCAACACACAGAAATCTTTGTGCCTGACAGATAGAACAGGAGATAAAAAGTATACAAAGCATCTGGCTTTCCAATATGTACGTGGGATGATGATTTAAATTACAAAGTTTGAAGAATTTGGCACCTAGCAAACTTGGACCTTGCCCAGGTGTTTGTTTTTTTTCCTTTCCCCTCAATAATACGTTTAGAAATCATGAAAAAAAGAAATATTTTTCCCCTATAACACGGTGTATAAACAACATCTGCACTTTTGAATGAGTTCAAAACACCTTCCGAATGAAAGGTTTTTCTCTTTGAACAGGGAAGAAACCCTTCCAGCATGCTGCAGCGGAGGGAGAGTCTCACAGAGATTGAGCTGTCTGGTTCCATTGTAAGGTTGCTGGCAGAGACCCCGCGGCAGGATTGACGTTGCGTTAATTACCAGACTCATGGGCCCTCCGACCCCGCTCCACCACGAGACGTACTGGCAATGGATCTGAGGAATGCTGGCATTATCTCAGTCCTGAAGACCTGAAGGCAAGTTGTCACCTGAACTGCAGGTAAAATAAAACATTTCACTGCGCTAATAAAATACACATTTCTCTGGCACTCAGACCGTCTGGGAGAGAACTGTTTAATGTATTACAATCTTCATTGCTAATACCTGACTTTAACAGAAAAGACAGACTTTCTGAAGTATTTTTCTTTGCTATTACTCATGATACTAGTAATATTTTAAGGAGATATATTATCAGATATGGAGTTTGCTCCATATTATTTGACTTTGGGCCTCATTCTTATTTATGCTTCTTCAGTAGGAGAAAGTAGCATCAACTGAATAGCACAGAGTCTGAAACAGTGCTGGGCCCACAGAGAGTTGTGCTCCACATTAATTTTCCTGGCTTCGGGGACAAAAAGAGAACAGTGCATCCCAGTTATATCAGCCAGCATTTTTTAGCAACTAGTCCTTTCGGATGTCTTATTTCAGCTGGCTTAATTTGAGTTGCACTGCACCAGCCTGCAGAAATTTGGAGAACTATAATGATCAATTCCATGTAAATTCTTTAAGGCCGTCTCAGTTTGTGTGCTAAAAAGTTAAGCAAGCACTCGTACTCATTTTGTTGCGATCGCTATCTAATTGATTCATTCCTGTTTTGCTTGATTGCATTGCCATTTCAGTTCAAAATCAGATGTAATAGCTAAGAAGATGGGAGCCATCAAATGACTTTTTAACCAGCATCAGTTCCTTTGGTTATCAACCCTGACTATGAAAGAGACAGGCAAAGCCATAGGACTGTATACCGGTCTTCTTTATGAACAGAAAGAGGTGCTGAATTTGGTATCCTCTCACTAGAAACAAGAGAATAAGAGATCAGACACCCTAAATCCAAAGAAATAAAATTTTCAAACAATAAGCAACGGTAAAAGGAAAACTTTTAACATATAATCCTTTAATCCAGGTGGCATTTAAACCAATATTTGGCCTTGACAATTATTCCCACAGAGTGATTGTACAAGCACTAGGAATTTTAACAATGTTTATATAAACACCATGAAATGCAAGATAAAGAATTTGATAATTGCGTATCGGTTTTAAAGATACAAGTGAATTGTTTAAGTCTTTCAAATCAAAGTCATAATGGATTGCAGCTTTATATGCAGTCAAAATAAAGATTTGTGAAGTATGATTTTTTATGGCTTGTAGATCTATTTTTAAATATTTTTTAAAATAAAGCATCCCATGATTAGCCCTTCCAATTACTGCATCACGTAGTGTTTTTTACAGACTCTAATTATACCTTAGATTAAAATTCAAAACACCTGCTCTTGTGGATCACACTAATTTCAGCCTTGAGTATTTTGATACAAAGAGCTATAATCAGTAGGAACCAAATGATTTCCTATTCTCTGTACCACACCTTCTCAACTGAGTACGGCTAGAGATCTCCATTTTCCTCTTATTTTTTTATATTATGATTATTACATTTTTTATATAGAGATGTCTTTTTAATGCTGAAAAATGTAGTAATTTTACTTTTATTTTAATCAGATAGAACATTCAAGGCAGATATTTGCTTTTAAAATAACAGCCATTTTGATTTTAAATAGCACATGAATCGTGTAGCTTTCTTCTGTTAGTTTTCCTTTTCATTTCAGAGTAGCTAATATAAACACTTTGTTCCTGGCTTTTAAGAAAACTGCTCTTTAAAAACCCTGTAATTTGAGTTCAGGGATTTAAATGGGAACACATACTTACTTGAAAGACAGTTTTTGATGTGCTTGGACCTCTGTTATTATTCATGTACTTCTCTACGCTTTAGGGGTGTGATCCAAAGTCCACAGAGTCAATGGGAAGACATGCAGATTTCACTGGACTTTGGGTGAGGCTGTAAATATTACTTGAAGAAAAAAGAAATAGTTGAATTGTCCATGTATCTTTAACAGTATTTACTTTTTGATGAGCTTAAGATGGGATCTGACTGCACATTTACACTGGTTTTAAGCTAATAGGACAACACTATAGGACACAGTAGGACTACACAGAACTATGGCAGGGTGAGGAATCAGGCATCTCACAGTCCTCCAAGACCCTCCAGATCAATTCAGTTACTCTGAATTTTATGCAGTGATCTACTTTCCAGACAATGATGCCTGTTGGAGCTGTGGTGGTGGCCTGGAAGTTCTGTGCTAGACCTGTTTATTTTGCTTCTCCCCCATGCTGTGCTGTAACTTTTGCTCCTCTGCTCTGTTGCAATGGGCAGGTTTCTGAAGGCCCATGAAAAGCCACCTGGCTCTTGCTCCAGAGTATGTTAGTGCAATGAAAATAGATTTAATGGCATGTCACATCAGAGTTAGAACAATCTTTTTGGAAATTCAGCATTTTTATACCCTATGTTCCTCACTGTGATTAATTAGCTGTGAATGTATTTATTGATGGTTTTCCTCCCCATGTCATGCATTAGAGAGATAGGAAAGCTAGGTTCTTTGGGGAAAAATTCCAGCCCTCCACATGATAAAACAGCATATGCCCCTGGCATGTGCCAAACTCTTCTGGTTTTCCCTAAATGCCCTTGGAAACTTGTGTCTGAGTGTTGTGGTACAGTGAGCTTTCTATCACCTGTGGACAGCTGTTGTGGTTTGAAACAAATGATAACATGGGCCATAGATGTCCTCTGGGATCTCACAGACAAGCCTAGTAGCTCTGATCACCCTTATGTGCTGGGTTTCACTGCATCCAGTGTTTCCCACTAATTTCTTACCCTACTTTCATCTCTGCTCAGATGCACACAGCCAGCTCAGGTCTGTGACTGCAGTGGGAGAAGACCTTCCCTGGATGGGCTCCGCTGGCTCTCTGAGGATACACAGCACCATGCCCCAATTAATAAGCTGGTCAAATAAAGGGTAAGTTTGGGTCAAGGAATCAGCTTTGTTTTCTGTTGTCCAGAGTTTCCAGTCTTGCAGGTATCTCAGGACGATTGAAGCTGGCACATATCACCCTGCAAGCCGCTGTAGAGCAGAGTCCAGAAGCCTCCAGCACCAAGAAAGCTTCATATTCACAAGGAGAAAAGTAATTAACACCAGTGACACTAAGAACAGAACAAGTGATACAAGTTTTGTTCATAGAAGCCAGAACATTCATAAAGTCTCACCTCCCTGCATCATAGACGCATGAAACTGCCTAAAGGAGTTGAGGGGCTGAGTAAACTCTGCTGAGATTTAAGCCAGTGGTTCCAGAGAGTCTAGATGTTTCAAACGTGGTGTTTACACCAGTAAACTACCTCTTCATCTTTGTTTAGCTGCTGCTACTGCTATCAAAATAAACCACGTGTTGCAAATCTATTTATTATGGGTTCGTGGTAGGTTGACCCTGGCTGGATGCCAGTTGTCCACCAAAGCCGCTCTATTACTCCCCTCTTCGGCTCGACAAGGGGAAGGAAAATATAATGAAAGGCTTGTGGGTTGACATAAGAACTCTCATCACTCATAAGATCACTCATCATTTGCCATCATGGGTGAAACAGACTCACCCTGGGGAAAATTAATTTAATTTATTACCAACCAAATCAGAGTAGGATGAGAAAATAAAAACTAAATCTTAAAAACATCTTCCCCTACCCCTCCCCTCTTCCTGATCTCAACTTCCCTCCTGAATTCTCTGCCTCTTTCCCCCAGGTGGCACAGGGAGACAGGGAATAGGGGTTATGGTCAGCTCATGACATGTTGTCTCTGCTGCTCAGTCTTTCTCAGGGGGAGAACTCCTCACTCTTCTGCTGCTCCAGCATGTGGTTCCTCCCACAGGATACAGTCCTGCACAAACTTCTCCAAAGTCAGTCCTTCTCATGGGTTACAGTTCTTCACAATCTGCTCCAGTGTGGGCTCTTTCCATGGGGTGCTGTCCTTCAGGAGCAGACTACTCCCGTGTGGGTTCCCCACAGAGTTACAGGTCTCTCCAGCAAATCTGCCCCGGCATGGGCTCCTCTCTCCATGGGTCCACAGGTCATGCCAGGAGCCTGCTCCAGCATGGGCTTCCCATGGGGTCACAGCCTCCTTCAGATATATCCACCTGCTCTGGTGTGGGGTTCTCCACAGTCTGCAGATGGGTATCTGCTGCACCATTAACCTCCATGAGCATGGTTTTTTCTCTCACATATTCTCACTCCTGTCTCCTGGCTGCTCTTGTACAGCAGGGTCTTTTTCCCTCTTCTTAAATATGTTATCCCAGAGGTGCTACCACTGTCACTAATGGGCTCGGTCTTTGCCAGTGGTGGGTCCATCAGACTGGCATTGGGTCCACCAGATGTAGAGGAAGCTTCTAGCAGCTTCTCACAGAAACCACCGCTGTAGCCCCCCTACTACCAAAACCTTTTCACACAAACCCAGTACAGGGTTTATGCTACATTTGGTGTGAGCACCTCTTTTAAAGCAAGACAAAACCTTGCCATAGTCAAAATACTCTAATTTTTTAGCTACGCAGCATGTGTGTTATCCATTTTTGCTTAAAAAAAACCCCCAACTTTTTCCCTATTAGAAATTCAGATGCAACTGATGTTTTTAATTTGAAATTTACTGCCTCTGTGAAAGTCTGCCTGCCACCTAGTAAGTGGAAACATTAGTAATGTAAAAAGATAACAACATAGATGTTATTCAGAGGAGTAAATAAACCAAAGCTGTGCACAAACAGTGTCTTCTGTCTAACAGGAGTCCTCAGAGAGCAATACTGTGGCATTTTCCAGAATTAAATTGCATTATTATAAGAGCTTTAAATTAAGCTCCTAACTATGACCTTTAAACACGGTGATTGCCATTATGCCTGCTGAGGAGGTTGTGAAGGGTTTGGAAACCCTGTGCAAGATTGATGTGTTTTAATACGTAATCAAGTATAGGTTCATTTAGCACAGCTGTTGAGCCGAGGGCCTAACACCGGGTTATCGCAGGGAGTGCCCTCTCTTCTCTTCCAGACAAATCAGTGTTAGCAGTGGGAGGCAGGGCTTGTTAGTGCTAGGAAAAACAACATAGTGTCTTCCTGATGGCATTGGAAGAAGACGTGGAGTTTAATAGCCATGCATCTCATTTAGAAAGTGACCAGGAATAAAATCTTGACCCAGCACTCACGCAGAACCACACGTTGACAAAAGAAAGCACCTGACATATAGTTTTTTTCTGAATGTATTTCTCTGGGTACAACCCAAACTGAAAACCAATAATATTTAATCTACAATTTTGATTAGTGCAATTTCGAACCAGTCAATCAAATAAAAGTAGGCAAAGCTTGAAACATCATTTTCATACATTAACACTATATTAAGCCAAAAATTGCAAGAGGTGTGCTGAGTTCTTGGACTAAAAAAAGTATGTGCTCCAGATTCACATGGTCTACCATCCCACATAAGCTCTTCTTCCTACTTATCCAAACAGCTTTGAAGGCTGAAAACCAGCTAGCAAAAAATGTAGGATTTAAACTGTGAATCTGGACTGTTGTGGAGATTACAGAAATGGGAACTAAAAGTGTTGATAGGTTAAGTTATATTTATCAAGGGAGCTAAACTATCCAACCACATTGATCATTCATACTATAGAATTTGTATGTTTTCAGGATTTTTTTTTTATTTCTTACTAGCACTAGCTTTCTATAAGAGGCATCATAATTTAAATATACAACTGACTACACATATTTCATCTTCTAGTTTCTCACAATTGCAGGGAAAAGTTTTTTTCTCTATAAGAAGTCACTATTGGTTACAACATGTACAGTAACCCTGCTCCAGTCTCAACTACTCTTGATTTTTTTCTCTTGTATCAGGCATGATCTGATAGATCTCTTGGGTTCCTCTGTCTCTGACTGCATGAAATGACTTTTAGGAAACTTAGACATACTTCTTTCTACCTATTCCACTGACCTGTTTTGCCCAGGGAAGCATGAGTTTGTTTTTGTAAGGGTCTTCTGCTGGAAGTGATCTGCACAGATTCTTCACTCTTCATTCCCCAATGACCTATATTTTGTCACAGTATTTTCTCCAGACTTGTTCTTTTCTTAATTGCCCTTTTCAATATTTTTTCAGTAGTGGTGCAAACTGACATGTCTTTTTAGCTGTATATCTAAGGAAAGCACAAAGAAGAGCACTACAATCTTCTCTTCCCTCACTTCTGCATTTCACAACAGCTTGCTTTATACACTGTCAAGTGCTACTTTTCTCAGGCTTTGTAGGTGAAGGTGGAATACATGTCCCTTCACTGGACTCTGTTCTTAATTTCTCTGATGAACCAAATTGTCCTAGCACTAGATTTAATACTACTGCAGAACTGCTTCTGTTCTTTGCATTAAATGTAAGATTTTTTCCTCTTGATATCACATCCACTATGTATTTTCTTTCTTGATCTGATGAAGTTTGTCTTCCCATTACACTGAAAGGAGGAAAACAGTGTGTAAAAATGCATTGCTCTTCCAAAGCCAAAAACCTGTTCCCTTGTCCAGCTTAGGTCATAGGAAAAAAATGTTTGGAGGTTTTAGTCACCTTTTCAAAGCAAGCAAGCCTGCACTTGCATAGCAGCAGAAGTAGTACTTGGTATTCATTGCTGTTAGTCACGGTACAAAGCAGCTTTGCAGACACTCATATTCAAGTCAGCTATCCAAGTGTTTCTTCTTGGAGATATCTGATTAAGCTGCATGATTTATGATTATCTGCTCTGGAAACCTGTATCTCTGTCTGCTTTCCTCACACTCTTTTGCTGGTACCTCTTTCTGCACTTGCAATCACAATAGTGTACCTACAATAAGTTCATGTGCAGTCTTTTCTTAGGATTCTGTCCACCTTTACTTGGTAATCAATTGTCTAATATCAAATAATCAGCAGGAAGCTTCCTGGTTATAAAAGATATCCTCCAGATGAGATTTTCAGCTGGAAGTCATAAAGTTGATAGATCCTAAGTGTCCATAAAACTTGCAGTGTTCCGCAAAGAGCTATCTGAAACACAGTTTATGACTCTGATGAGAGTAACCTCTACGCTGGGGATCCAGCTGCTGCTTTTCAGAGGCATCAACAACCAGCTTTGTGGGACAACATGTATGTGAAGCCAAACACCTGTGTACCTTCCGCTGTCCTTTGGTGTAGCTGCCAGCCTCTGGGACATGTCCTTGTGAATGGTGGGAGTAACATTGGAGGGCTCTGGGGCACTTCGCACATTCTTGGGCCTTATGCACATGATTTAGCACATTCTAGGGTGGTGTCTCCAGGGCCTCCACTTTTCCCATGTAAGCAGACCAGAGCTTCTAACTACAGAAGTGTGTGTATCTCGTTGGAGACCTTAAGAAAGCGTGTGAAGTCCCAGAACTGAATGTGTCCTGCAGCATTTGTTGTTGGCAATCACATGTAGGAGCTGCCAACTCCTTAGGGCCTGCACAGTGATTCAATGACCTACTGCCCCACCTCCTAATGTCATATGTATCATCAGTATGCCCAGATCTACTTTGTCGTATCTCACTTAAAATTGGAAGTGTTAGAAATTACTAACCTCTTTCTTTTACTGGGAAAAAAGCTAAGAGACACCTCCAGTTCAAGTTGGTTTAGGAGATAATGTAAGGGTTTGTATCAGACATAATGTTGAGTTTTGAGGTTTTTACCACTTTCCTATGTGTTATATCCTTACATTATTTCCACAAGACAGAAATTATCATTCTCTTCTTAACAGTGAAACTTCGAAGTGGATGGTGTAAGAATTCATAGTCTGGATTCTGGATGCATGAAGCTATATAGGTGCCAAAAGTGACAGAATACTTCCATGGAAGTGAAAAATCTTAAAAAATTTCTACAAATGTACCATGTCTTCCAGGGAAATTGCCAGCTAGGTGACTGTTGGAAGATGGCAACATACTAGGAAAAAATATCACTATAGGCCTGCTCGGTTTATCTACCTGTTCTTTAAGCATCTGCCACAGGAAACTGTCACAGATGGGAGACTTTTATGGATGGACCTTTAGTCAAATCTGGTAAAACTGGTCTGAAATCCCTGACTCTTCACTCATTTACTTTGACGTCACGCTGAGGTACCGCTACTGTATCACTATTAATTCAGTGTGTTCACAGTGTCATAAAGGCAATGTAGTGAAATGCAGAATAAAGGCTGACAAAGGCTGAACAGTAACTTTCTGAACTGTATTTGAAGAGTGACTGGGTGTGCTTTCACATGGCAAATTTACAGTACCTGTATACTACTCCTCGTCTAGGGCAATACAAACTCTTCTTTGTAAAAGCAAGAGCTCTTTAAGAATTTCCCTACAAAACAGCACTCATTTGTTGGTCAATGAGTTGCAGATTATTTATTACTTACTTAAGAATAATTACCCAAGAAGACAGTTAAATGCTTCAAGACTAAAAAGCAAAATAAATGTAGGTTCAAAGCCAATATGTGCAGATACAAAGGACTTTTTGTCAGCAGACTTTTCATATAGTCATCCAAAATAAATTCTACAGGTCCAATATAGAGACTTCGATCTGCTCAAGAGGGCTCTTGCCCTCTTGACATTTTGGTGAGGAACTGTTTTAGGCAGATCTATATATATTAAGGTAATATTTTGATGCAAAAACATGGGCATGAAGTTGTCTCTCCCACTCCTGTGTCATGTGAAAGCACTACCTGGAGAAAAGAAACAGCGCTGATTTTGAGTAAGTCAGCTTGGAGGGGTGCCAGGCCTTGGGCTTCTCCCTGCCAGCGGCAGGGCCCCGTTGCAGCGAGGGCTTCCAAAGGCTGCCTTGCCTCCAGAAGTGCCGGAGTGGATCAGCATACTGGCTCCAGCCAGAAATGGACTCAAAGTAGCTGTTGTTTCCTCTCCCCTAGGAGTGTTTCCAGAGGAATGCCTCAGAGGCCTGAGGTTCCCAAGAACAGCCAACCTCGCTCCAGGAAGGACTGGAGCATACCCATTTGCTAAATGCTCTATAAAGGGCAATATTCTTTAGCCAATTTTGGGATAAATCCCACTCTGCTTCTGAAAGAATATTTACAGACAGTATCTCCCGAGCATCCTGCAAATGACTGACAGAGATACCAACGGATTTTGTTTATTCTTGTCTGCCTTGGTTTTAAATTTTATATATGTCCTCTAGGCATGACTTTGATGCTGATTTTTCTAGGGGAGAAAACCTGAACATGTAAACAAAGAAGTCATACATACATAAAGTAGTAGAGCATAAATCAAAGTCAGACCCTGATTATTTTTTTTAATGTCAACTTCTTTAAGAAGCAAGATTCTGTTTCAATGACTGTCTTGCCTTAGTTCTTGTCTACCTGAATTTAAGGGGTTTTTATTTCTGCAGCATGACCTTCTCAGGAATTTAGTCACATTGTGAAATTTTGCAACTGTACAGACAGAAAGCTAAGAGCTGTGAAACAGTTTCACAGCATCAACATTTCATCTTTTCCCCGTGTGTGCATTAAAATGAGACAGAAGTCAATTCTCTGATGTGTTGCTCTAGTCTCAGAGAAGTTTGCTGTGCTACCTGCTAACATGACAAATCCAGTTCTCCAGCTTTCCCTGAGATGTGCTCTCACAGAGTATTCTGAGCAGAAAGCCACTCACAGACATTCTTTAATGGCTGTACATATATTTTGCCTCACTTGCTTATCTCTGCACACAAAGTGGGTGGCATTGGTTTACAGGGTTCTTGCCAAGGAGCAATGAAAAGCACTTTCACTGTGGAACTCTGATCCCTGAAGTACTGGCAAGGACAGTGACACCTATGCAGATCTCTTGAGACAGTGATGTTTACACACCAATGTTTTCTGCCTGGACACAACAGTAGTTGCACATCCAATTTTCTCAGGAATCCAGAATGTTACACATGCACATAATTCTTGTGTTTGGTCAGTTCTTGCCTCTATCTTTTCCTGTAGCTTCTCTTCAACTCTTAATATGGCTCTGGATGGTTCCTGAAGTGCCATGGCCTGCTTGTTGACTTCTCTTTAAAAGAGGAGTGCCTTTGAAATAGTTGAGTATGATGGAGATGAGATACATAAGGGCAAAATTTAGCCCAAAAAGGTCCACTCTGCCACTCTCTCCTGTCTTTGGCCACGTCTTTGAAACCCAAGCAAATACAACTGCTAGACTTGACTGTGTTCAAACCATGTTTGTCTCAGATGCATCCAATCAGTTCAGAAGCCGAGCTACAGTCTGGGATCACATGTAGCCAAGGTATTATTTTCTGCTTTTAAGCATCCAGAATTTCTTGGATTGATTATTTCCTGTATTTGATTTGGGGTGTTCAGTAGCTTACATGAGACCTCTGACTGGGGAAACATCACACTGCAAAGGCTCAGCTGAAATAGCTCCCTGCCCACACATCTTTCTACAGCACTTTAAAAAATGCGTTTCCTGCATATACTATAATTAGGCTCGTTCATTCTCCCTCCCGTTGCTATTAAAATACTCATTATCTACTACAAAACTCTTGTATTACACTGTTTTTTATATCCCTCTTGTTACTTCAGGAGGAAAATAGAGACATTTTAGTGAATGTAGTTCTAGCAAAGAAAATTCCAGCATTGCTTCACTGTAAAAATGGGGCACACTCATCAATGAAGAAATAACTTCACTGTGGATCACCGCAGCTACTAAAGGATTTGAGGCTGGCTTGCAGCCACAGACAACATCCACTGGATTGCCCTCCACCTCTTCAAGGTGCACGGGCAGATGTTAAACTTGAGTCTAATTCAAAAGATGTTGAAAGGATTAATAGTCCTTGATACCTGACATAGGAAACAAGAAGTAAACAAGTAGGGAGCAGGAGAAAATTCTTTGGCCATTTATAATTTGATGTCTAGGTAAAAATTCTCCCCAAACCATGGCTCCTCCAGGGCAAAAAGATTGGCTTCTGTCTCAGCATCATTCCTTACTGTCAAAGAGAACATCTTGTGTTCTTAGTCCAAGATTTAACCCCATTTTGCCTCTCTGAGTTGGCACTTGCGGTTTCAGAGCTGATGCAGTTAAAGGAAAGATGCGAAGTCATGGCTTGCAGCTGGCCAGAAGCCAGCTGCTGGAGCTACACTGAGTACACAAGCAGTATGTTCCAGCCACAGCAGCAAATGCCCCAATAGATTTAAAAATGGAGTGTTTTTTTAAAAGATATATTATTTGATTCAAGTAGGTTCTGAAGGGGGAAGGACTTTGCAGAGAAAATATGGCTCTCGGGAGAATTTCTGAGGGACCGTGTTCCTGCTTATGGCTATCTTCAAATTAAAATGTGCCCCATCACCGATGCTAACCTGATCTGGGAAGTGCAAATTAGGTTGTGAGAAGACTGATAGGAATACACCTTGAAAAAAGATACTTCAGTAATGGATACTGAAGTAATGGATAATCTGATGACATGTATTTTGCATAGAGGTATATAGAACTCAGCAATGCATTATTGCTAAATATTAGAAAAGATCCTGGCATAGCCGAGACCTATGATAATAGGGCAGTTCTAATTTCCATTTCAGCAAAGCCAAAGTATGTTAATGTACAGTCTTATATTTAAATTTTTTATATAAACCGAACTTAATTTGTCTGTTCCTAGTGGACATATGCAATGCAGTTTCAACTTTTTATTTATCTTCAAACTGGATCAAATGTGCGAGGAATATTAACATGTTTAATGGGCACAGTTAGGTGGAAATGCATCTCCTATCTGAGCAAAGGATTCTAAAATTGTCTGTGGCTCCAAAAATAAGGTATCATACTGGAAGCAAGGTAACATAAGGAATGTATTTCATTTAGCTTTGAAATACTTTAATCTGAAGAAGTCTGGTGGTAATAGGCCCACAAATCAAGATAAAAGTTCAAAGATGCATACGTAAGGTATCAAACCCTTAATTGCACAGCTGAATGTGCATATAGACTGTTTCTTTCAAATTATTTTGTGGTTGTGTTCATTCTATACAAGTTAACTCAGATTTAAGTTCCTGTAAACAGTGGTTTACTGAACATACACCAATTAAAATAATGTTGTTTAGCTAGGAATTACTACATGGTGTACAGAATCCATTTTAAGGAAGGTATTAGTAATGCACAGCAATTGAATACTCTAGCTTATTACTAATTCTCTTTTCCTTTTCTTTGAACTTTGTCAGCCCTGATATATCTCCCCAGTCATTAGGTACCTCTGTCCTCATCATGCCTTGTTTCAAACCATGCAGAAAATATTTCCATCATATGGTCTCATAGGATCACTAGTTACAGTCTACGGCATTGCATCCTTTTCCTTCTGTGGTCTGCTGGCCACGGTTTAGAAAGTACTGTCTTGTTTCCAGCTTGAATACAGCTATCCATTGCTAAAAGCATATCATTTCCCTTACCCTGAGATGCAGCAGGCCCAATCATGCTTTTAAAACAGGATTTGAAAAATGGAAATGTCAGTGGTTGTTGGTGTGAAACAGAGCTGCTTGGAAATCAAAGAAAAAAGAATAAGGAAAAAAATTCAAAACATAAATAAGGAGACAAGAGGCAACTTGAGATAACACAAACATCTCCCAGAGATGGGATTCCATCCTCAGGAAAGACCTCAGGAGCCAAACTCCAACTGGCTGGGAGCTGTAAATTATTAACACATTTGTCTCAGAAGCCCATCCATACACTGTTATGACAAATCTGTGCCCGTAGTCTGTTCCTGGCATTCAGTGCTTAGGAGTTTCCACATAGCTGTCTAACACAAATATATATCAGCAACATCAGTCATATCAAATTCTAAAGCAATATCTTCCTGTATAAAAGATTTATTTTTTTTTATTCACAAGATGGTATGAAAGCACGTCTAATTAAATGTTCTCCACTTTTCCTCTTGCAGAATCCAGAGAGTTTTTTAATCGTGGGGGACATTCGTTTCTGCTTGAAGACTGCATGATTTGAAACTTTGCCTAATACGCATCAAATGCTAGAACAGACGTTTTTAATTAGTAGCACAAAGTCTGTAGAGATATGTTTTGTAATGAGTAATGTGGTTAAACAGCAAAGTGGTCCCATTTGCCTTTGCAACAGACTGTTAACATTTCATTTTGACCTATCCTTATACTACAGTTCTGTTTTCTTTCTAAAAATTTATAGAGTTTGTTGCTAAGTCAGGTAAATACAAATGGACAAATGCTGGCCTGTCAATGCAATGCTGAAGCCAGTGGACCTCTGCCTACTCATATCCACCCAGGATATTTCACAAACACATTTAAGTACTCTTAAGATAACAGCACATATCAACAAAACAAACCAAAAATATTGTACTAATGCCCTCTCTTACACATAATGAGAAGGGACAGTGTACTTTAAGATGAGAGAAGTTGTCTGTTCCCTGGATAGATTCACATAAATAATTTGCATATAATGTCATGTTTTCCCTTGTAGTGGTAGTGTTTAAAAACGATGGTATAAAACAAAGAACAAACAAGTTATTCTAAAAGTTTCTTAAAAGCCTGCTTAAAGTCAGATAGTGTTATAATTATGCTGAATCAAATTCACCACCCCACCAAGCTTCCATCTTATACAGAAGGCTTTGCGTACATTTATTTAACAACTAGTTTTGTTTTAAAGCAGAAGAAGAGAACGAAGGCAAAGAAGAGCTACATCAGCCTGGGCTGCACATCAGTGGAGGAATCCGTGTGATCCAGCAGCTTTTGCTGGACAGAAATAGCCACCTGAAAAAACCCTGTCACTAATCTCACTCCAAAATATTTGCTTAAGTCAGGTGCATTTCTCTGCAAATGTTTCTTTTTCTCTCTGCTGATTATAAAATAGTGATTTATAAATCTAATTTTTAGGCATTCATGTTTGAGTTAGTTTAGGCCCTGCCTACAGGAGTATGACACAGGCAGTGGTCACTGAAAAGTGCTGTTGGCTCTGTTAGAGCCTATCTGGCAGAGGTTTCTTCTAAGCGGGCCATAAATTGACGCAAGATGAGTTTTGCCTTATATCAACTAGAAAAAACACAGCAATATATATCACAGAACTTTTATGTTCTCGACATTTAATGTGTCTCAGATTTAGATCCCTAGCTAAGTCAACTACATGGGTTTAAGCAGAACTTTACCAAGCTACCTTTTTTTTTTTTCCCCCCTCTGGAGCTGCATCTCAAAAAGAAAAAAACAGATAGTGAAAATGAGAAGGATCATCTCTCTTAGTGAGAAGATTGAAAGTAATAAAAATATGGAGATTGAAGAAAAATACAGGAACTTTGGTTTTATTTTGCCTGCTTCTTACTTAGCAGTATGTTTCACGGGGCTAGTGGCTGAGGAGAAAAAGATCTGAACCATCATTGCAACATTCAGAGACTATTAAGTGAGGTGGAAAAGGAGCTGAAACACTGAAAATTCAACATAACACTGTTCCTCAAGGTGGCAGTCTCAAAAGGAACACCCTTTCTACATCTATAATCTGGCGTCTACAAATACAAGATGGGACTAGGCACAAGCCGTTGTGAAAATCTTGCTGTTTCCAGTACAATGGGCTTTTTTTTCACAGAGTTATAAACCCTGAAGGAGGTACCAAATTGAAAACAGAGCTATTGTCAGACAACAGTGCTTCCTGCTCCATGAGAGACATGGCTGCAGATGTCTGCAAGCAACAGTTTTGAAACTTGGGAAACCTGACAGCTTCACAAATCAGACTCTTTTGTTAATGCGCTGCAGCTTTGAGATTTTCTGAGGTATGCTCTGGATGCTCCCAGTGAATTGGGATAGCTCTCTACAAGTCCTTGCATTCATGCAACATTATCTAATTTTATTTTTTAAAGTAAAGAGAAACAACTTAAACTACTCATATATATATTTGGTATATGAACTTGTATTTCATGCCTAATAAGTCCATGCCATGATATATTCTTTTTGTCTGCATCTGAGTATGAAACACACACACATACATGTGTACATATACAATACGTGCATATGTGTGTGTGTGTGTACATATATCTATTTATATATTTGTATACCCATCCGTATGTGAATGCACAAATATCTCCAGGTAATACCGAACAATAAGCAGATTTTTCTCCTCAGGAAAGGAAGTGGTCTGGAGTTTCTATGTTCTGCATTACCGTTGGTTTTACAAGGGAGGCACAGTGCTGAGCATCTCTTTAATAGTCTGAAATACAGAAAGAAAAAGACATATTGTTTATGTGAAGCAGCAGTAAAATATTTCCCAAGTCACTGTCAGCAGCAGATGGTCACTTTTTGGGATCACACTGTGACAGTGACAGAGGACAGTGGTGCTCTAGTTAGCCAGCTCTTTTCCTGGCTTCTGGTCCCACCACCACCAGCCAGTTGTCACTCAGTCCTTTTTTTTTTTTTTCTGGGTAGACCTTACTGCGGCCTTTCAGTATCTAAAGGGGGCCTGTAAGAAAGATGGGAACAATCTTTTTAGCAAGATCTGTTGCAATAAGACAAGGGGTGATGGTTTTACACAAAAAGAGGGTAGATATAGACTAGATAAAAGGAAGGAAATTTTTACAATGAGGGTGGTGAAACACTGGAACAAGTTTCCCACAGAGGTGAGAGAAGACCCATCCCTCGAAACATCCAAGGTCAGGTTGAGCAGGGCTCTGGGCAAGCTGATTTGGTTGAAGATGTCCTTGCTCATGGCAGAAGGGTGCAACTGGGTGGGACTAGATGACCTTTAAAGGCCTCTTCCATCCCAAAACCTTCAATGATTCTTAAACCAGAGTGAGAGCACGTTTCCCCAGTTGGTCAGAAACCTGCTTGCAGGTTGGTCTCCAGGGCAGATTGCAATGAAACTGCTGGGCTTTTGGCTCCAGGGGAATTCAATCCACCCCCCTTGGAAAAACACGACTATTGTGCCTGTGCACAGCAGCACACAACATCCAGAGCAGAACAGGAGATCTGGACTTCCAGATCTAAGGGCAAAAACTGTTCCTCTTCCTCTTACCAGGAAAAGTGAGCAGCAGGTGAGGAGCCAGTGGAGACCTGCAGCTAAGCTAAAAGTGGACACTGCCTGCCTGCCCCATATGCCCACAAAGGAAACCAACTGCCTTTGCTGAGGTGCTTTTTACTAGAAACACAGACAGGGCTGCTACAAAACATGCAAGCAGATGTTTTGTCAGGATTAGTAACTGAAAAGATTTTTCTGGGTGATGTCATATGCCAAAACAGAGACAAATCTTGGGGTGAGAACCCTCACCTTAAGCGGTGCAAACAATGGGGGCCCTTTGGGCTTCCCTCCAACACCCATTTCATGGCTAATTTCAGTTTCTTTAATCACAAAACAATAGTACTTGCCAGTTCTGGTGAAGATGGCTGCAGTCCAGCTCAGTGGCTCCTTCTGATACTGCTGCTGCAGATTCTGTTAGTGGTAAGACCATGGTCTTTGCAGAGACTGATTGAGGTCCCCATATCTCTGAGACCTCACCACACTGCCTTCTGTCTCCACACTCTGACTATTTGGCAGTTCATGTCAGCAAGAGGGCTCATAACGAGATGCTTTATTCTCCAGAAACCCACGCACGCCTGTGGCTGGGCACATGGTGTGACATTTTGAGACTCCTCACATCCATATTTGACATGATTTGGGTATGTGCAGTTCGTAGGCCCTGTGATCATGCCTGTGCTATCTTTCAGTCCATGACCAGAGAGACTAGGACAACAGCACAAAACCCTGACCATGCTCTTGTGACAGGGTTCATACAGCATTCAGGAGCTGGAAGGTATTCACATACGGTTAAGACAACCTGGAAATAAAAAGAAACAATTCATAAAAAATAAAGACAGAACTTCAGATCATGAAGTAAAATGTTTAAGCTGATATAAGAAGCTTGTCTGGGGATGTATGTCTCTCAGTCCATCCTTCCTGAAATGCCAGCAGCTGCCCTATGTGCCTTCTTCTCCTTAAGGACAACTTTGACTAAGAGAAAATAACTGCTTCGTAGTATTTGATGTTCTTGTTTATTGTTTTCCATTAGGAACAATACTCTGTGCCTCAGTTGAGGTGGGAGTAAGGACTGTAGACCTGTGGGATATGGGCCAGCAGTGACAGGGTGTTCAAGCACGGGATGCAGAAGGGGTAACTGTGCTGCACTGAGCTGATGATGGCTGCCAGCACCGGTGGGAGGGCAAAGCAGATAGTGCTGGCACATCTGTAGAATAATACAGAACCAAGTGGAAAGAGCACAAGTTCACCTCAGGGTTTGGGGAAGAAAATCTATAATAGGGGTAGTTATGTTAATTTTGGTTTGAGAACCTCATTAAGCTTTCATCTAATCCTGATCGTACATGTAGCACTTCAGGATATAGTTTAGCAGTCATGGTAGTGGGCTGATGATTGGACTTGATGATCCTAGAGGTCTTTTCCAACCTTAATGATTCTATGATTCTATGTATAGATCTCATCTCTTGCTTTCTACATCCTATGCATTATAATCCAAACTTCCTGTGTCAAGTAACACATTCTTTACCAAATGAAATAACACTGTAATTGTTCTGTTCTTAGTTAGTGGTTTTCATTTTAACACTCTGACTACCATAATAAACAAGCACAAAATGTTCTCACTCCCACTTCACACATAGCATCCCTTTGCCTACCACAGCAATGGCAGCCCAAGGGTTAATTTTTTTACATTCTAGACATGTGCACAACAAAATGTATCCTAGGGCTATGATTCATCTGAGGAGTTCACAGGGATAGAAAGGCTTTCAAATTCTAGCAGTTAAGCCTGGTTTGGGGCTTGCATATTTAACTGGTGAATCTTTGTATTAAAATACATTTTGCGTTGCTTCTGAATAAAGCAGGGCATCCCTGCAAGAAATACACAAACCAGATGTTTTATTTTTGAAATAATTTGTCTAGTCTCACAATTTTTATCTGGCCAAAACTTCCTGACACACATGAGAGAGTGAATTTCCTAACGTGGTTTGCACCACTAGGGTCATTCTAACATGGAAATGAATTTAATTATCGAGAGCCAGACCCTTATATCCTTTCTTCAATTACTTTCTCACCATAATCAATGGAATAAGAACTGGTTTTTTTCTGACATTAACCATCAGATGATACTGTTGTTAATTAACATTCGTTTCTAAAATAATCAGAGCCTGTGCAGGATGACATTTAGCTTTTTGGGGATGTCCAACTCTTGCCACAGTGAAAGACATGGTCCCTCACCAGCCATTTTGGGTCCCACATCTGCATTTTACCTAAAATATAGTTCTCTGTCTCCCAGCCTGTTGTGATACATGCAGCAGGGAAGAGGCCGCCAGGGTGCCTGTCAGGTCATCCTCTCTTCTGCCAAAGTTCTGGTTGCCAAAGATGGAATGTCACACTGTTCTCAAGCAGTTGTGGATGCAAAAAATATGAAAGCCAAGACTTTGCTTCAGCTCCAGCAGCAGCTTTTAGAACTGGCATAGCTTTAGTAGACTCAAAGAAGCTTGGAGAAAAGTTCATGTCTTACAGTGCCAGAAAGTGTGTGGGAATTTGATTTGAGCTTTGGTAGACTTTTAAAGAAAATCACTGGGCCTGGCAAAGGCTACCTTTTCATAATGGGCTGTCAGTGAGCTTTAGCATCTCAAGACCATTCCTCGCCCTTGGAAAAAAAATCCAGCCCAGCTCTGGCCCACCTACGCTTGAGCATGGGACGAAAATGATCCGGTTCCCAGCAACTCTCTGTTCTGTTGCCTCTTCAAATCCTGTCCATGTCACACCCCTGTTGGGGGTTTTGGTGAGATGAGGAGAAGAAGAACAAAAAGTGTGGGCTACAGATTTGGGGCTGCTGAAGGAACTAACCCTGATGTCCAGCAGAGAGGAACATGTGTACATATTGGTCACATTTGTCCAGGAATATGCCTGAATGATTGATAGGATGTTATGACTCACATGTAGGGCCTTGTGGCTCCAGGAGACCAGGAGAAAGAAAGAAATGCTTTAATTATCCATCACTGAAGGACATCTAACTCCTCCCAGCTGCATTAAATTGCTGTTCTCAGCTCAAGTCACCCCTGGCTTGAAAGATGAAAAGATGGGAGCTGTGGAGCTCCCTTTGAGTTGGGACATCCTCTGTCCTGGTTTGCTGCAGGCCAAGGATTCTTGGCTCACTGGTCAAGCCCTGGGAGGTACATCCTTCACAGAACTGTTCTCCTTCATCAGCTGCTATATTGCCACCCTAGTCACAAAGACCTGCCCTGAGAAATGCGCCTGTGGCTCTAGGGGCCCACAAGTGTCCCAGGACCCCAATGCTCAGGATTTCCACATCCAGAGAAATGGAGTTGTTGTCCAGGAAGTTGGCCATTATCTCTGACTTAAGCCAGAGGGACATAAAAATGAGTAACAGCATACATTCACAGCATCCACAACAGAGAGCATAACTGTAAAGATAGAGAAGAAAAATCACATGACATTGACGACCCAAAAGCAAACCCAGAGAGTCCCTCTCCCTTCTGGTACCCAGCCAATGTGCTGTGGGTGCCCACATACCCCAGGAATCTTGATCAAAACTTGACAGAATATAAGCAAGAGTTGAATACAACAACGAAAGCTCCCTATGTCTCTGCCCACAGCCTTTACAACCTGACATGATCCCAAAGAATATTTCTGCATCGAGTTATTATTAAAATGTAATCCCTTGGCCAAAATATAACTATAGGAAATCATGGAGCTTATAAAAACCTCTCTGGTGTTTGAAACACTTATCTGCAACTTCTTTAATTCACATGTTTTTAATTAAAGACATTTTTCTACAACATTTCTAACGCAGAACCCAATATTCATCTTTTAAGACCACCATCCAGAAGTTATTTTCTGTGTGTCTGTAAAGACCAACACATCCAAGAACTCACGTCATGTAAATCCCGTCAGCTTTCGTTCAACCTGAAGAACATGCTGTAGCTGCTTTTCAGAATGGCTTCAATGGTGCCAAAATGTTTGAAAGACTTAAGTAGAAACTCTGCTCCTAGTTTCCCTCTCATTGCTTTGAATTGTTCAGCAAGAGTTTGTTTTGAGCTCTGGTTTGTAACATGGTCCTCTTTAGAAAAACATCCTTTGAAAGACAAATATTTAAAATTATCACAACAAGTTTATATTTCCTTGATATTCATCCATCACTGAGGAAGGCAACTTGCAAAATCAGGACACAGGCTGTTCACAAACTGTTGCCAATCCATAGATGGTGAGTAATTTGGAAAAACATTACCCTCGATTTTCAATTACGGTAGTTTTAGATACTACCTTTAACTAAAGTTGAAAGAGTTTTTTTCCAGGCAGGAAATGGATTTTCAGAATCAATGGCCTTCAGTGTTTTTCTGCTTCACAAAAAAATGGCATATCATCAAAAATATTCACAAAATAATACCTAAATATCTTCTAATTTACACAAGGAAAATTGTGGGAAGGAAGGAAGGAATACGACTGCTATTTCTGTGACGAGATCTACAATTAGAAAACTAATTTTGTGTTGTTTTTTCTCAAAGATTTTCTTTAAGTCAGATCTCAACTATTCTTGGAAAACAGAATCAAGCAATGTATCACAAGCACTTCAGCTAATCTGGCTGCACATTGGATGGCAGCTCCTTTTTGAGGAATTGCCATTTTGAGAAGGAAAACATTCTAAGAAGGTAGGTAAGCCCATGAGTAACTAATAAAAATGAGCCAACACCTGGAAGCAATGATATGCTTGATGGAGATTATGCTCTTTTTGCTGCCCAGTGAGAACACTCCCACATACCATTTCAGTAGCTGAATCCCACTATGGAAAGGTTACAAATTACATTATGAATTAAAAGATTTGGTAGAAACATTGACATAGTATGCTATTTTATAATTTCCAAAAATCAAGAAAACCTACAAAAATTCCGAATAAAAATCTGTTTTTAATGTTGCATCACCAGCCACCTTGACCTTCTTCTTTTTGTGTTCTAAAACCCCTTTATATGACTGGAAATTTAAAGGAACACAGAAAATTTTGCTGTTGCTATGGGAGAGAACAGTGTGCTCTCTTCATGTAAAAGCCTATGAGATTGAGAAGTACCTTTATATCTCAAAAGACAAATGGAGAAGAGAATATTATAAAACAAGAGTGAACTAGCATATCATTTTGCTATGCACAGAGGAGGGGGAGATTTACAGAAAATAATTTGTACTTTAATTGATCTGATCTAAAATAAATCAGTAAGAGGAAAAAAAATCACCTACATCTTCCAGCAGAATGGAGTGGTTTTTCATATGTGTACTAGGCAGTGCCATATGTTCTCACCTTTATTAACCACATGAGACTTTCCCTGGAAAATACATATTATATATATATATATATATATACACATATATGAAATTTCTTTGATTGATATGAGCATAAGAAGCATGCATAGATGAAAAGAAGCATTTTTCCCCCTCACCTTTCTAAAAGATTCTTTGTTCGATTTGACCATCCTACTATTTCTTTCTAATTCCTGACAAACTAAATATGCTGGTGGGTCTTTTGGCTTCCAGATTATGTATTCAGCTGCATTACAGTCTAGTGCAGTCAGATTTAGAAGCCACCCATCTCTCTGTACCAGACATGTTAGCTGTCACAGTGAGACCTTGCCCTGAAACTGTCTGTAAACTGCACTAAGAAAACAGACCAGGATAAAATGAAGAAAAAAAAGGGAGAAGGATCTCCAGTCTCATTGTTGTGGTATGTGGGAGAGCTGAGGCTGCCTCATCTTTCTCCTTTCCTAATGCCTAGGACCAGGCAGAAGGCCTTGATGCTCAAAGATTCGCAGGACTTTACTAAACCCCAAAGAATGAAAAATCTGAAAGCCACTGTGCATCAGGACAGCTATTACCTAGTAACCATCACAGAAACATGGTGGGGTGATTCTCATGACTAGAATGTTGCAATAAGATGTCTATAAACCGTCAGAAGGGATAGGCAGGGAAGGAGAGGTGGTGGGTGGCTCTGTACATTCGGGAGTGTGTTAATTTTGTAGAGCTCAATGACTGTGATGGTAAGGTCAAGTGCTTATGGGTAAGGACGAGGAGAAGGCCAACATGGCAGATATCCTGTTGGGAGTCTGTTACAGACCAACAAACCAGGATGAAGAGGCACAGGAAGCATTCTACAGAGATGGCAGAAGTCTCAAAATTGCCAGCTCTTGTTATCTTGGGGGACTTTGACTTACTAGAAGTTGACTGGAAATACAACATAGCAGAGAGGAAACAGTCTAAGAGATTCCTGGAGTGTGTGGATGAGAGCTTTCTGACACAGCTGGTAAGTGAGCCTATCAGGGGAGGTGCCTCACTAGACCTCACAAGACTCTGTTAATAAATGGAGGACTGGTGGGTGATGTTGTGATTGGAGGCTGTTTTGGGCTCAGCAACCATGAAATTATAGAGTTCTTGATTCTTGGTGAAGTAAGGAGTGGGATCAGCCAAACCACTACCATTGATTTCCAGAAGGCAGACTTTGGCCAGGACACTGATTGAGAGAGTACCTTGGGAGACAGTCCTGAAGGGCAAAGGAAGGCTGAGAATTCTTCAGAAAGAACATCTTAAAGTCACAGGAGCAGGCTTTCACCGCATGCTATAAGACAAACAAGTTTTTGCTGAGATTCAGGAAAAAAGAAGAGTTTGTCGCCTTTACAAGAAGGGGATCTAGTTAGGTCATATAGAGAAAACATTAGAAAGGTAAAAGCCCAGGTAGAACTCTATGTGGCCACTGTAGTAAGAGATAATAAAAAACGTTTTTACAAATACATAAAAAACAGAAAGAGAGCCATGAAAAATCTCCGTCTTTTATTGGATGTGCCCAGTCCTGCACTTCGGTCACAACAACCCCAGGCAAAGCTACAGGCTTGGGGAAGAGTGGCTGGAAAGCTGCTCAGCAGAAAATGACCTGAGGGTGTTGGTTGACAGCCAGCTGAACATGAGCCAGCAGTGTGCTCAGGTGGCCAAGAAGGCCAATGGCATCCTGGCCTGTATCAGGAATAGTGTGGCCAACAGGAGTAGGGAAGTGATCGTGCCCCTGTACTCAGTGCTGGTGAGGCCACACCTTGGAGTACTGTGTTCAGTTTTGGGTTCTTTACTACAAGAAAGACATTGAGGTGCTGGATCGAGTCCAGAGAAGGGTAAAAAAGCTGATAAGGGGTCTAGAGAACCTGTCTTATGAGGAGCTGCTGAGGGAGCTGGGATTGTTTAGTCTGGAGAAAAGACTGGGGGGAGACCTTATTGCTCCCTACATCTACTTGAAAGGAGGTTGTAGTGAGGTGGGTGTTGGTCTTTTCTTCCAAGTAACCAGTGATAGGATAAGAAGAAATGGCCTCAAGTTATGTCAGGGGAGGTTTAGATTGGATATTAGGAAAAGATTCTTTACTGAAAGAGTGGTGAAGCGTTGGAACAGGCTGTCCAGGGAAGTGTTGATGTCACCACCCCTGGAGATGTTGGCTTGACAGTTGGACTTCATAATCTTAGAGGTCTTTTCCAACCTTAATGATTCTGTGATTCTATAAATACTCCCAG
This sequence comes from Trogon surrucura, assembly GCA_020746105.1. Lineage (NCBI taxonomy): Eukaryota > Metazoa > Chordata > Aves > Trogoniformes > Trogonidae > Trogon > Trogon surrucura. The sequence continues at coordinate 188,642,726 of CM036617.1, forward strand.
AAGACCTACAGAGTGAGGGTTCTTCTCCCATTGAAATCACTGAGTTCCTGTTGCCTTCAAGGGAAGTGTTCTTTCCATCCAAAGGATATTTGATTTAGTTAGCACCCACAACGCCCAATTTTTCTCCATTTGTAGATCTCCAAGGTGCATGGTAGCTTCCTTACAAATGCTCATCAGTACTATATGCAGACATTGCAAAACTGTTTTGCATCCTCTTCTTTTGCGGATGCCTGGGAAACAGGCCACGTCTTCAGGCAATCTGGTGGAAAACCACTTTACTTTTGGTGCAAAGTGTTAATTGGCATAGCTAGGCCAGATGCCTCAAGATTACACGATTTATCCAGCAGCGTAGTATCAGCAAATCCCTGCTCCAGACTTGACTGATAACAACAGACTGGTTTTGTCAGATCTTTCCACTGTCAGAAACACGGTGGTGCAGATCTCTTAGTGCAGGTTGCTGGCAAAGCTCATGCCTTCACCATGGGGCTTCTTCCTGCTCACCGAGGCTCTGCTCTGGAGCATAGATCAGCACCATAAAAGAAGCAAGATCTGATCACCAAAAAAAAAATCAACATACAGTGCTAGATATTAACCACAGAGCCATGAAATTATTCCCATCTGTTATTCGGTTGTAACAGATCATCAAAGCATGCCGCAGTTTAAAAACAAGGTGAGAGCTAATTGCAGGCATTGAGAGTACACTGTGGAAGAGAGGAGACCATTTCCCATCCAGAACCTGGACTCTGATGACAGTACGAGGTGTTGCTCATTTGCCTTCTGCAGTTGGGGAGAGATGGGAGGAAGGACTGTTTCCTAGCTTAGAAATGTCACCTGCTAGCTGGTGACAGACAGTGAGGGTGAGGTAAGGGAAGAAAGGGGTTTTCTCTCTTTCAGGAAGTGTAGCAATTTTGGTGTCATTTGTGATCCATTTTTGTCTGTGGCTGTCAAGACAAAACGGGACAAATAAATCAGCAGAGATCTGCGAGTAGTCTTTACAGTTCTGGATGTTCTTGACACCTCAGCTGGAGATATTTTTTGCTTCTCCACGTCACAAATATCCCTCGTGTGCATGGGGCCACAAAGCTGCTAAGAGATTTGCTCAAGATATGAGTTACAAGAAGAGACACCAAACCGAAGTTCGGAGTTCATTTTCAAAAGTACAGTCTAAATGAAATCCTTCTGCAGACATTCATAATATTTATTAGCTGCTATTTTCCAACCCATTTCGAAGGGTAATTACGCAGATAACCTGCCACACGCCTCACATTTTGCAAAGGCAACTTACATTGCAAGCCCTAAACATTCCCAAAAACCAACTCAGAAAACAAACTCCGCATTCAGGGCACTGCCCTCAGTTTGACTGGACTGACAGAAACAAGCTAGGGTTGAAAAGGCCAGAAATGTCTCCAGAGGCTGGGAGAGGGGGTGTGGGGAGTGTCGGCAGTGCGGCGTTCCCGTGCCGCTCCCGGAGCCCGCGGTCGGCAAGCCCTGCCAACTCGGTGGGAGTGAACAAAAGGCAAGTGGGATCCAGGGAGCAGACAATTTCCACAACATGTTCTCTGCCTAAACTGGTGGCGATAGTTGTGCCAGAAAACAAAAATAATAAAAAGAAATCTTTGATTTCTGTTGTTTTGGAGTCAATTCCAGCAATGGAGCCAGTGGAAGGAAAATAGCTAATGAACACACAGTTGCAATAGTGGTTTACTTCTTGTTATGAAGGGCTCAAAACTTGTCGTGAAAGCCCCACTGGTACCCAGTTCTGAGAGATGCAGACCAGATGTTAGAGGACCTTCCTGAGAAAATGAATCTTGGTGCAAACTAGTTTTTGCTGCAAACAACTGGAGGAGATGGCAGGGAGCAGGGACCAGCCGGGTCCTGCCTGCTGCAGCTGGCATGGCAGGAGAATTTTCTTCAGTGAACATTTTCCCATTTTAAAACACTTTCCTAACCCAAATGAGTCGTACAGAGAAATAAAGTTTCTGCGACTTTTGTACGTTATTCTAAATGTCAGAAATGCGATCCAAATGTTGCAGTGCTAATTGCCTGTAACCCCTCAGGGAAATGAGCTTTCTCATTTAAATGTGCTTTCTCTGGGGCTAACAACATGGCCTTTCAAGTCACCGGAAAATATGTACCCCGCTCAAGACTCTGACCCTCCAAATGATATTCAGGCATCTCTCCTCCACAGCACCCATGAGGGATGTGAGTACCCAGGAGTGGATTTGGATGACTTTAGGCTGCATCTGGTAGGTTCTCACATTCACAATATTTATTTCAGTTGGGAAGAAAAAACAGTACCTGTGTTATGCCAAACTGAAGTCCCAAATGCATTTCTTTGCCTGAGTTATTAACCCCCAGTAATGAAGGTTTGAAATTGAGATATTAACTGCTGGAGGGGCAAATGAAGTTGCTTTAATAAAGCTAATTAGGTGACACCTGCAGCGAGGCTGGATGTATCTGCAAGCCACGAACAGCCCGGCTTGGGGGCCAGGTCCCTGGCTCTTTGCAGCTTATCAGTGTCAGGCAGCAACTCCTGCAGGGGGACTCGCCCCAGGACCCCTGCCAGGTCCTCAAAGAGGTGTTTATCCAAAAGCAAAGCCACCATAGCCAGAAGAGATGCAAGCACAGCCATGACCCTTCAGCCCTGCTGAGGCTTTAGTCTTCTGGCTTTGATGGAAGGGAAGCTTCTGAAGGCCAGCGTGGCAGCGGCACGCTGCTTACATCAGCCACGCTTGGTCCGTGCACTGCAGCTGTTGTCTTAGCCAGGCGGTATCAGCCTCATTTACATATTAATTGCAGCACCATTTTTAGTCCTTTTTATTCCCTCTCCTGTTTCTTTTTTTTTAATTTTCCTAGAGCTCCGAAATATCTCAATCCTTGAATTGTCATTTTTAAGACATTGTGAGAGAAATAGAAAGGAAAAAAGAGGCTAAGGCTTTTCATTACAATTTTTGAGTTGACTGACATTTTAAGAAGATTGGGAGTTTCTCTAATAAAAGCATCTGCATAAGACTTACACCCTTCCTCTGATCCCCTCGCACTCTTCTGCTTTTTACCGGCTGACAGGTTAATCCAAGCATAAACAATTGCATTATCATCCTCAAAATTATTTTCAAGATAGTTGATACTTTTCTTTAGAAAGTCTCATAAAAAGTGAATTGATAAGAAGTCTTTGAATAATTAAAACTATTTAATTGGCTTAGAGGTACAAGCCACCTCCATAAAATAGACTCAAATGGCCTAATTACTAATCCACCATATGGAGGAAAAGCAGAGGTGTGGTGCAGTCTGTTGATGGATCAATTAGCACACAAGGCAGAGGATTGTGTCATCATCTTTGTTACCATCAAAATAAAATCCTATTTTGCATGTGTCTGTAATATCACGCAAACAATCTTGGTTTTTTCCATTTATGTAGCACCTCCTTCAAAACTAGGATCTCAAAACACTTTTAAAACATTGAACTAAATGCTCTCTACCTTTGCTTTATTCCCCACGGGTTAGGGAGGTGTAAATGACAACCTGGTTTATCTGCCATGTAAAAGTAAATTTCTAGAGCAACCAGTTTCTTCATACTCCACTGATAACTCTCAGCACTTCTAAAAAGTAATGGAAAAATCACTGAGAGAGAAGAAGCTGTCTCTGTGGATACAAACTGGTGAAGGGCTTTTGCCTTTGCAGCGTAGCGGGGCGGGGGGGACCCCAGGTCTTTGCTTGACTTCAAGAGTTTAGCAAGGCATTTGGAAATTGCAATGCAGTGCAAATCTCTCCACTGCTTTTATCAGTATAATACACATTGCGTTATGGGGGGAAAGGTTAGTAGTGTGAATTCTTTCACCCCCAAATATGATGCAATGAACTACAGCAAGCAGTTCAGCTGGTTAGAATTAAGAGGAACTGCTACTGGTAGCCTCTCATCTTAGGCTTTGACTAAGCACCTACAGAATTTCTGGGAAGGGTTCCTGGGAAGAAGCATATTGCTAAAATTTAAATTTAACTGATTGTAGTCTAAATAAGGGAGGCAAGATATCACATTTTGGGAAGAAATTTCTAGAAATGAACTTGATGTTAAATATTGAAATTTCAAAATTCACCAATCTTCTGTACAGTAGAGCATAGAGCAATACAGGAGCACAGGTTACCTCTGCATCAGAGATGCAGCTTTTCCTCTCAGCAGCCCCTGCCCTGAGGCACCCTAATGCTCGAGCATTGGAGTCCCCTTCCACTGTCGCATTGTGATGGGACCATTCTGTCTGTGGAATTGCCACCATTCCTTCCGCATACATGTTTCACTGGTGCAAGAAAAGGCTTGATTCCTGGCAGAGTCTCTGTGAAGATGAACCACACCACCCTACCCAAACACACCATTTTCCAGGGGCGGTACCTTTGTAGAGGAGTCAACTTTTGAAAAGGTCACCGTTCCTGATTTCTCCCTTTGTTCTTCTAATAGGAATGCTGCATTTAATTTAATACTCTAACATCTGTTCTGTTCTTTGATTGGTCTGCTTTTCTTGTTTTCATTCATTTTCTGCTGCTATGTAATGTGGGAAAAGGTGCTTTCTGCACAATTACAGTTAATTACAATTTTAGCAGAGAAAGCTGCTGCTTCCCAGCTTTCAAACTGAGGGCACAATCTAAATCTTTGCTTGCAACATTTGTCAGATAGGATATCCATTCCTGAAAACTTAAATAGGTATTGAAACCAACCCTATAAGGACACTTTACCCTTGGAGGAACTTTAGGCCACCACCATTTAGCTGTTTCCACTGCTGTCTCTTCATAATAATCTTTTGCGCTTTTCAACTCAAATCTCAGGCAAAACAGTTGTTTACTGAGTCCAGGAGTCTTAAATGTGATTAAGAAGTCTGAGCAACTGTCTGTGGGGCTCCTCTAGTTGTTTGGAAGCAACACAGATTAGAAAACCAGACCCTTTATAATTGTCTCAAAATGAGCAAAAGTTGGGCAAAACTTGAAACACTTGAAATCATATATTTCTTCTGAAAAGCTAAGTCTGGCATTTTATATTCTTCTGGAAAAACTTAGGCAGGAATCAGTATGGCTCGGGGAGATGTCAGAATAAACATGGCATCAGGTTTCACCCACCGTGCAAGCAAGGCTGCCAGGAAGCTGCCCCGTGCCAAGGTTGTGGATAGGAGCACCCTCTCTTCCTAAAAGAAGAGCCCCCCGCATTTGTGTTTTGAATGGAGGTGCTTTTAGATGTGCAAGAAATCATTGGAATAGAATATAATTGTTAACTCCCAGAAATTACTAACATGAAGTTTAAGAGGAACCTAAAGATGACTGGTAGCTTCCAGCGTACCCAGGGAAATTGAGTTGTCTGAGGCTTGGAGGGTGCCTTATACCAGTGATAATCTTCCAGTGGCAAATTGTTTATCGTTGGTCTCTCTTTATACGGTGGGCACAGTGTGGTAAAAGCTATCTCATTCCTGTTGGACTGGCTCCCTGCCCAACCTCCTCCTCCTCCCACCATCCATGTGCCCAGTCACATCCCCTCACAGGAGTGCTGCATAATGCTAAAACATTATAGGAACCATATGTGTAGAAAATGAAGAAGTGGGCTTGCAGAATGAGATGGTGTCTAGTCAGAGTTTGATTTTATTTCAAAATGCCTGAAGCACAGCAATACTTCTACAAATTTTACTGAGAAACTGCTGGCCAGGGTGCGATTTGGACCTAAGGAAAGATATAACTGCATATCCGATCAAGCGATGAGTTACATGACCCTGTCCATAGAGGCTTTCTAGCCATCTGACAAAGTGCACACATGTCATGTCACCTTTTACTCCTGTGTTGTAGTAGCTGTCCCTCAAGTACTATTTCTCTTCTTGTCTTTTCTCATGTTGTACTTGGACGATGAGATATCATTATTTTAACACATTAACTCTTTCCTGGATAATCTTTCTGAAAACGCAAACATTTTTATTTTCTGTGAAGCAAAAGACACTGCTCACCCTATACATAATGCCCAAGAGACACTCAGTAAGCCTCTCTCTAGACTTCCAGCAATGCAGGCAGTAGCTGCTTATTAATACAGTCATTTGTGATTGGGGATCACTGGACATGTCAGGGAGATAATAGACCCAGGTTTTCACCTTTGGTATCTCAATATTATTTTTCAACAGACATGAGTTTGAGTACCACTCTATGCATAGAAAGACTATCCTTCAGAAAGAGGAAAGAAAATCATCACTAAATAATTTCTACTCTCTAGGACAGCAACTATAAAACTGAAACTGCAGTTCAACCGGGAAGTACGTTTACCCTTTGAGACTCCTACTACTGCATCAGAAATGCTGCAGTTGTAAGACAAAACACATTATTCAGACATAATACCACTCATTCAAATCCATCCAGAAATGCTCATGGATTATGTGTATCAAGCAGACTTCAGCTCAGACCAGGTATTGTTGGTCCACACCACTCTAACTTAAGCTGTACTGAATGTCATCCATCCTCCTGCAGCTGGTGTAAAGCCAACATAAACTCCTTGAAAGCTTTGTATGGTGTGTTCCGGCTAATTTGACAGAAATGTGATCATGTGCCCATTCTTGAGCCAGATCAAATTTGTACTTCTGCGAGATCAGTCAGCACATAGGCCTCCGACTAATGGCTGTGGAGCCGCAGCATGAATACGAGCATCATACACGTTCCTGTGACCAAGACCACTGGGGCTTCGACCACATCCAACAAGCTCCCCAAACTCCCAGGCTCTCAGACCAGCTACTTCTGGCTTCTCAACATTTTATTTTTTCTGCCACATTCAGACTCATCTCAACCAAACAGAAGATCAACCCAATCCCATACTGTGCTGCTTTCCTCCAAATATTCTTCTTTGCCATGGAACATTTGCAACAGTCTGTGCCACTTGAACTGCCACCTCCAGCCCCCAGACTTCTCAGTCACTGCACTTGCATATAGCAGGGGAGTGTTCACCAGTAACAGGTGAGTTAAAGGAGAATGATAAAGCCTAGAGTCTGATTTATTCAACATTTGAATGTGACCACCCTCTGAACATGCCTTTTTATGGTTTGCAGCAGTAGCTTCTGCCCTCTCAGCCATGTAGATGTGTTTAGCAAGGTTGTGATATTTAGGTGGTATTTTTCACGTTCTGGACTAAGAGGGCATTCTAAATGAACAAAGCTGCCCTCACATGAAACTATAGTTTTATGTCCAGTTTGGCTGCAGCTGATATCAACCACCAAAGAGTACAGATTTCATTATTTCAGGAAAGCAGTTATGTTTAATTCCTTGTGTTTGGTCTCGAAACTTCTTGCAGATGCTGACTTCAAAAAGTTGACAGAGACAATTAATAACCTTGTTGATTCCATTTAGGTTTCTATATACTTTTTCACTGAAATGTTTTAAAATACATAGATGTTGATCAAAAGCAGAAGGTTTGTAGAACATTCTCTTTTCTTTTTCTGAGTTTTCTTTTTGAGTTACACCTTCAGAGTGAAATACCATATGGCAGACACACACACACACTTCTTAGCAGAGTAAGTCCCACAGAAATTACATACTCTTCCCCTCAGGGAATAGTTCTGCCTGTACTTCACATAGCCAATTTTATACAGCTCTTTTCCTGTAAGACAATTTACAAATTTTACTTTAAAGGAAGAATTCTACCAATACTTATACCAGATTAAACCTAGAGAAATTGTCTTGAAGGCACTGAAGTTACTTAAGATTTATGCTGGCATTACAAAACTCTGAATGTGATCTATATATTGTTAGTTGGTGCTTGTCAGTAAGAGACCTGAAAAACATGGTTATCAAAATGTCACTTACCCTGAATTTATTGTTCATGTTTACACCATCAGTACCTACAACACCAGCAAAGAACAACAGCATCAAAGGACAGCTAGATGTAATTTTCTAAATATAAAGCCACTGTGCAGCTGAGATACTGGGGGCAAATTCTGAGATCTTCAGCCATTACTAGGTCTTTACTTTGCGAACATCACTACTGAGGTAAATACAGGTTTTCATGGAGCAAAGCATGAAGCAATAATTAAACGAGAGTATTTAATTTCTAAAATTATCATCAATGCATAGCTTAGGCAATCTTCTGTAATGTTACTTTATTTTTCAAAGAATAAACAAAATCACCATTTTGTTTTTCTACATGGAAGATGCTCTTTAATTCCAGATGTGGGAGACATGCAAGACATGAATGCAAGCTAAATTTCAACCATAATAGACTCTGCATGTTGCCACTTCAATGACCTTTTAATCCCTTGGAGTTTAACCGTTTCCTAATGTCTCCTAACAGCCATTTTCTTGTTGGGAAAGCCCTTTCTAACTGATAACATCTAAACAAGCTCATACCTTAATTAGAAAAATTCTCCCATAAATATTTATGTTGCTGTGATTAGGCCATTTACTGAATCCAGCTACCCATTATAAGTAAAAATAGAGCGCCTTGTTTTGAGAAGCCTGGGGCATGACATAGTTTATACTAGGGGACTTTAAGTTGTAATTCATCTAATCAAGTGCCTGACCCCTTGCCTCCAAAGTAGCCAGTAGTTGTTGGAGGGAAATAACCTTCTGCTGAGCACAGCATCCTTCAGTCTACATTTTTGTATGTTGGAAATAAATAGGATACACATCTAAGCAATTATTTAACAATAGAATAGACTCAACACAGTCCTTTTTTTTTTTTTTTTTTCTTCAGCAGTCAATATGTAAAAAATCTGAAAGAGAAAAGGGGCTGCATCTCTTTTTCAGGAAGAAATTCAAAAAGTTACGGAAGTACCAAAGGAGGACTTCTACCCAAAGCATATTACTGCTACCCAACAAGGCTCCCATGCCACATCATTTTTCGTGGGTTGCCACTAGGCAGCCTGCTGTGCATGGAGTCAGGTACCTGGTGTGGCATCTCCCATTAAGAGGGTGATGAGAGATTTAGGCAGCCTGTTCTCAGGGGCTGCTCTCTGGTTCCTGAGGTATAAGAAGCACTGAAATGGGGCAGCACACACAGTGCATGTTTCCCTCCTTTGGCTCAATATGGAGACAGAAGACATACAGCTCTGGAAAGAAGGCAGTATGAATTGCTCTCTTGCAGACTCCCAAAGCTATTTGAGAGCTTGGACGGGGCTTCTGAATGTAACCTTTGGGCAACCTGCACGTGTCTGTTCAAGGAAATTTGTGTCCATACAAGGAACTTTAACCATGCCTGGGAGCCGGAGCACAACTGTCACGCTTCTGAGCTGCTAATACTCCTCCCTGGCACGTTTTTGGCTGTCTCACTCTGTCACGCAATTCTCAGACGTGGTTTTGGCAACATAATTTTCCAAGGCTCTCTCCTGGGAGGAAGCTCGTGCGTGGTTGCCCCAGTTTGATGGCTGGGGAGTCTTGTAACACAGACATGGCTGCTCCTGGCCAGCTGGCCTACACACGTGACAGCACTACTGGGCATATTTAATTGACCAACATTGATGAAATTTTTGACATCTAATGTGTTAATTCCACGTGCAGTTTAAGATCCAAGATTGCTTCAAGAGTTCCCACTTCTTCAGCATAAAATGAGAGACAATGTTTCTTTTTAACAGATTTTAAAATAAATTCTCACTTTATTAATCCAAAATGTTGTTCCTTTCAGAAAGATTTGCCTTCACTAATTCCCAGATATCTGATACTAACTTGGAGTAACATGTTTAAAATTACACAACTCCTCATTTTTTCTGTTTTCCACAATTTATGCTATCCTCATTTGTAAAGAAACAATTTTAGAGTTAATTCATTCATATTTCAAAGTCAAAATCCCTTTCATACCTTTTCCAGCTACAGATTTCCATTTTTCCATTTCCTTCTCTGGGTTACAGTTAATTTACATTTAAAGTAAGAAAAGTCTCCCTCCTCCACATGTTGCCTTTGCAGCTGCAGTTACTTATATAAATTTCCATCATTTTTTTCTACTTTTTTAAGATCACACCAACCTTATTAATTGATCTGGACACTTTACAACAATAAATTTACTTTGAAAGAGTTAACAAGTAAGGAAGTCTGAAAGTACAAGAGATTCTAAACAGATATTATCAATTGCTATTAATCTACTTCTTAGTTACTCTATTTCCTCTCCTCTCTTTACACAAAAAAAAAAAAAAAGAAAGCAATGGGATTTTCTGTGGTTTCACTGTTTATTTCTTTATTGTAAATAGAGTCCAATTTAGGTTACATATTCTCGAAAAACAGAATGTACTTACTTTTTAGTAGTATAATTTATGGTCCTATTTTGAGTAACATTTTTTGATGTAAGTATGGTTAATGTTTTAGTTAGCGTCAACTCTGGACTTCCTAAATTTGTTTCATGATCACCATACCATGATACTGACCTTGAAATAACAATAAGATTAGAAAAATAATCATTTTAAGTCTTCTTATGTGTAGTCTGTTTTCTGAAATATTAGGGGTCACATTTTTTAGATTTTTCTTTCCAACCACACCAGGAATTTTCTCTAAAAAAGAGATAAAAACAAAGCTGAGACACTCTGTTGATTGAAGAAAGTACCACAAAGTGGTGCCTGAAGAGCAACAAAAAAGATCATGAGAATCACATTTAATCTCGCAGAGGTTGGCTGCATTGCCTTTCCAGAGTTTTGAGCCTTACTGCAGGCTTGCAAATAATAAGCTTACACCAAGTGATGTTTTTTTCACTTTCAGAGATGCTGAACATCAAAAGCTCTCCTTGAAAACAGTTACCTAATGCATCTAAAAATAAAGCTATTTTATGTAGATAATCTGGGCACCATAACCCTTGTACGAAGGCCTGATAGGAGAGTAGGAGTGCTGTGAATAATCTCTCTTTTAAGGCAGGACTGCAAATGAGATGAATACAAGTTATGTGAATTCTTTCTCCTCTATGTTTTTTGTTTCCACTGTACTTGGTATTGACTATCAGCAGCTGACTCAGTTCCAAAATTTCTTTTCATTTCAAATAATTCTTCCTGTCTCTAATGGGATTTGCCAAATTTATTTTGTCCTCTCCAGAAAAATTCTGAGTTCTGATCACGGATAAATAAAATAATCTGTGCTTGAATTTCCAAGTCAGACCAGTTTGTTGTTTGTTATTCTCTCCTGAGCACTTTTTCTGTCTGCATAGCTGAACTCGTCTGTGGCACCACCGATGACTGCATGTGATGCTTAGAATTGCAAGGTACAAAGTTGGTTTTCAAGTCTTTTAACCCTATAACATTTTGATCTTCCTCAGTCAAATTTATTTTCTCTCTGCTTCTCTCAAGTTGCTCACCACTCAGCCAGCCCAATTTTCACTTCATACTTCACATCAAGACCATGTCCATCACCCAGCAAGCCATTGGCTTCCACTGCCCCAGCTTACTCTGAGAAATGATCTGTTGCCCGTCAGTAACAGATTCTTGTGCTTCACCTTCCCATCCATCAATTAGCAATGAAAATGAGTAAACTATGTTAACCAGACAAAAACCATTCACAGTCTTGTCCATGGAGACTAGTTTTTTAAGAGTGTTGAACATGCAGAGGGCTTGAATAAGACAGAACGTTTATCGCATAGGCTGGTTGTTCAACTATTTCTGATACCAGCTGAGATAATGAGGAGAAACCTACACTAGCAGTTTTCAGCAACAGGTCATTTCACTGAAGTGGCTAAAAACTATTTCGCTGGCTGAAAAAAGAGAGAGGAACTCAGCATACTCGAGTTAAAGTGAGGGTATAATGGGGTCCTAGAGCAGAGATGGATGAAGAGAATGTATGTGAAAAGATCAGTTGAAGTAGGAAACTGTGGAAATGTGAGCAGAGGATCCAGGAGAGGTTCCAGCAGTCAATTTGGTTATGGTGACATGACTGTGGAGGCTGGCCTGAACCTCACCTTAATTGTGACAGTCTCTGGGGCTAGCTGAAATCAACTGCAGTCTTAAGGAAACTGGTCCTTCAAAACACAAGCATTTCAACATTTCCAGTCAGGCCAAAAAAACACTGTCAAGATTATCAGACTTCCAGATAGTATTTTAGCCCATCTATATAGATCAAAAGGAAGAAGCACAGAGGACCACAAAAAGTACCCTGCATGCATGCTTTAAACAAGGCTGTTGTTTTTCAGATCAAGGATGTTTTGGTTACATCTGTTAATCACCAGGGACTCTGACATTTTAAGAGCGAATTATTCATCCTCTCCATACGTAACTTAACTAACCCTGGTGAGAATATCTCAGCTGACCATTTGGGACTATATGCATGCAAAGGTGCCCTCAGGTTTGGATGATGACTCTTAGCAAAATGACTTGTTTCCCCCAATTATTTTTTCTGGTGATAACTATAAGTTATCCTCTCAAAAGGGCTGGCTCCTTTTCAGTGCTACAACTATAAAAAGAATAAAGCAGGTGCAGAGGACCATGCTCCAGATTTGGGAGTGATAACCATGAGGGCTAACAGCAGGAAATGAAAGGCAATACTCCTGCTGCGTATTTTTTGGTTGCCAAGGCTGACATGAGAGTGTCATTACATGGAGAAAGAGTTTAAATTTGCCACTTGAAAAGTCCTTGCCCCATTTTATTTCCATTTGTGACACGCATAGAAGAGGTCAGAGTACTTTTCCTTGCAATTTCTTTTACAGTCACCTGTAGACCAATGTCTCTAAGCTCAACTTAGGCTTTTGCCAAAAAGGGGCATTTCTCCTATTTCTGTTGTGCTGCAGGCCTCTGTGGTTCACCATGAATGCTTTACTGCTGACATTTCTGGCTGATCTGCTTTGGCTTTCCACAGTTCTTGCTTGGTAACAGCCGTGGAAATAGTGTAGACATTACAAATTCATTGTTCTTCTCTTGCTCTTTGGGGCTGTTTATCCCTCCTGGCCTCCTGCAGGTGAGGAGCCCTTGCTAGCTATCTCAACCATGGCCAGGATCTCCTCCACTCTCACCTGAGTATTTGCTGAATAGCAGAGGAGCTGGTGCTTAGCCTCCTCCAGGAGGGATTGAACTGATAGGTTACAGTTTGACTTCCACACCGGGACCTTCTCTTTTGGTGAGTGTCCTCCACAGCACTTCTAAGAATAAGGGGGAGCAGATGGAGGAAAAGCAGGAAATGAAGCCTTGCTGAAACTACAACTACCACCATTCCTTGCGTGACTCTCTCACTTCCCTGTGACACTTGGAAGGACCAAACGAGGAGGGTCAACTGGCAGAATATTCTCCACAAAATCTCTGCTTGTGGCTTGCTATGCAGAGAAATTACTACTTTCCATATAACAAACAGCCACTGTATCATCTCTTAGTTCAAGTCCTGCTTTGTGCAACTTGCTCTCACTGCTGACAGCCAAGGTCTGCAGTCCTCAACAGCTCTGGCCAATATTTCCTTTATTTCCCCTATGTACCATGAAAGCTCCTTTCTTCTGGCAACTCCCGGCATCTCAGGCTTAAAGGAGCTAATGTAGTGTTTCCCTCAGAAACTTTGGTGGAAACTTAACCTGGTGAATGAAGGAAAGTCACAAGGGGAAAAAAGAAAAAGCAAAAAAAAAGAGCTGAGAATTCATCTCAGTGCTGGGAACAAACATGTACAGCTATTTACAGCAATTTCAGCCATGGGAATGAGGGGAGGTAGCTAGGATTGCTGTGAGGTCTCTAGGCTCAGCAGGTCTGTGTTTGGCCATAAAGTGCTCCTTGTTTCCTGCCGTCAGATCACCAGGAGGCTGGAGGACACCTGGCTGGCACTTGGAAAATGAACACAGAGATGTCCATGTAGTGTGCAATGCAAAGAGGCTGCAGACAGCAGCTGGATGGTCTCAGCTGCCTGTACTAATTCTCACAGAGTTCACCTCTTGTCCCTCCTGGCCTGGCCACAGAGCTGGCTGGCTTCAGGGACCCAGCAGTGCTCGCCTGCGAGCCACGTTTGTCTGCCTCACTCCTCTTAGTCCTGCACACCAGCAGTTTGCAGCACCTCTTTGAAAGCTGCCAATCTCCTTTCCCTCTTCCCTGTTTATACTGGATCACATTCACCATCCTCTTGGCTCTGGCGTGCAGTTATGTCACGGACAGTCTGGATTCACCCACGGGTGCCATGACTCCGCGTGCAGGGAAATGAAAGCGGTCACTGTTCCCTTCGCTCTGCAGAGAGGCAAGGGTTTCTCCTTCTGACTTTTAAGAGTTGCCGTTGTCAGCTCATCTCTCTCGACGTGACTCCACCTTCCTGCTCATGGTGTAAGGATCTCTCTGACTCAAGAGGGGAAAGGAAACTTTAGTTTTAATTGACATCCAAGAGAAGGGCACATGGCAGGGGAGGAGAAGGTTGTGTGCTCATGGTGGTAGGAGGTGTATCTGCAGGACCTGAGGTGTTTACGGAAGGTGAGGAGGACATATGAGCAAATCTATATGAAAGACTTCTGTTCAGGAGAAAGCTCCGGCTGAGCCTGGGACCAGTTCTGTGCAAGAGCAGTGGCTGATTGCCCCATTAAGGACAGCTCTGGCTTTCTCATGCTGGATGAGATGATCCCGTTCCAGCTAGGCAAAGGTTTTTTTCACCTAAGCAAAGGGAAGTTCAGCCAAGTGGGCCTCAATGCTGGAAAAGGCAGAGCAAGTAAGGCACTGCAGGCCAGCAAGTCAAGATCAACACATGGGATCTCCACTAGGTGTTATTGGCCTCTTGGTGGGGCCAGCTCAGAGCTCTTGTACCACCCTAGGTTACTGAATTTTAAATGTAATATTTGAGGCCAGAGTGATCTGACCCACCAAGAAAAGGTCTGAGCCTTGCGACCCACAAGTTGGAAGAGAAAGTGTATGGAGGCAACTCACAGAGGAAGGGGGCAACATCTGTAGACTCCGAGCCTGAGGCACTGGAAGCCTGAGGGCTCTGGTAGAAATACCTGGGAAAGGGCCAAGACAAGCACAGTACAAGAACCATACGGATAGCTGGGCAGAAAATATGTTTACACGGCAGGGGGTATTTTTAAATCCAAACCTCCCACCATGCTGCTGGTGGGGAGAGGTCACAGTGACAGCAGCAGAAAGCAGGCACGGAGCAGCAAAGCTCTCAGATATCTTCTACCTGATTTTACAGACCTGGGAGCAGACACACTTCTGCTGCTGATAGGTCCGTTATCTATAGGAAAGCTGAACTCTGATCTCAGCAATCCTTTCTGCAGAAGCTGAGGGAGAGATGCAGTGTGCAGGAAAGTCTGCTTTGGTTTCCCCTCTGGAGCAGACCACGCATGGAGGTCTCCCGAGCTGTCCCACTGCTTGCTTTCCCACCATGGCTCTCGACCACTCTCTGAGGACATGTTTAGAAGATAGCTGCTTATACTTGTTCATTCAGTGTAAATAACTCTATTAACTTTATAGGCAGCCCCAGTTTGAACTGACTGAGATTCATGTAGCAAACTGGAACTGCGCCAGGCCCACCAGAGCAGAGTCCTGTTGGTGCGAGGTGCAGCCCAAACAGCTCTCAGGATGGGAGGTCTCTCGGAATGAATGCGATCCCTCCTTGCTCTTACAGATTAGTTTTAACACTGACGCAAAGGCTGCCAAATACTGAATCTGCCAGAAATGTTAACAACAGGCACTTTGATCTCATTCACTTGCTCTTGTTAAGAATGTATTGTATTATTTTGCCTCCTCTGCGGTCAGAAGAAAAATGTTTTACCCTCGCATATCACTCATGTTCAATAATCTACGTGCCATGTTACACAGAGCTTCTGCTTTTCACTGCTACTTGCTTTTGGGCTGCTCACTTTAGCATTTATTGCATGCTATACATTTGTTGAAATACTTTAGGGAGGTTTTACATTTTTTTATATAAAAGATTTGTGGTACTTCTTATGTTCTTATCTAAATAACTGAAGAATTTAATTTTTCTTTTATGCTTAAAAACTACTTAAAATCAGTTTAAACTTTCAGGCTGGTTATTAAACTCTTGGCTTAGTAGTTAATACAGTTCACGTATCTGTTCTTGGCACAAGGTTTACATTTTTCTAACTATATGTTTACTGTAAAAAGCAGCTAATATTCCCTAATAAATGATACATTGATAATTATCTAGTAACGTTGTTTCATGCAATGCATCAGCCTCACAGTGTACCGTAAAAATATAGTATGCAAGTCGAACAGCGTAATTCCCATCTTCAAAGACAATGGAAGTTTATGGAAAATGTAATCTCCATTAGCAAACAAAAAAAGAGGAAACTGTTGATAAGGAATTTTGGTACCAAATCAAAGCACTACATTTGTTTACACATAAAATGGAAGAATAAGATGTAACATGTTAAACTTTTTGCCGTGAGGTATTGAGCATACTGTGATAATTTGGCATGACAATATAGTTAGCAATTATATTTAAGAAGATAAATCATAGAATCATAGAACAGTTAAGGTTGGAAGGGACTTTGAAGATCATCTAATTCCAATCCCCCTGCTGTGAGCAGGGACACCTCTCTCCCACTAGCCCAGGTTGCTCAAAGCCCCATCCAACCTGGCCTAGAACACTTCCAGGGCTGGGGCATCCACAGCTTCTCTGGGCAATCTGTTCCAGTGCTTCATCACTTTCATGGTGAAGAATTTCTTCCTAATATCTAATCTAAATCCACCCCCTTGCAGTTTCAGGCCATTGCCCCTTGTCCTATCATTACAGACCCTTGTAAAAGGCCCTTCTCCAGCTTTCCTGTAGGCCCCCTTCCTGTATTGGAAGGCTGCTATTAGGTCATCCTGGAGCCTTCTCTTCTCTAATCTAAATAATCCCAGCTTCCTCAGCCTATCCTCATAGCAGAGGTGCTCCAGACCTCTAATCATCTTTGTGGCCCTCCTCTGGACCCACTCCAGCAGATTCATGTCCTTCTTGTACTGTGGGCTCCAGAACTGGATGCAGTACTCCAGGTGGGGCCTCACCAAAGCAGAGTAGATGGGCAGAATCACCTCCCTCAACCTGCTAGTCACACTCTTGATGCAACCCAGGACACGGTTCACTTTCTGGGCTGCAAGTGCACACTGCCAGATCATGCTGAGCCTCTCGTCAACTAACACACCCAACTCTTTCTCCTCAGGGCTGTTCCAAATCTGTTCTCTGCCCAACCTGTATTTGTGCTTGGGATTGCCTTGAACCAGGTGCAGGACCTTATGCTTGGCCTTGTTGAACTTCATGAGGTTGGCCTGGGCCCACCTTTCAAGACTGTCAAGGTCCCTCTGGATGGCCTCCCTTCCCTCCAGTGTGTCAACCACTCCACAGAGTTTGGCGTCATCAGCAAACTTGCTGAGGGTGCACTCTATCCCACTGCCCATGTTGCCAACAAAGATGTTAAACACCACTGGTCCCAGTACCGATCCTTGCGGAACACCACTTGCCACTGGTCTCCACTTGGACATTGAGCCATGGATTGCAGCTCTTTGAGTGCAACCATCTAGCCAATTCTTCATCCATTGAGTGATCCATCCATCAAATCCATATCCTTATCCAAGGTAAACTTTAAAAAGGAATGAATATGTATAATTATTGTTGTTTCTTGATATTCTAAAAACAGTGGTTTGGGGTTTTTATCTTTGGGAACCAACCACATGGAAAATCTTTGTTTTCAAAATGCAAAGAGCATTCTGTTTTCAAAACAAGTTGACTATTTATGCTGTGTATCACATTGTAGTTGGTCTACCCTCAATCTCGTCTTTGAAGTTTAAGATTCCAGTGTGATCATGCAAACCAAAAATTTATTGTACTCTTCCTCCAAAGCCTAGAAGTCAGACAAAATGCAGGCACATTTAAAAAAATGCTACTTCACCGAGAAAACTGTCAAATATGTTTTTTTTTCACATCGAGACATTTTATTTTGACCCCTAGATTACTGAATGGACATGCACTTTCTTAACTTCATCATGTCACTTCTAGGTGTTCTGTTTTCATTAGTAAGAGTTGATATGTTTCCTTTCTTGTTTTCCTCCCTTAATTTGGTGGGATATTTTCATGAAGAATCACATTTCTTTTATTTGGAGGTTTACTGTCAAAAGGAGTATGTATGGATGACAAGAATTATTACCATGTTGAGTAAGTTTCAGGATCAGCATATTGTTGAGAATTACTAAGTTTGACTCTGATATAACAACAATCATATTCTTTCTGGGTCTGACCAAAATACAATACAAAACAGCACAATTTAGAAAAGTCTCATAATTTCAATCCATAAAGCTGTAATGGCCACCCTCTTTCCTGTTGGTGGCCAATGTAACCCACATCAGATATTTAGAAGAAAATTCAGTGAGCTCCTTGAATTATTGACCTGCAGAATTGCTGCTTCAGTAAAATCAGTGCATGATATAGTTTCCTAAACTGGTCTCTTACTGTGTATTTCAGGATCATCAAAACACCGGGGTTGACCAGGATAAGCCCCTTCGCCTGCATGCAGTCCATGCATTGGCAGATGTATCTTCAGGATTTCAAGATTTTTGGCCATTTCATTCTCATTATCTGGAGTACACATCCATCAAAAACTCATCTGTCATCCATTGGACAGATGTGTTGCTCTTCTGTAGCTAAAAATGCACTGTTTAGCACATTGCCACTAAAGATACCAAACTTCATGCTGATGTCAGTGATGTTGGACTTGGACAGCACAGAAGCATCTGAAAAATGTTATTTTTACCATTCGACCAATTCATGGTCTTACAGATAGAATGACAAGCCTGTAAGAAACTCACCAGGAGAAGTTATTTGAGATTACCCAGACCATGCAGACTTGATTATAAACCTCCATATTTCTTGTCTTTTTGGCCTGCAGATTTTGTGACCTGCTTGTTCTCTATGATTCTCTCCAAGCACATTTTGAAGTTCTGAGGCAGTTACTATCCAACCTCTAACATTCTACGATTCTATGATTAGCAAAATCACTGTACCACTACACAGTCCAAGGTGGGAGGATCAGTTCTGACTAGCAGCAGTAGAGATGGAGAGATCAGGACAGTAGGGGGGAAATAGAGGGAATAAAAGGATAGAAGAGGGCACATTTTCCTTCTTAACAAAAATCCTTCAAATTCCAGACAGCTTTGCACAGTAATCTATAAATTTCCAGTACGAGTCACAGTCTTTCTGTTCATGTTGTCAAAGACTCTCTGACAGCTGATAAAATTTGAGGCAAATGGTAGCTGCTGTGCATTACTTGTTCAAAACGACAAAGTGTGAAAATATGATCAGTGTAGGAATTCATAGGAGGGTGAAAAAAACCCACTTTGCTGTTCTTGAAGCCTGTTAAGTAAAATTCCACAAAACAGTACAACTAAGCAGTATTAGTAACTACAAACTACAGGTAGATACCTCACAAGTACTTTAGTACAAATTTAGTCTGATTCAAGTATTTCTGGCAAGGTTTTATAGTAAAGCTGAGCTGCTTTTGGAATTCTTCTCTCTGTTCATTCTCTCTGATGAAAAAGTAAACCTCTCATCCTTGGGAGACAGTCATACTGGGTAGCATTCTTGTAAGCTCACATACTGCCTGCAGCTTGTTCCTGCTTTTAGTTTTCAACCTTGCTGGTGTCTTGGTAGCCAGCAACTAAAGTCACCTTTGTTACATGGCAAATATTTCAAATCAATGTAATTTTTAATCTTGGGATGACAACTGATTTTACTACTCTTTCCTGTTCTGTCTTCCAAGAATAAAGTGGGAAATGCAGCCATATACTTCTGCAAGATTATGCAGTTTGAAACTCTCAGCAACCCGAACAAACTATTATTTAAAACTTTCTCAGCTTATTCAAGACTTTCCTGCCTATAGATATACTGGGTCTGACTGCGGTGGGTTAACCCAGGGCTATAGAATGTCAAGCAGAAGGATGGGAATTAATTGTGACTCAGTAGTTGAAAGCTGCTTTGAGTAGGTACCTGCCAGGGGAAGATTGGCTGGCAGAAAGGTGAAAGCACTGTAAGATGAGTAACTAAGCCACTTATTGAGTAAATATCTATTGTGTCTATTTTATGAGCACCCTTTTTTCTTCTCTACATCAAAAGTTTTTATAAGATGATTAGCATTCTAAAATCAAGAGCAGAAGGTGTAGCTACAAGAAATTCAGGTAAACATGCCTATAACTAAAAATGTCCAACTCTTAAAATTTCAAGGTTTAAATCCTTATCACTTTACTTGGCTTTGATTGCTAGAACAGAACCTAAAAACATTTGCCACAGACTGAGCTTTTTTTTGAAGGTTTCAACTGAAAGGGTTCACCCCTTTTTCAGAAAGACATTAAGGAAATAATGTTATTTTACCCATGGCAAAAATAATATTGTTTATCTGAGAAGTTCCAATGTCTTACTGATTTAGGTCCAGGACATGAAATAAGTCAGGACTGTGTGTGTAAGACTCTGGCATCAAGAATTTGCCTTTAGTCATTCCTTGGGAGATTTGCCCAAATTTGGTTAAAATACAAAATCATGAAATTTTTCAGTTTGCCCCAATAACAGATCACGTGTTAGAGGTTGGTGCCTGCATTTCCCCAAGAATCTCTGTCTATTTAATGAGCTCCATCATGGGGCGGAAAGGCACAAGAATTTGCTCCCCTGCAATTACTCCTGCAGGCGCTCAGGGATGTGTGACCCAGCAACTAAAACCACCTGCAAGGAAACTCCCCAGTATGCTCCCACTAATTTTCCTCATGCCTTCCAGCTCCCTGAAAGAGAAGAAAGAAGCTGCCTTATGTTAGAAGGGCTTGTGGGGAGTGCTGGAAGGAAGGGGGAAGTGGCAGAGGGAACAAGGGAGGAGACACCAACTGCAGAACGGGGTTGAGCACAGCACCCACAAACTTATAACCAGCCTCAAGACTCCTGAGTTTCTGCAGGTTCCAGCACTGGAGCCAAGGGGATCTGATAAAACTTTGAAGCACAGCCCTTACAGAGCCATGCTGCTGCCATCAGTTGCCTTAAAGAGCTTAAAGATTCAATACCATCAGTTCCAGGTCCAAATGCCGCCAACAGCCAAACGCAGAATCAATAGTCCACTGCTGCTTCTTGCACTGTATGTGTTTGCATCTGTTTAGTTTCTAGCTTGCAATTACATTAAAAGACAACTGATTTTAAATACACAGAGGCTGAGGGTTCATCTACTTAAATCTATGCAGTTGTATAACCCAGTGCACTCAGGCAATTGGAGTTTCTGTTTCTCGGCGTTGTTAGTTTCTCATTGCATCAGGAGAATGAAATCCAAAATTAAGGAAATACTTAGGACTTCCAATTAACTTCTGAAAGCTTGATGAGTGCTAAAAATACCGTGTGGAGCAGGAAATAGACCAACAGGCCTATGGTTCATTGGTGTGTTTGTTTTACTCCTTTGTGTATTTTCTAAAGATGGACTGATTGCTCTGCTATATTTATTTAGAAATGCTACATACGAGAAGGAAAAAAGGATGTTACAGCAGAAAAGAAATAATTTCCCATAGTTTAGTGGAAAAATAAAAATTATTATCATAAAGTCATAGGGAATTTATGCATTAATTCTACAGTGACTATTTAAAGAAAGCTGAAGCATAGCACTTTTTAAAAATAGCTTATGCATAATTAACTATTTCACCTAGTTTGGTATTAGGCAGTTCTTGACTGTAAAAATTGTAAGATGAGTTTTTTCTTAGACATTAATAAAATTTGAAGTAAGTTAGCTTTAACCTTATTTTAATGGGGTTAAAGAAATTTAGAATAATGTGGGAAATGTGTGTCTGATTAAGAAGATTTTTGAGAAACCAGGGAATCGATTCCCAAAACGCAGAAACTCATTTTACGCATATGTAATTCTTCTGAGTAATACAGATTAAAACCTGTTCAATGAAGCTGGCGGAGGAATCAGTAATGTCAAAACCAGGTATTTAACTGCCCCTTCCCCATTCAGCTTGTCGCTTGAACTACTGCATTTCCGATCCTGCATAAGCTGACCAGGCAGGAGAGCACAGTTGAGGCTATTGCTCCAAAAAATTTTGTACATATAAGCTCTGAAATCATGGACTGCAATCTATTGTGTAACATCAAGAAGCACTTGGAGATTTTAATTTAATAGAAAATGGATTATTCCTCATCTTGTCCTGCATCAATGATGATTACTATCTGTGGGTGCTGCTGGATATTAGAGATATGAGGTTCTCTGATCAACAGCTTCAGGGCAACACAACCAAACTGAACTTAAAGAGCAATCGAAACTATCATTGTGCATGTAGAAAAGGCAAGTTCAGAAGGTACAGCTTAGCTGTGAATGTCCTGTCCTGGCCCCAACTCAGTGATCAAAGACATTCCAAAACAAGCGCTAAATGTTTGCAAGCTGCCAAAGAATTTGGGTGCAGTAGTAGGAAGAAGATGAAGAACAGATTATACGTCAGTAGCAGCTACTCCCTAGTTTGATGAGGATGGATTTAAAAAATATCTGGGAAGACACACAAGCCTGCTACACATCCACAAAGATCCTAAAGAATAGTAGTATAATGTATATTGTGTTGTTCCAAGTTACCATTTAAAGAAAATACAACAAACAGGAGGTTGTAGGGTAAACAGAAGAGACAGTGGTGAAAGAAATGGTGAGCAAAAAGTGGAGAGGAGAGACTAGGAGGGAATCACAATACAAGGGCAGCTTTGAAAATGGTAATTTCCTGCTCTGAAGCTAAAAACATGTTGCTAGAAAGACACATTACAAGAATTAACAGCTTTTGGCATCTCCTTTGTACAATGACTCCAGGAGAGGAGGAGACACAAACATAGTAACATGGAAGGAGCTTTCGTGTTTGTCATGAACAAGAGACATTTTTGGAAACCAAAACACAGTACCTGCACTTTTCACAGAGCAGAGCTGCAACTTACTTTGGCCATCCCTCTCTCTGTGCCTACCCATGACAAGAGGTTGGAAACAAGCTTTCGAAAAAGAAACAGCAAGCTCTGCATGACCGCTTCGCCTCAGCATCTGGTGTCTTGGAAACTGCTTCTTCAGCCAGTTCTCTTGGCTGCTTTGAAGATGCAGTGATGTTCAACCGCAATATGGTTAGGCTTGCTTCCCAGATCATATCTGCACTGGCCTGTGGAGCCTCTGCCTCCAAAGTACTGGAGGTAGATGGAGAAACTGCTCAGAACGTGTACGTGGCTGGAACAGACTCGCACCAGATGGCCATTCAAAATAGCAGTCAGGAGAAAAGTGTCACACTGAGCAGATGCGAGTCTTATCCTTGAGAAAAGTCTTACCAGCTGCCACTTTCCTCTGACTCATCTTCTAGAAAAGCTGTGTTTATTTCAGTCAGAACCAGTATTAAGTCAGAGATGCCACATGTCAGACCAGTTCACTGGGTCTCCTTCGTGCTTGGAGTGAGGAGGGTACTTTGGATAACTAAAGTTGTTTTTTTGCTTAGAACATGCAAAGTCTCAGCTTTCTGTTATTTTCAGTTGCATGATTGTTAGAACAGTGGCACACCTTTTGAAGGACTAATGCAAATACAGGAAAAATTATATCAGACAGAGATTGCTAACAATGATGAAGAGAAACCCCTTGATTTTAAGGAATATTACATCCAACCAGAAACTTGGCTTTCAGTGCTGGATGGCAAAATCTATTTTAAACGGGAAGTGGCTGAGATCTTTACAGACTTAATTATGTGGCACAAAAAGTTCCTCTGAGCACCTGCACCTGTATGAAATGTTCTTTCAGGTTTTCTGCTCTTGAGAAAGCTTTCCTCCTTGATGTTTCAAGGACCGCCTTTTTCAATACTTAAACCACGATTTCTTTGTGCTAAAACTGGATAATATAATACAGTGTCACGAAAGGTAAAAATAGAACTGGAGGAGGTTTTTCTTCATTTCCTGCTAATTTCCCCAGCAAATTCTGAAAGGTTTACAGCCATTTCATCAAACACCAGAACTGTCTCCACTAAGCATATGGTCTATTTTGATCTTCTTTCAGTTCCCAAAATAAAAAGCTAAGGGTCTTTTGTGAATCTTTTCTCCTCTGCTAGAAAACATGTAAGAGCAGTTTTATCACTCCTCTTCCTAAGTCCTAGTTAATCTGTGATACAGAAGAACAAGTTTCAGTTCCCACCTTAGGCTAGCCTATAAAATGCTTTATGTTTCCTTGCTCCAGCTGTTAGACTGTGCCTCCATCCACTCCTGCTGATCTCCTGCAGTTCTTCCTATCAGTTCCTACCATTTTACTGAGGCAGGACATTTTATTTACCATTTTCTTGTCATAGCTTTTAACCACTTTCATTAACAAAACTCTTTCTTTTTCTCCAGACAATATCTTTATGCTACACAAAATTAAGGGTTTGGACCAATACTGTTCAGTCAGTGGACCAGCTCCAACAATTTCCTTAGAATTCATTAAACTGGGAGGAAGCTCAGAGGCATTTGCGTTTCTTTGGAGATACCAGGATCCTAAGATTTCCCAAGTTAATTATTCACCATATAGACTTTTCCAGGGTGCCGTAAAATAAATAAACAAATAGCAGGACAAGAAATGTGGCTTCATAAAGCCTCAACGCCACATACAAGAACAAAAGTCTTTGTTCCATTTTTATTAATTTGATGTATTTTTCCATGGCTCTGGACCAAGTTATGCAATAAGAGGAAGGCAGTCAGCATTTTAATTTTTGGACTACTGCATTGCTTTGATTCTTTGGCATCACTGAGTAAACCTGCATGATTTTCATACAAGGAGAAAACATCCTGCTTGTAGGTGGTCAGACACCTGCTCCCCAAGCTAGAAAGGCAGCAGCTGTTGTCCTTAGCGTGCCTGATTTGAGGAAAGTAGGATGTTGTCTATATATTTTCACAATGTCATTTTTAAGGCAATGTTTGTGGCTTGCTACCATATGAATTATTACCTTTGACAAGAGAAATAAAATTTTAATACAGGACTTTGACAGGAAAACTCAAAAGACATTTTTTTGAAACACAGGCTGAAGAAGTCAACTGCTTTGGAAAACTGAATAAATTCTGTTCCCAGAGCTACCTTCCTGCCCTCCAGAATAGAAACCCCAGAAGCCTGTGAGCAAGTCCAGCTTTTCCTTCCTGAGACAATGATTCTACCATACTTTAGGTATTTCTGTTGAAAAGTCAACTGTATTGGGTCTGGTTGGGATGGAGCATGGTACATCACCATATTCAGATGTCGGGATGTTTGGATTCTGTAAAGAGGCTCATCTGGAAGCAATGTATATGTTTCAGTTCTTTGTAGAAAATGCTTAACTCTAATTTTTCACAAAAGCCCTTTCTCTTGAAATAACTCATCTGCTTAAAATTAGGCGTATACTTGTTTGTCTTACTGACTTGAGGCTATACAATATACAGTCCTCTGATGCTGAGTAATTTATGTGCTTGCATAAATCAGTGGGCAGCCAACAGAGGACAGACTGGATGCAACAATTTCACATAAGCATTCTTCTTTTATGGTCAAAAGATCATGGAAATGAGCTCATGCTTCATGCCTTTGAAAGTTCCTTTTTCTGTCATCTCATGAAAATGCAATGGGTTATGATTACTTCCAAGATTTTAAGTGAATTATTTACAGTCCTCAGCATAGAAAAACTGTGGACTTTGCTATCTTCTCCAGTATTTGGAATGAAGGTTATGAAGGTGACCGCTGTCTACAACAGTTCCTTCTCTCCTTTCACTCCTCTGAAAGATCTGAATGCATGAAGGCTGTGTAAAGCCTGAAGAAGTCCTAGTCCTGTAGGAGAGCGAAAGACTAACAAGAAAGCCATGTGTCCTACCCCAACTAGCAGAAATAATTCTGTAAAGGAAGAGTTGCAGGACTGTAACTGCACATTTCCAAGACCCTCTAGGACACTAACTAGAGTGTGCTGAACTCAAATATGCTCAGCAACATCTCTTCTTGAGCTTCTTGAGTTATGGATGGGCCTTCACACTGAAAGCAGCTGAGCTAGCTTGTCCTGTTAGCACACAGAAAGAGTTTTTCATAACTGCATGGAAAGTATAAGCACAGCCCCTGTCCCTGCCAAATTGCAGAAAAGATGTGACAAATGGGGTAATACAGGACAGAATGTTTGCATAGGTGTGAATAATGCAATAGACAAGAGGTAAAAAAATAAAAACGAATGAGTCCAAACCAGTAAAATCCACATTTTCAACCCTGACCTGCTTGCTTACCACGTACCAATGCTTATGGTTATACTCAGAGTAAGGAGAGACACTTTCCTAGGTAAAGCATACGCTGAAGTACAGATCTTTCTGAAGGTTCTTTACCAGACTGCATTCAGCAGATTTCGACAGACCATCCTGTAGCACACAAAGGGCCACGAAATCCCACGAGCTGAGCTCATTGCAGCTCCCCCTGCTCAGCTCCTTTGCAGGGTCTGGGGGTGGCACAAGGAGTTTTTCAGGATGTGAGGACTGGCAATCCCACCATGGGGAATACCCAAGCTCCCTCCCCAGGCAGGATTATGGGCAAGGGCAGGGGTGCCTGCCTGGGTGAGGTGCATGGCCCCCCATCGGGAAGCAGCACAGGAAAAGCAGCCGCAAGGCAGTTTCTGTCTTGGCAGCTACAGCAACACCAACACGGCAGCAAGGTGGGTGAACAAACATATTGGCAGGGTTTGTTAAAAAAATGAATTGCCTCAAAACGTTTGCATGTGTTGGGCCAGACTCTGCTGATTTTAAAATTCTACCCAGCCCTTCACTTATAATTCATTGCTATTTTCCACCTCATGTTCGCGAACGGTAGAGACCGTTCATGTGCATTTAGAGTTCTTCCTGTAAACTGCATGTTAATCCTTTAATTCTTGAATTACATCTTAAATCCAAAGGAGTCAGAAAGAGGCAGAACCCCTCAACCCTTTTTAAATTAGAGTTGGGGGTCAGAATTGTTGCTAAACCCAGAGATAGCTGAAATCATCAAAAGATTTATGAAAAAGATTCCACTATTTTTAAACCAACCAGAACTAGAAGTGACGAAATTTCACTGGATTTCCCCATCTGAAGTGTCAGTCAAGCACGTGAATTGAGGAAATGCAGCTAGGGAATGATCCTGTCTTCCCCTCTGAGCCCCTCCTGCGTGGGGTGCAGACTATGTGTGACACTGATACGTTAATGCCTCGTATGTGCCTCTGGTCATGAACAGA
Source organism: Trogon surrucura (assembly GCA_020746105.1). Taxonomy (NCBI): domain Eukaryota; kingdom Metazoa; phylum Chordata; class Aves; order Trogoniformes; family Trogonidae; genus Trogon; species Trogon surrucura. The sequence continues at coordinate 188,669,770 of CM036617.1, forward strand.
GCCTCTAACACAGCAGGCAGGAGAACATCTGAACTGGGCTGACGTTGGACCAGACCACAATATTTGAGTTTTATGAGTGTGAGCAGAACAGACAATCCTCTCTACCCTTGCTTTAATGGCTTCCTTAAAGTCTGAGAAACGACAGAGAAAGTAAACAGCAAGGTAATTAAAACCTATATCGCTTAACTCGTCATTATGGATGACTAAGAGTTTTTCTGGACAAAATATTTTTCCTTTAGGAAATATCTGTGCTTTGAAAAGAAAAATGGCTGTTGCAAATAGTATTTTTTTTTTCTCAAATTACTTATTCCCAAAGCCGATTTTTGAAAATTACCAAAATGTCAAATTTCAACATTTTTAATATTAAAAATCGTCTTTGGTTCAAATAATCTTTCAAAACTTCAAACTAATTCTGGTTAAAACTGTAAATAAGAGTCAGAATCAAAACAAAAAGTCTACAAATACTGATATACAATATTCTAATTTATTCAAATCAACATTTTATGTCTTCCTTAATAGATTGCTAGAATGAACATGTGTAAGAGCTTGATTTTTCATTACGATTCAAGCTAAAATCTTTTTTTTCCCCAAACATCATCTTTCCCAAGAAGAAAGCTACAATTTTCCCATCGGCTCTGTTCCTCATGAACCTTAATTTCACAAGTGTATGATACACTGATTTCTGTCAGCAGATCACAGTGAGAATATACTGTGGTAGAAATGAACTCCATCTTCCAGTCTGAATTATCTTAAGCAGTTCTGTTAATATAATAGGCTTGTGGGCATATATTATACAATGACACGAGGTCTAACCTTTCCCTTTCAAGCAGTTTCTCATTTCCTGACTTCAACAAACATAAGAGAATATCACATGGTAAAAGAATGCTGTGAAAAGTATATTGAATCATCTGGCAGTATTTAAACCATGAGATGACATTTTATTTTTCTTATTCTACATGGAAATTCCTAACATCAGCTCTTGCTCAAATACATCAGCCCAAGCTCTGCTGTTTCTTTTCAAACATTCTTTATTCCTGTCTTGTTCTTGTTATATCTTTTTATCTCTTAGCTGGAATGTGCGTTTCTGTGAATGCCTAAAACGAGATAAACAGCCAAAGTCTGAGCTTTTAATTTTTCCTTCTGGAAAAAAAAAAATTTGAATACAGAATTTTCTAACAGGACTTTTTTTTTTTCTCTTTTTTTTTTTTTTTTTTTTTTTGCCTTAGACCACTTCAGAGTCAACAGCATGTTAATACCAAGCACTCCATAGCTGCCCTAATACTTCAGGGATGCTCTAAGGGAAGTTTCAATAGATAAGTGTCAAAATAATGATATTATTTATGTTTAAATTAATTGATTCCTGGCAAAGTGGGTACTATGATCTGGAGATTCCATCTAAAAACACAGTGCTTCTTGGCCCAGTCTACTCGTATGCCTAAAGCTGACCATTCTCTTAAGAGCTTTCTTGGAGAAGGTCCAGAGCTCTCAACACCTTGAAGGTTTGAGCCTCAAACACAGAGTTATTTCCCAGGAGAGGCAGCACTTAGTAAAACTATAAAAGAAACAATTCAGGAAAAAAAGTATGTAGCAGCATGAAGAGAAAAGAAAATTAACAAAGCACAATAATACAACAGTTGCATACCTCTAGAGACAACTAAACAATGATTACAGCCAGCAAGTAGCAACTGATTGCTGCCATTTGAACCCAAGGGAAAAGGCTTTGCTGTTAGCAGAAAGGGTCTTATGACAACACGAATGTTTTGAAACCCAGAAAGGACTATCGGATCTTCTAGTTTGACTAGCACAAGCCATAAAAGTTCATGCTCCTCCTTCCATTTGGTAATGACTCGTATGCTGGCAAGAGCAGCGTGCTCCCCAGGGGCAACTCCAGTCTTAGTCCGAAAACTTCATCAGGGGAAGAAGTGTGTCTCTTGGCCCTTACGGCCTTGTTACAGTCCCTTCATTCCAGCAAAGGTTTACTAGCCCACATGCACTCCAACATGAACATTACGTTATCCAGTGACATACAATTACACACGACAGCCTGTGATTCATTGCTTGCTTCAAATGTTCACAAATATATCTTGGTTACATGCCACTGCTGCTGATGATAGCAGCTCCCAGCTGGACAGGACACTTCAGGAAGGCACTACTTCACTCTAGTGCATACATTGCAATTTGGGAAGACCCAGCCTGGCTGAAAATTAGTTTCTGGCAGCTACAATACCTTCGACCATCATTTCTGCCTAGAGAAAGGTAGAGACGTTTGAATGTCATGGAAAGCTGCTGTTTATCTCAAAATTCTTGTTTCAAATTCTTTGTAGTCACAAGGGGAATTACTTCCTACTTCATCTGACTCCATGTAAGACACCTTAGGGCTAGGCTTACTCAAGGACAGGGGGAATATGAGATTACAGCATTAGATATGGTATTAGATAGGCCAGAGCACTATGACCTTACTGTGGTTTTTAGAGCTGTTCCCAGCAAGATTGGGGATTGCTCCGGTGCATATAAAAAAATACCTTTTTTTGAGTGTGAGAGGTATAACAATCAATTTCCAACAAAACAGATAGAAATAGCTTGGAGAAGAGGACATAAATGCATTTATCTTAAAAGACAGGTTCAATGTAATCATGTCTTCAAGTTTTCTTGAAGGACTTTTCATTCTTTTTGTTAATAGTGACTCCAAAACTTACACTGTTTCTTTCTAAGCTATATAAAATCGAAACCTCGAAACACATTTGTTCATCAGATTATGAATAGACTCTATATAAGGTGCATAACAATGTCCAATTTTTGATGTAGAAGGCTTCTATTCCTTTTCTTAGAAATACAGGAAAGAAGTAAATTTCATCTGTAAATGTGCACTTTTTATCTCAGAGGTGTAGAACTCCTTGCAACCGGAGAGGAAAGATTGCTTAATGAAACCATCAAGGAAAATAATTTTCAGAAAAACTCCTTGGACTACAACACTGACGCCTGTTGCATACGACACCCTTGCATGGTACAGGTACAAGGACATCACCCCCTGGTCTCAGATTATGTTCCACTCATCCCACATTTTTGCAATAGTACAAATTCAGAGTTTGCCCTGCTCTTCAAAAACTTTGATGAGAGCTTTGCATGCACAAGATGAAATTGTAAAGGGACACAATGGCAGCAGCAAAAGAAGTCCAGGCCCCGAGGGAATTTTCCTGAAAGTTGAACAAGAGGTTTCATTGTTCCTATGCAATACATATCAGAGTAAAGCCTAGGAAAAAGTTTTTCATCTCTCAGGGAGCAAGTGCAGACTTTCCAAAGAGCAAAAGGAAGGCAATATGGGGAAAGAAATAAATTAACTTGGTTAATTCAAGGCACAGTTAGACGTTTTTGCTTACAAACAAGAATTGATCAGTCTCACAGCCTGGTCTTCTTTAATACTTGGCTTTTATTGAGTTACACGGGTGCTCTGCACTTTGCAGCAGTTACATTGCCTATTTCAGTAGCACAAAGACGGTTGGAGGCTTAGGTAACCCTGCCTGACTTCCAGTCATCCTAGTAACAGCCCAACAACAACCATGCAGTGTCTGCGAAACATCCAGGAGATGCCAGACAAATTATCTCCAAGGTTTTTCCAAAACAAAAGAGAATCTTTAAAGACATTTTATTATCCATAAACAGTTCTGAGACAGATAGCAATTTAAAGAAGACAAGCAACTTCAGAAAGTGTGGAAATTCTGAATTCGTGCCCAATATTAAAATAGCTTTTTAATAGCCTTGCCCTTAAAGAGGAATTAGTGGATGTTCTTTCACATCTTTACATAAAGCCAGACTCTGGCAGATGTGAGATAGATTACTGCATACAACATAAACAATATTTGGTCTTTCAACCCAGCAGTGGGGAATGTACATCTCTGTACTTGAACAAAAGACCATTTCTAGCTCAGCAGAGGATGTAAACAAATCCGGTCACCAGCCATGCTCCAGGAATCTGCAGGAATACCTGGGCAACCTTCCCACCAAACCCTGAAATCCAAGCTAAGGGGCAGATGGGGAGGGGAACACAGCACCAAGCCCGAGGTAGGATTTGGCCTGGACACCAGGATCCATCAGCAGTGTTTGCTTTTGTGCAGGCTGAGGACTGCCAGCCCCTGCCCAGCAGAGCTCTTCAAACTGTAGCTAGGAGACTTGCCTCCAACAAGCTAAAAATACAGCCCCTGTACTGGTCGGTGACAGCTTGTTTGCAGGCGAGGGGGGACACCTTGGATCCTGGCTTCAACAGAGTGGGAAGATGGCCACCAGCAGAGCCCAAGCACCCAGTGCAGGTTCAGCATTCCACACTCGTCAGGGCTGCCAAGGCCAGTCCCACTCCTGCCTCATGTACCACTGCCTTCACACAGGTGCTGCTGACTCAAATCACAGAATCACAGAATCACAGAATCACAGAATTGTTCAGGCTGGAAAAGACCTCTGAGATCATCAAGTCCAGCCTATGACTCAACACCACCACATCAGCTGGACCACGTCACTAAGTGCCACATCCAGCCTCTCCTTAAACACCTTAAACAGGGACGGTGACTCCACCACTTCCCTGGGCAGTGCATCCCAGTGCCTGAGCACCCTCTCCATGAGGAAGTGCTTCCTGAAATCCAACCTAAACCTTCCCTGACGCAGTTTCAGGCCATGCCCTCTCAGTCTGTCATTAGTCGCCCAGAAGAAGAGCCTGGCCCCCACCTGACTACAACTCCACCCTGCATTGCACCCTGCCCTAGTGAGAGGCCACATCTCCTGCTGACCCCTAGTCAACAGGAGATCTTGCAGAGCAGGTCCCATGCACCTGCTCTTCATGGGAGGAATGTAGAGCAGGACCTCAGGGCTCTTTCTCATGAACAAAACTCACCTAGTGCCAAACAACGTTTTCCTAGAGCATCAGCTTTGGCTACTATGGAGCCAGTTCCCAGCTCCCTTGTCTGTACTCTGGGTCACCTGGGTTGAGCATCTGGACACCAGAAGAGACATCCATCCCTAGCTTCACCACTGCCAGCAGGCTGCAGGTGATGCAAGGCCTCTGTCCCTCTGTCAGTAGGCTGAAAAATGCCCTGGGGAGTCCTGTAGCAACCATGCATCCCATTCCCAGATAAATATATTGATGGTTGAAGCTGACTTCTTGTTCCAAACAAACCTGAGCAATGTGATATGGTGCTGGAAGTTGGACTGTGTGTGGTCAGGAGTGGAAGGAAGGGTCCACTTGGGTTATCAGCTAGTGAGATGAGTCCTGGTTTACACTGAAATCACAAGTCTGTCGTGGAAATCTTGCTAAAATGTATGCCAGAAGAGAGAGATCATTCATTGCCAATTATTCCCTGATAGTGCTGTTATGTGCATTGTGCCAAGCTAAGGGTAGGACCTAGAGTAAACAATTACAGGGTTCTGCACAGAGATTTCACTATTTCCAGTTCCTGCAGCTGTCTGTGGCTATCCCTAAATTCCCATCCACATACCAAGTACACACTTTTGCAACACAGGAATATTTGTTTTGGGGAACTGCACTTTCACAGAACAGCAGAAGCCCTGGGCAGAGGAGCAACGAGGAGCTGTATGTGCCATAACCACAAAGGTACTTTTGATGAACTGGATCTCTTGCATTTGCACATTTAGGATGAAACATAGTTAGAAAAAAAAAGAGTAATTTTCTTTAACGAGAAAAATCCATACCTCATGTGTAACATTAGTATCCATGGAGATACAGCACAAAAAGCTATTCTAGTGGTGGTTTATGACATCTTCGTTCAAAATAGTAGAGAAGCACCAGCACTAACACCGGTTTAGTTGCTTTGAAATGAATTGATTAATGTGCCACACCACTCTGTGCACATGGATGCATACAGCTACAAAGTCAACTGCTCTCCTTCTCCCTCTGTCTTCAGGACTTCTATGCTTAGTTCTCATTTGTATTAGTATCAATAATTCTTAATATATCACCCTACAGTAATCAATGGAAGTTTAACATCAATCTGTTTCAGCATTTCAGTTATTTTTACACCCTGGAATGAGCCTGGCAGCATTTGGGTGAGATCCGGGTTTGTGGGAGCACAAAAACAGGTTTGCAAAGAGGGAGTAGGTAATGGAACACCAGGTAATTATTTAAAAGATCACAGATTGCATACATTTATTTGAGACACAGCACCGAAACAAGGGAGGGGCCTATTTAATGTTGTCTTTCCCTTTGTATTTCCTCTAATATCCTGATCCCTTCAAGCTGTTAGTCATAAGAAGAGCTTTATTAAAGTTACTGAAGGTAATATAAAGGAAAAATTAAATAAAGTGACCTGATAGAGCAGGAGCTGGCAGAAGTTTGGAAAGCATGCCTGTTATTTTCCCTTTGAAATCTTGGCAGGCATGTAGAGTGCCCAAACCTGCTTCCACAGCCTAGTTGTCATTCCCCATCCCGTGGTGGCTACCTTTATGATACACCAGCTATGGTCCAGAGATTTTTATGGGTTTCACAAAAGGCGTTGCACAACCTGGAGACAAAACACATAAAGAATACATTAACTCTTGTAGACAGCTTTGCAGACAGCGGCTCCCCCAGACAACCACATGACTGTTTACAGTAAACGGTATCACCTCTTCATCAGGCACCTGCCTTAACCAAGACTGGAAGCCGCATCCTGAGGGCCCTCAGCAGTGCAGAACCTTCTGCAGGCACCAGCTTTGTGGCTGGGTTCTCCCTTAACCTGTTGATAAGCAGCCTTTTTAACATTGTTTTCTGATGTACTGAAAGGCTCTATCTACCCCAGACAAAGCTGTGTTTGAAAATACCTTCACTTTTCTCAAAGGCTGGACATGTCCTTGATCCTTCATGTCAAATCATGCTTAAAAGGATGGTTGAAAACATGTATTCGATTCTTTGTATTTGAGGTTAACTGAGAAGGATTCTAAAAAGCACATTTTGAATTGTCTCTATAAATCTAGCTGGCATTTTGCCAGGGTGACAGTAATAGCTCCTACTACCCTTGGTGTCAGTGTTGAACTCGGTAGTCCTGCTTGTGTGATCAGGCCGACCAAGTTCAGTGCCCATTATAGAAACTGGTTGTCAGCACCTTGTTTGTGCAGTTGCTCAAGGTTTGTTCTCCAGTGTTTTGGGGGTCAGGTGCTTTTTGCTGATAAGCTGTGAGAGCTAGCACCTTGTCTTCACTGGGGAGCGTGGAAGTTGCACACTCTTGTGGATACACTTACTACGCCACCATTGCCATCAATATAGTTGCAGGGATGTCAGAAACCCTGAAGGATCATCTAGGACTCTTGCACAAGTCTTACTGGGGAACATAGATGCAGAACAGCAGCTACTCCAAATGTTCAGATGCCATTTCTAGTGACACCCTTCTGAATTCTTTTGTACATCCATTCTCATACCTGCATACACATGAAAATATACTTTAATGCATGATGTTTAGTAATATTCTTGGAATAAGTATCAGCAAGACACATTAATTTATGAAAAATACAGTTTTCCATATGTTGCTGACTCCTCCACATTTTCACTTCTCAATTATGCATATATATACCTTTCTCACAGTCTTTTCCCTACTTTTTAATTTGAGCCCTTCTCATGTGGATATCCCCCTTGTTTTCTATTTCCCTTTCAGCACTGTTCTCTGGTATCCAGCTGTAACACAAATCCTCCTCTTCCCGAATCCTTTCAGAGTACTTTGTATTGTGGGTAGGTTTGGGCTTTGGGCTTTTTTTAACGTGATCATTAGGAAGCCTGAGTATTCTCTCAGTTTCCTTGGTAGCGATTATGAAAATCTCTGAAGCTGGTTGAGGTAGGTCCATCCCAAGCAATATAACTGCCTTCCTCCTCACTCTGAGCTTGAAAACCAAATATGCATCGCATAGGTAGTGACCATTTCTGCAGTCATATACCTATAAGCAATATCTGCTTCAAGAATCAGAGGCAAGGGCTGATTGAGTGCAACTGGGCAATGGATTCTCAGCGAGTGCAGGGTTTGCACACCCTTGGTAAGTCACACTTCTGCCTCCTGTGCAAACACTACCCTTGCAACATTAAATACAAAACCAGTTGTTCTTTGACATACAACACATAATTTTTTCAGTGTAACTCCTGAAAAATGTAATCATCCATGCCTCAGAGTAAGACTAAAGAGTTTTTGTAGGATGAAAGAGAATTATTATAAATAAAATGACCAAGACAGCTTCCACACAGTAAAAAAAAAAAAAAAAAACATAACCCCTCCCAACAATCAAACACAAAAGAACAAAAAAAAACCAATACAAAACAACAAAAAAATCAACAAAAAAACAAACAAGCCAAACAAAAAAGATAAACTAAAAAAAAAAAAAAATCTTAGGATGGGTGACTGTCCAGGTGATGCCTTTTTTTCCTATATTACATAATACAATTATAGAGCAGCTGCAGCCATCTCACAAGGCATATTCAGGACAGCAAATAAATACCTTGCAATACTGGTCCCCATGGGGCAAACTGCATCTCTCTTGGCAAGAAAGGCCCCACACCTATGACTTGGGGACATGATGGTAAGAGGGATATATTGCACACCATGACAGCCACAGTGAAATGGTGTTGGGCATGACTGATTAGGAAAGGAACTGTGTCATTCCTTATCTTGAATAACTTCTCTTATCTCACGTGTATTTTGTTTTATCCCTGAAAGAAAGCAGTGGAAGTTGGCAGATGGGCTGGAGCGTGGTTGACTGTCCTGCTTCAAACAGCTGCAATTTCTCGCGGTCTAATTTTAACTGAATCACAGCATGCACTTGTAATTGAAACCAGTCATTTTGTTTTTAGGGTATCCTACCCTGTCAGGACTGAACATCTGCTTTAATGACCCTCAAAATGGTCCTTAAGTCTATGTAAAACCACCTTTTCCTGTGCCAGTGCTTCGCTTTTGACTGTGTCTTCCCCACAAAAATCTTTCAGTCTTACTCAAAAATATCCCCAAAAATATGTAGGTTTTTTGATTCATATGGCTCTATTTATTGCCAAGTATTTTTATTCCAAATCCATATCATTTCAATAAAAAAATATGACTAATAAATACAGGTTATCTCCAACATCTGTCACATGAAAAATAAATTGATGAACTCATCCATATTTTTTGTGGTTTTCCATGCACCAGCCAAGTTTCGGCTTTCAAACTAAGCAGAGATGTGCCAAACATCATTTAAGTCTGTTCAGCAGTATATGAACGAAAAGTTTACACACCTTTTTTTGTTTGTTTTATTAGGCTCTATTCATAACGTTAAGTGATTGACCTAAAAACTCAGTTCACTGAAGCTCAGTTTCTCACCTGCTGCTTATGAGGCGACTCCCTTTGGCTTTCAAGTTCTCAACCCGGACCAAAGGTTGCAGATGGCTCTGCTGATGTTTGTAAAACACCAGTGCATGATTTGAAAATACTTGAAAAGTGACATGACCAAAATCATCACCAGCTTTTGCCCACACAACAAAATTTTCAAAATCAATGCTTCATCTACTTTTTATAGCAAAATTCAGACAAAAAAGAAAAACACAAAACATGCAAGTTGAGGCTTGCAAACTTAGTTGGTTAGTGTGTACCTTCTCCCATCAGGGCAAAACGAGGATATTTACATACTCAGTCCATGACAGTTTCTATCTTTAAAATTAGTTCTACCAACTTGTAATTATAATTTACTTTTCAGATATTGAATGTGCAAAAAGAGCTAGAAAAAAGTTGTAGAAAGATGGCAAAAGAATAAACAGACAGCTATTAGGTAATTTGAATTTCCCGTCAAAACATTAGTGTTAATTAGTTACAGTTAATTAAAAATTGTGATAAAGACCTTTCACTGGCAAAAAATATTGTATGCTGTTGTATACTAAACTTCTGGGCAGAAATGTCTTCAAATAAAGCTAACAGGGTTTAAGTTATGAAATTGTAGAAGCAGCAGGGAGTTTAAGAAAACCAGCAGTGAATCATATTTTCCACTTGCACTTTTAATTGCAGATTTAAGCAAACAAAGTCCTTGTAGTGTCAGTGATGTTACCCTGAGAAATTCTATTAGAATTTAGAAAACCAGCAGTGTTTCAGTCAAAACACTGCAGAAGTATCAAAAATTGAAAGGAAGTTTTACTTCATTCACCACAGCAAGGAAGGATTAGCAAAGCCCCAAGGCAAATACATGTTTATTCATAAATCCAAATTATATGAACTGAAATGATTACGTGGTAGTTTAGAAGCACTAATCTCAAGCGAAAGTGCTACAACAGTGTTGCACTGCAGATTCATTAGCTGGCACTAAACTTCGATTAATCCTGTTCAGGGACCAGCCTTTGTCAATTAAAAATGATGTATGTCCCTTTGTCTGAATTACTGCTTGTTTCAGGGACAATCCATCCATCCAGAGGGAATCTTATCCATCTAGCTTTTGACAAGAACTTTTTTAGAAGTTATCTAATCCGACTGGCCAACATCAGGCAGGAAGGTTCAATAATTAAATGTGTATTGATTACCATAACCATGGTTACGTTTGTTGCACTCTGCTGTGCTATGGATGGGGGTGGAAAAACCTTCCTGTTGTTCATTTGGACATTTTTCCCTCCCTGGAAGAGTACTCTACCACCCTCTGCTACCTATCTTCTGCTTGATAATTGAGATGGGGAAGCACTCTCACGCCACAACTAATTCTAAGTTTTTCAGCAGATGTTGGAAAGTTGGGGAAAAAAATGTCTATCCAAACGTTGCTGTCTTTCCACATGCTATGTGAAGGGAAAGGAGGGCAGACCTGCAGGTCTGGATGTCACGGAACAGGCAGTGACACAAAAATGAATAGAGCATGAAATTAAATTTTAGAACTTGTGCAGTGTTTTTTACTGCGTTGATAGTCAGGTAATGAAACTCCCCAGGTTCAAGGTATCAAATGAATTCTATGACCCCACATACTTAATCCTGAGACTCAGCCAGGCAATGATTAAACTTGCCAAAAGAAGATCCCAAAGAACCTACTTAGATTTGACAAAGCAGTCAGGAGTTTGAAGACATTTCAGACCTAGATATAGGCTGGAAATGTCTGGTCCCCAAGCAAAGGAGCTTCATTCTTTTCTAAAGATCCAGGAAAACTGTTTGCTGATCAGGGAAAACACCTGCTCGACACCATCACTGGAGGAGCCCAAACAAGGCTTTTGGAAAAAAGGAAAGAGCACTAGTTTCAAAGTTCACACAGTAATTTTGAAATTCTTGTTTGCGTAAGACTGAATGGGGATTTCTTTCTTCTTTCATTTTTTAAAAAATTACGAACTTTTATCTAGCTCCATTTTAGCTCTTCACTCTCCAGCCAGTGAGCATGCTTTCATATCAGAGACAGAAAGTTTTTAGGATTTAAGTAGTCTTCCATGAGACGATTCAATAAAGCTGGAACTTTTCTGCCTTATTCAGTTTCAGGTCAGGTAGTCTTTCCCAGGAAAACCTTCTAGCTACGCAATCCAGTCACACATCTTTCAGTGCACATGCAGCTTTCTCTCTCTCTTGAACTTCAAATTTGTTTTATTTACTTTTTACTAACAATAAACAGAACCCTTTAAGGCAACTTTTTGCAAACAAATTTTGGGAGAAATATGACAAGTGTAAAAGCACGAAAATGTAGCAGAGCTGATCCAAGATACAGCATGGATTTCTTGAAATAGCCATCTTGTTCATATAAAAATTGCAGGCTTTATTCGTTCATTTTATTTGGACCATCTTTTCCTCAAATAGCTGAAATGTTACTCCAGCAGATAATAAATCAGCACATTTGTCTTGATTCTCTTGTCTGGTCAATCACATTCTTGGTGTGGTATTTATTCCTGCAACTATAGTGATTAAATACATTCATTGCCCAGGACCACGAAAGTGAAAATTCATTCTTGTTTGTCATTACTGAAAAATGCATCAATTAGAAGTACACTTTAAAAATAGTGACCTTTTTCTCTTCCTGCAGTTTGCAAAGTATATCCAGCAATTTTGGGGTGATGTAAAGTCATGCACAAATAACTTCTGAGTTGGATTCTCTCATATCCTATGTTTACTGTCACCAAGGGATTAGTTTCAAAAAAAAAAAAAAAAAACCCAGTGAAATTTGTAGCATTTCAACAGCACATAGCATGCATGTCAGTGAAATGAAATGCCAGTGTATTCAGCAGTGACATGTCCCAGCTGAAAATGCCTTCTGTGACACGCATTTTACTCCTCTGAAAACCACACCAAATGTTATAAAAAGCTGAGACTCTTTTGTCGCATGAGGCCAAGATGTTCCTATTGAGCAGTGTTTTTGACACAGGATGCTATGAAAAAGCTGAACAAAATGCAGGGAGTTTTTTACTGGATGCAAGTGGCTAACTGTTGCTATTTGTGTTTCTTCTGTATTTGACTTTCTTCTGTTTCTTCCTGCTAGATATATTGGCACAGCCCTGCATCTCTGGGTAAGTGTAATCCAGTCATTGTTCTGAAAACCAGAATTTGACAAGGAAGGTCACAAAACTGCAAAATGCTCCCCAGTGTTAGAGTTTTCATTCAGTCACAAGCTAGTTGAAATAGGCAGCTCCTTGTTAAAACTATTCTGAGGAAGAAAATCAACCATCTGAATGGTGTAAAATGCACTCACAAAATCTGATCCCTTCATCAAGTGACACTTTTTTCACTTATCTGGGCACAGGTCTGTATGCACTTCTGGCAGCTCTTCCCCTTATGTGCTCAGAATGGGCTGTCCATAAATGAAACATGAACTTTAGAGTCTATTCTCTTCCGAGGAGGAACCGTGACTCCCTGAGGGTTTGCAGTGTGATATCTTTGAGCAAGAGCCTCTGACTGGAAGGATCAGGCTTCTGCAATAAAATTTTTTAAAAGCAATAAAAGAAAATTTACAGTGGCGAGATGATTTAGGAGTTTATGGGGAAAGGCGTAGCTCGGTATGCCAGGAAGCGCAGGCCAGGCCTGCATGGCATGGCACGGCACGGCAGGGCTTTGCAGCAGGGATAAGCTGGGAGAAAGGAAGGGCGTATCTCCCGGAGGTGCTTTAAAATAAGATCCTCAGAGCTGTAGATTTGTTACAGGAAGAAGGAGGTTTTGATTGTATCACATCCAAGTCTGTCCGTGGTTTAATCCCTCACTGTCAGGACCCCGGCTTCAGCCATCCCTTCCTGGAGGAGGTGGTGTTTCTCGACGCTTGCAGAACAAGGGATGGGATTCAGCCTCACGCCATAAATCACGTCCCCAGGCAGCTCCCTTCACCAGCGTGCCTTGGGAGATAACAGGGCCTGGCAGCTGCCACGGCTTCTGCCAGCTCGACGGCCAGCCGCCCTGGCCCCGCTGCTGCCAAAAGAGCTGCCTGAGTGGTGAAAAGGCCAGGCATGGCTGGGAATGCCTCAGTCAAGGCCACCAGGCCGCTAGTTTCAGCCTCTGCTGAGAGCTGAGAGAGCTGCACTGATGGTAAGAGAGGTGCAAAGGGGCAGAGGTTTTGGTTCTTGGCCACCGCGATACCCTGTGTGCTCACAGGGCAGGCTCGCTCTTCCGCTCTGCTAAAGGTTTGGTGGCTCTTTTCCCTTTGCTTGCTTAAAGGGAACATTTCCTGTTGCAGTGTTGCTTCAGACAGGAATTCCTTCATTTCACCTTATCTGTCTCCAAACTATACAGAGGTGGCAGAAAGGGTCAGTCTGACATTTTTCAGCCTAAGTCTACTTGTTTTGATGACCCGCTCACATTCTCTGCAGATCCTTTGCCACCAAGACAGTCACCCGTGCTGCATGCAGAGCACCTCCTCTCTGCAGGCACCGGTGAGCTTCACAAATCTGTCTGAATTAAGCCTTCCAACACCCTTGCTACACGCTGTTATTCTATGTCTCTGGAGGAACTTTAAAACAGAAAGAGATTAAATAACTTCTTCAAGGTCACATAGCAAGCGTGTGACAAAGCTGGGAAAAGAACATAAATTACAGCAACTCACCATCCTTTGTCTCCACTAGCTTCCGCCTTTTGTTGTTATTGCTATTAATAAACACAGACGGTATTACAGCAGGCGCAGCTTCCAATGAGGTGCGGAGACCATTGCTTCAAGCACTGTAAAATTGCAGATGAAAGGATGGCCTTTGTCTTGAAGAGATTGAAATCCAAAAATAAGCCTTTCAGATCCCATCCAACCTTGAAATTTTCACTTGTCAGTCACTCAACATTTTACAAATGCAGCTGTCTGTACGAGAAAAAACATGTGACCCTCCTATGTAGGGGAGGCAGTGGGACAGGAACACAAGGGGCACTGAATTTCAGCTTACCTTTCTTCTGTCTTGCACTGAAAAGCACTCAAAGCAGACAGAATTTTTGCTCATTTCCTGCAAACGGAGCTGAGAGGGAAAGTTACTGATAGCACTGGCTGAGAAGCACACACACAGCTAAGCAGGACCATGCTCAAAATTCAATTTGATAGCAATCCCTCTACTAGCCAAGCCTGATCTAACACCAATATTACAGTGTGGGTGCTGCCAGATTCAGGCCTGGCTGCCTTTACGGGTTGGGCACAGGTTTCTCTTTAGTTATGAAACAGCTTCCAAACTTCAGACGTGAGCGCAATGTGCTGACTCACTGCCAGGTATGTCATGCATAGGACAACAATGTCCAGGAAGTGCAAGAATCTGGATTTATTTTTAAACTTATTTTTATTCAACACTTCTTAAATGCAATAGCAGTAAGTTTCTGCTTTTTCAATTCCTTCTTTTTCCTGAGCTACAGACTAAGTGATCAGGCAATAAGTAACTCCGGGCATTGAATTTACAGGGAAATTGTTGCACTTTTCAGGTGGTTAAAGTCATTAACTCATACCTTATTAGAGCAGCTGAGGCGTGCAATAATCAGCCCCAAAAGTACTGCTCTTTAGGTCTTAATGCTCAATTAATTTTCTGGAATCCACATCAAGAAACAAAGGAATGAAACCACAATAAGAAGAACCGAGGGAAGAGTTATTGTGTTTCTTTTATTCTTTAATTTCAGTCTTGATTTATCAGAATTATAAATAATTCAACAAAAACCCATGCAGGTCAAGCCTTCCTGACAGCCTAGACTGTTCTATTTCCGTTGACCCGATAGGTTTAATTGCAGAGGGCAGCCATGCAGGTCAGACCAAAACTCCATCTACTCCAGCATGAATCTCCAGAAGTACCCACCAGTGGACGTCCAGGAAACAGTATACTCATGGGGCAAGATGAAGGGAGTGATTTCTCAGGATATACCCAGCACCTCTGTGAAGATAAGACGGTGTCTTTTTGTCTAATATCCCTCAGTGGACTTTTGTTCCATAAAGGAATATTCAAGGCCAGGCTTGATGCAGCTTTGAGTAACATGGTCTAGCGGGAGATATCCCTGCCCATGGCAGGGGGGTTGGCACCAAGTGGTCGTTAAGGTCTCTTCCAACCCAAACCATTCTGTGGTTCTATGATTCTATGATTCTACGAATCCATCAAATCTTTTCTTGAATAGGTCTATAATGTTATTGTCCACAGCATTTTGTGACATGAAGACCTATGAATTAACCTTGTGGGATAGAATCACAGAGTCACAGAATTGTTGAGGCTGGAAAAGACCTCTGAGATCATCAAATCCAGGCAGGACACCTAGAGGCGAGTCTTTCTGTTTGTTCTGGGCTTGGCAACTGACAGTTTTCTTTGACAGCATGACTTTCTCTTCAGCCGTTTATTACTGGGACTTAGCCAAGAAAAACTATATAGTAGTCGTCCAGCCTCCCAAGATTAATGGTGTTCCTTTTTAAAAGGTAACTAATGCTGGGTTTTGGTGTAAGAATATTAAAAACATTTATTTGCAAAGGAAAAAGGAATAAAACAAAAGACAAAATGAACTCGTGCATTTTGCGCAGGCCTACAAAATAGGTTTTATGCCTGAAACACTTAGCAGAAAGCCTTTACCAACAAGCTACACTTCAAAGCAGTGCAGGCATGCAAGATTCTGGACAGGGCTCAACCTCTTTTACTAGAGCAGCTGCAGAGGAATGTTATCAATGCACGCTCGGGAAACAAATATGCAACTCTATATTCATGATCCAAGTGCAGTGCTCCTGAATTTTCCTACTGCTTACAAGGCCAGAGAGTGCCTTTCTAATGCTCTACTCCAATCACACGGCTATGAATCTTAAAACAGTCCTTCTGTCATCAAGCCCACATTTTCTTTTAGAGATAGAAAATACTCATGCTAATTGGGAATTTAAGAACACTCTCTTAGGTGCCAAAAATCTGCAGTTGAAAGAGACAGAGACAATGTTCTGCTTTGTTTTTAAAAAAATAATATCTTAGAAGGAAAATGTAATAAAGAAAGGCACAAAATTATTAAAACAAATGGAAAATCAAGAGAGTTGACAGCATCAAATATCATGGTACAGTGGGAAGTGAATAAGGCAGGAAACAGGACACGAGATAAAATCTATAGCAAAAAAAAATTAAGGACAAAACAAAATTTAAGTATAACTAAAATAAAAGAAATCCTAACAATGGTTTTAGTACAAGAGGGTAGATGTACTTAATAAATATTTCTGGCCTTGTGGTTGGGAAAAAGACAGATTTATACACATGATAAAATATTTTGCATACCAATTATAACCATTTGTAAAGAAGATACTAAGCAGCAGATTCCAAATGAAGATTTAGTATCAACAAAATCAGATAACTCTCATGTATGAATTTTAAAAGAGCCAGACAAGGATCTCTTTCATACTCCTCATCATTTCTAGTCAGTTTTGGAATACCTAGTAATTGCAGAGGCTTAAAAGAAAGCTGACTTTGTGATAGTACACTAGAAGTGTAAGCAGACATCCTGAGCAATCACGCTCCCAGCAGACTGCTATCAAAGGCAGTCCAACAACTTCTATTGATAACAAATTTTAAAAGGTAATAAAAGAAATGCCAATCAACAAGCATTTACACAAAATACATTTTGCCAAATTAACCTAGTAACGTTTTCACGGGATTACAGGTCTGGGTCATCCTTTATACATTTATACATTGCTTAATATCAGCGCTGGAGGCAGAGGTTGCACAAGGACGTGTGTCCCGAGAAAAAATGGTGGGGACTAGCGGAAGACACTGGGGAAGCGGTCATCCAGCGTAGAAGAACAAGGTGTTCCTCAAACCCTGTCCTGTCAGAATCAGAGGGATGTATAAATGGGCTACAAAGTCCATTTAAAGGTGATTAAGGAAAAGGTCACTATCAGAGTATCAGGGTTTGAGGCAGAGGAAAGGTCCATCTAGCACACTCCCAGGTCCTACTGTGCCCATCCCAGGCTGGGCACGCTCTTGAATACAGCTTTGGGAAGGATATCGAGGGAAACCAGTATGAAGACTACACTTGAAAATATGGTACCAGTTGCTCCTAAGTTTTTTTATTGCTCCTTTTTTGTGGATTCTGTATGTGCTTTGGGTGATGAACACACGACAATGCAGTCTGATCAGGATTTTGCTCTTTTACTAATTTAGTTCAACACATACTGTTTTACAACTGATCTTGCATGTGGTTAACGAATACTGCGTAAATCTATAAACTCTCCTTCAGACCAGTTGTGAGAAGATGCTATGGTTTGTGTATCCCACAATGAACAGAGAGGAAAGCTATTTCATGAGATTCAGTCCAAGCAGTTCCTGAAAAGTTAATTTAGCAATTGCATTCCCAAGTAAGTGTTGATTAGCACCTATTTCATGCACTGTCTACGTGCATGAAATGTGCATAAACTGTGTTTATGTTGTAGAATTGAAAACTTACTTTTCATTTTCTACCCACTACCAGATGGCCAGTTTTGGTAAAATAATTGCTTAATAAGTTCTAGAACATTCTTTTGCTTTATTTATTCAATCCTTTCCTCATTGTTAATTTTCCAATATAGTACAGAAGTACAGTCTTTCAAGTCTGGTTTTAAAATAAACCTAATTTCTCTAAAATAGGAAGATCCTTTAAGATCTGCAGTGAAGTAGCAAACGGATGTACCATTTCCCTTTTGTGAGAAAGATTCATAATCTCTGTGAAATAATTATATATGAGAGAAGTAAAATTAAACCTCAACTGGCCAGTGCTTGCTATAAACAAAGCAGATTTCAGCTAATACTTGAATTTTCTAGATGTCACTTAGTCAAGCAAATGTTTTTCCTTCTTTAGTCTCTGGATGTTTTTACATCCCTGTTACAGAGCAACCAGGATTTTAAGAGGTGCAGAAGGAATACAAACGTAGTCACCGAGCAGCGTTTGCCAGGTACGAAGACTGGAGATTTAAGATGCAAAGTGATGCAGCCTCGGTCGTTGATATCAGTGGAGGAAGTATTACCCTAAGAGAATGCGAGTCAATGAATCTATCAGCTGCTTCTGACACTCCGTTCCTCCCTCAATTTCCTGCTCATTCCCACTCCGCTGACCTCTGAATCCCCTTGTTTCCTATCTTGCCGACTCCTTTTTCAGCATCCTCATCACCGTTATCTGCGAGCGTTCTGCTGCTGGCCCTCCTTCCTTATTTTCTCTCTGTTGTTTCTAAGAGACCATTTCTCAAAGCAAACCTAATAACAATGAAGCAAAGTGGGAGGCAGGAAAGGGTGCACAACTATAAGATATTAATAATTAAAATATCATTGTAAACATACGTGTTGGACTGATTCCTGCAAATCCCCAAAGGTGAGAATATCTTTACGGCAACTTAGAATGAACTTTGTGGGAACAGCATTTTAGCAAGGACTGAAGAACTAAACTGGTTTTAGTAATGCAGCTTGATGAATTGATTTATTCGATTGTTTTGGTAGATAAAGCAGACACTGAAAAACTTCAGATTTTTGGTAGTTTTTATACAGTCAGACCATGGATATTTTGAATGAGTAGAAAAATAGCTAAATTTACATCTTAAAAATATATTTTGTCTTTATATTTTTACAAATGGCCTTTTTAAGTAATACTATTTTAAAGGCAGAAATAACTTAGAAATTAAATCTCCACAGAATCTTAAATAAAAATTAAGCTGAACACTACTTAGCTACAAAACAAAATATGTCTATATGCTTGGCATTAACTAAAATGTGCTCTGTGTTGCTGAAATACAAAAGAATTCTGCGGATTTAAAAGGGACACAATTTGAAATAGTTCCCTCTACTGCCATAGCAACTGGTACCTAAAACTAATACAAATGAAAGAGATCAGCCAAACTGTTTAGTCCTTTTCTTTTGAACAGCCACTGTCAGAGTTTCCCCCATTGCAACAGCTTGATTGGGGTGGGATGTTTCCCATCTTTATGCTTTTTTAAAATAGCAGCAGCACAGAGAGACCCTGCTCTGAATGGAGCAAGTGTGCTTGCAAAACCCAGAAACGTCGAGCAGGAATGTGAAATGATGGTTGTTTTGCAGTATTCTGGTATGGACATGGCAAGATAGAAATACCGTTTTATTTACCTAGTTGCATTTTGAGACCATTTAACAGAAGAGTTTATCCCAAGTTCTGCGTAATTCTTTAAGAACTCCCAAAAATAAAGACGTATCATGTATAACCCTCTTCCATCCATCCATCATCGGTCCCTATGTTTGTCCCCAAACCTCTTCTACGAGTTCCCTATCCTGCTGCATTTTCCTTCTTTGCCCCTAACCAAAGCCAAGGGGAAAGCTTTGCAGCGTGCCTGGGTTACAAATGTGGGTTCCAGGGCAAAGCACAGCCCAGACATGATGGACTTACTGGGAGAGCTCCCCTTCAGCAGCCCTTCTGCTGGGGTGTCCAGACAAGTGTTGTGGCTGGGAAGTACGAGAAGAAAAGCTGTCTCCTAGAAATACAAAAAGGTGACTCAAACTTTTCTTGACCTTTCCTATAAATGGAAAGATAAAACCATTTGTGGCTGAAACTGTGGTTAGAGCAATGTAATTGGTATGTGCTTTTTCAGTGTCATAGTATCTGTAAGCATTCAAACTGATGCACCATTTTTTACTTTTTTTTTTTCCCCCATGTAATTGTTTTTGTTAAGTGGCATAAACTTACTCTGAATTTTAGCAGACATTGCCATGGGAAAATAAGACACGCCACCTTGGCACTGACTAGCAACCCTGCTACTCTGGGACCCAGCCTCTGAAGGGGGAAAATAAGAGAAAACTGAAGGAGAAAAGTGCAAGAATATTTTCTGTTTCGACAAGACCCGTTTTCTCTGAAGGACCAGCATTTTAAGCCTCTCTACAACTTTCATCACCATTAAATTCTCCTAGTCCCATTTCTGTCCTTTTAGCACCTGAGCGCTAACAGCGTGTTGCAGCTGTGTCCACAAATTCAGTCCCTCTCACACGAAAAAGTGCAGCCTCTTCTCAACTTCAAACTTCTTGCTGCCTCCTCACAAAATGTCCTAATTACCTTGCCTGGTGCAGATGGTATTTCATACGCAGCAGCCACATTCTCTGTCTTCTCCTTTCTCAGCTAAATATAGAACCAGTTATTTTGCAGCTCTAAGGGTAGCCCAGCAGCATGAGCGGCAGCTCCTCGACTGCCCGCCGTGTCCGAGGCAGCTGCTGTGCTGATGCAATATCTCTGCGAGAAGAGATGTCTCTCTAAAGTTTCCTCAAGATCCATTTTCTCAACAGGATCCTGTCCTTCGTATGTATAAGTCAGCTAAGCAGGCCAGCAGAAAGCAGGAATTCAGTTTCTTCCCAGAAGAAAGAAGAAGGCAGCCCTTTGTGGTGTGTGGGACCCTCAGCCAAGCCTCCGAAACAGCCGTTTCCAGGCTCTGAGTGCACCGACAGCGATTCCAGGTTAGCACAGAACACTTGGGCAAGAAGTATCTACTTGCATCAAGAAAGGCATTCAATAAATGAGTACTTTCCAAAATAAAGTTTTGCTGAGAGTTCACTGTTCATCTCTCTAAATAGTACCAGTGTAATTTTAACCTGTTTGAATGCTGGACCACATCAGAGGTGCAGGGATCACTAGTTATCTGTGTCTGAAAATCAGGAACATGTGAATTGCTTAAGGGATTTTTCAAGTTTTTCACCTTGGGTTTAATTAGAACTCCAAAACCGTGCCTCTCTGATGGATGGCATTGGTAACTTGATTTAAATGTGTGCCATGAAGATATATAGTCTCAGGAGTTTTACCTGGCTTTCATTTCCATTTTGGTAAACATTAACAGAAAAAGTTATTCTTGTCCCCTGGCTGACTCAATTTTTCTTCTTTTAAAAAGTAAGTTAATATCCAAAAATAAGGTATTTCTCAAGTGAGTGACAATAGCAAGGAGGTGAAACAAGTTCAGCTAGCTGGCACTCGCTGCCTCTGTTTGCTATGCATGCCGACTGGTCTCATTAACATCAAGTATCAACTATTAAAAGGTTTAAACTATTTGTGGGCAAAATCATGATTTTTAACTCCAGCTTAAATGTCCTCCCAAAGCCCAGTGATGTGAATTTGAACAGGCATAAAATCGATCTTGAGGGCAAAGATAGTAGGAAGCATGTATTCAGTTTTCCTTGCTTGTTTATTTTAACCTGTGATCTGTCCCTGTTCACGTGCTATAATGGAGTAGTTGAATTCAGGTTTGCTTAGAAAGGAGGAAAATTCAATAAAAATATTTATACATACTTTGTTTATCTCAGCAAAATGGAGGGGGTTTTAGATGGTTTCAGAAAAAAAAAACCAACATCTTCACAAACCACCAGCTCCTACTTCTGGGAAACTAAAATTGTCTAAGTGTCAGTCATATGAACTACTACCAGCATTAAGCAAGTTTCCAGAATTTTTCACAGTTTGGTCCACAACTCAGTGCTCAGCTTGCCTCACAGGATGAGATCTCCTGGATGTTACTCTGGGTTGCAAAGTCCGTGTAGAAATTGTCTCTCCTCACTACGGGGAGAGCCTGAGGACCCACTATGCTAGGAATGTACTTAATATAGCTCTTGGTTCTTGTGGCTGTAATTTAGTGGCTGGAAACAACCAAGAGGAGCCATTAGCCAGGCAGCCAGCTCTCCAGAGGCTATTGTCAAATGCTGTGGGAACCACAGCCTGACAACCCTGTAACCCCCCACTAAACCCCAAATTCACAGCTTTACCAACAAGCCTCATTCCAGAGCACAACAAGGAGCTATGGAGAAAGTCCAAAGTCCCGAACCTGAAGGCTGCAGACACATAGAAGCAATACTACGTGCTTGCCCTTTCTTTACACTCTTCCCCAGCATACATTTTCAGCTGATGTCACAGACAGATAAGAGCTAGGCAGAGCGCTGGTTGAACACGGTACAGCCACTCTTGTGTCCCCAGGAAGTCATGCCAGCTGTGGGAAGGTGTGCTGGGCAGCTCCCCTGGCAATCCTTCTCCCTGGTTTTCCCAGCAGGTCACCATGCAGCTCCCCATACTGCCTGGGTGCTCAGGGTTTGTTTGAAGGGACTCCAGCTCTGGAGAGGCGTGATGTGCAGCCCCCTCTCCTTCCAGCATGGGGCCAGAACACAGAAGGGGACTCTCCAGGAGTGAGCCCGTGAAGCACGTCACAAAGAGGCCATAGTATAGACACAGCCTGCAGGAGCCGCACAACTGATGTCAACAAGAGAAAGATCAGACTCTGGTGCCTAAAATTACTTGCTTTAAGTTAATGTTAAACATATTGCCAAAGCATCTTACACAATTTCAATTATGCACTGAAAGAATCTGCATTGTGGAGTTCAAGTTTAATTATATTGTCATTTACTCCAAGGAATGTTTGCGGTTTAATCGCTGTTTACACTTATTATCTTTTGGTTTACATTTTTTCCCAGATTAATAGATCATAAGATACCATCACATCAAGATTTCGCATTAAGGCAAGATACTATTTTAACATTATGTGGTAATTCCTTAAAAACCAAACAGTTGTCAACTGCGTCCCGCTGAAATAACTCTTTGTTCCAAATTCATGTCCCTGGAAGCACTGGAATGTCCTCATGGCGAGGTGGCCTGCCAACTCACTGAGTGAGGGCTGGGGTCAGCTCCCCTGCTGCTGTAACACTAATGGAGCCGTGGAGCCCTGCCAGCCAGGATTTTGGCCCTTCATATAACCCCCCCACTAGGATGCTCATTGTTCAATTATACGGAACATGAACATGCTGTGGACATGTAATGTCCTTCAAATAACCCATCCAAACCAACCAGGAGCAATAAAGAATCTGAACTGCGCGTTTGGCCCATGAACGCGGTCCCGCATGGCTGCAGAACCCTTTGGTGTAACCGGTAATTTCCATCACAAACCAGCCATGTAATTGCAGACTAACCACAGGACTAACACTCATCTGACAGCAGCTCAGTTGTGTGCTGGTTCCTGATCACGCCCTCAGATACTAGATGCCTTCCCAGACAACTCAGAGGTCGGCCCTGATGTATAAATGTTGGCCCAGGTAGGGAAGGTGCTTGCACATGCTGGTATTCATAGGTAGGTGCATAAAAAAGGGGTGGCCAGCAGGAATTGGATCACCAGGTAAGAAAGCCCTGCATTTTCAGTGCAAGATTCAGTTTGTAGATTTGTCAGTAACATCAGTATCAATAATGTTATTATAGTAACTGTAGAAAAAGAACCAAACTGAAGGCATCATGTAAAAAACTGTGTAGTCACAACACTTCACAACTTCCATACAGTGAGTAAATATTAACAAGAGAGGAAGAGAATGAAGACATTTCTTCTGCTCCTTCCTGTACAGCTTTTTTCATGAAAGACATTTGTCCACATTTCATTTCAGATAACACTAAGGTAGGACAAAATCTCCTCAAGATGCATTCAGACTCTGCAAGCTCCAGATTTCTCTTTGAGCAAATGTGTGTCATTCAATGCAGTCTCAAGCAGAGAGGAAAAATGCTGTGCAGTCAGCGAAGATATATTCTCATAAAATAATACACACAATTCTGGGCTGAGATATACTATATAATACAATAAAGATAAATATGCACATATTTTCATTAACATATATGAACACAAAAGCCCACATATGGGTCTGTTCTTACCCCTTCTCATACTAACAAAACCATGCATGAAGTTTTCTTGAGCTATAGTATACGCTGTGCATTTGTGAGGACTGCAGAATCTGGTCATATGTCAGAGTCTGTCTGCATTCCTCAAGTAATTTACATACTAGAACAATGCACAGAGCACTATCACCTATACCAATACTGTACTAAAATACACATGGCTTGATCAAATCTACATACTTAACTCATTTTTCCTTTTTTTAATTAAATGACAGATGTGCCCCTTATAAACCGTGAATGTGTGTGGAGACTGTTAAACTACTCATTATAAATGCAGACATTTCTGCAGCCAGTGAATCACTTGCAAATAAATTCTGATTTCATTCTAATGCATTCTGCGTACTCAAGGATCCACCAAATATTTTCTGTGACAAACTTTCAGCTGATGGGTGCTACTCAACATTCACTGAGCACAGCAAGTAACCCACTGTGTAGTCCTTGCCTTGATTGGATGAGAAAGAAGATTTCGTCAACAAGAAAATAAGGAAGAATTATTAATTTGCTTCCCATTTGAATTTTAAGGCATTCAGAATCATTCATACTAAAATTCATGAGACTTTGGGGATTTATTCACACTATGAAATTCATTTGTTTAGAGACTTAGTGAATCAGAGACCAGTGACCAGCTCAATTCGTTCACAAATTTTTTCATTTGCCATTGTTCCTGGATATTTTGCTTGAGTCTTTTTCTATATTTGGTCAGATCTAAAATATATTCATATATATTTATATGCATACATATATAAATACAGGAAATAATGTGGTGGCCATCACAGTCAGGAAAAAACATGGCGGATTGGCAGAAAACACCACGGTGGTCACCTCCTTGGAAATCTGGCAAACGAGAGGATGCTTTTTTTCAGGTACTCTGCCCTGAGCCTTCCTAAATGGAAACCTGAACTTGGAGGAGAATGAATCCGATCAGACTTTAGTCATCCAAAATGTAGGCACCAGTTAGGGTGGTCAGCTAGACAGTCTTTTGCACCCAGTGAAGAGATGGCTCTTCCATGGTGTGAGTCACCCCAGTAGTCCCAGAAAGGAACAAATCACCATCTGGAGATATTTATCTCCGTCTATGGGGAGATGGGACTGTGGGGACAACTTAGGCAAATATCTTAGTGAGAAGCTTAGATTTTATGTAGTTCAGATGAATCCCACCCTTTTGTCTGAGCTTGGGAAAATAACCAAGTAAAATAAGGAAGTCATAAGAGATTCAGTCTTTTTTTATTACACTCTACCAAGCTTCACATAAATGCTGGCTAAGGCATTTCTGTATCTAGAATAATAACATGAACTGACATTGCTGGCTGGCTGCAGTTTTTTCCCCCTTTCATTCTGAGGAGGCTGAACATGGAAAACAAGTCACAGGGAGGGAGGGAGGGAGGGAGGGAAGCGTGAAAAATGTGTCTCTGTCGGCAACTGGAACCTTTCACTTATTAATTCTCAAAGGACTTAAGGCAGAATCTCGTGGAAGTTTAAAATCTGACAAAGCTTAAGGAAAAAAAAAAAAGCAAGTCTTAAAACTTTTAAGGTAATAAATCATAGATTTCAGACTGTCTATTTCTTAGAATGTCAGTTAAGATGAAAGAGCTTGAGAAGGAATAAAATACTTCATCTTCTTTAATTATTCTTCTTCCAAGTCTTCATTCCTGTGTTTCTTTCTATTTTACCTAAGGAATATCTGTTTCTCTCTGTGTAACTTACAGTTAATTTGCAGGAGGTCAAACATTTCCATGGCTTTTTGCAAGGAATGTAGAATAATCTCTGTGGTGGACTGTCATGAAATAATATCCTAGTGTAGCATACTGAAAAATTATCTTGACTTTATCTCCTATTAGACAGGAGAAAGATGCATCAGATCACACACCTATTACTCAAATCAATCAGTCAGAGTATCATTCTATTACACTTGCCCCTGAAATTGTAGAAAAAGACCACTGAGGTTGCAAAGTACAGCTAGCAAGTCCCAAATTAAGGATATATTAAGTGCAGTGTTGCTGGGGCTTCATTACACATTGGTACAAAAGAGCAAATTATTCTTCCCATGCTGTGAGCAGAAGTACCTAGACACGGTCAACAGAAATGCCAGGCAGAGCGATGTTTTCTCTGCAGCTTATGCAATTCAGTCAAGACTGCACATAGATATTTTTGTCCACTTGGTGTCTAAAATTCAAAGTTTAAACAGTAAGTTCCTGCCTCTGCGCACAAGTGGAGAAAGTTTTGTCACCACGACTTACAATGGGAAAACAACTGAGTAGATGAAGCACTTGATCAGTGGGAAATATGAGCATACTTAAACTTGGAAGAACATTTGACCTGAATGCTGAGCAGAAGACCCCCTGAGCACTGAAATGGTCAGCTGAGGGTGGATGGGCAAAGTTATACCCTTGTCTTTGGAAAGCCCACCACACTGCTGATTGTGGAAGCACCATGCCACCAAATAGACAAGAAGTGAGAAGCGCTGAAGAGCCTGGGTGCTTTGGGCAGGCCTGGCAGACTGGCGTCTCCAGGGAGTTAGGTGACATTTAGAGACCTCTTCACTCACCTATCTAGATCATGGTGTAAAAAACCAGACAGTGCACTCATGGACAGACAGTTGATCTTTCCAAGCTGTTGTCCTGCCTCCAGCAGTAGGGCAGCAGCCGTCAGCTGAAGCCTGAGGAGGATTTGGAGAAGAGGGCAAGTGGTACAGCCAAGCTGCCCTGGTACCTGTCTCGCCTTGCGGCGTAATTGCTGATGTCTTTGTATCTGATAGACCTTGATGGTTTTTCCTCCTGTGGACTCTTCCTCTAATGTCATGAACAAAGCCAATTTCCTGCAGTGATGGGGATATTTGTGCCCTTGTGGGGACTTGCAGGTCCAGAGCAAGGGGCCAGCTGGCAGCAGTGGGGGACAGGCTTTCTGACAGACACCCCAGCAACCAGGTGCCTCAGCTCCGCTCCAGCCTGCCAGAGGTGTTGAAAATAGCTAGATTCAGTCTGGCCTCGGGAGTTTAATGTTCCTTTTGTTGCCGAAGCAATAGCATAAAACATCTGAACAACAGTTCCACAATGTAATCTAACACATTGTTTCGCTTGCATCTTTTTAAAATAAAATTACCAGGGTATAAAAGGCATTCTGTGAATTATGCTGGCTTTCATGTGTACTTGAATAAGATGTTTGAAGCCATTCAGAATAAGAGTCTGCTGTGGCAGATGTCGTGTTCACACAGTAAATATAGTATTATCTTATGATCTGAGAGAGGACATTCCCAGAGCAGGTAATCCTTAGCTTTCTTTTTTTTTTTTTAATTAAGCTCATCAATGCCATGCTACAGTGTTGACATTACAGATACAGCACGGATGTTCTTTTGGCCATTAGACGTTTCTATTAGACATCTTCCGGGTGGGCTCAGAAGAACCTCTCTTCAGCAGTCACTTTCACAGGTCTCCGGTGCCTGACTTGGTCCCCCTCATCACCCCTCCGGGAGCTCAAAGCAGACAGCGTGGCTACCTCAGGCAAAACTGGATTTTTCAAAGACTTCAACGTCTACGAGCAGGGCCGGGTTTTCAAATCCACCCGGCATCTACCAGCTCCCATGAAAGCTGAAAGCATTTAAAGTTTCATCACTTCATTTAGCTGCCTACATGGGAACTGGTGGGCGCTGAACTCTTTGGAAATGCCTGCCCTGTGAAACTAGCCTCCAAGCGCTTTACATCACAGCTGACGGTGTCAGTGTCGACTTCTACATGTTTGAGTAAGTAAGGTCCTGACATAATACACTATAATGACTCCCTGTGCAGCTCTTTAAGGCTTTTATGTAAAGACACACTTAGATGTCTTAATAGCTCAGAGTTGTTACTTTTGCTACTCATTGCTGTGGTACACATACAGTTTTATGTATCGATTCCTGTCGGTGAACATACACGCTTAAGTGCTGGAATATTTCTTGGAAAATCCATCAAAGCTTTCCCCCCTCTCCGTAAAATGAATTACATCCATCTGATGGGATGTTTTCTCTGGTATTCAGAAAGGCCATTCCTACAAGAGTTAACCAATTATCTGCCAAAAAGTTGTAATGCTATGCCTGCCTGTGTACCCACTAAGTGCTTTTCAGTCTAGTAAATTAAAAACATGACTGCATTTAAGACTCAGGTTTTTAAATTAATAATACTTTGTTTTCAACTTTGAAGAGGTTTCTTCATCTAACCACTGAATTCCTGAAAAAAGAGGTTTATGTCTGGAGCTCTACTGTAACAGGAGAAGCAAACCTTTGGATCGGATGTGTACTTCAGACTACACATGTATTCTACAAACACGCTCCTTGTGGCTGTGTTTAACAATATAAAGTATCTTGCAATGAATGAACGCTTAAAAGCAATCATGTAAAGGACATAGGAGATCTCAGGGGTTAACCACTACAGCTTTTGGGTGGTCCAGGATATGCTTGCAAAATTTTATCCTGAGTACATTTGATAATATGTAGAAAAATCGTATTTACAGTATAACTCACCTGTGCATTTCTATGCCTGCCGTCTTCCCTAGCAGAGGCAACATGAGCTCAGGCACTAACAAGGGCTCAGCCCCTGGGAGGGGTAACGCTGTGCAAACCCTTCATGGCTGTAGGACCAACCTGCAGCTACGTATTTGTTGGTTGGTTTTGGACTTTTCCATTGGTACTTGCCAGGTTGACAAACCAGACCAGCTCCTCTTCTCTCAGATTTATTCCTGATGCTGTTGAGACTTTGAGAAGTTCTGTATATTAATGCCTTTCACTTTATTTTTGGCACAGCAGACTCTCTGAACTCAACTCAGGATGAATACATTTTTCCCCTTAGCCTCTAGCAATATGTAAATAGGTGAAATCATCTCTTACATTTTAAAAAAAAATAATTTAAAAGTTAGAATACTATCTAGCTAAATCCACTTTTTCAGATCTGGCATTTATTGCTTTTTCTGTAAAAACTAGGTCACAGTGTGTGTTCACTTCAAAAAAAAATTTAAATACACCTTTCAAGCACAAATTAATGCTTTCCAGTTTTATCTTTCTTTTGAGTTAAAAAAAATATTTAAAATAGTAAATTTAGTGTGGAAATAATGAAAAAAAATCTATTTAAAGAGAAAGGCTACCATAATCTACTGACTAAAGCTTTAAAATTATCCTCTCCAATAAAGTTAAAAACGGAGTGATGAGCCTAGTAACATCACTCAAAGGACAATTTTATTGGTTATGATTGTAATTGTTACATGATTTGCAAATATCACTTTGTCTTTTGTACAAACATGGAGCTATTAAAGCAATAATAGAAAGAATGAGTGGGTAAAAGTAATGTTTTTCTGCAGAAGGATATGTTAATCGTCCTTGCTATAGCTGTCTGTCTGAAAACTACTCAAGCAAGATAATAAACCAAAAGCAAAACTTGTCCACCATTGATATGAAATACAGATCTTCTTCACCTGCAACGGCAAGAGAGGGGAACAGCAGACGCCAAGGTCTGGCTCTCTGCAGCAAGCGGGCAGGACTGTTTCCCAGACGTGCGGAACTGCACGAAGAGCTCAGCAGTCCCCTCAAGCCAGCGCAACAGCACTGGGGCAGCAGAAAGTACAATTTCCTCTAGAGTATTATTATTCTTTTTCCAGTAATGAGTCAGATCGGGGCGGGGGGGGGGGGGGAAACACTTTGGTAGAGAGCAATGAAGAGAAGAACTTTGTTTCCCTAACAGAGCTTGGTACAGTTTTGGTTTCCGCCAGGGCCTAAGGGAGGGAAGCCGCGCAGATAACCGCCAGCAGAATCATAATGCAGAGAGCTCTTGTGGCCTTCAGGAAAATAAGAGTTTACTCCCCTTTCAGCTGAGCCCTTTCAGCTGGATACAAACAATCTGGTGAGCGGCCACGCCAGAACAAAGCGGAGGCACACCTCTCTGTTTACTGCGGTCTGCGGCAAGATACGCACCAGCTCTTGGTTAACATTTGAAGTCAGGAGTGACGGAAACAAGTGATCAGCTCGGGTGTGCCTGCTGGTGGCCCTCACACTGTCAGCCTTCACTCGGGTTCGGGTCCAAGGCAAAACAATCCCGCGAGGGCCAAGGCTGCAGTGAGGCTGGAAGGAAAATTGGCCAAGAGACCGAGAGGGAGATTTGCACTGCTGCTGCCCACATTATCTTGACTGCGTGGATAAAAAGCTTGCCCTTACAAGTATGCCACAACGTATTAAAGCTTTTCAGTTTCTCTGTAGTTCCTATCCTTTTTTTTTTTTTTAATCACCAAAAAAAAATCAACTCCTTCTTAATGTTAACATGCTCTTCATTACCCTGGATAAGGAAGATAAGGGAAGAGGATAGGTGCTGAAAAAAACCTGTTGCTAGTATTAGCACAGAGGTAAACAGTCAGGTTTTCACACCAGCAGTTCATTTCGAGCAAGCTCTCTAGCATTATGATTTTTCAGTTCACATTCAACACGGAGCAGGACTAACAACTCACCGTCTAGCCCGCTGGCTGCAGAGGATACCTCTGCATGTACCACTGCAGGCAGCCATGGATTAATACAAGTACAGACAAAGCTGGTGTTCCTGGCCCCTATTGTTTAGAACTGGCAGCAGAAATAAAGCAATAAAACTGTTAATAAATATTTTGAAATACCTACTCAGTCATAGCTAAACCAGACCTAAACCCGAACTTTTTTTGGAAAGAGGGAAGAAACAGACACTTCATTTCTGTTCCTCATCCACTCATGAGCACAGCCCTTGTTTGTAAACTTGGCAGGCTCGGGCACATAGACCTTAAAATTACAACAGCATTATGTGCAGAGTGCTGCTTCCATTCATCTTTAGGAATACCTAATTGTATATTTTTTGTCTTTGGTTTTGGCTTGGTCTGCAGTAAACACAAAGAGCGCTAACACAAAAATGCAAAATGCCTGGGACATTAATGGAGAGGTGAGAACCTAGAATTCTTTTTCCCTCTGCCTGGAAGACATTTTCAGGAAGGTAAAATCTCTGGGAACTGCCAGAATTTAGGTCCTAATCCAGCTGTAACTGCAGACTAAAACATTTTCATCAGGTATGGAGTAAACTGATCAGCTTTCAGTTAAGATAAGCTACATATATTTACTTGTGCCTTTGCCTCTCCTGAGAGATGGACTGAACTCATCCCTAATAATCACTCCCCAAGCCCCACCGATCAGGGGACTGTACACACAATAAAAAACTGTATAAAGGAGTTTTGTCTATCTAATGTACAGACAATCAGAGATTCAGCTGAATGCCAGCTGTATTTACTTGGCTGTTTTTTTTATCTCAAATGTACACAATGCATGTACTTTCTTTAAAAGTCAGTTGCATATTAGTTGAAAACTGATTTAATAAATAAAACCGATAAAATACATTTAAAATGCATTCATTCACTGATTTCTTTCACTGGATATTTAAAATAATATCATATGATTAAAAATTGTTTTGGCTAAACCAAAATATCAGTTGTCCCAACCATTAAAATGTCCTGGCTGTGATCCTAGGTGATGACAGTACTATATTTAGTCACTGAGTACCACCAGCTGTCTTGCTAACAGAAGTCTGGCATTTTCCTTAATTGAGAGATGCAGTATGTGTGAAATGATACCACTCACACTCACTCATGATAATACTAGCATGACCTAGTTGAAAGCTTTTGATTTTTTTTCCTCCTTTGTTCAGAAGAATAACAGTTGGTGCAGTACAATGTTTAAAAAAATGAAACCTATCCAAGAGCTTTATAAGAAATTCTCTGCAGATTATGATCCAGAAACCTCAATTTTCTGAGTTCCCTGGCAGGGAAGGACAGATGAGGGGGAAGAAATGGAAAATGTAACCTTCAACATTTGACAATTACCTTTCCAGTCACTCCTATCTTGCAAGTTTGGGGGATGTTTTCTTTTTTTTTTTTTTTTCTTTTCTTTACCAAACACTGGGCCAGAGATAGCTCAGGGTGTTAAATTCTGGTGGACGTCACAGCTTTCTGTCAGCCTCTATTTGAAAAGTAATAGTATAACTAGAGGTGGATGATGAGTTCAGATACTGAATAGTTAGTCTGCCTCAATACTGTAGTTTTGGATACAAGAAGATTATTTGTGAATTCTGGTTTCAATTCCTGGAGTATAAATTTCAGAAAGTAGCCAAGGGTCCCTTTCTCCACTTTCACGCCAAGGCTGTATTGCCCAGAAGGCAGGACAAACATCAGGTCAGAAACGTAAAAAAGTGTTCTGCTTCCCAGGAGAGCTCCTTGGCGCGGGGGTTTGGGTGATGGGTAATGTAGCTCATTTATTCTCACTTGTTGACACACTTCCGCTCATATTCATAAATAAACATTCACTGAAGCAGCAACTAAAAAATCCTTGTCAAATGACCTAATCACAACCTTAGAGAGCTGTATATTATTTTTTATTCAATAAATATTCAAGTTTTCTTTGTTAAGTCGTCCAGCCATAACAGAAGAGCCCTGAGACCCCTGCCTCAGCACACACTGCAGCTTAACACTTGTGATATTTTCTGAGTGGGGCAGCCTGGGGTTCAAATTCCTGCTGTGGACAAGACAAAGGGGAATAAGACACAAGTTTCCCACATATGATGTGAATGTCCAGCACTGCAATCTAGGGCACAGGAAGAAGGAACAACATTAATACCAGCTTCTCATGATTACCTCATTCCTCTTGTGAATCTGGCCTTTGGGGCTTTTTAATGACATCCCAAAGTGAAACCAAAATGATTCAAGGTGAATTAAATGTTGCAAGCAGTCCAGAACTGATTCTTTTTCTGATTCATTGAAAATGTTGAAAAGCCTTGGCTGGAGGAGCAGTCAACCACAACAGTCAAAAAAAAAAAAAAAGGAAGAAAGGCTGTTGAGCAGGAAACGTCCTCGTTCACTGTGCCTGCTCCTGAAGGGCCAGCTGGAGCTGATGTGTGCAGCCAACCATCCTCCCTGAGATTGCGACGGCTTGTGAATGGGCAAAATAAATACTTAATACTATTTATAGCCACTGTGGGCAGGTGGGGAGGCTGGACCTGAGCCTGGAGTTCAGAGATGTGAATCTGGTTCCCAGCTGGACCACGGGATTTCTGTGCAATCTCAGGTGAGTTGTTTACTCACTGGATGTACAGATGTAAATTCTTGTAACGCTGTGAGTTTTCTCTGCCTTTGTGGACCGGTTATACCAGCTGGAGATCTGGGCCCTGACAGCTCATGCCCCTCAGTACAAGAGGGTGGGTAGTGCTTTCCTAGACCCTGAGGGCCTTAGACTAATGATAAAGTCACCAATGTCTCATGGATGCCTATTGTGATGGGCTCATAAAGACCTAATAAACAGAAGGAGTAAAACAAATAACAGGAGAACACCTTAAGCAGCAATTTATTGTATGCTACATAGCAATTTGCTGTATACTATATCACACTGCCGTCATGAGCTTTTAAAATCTTTAAACACAGGATGTATTCCTGCTCTCACACACTTGATGTTTCCTCCAAATGGGGGACTCCTGGTGTGTACGGCAGATCTGCCATTCATGTACTCATTGTTCTGTGAAGTCACATTTTTCAGGAGTGAAGCTGGGACTTTTTACTTCAAAGGTGATTAAGATGACAGCTGAACTCATACTACTTAGCAAAATAATGTAGCTGGTCAGAATTTCCCACCATTTATTAACTGTAAAATGTACTTGAAAATTGAGATTTTAATTAAGAATCAGTGTTCTTCCCTGATATCACTGGAGGGTCACTGGGCAGCACAAGCATGCAAATGAATTCTGGTCTGATTCAGCAGTGGTTAATAAGCCAAAGGAAATCATAATGTCCCACAGAAAGCCCAAAGAGCTGAATAGGAAACATATAGTGTTCCCAAGCCTGCCAGTAAGTAAAGATCATCAGATCTGTTCTGCTTTTTTGTATCTGCCATGGGGAAAAATCTGGAAGGGACGAGCAAGCTCTGTCACTGTTTAAGGGCCTTGCTTTTCATAAAAGCATGAAGCAGAAGTGTTTTGTTTTCCATTGCATTTCACAGCTTCTGCACATTAAATGCCTTCAGATTCCTGCAGAGAGCTAAATCTGGTGTGCAGGCTGCAGCAGGTAAACAAGGTATATGCTAATGAACTGCCAAGTCATAACATGAGTGAACTTTTTAACACAGTTTTACTTGCATTACTCATACTAAACTCCATGACTGCTCCTGTAGCTTCTAAGCCCTGAAAAAACAGCATTTGTCCCTGTGATTCCTGATGTAACATGGCTAAGAGGTAGGGAGGCGTAAACCTGGCCCTAATTTAGTGTACCTGCATCACGTGCCTTTGCAAAAAGACTGAGTGAATTATTTTTTTTAATAATTTTTTATTTTTTAAGGGAAAAGAGAAAATGCTGAAGATCTACATTTAATTAGACAAGGTGTTTGGTTTCAAGAATATGCCCAGTAGGGTTGCATTTAGTAACAGCCCCATCTCTTCTGGCAGTAGCTCGTAAGAACAGAGGCACCCAGTTCTACCTGCTGTTCAAACACAATCTGAGAAATAGGTCCTTCCCAGAATATTTTAGGATCTGAAAATAAAATATAACAGCTTGGTGCAAGCAAACAAAAAGATCTTGAAAAGGAGAAGCAGGGAAAAAGAAAGTCATGTGGCAGGACAGCTTGGCAAAGTGCGACTTGGGCACGTGCTCTTTTAAGAAGAGAAGCAAGAGATTCTAATAATACCAGGGAGCACCTTCCATCAGCTAACAGGTTGGCATAGACATTGAGGTTATAAGAGGCATTGAAACCCAGCTTTAAAGGAAACGACAGAATCCCACAATCATGGAATGGTTGGGGCTGGAAGGGACTTCTGGAAGAGACTTCTGGAGGTCATCTGGTCCAACCTCCCCCTAATCAGGCAGGGCCCCCAGGGCCAGTTGCCCAGGTCCATATCCAGATGGCTTTTGGATATCTCCAAGGGTAGGGACTCCACAATCTCCCTGGACAACCTGTGCCAATGCTCTCACAACCTCACAGTGAAAAAGTGGTTTCTGATGTTCAGAGGGAACCTCCTGTGTTTTAACTCGTGCCTGTTACCTCTGGTCCTGTCAGTGGACAAACAGGAATAAGTAGGATATTCTCTATGAAATGGTTTTCACTCATAGATTGCAAGATTCCGGACTTCTGTGTTTACAAAGCATGAGATAAATGACTTGATAGAATTTTTGCCAGGTTACTCACAAAGCTCAGCATTTAAGAAACAATAGGTCAGCTCCAGAAACTGTAACTCAAGGACCTTGTTTGAAAAACAAATATACAAAAATTGGAGATATCGTGTCAAACGTCTTAGGAATAAACCAGGGGCTGCGTGTTCAATCTGAAATTGCTTTGCTTCTTAGGATTTCTAGCAGGGTTGCTCGTAATGCTACACTATCACTTCATCTGTTTCAACACAATCATTCTTTCTACATCAAACACATATTCCTGCTCCAGAAATCTAGGCTTTCATTTTGAGCGTATTAAAATCATTAGCACGATTAACAGTAAAGGAAAATGTCAGGTAGCCAATATAAGTTCTCTAATGTGGCAAACACCATAAAAACAACAGCTTTGATACGTGATCTGCACTCATTCATCCTCATGCAGTATTAACAATGGAATATTAATTAATACCACTTCTTACATCAACATTTTAATCTATTTCACAGGTCACTGTTGTGAAAACATCACCAGCTGATGGATGGGTAGCAGATGTTATGGAAAGATGCAACAGGCAGCTTGCTGTTGTCAGTGATGTTGTAGTTCTTTGCCAAAGTACAAATTACTTACCAGAAGAAGAATATTCTTCAAATTTTGCACTGAGGGAATCAGCTGCTTTCTTCTCCCAAAAATCACAGCCAGGTTACATATCTCTGTGTCTCTCAACCTCCCAACATTGTTTCCACAGGGCACCCACAGTACAAAAATTGAGTGATACCAGACTGACAGCTGACCAACAACTAATTTAGCCCTGATTATACTGTTCCAAGTGATGGTACATAGTTCACTCCCATCCAGCTGATGTCATTTGGTCCTGAGCTATTTGCTGACTCGTGATGATCTATTTCTTCATAAGCAATGTAAGTGGTTGCTAGCAGTGGTAGACCTACACAGCAGAACATCTGCATTATGCTTTCAACACAGGAGCCAGATGTGTAATACTATACATTAATGGAGAAAAGTGGTGTTGTGGTTTTTCTTCCCTTATATGAAGACCTAACTTAAAACAATAAGCATCTGGTGGGATTTGCAAAAGAGCCTTGTGGAGCTGACAGCTACCATGGGTACTACTTGGGCAATGTCTGTGTATGTCTGCAGCATCTGAGGTTGCATAAATGGCTTTAAAGTCCTGAAAAACTTCTCTGAAAGGTGTATTTTGTGAGATGATTGTCATCCCATTCAAAGGGTCACAAAGTGCAGAAGCACAAACTGCGCAGCACTGGAACAGGCTGCCCAGGGAAGTTGTGGAGTCTCCTTCTCTGGAGACATTCAAAACCCGCCTGGACGCGTTCCTGTGTGACCTGCTGTAGGTGATCCTGCTGGGGGATTGGAGTAGATCCTGGCAGGGAGGCTGAACTAGATGATCTTTCAAGGTCCCTTCCAAACCCCAGCATTCTGTGATTCTGTGATTCTATGAGATGAAATGTCATGCTCCCAAGCCTTTGGGAGCAGGGAAGGAAGTGATCAGAGGGCTGCGAGATGAAACAGCACCTAACCAGCTTCTGTGTGTCTTCCAGCTGCAGAAGCCTTGCTGTGAAGAGCATAAGGACATAAGGAAGGAGCAGGAAGACTGGAAGTGAAAGAAAAATTACTCTTTCGCATTGTCCTCCATCATGTCAGAAACTGGACAGCTGTTTGTAACGAACGATGCCAGAAATTGCTGAGTCTGCATCTTTTCCAAACGCTGGGACTGTGCAAAGAGACCAGCCGCATTTCTGTGAGGCGTGGGCTTACAGCGACTCACGTGATGTATCTGAATTACCAGGACTGGCATCTGTGGCAGGAAAGCCAAGGTTTATCTATCTCAGAGGTTCTGTGTTAATCTGAGGGTGTTAACCCCTCTGTAAACAAAACTACATCATGTTATATCTTTTACAGGTAGATTTCTCCCCTTTTCCATGTTCTGCCATGAGGGGAAGAAAGGCCAGTTTCAAGCTCAGCATTTTTTTTTCTGGCTTAGTTCTAGCTTTTTCTAAGACAAGCACAAATGAGTAAGGAGAGCATGATAAAACACATGACAGGTTATTCTCAATAACTGAAGCAGAAGCCACAAAAATAAACAGACAAATACATCTGAAAATACAGAAGGATCCATTTATAAAAGCATAAGCCTCATTTGCACTGTTCTTTCCTTATTTCCAGATGTAAATTGCAGTGAGATGTCTTCAATATTTTCTGTGCCTATTTATCTTATGATATTTTCATGGATCTAACCTCTTTTTTTCCTCTTGGGGACATCTGTAGCACTGCGGCTGGAGAGCCCAGCTGGGATACAGCTGTGTCCTGTCCAGCTTTGATGAGCTATAAATGTTTTCCCTTGTGCTAACGTTGTGACATTGCCCACTGCTTTGGTTTGTTAAATGCTGGTGGTTAGAAGGCAGACCTGAAATTCCCAAAACTGGTCTTTTTAGTCAAGCATTTTGTGTCAGCAGTTTCTAATTAAACAGCACCATAGTAGAGGACCTAAAGATCATTAAAGGTGCACTCGGGGTGTCCAAGAATAGAAACACAATGCAGGTGTTGTTCCCTCAGTGGCTTTTTCAGGACAGACCGGTCAGTCCCCTCATTGATTAGCAATTGCGCTAAATGTCTTATAAAAGTCTGACCCTAACATTGCTAATACCTTCGGTCAGCCAAATAAATTCTTTCAAACTTTCACAGTGGAAAAAGCCTTCTATTTTACGATTTTATAACCCTGTCATTAGCAATCTTTGAAACAGCATTCCACCCCCAGGTTGCGTTCTGTGGTTATGAACTTCATTTGATCGCTGCCCCATCAATTTGACATTAACTGCTACAATTTACAACTGCTCTGGCTTTCTACCTATTATTGTCGTACCTCTGCAAGTGCAAAAAACTGCTGCCCAGGGGAAGTCTGAAAGAATGCAATGCCTTGTTAAAACCTGAAAGGGCAATGGGGGTGGGGGGAAGAACCTCCTAGAAGAGAAAACCCAAGGTTTGATAACGAATAATGCTTCATTCTCTGCTGCGAACACGGGTGACCTGGCATGTAGACCACAGCAAAGTAGTGAATAATTCACTGAGAGAGTCATAGACCTCCTGGTAGACCGCAGCATTGCTTTGTCTCACAAATATGTTCTCCCACAGAATGGGGCTCGACAGGATGTTTCAGTCTACAAATGTTTAAACAAAAGGCGGGTGTGACGGGGTATGCAAGGGGAGCACCGCACACAGAGCAGGCCAGCCTGCATGACTATTTTTCCATTAGCAGTTGATTGATAATTCTATAGGTGCTGCACATAAGGGCAGTGGAGAGAAGAGTGGCTTTGATGGAGCTGAGTCATAAAGCTCACGTCCGATTTCTAACCCAGACAAGAAACCAATTCCACCCTCAGACAGGGACATTTAAGCAGCGTTAATTGTCTGAGCTGAAGCCACGGGAGCATGGACATGTTGAGCAGCAGCTGGAATCCAGGCTGATTTCCTGACCTTTGTGCTCCTAAGAGGAAAAGCATCCAAAAGGAGCCAGTGGGGCTGGAGCATGGTCCCAGTGAGTTGCTTGCTTTGCTTGTGTTTGTTTCTCAGCCAGTTCTGAGGCCATTTTTTTTCTGGTTTAGTTTGCAAAATTAAAAAGACTCTTCAGGCTTTACCACCTTCTGTCTTTGACCCTAGGACTGTGAATATGGGCCTGGGTCCTGAGGGCTGTGCTGTTACAGGAGAAGAGCAGTGCAAAACCCTCTAAATCCCAGCTCTGATCTGGGTTTCAGTTGTGTTTGGGAATAACACTTTCTGTTAACTTGGATATCAAACTGTTTATAGAAGCTTTTTGCCATTTCTGTTTTGCTTTTCCATCTTTGTAGCCAGGAATCTTTTGAGACTAATCTCATGGTATATGTGAAGTTTAAATTGCTCGGTCTGATGGGGCTCCTAAGTGACTTCTATATTCATATCCTCTCATGTTGCCTTACTCACACTATAAAAGATCTTTTGATTCCATTGTGGTTATTTCCCGCATGTAAGATAGTTCATGTCTAGCCTGTGCTTTTTTTCTCTTTTCCAGACAGGCTGAGCTATTCTCAGGCTATGTAAATTGCAGAAGAATCAAGCAACTATTCCTCAGTTCTTCCTCCTGATTATCCTCCGATGTTGCACAACCTTCTGCAGATCTGTTTTTCTAACATACCAGGCAGTGCCTTGTCCTCTCACGTGGCAAAGGACAGGTCTGATCTGTCAGCTCACATGACAAGAAGGGGACGCCCAGATGCGGAGACTTTTGTCTGGGACCGTGTCCTTTGGACATGTGGCAATGAGGCAGAGGACATGAGTTCTGCCCATGACTTAGCCACTGCTGTGTCCAGCTCAGGAGGTCATCAGGCAAAAGAAAGATTGCATGCTGGCATTGTGCTTCAGAAGTGAGCAGGACGCCATCCTTGGTGCATGGGGAGGAGGCGTGGGGGCCAAATGCAGGACTCCCACGCTGTGAGTGGAGCCTCCAAGAGCAGGAAATCACATCTTGAGTGAGATGTTGTCTTTTCGTCCCCTTCCCTTTTGGCACTGTTTCCTCAGCCCCACTGGTACTGAGTGATGCTCCATTTGACTCAGTTCCTCTCAGCATCACACCATGGAGGAAAAGAGACACTGTCATTGTGATTCTGTGTCAAAAAAGTTTTTGTCTTTTCCATCTGCAGATCATGAACTGGTAAGAGTGGGACAATTCATTCTGAAAATGGCCTTTCCACTCCACATAGTTCTGTACATGCTTGCAGAAGTCTCTTTACTGCTCACAGTAATCTGGTTTTGTAACTAACCACAGAATTATTTTAACTAATTTCCAAATGGATAATGTTCCTGATTTTTACTGTATACTGCAAATTTGTCTAAAAATGTAATTTTTAAAGATGAAGCCATTTTGGTGTAAGTGACTGCACAAAGGTAGCTATTCCACCTTTTTTATGCTGCTTTTAACTCTCAGATCAGGCTGGTTCTTCTCCTACTTAGTAAAGTCATAAATGCTTTATTATATCTGATATTTTTATTCCAGATTCTTGGAGTGATTTAGTCATCATTTTGACTGGTTAAAAGGGATTTTAGAAACTACACCTTATATTTACAAGCTTCCACTGTAATCTTATTATTTTTCCAACCATCAAAGTCACATGATCTCCTGCAAATTGGCTCATGGAACACCACTTTCTCAGTATCTTTTTTATTATTTCCATCTATTACATACTACCCTCAAGCTGAGAGGAAACTTTAAAGGCACATAACTGAAGAATCTTTGTTTATTATTTGGAAAAGCTTGGATGTATTTCCTTTGGCCAGATTTTACTGGCTATGACTGGAGAGCTAAATGTCCCTGTTGTTTCTAGCAAATAACCTTTAAAATACAAGTTTCTAACCCATCATAGATAATAGCAGATAACACTGTCATTGGTATCAAACGAGCCCTCGTATTTTCCCAATTGAGGGATGTCTGGCAACTTCTGCAAGAATTTCATCTGAGAACAAACTTACATATTGTTCAGCTTCCAAAAGCAGGGCTCACAGGCAGGATCTCACTGCTCGCTGCCTCCTGTTTTCTTGCTTTCTGAAGGGGCCTGGTTTGGGTCCCAGCTCCCACTGAAATCCAGGGGACACAGAAGCGCTCTTGGCCTCTGAAAAGTCACTCAGGGACTTCACAGGGGTGAGTCTATTATTTTCACAGATTGCTCAGTGATGTCCACTAATAGTCAAGGGACAAAGGATGTAAGCTGGAGCATGGGAGGTTCCACAAAAACATTAGGAAAAACTTTTTCACTGTGAGGCTGACAGAGCACTGGAACAGGCTGCCCAGGGAGGTTGTGGAGTCTCCTCTGGAGACATTCAAAGCTCTCCTGGACGCGTTCCTGGGTGGCCTGCGCTAGCGGATCCTGCTCTGGCAGGAGGATTGGACTAGATAATCTTTTGAGGTCTCTTCCAACCCCTGACATTCTGTGATTCTGTGATTCTGTGCTTCGACAACCTGAATGCATCATGGAGGTAGGAGGGCTGCAACCCCATTTCAAGCAGAGATGCTCTGAGAGTCACTGCACGACACCTCCTGCAGACTGCAATAGGTGTCCCACCTCCTCCAAGAGAGATCATTGCCAATGCAGTACAACTCTAAAGGTTACTACAGCGATATTTACATCGTTTCTTTATCAAGGTGCTGCCCCTGCTGTGTGGGCATCTCTCTCTGTGACTGACCTGTTAATGAGACTTTATCTATCGACAATACAGATGAGACTCTGCTCCCACAGTGCACACCAAGAAGTGCTTTCCATCTCTGGTTACCCCTTAGAAACAAAACTGACAGAATCTAACCCTTTGCCCTATAAAAATTGCATGTTGTTCTGAAAGTCAAAATGCAAATAATTCATGAATTTTGTAAACATCTCCAAGGGAAGAGAAAAATGGTAGGCAGAACCGGAGTCTGCTATTTTTACCCATGTGCCTAGTTGATTGCATGTCATTCTTCTCACACGGAACTAAATATCTTAAATGCAAATAGCCAGAGGTGGTTGTACATTTTTTGCCCTTTTCACAGCTGTTCATTACAGAGCTCAATAGCAGCTGACAGCAGGTGAATATGTGGATGATGGGCCATGGATATATTCTGTTAAATAAAATGAATAAACCATTAAATGATCGTATTTCTTGATATGCCTGAATGCAAGCTGCATCTACAAGCAAAACAACATTAAATTCTGTATAGCAAATCCCTCTTGTATTTTGCAGCACATCAGTCATGCAAATTTTATGCTATAATCTTTTAAGTAATTATAACCTGTTTATTTTTAATGCTATCGACTATCCTTTTGCTTTTAGTTCTAGACAATTGAAATTAGGACACATGAACCTGGTATATTAGACTACTTATATCTAGTTCATTTTGTAAACTATACTTTATGGTTTATAAAACCTGTTCGACATGGGTTATAGTGAGTGCCAACATATCTTCCCCTTTTGAGAATGAGTATCTTTGGAATTGTCTAACACACTAATTTAGCTGTACATCTGTACAACATTGCTGTCACAG
This sequence comes from Trogon surrucura, assembly GCA_020746105.1. Lineage (NCBI taxonomy): Eukaryota > Metazoa > Chordata > Aves > Trogoniformes > Trogonidae > Trogon > Trogon surrucura. The sequence continues at coordinate 188,711,981 of CM036617.1, forward strand.
GAATTGAGAAAGATATAGAGAGTGCCATTTCAGAGCAAATACATATTGCATGTGTGTAACATGCATGTATACAATGCAGATATAAATTGTACATTTTAGGCAAAAGTTATTAAAAGACACTGTGCGACCTACTGTAGGGGATCCTGTTCTGGCAGGGGCGTTGGACTAGATGATCTTTTGAGGTCTTTTCCAACCCCTGACATTCTGTGATTCTGTGAAATTGTAAAATCTGTCTTAAAGCATCATCTCCAAAAAATAACCATAATGTTTTGACCATTTTCTGATCTAGAAACCTGATATAGAAAATATTACTCCAGATGTAGTTGTGCTCTCCACTTGCTCAAGAAAGGATTTATTTCCCAGCAGCTCCAGGAATGCAGGACTTTCAGCTCTTTCCATGGCACACCATCACACAGGCATGACCTTCTGCCAGCCCAAAGGCTGTTTGACCTGGTTCGTGACAGTGCAGGGTTTTGGAATGTCAGGCAGATCAGGGCACTCCTCTGAATGAGGAGGAATTAAGAGGGAGGAGTATAGGACCAGACTGGGTTTTCAACTCCACCTGAGGAATGGTGTCACTGCACAGCTATTTCTCTACCTCCAAATGTGGGGCTGAAAGAAAAAGTGACGAAAGAGCATTAAAAAGTTAACCATGCCTGCCTTAAGGGGCTCTCATGCATCATTGCTTACTCTCTGAACATAAAGAACAGAGAGAAAAAGTAATGTGTAGGCTACAAAACCATAAACTAGGTAAGATTTATATATTAAAACATATTCTAGTAATGTACAGAAAAGTTGCATTATAATGAAAAGCAGATACAGAACAGTCTAACTAGGTACAGTACTAGAGACTTGTGCATGTAAGGACTATCATAAAAAATGAACATTGAACCAAACCCAGTTGAACAGACCAGGAAACAAAGAGCAGCCCTGTCAGCATACCAAGTTTCAGTGAGATTAATCTGTGTTGCAAGTGTTGTTCCCAATGTATCTGTCTGCACTCATCCATCATCTCCCTCCGTGAAGCCAACATGAGCTTGCGGCCTTTTTGCTGCCTAAGGCAAACCGATGTATTTGTGCTTCTGTGTAAATATAGGTTATTTGTCCAATCCCCAAGCCAAGAGCCCTCAAGCAGTTAACAGGCAGCAGGACATTTTGTTGTCCCTTTACTGCAAATATCCAGGTTTTCTCCTGCTCTCATATTCACCCCAACTAACTTCAGCTGTTAAAAAAATAAAAGCCTTTTAGAGTCCCACACTAGAATCTGGGGGAAAAAATTAGGCAAAGGAAGGATTTTATACACTTATTTTAAAACTATGGAAGAGTCCCTGTGACCTACAGAGGAAGCCTAATGAGCTAGGCACCAATTCGTACATGGTCAACATTAAGTAAGGGAATTTAGTGCTGAGAAAGATGCATTCAAACCCCCCTGTGCATATGAGTAGCCCCCAGAACCTGTCCATAGCCCAAGGATTCCTTGGACTGGTGCTTGAAAACCACCATAGGCTCACCAGCAATTTGTTCTCTCTCTCTCTGGCACACGCTGGCTGTGATGAGCGTAAATTAAATTGCTCCCTTCTTTTTCGTAAGAACAGTAACTCAGAATGATACTGTTCCAAGCCCTTACATACAGCACTAATTTCAGCTCGCAATTCCCCCTGTCTTTGTGGAGAGAACCCAGAGTATGCTTTGCATTCATAGCAGAGATGAGGGAGTAGTGGGAATTCACAAATCCCTGTCCCGGTGTGGTGCTATCTTCTCTCTCCCTCCCCAGATTTCCTCTGGTGTCATCTCTGATGTCATTACTAGCACAGAGCAGGGCTAACACATATCTCACAGGAGTGTCATGGGCATTAATTAATAAATGCTCATAAAATGCTTGGAAACCTTCAGGACGAAAAATGTGTAAAAGCTTTCCTATAAATGTTGTTCTTGTGTTCTGTATCCAGATACTATGTCTCCAGAGGTCTCCGCAGCTTTAAAGTAGGTCAAAATTCGCCTCTTTATAAGTTCAGTTGGGAACTCCAGAATTTTCTCCCAGACACAATTTTGTACTGCTTTAATTAAGAAACATGAAGCCTGCTTCCCTGCACCCAAACACCGCTGCACAACAGCTGAGGACAGCAATGATGAGACCAGAGGATGGGCTCCACGTGCCCAGGCAAGGGGCATTTTCAAGCCAAATGTTGACCTGAAAGCGTCAACCCACCCCATGCTGACGTATGCCTCAGCTTCCCTGGGTTTCTACAGCTTTATCACTTGGTGCCCAAACAAAAGTCATCTATACAATATGTCATTTGCATTAAACTCTTCCTTTTGGAGGAGCCACGATAAGCTCAGTGCATGCACACATTTGATTCATGCCATCTAAGCAGGTAGAACACGGGCTCTTAAAATTCTCTGAACATACCACCCGGAATGGCATCAACCCCTAAAAGAAGCACATGGCATTATGCTTTTCATTTCTATTCTGTAGGAGCAGACATGGCTGAGACGTAGGGTGTTTCCTGAGGTTAATGATAACCTGAGGTTAATGGTTTCTGGCTGAACTTTAGGCCCTCGGCTCCCCCTAACCTGTCATTAATCCCCAGGAAATGCCTGAAACCAAGCGTATTATTTAAATCTGGCAGCAATTAATTTATCTCTGGACCTTACAGATGCTCATATTAAATTAAAAAGAGGATGATTTATGGAGAGCGCCAATAATGTCCAGATCTAGGCAAAGATAGATGTTATCCTTAATATTTAAAATTTAGGTTTCCTTTTTCATTGAGTCACTGTCTATCAGCTGTATTAAAGGTTTTTATTTAATTATACTAGCAAATAGGACCTTTTCCTTAACTATTCCTTTTAAAAAACCCTTTATCTTGTATTCGAGCCAGCTGCATCAGGATTTTATCTTTCTTGTTCTCTAAGAGTGTCTCATGAACATTGTTCACTGTAGTTTCTGAATCAGAAAATAAATGTATTTTTATCCATTTAGTTTAAAAAGAAGCAATCAGAACAAACGGAGTGGCATGCGTAAGAAATAAGAATTATCCTCTCGCTCAGCAGCAGATCTACAAGCCTCAAACAAAATAACAGCTGTGATCTTATTTCCAGATATTAAGAAAATAGGCCAAAAATACTATATAAAGTTGTCAGTGTCTGGAGAGCCAGGAGGTGAAGCTGTACATCGGTTTCTATTCTCAGTTTATCTCTGGCTTTTAGGTTGAGGCTGCCAACAGCGTGCACACTCTCTATTAAGGCTTCTGAAGCCTTACCAGAGCTCTCAGTGATGTGGTTTGGCAGTAGGTACCACTAAATCAGAGACACAGGCATCCATGCAGTTGACTCCATAATTGCAAGCAACAGCCATAAATCCATTGAAACTAATCCGTGTACCAACCGAAATAAAATCCTTAATCTCGCCTCCTTTCTGTTGTTTAGCTTTCACTTTCAAGTCTTATCACAGCATAGTGCCATTAACTCCACAGATAAAATGGAGTCTCCCAAAATCTTTAAAATCTGAACTTCTGCTGTAAAAGCAGTTTAAGCAAAATATTCTGAACCTTCTGACGTGAAGACAAACTGCAACGGGACAAAAATCAAAGCTGTGGACTTGTTTCCTTCTTTGCAGAGAGTTCACATGGTAGTATTTTTCATGATAAGATGGTTACTGAAAAACCACACTTTATGCTTTAATATTTCTGTAAACAGCCTAAACCAACTCCCTACAGAAAAATTACTGCCTGCATTGCAACATGAGCTCTACTGATAGGCAGTATTACTCCACTTTTAGAGAATAACAGGAACAATCTCACATGTGTGTATGTGGTCACACATCTGGCTTTGTGCAGCATTAGCACTCCCTTTCCTGAAATCAATATCTCCCGAATATTTTTTTCCCTTAACAGCCTGTTCTCACATGCTGGTTCTGCTGCCCCTCAGCAGTATCTGGTGTAACCCACCCGTAGAGGAGGAGACGGGGCAGGTGCAGTGATCGTGCTAGTCTGGTAAGGCTCCTCTTCTACCAAGGTGGGTCTCAGCCCCAGCGCTGCCTTCTCTGAAGGCATTTTCTACTACTGGTGACATCAGTTTGTACATATGGGGAATGGACGTACACTGCTCTACTCACGTATCCATGAATACTGCCATGACGATTTTGTGGGGGAACTGGAAGATGGACTTCAGCCTCCTCCACTGACATGTGGCTCCTTCATGTCTGAAGAAAATGATCTTTCTCAAGATTCAGTGCAGAAAGTGTTCAGAAATGCTTTTTAAACTCATCTTTCCCAAGTTTAGCTTCACATGGTAGAAGTTTAGCATCTCTTTTTGTTACAAAATTTTGTTTCCTTCATTTTGAAAATATTACCACATGTTCAGGCCACAGGTGTTGCCCTATTTAACGACTACTTAAAATACATATCCTGCAAGATCATTTTCTAATGGCTACAAATGAGTTACACAATGCCAGCCAGGGAAAGTGAGGGTGGTACCTGCCACAGCTGTACCTTCCTCTTTCCTACACAGTCACATACAATGCCCATTTCTTCCAGGACATAATCAAGCATCTAACAAGCTTCATTAGTGCACTGGAACCTCTTGTTCCGGCTGATACAAGTGGTTTGTTTGGGTTTTTTCCCCATTGGAACAGTCAAAATGGTTTAACCGTGACTGAATAACTGAAGTACCCACCAATTTTAATGAGCTAAAAAACCCCATATTTCTAGTGTTCCTCTAATTACTTAGGTCCCAACAGCCTACATCATTTAGGAAGGACTGCTATGCACTTCGCTAATCCTTGGCGTGAAAGATATAGAACATGCTATCATGCCTGTTTTGTGGAGATACCTTCACGGCAAGAGTCAAATGCAATGATGTTTACATGCTGTTTGGTAAATGAATACTCCTTCAAGGAAAAGGAATCCAGCCATCAAGATACAGCCACATTTCTTATGGTTTCCTGATTTTCTGCCTTCTGGTATACCTAAATCCTCTAAATATGAGCTACTGAATCAGCATTTTGTATGCTCAGATGTGATTAAAGCTGTTCAGAGGACAAGGATTCCATTCTGCTGTAAATTTCGAGGTTTCAGAATTCGTTTTCACTATTCAGAGGAATGAAAATAAACCCTTCAAACATTTTTTGCAAATGGAAATTGTTATGAAATGTCTGTTTCTGGATAGAAAACCTGATCTTTTCAGCTCAAGTTCTTTCTCCTCCGGCCATAAGTGACAAGGGAACCCCAGGCAAAAACTTTCTCAAGAAATGTTTGTCAAAACTGATATGTTGATACAACATTTTGGCTTTGATGAAGTGACATATTTAATTTCGCTGAAATTATACTGACCAGCTCCAGATGTGATTGACTTCTTTAAGCTAAGAAAATGATTCATTGTGAGTGCCTGAATAACCCAATAAAATAATAGAGTAATGCATGGAAGAGTCTGAATAAGCCAATAAAATAATAGAATAATGCAATGTTCTTCAAATCGACAGCATTGGATCCGAACTCTTGTCTTTATATATGGGATAAATTCAAAAAATATAAACAGATTCATATAGTGGAAAGTCTGCTTATATCCATACTGGGTAATACTGGCCATTTCATTTGGAATCCTGAAGTCATAGGAAAGTAAGTTCGCAATCCAACTTTCACTTGTGCTGAAGAACTAATATACATAGAAAACATCTGAGAATTTTTTGTGCAACATGTTCTTAAAGTTTTCTAACAGAAGAGAGTCTAAAATCTCCCCAGATAGTTATTTCTGTGCTATCAGGATATACTGCTGATTGAAATTGTTTTCCTACTATCTAACTTACATTATTTTGATTAAACCTCAGCTAATTTAAACCAAACTTTATTTTAAAGGACAATTGATCGTTCCCCTCAATTCATACAATTATAGAATCACAGAATGTATATAGGTTGGAAGCGACCTTAGAGATCACCAACCCCAAACTCCCTGCCATGGGCAGGGATGCCCTTAACCTTGATCAGGTTGCTCAAGGTCTCATCCAACCTGGCCTTGAACATCTCCAGGGAGGGGGCATCCACAGCCTCTCTGGGCAATCTATTCCAGAGTCTTGCCACCCTCATACTGAAGAATTTCTTCCTAAAATACAATATAAATCTATTCTCCTTCAATTTAAATCCATTTCCCCTTGTCCAAATTGCATCAGTTCCAAGTATATTTCAAATATAGTGAAACTTTTCATGGTACTCATTATTCCTTTTTTTTTTTAACTAAATAAAGCATTTCTTGAAGTATTTCTCAACTGCCTGTGTTTTCTATATTCCTGGGAGTTTTTAAAGAGCAAATTATTTTATGGAATGATTTCTGAATCATATTCCTATTACCTGATAAGTCATTTCAATACCTACATAACCATATGTTCTAGTATCTAGGTTGTATTTTCTACATCGAGTTCAGCTATTGCATCACCTTTAATAAGGAGTCTCAACCCTCATTTCAATAAGTGGAAGACAGTTGAATTGTCCACCAGTTCACCACCTCAGACAATGTATGGTGTTAAGCGGCCACCAGCATACATCATGCAAGCCTCGCCGAAAACGTAGGGTGGCTAAGTTCTTGTGAACTTCACACTTATCAGGGATTAGAAATCCCTGCCTGAACTAGAGCTTTGAGTATTGGCTGTGGAATTTCCCGAGCCATCTGACAAAGTGCAGGCATCACATCAATAGCTCCTGCCAAGCCATAGCACTGATCCAAATGCCATTTCCCTCTTAGCGTGTCAAGAAGATTGGTGTGTTATCAGTCCAAACTGGAATTAAGCTGCAGAAGTGGTTTCTCTCTGAACAGAGAAGAGGGGACATATAATAGTTTGTTTTGCTTTCACAATCAGAAAAGTCCAAGACTTGCTTCATTGATTTTGTCTTAAAATCTATAAAGAGGAAATGTGACTGGGCCTTAACAAGGCTCTGCTGTAGTCAACCAAAGAAGATAACTTTCATAATTAATTTGGGATGTTTGCCTAATTAATGTAATTGCAGTATCTATTTGATCCACAATTGATGCAATTTGGGTGGGGTTCGAGCACTAACAGGAAATAAAGCATGATTCCTAATCATCCCTCTTGGGAACAGGCTGTCCAATCCCACATAGATCAGAAAATCTGATTTCTACTGGTTTCTCTTCAAGAAGACTCCCCGGGAGAATGGAAACATATGAGGTTTCATATCAGGTCATTAAATTATCATGCTTTGTCCTTTGATTTAATTAAAATCTTCTTAGTTATTCAGACTTCTGTGCTGCAAGCTGAAATGTAAATGAATGCTAAGATGAATGGTTTAATATAACATCTTCAATTCTGTATTTCATCTTACCTGGGAAGTTAAAATCTGATAAAGTATTTCTAATTCCACACAATAATCCCTTCTCGGTGTTCTGAATAACTACTTGTTTTAGAAAACTAGAAATCATAACTTATAGTTTCTATACTATAATATTCCCTAAATAAAATCTCTTCTCTTTTTCTATCCACCAAATATTGTTTAAAATTCCGTGAAATTTAAGGGACTAAACATCATACAGAGCATTTTCATGTTTTCATATTCCACCTAAATAAGCACAAAAGTTGATTGATATTGTTTATAATTCAATATCCTCCTTTTTTATTCCTTTGGTGAATGGGAAAACTCTTAGTCCCATGGCTACAATCTACTTTTTAATGTACCACTAATGATTTATTATAGATGTCTCTAAGGAAGAAGAAAAAGATTCTTCTGCATTCTTTCTGTGCTGACTTCAGCAATATAATCAGACATTTTATTTTATTTCCACTGATACCACTAAGTTCTAAAATTTAAGAAAAACTTGTATTACTCGATACCACTGGAAACTAACATTCAACACAGATGTTTGCGTTCTGCACATTTGCATTCTCCATATGTATTCTGTTTTTAAAATCTCTACCTAGTGTAGATGGCAACCTACTCAATTACTCTCAGAGTATTTTGCTCTTCTAGACATAACATCTGCAATTCAATTAAATGTTTCATCTATTTTCTTCCTATCATTCCAGGATATAAACCTTGATTCTGTTAATCCAGTGCTGCAGCTTGTTTCACTGAGAAAGGCACATTCTGAAATTCTTTAAAGCAATGCAATATTTGAGAAGTGAAAAGAAAACAGAGTATTTTGACTTAGGAAAAGCTACTATGGTATCAGAGCAGTGATTGCTTCATAATCACGGCTTTTCCCTGGCAGGCAATTAGAGAAGATCATATATGCTGGATTTCTCTGAGAGCACTGAAATGCTTAGTTTCTCTTCAAGTTTTGAGTAAGAAAAAAATTAACAATTCTACAGCTTACAATTCTGTGAACAGTCTCTGTTTTTCATCTACATTTTACATAATTTTGTAATTATTTCTGCAAGAACAAGTCGTAGCTTTCAAACAGTGGATTTGCAGAGAGATCTCACACGAGCAGCCCAACACTAAACAACCTGCCAAAATAGCCAACATTTCTACAGATAGGCTAAGAAATGCCTACTTACCCCACATAAATGCTTTTGCAGGCTATTCTGCATTGCACTGGCCTTTATAAGACCTTGTCGTTACGGTACATGAGCACATACAGACATGAATTAAGTGACCGCACTAATCTCTCTCGAATTTTCTTTCATTCTCTGTCATTCTTTCCTCATAAGGACAGCACTGCACACAGTGGAGGACATTCATCTTTCTAGGTCTATTCACTTAACATGTGTCCGCTGTGTGTATGAGTCTGGTTACTCTGGAATGTCATTCCGTTGCCTTCAAGGAGCTTCCACTGCTCCAGGAGGTGGTTCCCATCTGTTGGACTGGGAGGCGCTGGAGAAGCACAGATGGAGCTCACAGCCCTCCCTTGGGACATCCCTTGGGATGTCCCAGGCTGCTGAGCACTAGGCAGCAACTGTGGGGAAAAGCAGGAGCACAGGCAGAAGCCCTGGAGTGGGTTCTCCTGGAAGAGATTGCCCAACATTTCTCTGGTCAGTGTCTCGACGATGCTGCTTGCTGCTTTCCCTGGGGACCTTCTCCTGGTCCCTTCTCTGAGGTATCTCTAAGTGCGGCTTATAAAACCTGGGCTCTGTCTTAGATCAAGATTAAATTTTGGGACTCACTATTTGTACAGCTGCCCAAACTCCCTCTCCAAGTTAACCTTAAACATGTAATGGTTTTGATAGGAGTTCTGCACCCCAAAACTGTGTGTGTCCTTTGTCTGGAGTACATGCTCCCTTCCCAGCTTTATCTTTTTTCTCCTTTTTATTTGCATCATGATTTTAACTTGCTAGACGAATGCACTTTATGCTCACTCTACAGAGCACAAATTATTCAACTAAACAGCACACGGAGGAGACAGCTTGTGACAATGGCATCAAGTGTTGAGACCAAAGGATTATTATTTTACAATAGAAGTTAGAACAAATTATTTTTTGTCTGCTCTCTCAAATGCATGAAGTTTATATAATAGTCAGAAATTGGCCAGTTCAGCAGATTTTATACACATAAATGTTGTATGTAATATTTTATGTATAAACGTTCCAAGTTTACTCCAGTGTAAAGCTTTCCTTTAAAGAGTAATTCTCACCCCATAATTCACTTTTATGATTTTCTTAGGGCTTTAAGTGTAAAAGCTCAATCTGGTTTTGTTTTATTCTTAAAAAAAAAAAATGAAATAGGCACAGAGCAAGTTAATTTTTACATTGAATCTGCCAAAGGCGTGTTGTCAGATCTGAAGTTAAACATGTCAGTTTTGAAAACACATGCACACACACACACGTGCACATCCAGATACACAACAGTTTTTTAAGGCTTAATGACAATAGAAATAGTTTCACGCGAGTGGAAGAAGGGAGGCCCCGGCTGGAGCCGATGACTGCAGCAGGCTGTGTTCATTCTTGGGCTTCTCTCCAACCCTCCCTCAGGCCCTCCTGTTTCACATCTAGTGTAAAGATGTTTCTCTCCCCCAGACAGTTTCTCACAAATCTGAAACTTGGGCTTCCTGCCAGACGCTGGATCTTAGGCTGAGTCCTTTGCCTGACCGCAACCCTTTCCCTGTCCTGTCCCTTCCCTTCGGTCTCCGAGAGCTGCGACAGGCAGCAGCAGGCAGGTTCTTCATTTGTTCCTCCTCTCCTGCCCTATACGTGCAGAGGAGAGTGCTGACTCCTGCTCAGACAAACCCTCTGCACATGTTCTCGGGTGTTTTAATACAATCCCAAAAGAGAGGAGTTGATGAGGCTATGTGAGGAAATTACATGTGTTTGGGCTGGAATGTTATCAGACCACAACACAAATTTTGAGCTCTCCTTGGATCTGTCAAAGCCAAGGATGAGACTGTTTCTTTAGGAGAGCAATAAGAATGACTAGCAAGGGTGTGTTCTTCTTCAGTCTCCTTTCTTTGATAGCTGCCCAACTTTCAGACATACCATGCAACCAACCCCTTTTTGACCTCCAATATTCTGCTTTAGACAGATATTACTCTCAGTATTTTCTGGGATTTAAATTATACCCGCTCCCAGAATTGCAAAACCAAAGCCGTGCGTGGTTTGCATTACAAGAACTGACTCCGCTAGGATGCGAACATATTTTCTCCCTGTGTAGACTGCACTGTACATCAGAGCCACAAAGGTTCCTCTTGCATTCCGCTTTGTACTTAAAAATGTTTTAACTCTTGTACATGTTGCAAAAGGGAAATGCTTTTACTATCAGAAAGCCATATGAAAGTGTTTAAATCCACTGCTCATCTACACAGAGGTTACAGCTCAAATAATGGCAGCAGCCACTCCACCGTCACTTACATCTTACTGCTATGAGAGTAATGATGATGTTTAATAAAGTAACACTTTGGGATCAGCCAGCAATGGGATCCCAAGGTTCATGGCACAGCACAAATACAGGGCAGCTTACGGGATTCCTGCTGCTCTTGAGCAGCTTACAGTTTCTGGTGTGAATATTCCTCTGTTATTTTACTATTTTTCTTGACAACCAAATTTAATGAGGTGGATCTACTTCCGTAAAAGTCAGCTTTCTAGGAAAGCAGAGATTTTTTTCTGTTAAAGGAGATATCCCCAACTCACCAGGGGCAGTCATTCAGGTTGGCTATCAGAAATGAGAAAGAAGCATTGGTCTCTTGGGATTGCAGAGGATTCCTCAAATCACTTCGGCCCACGATTATCCACGCTGCTCGTATGTGGGTTCACTTTTCAAGTGAAAAAAACTGGCGCTCCCTAAGGTGAAAGCTGGGTGCGGTTCTGGGGATAGTTTACTCCAGGAGCTGCTGTTTACTGTGAGAGGTTTGGTTCCCAGCAAGCCACGTAGTACATGCTCACACACACGCATATGACTAATACCCTCAGTATCCTCTTATAAAAGCACTAGTCTGCAACATTGCCTTCCCATTTCAGACACCTTTATATAGAAAAATCATAAGCAAAAATTTGTATTTATGTAAGCACACATATATATACACACATAATGTCCAGCAGTCACAGAGATGCCACCAGTGCCTCTAGACACTCAGCAGATGTGATATAGAGAAACTGCCCCAAAAGTGGGTGAAGGAGATTGCTCTATCTATACTGTCTAGGCACTATTCTTGCTGTTCTGGATGAGATATCTTTCCCTGGAGGACCTCAATTGCTCATTCAGTGGTGGCTGCATATCTGCTAAACGAGGTGTGTGACCAGGTTAAGAAAAACCTGCAAAGGGTACTGAAAAGGAAGTGACCTAAGGTTGCACAAGCATTTTAATTTTGGCATTTTCTTGCTTATAGGTTACTTCAGTGTAGATTTTGTATTTTATTTTGAGAACTCCAATCCACATTGTTAAGATATCTCTCAGCTACAGCTCACAGAAAGTTTTAAGTGTTCCAAAATGGGAGCACACCTTCCTTATATCTTTAATTGCTTCTGGATTCAAACCAGAATGACTAGGTAGTTTAATGTGTCACCATAACAACACCATAAAAACTTCAGTTTAAGTATTTTTCTCTACTCTTTTGTTCAAAGAACCAGTAGCTGAGTCATTGATTTCACACTCTTATTCTGAAACAGGCTTAATAAGACCAAGACAACCATTTTAGTCAGTCTGTCTTTGGTACAGAATAGACCACAGGCCAAAAGTCTCCTTGGTTCCAAGGGGTAAATTCACTGAAGAAAATACTTGAAATTCATTAGTATTATTATTATTGTGTGATCAGCAGAAATGTGTGCTTCTGACAAAACATTAGTAGCTTTTGATTTAGTGACCATTTTTTAACGATTCGACTTCAATTCCTAGCAAATCTTGAATCAACATAAATAAATACATCTAAGCAACCAATTTCATATATCCATACTTTCAGGGGGAAAACACACCCACATAGATTTTCAGATAAGCTTCAGAATCTTGGTTCTTTTACAAACACTTCCTTTACTGAAATCAAATACTGGAAAATGTTTGGTAACAAAATCTGTACCTAAAAAAGCTTATAGTACCTGAAGTAACAGTGAGATACGTTTCATCTCTGAAGGGTTTAAACCAAGCAGGATTCTTAGTTTTAAAAGTATTAAAGTCATACTTAATATATTTGACAATCAAGACTTATTTACACAAAAATATAAAATTAAATCGTAAACCTCCATCACAATTTCCCTCTTTGCATTACTCACATTTTGGGGTTGCAGACGTGGACACAGACACACGTGGAGACCAAGCTTCTACTTGCCTCTGCAAATAACACTGAAACACTGTGAGGAAAAAAATCGCAAAGATACATGATGCAATATAAGCTGGAAAAGGTTTCTAGATTTATCAGATGCAAATAAACATCAGGATTAATTTAGTGAAGGAGGCAGTCCTGCCATAGTCTATGAATAGTTGTACACACGAGAAGGCTGGGATGCAAAACAAAACATTGGCCAATATCAAACAAAAGAGAACAAGGATGACGCCTTCATTTATCACGCCACTCCTTTTGAGTAGCTGCATGACATGAATAATTTTTAGCTTTCATGGTGCAAAAATCCTGAGTGCTGGAATCTTAAAGAATTGCTTATGCTTTTGAAAGCTCTTTCACATTAGTCCAAATATCAGGCGTAGGTATCAGTCAGTGAATTCTTAAAGATATTCTCAAGCATGTTGTGAATGGATAAAGTGGGGACCAGCTCAACACAAATCCTCCTTTGGTATTTCTACAGGTGACACTACAGCTGAACACCTGTAGAAGAGATTACATACAGATGTCTTCAAAGATCCAAACAAAGAAGACCATTAAGGAAAATAAGGTGTTGTGAATTCAGGAAACTATATTTGGATCACTACGGTCGCCAGAGCACTGCACAAGTCAGACTAATTTGTCATCTAGAAAGCCAGAAAAGATAGATCTGTCAAATAAATGTGAACTTTCACTAGCCCCTATCCTGTTTCATGGCTGGAAGTAACATTTGATTAAGTAGCTGAGAAGATAGATTAATTAAAAAGTAATAAAATAGCTTGTAAGAATGTAGCAGAGTGGTGTAAGGCACACTTTTAAACAGTACATGGCAACATACGCATTCACAAGCTTTTTCTCAGACTTATTTGCTCAAAACTCTTGATTTTGAAAGAGTAGAATACATTATACTGTTTTGAGGTTGTTCTGAGGGACCTGTTTTCAGTCCCAGTGTTACCTGTGCCCACACAGGTCAGACATCGGTCCCTGGTTCGTGCCAGTAGCATTTCTTTTATCTCCATACTTGGATATGATTATCTACTGTCTCACTGAGAATAATGGTCACAAGTTGCTATTCAGAAATATTTACTGATTTAGTGGCAATTTAATTAAAAATATTTCATCTCAAATATGTTTGTCTTGTTAAAGCAGTTGAAAAGATAGGACAAGCTTGTCTGGTTGAGCCAGACATACTGAACATACTGAAGTATCCTTTACAGATTTTTAGAAATGTTAGTGAGATTCCCATGGTGTTAGTGGAATCTTACCTTCTTCTGGAAGTTAAAAGGATTAACCAACTCAGAGCAAAAGCGATCCCCTTGCAAAGAATGATGTTCCAGACACTCGTCTCTGACAATCTGAGCATAATTTCCTGCTCTGCATTTGATTCCCTATTCATAAAATGGTTTATCTTATTGCCCAGGACATTATGAGGCTGTCCATGCTGAACAATGTGAGTGAATTCAGTAGTACAATAACGGAGTTAACCAAATTCCTAAAATAAATGAAACAAAAAAAGGTGGAGTCGGTGAACTCCACTCTTCCTTCAGGAAATGCCTCTGAGGATGTCGTGCAAAGATTTACCATGGGACCCATCAGCAAATCTCTCAAACATGACTGTAGGAGATTCATCAGATGGTCTCAGTTTTTACTGGTTTATGCTAGTGTATTGGGTTTGTGTGGCCAGGTTTTGGTAGTGGGGAGGCTATACTGGGTGAGGATGTGCTCCAGCTGCTGGAGCAGAGATTCCTCTGAGTCATGGTGAAGACCACAGTGAGGCTGGCTGTCCCCCTGCAGTTCATCGGGGTGATGGTGGTGTAGATGTCCACCTGTAGCCCATGGAGGACCCCGTGCCAGAGCGGATGGATGCCTGAAAGAGGCTGTGACCCCACGGGAAGCTTGTACTGGAGCAGGCTCCTGGTAGGATCTGTGGATCAGTGGAGAGAGGAGCCCATGCCAGAGTAGGCTTGCTGGCAGGACTTGTGACCCCATAGGGGACTCATGCTGGAGCAGTACAAGAACTGTCTCCCATGGGAAGGACCCCACATTGGAGCAGGGGAAGAATGTGAGGAGTCCTTCCCCTGAGGAAGAAGTAACGGCAGAGACAACATCTAAGGAACTGACCACAACCTTCTGCGCTGCTTGGGGGGAGGAGATGGAGAAACAAGGAATAAAGGTAAGCCCAAGAAGAAAGGAGAGGTGGAGGGAGGGTTTTATTTCTCATTGCCCTTCTCTGGTTTGATTGATAATAAATTAAATAAATTTCCCCAAGTCTAGTCTGTTTTGCCCATGACTGTAATTGCTGAGTGATTTCTCTGTCCTTATCCCGACCCATGAGCTCTTTGTTCTATTTCCTCTCCCACATCCATCTAAGAATGGGGAGTGATAGAGCAGCTGTTGTGGGCACCTGGCCTCCAGCCAGGGTCAAACCACTACAGCTAGTAACTTCAACAGGACCAGGCTGAAATGTCTGCACAAGGTTGTGATTCTGTTTAGCTGTTTGCAAGCTCACTGTGATCTTTGTCCATCACAGCTCACATTCTTCTCACCTGAGTGAGAGTCTTTATGAAGGATTGTTCCTAACTGGTTACATGGGGGAATCACCCTGTTCTGAGGGTAAAAATAGCACAGCTTGAGCTGTGCCATGTTGTCAGCCCTTTGTGTACCAGGGGCTATTACTTAATGCCCTCAGAGGCCGTAGTCCATTTTATTTACTACATTAGCCATAAATCACCATCCCAGATCAAACACCTTACAGAGCTGCTGAAAGACAAATTCTGCATCTTGGGTTATATTGTTAATGTTTCCAATGGTGTTAGCATGCGGAGAAGCACACGGCATAATAGGGAAATCTTTCCTGCTATGCCCTATTCCCATAACCTTCTTTGCATTTTCTTTAAATCCCAGGCATGCATTTCTCTTCATTATGGAAAATGTACGCTTAATTTAAGGACCAAAACTGAAATGCTGCTTACAGTAATGCTTTCTTGAGTCTTATTAACTTATGAACTCTTGGTGGGTTGCCCAGCACTCAGAGCGGCTTTTCTGTTATTTTCCAAGCTACATCAAAGTGTTTGTCTCAAGGGCCTGAGGTTTTTTTTGTAGTTTTCAGTGAGTGAAACCCTCAAGAATAATTTTCTAATGTTAGTCATGTGTGCTACAATTGCATTTCTCTCTTTATGCTAAGCTTAGCAGTTCCTCTACACATAAAACAGAGGGGAAAGAGTACTCCAATGCTAGACACAAGTGATGTGCAGGTTATCTGACACATTATTCCTTCTAGACACAATGGGAAATCAGAGACATCCTCAGCCCTGCATTGAGAATATATACCCAAATCTGCCGCTGTCAGAATAATTCAGAGTATTACACAAAGACCACAGCAGACTCCAGGTGAACTTCAAGGCACTCCAGTAAGTATGACATAGGCTTTATCTTATGATAGCCCCTATCATTCCCACACGCCGTAGAACCACATCCATGAAGACAATAGAAAAATCCAGAGTTTGCTCTCCAGCTGGGGGCGTGCATACTTGAAGGTGAATCATGAACAATACACATTACTCAGCTGTGCATGCTTGGAACAGCAATGTACCTTTCTTCTTTTCCTATAAGGCCAATTTGTATGACCAGCCCTTTTCCCCTGGAACTACATGAAGTCAGAGCTGCAGAGTAAACACATTGCTGATGGGACGGGGAAGGCTTAGAGCAGCATATGTTACAGGCTACAACCTCTGCTTCAGCACATATTGGACAATATTTAGGTGATTAGTATCTGTACATTTCCTGAATGGTGCAGGGCAAAATTCGTTTAATAACAGTCATGATTCATAAGCTTCCCCTGACGCAGCATCGCTTGCTTGGGGATGCACAAGCACCAGACAGCCCTTCTGCCTCGGTGTGGCTGAAGCAGGACGACCGCTGCGCACTGCAGGGCAACAGGATTGTCTGTGCACAGATTCAGCTCCTGCTCACACTCAGAGCTAGAGGCTGGCATATATTTTGCCACTGTATTTTACCCCACCAGTTTCTGGAAACCTTGAAAGCAAGTTAGCAGATTTTAACTCTTTCTATTTATCCTCGTTCTGGCTGGAAGAAAAGCTCTTTTTCTGTGTACCTTTGCAGATGCATTGCATGGCTACTGATATCGTGAACACTTCAAGCAGCAGCACATAATGATGCCAGCAGTTCTGAACATTTATTGCCTCAGCAGGAGACCACAAATCAAACACAGTGAACCAACAGCTCTCTCTTTGGCAAACAAATGTCCCGCCTTCACTTCTCAAGGGATCAGAGCTTCTCAGTCTCTGGCCTCTGCTTCTTACAGAAGAAAACTCCTCACATCTGTAAGTCCCAGAGTTCTGTTTGACTAGAAGTGGTCCTTAAAAGCAACCTAGGGTGGACCTAAGTCCACCACGTGATTGCTTTATGTTGCTGTATGAGATAAAGAAGTCACAGTGACCTTCTAATGCAACTCTCAGTTTAAGGTAGATTTGTGCTAGCAGTAAGCACTGTGGACATGGATCTGCAAACACCAGCATGGCTAGCTCTTTAAGGCATAACAGAGCATACATAGACATACACTTGAGAAGAGTTCAGAGAAAACAATTTTATCAGCTGTTGCTTGTTTGGTGGAGTGAGGGATTGTGGGAATTGTGCAGTCTGGATGATGAGAAGGCATCATCTCCCATTGGAACAGGGAGACATCAAGCTGGAGCATGGAGCCCCATGCCTGGGGCAGCTGCGCACCACTGCCCTGTGCTGCCCCCCAGACCTGCACAAGAAAATCCAGAGGTGTCATCCCGTGGGGCCCCCTCATGTACCAGGAGCTGTGCTGATGGCAGGAGGAGAGGAGGTTAGCTGTTCCTGATTTTCCCTCCCAGCTGAGCCTCCTGCAAAATACTCCACGGGCAGCACAACCCCACATCAGTCCTCTCAGCACTGACGTTACCCAGGTTGGGTAAAGTTTGAGTCTCGGGCTGAGCTTTGCAGCTTACAGTCAGCTCTTTTAGTATGTGCTGAGTGCTTTTATGCTGTGTGCAGTGTATTGTAATCCACTATATAGCCCCTTTTGCATTGCAGCTTCAAAGAAGCAGACTTCTTATTTAAAAGTAATTCATTCATTTGAGGCCACGGGCAACCTTAAGCAACCCCAAAGGCAGAGGCAGGTAACAAAGACAAGACCTAATCCTGAAACATATTAAAGCTGAATTTTGCTGGGAATTTTATCTGAGCTGGGATGAGAGGATCTGGCCACAGAGAGTTTGTGGAAGCATGACTCTCTCAGCAAATGTAACCTATTGAACACTTCCTAATTAGCAATCAGGCTCCTTTCATCCTTCTGAATTACAAATATTAGCAAGAGAGGGAGGTAGACATCCACACTGATGCTTTACATCAATTAATTCCAACAGAACATCAAAGTTTAGGTATTATTAAACCTGCTATATAATTACAGTAAAATCCTTGGCAGTGGTTTGTTAGATATCTTAAATAATCATTTTTTTCCTACATCACTTCTTCATTTCTTTCTCAATTTTATCTGTCATTAAAAAGTTCTCTTTTTTAAAAAAAATCCCACAATTCTTTGGCACTGTCTAGACATCTTTCATCACTTAACATTGTTCTAACATCAGTAGTAATACAGGGCTGTGGTCCTCTTACTCACAATAGTCAAAAATTGTGTGAACCTCTGCTGACGTCAGTGTAATTCCTTGTGTGAGCATTCGTTTACCAGTGGAAGATGTTCACGATCTGGCATGTGGTGTTTTGTTCGTCACTGGCACACGATCATTTCTGATTTCAGAGAACTTTTGAGAAGATAGTGGCTTGTTGCTTATTCTGTCATTGATTTAACTCTTGACAGTCTTGTAAATAAGCACAGGTAAAAGAAAAATATTTCTTTAGCTACATTTATGGATGAGGAAAGATGGGCAGAGGAATGACATACCACTGCTAAGCCTTGTTTCACAGGTATTTTAGGAATAAGATGGCAAGTGACCACAGCAGTCGGTGTTGTGGCTCACAGGCCATAAGACGGATTTGTCAGGAGACTACTGTCTGCAGCTCCTGGGTTCATGCCTTCGGAGGCCAGGATGAAATCCAGACCTAAGTTGTTCCTATCTATTATTTGTGTATTTATAGGGTGTCAGTCGCTGAAGTACTGAAAGGCCAGACTAGCCCGAGGCTGCAGACTCACCATCCAAACGGAGTTCAGATCTCAGGAATTCCTCCATCCCATTCCCATGCTCCGTCCCCTCCTCTCTGAGACATGAAAATAAAAATAAAGTTCAGGCCACCATTATCTCTAAGAATTTTTGATCTGACATAATAGATATAAGTATACTATCACTGCTGCCAGTAAATATCTCCCCATTTTGTCTATCATTTCTACAGAAGTTTGATGATGCAAAAGAGCAGTGCTGCAATCATATAAATCAGAAGACTTATTTCAGGATTGCCACGATAAGCCAGTCGCACTCCCTTTGCTTGCAGAGGACAAGAAGGAGTAAGAGAAACAGTGGTGACAGAAAATATATGTTAACAGTCAGCCACCTCTCTGACTTGCTCAGCAAAATGCTTGTTCATTGTTCATTCATTCTTATGCTCTTTTTTGTGCTGTTCAAGACAATAAAAAACGCAGCTTGGGAAAAAAGTGAGACAGTGGGAGAACAGCTGGATTTTTGTACTCTTTTGTCGCCCAAAGTGATTATCTTTTTCTTGTAAAATCAGGTTGTGAGCAGTGAAGGTGCCCTTTTACACAAGTCTTCCAACTACAGTGACTTGGGAATCTCAAAGTGAAATCTGCTGAGGAATCTGGAAAAAGTTAATTCTTTTATTTTCCTTTTGCCTAATCTACAGTTAGAAACAAAGAGAACAGGGCTCACCTAATGAAACATATCTGACTGTATCTGAGTTAGTCATCAATGTTCCCTTTACTGTTAGCAGAAAGAAACAGACATCTCAGGCCAGAAAAATAATGTTTCTTTCTCTACAGTGGTTATGCAGAGGGGCTGTTGGCTGCCTTAAATGCCATTATCTATACTAAATTCCTATGAGACAAATCCCAATCTGAGTCACCACAGTTTAATCAGCTTTATTCTTATTGTTTCTGGATTAGGAACAGTTTAACACAAGGCTTGAAGTGTATAGCCCTTTATTTTATTTGCTTGAAATAAATATCATACCTTATAATTTCCCTGTTCTCTCTGAATGGCTCTACACCAAGAAGCCAATCCTGTAGGTATTGCTCATCCACAATTTCTCTTTAATGAGTAAGAAATGAAGCCCAAAGACCTGAGGAGCTCACAGATCTTCTTTGCCCTCCTGTCTTTTAACTTGTCTCCATATTCTTCTCCCTCACGTAAGCTCTCATCACCATCCACAGCTTTTAGCAGCTGGTGGCCATGATA
The DNA here is from genome assembly GCA_020746105.1 of Trogon surrucura. Lineage (NCBI taxonomy): Eukaryota > Metazoa > Chordata > Aves > Trogoniformes > Trogonidae > Trogon > Trogon surrucura. The sequence continues at coordinate 188,732,071 of CM036617.1, forward strand.
AAACAGGTCAGCTGCTGAAATTCTTCAGATAACTTTTGACAGTCAATTTGGATCAACAGTCTACAGGAATAGTGCATTTCTGAAAGCCACACTCAGTTTATACCCCAGTGCAAATGGCTAATGTTCAAATATGTCAAACAGCTCAGGATTAACTGTACTGGAAAGTATGAATTTAATTTCCTCTGTTTAAGAATTAGAAAAGAAGCTTGTTTTTAAACTTCACAGTTGCAGAATAGTCTTTTAATTTTCCTTTAGGGTTGTTTTCTGTGGGGTGGGGGTGTTGGTACCATGTACAGTATTAATTCAACATGTTTAAGCATATACATAGTTTTAAGCAAGTAGCCCTAATGAAATAAAGAAATAAACATTGCACTGTACTTCGGTAGGAAGGATTCAAAAGTCTGAAACTTTTTTTTTTTTTCCCAAAGTAAAAACAACAGAAAAACATTTAGTTTTTTTAAACCTATTCATGCAGTAACTAATGGTTTGACTTTGGACTATGGTATTGTCTTGATAAACTTTCTTTACAAAGTACTGCCTAGTTTACACCAGACGAGGAAGAAAGTGAGCAAGTGAGAAAGATTGACACAGGGTTGTGTTTGAGGTGAGATTACCCAGAGGCAGAAAGCAGTGGGCAGCCTTCCTCGGGACCCTGTTCCAGTGACATAGTATGTCTTTTCATTAGAGAAAAACTGCTTTCAAAGACATCATAGCAACTCCTGAAGGACGCTCTGACTTTCGAAATAGGACAGAGAGTTACTGTTTAACACTGAAATACTATTTATTAGATAAACATTACATTTAAATAGCAAGAAAACACATGAAAACATTGCGAAAGTTAATGTATTTTCTTTGCTGTGGCTTTGTCTTTCATGTTACTTTTCTTGAAGGAAGAGTTTCATATTGGAGCAAAGGTTCAAAAAGCACTGGTAACGTAAACCACAATTTACTTGCTCAGTAATAATGTGTATTCTTCACACTGTTCCATCACTGATTTCAATGTTTTCTCCTAAATAATTGCCTTCTTTTTCACTACCTGGGGATCTTTTCATTGGTGCAGAAAGAAAGTAAAAACTTCTCTGTGTGCGACATCAGTCTGTTGCCACAGCAATGCGTGTCATCTTACATGCAACCTTTCAGGCTAAATTCTGCTCTTAATTATACTTGATTCATGCTGCTGGCTTGCATACTTTTGCAGAAATTTAAGAGAGGAGAGAGATCTATTGCAAGACTATTATGGGTACAGCTCTGCTCCCATGCTAATCTTACTTCACTGGTTTCAACTAAGTTGCTCCTGATTTATATTAGTTTACCAGAGATCAGGTTCAAGCATGAAAATTACCAGGAAGTAATAGACTTTTACTCAAAATAAAAATATTTTTCCTCATTAATCAGAAAAGGCTATGGAAAAAGTAAAGAAGTGACTTTACATTTGCTGATATGTGGGAACATTTGCCCAAGTACTAAATTCCCCTTTAAAGAAAAATAACATGTGCTAAAGCTTTAAAAGGAGTCCAAACAGAGGATTAATTGAGGAGATTGGTTTCAGTTCTCCCCACCCCAGTTTAACAGGCTTTTTCCCAACTGGGTTTTGGGGAGTTTGGTCTTTTAAACCACTTGTTCTTAACAACAGTAAGGAAGAAATCTGGGAATTGATTTATCATGAGGATTTTCCATTGTACTCAATGGGCATTCTGTACTACCTTTTTTTCTTGCGTACTTTCTAGCTAATGTGAATCTGTTAGAGTTTATACTTTGCTTCTACGAGTATCATATATCTTACTTAGACATTAAACACAAAAGTCCTGGAGCTTGTATTTAAAGAAAAAGAAAAAAGAACATATTATGCACATATTTTACTGCAACATATAGGTCTTATTTTCAGGTTGCTTGGGACCGTAAACTTGCCAATAGACCGCTGTGCTTTAGAACTGCTCTGTATTAGCTGAGGAGCACAGAGTCAGATTGAACCTGAGAACTAAAAATCTCCTATAACAAATGTAGCGTTTGACCAAAGACCAAATCCTGATTTGGTTTTGGGTCATAAAGGTGCAAGTCCCTCATCAATCAAATTCTTTTTGAACTGATCTAATTCCAGGACATTAACTCTTAGGAGCCCCAGGAGCCAAAACAGAGAGGAAATTACTCCTTTTAACAGAGGATGCTCTTGTAACTGCAGCTCCGTGCCCCACCGACAAAGACAGCTGTATCCCACGCCGCAGGAGCAGGAACTCAGGGCAACACTGCCCAGGGAGCTACGTCTACTCTCGGCCACCTCACAGGTGGGGACCAGCAATGGGAGGCAGCAATTTCCCCGCATTTGCTCTAACCTCCTGCTATTTAAAGCTTTGGCACAGAGCAGCCTGACCAGGCTCCGCTGCAGCTTTGCCAGCGGCTGCACACGCTGGTGTAACTCGGACCAGCGTCAGGCACGCCAGGCCAGATCCTTGGCTGCCTTCGCAGACCACACACCCGGCAGGCTTAGCCTTACATCAGCTAGTAACAGCCAGAGCAGGTCAGAAAAAACAGAAGGGGAGTGCTCCTGGTTTTTTAACAGCATAATTTTTTAATTGTAAAAATGTTCTTCCAGGTTTATTTGAGCCACAAGGGATTAGAACATCAGGCAAGGGATCAGCTCCCCAGAAGAGTATCCCAGGCACAGCCCTTTTTCTCTGGGAAGAGCCATGCCCATGCTATGGCCAGAAACTGCTGACTCCGTGATGCAAAGCACATGATCTGGCCCTACACTACATTTTCTGTCAAAGCTGTACCTAGAATTTATGAAACTCGGGTGTTGGTTTTTTTTTTTTTACCCCTTCTGTTCTGTTTTAGATCAGGCTGAGAATTCATCTGAGTATTCAGAGATTTTTAATATCGTCTTTTTCTGGCTAAACAGACATACTGTTTTATTATTTTCCCACATTGCAGGCTTTCGAAAATGCACTAGAAGTGTAAATGTAAGACGAGGGAGAGAAAATGGGTAATTATATGTCCTATCCTTTCTTATCAAAGCTCTGTGTTGGAAAAGAGGGAGAAATTGAGAAAAAAAAAATTTATTGTAGACATTACTCCTCATCTCAGCTGAGTGTCTTCCAACTAAGTTTCCTCTCGCAAACACCGTGATTTCAAAGACTGTGTCTGATACATCTTGTATACAAGGACTTCAATTTTTTTCTTTGCCTGTGCAATGCAAGAAAATAATATTTCCATTCTAGCTCAAAAACCAGGGGGAAAAAAAAAGTGTATTTGGTGATATCTCCCAGAACTATGGCTGCATTATGATTGTACAGGTAACTTAAAATGCCTATAGAAACCAGCTGGGGGAAAAAAAACAAAAAACAAAATAATAGATAGATAGACAGACAGACAGACAGACAAATAAATGAATAAATAAAAGCCCACCTATTCCTACAGGAACCTGAAGGAAAGCACGGTTAGCATGATTAGTGGATGTTCTCACTCACTCTCCGAAAGCTATAGTATGCACTCCTTTCCCCAGGACATACATTAGTGCTCTCAAAGCAGTATTTGCCTGTCACATTACACCCTGGAGGTTTGAATCAATATTTGCCTACTCTTGTCAACCTCAAACACTTAAAAGTCATGACTCCTATCCCAGGCCAGTACATGATGAGCTCCCAAATCCATAGATGCTTTTTTCTGGCTCTTTCATTTTTCATTAGAAAGTTTAGATCTTATTTTTAAATCATATCTTCCCTTCTCAGATATCCATACTGGTTTTACAGCTCTGCCAGATCCAAAACATTGAGAATATTGAGAAATACTTTGGAAAGTTCTTTACAAGAGCTTTGCTTGTGAGCTCCACCTGTGGTCAGCTCACACCGGCTTTGTCTCAGTGTTACGTCTCCCTCAATTTCACATCAATTTGGTGACATTCATCCCCACCTCTACAACCTCACTTTGCAAGAGAGCAAAAGCAAGCACACATTCTCCCACTATAGACTGTTCAGCTCCAGTCTCACATCTGTTTCTTGACCTTGCGTCACCCCTACTCCTTCTGTGGTATTGGAAGCTCCACGTCTGATGGTGACAGTCTGGGGAGGGTTCCGCCCCCTCCCCTCCTCCTCATCCTGAAGAGGGATGGAGGCTCTGGCAGATGCCTTCTTCTGAGACAGCAAGATGAGAAGGGCAGGGATGAGCCAGCAAGGGCCACAATTCCTCTGAATTGCTGGGTCTTTTGCTGATCCTCTCTTCTCCTGTTCTGTGGCATTAACATGGGGTTCGCCCTCCTCCGCATTGCTGCAGAAAATGTCACCAGCTCATGCACGAGACGGAAGGAGTGCAGTGGGATGTCCCCAGCACACTTGCTGAATTCCCTGTGGCTGCTGAGGACATGGCAGAGGGAATTGGCCAGGACTGCAAAGCATGCAAGGGCTGTGGTCTACTACTCCACTGGGACCTCAGTGTCTGTCGGACAAGTTCTTGCTACCAAGAAGCCTAAAATGGTGTAACACTATTTCTTCCCCGTAACACTATTTCTTCCCACCTGTCCTGGGCAGCTCCATTCAAGCTGGTCAAATTCAGTCACTCTAGCAGGAGATACGTTGCGTCTAGAGCTGCTTTCCAGTGACTTGTCTCTCCAGCTTGAAATTCCCTGGCATTTCCTTTCATAAAATATCCGCTTTATCACTGTTTCTCATTATTTGAGTGATCAGGCTGTACTTAAACATGTGGCTACCAGTTATACTCACAGTTCAATACTCAAGTACTAAAATCAGCTATTCATTCACGAGTGGTGAGCTTGAAGTTTGGCCTCAATCTCTGACACAGATTATTGTACTTTTTAGTATAAATTGTCATTATACTATTCATTTATAAGCAGTTACTGGAGTTACCCCAGAACTAGTGAGAAAATGAAGAAATCTAAGTTAAAACAATGCATTTTTCACTCCTGCATTTAGGTATAGGGCATGGATCAAATTCCTTCAATGAAAAATATACAGGATGACATGGATACTGTGGGTTAAGACAAACATAGAAGGTCATAAGAAATATCATGTGCTTCACAGAAATTCACTTTTGAGGTGAATGTGTGCTTTGGTTTTGAACTTAACATGGGACAGACTTTCACATTTTCCAATGCACCCAGCTCCTCTATGTCTATTTTATGGTAATCCATTGGGTTTCTGATACTAAAGCACTGCATAGGTAAGAAAGAGGAAGAATGATTACCTGTTTATGAGTATAAATTCTGCCTAGTCAATAGAATAAAGCACAACAAATACTTCCACACATCAGTATCTTTCAAATAGGTCCAGCCTATTGAGCAAGCCTGAAGAGGGGAAGACTGTTGCTGCATTCCAAATTGCAATGGTCTGCCCCATACTCCAGTATCTGGGAAATTACAAAGAAAATCCAGGCAGTGGATGTCCCCATAAAATTCAGAGCAAAAAAAATTTAAGTCCTACATGAAAACAGGATGAAACACTGAGGAGAGTCAGGAAACCTAGCAATCTAGAGACAGTTGTCTGAAAAATGGCAGGGAGAGAAAATGGAGAAACGTTGTCTGTGACATAGGAGGAGTAACAGTTAAGAATTTTGCTGCCACTGAATGAAGCAGCAGTAGGACAAGACAGGAAAATAGTGAGACACTGAATAGGCTTCGGTTACTCTTTTTATCTTGGAGGTTATTCTTTATGTATTTTCTTCAATCACTTGGTCCTAGAGGCTGTATTTGCAACCTTATGTATTCGTGGAAGAAATTGTACTTAAGTTATTTACATCTTTTCATCTCCAGAAGTCATATTAAAGGACTTGTCTGTGAACTGGGTCTTGCATACAGGGCACAAAGGCTCATGCGCATCTCAGAGATTCAGAGGCAGAGTCACAGAAAGCAGGGCTCTCTACCACATTGATGTATAACCGGGAATCAGTCAAAGGAAGAGAGTGCAACATCTCCAACAATATCTCACAGTAGGAATGATTTTGATGATTCTTTCAAGACTTATCTCAACTGTTTTATCTCCTCCTCCTTGAATTCATTTACTGGCACACTCACCCTACTGCAAGCCCACTTCATCGAAGAAGGGTCATTTTGCACACTTATAGTAACTCAGTATCTCAAAAGTACCCCTGCACAAGGTCACCTTTCTCCATTTGAACTGGGAAGGGGGACAGGTAAAGAAAGCAAGGCCAGCAAACTTCTAGCAATTAAGAGAGTAGCATAATTTCTACTAGATTCCATTTTCCAGGCAAAATTTTGATTCCAGAGCAACACAGCCAGTTCTCACTGATTTCAACAGGGGTCATGGGTGAGTATCTGAGGATGCAGCTTGTCTCGATATTTTTGTGAGTCAAGAAGAGAGAAACTCTTGCAGTAATGCCAGGCCAAACCTAATGCACCACTTCTTCATTTATGTACATACATATAATACCCACTACTTCATACATAATCTGTGCATATTTACTTACGTTTTACTTTGCAGCTAGTATTTCAATTTTGTTTGTAAAACAAAAATAAAGGAACATGTTTCTCTACCACTCCATTTCTGTAAGCCATAAATCAGACTTCAGAGCCCTTAAAATCTTTGCTCATAGGAGTCAGACTGATAAGAAATGTTCTAGACACAGCACTGTGCCCCTCATTTTTAGAGGTTTTCTTCCTGGAATGGAATCTTTTAAATCGCTGCCCTGGCCCCAGTGGGCGCCTCCTGACAGTGACAAATGCAGCAACAGAGGTGCTGAATAAGCAGGTGGTATGGGAATGGTATATCAGGGGAATGAACCTAATAACAAACATCATAGAATGAGGTAAAAATGAGATCCCACCTTTCTTCCAGAGAAGAAGAGAGATACCAGATATATGCCTAAGTGCTTTAATGAATTACAACCCAAAACCTCATCTGGATTTAGACACTTAAGTTATCCCTTTGGCTCTCAGTGGCTCAGTCTTCATTATTTTAAAGATGTCCTGCGGTGATTATCTGTTAATTACTTAATACCTTCTTGTTTAAAGCACTTGGCTAAGTGACAGGGCTAGAATGAAGCAATTTCGCTGAGGAGATTAACAACAGGGGAAGAGAGGAGAGCAAAACTCTTCACTGCTGCTGTTAAAGCTCTGTCACCATCCAGGAAGAAGATGGTGATGCTTGTGATGCTGAGGAGAGTGAACAAGGCTATGGTGTGATGGAGCTGACCAGGGGCAGGGGCAGCTCGCAGCCAAGGGTGAGGCTTTGATCCACTTCTCAGACTTCGTGATGCTCAGGAATTAAACTGTGACTAGTAAAATAAGAAACAGTGCTGCGAAGGCAAACAATTTCAGGTGTCCACCTGTGGCTTTTTATACCTGTATTTCCTTACTCTTCCTTGATCCCGCTCCCTCTTACACCTTCCCTGGTCAGATGAATGGTTTCTTTCCCACCCAGCACTCTGTGCCCTGTCTCTGCAGTAAGATTTTCAGGTCATATCTCTGCAAGGTAGGACACATGAATATTAGCTCTGAAACTGTGGATCGAAGAGAAACAAGATAGCCAAGTCAGGGTGCTGGGCTGTCTTATCAAGACCATGGTTTTCCCAAGAAAGATTGAACCAGATGATCCTTGAGGTCCCTTCCAACAAGGTATTCTCTGATTGCCTAGCTGGGAAAATAGGGGAATGCCGATTACGCAACTGTTAGAAATGATTCACTTCACCTTCTACTGGGAAACCTTATCTTTGCAAATAGACACCACACTGACTAAATAATTTTGGACATAAGAGCCAGACGGGACGTAAGACCAGGAGTCTCCTTCTCTGGAGACATTCAAAACCCACCTGAATGTGTTCCTGCATGGCCTGCTCTAGGTGATCCTGCTCTGGCAGGGAGGTTGGACTGGATGATCTCTAGAGGTCCTTTCCAACCCCTAACATTCTATGATTCTATGATTCTATGATTCTATGACTCTGTGATTCTATGATTCTGTGATTAAGCATCAGGCTAATATTTGTATGATCAGGCTGATGCATGAAAGATGGGAATCACGCTCTCCACTGTCAGTGATTTAGATCTGGGCCTGACCTTCCAATTGACATGCACCTACTGCTTTTTAGGAAGCACCAATGAAGATAAAAAATTTCTAAAGACGGTGCTCTCCTCAGTGTCTTGTACTGTCTGCAATGTCTTTGACCGAGTCTTAACTTCAAAAATATATAGATTAGAAAAGAAAATGTTTCCACTTAATGGATGTAATTTCTTCTCTTTTTCCCCTTTTAAAATCTGTTTTCATTTTTTTATGTGTGTGTTAGCTACATTTGATAAATAATGAGCTAGGGGTCAGTAAGATATTGCCATGGTTTGACATAGATTTGACAAGTACTGACTAATCCTGACAAATTTCCGACTGATTACATTTCAAGATATAGTTTTGCCACTGGATGAAAGAATAGGGTCTTTGTAAGATACCATCATGGGTGAGCAAATTTCTCAGATTAGTTCAATGAGAAGAATGAAAAGGATCCCAGCTAACACACACACAAGAAAATACTGTTTTCTAAGTATGAAGGAAATGTGCTGAAAGATTTTGCAAAAGGTTGTGATGTTGTAATTTTTGTACCCCATTTTAAGTGCATTGGCTCAATTGCTTTCCTTTAAGGAGATTGAATAATGTACAAATAAAACCATATGGCTTTATAGGGAATGCAGAACGTACTGAAGAGTACAGTCAGTCCTGAGAAACTTTCTTCCCAGTTAGCTTGGACTGGCCAAATAATTCAATGTTGAGTTTGCCAAATCCTGTTTTGCTGACTCCAGTGTTTTGACTTTCTGGAGTTTCCATTATATCAGGTTTAACTTCAAGAAATGCAAGCAAAGAAATATACAGCATGTTTAGCTGACAAATCAGGTGACTTGACATCTTTTCACATGTCAGCCTTGACAGATAGATATGCAGTGCCTGAGAAAATGACACCTCCAAAGGAACAGGGATGCCTTTTTATGTCCAGTACCTCAGCTTACTTAATTGTTGACACTTCAGAGTTAATTAATATGTAATGAACCTTACAGGAGAGAGAAGGAAAACGTACAAAAAATTTGGCAATCCTATCTTCTAACTAGACCTAGAGAGAGACTTAGTGCTAAAGTGAGTTGTCAGGGCTATAGCAAATTTTGTTGTGACACTCCATAGAAGAGAAGAAACTTGAAAAACAGATCAGTGCTTAGTTATCATCTGTCTGGGTTGCATCTTTAGTGCAAATACTTAATATCTGAATCTGGCAAATACTGGGGGAAAAAATAACAAGCATTCAAATGCTGTAAACATTTTTTACTTTCAGAAATGCTGCCCACTCATTATCCCCTTTTCCTTCTGTTGGATTTCTGGCTCTTTACCATCTCCAGAAAACATCATTTGATTTATTTACTCACGGCTTTTATGTTTCCATGAACTCCCATGTTACCAAGTTTTACAACTCAAATGTTTTCTGAAAATGCATTTCAAAGTCATTTCAAACTGCTAAAGGAAGTAGCATCTTGAATTTGTCTATACACACACTAGCAGCATAGTGCCTTTACCCAATTAAAAAATAGAAACCATCTCATGCAGCCTAATACATGGGAATAATTTGAATAATGAACATCAAATACTGAAAACATGATATGCATTTAAAACACAGAAAGCAAATTTATCGCATGCTTTCACTAATATATACCTAAACATTTTTTATTTTGTTTTGGGGCTGCTTTTTTCACTTTAATTTTCCAAAATTACTTCCAATAAATGTTGAAAACCATTCATTCGTTGATCCTTAATATAAAAGACCCAACAAAATGTGTTTTGTCTAGTAGAGAGGAGAGAGAAAAGAAACACTTCTGATGACATGACCATTTCTGCCTCATTTTAGAAGTCTAGCTAAAACGCTGTTTCAATCTCATTCAATTCTGTTCCCTCCCGTCATTTTTCAAAACAACAGCAATTTTGGCAATGGAATACATTTTCCACATGTATGTATGTTACTTGCAAACTTTTCCTTTACAATTTCTGAACCATTGTTGTAAACCATGCTGTTGAGGCAAAAAAAATGTGAGAAAACTCGTATCTAAATCATAGCCCTAATCATAACTGAAAGTCTATTCCCAGTACATGAATTTCAAATCTACCTAAATATTTGTACTCTGTGTATTACTGCACTCATCCTACCAGTATCAAAACAATGTCATGTGAGGTTATTATTTGCAGATAATGGCTGCATTCAGTTATACAGCTCGAATAGTGATTACTTCTAGGGAACAGTTCATTCCTGGTATTAAAAAATCCCCCAACTTTAGCAATTCTTCTGAAATATTTTTGGAATTTGAAAAAGAAACATAATTTGCTACATTAGTGACTTCCAGTTTATTTCTTCAAGTGGAAGGCTATTTCATTCCATTAATTTTTCAATGTGATAGTCAAAAAATTGCTGAATATTTCAAGACAGCATTCACACATGTTAGCAAGATTAGATTTCTCTTGTACTGAGTCCAACCAATTGAGAAAATATTTCATTAGCAGTGGTTTTGATGAAGACCAGTGCTGATATTTTTATTGTTTCCTAAAGATACTTCTTCTAGGTACGTTACATGACTGAAAGCAAAAAAAGTTTTTCCATTGATTTAAATATCCAGCAGGTCAGGTCCTGTATTTGCAGGAATAATAAATCAATTAATAAAGCCAAAACTCCATAAGATTTACAAAACTAAATTCTGACAGCCATGTAAATATATGCATGTTCATTTTCAATCTAGATTCTGGGTACACTTAGTATGAAAACACACAAATTATGCTGAAGATAAATCTAGCTCAGGAATTAAATGTTTAATTTCTTATTAGAATGTGTACACACTGGTGCATTGGTCACATAATAATGGAGTAGACTAAAGTCTATAATCATAACAGCATCCTTGCATTGGACAAAAGTAATGCATGGGGAAAAAAAGAAAATATTTCAAGCAGCAAGAGTCATGTGTTCCCGTATATTAATACACTCTAGCAGATTACACTTTTGTACAATCATTACTCAGTGCCTCAATCAGGCTACTCACATTTTAATTTCAATTTGATTTAATTGCAAGAATTGTAATTTCAAAAGAAATTATCAGTACAAAATCCAATAGTGTTTTGTCTTAATTACAGCTTATTCTCCATGTCATCTATTCTTCTCTGAGGATGATGAATAATTGATTACATGATTTGCCACAATTATTTGATGAATAATCAATGGTATTCAATCAATTTGTTTAGCGATTGTACTTTGCAATTTACATTTAAGTAAAAGATTAAGATCTTCTGCACAGTTAAATAACGAACTATGTTTAAATAATGTTAAAACCGTAACACAGTGAAACAAAAGCTAATCAAGTTAAGGTTGTGATTTACACTTGTGCCATTACAGGGAAGGAAAAGGACACATGGTATAGGGTATTATCCTTAACTTCTAACACCCTGGCTTCTCAGAGTGTAATTTTTAAGTAAATTGAATATAATAAGAACAAAATATTCTTAAAATGATCATGGATATGTAGCCAAAATAATATTTATTGCCTTCTACCAAGTTCCTTTCTGTGTAGTATTTAAAAATCTGGGTTGATCTTATGAAAAGGCTAATCATCAAGTGTCTCAGTGGATGTGGGACCAGACATATGTCCTCAAAGCTGCTTCATCCCTTTGTCCTGGTTTCGGCTGGGATTGAGTTAATTTTCTTCCCAGTAGCTGGTACAGTGCTGTGGTTTGGATTTAGCTGAAAATAATGTTGATAACACACTGATGTTTCAGTTGTTGCTAAGCAGTGGTCAAGGACTCTTCAGCTTCTCATACTGCCCTACTAGTGAAGAGAGTGGGGAGCACAAGAAGCTGGGAGGGGACACAGCCAGGACAGCTGACCAAAGGGGTATTCCATACCATACGATGTCATGCCCAGTATATAAATTGGGGAGAAAGCTCTCGAGGGGCTTCTGCTCAGGAACTGTTGAGCAATTCTGCTCGGGCATCAGTCATCAGGTTGTGAGCAATTGCATCACTTGTTTTGTTGTTGGGGTTTTATTGTTATTGTCATTGTTATTGTTATTGATATATATTGATATTGAAAATTATATTGATATTTTTGTTGATATTGATATTAATATTGGTATTGATATTGACATTGACATTGATATTAATGTTGTTAATTCCTTTTCTGTCATATTAAACTGTCTTCATCTCAACACACAAATTTTACTATTTTTTTCCAATTCTCTCCGCCATCCCACTTGTGAGGAGCTAGTGGAGTGAGTGTGGCTGTGTGGCGTTCAGCTGCCTGCTGGGTTACAGGGCTTTCAAAGTGGGGACAACTGCAGGTGGTTCCAGCTTGGTGTTCAAGCTTCCTGTTCAAGCAGAACCACCTCCAGGCAATGAAATGGCCACACTCGGGGAAAATGCTGTGAAAATCCATGGTAGCCTCATAGGCATGCATGGAGGAGCCTAACGCCTCGTGAGGCTGAGAAATAGATACACAAAGGACCACTGGGTTTCTGAGTATTCATCTCAGACTAGAGAAATGCAGGGATTTTTGTCATTGTTTCATGAACCTACTAGATTCATCTGAGACTGCTCAGAATGCAGAGTACGATCATCCAGGTTTGGAATAGCTACAGAAATGTTGGGATATTTTCCAAAAGCTGCAGCTATGAGGGCTGACTCCAGCTCCGGCAGGAGAGAGCACAAGGCACAGCAGTGGGTCTCAGAAACAGGACTAGGATTACTTACATGTACTGTAAACTAATGTTGCTCTTTTCACCTCAGTCAAGTTGCTCATTTTATTCTAGTCCATAGGAGATAACTAGGCTAGAAGAACCAACGAAGAAGTTTGTGATCAAAGGCAGGGTACGAAGCCTTCATATAAGGATAACATTTTAGCCCAGGCAGAGAGGACGTAGAGTTAAACAGCTAGAGAAGATGCCTAGAAATGAAATCCGTAAGAAACTTCTTTTAGCTGGCCATGCAAAGATGCAGCTGACTTTTAAACAGAGATTAGAAAGGACCATATAGCTGAAAATGTTATGGAGTCATTGCACAAGCCCAAACCAAAAAACCCACACAAAAATCAGGAGGAGAGCTCTCACACAAGAATTAAGGACTATTGCAAAAATAAATCAGAAAAGGAGGCCCTTTAGCTGGGAACAATACTTGAGCTGGAAAACCCAAGAAGCCAACCCCTCTCCCAAATGCAAGCATGTATTCCAGCCTTGTCCTGACTCTGTATAAGGATGTAAATCCCTTGCTCCGTGTATGCTACACCCAGGTTTACACGGGAAAAGAAATCAAACCTGGACACTGAGGTGGAGTCGTAGGACTCTTGAGTCTATCTCTGATTTGAATGTCTGGTGACCAGCGTTCCAGCTGTACTGTAAAGACAACACAGCACTCGGTATAGGTGTGAGGAAGTGTGGTCTGGATGACCAAGTAGTGAGGTGGGTCGCTAACTGGTTGAAGGGAAGAAGTCAGAGAGTTGTGGTCAATGGGGCAGAGTCTAGTTGGAGGCCTGTGTCTAGTGGGATCCCTCAGGGGTCAGTGCTGGGACCAGTGCTTTTCAATATATTCATTAATGATCTGGACAAGGGATTAGAGAGCATTGTCAGCAAGTTTGCTGATGACAAAAAAACTGGGAGGAGTGGTTGACACACCAGCAGGCTGTGCTGCCATTCAGAGAGACCTGGACAGGCTGGAGGGCTGGGTGGGGAGAAATCTTATGAATTTCAACAAGGGCAAGTGTAGGGTTTTGCACTTGGGAAAGAATAACCCCATGTGCCAGTATAGGTTGGGGACTGACCTGCTGGAGAGAAGTGCAGGGGAAAGGGACCTGGGGGTTCTAGTGGACAGCAGGATGACCATGAGCCAGCAATGTGCCCTTGTGGCCAAGAAGTCCAATGGCATCCTGGGGTGTATTAGAAGGGGAGTAGCAAGTAGGTCGAGAGAGGTCCTCCTGCCCCTCTACTCTGCCCTGGTGAGGCCACATCTGGAATATTGTGTCCAGTTCTGGGCCCCTCAGTTCAAGAGGGACAGTGAACTGCTTGAGAGAGTCCAGCGCAGAGCCACAAAGATGATGAAGGAAGTGGAACATCTCCCTTTTGAGGAAAGGCTGAAGGAACTGGGTCTCTGTAGCTTGGAGAAGAGGAGGCTGAGGGGTGATCTCATCAATATTTATAAATATGTCAAGGGGGAGTGACAGGAGGACGGAGCCAGGCTCTTTTCAGTGATGTCCACTGACAGGACAAGGGGCAATGGGTACAAGCTGGAACATAGGAAGTTCCACAAAAACATTAGGAAAACCTTTTTCCCTGTGAGGGTGACAGAGCACTGGGACAGGCTGCCCAGGGAGGTTGTGGAGTCTCCTTCTTTGGAGGGATTCAAAACTCACCTGGAAGCTTTCCTGTGCGCTCTACTGTAGGTGATCCTGCTCTGGCAGGGGGGTTGGACTAGATGATCTTTTGAGGTCCCTTCCAACCCCTGACATTCTGTGATTCAGCGATGTAGATTGCTGAGACTCCTGAGGATAGAGTGGAGGAAAGCTGCACACCTGATAAGGTAGTGGGGAAAGCACTCTCTTAAGCAATGACATCTTGAAAACTCACTGGGTTTTTTAAGCCAAATCTATACAACTGATAAAGAACATATTGCTGTGCACAAACCAAAGGAGAGAGTTGGGATTAGGAGAATCAGCATTTGAAATGTTATGCCTAATAGCTTCTGCTGGTCCACAGGACTTGTCCCCATTTCAGGTGACCCAGAAACACCCAATGCAGAATAGAACTAGGTGCTCTTGTTAAAACTAATTGTTGATACTTCTATACAGCCTTTTGTGTGAAAATTGGGATAGTTGGACTTGATGATCTTAGAGGTCTTTTCCAACCTTAATGATTCTATGATTAACTCCAGTGCTGCAGCAAAGATTAACCAAGCCTTACAAGACCCATGTAGTATAAGGCAGCTTTATTCTCTGCATGCAAACAGGGAAACTGAGGCATTCTCACTGCTATTTAGAAGAATAAATAGGACAAGAACTGCCATTGTAGCCATTGTGGGCTCCCTTCCTGAAGAAGGATGCAGAAATAAAAAGAGAAAGTATAAACCAAATACACAGCATTGTAGAAAGTGAGAGGCAGAAATTAAAGCATTGTTCCTCGCAAAAAAATCCCTAAATTAAGCTGGTCTGTGCTTCACACCACAGAGATAATCTGAAACAAAACAAAAGAGTACAATCTGACCCAGTAAAAAATCAAAATCTTGCCCCTAATCTAACAAAAATCTTGTTTTGAATACACAGTAAAACCTCTGGGTGAAAACCTATGGGGTGGTCTAATACAGTATAAAGACCACTATGCTTCACTCAAACCCTCAATCTCCAGGCATGGCCTTTTTCTGTTCCCCATTACTTAAACTGCTTTAGTAATTGGACAGCACAGTCTGACCTGTATCTTCTGCACTGGCTGAACTGAACAGCTCTAGATCATGGGATCAGAGCTGGAAGGTACCTCTGGGGACCATTTGGTCCAGACATCTCTTCCAAGCCAGTCTAGTCTCAAAGCTACGTCAGCATTAGATTACATTTTTGCTTGCTAGATTGTATTTTTGCTACCTGGCTAAGGAGCTATTTTTGTTCATCTACCTGCAGTTTCAGCCACAACTCTGTGTGTAAGGTTTCAGTATGAAAACATGGGATACTTTAAAGAAAATAAGAAATATTTAAAGTATTCCCTGGAAGAAGTATGATTGGAAAAGAAGGTCTGATGGATTGCTCTAGGCATTTCCTTCCAGGGTACCTGTGTGAATCTAGATGGATGCCTTTCCCCTTATCTCAAAATTACAAAAAAAAAAACCTTTTTCATACTTCACATTTTTAAATTTTATGCTCCTGCAATATAGGCCAAGAACTGCATTCCTCACGTGAAATTCATGATAATTGTCAGCACTACTTTCTAGAGAAAAACCCTAAATATAGAACATATTTTAGAACACATTTTTCATACAATAGGCAACAGTCCCATGGAAGCTGGGTGGTTTACTACATTAAGGAAACAAAGCTGGGACTCAAGCCACTTTTAAATTTGCTTCAGTAGTTTATATGTTTTTTTTCTCACATAAATATTTTTTTAAATATTGAATAAAATTTTAAGATATACAAATAGATATTGTAACTCTGCGCTTTTTTTACGTCTAAGTTTTCCTTATACCATCTCTCAACCCACTCCAGTGGTAGGGTAGACCCTGTCCTCAGATTATCCAAACTTCAAGTGAGTGAAAAGCACATTTGACTAAAAACTGCAAAAAATACCCGAGGGCAGAATGCAACAAAATCACAGGAGAGCCAAGTAGCTCCCACGGAAAGTGAAAAAAAAAAAAAAAAAAAAGATGGAGAATACTACGGCCCCTTCCCCAGCACTTGCATTAGCAGATTGTACTTTTTTTTGTCTTATTTCCTACTGTTTGCAGGACTATGGATGTATTTTCTCCCTAACACAAAGTCCCACAGGTCCAAAGAGAAAACTAACTGTGCTGTTTCATGGGGACTAAGGTTGGTAACTTGGACATGCTTTGTTTCCATCCATGCTGTGAAAACCAGAGCAGGTTGTAACACTATTAAAGTAGTTATGCTGGATTTGCAGTGCAGACGTGGTTCTAGAATGGGTAAATTACATTACTGTAGCAAACTTGCCAACCTACCCATATGGTTAAGTAGAAACTAAGAGTTTATAGCTTAATTAGAGGCATTTGTAAGTGAGGATCAGATAAACAGATATACAACTTAAAAGAGTGCATTGGCCATAAATTCTTTCATTCCAGATTCAGATCTGCTAATATATGACTGTAAACACCTTTGACAAGGTTATTTAAAAGGCAAGCAATCCTATTTCCTCTGCCTTTGGAACCTGAAGTGGGAAGAAGTAAATGATGGAAATCATGCAATGCTGCCAGCGCAGTCTAAACATATTTAGATCTCAGTGATAAGTGCTACAAGAAATGCTTGAATAGGTGGCAGGGAAAAACACAGGCCAAGGGACAAGCAGTTCTATAGCAGCAGATGACTACAAGCAGCCGTTTTTCCACCTTTGCCATCCTTTTCTACGTATTCCCTTTAGAACAGATCCATTTTTTTTCACGCTTGTACTTCATCCATCATGTTTTTTCTTCAGTCACAGAAGAAATCCAAATTTGTTCTGATGGAGTGATAGAGGCTGCCTTTTCTGAGGTTTCACCTGCCTGTACAAGCATCTTTGCTTTCTCTGTCAAAAAATTCCACGCAGATGCAATCTGGAAACGTTTATTTTCAGACTGGGTTAAGATTTAAAAGGAAGCATTCAGCAATGTGATGGTGGTATTACATCCAGGCTGCAAGGAGACAGCAGAGCAGAGCACCCAGGGTTAGAAATGCAGCTGAAACTTTTAAGGTGATAAGTAGGTTTAACACTCTTGCCTGTAATAAAATCGTAGCCTAGGGTTGTAGTCAAAAGTCGTCTCCTGTGAGTGCTGCATTTTTACGTTTTCGGATACAGAAAGATGATTTTGACCAGATCGGATTCGAGATAACAAGCATACTCTGCTAACACGGGAAAACCAAACACACTTCAAAACATGAAGGGAAAATTGCCATTTCCTAACCTTAAATAATTCCTCGTTTAGAGAATCAAGAGAGACACTGCCAGACAGCAGACCAAATTTCTGTTAAGCCTTTCTGTTAAGCCTTCACCTTTCCAAACACATTCGTTTCACCAAGTGGGGACTGTTTGTGATTGCTTAGAAGATGCTCTTGTAAAACCTCCTCACCTTCTAATTCACACCTATAGGAAAAAAAATACATTAAATTCAACGTCTTCGTCGCTGCCCATCCTTCCCTTTGATTTTTCTTTTCTTTTTTTTTCATAGAGGATTTAAACACCGCCAGACCACTGGGAGAACCCAGGAGGTCCATTCGTGTTGCTTAAAAGGTGTGAGGGGCAAACAACCGCGACGAGGGCTGCAAACGCCGGCAGCCGGGGGCTGAGGAGGGCTGGGAGCCCGCACCCCGTTCTCTCCAGCCGTGCCCCGGGAGCAGCCGGTGGGTACGTTGAGCCCACCGACAACACCGTGCGCCCTCAAACACCGCCGAGGAGGGCTCCGCCGCCCGCCTCCACACAGATCAGCGGGGAAAAAAGTTTTTAATTAACTTTCTCTCTCCTGCTCCCTCGGCGAGAAGCCAGCAAGTGGCCTCTGAGCTCCGCCTGACCAGGAGAGACGGAGCAGGGCGGGAGGAGCGCCCCCGTCCTCCTCCCCCCCCAAATTCGTTCCATGGGGAAAGAGGTTTCCACAAGTTTTGCCGTCCCGCCTCCCCCGCCTCCGCCGCCACCGCCGCCGGGCACAAAAACCCCGCCCCTCGCGCCCCGCCCCGCCGGGTTTTCCGAGCCGCCGGCCGCCCCGGCCCGACGGCGATTGGCGGGCGCGGCGGGTGGCAGCCAATGGGGGCGGCGGAACGCGCATGTCGCCGTCCCGGGCGCGGGGTGGCGGAGTCCCATTAGGGCGAGGAGCGGGCGCGGGGCTCGGTCACTCGCGGCGGAGGCTGCCGGCGGCGCGGGAGGCGCAGGGCGGGCGGTCCCCTCCGCGGCGCTGAGCGAGGATGCGCGGCTCCCGCCGGCGCTGACTCCGCGGGGTAGAGCCGAGTACCCGCCTCCCCGCCGCTGTCGATGTGACGGACCTCGCCACTCGGGAATACGTCGCCGTGGTCCGGCCGTGCTGCGGGGAGGGTAAGTGGCAGCTTCCCAGGTGGGGGGAAGGACTGACGGGCAGCCTTGACGGGGCGCCGTCCGCAGCCGGGACCGTGCCGCTGGGGTCGATGGCGGTGGAGCCCTTCTCGCGGGGGTCCTGCGCCCCGCCCGGGTTTTGCATCGCCGGGAGGTGCCCGTAAGGAGCCGCGCCGTCCCGTACGGAGTTGTTGGACGGGGTTGCAGGGTTGGGAGAGCCGGGGAAGGGAGGGGGGGAAAGGTCCCGCCGAGCCCCGCGGCGGCTGTCGCGGCAGGGGGAGGACGGGGACAGCACGGCGCCGGC
Organism: Trogon surrucura; assembly: GCA_020746105.1. Classification (NCBI taxonomy): domain Eukaryota; kingdom Metazoa; phylum Chordata; class Aves; order Trogoniformes; family Trogonidae; genus Trogon; species Trogon surrucura. The sequence continues at coordinate 188,751,093 of CM036617.1, forward strand.
TCGGTGCGCCCGGCGGAGCGGGAGGTGCGGCGGCCCGGGGCGGCCGCTCTGAGTGAGGAGGGTCCAGATGCAGGAGCTCAGCTGTTGCCTGTCAGTGGGGTGACAACTGGCCTCTTCCAGGCAGCCTCCGCCTTCTGCCTTGCCCTCAGCGAAGTGTCCGCGTCTGGGCGCCCTCCTGCCCCGAGCAGGGGACCCGCATGGGGTTGGGGGGGGGGGGGGGGGTGAGGAGGGGGGGGAGACCTTGATCTGCTATCCCGGCGGCATCTTTCGGGCTCTCGTTGTGCTACTGGCCCTCCCCGACAGCGGCTGAGATGCAGCACAGACACTCCGAAGTACCTCTTTATTTTCCCTTCCTCAAGTGCGGAAGGGTGATGGACATTCCTCGAGCCCCTTCTCCGCTTCCCCACCGCAGGATTTCAAACTCCGGCAGCCACCATGTATCGTCGGTCTGGGCTGGGTCCGGGGCAGTTTCGTTGTGGTCCGAGCCTGGGGCGGCCGGGTCTGGCTTTGGACGGGAGGAATCTGTCACTGTAGCCCAGCGGGGTGGCCGAGGAAAGCAAAATACGGCACCCGCCGGTACCGGTGTCTCTAAATGCCATCAACTGGAGAGCCAGGAAACGCAGCGGGGGATGTTTTACAAGCTCTCCGAGAAATGTTTATACAGAGGATTTGAAGGTTAACAATGCATATTCCCTACATGCTAAAACCTAAAAGGTGGCAAAAATAAATGGCTAGCGTTACTGCCGGCGAAGTTGCCTGGCTTCGCTCTTCAGCTGGTAACCGAGATCTTTAAACTGTGTGGTTTAGAGTGACTACTGAGATTTTTCTAGCAGGATGTGGTTTCCCTGCTTTAGCTGTTACTATTTCTCGGAGGAACTATTGTTATTTGCATTACTTCTCTGCAGCGCAGGTATGTCACAGGGGCCAGGTTTGCATCCCAAAAATGTCAGCAGGTCGGGGTGGGCTTGGAAAGGAGAACGTAAGGGGAGAGGAGAGCAGTTACTCTGCCTGCAGTGGCAGACTCTGATTTCTCACTGCAGAGCCCCGGATGAGCACGGCTGGTGCAGTTCTGCCAACAACATGGTTAACTGTGTCCTGTAAATCAAGGTCCACAGAGCTGCTCTCCCTTTCTGTATAACAAAAGGTTTTGTAATGAGTAAGCCCAGATCAGTCATATAAAAATTTTAACATCAACTGGGCAAGGTGTGTGTGTGTGGGGGGGGGACCTTACAGGGTTAATAGCTAAACTATTAAGATTGGAGTCAGATGTGGGTAAAAGCAACAGGAGAGTCTGGTTTTTCCTAATATCCTGTAGTATGATAACTCTGAAGAAGGTAATTGTTTTTTAAAAAAAATCTGTTTCAATTTAAGATTTATTAAGCAAGAAGAACCTTACGTAAACATCAGAAGCCTTTTCTTGTTTGGAAAGCCAAGAAATGGCTAGAAATGTCATCTGAACTTAAAACTGAAAGGCTACAAACTATGCATGGATTTTCATGCATATGTGCAAGAATGTTACTAATTTCATTTTCAGCTGGCTTATTCTACACCAAGGGACTGGGGCGTTTAACTCAGGCTTTTGGCAAAGCAGCTTCTGTGTTGTTTTTCCTTTTTTTTCCCTAGCAAACAAGTCCTTTCTAACATTTAATAAAATGTTTATAATGCAGGAGTAGGAGATAGCAAGTGTCTTCCAAAGGAGAAATGGAGCGGGGAGGGGAGTGGAGCCAGGTTTTACTTACATATATAATAAGTTGGGAATGTAAATTCATATATGAGGAGGAGATCTGAAGAATGACTTGGCACGCTAATGACCTGGCTTTTTAGAACTTCAAGAGTTTGGTCTGTCTCCCCCTATGGTTATAATAAGAGATTAAATGCATTTGGCATATTTAATTAATTAGCATATGAAAATCAGATGGCTTTTACTTTGTCATTGTTTTCCTGTGAAACTTTTCTATGCTAATGAACGTCTACATTTTACAGAGTAATTTAAATGGCTTTGGTTCATATTATGTCTTTGCAGATTGCTTTGACCCTCTCTAATGCTGCAGCCTTTGTATCCCAGCCTAAAAGTCCTTTCCCTTTGTGATATGGTTCTTGCATAGTATATTGTCAAGGGCTGCTATACACGGCTTCTAACAGAGCAGACTGAGAGCTGTGCTTAAATTTAAAGCCCCTGTTTGCTTGGATGCCATGTCTCGTGCATTCCAGAGTTAATTGTATGTGCAGTGGTGAAGTCCATTTAAAACAAACAAACAAGCTGGGTTTTGTTTCTGTATTCTACCACTGCCTTATCCTAAAGAGTTCCCTGCTGTTGGGGTATAAAAACAAACTTGGAAAAATTACTTTTACTTTTTTTTTTAATATATAATTACAAAGCATCATTTGTGTTTTGGGGAAAACGGTTATGTGATGTAATACTGCATTAAGAATACTTTATGAGATGGCTCCATAATGACCAAGTGGCTTATATCAATATTCAGCTTACCCACTTGTATTCAGGCTTTAAGCTTCAGTTTGGCCAGCACTGTTTTCTGCTATTTCTGCTTAAACAGAGGTAAACTTGAGGTTAGCCCTAGTCATTAGTATGTGCTTGGTGTAAGCCATGCGTATGTAGGTCCTGCTCCTGGAAATGTTTACAGAAATGAGTAGCTTTTACTTGTGTGCTTAAATTGTTTGGATTAGGAGTTGTATAATGGGAAGAACCAGCTTGGAAGGATACAGCACAGCTCTCGCTCATCTTTCCCCCTCCCACCTTATGGCTGAAGAATGATGGGAAGAAACATGTTCCGCAAATAATAGCACACTGAAGTCATGGCATTTCTGGCAGAAATTCCCAGAAAGACTATCAGACCACAATTTGCCAAAACTACTCATCTTTCAGAGAAACGGATCTTTGGCTGCTGGTTCATTGTCAAAGGAGATTTCCAGTTACTGAAGAAAAATTCACAAGTGGTCTGCTGTAACTCTTCCTCTTTGTATTTTGCTTGTTTATATTGTGCTCTAGATACATTATACTCTTTTTTGGCAAAACTGAGTGAGCAAATGACTTCTCAGCACAGACTGACAATACTTCTCAAGTGTGTTCTCATGCAAGGAGTTTTTTTAAAAATATGCAAAATGAGTGAAATGCTCAGATACAAGAGGTATGAGCCAATGCAAACATTTTTAGTATTTTTAAAATACCTGTCAGTGACAGCCTTTTGCTAGTTTACCTTTTCTTGGACTTCTGCCTGGAAGGCCGACTCCTTAAAAGTTCTTAAATGTAACCATGAGACTGGCGAGTTGCTTTTTCAAGATCATTTTGAACCCATCAAGCTCGGAGTGTTTTGCTAGCTAGTAAACCTGAGGTAGACAGTCTCTCAGGCAGGCCTTTCATTTCCAGTGGATTACACATCAACAAAAGCTGGAACTGTGTTATTTCAGTTGTTCCGTACCAAAGTCATGTACTCCTGTCTCAGGTTTGTGTTTGAGAAGTTGATTTATAGCACCTGATAGCTCTTGCTGTTCTGCCTTGTGTGATTCTCTCCTTCATTTTCCTTCTCTTCCCACATTTCCTCCCTTGCTCTCTGGTTCTACTGAGTTGGCAATAGCAGTAAGAGTATTATGGAGTGTGCCTGTAGGTTTATACCCGTAGCAGTTTCATTCAGTTGCCCCTCTTTTTATCTAAGCACAGATCCCACAGCTTGCAATTACAGTTTTTGACTTCGGTAACAATTCTGTTTTTCTGAAATGTTTCCAGTTACACACAATATTGGCTTCAAGGAGCTGCTGCGTGCCAAAAAAGCATTTCCAACTGCCATCCAAATACTGTAATACGATTGCTTTGCTTTTATTTAAAATAAATTTTGTTTCCTGTGATGTTTTTATAACCACTTTTTTGAGCTTGTTGCCTTCTAATCTTGCATTAAGTAGCCTTATGATTCCAGAATTAGGCTTCTCTGACAGCAATGTGCCAGATCCATCTCTAATGTTTGTGTTGATGTGGTGTATATGCAAACTGACCTGTCGGTGGATTTGTATAATTGCAACCAGCATAATTAAAAATATGCATGTCAAATTCATGATAATCATATTTTTTTTAAAAAGTAGTTTTAATATCGTGGTGATGTTAGTCCCTTAAATTTTCTTAAAGAGAATCTTAGTTGTCCAAACATCTTCATTTCTGAAGGTGTTTGAGGTGTGGGTTTTTTTTTTAAAGAAAATAAGAACATAGATGCAGTTACAAATATAGTAATGTAGGCTTCAGATCACACTATGTGGTAGGACTCTTGCATCCTCTTGTTCTATAGGAAAGCTGCATCTTCTTTCACCAGCCTTAAAAAGACTGCAATGAAAAGCTTCTGTGATAACTGTGCAACTGAATCTTTAAACATATCTAGACACATACAGCTACGCCGCTCCTGAAAGAACACATCTCTTCTGTATTCCCGTGCTCCTCATGGAGCAATGTAAAACCACCTCTGGCGCAAGTGCTGTAATTGTTCAGCTTTACCCGTTTTACCCTCCCCTAATCTCCTCGTTAACAAAGTACTCCTGTGACGGAGATCGTGTGAGCTTGGCAGGAGGCTCTGCCGATGCGCCCGGGCGTTCTTGCTCAACCCGTCGAGCACAGGGGCTGGCTGGACGCTGCCCTCACCCATGGCCCATTTCTGTAGTGACACGAATGCACAATAACCACGGCACAAATTGAAAGCCACCTTGCACTTTCAAGTGTGGATCAACTTGTCTAACCGCAGTAAAAGCTGGCTTGTTCTCCAGTATGTTAATAATTAGTGTGCAATTAGTGAAGATGTTTTTTTAAAGATCTCTTTTTGTAATCAAGTGTTATAGTTAATCACTCGGAAGCCGAAAAGTGTTTGTGTAAAGAAATTGCATGTGTTTGTGTGCCTACTGTAGGACTACTATATTTTTACTTTACTTCAGCCTCCTTGTAGGAATCAATATTTTCCTAGGGGGAAAAAAAAAGCTTCACGTGCCGAGATGACTGTTCAAAGTGTGAATATTTATATACTTGAAAATGAATTTTATGAAGGCATTGAAGAAATGTTTCAACCTAGTGTATTTGCATCTATATATACAGACTGCTAAATGAATTATGCTAGGTCTAGAACCTCACTGGTGAATTGCAGATGTCTTTTGTAAAAGTGTACATATGGCTTTCTGGGAGCTTTGAACTGTTTTCTCATGCTTTGCTCGTCAGAAGGATCATATGGATGACTTCATCACAAGAGGGTTTTTCAGTCTTGTTTCCAAAGCATGGTGGATCTGTGTGATAAATACTGTGTTCCCATTCATCCCAGGACCAAAATGAGTTTGTTTTGTGCATATGGAATATGGAAATAAGATGCACAGAGGATATGTTTATATTTAACAAAATTAATAGTATAAAGCAAATGCAAAGGAACTTAAAAGCCTAAACAGCTTGGCAGGCCGATAGCCAACGAATGTCTTAAAGTACTACTGCCAAACATGGAGAAAGCAGATCAGGCTCTCATCTGTACCAAGGTAAGGGAAAAGTCCTTAGCTTCCAGCCTGGTGTAAGGATGTTGTTATGTGGGCAGCACCTTTGTTCGCTCTTCTCAGCAGCTCAGTGTAGGTTTGGGTTTCAGCAGGTGTCTACTAGGAGGTACTGCTGCTACTCAGGAGAAACGTGAGCTGCCTAAAAAAAAAAAAGGCAGGCAGTTGTGTTACAGCAGCTCTTCTCCTTAGCCCAATCCCAGAGTGCAGGTCCCCTTTTTCGGGGCATTGGCCTCCCCTTAGGAGGCTCTGGGAAAGGGAGCCGTGTACCAGGGTCAGGCCGGAGAGAGCATCCGCATGGTGAGAGGGAGCTTTTACCTCGTGTTGTTGTGTTTGAGTATGAGCTGCCAAAAAGAGCTGTGGAAGCGCTCGTGGAGCAGGACGCTGCCGAGTAGGTTAGTGAGCTGAATGGTTGATTTGGCTGTTTGTGAATGCAGTCAACGTGAAGCTTGTACCCCCTGACCTTTCATACAGATAATCTGCTTGGACAATCTTTGCAGGGGACTTCAGGCAGCGTGAAGCTGCAGTTCAGTGGCCCAACCTAATAGCCCATTTCTTTTTCAATATATGATTTTCCAGTTTTATATAGCTGTTTATTTCATGCATGAATAGCTCTTAGGGTTTCAGAGTAGCTATTAATATATTGAACTTGAGCAATGCAGGTATTTGATTGAACTGAAGTGACTACACTGACAAGCAGGCACCTGTTTCATTGCTGCAGATTTATTGCTTTTCAGATTTCTTTGCAAAATCTCCTCTGACACTCAGAGCTCTTTTGTCTAGTTCTGAATCTGTCAAATTTAGGCTGTAATTTTAGTAGGTTAGTTTTTAATGTCTCCTTGTCTGTCTCGTACTGCAGCTGTTTATAAACCTTTTTGACCTATTACTTGATGCTGTAAAGAGGTACTAATATGATTGAGGACTCTGACTGTGATATAGCAGCACAAAGATATAGTTGGTGGCTTTACTTTAGGAACTGAGGTGATACCAAGCCCCTATTCATTTAAGACTTTTTTTTTTTACTTTGATTTAAAAGTCAGTGTGCAACATTTAAATGCTAACTCTGAGACACTCAAAGTTGGATGTTCAAGGGCATATGTGTTTGTTCTTGGGTATCTTTCCAATTTCTTGTGGCCTCTGGAAAGCGACTAATGCTTTGAAAGAATAGAGCTCATGAAATTCAGCAGGTATGTCTTGAATTATGCAACATTTTTTTTCTCCAGGTAGAAGTCATGCTCCTCTGTGCAGTTCTGTGTGTTTACAGTCTTCCTGTGTTGTCATGCACTGAATCAGCCAATATTCAATGCAATTGCAAGAAGAAAATGAAACTGCCAACACGTCTTCCTACTGGAGTGCAGGGAAGAGACTTAAAAATGTGTGTGAGCTGTGACACCAGTTGTGCACATGAGTAAATGGGTGGAGGGGAGCATTTTCAAACAGGCAATTACAGTAGGATTCTGTTGGTGTTGGACTGCAAGTATGAATTACTTCAATCTTGTATTACTATGGTGTATAAACTTGATAAAGCAATGAAATAAGTCTGTATTCCCTCTGTAAAATACTCAAGCCCTTGCACGGTTGCTTAGTTGTGCTGGCACGACTTGAGCAGGCATGTGAAGATGGTTTAAAAATGTTTGGGGGCTTCCTTGCTTTTTTGTTTTAAGGGAGCTTCCCAAATCAGTACAGTCTGGTGTAATGACTGTGTCAGTGCACTGTGTTGCTCACCAGGGTGGTGAAAAAGTAGCTTCCTAACCACGTGCTGCTACATGGAAAAATAAACCATAAAGCTGAAGCTTATGTTGTGCCATGAAGTGGTTTTGTCACCTATAAATCATCCAGAACTTTGACTCACTTGAGCTCTAGTTTCAAGTGTTGCTCTTCCTGACTACTGTAAAATTAGTTGTCTGGGTGATCCTGAAAGGTTTTGGAAGATCATCTGTTTGAGCCTGGGTGTGAGTGATGGTTAGGCACCATTTCTAGTGATGCAGGTAGTTCAGACCTACCCCCTGAATTCCCGTTTTCTGGGAATGGAAAGTCTGTGTCCTTCACAAGGAGAACAGCCTGCTGCTCATTTTATGGCGTAACTGCAGGAAAATATAAATCAATTATGTCTGTTGGAAAGAAAATGTAATACTTATTTCTAAAATTTTGTTTTAAAGCCAGTTTAATGACTGGACTTCTGACTTTTAATACCAATCCCAAATCTTTTAAAAAAAAAAAAAAAATTGGATAAGCTGCAAGTTCCCCACCACTACCCCCAGCTAGAGCCTCTTTGCCTGCCTTTACTTGTGTACTCTATCGATTTCACAGTTCATATACTTGTGTTTTTTTTAAATCTCCCCCTGCACTCTGGTGGGAAACATGTCTGCTGTTTCCTTTCAAACACACAAGGCTTGATTCTCCTCTCACAATGGCATAAATTGTGAAGAACTCCACTTGAAATCAATGGAAGTAAAGACATGTAAAATGGGGTGAGAGAAGAGCCCAGTCTCTGGTTTCTATTTTTAAGTGAGTCTGGTTAACCTAAAATTGTTCAATGTGCCTCTGTGACTTTAGTGTGTAGATATCAGTCACTATGCTCGTTTCTCTTCGTACGTAATGTTTCATTTTTGTATATCGTACATTATAGCTAGCACCCCTAATCATGATGCACGTTTCTTTGATTTAATACTTCAGTACTACTACATCAGTTTTGGTAGCTAATAAGGGATATGCATGGTAAAGTACTTACCGTACTAGGTCAGATCCTACAGAGAGTCTGTAGGGGCGTAGCTGTATTCCCGTGCCAATCTGGAAGGAAAGGAGGCTGGATTGACTCTATCCACACAACTTAAACTTTCTTGGTGGTTTTCTATTGCTTTAGTAGTTCTTGTTCATCATTATCCAGTTTCAAGATACTAATTCTGCATAAACAAAACTTTCTTGGTTATTGTTGGTTTTCCTGTGCTCATAAAGTTCAGCTCCATTCTTATGTTTTGTACATGCTTAAGAACTTATTTTACAGCTAAGTACTTGGCAATAAACTTGGAATATCCATATCCACACAATTTCTGCCATTGCCTAAGTTTTGGTGGTTGCTCACATTTGTTTATTTTTTGGCCATGGTTTATGATCCTTAATTACCATCAGTAGTCAAATAACTGAATGAGATTATACAGCAGTGCTGTAAAAACTGTTCGTGCTAGCTATGATCTGTAGATGTGTGGATATCTTTGAAAACAGTCACTTCATTCATTAACCAGTGCAACAGACTCCAGCTTCACCGCTATTTATTTTTTGAAATTAATGCAACATTCTCTACCTAACTGAAACGTTGCTTTGACTGCCTCTTTTTATAGTTTAAAAAATAACATGAAATAGTTGACTCTTGTAATGTATTCTGACTTTGAGTAGATCTGTTGGCTTATTTGAATTTTTGTTTTCTGCTTGAGCATCAAATCATAGGTGTCCACAAGGGAGTCTCTTCCAACTTGAAGAACATGGTAGATGTAGTATATCACTTAAATTTTATTTCTTAACTTGATTATGATGAGAGTGAAAACCCTCTGGTATTTAGCCTCTTCTGCTCTTCAGTCCTTAAGCTTTCTCCTTCAATTTTAATCCCCTACCCCCCAAAAGATGTCAAGAGGTTGCTTAGCTGGTATGTGGTGGCTTTATGTGTCAGTAAAGTATCAGGGACAGAAGATGCCACAGAAAGAAGCTTGCTGTGCTGCACAGGGTTGTGGTGTTGCAGACCTTCATCCTCAACATGGCTTCCCAGTCACAGAGATGATGCACAACCAGCTTCTGAGCTCTTGACTACAGCTCTTGGTTCCAATAGCGAGTCCTCCCTTTATCCCTGCTAGGCTTTGCATTGACACGGGAAATAGTCAGGCATTTCAGGTAGTTGATTTACCACAGCGAATTGATTGTGGCTTTAACCGTGGCTTTTTTTGAAGTATCATTGCTCAACAGTGAGGTAGCGTGTTAATGGAGACTAAACCAAGGTGTGGTGTTCACTGCTGCTCTGAACTGCTGCGATCCTGCTTGCCTATAGATGATGTGAGGAGTGATGGGGACAGAGAAGGGTGTGTGATAGGGCTTCATATGCTTGTCTATCAAATCTGCTCTTTTGGGCTGCGAGCTGGATGCTTCTCAGCTTTGTTATGGTAGAGCAGTTCTTGTTGTGAAGTAGGGAACTGACAGCCTTCCGAATATGTAGAGATGTGCGTCTTCCTGGCGGCAGGTCTCACTCATTTTTAATCCGACGGCTTTGAGACTCGTTCTGTCATAGTGCTTTCGGAGCATTTTTAAGCTCTTAGAGTTATTATTGTGGACACTGCAATGCATGTCTGGAGGAGAAACTGCTTTTGGAGATATTTTCAAAGCATAACATCTGGTGTGCAAAAATCATGAGTACAAGTGAAAAAAAAAAAGGGTGCTGTGGCTAGAGTATGAGAATTGACGGGAAAATTTGTCTCTAATGCAAATTGGTATATACAGCAAGCCTGAACAAAGACTGAAGTCTTTGCTAAGCAATATGGATCACTTTATCAGTTTTGGGGATGAGGCAGCTTCCACTGAAAAAGCTCAAAGAGGATGCTTCTGGCTTCTTAGTAGTATTAGTGGTTGATAACTAGTCAAAGACAGTGTCATGTGATAATGTTGGCAACTAAAGTCTCTGAAGAGACTTAAGTAACTTTCTGCCTGTTGTGAAACCGGTGACGTAAGACTTGACCTCAAGAAATGGAGATGTATTTGGAGATCCAGGGCTTGAAGTTGTTTATAGATAGTTTTGAATGATTGCCACCACAAAATAGAGAACTGGCCGTGCAACACTTCTGCAAGACACAAATCTGCTTTGGAAGTAGCAATAAACCCAAGGTAAATTCTAGGAAGCAGTCCTTCTAGTAAATAATTCCAGAGCCATTTGCTTGCAGTCTTGATTTGTATGTTGGTATCCTAAAAAATGTGATTACTGAATAATTACTATGTACCTATTTGAGGTATCTCTGAAAGCTAGCTTTTTCTCACACAAATACTTTCTGACAGGAGGCCTTTGATAGATATTTGGCATCCGTGTCTTCTGTGGCAGAAAGCAAAAATGTATGGGATCAGGAGTGTGAATAGATTGCTCTTGAGTAGTCTTTCTGTCCAGTTGCAGATCCACACGATGATGTACACTGTGGGAAAGCGTTTAAAAACTCTTTAAGAATATGCATGTGTCTAAGAACAGGTGTATGAAGTGTTTGGAATATAAAGCAACTTTTTAAATAATGCCAGCAGGCTCGAAGTTTTTATCTGACTTTGGGTTCTGTTCAGGGAAGGTAAAAAATGATTAAAAATTGGTACACTGTGGAAGGGTGCATAGACAAGATCTATTTCTTGACATCCTTCCAAAACTGCCATTTAAAGACAATTTTAATGTCTAACAGCCTTCTGATAGCCTCGGTTTTCTCTTCCGTGAAACAGTTCCAGCCCTCACCTACAAATTAGTTTGTTCTGTGACACTTTCTGGAATAAAATAAGTATCAGGAGGACACAGTGCAAAACAATTACCTCTAAATCTCTGACCAAAGCATGCGCACAGCTGTGAATTTGGCCCTTTAGAAAAACATCTTAGAAGATGCGTGAGCTGGCCTGCCTGTGTACCTGTAACACAACCACACCGAGGACATTTCTGTAAGAAAGCCCAAGATTCATGTCTCCAAAAGAAAATTTGCCCCTCCAGCTGTTGGACCAGCGCTGGAAGGTGTTCCCAGCCCGGAGGGCAGTGTCCCTGCCTGAGAAGGTGCAAGTGGATCTCAGACCAGCGCTGTGCCGGCTGTCTGCGGGAGAAGTACTTAAGAACAGTCACCTTGAAACCGCGTAGAGGAAAAATGCACAAGATTAGTGACAGCCCTGGACACTTTCCCTTAAATAGTGAATCAGGGGGCTTGAGCTCTCGCTACGCTTCGGGTTTTGCAGGAGCAGCGGGCGGAGGCGGCGCCGCGGCCCCGCGAGGTGGCGCCCGCAGGCCGGCGGTGAGGCCGCGGCATCGCAGGGAGGGCCCCGGGGCGGGGAGCTCGTCCTGCGGCCTGGCAGGGGAGGGCCTGGGTAGTGATACCGGGTGCGAGGAAATGAGAAGATCCCTCGTGTGGGTTGGGGTTTTTTATTTATTTTATTTTTAATTATTTTTTTAGTGTACTTTGTGGCAGTCGGAGCACTGCTGCGCGACTGTGCATCAGGACTCGAATTTTAGGACTCACGTAAAAAGACTCGTGTGCTGTGACACTGAGAGCAAAATAAACAGCCTGCCATTTCATTTCCCTGAGATTATTATAATACCACTTGAAATGAGTGAAATAAATAGATTTGAAGGATAGGTGGCAACGTGCCAATGGGGAAAAAAAAAATCAGAGGACTCGCTGGTTGTGCCATTCCTCTGCTTACTGTGTCTCTGTGTTAATCTGCCACTTTCCAAAGTTGTACCGAAAGCCAAAGGAAAAGGCAACAGACTTGAAGATCTCGACACGTGCTCAAAGATTAATGAATGCCTTTTGGGGTGATATTTGGTTCAGCCTGGAGAAGGCTCCGAGGAGGCTTTATAGCAGCCTCTCAGTACCTGAAGGAAAGCTGGGGGTGAACCAGTTACAAGGGTGTGTAGCGACAGGAGGAGGGGCAATGGTTTTAAGCTAGAGCAGGGTAGATTTAGATATCAGGAAGAAGCTCTTTACTATGAGGGTGGTGAGACACTGAAACAAGTTGCCCAGAGAAGCTGTGGATGCCCCCTCCCTGGGAGTGTTGAAGGCCAGGCCGGATGGGGCTTTGAGCAGCCTCGTCTAGGGGGGGATGTCCCTGCCCATGGCAGTGGAGTTGGAACTAGATGATCTTTAAGGCCCCTTCCAACTCAAATCATTCTGTCACTTTGTGGGTAGAGGTAAAGAATGTCAAGTGAAACAAAATCTTTGGCTGCTGGTTGCCCCAGCTGCCTGGAGGGGTACGGCCAGAGCCCAGCAGGCTGTGATACAGGCTGGAGAGCAAGACTCACTGGGCTTTTGTTCCCCAGAAGACCCTGTGGCAGAACGAGGACATGTGTTGCTTGTTGCAGTGGCAGCTCCATGAGGATGCAGGTGGTCCAAGTGCATAGATGAAGACAGGAGCCTAGTAACAGCCAGCCTACAAACACAGGAGACAGGAGAAGAAAATGAAGCACTTTAATGTATTTTTCTAGGCCTCTGGTAAGCTGCCCAAACTAGTTTAACCAGGCCTGAAGACAGAAGAGGGAAGAAGAAATGGGTTCTGCTAAATAGCCAAAGGAGTGCTTCCTTATCACCCTCATTCCTGGGGAGCTTTTACACTGAAGTGAGCGTGTTCTGAAGGTATGGGAGTGAGATAGGCCTGCCTGAGAATGCAGGAGAAATGCGTTTGGTTAATAATCATGAGGAGGCTGTTTGGGGTCAGTAACTGCTGGTCCTCCTTTTGAAGGAAGGATGGGCAGGTGTTAAATTCAAGCCTGTAGAGTAATCTTGCCTGGGATTCAGGCTTTGGCTGGCACAGTTCCCTCTGATGGCCTTAGAATGAGAGGGGGCACCTCAGGAGGTCACTGAAGCTTCACGTGTGTTGTGCCTTCCAAGGACCGTGTCTGTCTCTTTCCACAGATACAGGGTGACCATCAAATAAGGGAGGGATGTGACTCACCTGGCAAGCAAGAGAAAGGGTGACAGGCTATGGCCAGAAGATTTGTGGATCAAAGTCATCGAGTGCTGAACCCTGAGCTGTGTGCATGGTGTACTCCTCCACCTGGATTAAACTAGTCTAACTGCAGAAGACTTAACTCTTAGGAAAGATACTAAATATACAGAAAATCTTCTGTAGAAACGGGGCACTGCAGAACTCAAGTATCTGGCCCACTTGACCAGAATATTGTTTAAAAATAAAATGGTGGTTTTCTCAGAACTTCAGGTATATGTTTTGAGAGTTCTTAGCTAAATTTTTGAGTGTTATCCTGTTAATGGGAAAAGCATTAGTAGCTGATGGGCCTGAGAGACAGGTGTTTAATAATGAATCACCTGAGTGGCAGTCATTGAAGCTGTTCTCAAATAGACCAGAAGGCATTTTTTTTTATCTTCTACAAATAGTGGTTAGTGCTACACCAAACAAGGCCTGTCTCCTTTTGTAGCCTTCTTCCCACACGAGAAAGAAAACATTCTTTCAGGGGTGTTTTTATGTTCCTTGAATTCAATCTTGGGAAAGGAAACCCTCAGTAGTAAATAACTAGGTTAGGAACTAGCAGGATGGGCTTAAATGAAAGTGCCTCGTTCAGTGATTCCTCTCCCTTCTTAATTGTACAATGGACTTTCTCAACGCTGCTTCCTGGTATTCATCTGAGTCCTCCAGCCCTGAGTACCTGTAAACAATTAACATTCTCCCACATGGCACGAATCTTTGGTCAGTGTTTAACAGGGTATTTGTGTATGGCAGCAGTTTAACCTCCTCGAGGAATCCTTCTGTCTTCCTTTTGCCTTTCTCTTCCATGTCCTTTCCTCCCAGTTTGCTGCTGCTGTGTTCAATTTATATGCAGCTTCTAAATACAGCTATTTCTATGTGGTGCTGCTGTCTCCTCTGTCCTAAGAAGCTGTAATTACACAAAAGTCAGTTTTTAATTGTATATCTCTAATAGTCCCAATCTAATGGCACCTGCTGTTCAGTTTGCCATAGGAATAAGCTGATGATGGGAGGTTATTGTTCCACTCTTTCATACTGGAAAAAACAAAGTAGTTCCTTGGCCTCCTATAAGGTTTCTTTTATTGCTGTTGTCATCCTATTCTGGATTTGAACAGAATGTTGCTAGTTGCCTCTTGACTGGGCAAAAGCACGATAGCAGGATGTGGAAGCAAGAGCTACTGTGAAATGTACATTACCTAGTATGTAGCTTGGCTGTTGGGTGGCAGGGGGTTAGACCTGTGGTGCTGAGTGTCCTAAGTCTTAGAATGGATTGAAATAGACTCTCAAAAGGATGTTTCTGAGCCACAGGACTTCCTGGTGTGGAAATATGTGCAAATGAGCACAGTTTGGAAAGTACTTATTAGCCAGTGGCATGGGGTAAGTTTAAAAAAAAAAAAACTCACAAAAAAACCCCACCATCACCCCCAACTGAAAAAAAAAAAAAAAATGATTGACCCCTGTGCACTTCTAGAAAATAGGAGGTCTCTTAAGTAACAGCTTTCTTTGAGTGAAGCATTGCCCAGCCCTGGTGCTAGTTTTATTGTGCAATCATGAGGCATCAAAATCACCATAGAGAAGTGTGCAGTGCTCAGTACTGCTTTTAAAAAAGAAACCAAGCCCCAAATTTTTGAATATTATTCCATTAGCATTCCATTTTCATTAGATGATACACAGCTTCAAATCTGCCTCAATATAAGCTTTTTCAAAAAAGAGGAAGTAATAAAACCACTGTAGTGGCATCTGAGATGCTCGTCCTTTGAACATCAGCAGCTGTTGGAGCATGTCAGGATTCAGGATGTAGTGGTGAAGTGTGTGATGGCTGTGATCATCTTGGTCTTGAGGAACCTGCTCAAGAAATTAACTTCAAGGATCAAAGTTGCCTAGATTTTACACCCGAAGAATGTGAATGACAAATGGCTAGAAATAATTTTGCCCAGTAATGAATATGACTTACAAATAGAGACCTTCAGTACAAGCGAGGAATGAAACTGACCCTTATTTTTTTAATATTTTTTTTTCTTATAATGGCTAAGGTTTCTTAACAAATACACTTTGCATTTAAAAGTACAGATACTCGTATTTGGAACTTGGAATACATAAGTCTTACTGCAAGACAAAACAGTGTTTTGTCTGACTGACCATTTCTTATTAATTACAAAGCTAGAAGTAGATTGGTTTGATAAGGCATAACCCTGAAGCCGCTTCCTGTACATGATCTTTAGTGTTTTTAAAATTCTTTTCTTATCACATTCTAATCATGTCTGGCAGCATGACACAGGCCTTCAGGGGATGACAGGCTGTGGTCATGGGATTTTTGGTCTTGTACCCCGATGTGTAAAGAGTAGTACAGGAATAAGGAAAAAAAAATACAATACATGCAGCAGTCTGCAATTGATACTCCATAGTTCAGTCTTTGTACTGTGACCAGAGCAAGCTAAGACTTGGCAGAATTGTTAGATCAATAAAAGCCTAGTGATGTAAATAAAATCCTTATCTCAGTGTTGCTTCAATCTTTAAAAGTTTCCTTAAAAGGTAGACAGCTCTTTCCCTTCACTGAAACTTGTATTAAATGTCAAAGATGTGTCATGAATTAAGGCAAAATGTATTGAAAAACAAGGACAGGGTGGTTTGGTGTTTTTTTTTCTTCTGGAAACTCAAGTAAGTCCACGCAGCACCTTTTTTTGCTTCATAAAATCATTTTTAAATGAAAACTTAAAACATCCTCTGTGCCTTTCTATAGAATGGACAGCATTGGTGCCACTGGCTTTTTTTTTTTTTTTTTAAATCAGCCTTGAATTCGTTTGGACCTAATTTGTTCTTCTGTAAAGCCACCATATGTTCATCAGGGCAGCATCTGGACAAAATGCTTCACAAAAGTATGTAGTACTGCTGGGGAATCTAGCTCATAAAACAAAATGAAGATTTAAAACATTGAACAAGGCCGTCATCTGCATTATGTCCATCTCTGAAGTTCTTAACTCTTCTAAAATGATGTTTCACAAAGGCAAATCTTGGGAAAATTCACCTTATACCAAAATAATCAGACTTAACTTTGGACTACTACAGGTAGTGTCTTTGGAAACTTCTCTCTTAAGACCAAATCCATCTTTAATCAAATACCTGTACCCTAACAAAGGCAAAAAATGTCACTGTAAAAAAGTCCGTTGTTCTTCTTGAAGTGTTTATAGTCAATTTATAGATTATGCTTAAGCTGCATCTGTGCCTTTGACTTGCGTTTTGCTTGTTCAGTAAAATGTTACTGCGCTATTGCTGTGGAATATCTTAAATTATTGAGATAGAGGGACATCTGGTAGTATTGATTACTTCAGCAAATTTAACCAAGATTGTATTTATGCTACCAAAAGCACATTTTTTCATCTGTACTTTTCAAAAGAATAAATTTAAGAATGTTAAGTATGAATGTGTACTTTTTTTTCCCCCAGTCCTTTTTTTTGTATCATCAGTAGAGTTTGTCAAGAGGACATCTAGAAAATTAAACTTATGGCATAACTAGCCTCATTTCCATCTAAAGTATTATCTGTGTTTTTTCCTGCTATTGGTTAACTTGGTCCAGACCTGGGTCTACTCTTCTCCTACTCAAGGAATTTAGTCCTTGATGATTACCATGGTGATTACAGAAAGAAAATAGGAACACAGTAAAGATGCAAGAGGTAAAGATCTGACTATTGAGAATCTGGAGAGACAGAGAAGAGAAAGTAATTACCTTATCTACTTTTCAAATAGTTCCTCCTTTCATTTGAATAGAAGCAAGCTTGTAGTGACCTAATACACCTGGTATGGAAATGGGACTATTGCTATAACCTGAGTGGGAGTTGTACGCTTCAAAGGATAACTTAACTAGGGTGCTGTACTCATCAGGAAACAGTTATTGTATAAGCAGTATTCATACATCTGTACTGCCTATAGTTTGCTTAAAAAAGCAAACACAGTGGGCACCTTGCTCAGAACGTTACAAGTTCTTTTTCATGTAGGATGCCAGTTCTGCAGCTCTTTGACCAAGCTGAAGCAGCCCCCCTGCTGGATGGAGGGGTTTGGTCACAATTGTAAAACCTCATTCTTCACATCCATGGATCATTGGATAACTTGAGTTTTTGGACTCTCAGGCTTATTTTATTGTTGACATGTATTTGTGTTAGGTCGGCTACAAAGAGTAGGCTGACCTGTTTGTATGGCTTCCTTCCTTCTTGGGTGCCTGATTGCTGAAGTAGCTGGATGCGAGGTTCTCTGAGTGACACTTGCGTAACAGTACCTTCCAGCACTGTTAGGACGTGGTTAAGCTTCAGTTAGGCTCTAAGTTAGTTTTCTTTTGAAAATACCTTCTAAAATACTAATTTAGAAGCCATATTTATGAAATATATGCTTCATGTTGCTGTTTAGAGATGTGCCGTAAGTGATGGACAATTGAGCTCTGCCATGCTAAGGCAACTTGGTCATTATGTGGGACAACAGACCCATTACTTGTATATGTGGTCCGTGAATGGTCAGAGATTTGTTCTCAAAATGTTTACAAGATCAGGAAGGTCTTCAGAAACAACTGCTTACAAGTGCCAGTCTAGAGTATTTTCAGAAGAAAGTGTAAATAAAAGCTAATAAAGACTGTCATCTCCTAAATCTGCACAGTATGAAATAAGGTTGAGGGACTGCTTATTCTAAACAAGTAGAAATCTTGCAGCTCAACTTGAACCTCCCAGTTTGTTTTGGTTTTATATTCAGCATGTCTGCATCATGCTCCCTTACAAGCACATGAAGTTCCTTGTTTGTACCCTTTCATACAAAATTTTTACAAGTGTAGATTCCTTCCAGGTAATTAGGCAGTAAAGGGGAAGTTTGATAGCTAATAAAATCATAGAATTATTTGGATTGGAAGGGACCTTAAAGATCGCTTCCAACCCCCCCTGCCATGGGCAGGGGCACCTTCCACTAGACCAGGATGCTCAAAAGCAAAGGATTTCTTCCTTATATCCTGGTTTCAGCTGAGACAGAGTTAATTTTCTTCTTAGTAGCTTGTATAGTGTTGTGTTTTGGATCTAAATCTACCCTCTTTAAGTTTAAAGCCATCACTCCTTGTCCTATCGCTACCTGCCCTTGTAAAAAGTCCCTCTCCAGCTTTGTTGTAAAGAACAACTCTGAAATTTCAGATGCCTGAAGATATCTACAGCAATTTAGTGGAAACTGGATTTGGGTAGGGATTGTCATGAAGACTGACCTTTGATTCCTATCGCTCTTCTGGGCATCTGAGGATGAACGAAGAACTCTTCAAGGTATCTGAGCGTAAGAGGCCTATTGCTAATGAATGCTGGGGACTCTGGTAGGTAGGTTGGCCACACAGGGAAAGCACAATATTCCAAGGAATTCCACTGTTCTGCTCTGAAGGAGACACTTTTTTTTTTTTTTGTGTTACCATCTAGCATGTGAATATATTACCGTTCAGTTAGTTTATGTTGTTCCAGATAAGTAAAACTATCATACTCTTTCTCTAAGCTGTTAATCACTGCTTAATTCTGTTTGTGTTGAGTATTTGGATACTTTTGCCAGAGAAGTACATATGTACTTTAAAACTCTGGTACTCTTTACCGATACAAGCAGTGAACACATCATTATGTCTTCCTCCTCCTCTATTCCAATGTGCAAATGCAGAAGAAGAGAAAGGTTCAGGGTGTCACTCTGAAGGCTGAAGTGGAATCACTGGGCACAGATACAGTGATAATGGTTTGAGAAGGGCAAAGGGAAAAGTGCTTGCAGAGGTCCTGGTTCCATTGGCTCAGAATACTGTTTAGGTAAGTGCTGCTTTCTCCTTGCAGCAACACTACTGCTTGTCTGACCTCCTGCTGAACTGGTTTAAAGAATCAAATCAACAGGAAATTTCACTTTTTTTTTTCCTCTCCCCTCTTTTTCTTTTGGCAGAGTTAGCTTTCTGCTTGTTTAAATTCCTGCACAGTTCCACCAGCTGAGGGCTAGTGCTGGCAAAAGGAGGCTGCGCATGGCCAGCACAGAGGACGAAGGCAGAGTCCCTGCGGTATCCCAAACGTACATGGGTTTGTGTCTTAAAAGTCCCCGAGTATCCAGTTCTTGTGCCTCTTGCTTTGCCTTTTTCTGCAGGTACACTCTGCTTCTCTTTCTGCTCTTTTTACTTGGCTCACTTTTATGACTTTCCTTACAGTGAAATGGTCTTCCGAGTTGACGTGCACTAGAATAGTTGGAGCTGCTGCTGCCCATGGTCAGTGCTCTTGGTGGTGCGAAGATGATTTATGGGGTTGGAACCCTTTGCCTGCTTTGTCTCCATTGGCACAGCCATCACCCCGGGCGTCTTTGCCCAAACTTACTGCTCCTCCCTGGTGGTGGGGGTGGAGTGTAGGGTGGGTTGGGTAAGTCTCAGCCAGTTCAGGAGAGTTTTGAGGCTAAACCATGGATGAAGATGAGTCTAAACTCAAATGGTAGGTAGAGTATGTGCCTTGGGAAAAAAAAAGGCGTATCCTCAGATCTTTTAGGTCTAGAATGAGGGAAGTAATTACTAAAGCTGAAGTCTCCAACATGACAGACTCTTTTTCTTTTTTTAAAAAAAAAGAATTTTCCTGTTGATAAAATCCGAGAACTTTTGTCCCTAGTGCCTTTATTTAATGTGTGATAAGCAGTGAGATGGAACTAGTTCCAACTTAACAAAAAAGAAAAATAATAAATCAACAAAACATTTTGTATGTAGTCAGTGGTGTGTTTGGTTCTTAGTTTGCCATCCAATCTTCTGAGTCTTCCTCTAGGGTACTGTAACTGATTTTTATTTGTAGGTTTTTGGTCTGTTCATTCTATATTTTCCTTTGGGGTTTTTTTCTTCTTTTTCTGTAAGTGCTGGGAAAAGACTCCAGCACTGGAGTTTAGATTTTTCAAAAGCAGAGAGTGTCATACTGATCTTGATATACATAAGGATGGTGGCAAAAGATTTATGAATGCTTTTCAATAAACATCAACCTCTAAAAATTACTGGAACTTTCTAGATCTTGAATGCTAAAATTAGTCTCTCTCGAGTGTGATTGTGATATATGCTTTTGTAAAACATCTCCAGTGTATTCTGTCCTTGGTTCGATCTATATTGTACCCACAAATACAAACTCATTTCTGATGTTCATAGACAGCTTCTTGTATACATCAGGCATACAAAAGTAGAAAAACAAGAAGCTTTTTTTTTAAAAAAATATAGTTGAATGCATTGATAATGTGTCCCTGCTACTAATGCTCTTGATGAGAATTTAAGTGGTCTGAGATCTGAGGGCTTGTAGAGAAGTGCAGTGCCAAATTGTGTGCTGCTTCCTCATTCAGCTTTATTAAGTAAAGTATCGACAGAGTTGAGTTCCTTGAGGAAGGGCAGTGCTGTGGAGTATTAAAGCTAACTGACAGTTATTTAAAAGATCATGCTTTGACATGAATGTATATTTTCATAGATATCTGCATAAAATATTTTGTTACTAGTTAAGATTGTGATCTGATGATTAAGTTGTCAAAAAAAACAGTGAGTTCAATGTATTTTTAAATAGCGTGAACATAAGTACATTTTTAAAAATATTAGTATATTCTTTCAGAAAGCAAACTTCTTGATGGTGGTATGTTATTGTGAGTCCAAAAAACTAGTGATAACAGACTCCATAAATTTTTTGAGCTAAACAGAGATTAAACTTGATCTAGGCAAGTTGCAGCTGTGAAGTACTTGCCAAAAGTTGTTACTTCATTATATCCTGCTCTTAGGGAAGGGAGATCCTGATTGCAGCTGTGTAATAAGTAGGCCACACCGTGCTTTAGCAATGAAGCCAAGAATATAATAGGTGTAAAAATCAGTTCATCTGAGGTGATACCTATAGTTAACTGGCAATGAGCTGATGTAGAAACTTTGTTGCCAGAAATCTTTGCTGTTCTGTGTTTAAATATTCCTGTGCACTCTTGTAAATATCAGGAAAAAAAGAAAAAAAAAAGTACCAGATATTTTCTGCAATTAAAAAAATGAAGAATGGGCCATGGATCTTCACATGGCCAGCTGAGCTGTTAAATGATCTTTTCTAGTGTTATCCTGTGTGCAGAGAGTCTGGATGTTTAAAAAAATGGCTACACAAACACAGAGCAGGCAAGGACTGGCAAATAAAGTTGTCAGACTCTCCAGCTGCAGCAAAAAGCAGACTCAAACTCTAGTTGCTGAGTTTTCTACAGCGCTTGGCTACTAATGCATTATCTCGTGGTATCCTTGACTTTGAGCAGCTATTGTGCTGAAGTGTGGGTCCCGGCTGTCCAAGTCTTTCCCACTTTCTGCATGCAGGAATGGCTGGAGCGCTGAGAGAACAGATTGTCTGGCTCTCTTTTTTTTTTTTTTTTTTTTTTTTTTAGCCAACCTTGTTTCCAGTCTGGTCTGAATGCAATCCGTTATCTGTAGATAGCAAGCAGTGGCTGGCTATGAATAATGTCTGTGTTACTTTAAAGTGACATCTGTGCCTTGCCAGACTGCCTACGTGAAATGCTTCCAATGCTCTTGTTGCTGTTCGTGCACCCGTGTGGGAGGGGACGGCGGCCTCATTGCAGGACCAAAGTGCTCTGCTTCACTTGGTTGACCTCGGTCAAGCACTGCTCTAGCCCGACGTCCCCAAATCCTGGTGTACAGGATCCACTTTAAAACTCTGTCTAGGGTGGTGTCGGGCCACAAGCAGCTCCTGGGGCTGACGGCCGTGCCTTTTCCTGCCATCGTATGACTGGTGGTAGGCAGGAAAACCAAGACTTTGGAAACCTTGTGTTTTGATGATGCTTCAGAACATTCCTTTGCTGAAAGAGCTTATGTACCAAAGTCGGCTCATGAGGATTTCACAGAGAAAGATGAATTTTCACTTCAAGGGTCAGAACCACAAATCTTCTGAAAGGGATAATATGGACAGTAGATCACCCCCGTGGTGGCTAAAGAGTATCTTAAAATACTCTTCTGACTGTCATCTGCCTCTAAGAAGGGAACAGAAGGATAGTTGCTCAGCTGTAGTTAAAACTAGGATGTAAAAGCCTCTAGTCCTTCTGAGGTGAGGGCTTACATTGTGTAATATAATGTCTGATTCAAAGGGCTGCAGCTGCTTACTGCTTGCACTCAGAATCTGGAGAAGATACTGGTGACAGATTGCTCTCACTGCCGTGGCAAGTTCTTTATTCCACTGTATTTCATGATGCTGTGAGGCTTCAGCCTAGTGATCATGGCATCTTTCCCTACCTGCCCTAATGTGTTTGTAGTGTTTGTGCTGTTTATGTTTACAGATTGGTCAATGTTTGCAACCATTCTGAAGAGATGGAAATACTTTTTTTTTCCTTTTCTTTCTTTTTTTTTTTTTTTAGGAGGGAGGAAGACTAACAAAGACCATTAATTGAACAAAATCCATTTATTTATCTTGAACCAGCACATCTGTTAGCTGTCCTGAGTGTTGGTTTAATGAGGAATCTAGAGATAGGCTCAAGTACTGAAGAAGGCTTGTTTGCCGTGCTCGCATCTTTTTTCCAAGTTGGTAGAAATAGGAAAATTACTCCTACATAGGGGTTGTAGGTATGTTGTGCAGAGAAGTGGTTTTAGAAAGAGTTCTAATAGTGACTTCTGTCTGATAAGCAATAATTACAGCTTTGAAACTTACTGAAGGAAAAGACTGAATGAGTACTATTCTATGATTGATTTTTTTAAAAAGCAAATCCACAGCATGAGATATTTAGAAACCTAAAGTCATCATGTTAACTTAATCATACAGTCTGAACAACATCCCCAAAACCCAGCTATTATTTGTTTTTAGTAATTGATCATGAAAAGTCACAGTAACTGAGTTTAATTATCCCTGCGTTACGCCTAAGGAAATCAGACAGGTTTGCAGGATGGGATGCCTCACAGTACTGACCAGGCTTGCATGCAGTTTGTCTCCTGGACTCTGGATGTTCTTCTGGGACTTCTGTTAAGGACAAACAGATAAAGCCTTACTGCTGTGTCAATGTTTCTCAAGCCGGCAGAACAGGTTTAGGGCTCGGGGGTTTTACTCCAGAGTTCCTGTTAGCTTCATGTCTGTGCTTTCCAAAAACCCAGCAGCAAACATGCATGTGGTTACGAACTGATTGTGCTGAGGAACCATACTATGCAGATATGGAGACTATCCTTTGAAGCCAACCTTTGAATGGGCACAAAGGATTTCTCTTGGAATCGATGAATAACTTGTTCATGGACATTAAGGTGTATGTTCACAGAAGTTCTGGTTTTACTGTCTAGCCAGGAGATGGCTCTGTCTAGCCATTCCCGAAGGACATCAACATTACTGAAGCTAGGGATAATTGGTATTCCTTGGGAGAAGTGTGTTTAAAACTGGTATCTTTATGCATCTGTTGCATGAATTTAAAGATAACTGTGAAAAGCTTGAACTGGAAGGCACTGTGAGCAGAATTAGAATAAGAAAAATGGGTGCATGTGGACATGCTTGCCTGTAATTGGAGATCTGTTTGTGGAAGGCTGAGATAAAGAAGGACCTTACAGTAACCAGAACCTGGCTACAAAAGCCAGGTAAGCACTTGTAGGGTTGTTTTGCTGCTGGAAACCCAGCATTTGGGCTCAGGTATAAACAGTTGTGAAGCATAGTTTTCTTATTTCTCTACAAGCATCGTTAAACTTAGTAGTTACTTCTACTGATCTTACTATAGTAGTGGTACATATGCTGAGTGGCCTCATGCTGTTAAGTCACTGATATTTCAGTCCATGTCATATGTGGGAGGAGAAAAATGAGGTCTACTGAGCCACTCTTTGGTACTTGGCAGTCCAGTACAAGACTGGGGGACCCAAAAGGCAGGAGGAAATACAGACCTTTACTAAAATGAAATAGCAAGACAAATACTTGGGAAGACCCATCTTCAAAGGGCAGTTGTTGATTATTGTCTGTTTAACATGCTGCGAAAAGTGAGGAGAGCAGATGTTGAGAGGCTTACATGCTGCGCAGGGTGAACTGTGACATGAAGGAAGTGTTAGGTCTATGTCAATTTTATAGTTAAAGGATGCAACCTGACCACGAATTGTAATTTTGAAGTATTAATGCAGATGCTGATGACCATAATTCTCACACCACCATAATCTTGTGTCATCTAAATGTGCACAAGAGAATCCTTGCTGATAAAGTCAAGTGAAGTAACTACTGGGTATCTTGTCTACAGTCATAGCGTCTTAGGTCAAAAAAAACCTCTAGTGTTTTTCTGATGGGCAACATGGTATTAACAGTTAGCTTTTTCTAAAATTAAATTAAAACCAGGTAACTGGCTAGTATAACAGTGTACTTATGTTGTCTGTTGCATTGCAGATGACTTGCTTAACTTAGAGCAAATTTGACAGATCCACTGAGTAGTCGCCAGATATGGTATCTTAAAGCAGAAGATTTCTGTCCAGTTGTATTCTTTACTGGGAGCAAATGTTGCTAAGACTTTGCATAAGCAAACATTAATAAAAAACGAGGAAACTGCAATTTCCAGCCCTAAGGCTTCAGGGTTTTAGTGTTAGGGTGGTGTAGGGCTGTAGGTTAGACTTGATGTTAAGGTCCTTTCCAGCCTTTATGATTCTGTGATTCTATGATTCTAAGTGAGTCTTTGTCAGGATTCTTAAGTTCCAGGCACAGAAATGCCACATGGTGTATTTAAAAATATTGTTTTAACTTTGTATTTGTATTGTTGTGAGATGTGGTGATGTTTTGATCACCATTTTCATCAGAGTTTAATGCTGAGAGATCAACCTTCAATTCATAAATGAAAACCTATACATTTAAACTTGGGTAAATTTCTACTGAAAACAGCCAAAGCAAAATATAAGCATTTTAAAGTGGCAATAAATTTGGCAATGTCCTGAGTAGCATTTGTTCTCCGGACTTCTGGAAGTTGCTTCATTTTCTGTTTTTCTTTATTTGTTGCTTTGCATTTTTCTTGATATTGAAGAGGCCTATGTGGTTTCAAGATAAGA